>JAESUZ010000078.1:0-1324307 GCA_017311185.1 Proteles cristata cristata
TGTTTGCTATTGGGTAGACATTTCCTCTCCTGCACTGATTCCCCTAGTGTTCAGTTTCAATCCTTCCTCCTCTGCAGACATACCCCAGTGCACCTATGATTTTCATAACTTTAGAATCTGTTTCCTTATTATTATTCCCCTATCATCCATCATATCACCAAATTACTTGTCATCTCCTTGCATTTTTCTGCTTTCCATTCCAACATGTGCCAAATGCTTCTCTCCTCTGTATACTCTTCAGGATTTAGAAATCTTCATCCCCAGGGAGTTAAAATTCCTTCTGTCTTATTCTAAATCAACCTGCTCTAATGGAGGTGCTATTTGAAATGAACAATCCTGGCAACAGATTCTGTTTATTTCATCTCCTAGACCTGGGGATCCCACACTCTTCCTTTTGAATAAACTATGGATGGTGTTAAATAATAAAACTAATTAATCAGCAAAGGGTAGATTTTTATAATATGTAACCTCTAGCAAAGATCTCAAGTGCTTTGGTGGTCAGGGGAAAAAAATCAAAATCCTAAAGTCAGACACTAGAACTCAAGCCCTTAGGAAACACAGACATCATCTGGTCATTTCACAGATGGGAAAACTACGCCCAAGGTTCACAGCACCTCTAAACACTGAAAAGATTGTGCAACATTATTCCTCTGTATCGAATGTGCCTTCTCTGGCCCCAAGCAAACCCATGGACAGAGGCTGTCCCATGGAAGAATCTCTGTTATTTCTCCATGTAAGTGCCAGGAGAGAGAAGGGGGTGATACAGGGGAAGGATTCTGATACTTAACAAGGCCCCTCCATCAGGGCCTCAATCACTCATGCTCAGATGTTTCCCTGTATCTGGGACACAATTCTCTACTTCTTTCCCTCCAACCAGATTCCCCACAGGAATCCGCATTACAGACTTTTAAAGAAAGCATTCCATTAAAATAAGTGTTCCATATAGAAAATAAATTTGTTTTGAAAAGAGTGATTGAAGGAAGCAATACATATGTTTAAAATCTTTATCATCTGTACTTTACTGACAAATCTTAAATTCCAAGGGTATCACTTTTTTTTAATGTTTATTTATTTTGAGAAAGAGAGCGAGTGTGAGCTGGGGAGGGACAGAGGGAGAGGGAGAGAGAGAATCCCAAGCAGTCTCCACAGTCAGTGCAGAGCCCGATGTGTGGCTCGATCCCACAAACCATGAGATCATGACCTAAGCCAAAACCAAGAGTCAGATGCTTAACCAACTGAGCCACCTGGGCCCCCCTGAGAGTATCACTTTTGAAGGAGAAAATTTAAATGCAGAAATATTACAAACAGAAGTGTAATTAACACCTATGTCCTTCTCTATCAAGAATTACCAACTAATTTTAACAAATTTTCTTAGAGTGTGTTCCCCTTTCCAAATGAAATAGAAAATTAAAGTTAAATGCCCTTCATCTGCCATCCCAGCTCCTTTTTTCCCCATTTCTCTTCCACAGAGTAGAGCCTTCCATGTTGCATTTTATACTAAAATAAGCATACACAGATTCTTAATATTTGTTACATTTATGAAATCAGCTCTTTTTCTTCCAACAAAAGAGGATGTAGCCTTCTAGATGCTGAGTTTGCTTCATGAATCAGAGGAGCCTAATAATATTTGCAAATATTCTTTAATAGATACTCATATTTTTAGCACAAGATCTTCCAAGGTGCTGATCAAAAAGGACACTGGCACAGCAAAAACTGGGCTGCTTCTGTGTATAAATGGGATTCTACCAGTGTTAAAGATGTCACTAGGGGGGCGCCTGGGTGGCTTAGTCGGTTGGGCGTCCGACTTTCACTTAGGTCATGATCTCGCGGTTCGTGGGTTCGAGCCCCGCGTCGGGCTCTGTGCTGACTGCCAGCTCAGGAGCCTGGAGCCTGCTTCAGATTCTGTCTCTCCCTCTCTCTCTGACCCTCCCCTGCTCACGCTGTCTCTCTCTCTCTCCTAGAAATAAAATATTAAAAAAAAAAAAAAAAGATGTCACTAGCAACTATGCACCCCATTAGAGACCTACGAAGCCAGAAAAGGTCAGGCCAAGATATACTACATCTGCTTCCCCTCTGTATAGACAACTCACTTTCATGATATCCTGTATCTTTGCCTAAATAAATCAGAACATTTGGAAGTTCAGGACCACATACAAGGTCTCTGCCAAATAATCTATAATGCATTTGGGACTGTGCCATCGGGGTCAGAAGAAGGACAGGGACGAAGATCTCCCCATCATGACCAGATTTACTCAGAGATCAGAATGTCAAAATACGAAACAAGAAGTAAAACATGTCTGAAAGATAAGAATTTTTGTGGAAGAGCTCAGTCAAGTGGGATTCATCCACTGTTCCTCTGCCTCCAAACCATTTGGACCTGACATAGAAAAGATGGCTCAAGGCATTATTCCTGGAATCTTCTAGATGATCCAAAATCCTTCTGGGACTAAGGATTTCCTCCCCAAAAGAAGGAAACATCTGAAGTTTGAGCCAAAACCTGTGGATCCCAATAAGACATGTGAAAAGGTAACATGGCATCAGGTAGGTACCAAGGAGGCCTAGAGCTCCAGGTAGAACAGGTAGTCAGCAATTTTCTAGGGACAAATGATAGCCGCTGAGGATTTGGAGGTGAAGGAAATGAGAAGGCAACTGAGAAATGCTTCAGTACCTGCTAAACCAATTCTCAGGTAAAACCAGTAACAATACGCTTTTGCACACAGTGAACTTAAATGTATGCTAACTGTGCTATGTGTGAGAAGAGGTTAAAATAAAAAAAGGTAAGAAAACTGACTTCATCAACCTTCACTTAAAAAGTGACCGATAAGGAGAGTAGTCCTAGGTTAAACTAAAACTCAGCTTTAAAATACACGTACAAGCGTCACATCTTGGGAGCTATGACGTTTGTTCAGGTTCACTGTATTCCTCCACCAAAAATGATGTCAGAGGGTCAGGGTCCAGAAATGATGTTCTACTTGGAGCACACATCCTCAGTGCAGCAGACTTAAAAGACTTACTTTAGATGGGAAATTTGCATTGATAAGCATAGCCCCCCAAAAAGTTTTTTGAACTTGTGTTTGAAGCAATGGCTGTATGGTACCTGGGCACGGCTAAGTGCTTGCATGTTTGAGCTGAGCATCACAGAAGTTGAAACTGTTAAGTATCCTCTTTCTCAAAGGCTGCACAGTTCCTCTGTAAAACTAATTTAAATGGCCTCAAGATAATACAACCCAAGTATGAGAGAGCTGGCCTCTGCTTTGTTCCAGACAATTCTGCTTAGAGGAAGATAACGATCCAGAACCAGCCAGGATAAGGGCAAGAGGCTGGCAATGCTCCCAGCTTCTGAACATAACTGATCAGTCATCCTGCTCCACCCTGCCCTGCTCTATCCCTGGTTTGATACAAGTTAGAATCTTAGTTTCAATCTTGGTTTCTGAAGTTTCTGAGCCAAAAACCACTCCTGCCACCCCAATACGCACATTTCTGATACCAAAAGGTGAAAATACAAATCCAAAAGGCGAAGAGATGGTATATGGACAGCAGTCAGCACAGGAAGGATTCACTGAACAACGGAAGGTCCAGATCTGGAAGCAGGAGAGGGTGGATGTAGAAACGGTCATGAAATCCACGCTGGCACAGTGGAGTGGCACAAGATCCTTGACCCAGTCCTGCAAGTACAGCTGTGCAGGTCCCACATCAACACATGCAGCAGCCCTGACCTAGACACCCAGGCAAAGTACGCCCCCACCTCCTCCACCTGGCACCCGACTTTGTACAGCCCGCGTCAGCAGGACTGAAGGTGGCAGTTAGTATCTGAGATCCTACTCAAAAATCAAGCCCATCAAAGTGGAGGAGAAACATACATCTTCCCAAAGGAAATGGAGGACAAGTTCAAGGTGCCTTGGCTTCCTCCTTCCCCAGGGCCACCTCGTGGAAACAGGTCCAAGAGGGCAGGGGATTGAGACCATCGTAAATTAGTGACCCTCCCGCCTAAATACAAATAATGCCTCAGCAAACACAACAGAGACCTTGGCTCCTCCACCAAGCGAAGAGGTAACATGCGAAATCAGGTAAATTCCTAGAGCAGGTCCCCACCGGCAAGTCCAACATCCGGTCTGCCCATTTTGATTTTTGACAAAACCATTCTTCACTAGAAGATTCCATGGTTCCAAACCACTACTACCCTGAAAAAAAATTCTGTGACTGGAGTGGGGAGGGGAGGGGGGACACCTGGGTGGCTCAGTAGGTTGAGCGTCTGACTTCAGCTCGGGTCGTGATCTCACCATTCGTGAGTTAGCTCTACGTCGGGCTCTGTGCTGACAGCTCAGAGCCTGGAAGCTACTTCAGATTCTGTGTCTCCCTCTCTCTCTGAACCTCCCCACCTTGCTCGTGCGCTCACACTCGCTCGCTCTCTCTCTCTCAAAAATAAACATTAAAAAAATTTTTTTGATACTGTGACTGAATTTCTTCTCAAGTGACCATACTATTACAACAGCAATCAAAACTTAGTACAGGTGGACATGTTTTGATCCATATAATATCTATATATTTACATTAAATCTTTAGGTCACTGTAACTTACTAAAGTCTTGGTGGTTCCCTGCTCATGCACGCTCTCTCTCATTCTCAAAAATAAACAAAGATTAAAAAATTAAAAAAAAAATAAATTCTCGATGTTAGTTTATTGTGACAATAAAAAACCCTCTGGAAATGGGTCAAAAAAGTCTAAAATAAGTACCAATTTTTTAAGTTTATTTATTTTGAAAGAGTGAGAGTGTGTGCACACAAGTGGTAAGGGGCAGAGAGGGAGGGAGAGAACCCTAAGCAGGCTCCATGCTGTTACTGCAGAGCCCCACAGAGGGCTCAGTCTCACAAACCATGAGATCATGACCTGAGCCTAAATCAAGTTTTGAACACTTAACCAACTGAGCCACCCAGGCACCCCTCAAAGGCCTTTTTTTTTTTTAATTTTTTAATGTTTATTTTGAGAGAGAGTGAGAGACCGAGCATGAGCAGGGGAGGGGCAGAGAGAGAGGGAGACACAGAATCTGAAGTAGGCTCTAGGCTCTGAGCCATCAGCACAGAGCCCGATGCAGGGCTCGAACCCACGAACTGCGAGATCATGACCTGAGCTGAAGTCGGACGCTTAACCGATTGAGCCACCCAGGCGCCCTCAAAGGCCTTTAAAGAGCAAAGGCTTGACATCAAACTGACACCGATGCCTCGAATAATAAAAAGAACGAAAAGATTTGAACATAGTTATATTTTTATTTTTTCCAAGATACAAGGTTTCCCACACCTGTCTATTTTTTGAGGTTCATGTAGTAGACAGCTCCCAAAACAGCTCCCAATGGTCCCCACTTCCTTCAAGCCCATATGAGATCCACCCCCTTACAAGGAGGAGAGACCTTGTGACTTACATCTGACACACAGAGGATGGCAAAAGTGATGGATGTCAGTTCCAAAACTGGGCTATAAAACCTGGCTTCCATCTTGCTCACACTCTCCCGTCCTCTCAGTGATGCTCAGTGATGGAGCCGGCCACCATGTCACGATGGGGGGAGACCCACATGGCGAGGAAGCCAGAGCAGCCCCTAGCCAATAGTTCCTAAGGGACTGAGCCCCTCGCTCCATCAGCCCCTGAGGCACTGAACTCTCCCACAACCATGCTAAGTGAGGCCTGAAGCAGAGCCTTCTCCATTCCAGCTGAGCGGACTGCAGCCCCAGACAACAACCTGTTTGCAGCCTGCTGGCAGATCCAAAGCCAGAGAACCCAGCTAAGCCACACCCAGATTCTTGACTCCAAGAAATGGTGGGGAAATAAAGCCACCAAGTTCAGGGATATAACTCGTTACCCAGTAATAGATAACTAACATGGTTCCCTTAGGGTGAGACCTAAACAAATGGGATTTGTTTCTTTTTTTTCTTTTCACAAAGTTGGTACCCAAGAAACACTGACAGGTGAGTTCATCTGGACCCAGGCACTCAGGGGCCAGTTCCAAGATGCTTAAGAAAAAAAGAAGCTGTGACATCAACTTCTAGGCTACACTCTAAGCACACAGCATAACGACGACAGAATTATTTTTAATTAGATTAATAGGTCCTCATGCTCAGATCGACCTTTAGAAAATCAAAGAGATAAGTGATCATAAATGCATGCAGTTTAAAATATCTTTCTCCTTCTATCCCTAACATTACCACCAATCCCTGTTTTATTCTGTTCTCTTCCAGTGTTCAAATAAAACACCACAATGTGCATCTCAGGTTCTGATTATCTCCACAAAAAGGAACTAATAAATAAATAAAAAGGAATAAATAAATAACTGACTGCATGTTTAGGGCAAAAAAACTTAGAGATGAGCCTGGTCCTCATTGTCACAGAAAAATAAGGACGCTCTCAAAGACATCTGAAAGTATGGAGAAAGAACTGGTTCAAAGGGGCTCTTTGGACCAACCTGGGACCGTCTGAGCAGCAAAACCAAAAGTCATAATTACAGTCAATTAGAGCAAGTCCGGACCATCCAAGGGCACTCATTCCTGATGATCAAACATTAAGCTCTCTTTCAAAAGTTCTCCCACTGACATGAATCCATTAATTCATGCTTGGTTCCAAAGAGACAAAGACCTGACCCTTAAAGAATGCATATGTAACCACCCACCATGAGTTTTGGGAGGACCAAGAGAACTGGTTTTGTGATCTCGTAATCAGTTTCAGAACCACTGGGATAAAAGGGGAGTGACACAAAGTCAAGGTGATCTGAGAGGAAACATGCTCTTTAGGGTCCTGGGAAGCTGAAGCTGGGAATGTGAATGACAAAGCAGTGTCCTCCCCTGGAAGAGACCAGCTAAGTAAGGCTGAGCGAACTTTGAAGTTAGTAAACATCTTTTCAAGAGCAGCATATGGGCTGCCAGTGTGCACTTCTCCTGGGGTGTTGAGGGAGGCCCCCTATAAAGGCAGGGGGTAAAAACACAGGTATGGAGAGCTCTTTTCTCATTCCTAGTGGCGGTTCACCCTGTTAGGAAGCTAAAGGTCCAAAAACATGTTGTATCTGCTCCTGATACAAGAGCATCTACTCTTCTGTTCAATTTCTACCTCCTTGGCTTAATGAGAAAGAAAAAAAATGAATGGTCTGTCCTCTCCCTCCCACCAATCCATACCCTGCCAAAATACTCCACGTACAAACTATTCACGTCTTTAATTTTAATAAAATTAGCACTCAAAAAAAAAAAGCTGTTTCCATATTCACTACTCAACAGTGAACAAAGCCACCTAACTGCTCAGATCCTGTCAAAACTTCATAGTCTAAAACTTTTTCGTTTTCGCCAAATTGAAGACAGGGAAGACATGTTAGCTCATTGATTTAATTCAGTCTAAAGAGGAGGAAAAAAAAACAAAAATAATGTCTTGCAAATAACTCATACAAAAAACTATTTGAGGATTAGTAACTGGCAAGGGATAAGTGACAGCAATGCCATTTATTGGGTGTTTGTTTTCACGTGTCACAATTTACAGCCTGACTATTTACAGGAGTTATCTCTGGCTCTTCGAGGTACTGGTGTGCCCAGCTGACAGATGCAGAAATAAAGCAGAACCTGCTTGGGATTCTCTCTCTCCCTCTCCCTCTGCCTCTCCCCGTTGTTACCAGTTCATACCAAAAGCAGGGAGCCAGGATTTATAGAGTTACAAACCACCACCTCCTTCCAGTTTTCAAATCTTTCCATCACTCTAAAATATTCTCTTGTGCCCACTTGCTATAAACCTCTGCTCCCACCGCCAGCTCCAGGGAACTACTCACCTGTTTTCTGTCTCTATAGATTTGCCTTTTTTGAATATTCCTTTTTGGTTCTTTTTGGTTTTTCTTCTTTTTTGAGGAGGGGTGGGGAAGAGGCAGAAAGAGAGGGAGAGAGAGAATCCCAAGCAGGTTCTGCACTGTCAGCACAGAGCCCAACACAGGACTCAGTCTCACAAACCACGAGATCATGACCTGAACCGAAATCAAGAGTCAGACACTTAACCAACTGAGCCACACAGCCAGCCCTAGATTTGCCTTTTCTGAATATTTCATGTAGTATATACTCTTTTGCACCTGGCTGCTTTTGCCTAGCATGTTTTGAGATTCATCAGTGTGGTAACATATATCAGTATTCCTATCTATTCCTTTTAATTGTTAGTAGTATTCCATTCGATGGATTCCCGGTTGATGGACATTTGGACTGTTCCCAGTTTGGGGTCTTCTATGAAGGACACTACTGTGGACATTCATGTATGTATCTTTGTGTGGACGTATGTTTCTGTTTCTGTTGAGTATATTCCTAGAAGTGGACTTGCTGGATCCTACAGTATACATACGTGTATGTTAAACTTTCTAAAGATACTGCCAAACTGACATCACCATTTTTTTATTCCCTCCAGAATCAACTAAAAATTTGAGATTGAATATTTGAGAAACTGGAAAGACTTCAGATCTGTGTTCCACTCATGCACCGGTGGCTGTGTGCGTGTCAAACATTTTTCAGCAGCCTGACTCTGATGTGAAAAAAATTAAGTCTGTAACACTGTGGACTTGGATTCATTAGTCACCTTCAGTTTCTTAGTTACCCACCAGTCTGGCAGTGGACCTGGTAAGGCTTCTGAGCAGCTCTTCCCTGTGTAGACAACAGGGTAGGCCAAGAGAAATAACACTGACATTTTGGGATAAAACCGGCCAAATGATCACCATTCCTCAATGGCTCCTCACCCTTTCACTAGTCTTCCTTTGTGACACGTGAAAGTCCATTTTTCACAGTTGACTTCTAGAAGGTTACTTGGGATCTATGCCTGGCATACTCCCTGGGTCCCTCTGCATCATCTTTAGAATCTGCCACTCTTACCAATAATAAATAAGTGGAATTATCATCTTTATTTCCCCACCATTCAGGCAAATAAGAGCATCCAGCAAGACCACATCAAATGCAAAATCCCAGGACTCCAGCTTGTCCCCCTGGCCAACTGAACACAGCACTAGCAACCACCACTGCATCTGGTTGTTATTAATCTAGTAGGAGGGGGTGTGGGGGTGAGAAAGACCAAGCCATGGTTTTCTTCCTCTCCAAACCAACTTGAATCCATTTTATAAAATTTCATGAGACACTCTGGTTTCTAATATCCAATGGTACTGCCTCCCAGCCCCAATTCCGTAATGTGCTTGCAAATGCTATTACACTTGTCCGACATGGTTTGTTTTCAATAATCTCATAGCTTTTTATTTATTGGAATGCCACGGACCTCTATATGTTTACTTATTCTTTGCTTCTTTATCAAGAACACAAAACATCTCCCACCCTCCCTGCTCCAGAGCTCCATGTACTTGATTTCTAGATTAGGTAAAACAAGGAAATGGAGCAGAGGACAGAGCCCTGAGGCAAGGAAGAGTGTATGATGGAGGGGGTAGGAAGGGAGAAAAGATATTCCCAAATACTCTCCTGTTACAATGTGTAGCCATCTGGGTTTTTATCAGTTCTCTCTTAGAACTAAATGTTTAAAACTAAACATTCCCTATGTGAACTCCTGAATGGCCAAATGTATCAGTGTCAGCCGTTTTGTACTAAATCACTTTCTAAAAGCAGTTGCAGGGAATCAAGTCCCTCACATCCCCTCCCCCCCCAAAAAAAGAACTAAAAATCATTGCCAAAACCCAGCCACCTAATTTTCCATTCATAACTGAGCTTAACATCAATGCTCCCTTGACCTGTGTCCACACACCAATGCCAATGCCAAGGCAAGTAATAGACAAGGCTTTCCTTTAGGCTAAAGAACTACTGTGCACCAGCCTACTACTCATTCCGCATACATCATCTTGTTTAGTCTTCACGAAATCCAATGAGGCAGCTACAGTTATCCTTACTTTACAGATGAGAACCCGGGCATCAGAGAAGTAAATGACTTTCCCAGGCTGGCATAGCTAGAAAGAGGCAGAGTGGGATTCAAACCGATGACTTCACACACCAAAGCTCTTACTCATTTCTCTAAGTCAGGTTGTCTCCCTAAGTTAAACTCCCCAGGCCCCAACATAGTTGCCTTCTCTTCATCATCATCAATAAATATTTATGAAAGACCCACCGCCGACACACCACTGCTCTTGTTTCCACAGCAACATGCTGTCAGAGAGTCACGGGAGTATCCCGTGCTTAAAGAAACAATGCTGTAATGTCCTGTGATCATGGCTCTGAAAGGTGACAGTTACACGACTGCAGCAGACTCCAGACTCCGTCTCCACTGGCAGCCAGGAGCCTGCAAGTGCTGTGCGAGGGATAAGCGAGAAGAAACTGAAGGGAGGAGAAAGGGACTGGGTTTTTACCCAAGAAAATAGTCTGCTTTCATCGTGAATGTGTTTGTGATTGTTGCTGAAACAGAATCCAGGCCAGGTTTGCACATTAATTGTTCTTTTATTAGGAAAGAAATCAAGCGATCCAGGAGAGAAAATAAAATTTGACTGTACTCCTAACAGTTCCCCAGAGATAACTGGCAATGATTATCGAGTTAAATGGCTACATCGCTAACAATTGCAATCTCAAGTCAGTCCCCTGTACAATCCATTTGCGCTCTCCATGTACAGATGCTGAAATCCTCTAGTAAATGGACTAATTATCCCCTTATCTGTTTTAATTGCTTCTCTCTTGCCCCACCCAAATCATGTTTTGCCTCACTCTCAAGGAGCTGATTTCAAATGTTTTGGGGTGTGTTTTTGTTTTTGTTTTTGTTTACTACCATCCGTTACAAACATTATCCTGGCTCATGAAACACATCTTAGAGTAGGAAGAAGGAAAGTGCCTTTTGATGACAAGCTCTCGCCACTGACTTTTGGACACCATGACCAACATGTTACAGCAAAAAATATTATCTCAACCGTGTATTAGATGCAAGCTTACAAATTCAAAGTGCTTTTAAGACTGGGCACTTTCAGACTGAAAGAATTTGAAGAGCACACCACTGAGTTTTAAAATGCATTCTTTACCCAAACTTGCCAAAAGTTTTAAGTAAGATACTTTAAAGCAAATCAAGATATTGTCATATTTGTACTAGATTTGGATTCCAACAATTTCAGCATTTAGAAATAAAGAGGTTAAGTCCATTTTTCTAAAAAAAAAAAGACAGCATTTGCAGCATTCCCACATCTACAAATGTAGATGTTCATGAAGAAACCTGAGGGAAAAAATCTAATGTAAATGGTCTAAGACGTTTTCATTAAACCAAAAAGGAGAAAAAAGGTATCTACAGAAAGTCCCCATTTTTACACCTAAATGAGGCTTTCTCCCACACAAGCTAATCCCACTCGTTTAAGGAGACTCTAGAACGAACGCAATCACTTGCTAAATATATGCCGTAGTAGTAGATTTGCAGAAGTCACCAGGCTCAAGTAGTACCAAAAGAAACATACGGTGCCTTAACAGTAGATTTCTTCCCAAACCGTACTCTTGCATTGCTTTTCTTTGCCGAATGTTCCAAAGAGCAAACAAAGAAAAGGTGCCGGCTCCTCACACTTCTCTAAATGTTTTAACAAAAGGCTGCTGAATAAACACATTACTCATTTAAAATTTGAAAAGAAGTTCTATTCCGGAGATGAAAGCAACTAGATTTGCATTTTAACAGTTGTGGGCGAGCGCCACCTGGCGGGGGACACGGGAGCCGGCGTGCTTTCTCGTTGGACCGCTTCCCCAGGCCGGTACGGCTTCACCGCACGCTTCCCAAGACCCGCTGGACACCCGCGGCGGGATATTTTCGGTACTGATTTTTGCCGTGGGAACGTGAGTGCTGTTAATGCGTGGCAGGCCTGCCAGGCCCTGGAGGAAAGTGAAAATCTAAATCACGAAGCACGCCCGGGTCCCCAGGACTGCCCCCAGCACCTTCCTTTTCTCCCTCCCTTAGCACACCTAATGCAGACCCAAAGCAGAACCAGAGTTGCACACCATCTTTAGCACGGTGCCCTGCCTGTCCCCTCTTCTCTCACCGGCTAATCCTGCAACACACACCTCAAAGCAGCGCCCTCGTCACCGAACTTCCCAGCCACGGAAACAGGCTGCCCCTTCGCAGAAGTCCCATATGGAGTTCCCATTTTGCTATGGCGAGAGAGACTCCAGTGCCTGTCCAATGGAGCGTCACTCCGGCGCTTCCTAACCTCAAAGGCAACCTGTTTAAGGAGGTTACACTCCACCGCGGCTTGTGTCTTGTTTCCTTTCCTCTTTTCCTTCTTCAAAATAATAAACGGGCACCGCTGTTACTCAGCAATCCGAAACTAATCTTTTCCTACATCTCACTTGTTTATCTCAGCCTGTGCGTGCGATCTCAGCAACCTCCGGCTCAGTGTGGCCGCACCAAATCCAATCGGTGCTAAAAACAGACAAACTTCAAGGTGATTTTGAACTTGGAAGCATACCTGGCCAGTCCCTCCCTTCTCTCCCTCCACCTACCGCCCCATCTTTAGCGACTTGGGGCTGGAAGTTGCCTGCGGTGGGGGTTTGGTGATGGTTAAGACCCGGGAATGGTGGTGGTCCCCTAAGCATGCTAACCTACCATTAGGGGCACACCAGCCCACCCCCCAACATGAGAACGACCTCTGCTCTCTTCCTTCCTATGGTCAAACCCAAAAATGAGTCCCCCACCCCCAAACTTTTCAGAAGCCAACAGGCTCAAAGGTCGAAGCCACTCCGCTTGAACGGCAACTGGGGCGCCCATTTACTCTGGCTGAAAACCACGGGCTCGGGAGGAGGTAGTGCTGCCTCAGTCGTTAACAGCAACACCCGCACGGTGCCTCCAGCGGCTCGCTTAAGCGTCGGCTGAGGGGCGCGGCGTGTTTAGAGCAAGTCTGGAGCTGGCCGGCTCTCCCTGGAGAAAAGAAAAGCCACCGCCCCAGCAGCCTCGGCCTGCAGGCGACCCGTCCTCCCCACGAAAGGCGCGCGCTGCACCCCACCTCCCGCATAAGCTGCGGGGAGCGAACGCTCCACCCCGGGCATCGACGCCGCTTCCCGTCCCGCCGCCCCGAACACTCCAGCGACAGATTCCGACAAGTGGGGACGTTCGCAACAACCACGAAAGTTACTCCAGCCCGGGGGCCCGCAGGGAAGTCGCGCGGGGAACTTCGCCAAACGCGGGCTGCCCGGGGGGGACGCGCGGGCCGGGGCGCGCAGGGACGCGGCCGCCCGCGCCGGCGACAGGGACCCGGCTGCGGCCCCCGGGACGCGCCCCCCGCCAGCCCGCACAACTTTCTCCCCCGAGGGCCCCGCGGCGGCCGGGGAGCGAGCGGGGCCCGGCGGGCGTACTCACCTGCGGCGCTCTGTGCCCGGGCGCCGGGCAGCGGCGGCAGCTGCAGCCGCAGGAGCAGGCTGAGGACGACCGCGGCGAGGCTCGCCATCCGGGCGGCTGCGGGCGGCTCAGCCCCTTCCCGCGGGGGCCGGGGCCGGGGCCGGGACTCGGTCGGGCGCGGCGGCCCCGCATCGCGGCTCCGCTCGCGCGACGCTCCCGGAGCCGCTGCGCTCGGAGCCGACGCGCGGCGCGAACTGAGGCGGGCGGCTGGGCGGGGGCGGGACGCGGGGGGCGGGGGCGGGGCGGCGTCCCCGAGTCCGCCGCCGCCGCCGCCGCCGCCGCCCGCCCGCCCGCCCGGCGCTCCGCCCGGGCAGCGCACACCGCGCGCACGCCCGCGCCCCGCACACGCCCGCCGCCGGCACCCGCCGGCTCCCCCGCGCACCCTCGCGGGGGCTGGTGGGCTCCGGGCGGCCGGCTCAGTCGCGTGCCCACGCGCAGCGCCCCCAGGCGCGCCGGGGTCCTCGCCTCCTCGCCCCGCGCTGCGCGGCGCAGCCAAGCATCGTCTGCCCGGTTGGGGCGCAGGTACCGGGGGCGGTGGGGGGAGGCGGGAGAGAGCGAGCAGCAGCCGTGTGAACTCGGAGTGGGAGAACAGGTGAGTGGGGGGCGGGTGGCAGAGGAGGCAGGGAGGGAGCAGCCATCTCAACTCCGGATGGGGAGGGGGGTGCAGGTGAATGAGGGAGGGGTCATCTGCCCTAAGCTGGGGCGGGCATCTGCTGGCGAGGGGCTCCGGCACGCCCTGAGGGGAGAATCTCCTCTTAAGAGTCGACACCCTCACCCCACACACACGCACACACACACACACACACACACACACGCACACACGCACAGGCTCCTCTGGGCGCAGCCCACGTCCTCAGCCGCCCAGGCACCCTTCCTGTTCACCCACATCTCTCCCTGTCCCCACCCCCACGCGGGAAGGGGCGAAGACGGGGGCCGGAGGCATCCCTCTCTCGCCCACTGCCTTCCCCGCTTCCAGTTCTCGGGAGACAGAACCGTGTGGCTTTTTCCTTTTTCTTCCTGGTCTGAACAAAGACCTGGTTGGAAATGAAAGCCTAAAACCATAGATCAGAGTCCTAGCTGTCCCTTGCAGCTCACAGGCTGGCACCCTCTGCTCTCCCGGAAGCCAGGATTCATGGAGCAGACCTGGAACCACTCCGGTCCCGGCCTGGGGGGGGCGGGGGGGGCGGGGACTGGACTGTAAAAGCTGGGGGCAGGGACACCTAAGCAGTGCCCCAAGAATTCACTTTGTGACCCTGGCCCAAGCCTCCTTTCCGTCTCAGCACAGCCTTCCCCTCACCCCCTCCTTGCTGGGATTCTAAGGATTGGACTGGACAGATTGGGGCAGATATATAAAAGTCCTGCATGGCTAGGGGTTCCGAAAATGGGACACCTCAGGGTCTGGATTGAGTTGCTGTGGCAGAGAACACGGGGCCTCAGTCTCTCACACTCCCGGTTCCCACACCAGTGTCCAACCTTGGCACCAGGATGAACCCTCCGTGCTTTCCCAGCTGCCCTCCGCACCTGGAAAGTGTCCCCTCTGTTCCTTCAGGAGCGCGTACTCTCACCTGATGCCCGACAGGGCTCTGCACACCATGCTTCTGCGGCTGCTGTTCCGTCTGCCTGGAAGGCCCTTACCTGCATCATCTCCCTGGTAAACTTACACTGGTTCTTAAGGCTTCTCTGTGAAACTTTGGCTGAGAGCCCAGTGCTGATTGGAAAAAAGGGGCTGCTTTCCCCGTCTGCCTCCCATCAGCCTGGGATCTGGGGAAACATGGCCACGTGCTCACCCTTGGCTCAGGGCTGAGCTCTGTCTGTACTGAAGAAAGCCGACTGGGGCCTGGGGTGAGCTTCGTGACAGCTGGAAATTGTGGGGTGACACTCTGCCTTGTAGCTCTTTTCACTTCCACTCAAGAAGGTGGCCTCCTGTCCTCAGGATGACTTTGCCTTTAAACCCCATGGGACTGCTGGGCCTCAGTTTCCCTGTCTACACAATGGCTTCCCTTTCAGCTCTGTTGAGAGCCAGAAGCAGTTAGACATTTTAGCTGCAAATCTCTTAATCCTAACACAGTTTTAGGGGAAGCTTCAGCCATGGGGGACTCTTTCAACAAGAGAACTGGCTGCCTGACGTGTGCCAAGAATGGTCTGTGCACTCATGAAGTGAACAGTCTGGTGGGGAAAACTGGACAAAGAGAAAAGCGGTAAAGGGCCCAGAGATGCAGAGACAGCCACCCATCTCCCCAGCCCCCACCCTGCCCCCAGCGATGATCAAGCCCCCCAGTGGGGAACAGAGAATCAGGGCACCATATCTTGGGTCATGGTGTCTTACTTACCTATGGAGAAAGCCTATAGTTATAGTAATATAACTGCTGCTTTATCCCCATTTTACACACCAAGAAACTGAGGCTCAAACAGAGCAAAGACCCTGTGTAGGGAGGCAGTTGAGGAGTGGCTACCCCATTGGAGCCTTTTATCTTCTTGCCATGGCACACGGCACCACTAACCATTAAAAGTTAAAATTCAGAAACTCAGGGGCTCCCGGCTGCTTAAGCCAGTGGAGTATACAACTCTTGATATTGGGGTTGTGGGTTTAAGCAGCACACTGGCTGTAGAGATTACTTTAAAAAATAAAATCATGGGGTGCCTGGATGGCTCAGTCAGTTAAGCATCCAACTTCGGCTCAGGTTATGATCTCACAGTTCGTGGGTTCGAGCCCTGCATTGGGCTCTGTGCTGATAGCTCGGACCCTAAAGCCTGTTTCAGATTCTGTGTCTCCCTCTCTCTGCCCCTCTCTCTGACTCTCACTCTGTCTCTCAAAAAATAATAAATCTTTAAAAATATTTTTTAGGGGCGCCTCGGTGGCTCAGTCAGTTAAGCATCCAACTTTGGCTCAGGTCGTGATCTCACAGTTCGTGGGTTCGAGCCCCGCGTCGGACTCTGTGCTGACAGCTAGCTCAGAGCCTGGAGCCTGTTTCAAATTCTGTGTCTCCCTTTCTCTCTCTGATCCTCCCCTGCTCACGTTGTCTCTCTCTCTAAGAAAAAGAAAAATTTTTAATTAATTATTTATTTATTATTAATTAATTAATAATTAATCTTTTAATTTGTATAATCTTAATTCTAAAATAAAATTTAGTAATTCAATCTTACCACATTGAATGTAGCACTAACCACATTTTAAGAGCTCAATAGCCACCCGTGGCTAGTGGCTGCCATATTACACAGTACGGATATAAACATTTCCGTCACTGTAGAAAATTCTAGTGGACAGTGCTACTCAGACTGCAGCCCATGAGCCTAATCTGACCCATGTTAATTTTTATAAATAAAGTTTTATTGGGCACAGCCATGCTTATTCATTTATATACTGCCTATTGCTGGTTTTTGCAAAAGTTCTATTAGACACTGCTGTACTATAGCACACTACCACTAGTGGGCCAAGTGTGGCCCTGATTGTGTTTTTATTAAGTTTTATTGGAACACAATCTTACATATTTGTTTACATATTGCTCATGACTGTTCTGTGAACTACAGAGGCAGAGTTTAGTAATTGTGACGAAGATCATCCGGCCCATATCTGAAAATATTTACTGTCCCTGCCCTTTACAGAAGAAGTTTGCCGGCCCCTTCTCCAGATGTGGTCTCACAGCCCAAATCATTAGTCTAGAACTGGTTCTCAAAGTGTGCTCTTTGGACCTATAGTATCAGCATCACCTGCCTGGAAATGTGTTAGAAACAGTCTCAAGCCCTCCCCTGGACCTACTGAATCAGAAATGTTGGCGGTGGGGCCCAGAAATCTGTTTCAACCAGCCACCCGGGTGAGTCGGATGCACGTTCAAGTTGAAAACCACCAACCTGAAACACCCATGGTGGATGTGCCCAGGAGTGGCCGGCACCATAGAGGTACTGATGGGTTCCCATGGGAATGGAGCATCTAGAAAGATGTCAGAAGAGTGATAGCCCTTGTGCAGCAAGGCCTTTGACCTCCCCTCAGCAAGGCCATGAGGGCCAGGAGAGGACCTCTCACCAGCGTCCCCCCCCCGCCATGCGGATGCTCAGGCCCCAGTGCCTGGCGGCCCACCCTCCCACGGAGTTGTCAGCACATTTGGCTCTGTCTCCACACATAAATTCATGGGCCAGCTGTCTCTTTTAATCTGGTTGCAAGATGAAACCATTAATAGATGTCAGACACATTGGCAATGATCTCTTCATTAATAATTTCCTCCTTTCTGAGGAAAAAAAAATTAGTAACAAGCAACCATCAATAATTCAAAAATACAAGTTAACCTTTCTATTAGAGTGGCTTTGCACACACCGCGGACTCTTTAAGAGCCAGTAGTTCTGGCTCGAATGGTGTTTTATGGCACGACTATTAACATGCATTAATGCTGTCCGTCAAGACAAACAAATATAAATAACCCAAATGCAACTCAGAAACCATAGGTCGTTTTCAAGTGTAACCTCATGATCCAACCATTTTGTTCTGTGAAAACATTCATTGTCCAATAATATCGCTGCGTCCAAAAGCAGTACTTCACAAAGAAATCGTTCTCAGTGCGAGGCCCTTACACTGAACCAGCACAACCCTCAGAGTTGGCTTCTCTCTCTGGGAACACACAGGAAGACCCGGGACACACTTGCAGGTGTGTTGTTGGTGTGCTCTAGGTAAGCGTCTCCATTCCTCACAGGCTTCTTATATGATTTCCAGTCCCCCCGCCATCTGGTTCCTCTTCTCGGAGATGCTGTATTTTGGTAACACCCCTTTTCTGGGTGAGGCCTTGCACCTGCCCACATTCCCCATGCCTCCATTCACCACCCAGGTGACCATGAACTAGTCACTCTCTCTCTCCATCTGTGAAATTGGGCTGATCATTCCCACCTCACTGAGCTGAGTGAGAATTACATGAGTTAATGGATATGAAAGCATCTAGAATAGAACCTGGCCCACTCAAGAGATCATTTCTTTTCCTTTCTTTTCTACCTCCAAGTCTTGGATTAACATACCACCCCAGCCTTGATTCCAGGCCAACTGTTATAGACACCTGGTCGGCAACACAGCACGGAGAGCCAGCTGCTTCATCCTTGGGCCAAAACACCAGCACACGGTGCAGACTATTGGCAAGTAAACTTCAGTGCTTGAGATGCCCTGGATTAAACTGAGGACCACATCTCTCTTTGCCTAAGTGGGATCTGCCAAAGAGCTTTTTCTTTTAATTAAGAAAAAATACATGGCAAAACAACACTAAGTGATGTGTGCCAGGTACCCACCGTGGGTGTTTTGTCTCTAACCTGTGCCCAGCCTCATGCTGAGCAGTGGGGTGCCAAAATACAGTGACTCCATCCATAGAGCCCCCAGACAGCCCATGTGGGGAGGTCACACCAGCCCACTAGGGACAGGGTAGTTAGTGTCATGGTTTGAATAACAGACATCAGTCGTGACTGAGATATGGCCCCAGCCTTGACCTCTTCCGTCCAGCAAAGCGGTTCTCTGATACCCAGGGAAACGCCGCTGTGCCCTGGAGTTGCACACGAGCACTGAGCTCCCCACACTCTTTCCAAGTCCCTGACTCCAGACTCAGGTTCAAGAGGATCCAGGTAGGGGTGGACTCGCCAGTCCACGGTGGGGTGAACCTGTTTCTCCTCTGCATCTGCCCTGCAGCAGGCTTGGCTCAAACTTCAGCCAACCCCTCTCTGCCTCCAGTCTGATCCCTCCGACCCAACCTCACACACAGCAACCAGAGCCTTTGTTCAAAAAGACCGTCACTCCACAGTCTTGCCCTTCACCAACCTGACACCCTTCGCGAATGCTGCATTGCCCTCGGAATAAAGTCCAGAATCCTTCACGTGGCCAACGAGACCTTCCACTGGCTGGGCCCAGCCTGCCTTTCTTAGCCCATCCTGTCTTTAATTCTCCCGAAACTCGCCCCACACAGTCCTCACCAGGTAGGGAAGGAAAGAAGGGCATTGCGGGTGGCAGGAGCTGCTCAGAGATGTGAAAGACGTTGCACGTTCAGAGAGGTTGGGAGGGGACCAAAGGGCTGGGGTCTGGGGAGCAGAGGCTCCCTCTGTCCCAACCACAGGACACACAGCCTTTGCTCCAGCCACCCTGGCTCTGCTTGGGGCTTTTGCCTGTATAGCCCCCTCTCTCCGGAATGCCAGATTCCAAATCCTTGCCCTCCCTTAGCCTATCTAGGCCTCCAAATCCTCACTGCTGAGCTCTGGGCAGGCCTGTAGCGGGCAGGGAAGAACCCATCAGTTCTCTTTCCACAGCGCCATTGATAGAGCTGCCCTCCCCATGAGAGTGGCAGCATCTGAGGCTTCCAGGACTGTCTTACACAGCCCCTTACCCTCAAAGCCAAGCCCTAGAATGCATACAGCAAGCACTCAAAAGATGTTGGTGGAGGCTAGGGCCAAATTTGCCTGCCAGGGCCAAAAAGGAGTTGAGGAGGGGTGAGTGTCAGACAGGAGGCTCACTGCCCCATCTAGGAAGTCAACTCGTCAGAAAAGAGGCAGAGCAAGGCTCACAGGTGCTCGGGGTGACATATGTCAGGGTGACATTTCCCAACCACCCCCGACCCCCAAGACCACTAGGAGCTCTTGTTAGTAACTCCAAATACTCACGCCCCCCTGGACTGATGAACCCAAAACTTGAGGGAAGAGCTTGGAAATCTCATTTTCTCAGACTGCGCACAGGGGAGTCTCATGGAAGTCCTAACACGGCAACTCTGACCAGACCAACACAGAAACGACAGGCCCTCACTGTGTCAGGCTGCCAGAAGCGCCTGTCCCCTGCAGAGACGAGCGCGAAGAGAAGCTCTGGAGGCGGCTCTGGCCTGTCTGCTCACAGTGCCGAGCCTCCTCCAGGTGGGGCCCAAGTCCCAGGAACAAGAGACGCTGGCCCTCTGAGAACAAAAATATGGCACTGAGCGTTTCAAACAGAAACGATACAGAAAGAATGTCTCATTTTTTTTTTAATATTTTTATTTCTAGGGGAGAGAGAGAGAGAGACAGCGTGAGCAAGGGAGGGTCAGAGAGAAAGGGAGACACAGACTCTGAAACAGGCTCCAGGCTCTGAGCTGGCAGTCAGCACAGAGCCCGACGTGGGGCTCGAACCCACGAACCGCGAGATCATGACCCAAGCAAAAGTCGGACGCTTAACCGACTAAGCCACCCAGGCGCCCCAAGAATGTCTCATTTTTTAAAGAAATCTTTAAAACATCCTTCGGACCTCAGGTTTACACACTCGAGAATCCTTGATTTCTTTTTTAAATTTTTTATGTTTATTTATTTTTGAGAGAGAGAGAGGGAGAGGCAGAGAGGGAGACACAGAATTGGAAGCAGGTTCCAGGCTCTGAACTGTCAGCACAGAGCCTGACACGAACCCACGAACCATGAGATCGTGAGCTGAGCTAATGTGGGACACTTAACCTACTGAGCCACCCAGGAGCCCCAGTAATCCTTGATTCTTAATGAACTTTAATGTTTCCTTGCATCGCCCTCCTTTAGTATTGTTATTTATTTGCTCATGTTTATTATTTTTTTATGATTATATGGACTTGGTCTTTTATTCTCACTGACTTGTTATTTTATTATTGTATTTTGAGAAGTAACATGGACCTCCCACCCACCTTAAAAAACAAGGCCCTGGATGGTACAGAGCTCCGCCCACTACAGCCCGGCCTTTGGATGCTGCACCAACCGCAGATTGCCATGAAGGCCTTGGGGAGGAGACTCCCATAGGGCCGCAGGCGTGGCTTTCTGCTGCTGTGGGTCTCACCCCTTCTCCATATTAGAATCACCTGCGGCCCCACCTTCAGCCATTGAGTTATCTGAGTAGGAGCCAGGCAACAGCCTTTTTTAAAGCTCCCCAGTATATCCACTAAAAACCACTGCAAGGACTCCTCACGAAGGAGGTGGACTTGAGTGGGGGCTACACAGAGCTCTACCCCTTTAGACTCTCATACACCCTTATAAAGATGCCCCACCCCTTAGTCCATCTCAGGGAATCGCTGCACATAAGGAGCGGTGATCCTGAGCGAGTGGTAGACAGTACATTTCTCAGCATGGGTGCATGGGACACACCCGCTCCAGAGCCACTCAAGGTAGCTGTTCATTCATTTTGCATGAAACTGAATCAGAATCCTTACAGACTGGAGCTGAGGGGTTTGATTTTTTTTTTTTTTATTTGCACACCAGGTGATTCTCAGGCGCATTAAGTTTGTGAATGGCTAATGCAGTGTTAGGAATGAGGAAGTTGAAAACCTCCAGATACAGCCTTGAACCTACTGAGGTCAGATCTGCATCTTGCCGATTTTTGTGTTTCTGACACCTATAAGGGTTTAAAGGATGACTACTGAGATTGGAGCAGGTATACACATTATATTTTGGGCACCACTCTTTCTTACAAATGACGTATCTAGCTCACACCAACTTACGTGAAAAGAGGATCCAGTGGCTTATTTAGCTGAGCAATTCATAAGCACCTTCAGGCAAACCTGCATCCAGGTATTCAGTTGCCTCTCTCTCTCTCTCTCTCTCTCTCTCTCTCTCTCTCTCTCTCTCTCTCTCTCTCGTCTCTCTATCTCCATCTCTCAATTGTGCTTCTTTCAGTGGGTAGTAAGGGAAATTGGGCAGTGACCGCTCCATATATAGGTCTCATGGCTTAGAGCCTTCTGTAGCATCCCTGCCAAACTCTAGTGAAGACACTTTAGCTGATGTAGGTCACATCCATTTCCTGAAATAATCGATTTGGCCAGGAAAGTGGTGGGGAGGGCAATACTGTAATTGGCCACCCTCAATCATTTGTCCACCCCTCCATAGGGGGTAGTCTCTATAACTGACAGTCCCATGAAGACCAAATGAAGTGGGAACGAAGTGTTTTCTCTAAAGGATCTTGGGCAGTCAAGTAACCTCTATACACCTCACTTATAAATCACAATGCTCATAAACTCCTTTACTAAGTGATCCACAGACCTAACTCCTTACCCAGGGTCTGCTCTCCACTTAACCTGCCCCTGTACTCCGACACTCCAGTCCATTACCCACAAAGGCCCTGTGATTTTTATACAACCTGTCCTTCCAATGTGCTAAGGCATAAGTGTTATCCTCAAAACATTTTCAACCAGCCCGCTGCTCCATAGCCAATCCAATGGAATAAATAGTCGTTCTCTCAGCTTCAAATGGCAACTATTGAAGAAATATTTTACTCCACAACATAGAAAGAGATTTCACCCAAAACGATAGCCACAAACTTCAGCCCCCAGAATCTCCTTCACCGCCCCTGGAACCAAGCTGGGTAACGGCAGAAGGCTCCGAGCGCGCCGAGATCGTTCATTGGCGTGACAGGCCAGACTGCACACGTTTATTCAAGCCATTCTCCCGTCAAATAAAATGTTGATAAATCATTATTTCTACAAGCTAAAAAAAAATGCTAATAACTCAAGGCAGAATGAGATTGAGTTTGTTGAAATGAACGTGAAGAATGGATGGGGACAATCTTGGAATGTAAAACCACAGAACATACCACCTGGGAACACAGAGATCATTTGTCTTATCTGGAAGCCTGTCTCCAGGGTGGCAAATTTAGGGATTGGTTTGAGGACAGAGTATGCCCTGTGCTCTGCGGAGGGGGCTGAAGGGCAGGGGGGCAGAGGTGCTCCTTTACCCAAATATACCATTCATCTCTGTCTGCCACCATAGCTTCAAGATTGATAATCTTAGGGATTTTCCACTTTGGTTATGCTTCTGCCTTTCCAAAATGTTTGAACTTGCACTGACTGCGAGCCAGGCCCACAGCTAAAAGCCCTGTGTGCATGATCCACCCCACAGTTTTCATTATTCCCAGTGTACAGGTGAGGAAACTGAGGCATGAGGAAGTCTGGTGGTTCAGGAAGGATTCTGGCTTTAGGTTTGGCTTTCCTCTCCACCTGTCCTGAGCCTTTTAAAATCGCTGTAATTGTGTCTCTCAACTGTGGACCAAGAATGCTAGTCCAACCATCTCTAAACCCTTTTCATTTTACAGACATTTCAGTAGAGCTTTGCTAGTAAACAAAAATAAAAGCATTCCATTTACCCAGAAGCCAGAGACCCTGCAATAACTTCCCAGCTAGGTTCTCCCCGGAGCAGAAGAATGTGCCATTATAGTTTGGGTTGATTTTGTTTTTTGAAGGCTTTGCTTTTTGAATTTTTCAGGCCTTACCTACCCCAGGAGGAACTGACCTGTGATAACAGAGACAATGTAACCTGAAAAAGTTCCCAGATTAACAAAGGTAGATACTTCCCAGTGCTCGTTGGGGTCAGAGCCTCTGCTTTGATAGACTAGACCTCTGTCTAATTCTTGTTTCCCGCAAGAAGAATATTAAGGGCCCATGAATGTTTTAAAACACAAATGTATGGAATTTTGTGACCTCTCAATAATCAGATTTCTCCCTCGAATAGGATTCCAAAAAAAAAAAAAAAATCAGGAATTGACAAGTGTTAAATACTTCCTTACTGCTAGTAATGCCGCCCCCACTCCTTCCCCTTTTTTTTTCTCCTGAAACTCCTCTAACATGAATTTATTTTCTATTTGAAAGCCAATCTCACTGGTTATTAGATATTCTCCCTGCTGTCACCATCAGTAAATTATTAAACAGCTGACCAAGCTTTGTTTTAAAATGATTCTCTTATGAAGCTCAGGGATATATTTGCCATGAATACTGAATGGTGCCGCGGTCTCTAAGGACACGTGAATGATTCCTATTTACTACCTTTAGCGAAACGTGTGTGCAATTAGCAGCAAGAACTTGACTTGAATCACAGTTACTGGAGATGCCTGTAGCTCATATACATGGAGCTCTCTTCACTCACTATACTCTGACTAGGAGAAGCAGATGACGCTTCTAGGCTGTGTCACAAAACAGCACCTAGACCTCCCCTTTGTCATTTCTCACCTCCTTGCTTGTCCAGTCACCACTGAGCCTTGGCATATCTGTAGGGATCTCTTCCTTATTTAAAGAAGCAGCTGGTTAAAAAATAAAAATAAAAATAAGAAATTACGAAGCAGCTGGTTTTGACTGGATTTCCACATAAGGAAAATAAACCAGGTGGGGATAAAATTACATAACCTGTTTGTGTCTCCATTTCCTCATCTACAAAACGGAGATCATAACTCCTACTTCATGGATTCTATAATTAGTAAACCAAGCACTGAGCATAGTGCCAGGCGTCTAGTAAGTGCTCAGGAGCCCGTAGCTGCTTTTTTGCCTGTTAACTCCTGAGTGAGTCCGGACTCTCTAGGTTGTGACAGAGACAAGTCTCAAATTCACTTAAGCCAAGGAGGACGTGCACTGGCTTATCTAACCAAACAGTGGTTGATCAGGAACCAGGAAAACAAACTCCTTCGAGTATTTACAACAGAGGGAATTTAATTTAGGAAACGGGCGGACGCCTGGGTGGCTCAGTCGGTTAAGCATCCGACTTCGGCTCAGGTCATGATCTCGCGGTTCGTGGGTTTGAGCCCGGTGTCGGGCTCTGTGCTGACAGTCAGCTCAGAGCCTGGAGCCTGTCTTCAGATTCTGTATCTCTCTCTTTCTCTCTGACCCTCCCCTGCTCACGCTGTCTGTCTGTCTCTCTGTCTGTCTGTCTGTCTCTCTCAGAAATAAATAAAACATTTAAAAAATAATTTAGGAAATTGGCTACAGAAGTGATGAGGGAACTGGGAACCCAAAAACGGATAGGAAGGGAACTCAGAAATACACAAGAGCAAGAAGCTACTCCCTGCCTTAAGACAGAGGGGCCAAGGTACTGGAAGCCTCAGAGTATGGTGACGATGGAAGCTAGAACCCTGGACGATGTGTCCCGGGGAAGCTGAAGCCAAGACGCATCCTTGTCCACTTCTAAAGAAATCACTCAAGCAGAGAAAGAGAAGGAGAAATCCCCTTGAGTCGCCTTTTCTTCGGCCCTTCAGCATCCCACCAGCGCCTCCCTCTGGCCAAGCCCAGCCAGAGGCCAGCAGAAGCAGGAGCCTAGGAAATCCCAACCTCCCCACTGTCTGACTCCAGAGCATGTGTTCTTAACCATGATAAAATAATGCCTCTCTTGTACAACCCCACGAATACCACCCCCACTTGAGTACACCTGCATTAGCATTCCCTCCCCAGGTGCTGTAACTGGCCCTATTCTTGGTCATGAGGTAGTTAAGGGGCCCTGGTTGGGCAGCTGGTCCCTCTACTGACTGTGCTTGCTGGGAATGTCCACCAGGTTTCTGTAAAGCACTCTGCATCTAGATGAAGTTGTTCAGCCTTGGGCATCCTGGATCCGAATTTCAAAACACCCATTGGGAGGTATGACAAGTGGTGGGCCTCCAGGGACAGAACATTGCATCTTAGGGCTCAGGTACCACCTGGGTTGGGAAGGACAAGGTAGTAGCTTGAGAAAAACAAGCACTGTCATTCACTGTGCTGCCACAAGCGTTTATTTATTGGAAAGTGGATGTTGAATTTGGAAGCCAGGCTCAGCAAGGCCTGAGTGCAGAATCTAGTTTGGAGAAGCCGATCCAATATTTTAACTAATGATCATATTTTACAGCAGGCTCTGAAGGCAAAGAATGAGATATGCTGTATCTTGTTAGGAAATCTACGAATGAAAGGGGATTTTTGTGGAGATTGTGGAGTCAAGAGTTGGTGCTATTCATCTTCAAAGAGACTGGTTCATATAACAACCACTCTTTCTGCAACTTCTGAATCTCAAAGCCTCAAGTGAAAGTACTTCCTATCTCTTGGCAAAGTATTCCTGTCTGAGGGATCAGACTCTTGATAAGGCAGTAATTACCGGAGCGAATTTCACAGATACAAAGGCATTTTTTAATAATTTTAATTATTCAGAAGCCTGATTAATTATCTAGCCTAAGGATTGGAGGCCATAGAAGGATAAAACTGTGTGGATGTGGTTACCCATGACGGGGGAGGGGAAAATTCAGAAAATTCCTTCAATGAGAAAGCTGCTCTCTGTGACTATATAGTTAGATTTTTGAGCCCTGCCGTGCTCATAGAGGAGAGACAACTGGACTGGCCATTAAGGTTTTAGGTCCGCTCCCACCACTGACCCACTGCATCCTCAAGCTAATTCCCTTCCCCTTATCAGAACTCTGTAAAATTAGTGCGGGAAAAGATAAAGAAGGATACTATACCTAGTCCCTGGGCGTCTGTCAAGTGCTGACATTCTATAATAATATAAGACCTTTTTTAAGTATAGACACCATTGGAAGTTTTCCTGAGACCATGAAAGTTAAGGGAAATTTTATGAGCATGGGAGGGCTTTGATCATGTTTGAAGTTGAGTAAACAGACACCTGTGTGAGGAACATTAGAGTCAGGAGAGATTGGCAGTGGGGCAACATAAGACATGTCAAAGAGATGCATGTGTCCCTAAATATGTCTGCCTTTGGTGGAAAAAAAAAAACAATTCATTGTTTATTGAGCATCTTACAGATACCCATGACCCTTTGTGTTACTGCCTTCAAAAAGTTTGCTAGGGCAAGGATGTCTTGCTTAGATGGTAGCCCACTGATGGGTCTATTTGGATGAGGACATCAGAACATTCTAGAAGCAGACATTATCCACTTTTGTTGACATGGTAAGTCATGTCCTGAGCCTCTGTTTAAGCTCTCTCTGTAGACACAATGATGAGACTATCTCCTCAAACATGTGCCTTAATGGCTTTCCTCACCTCCAACATAGCTCCCAACACTCATGCCTCGCTTTTGAATAGGTTTTAATGTTGGAGATCCCATAATGTTTCCCATATGAGAAGTTTTCAATCAACTGTGGGACAGTTGACAGAAAGTTTTCCATTTTTTCTCTTGACAGTTCTTCTAACAACCCATAGAGAGTTCCTTCTTGGCTGTTTCCTGGAGCATGGTACAGTAGTTAAGAGCATGAACCCTGGAGCTAGATTATCTGGTTTGAATCTTTTCTCTGCTGCTCCCTGGCTGCATGACCTTGGGAAAGTTATGTAACTTCTCTGTGCTTCAGTTTCCCTGTATGAAAGTAAATTTATTGTTATAAAGATTAGTATGTAGATGTGATAACAATGATATATAGATAAAAGCTATGTAACATTATACACTTTTCTTCAATTCTATAGGATTCAGTTACCTCATGTCTAAAATGGGACAATAAATTTTATGTATTTATTCAACAGATATTTACTGAGGTCTAATTAAGTGCCAATCACTGTGTGGGAGCTTAGAATACCACACTAAATATAACAAAGTCCCTGGCCCCTAAGAGTTTGCATTTTTGTGGGTGGAGAGGGCAGTCGGGACAACCAAATAAATGTGTGATATGGAAAAAAATATGTAAAGCAGATAAATGTAGTGGTATGCATGCTTTTTAAGATACACTGGTCAGGGAAGAACTTTCATAGGTGATGACATCGGAGCAGTAATCTGAGTCAATGGAACAAGCGATCTGAAGGCAGAAAGTGGATTGAATTCATAGGGAAGAGCAGGTATCAAGGGCCTGAGGCAGAACCAGGCATGACATAATGCAAGGAACCTCCATGAGTCCACTGCAGCTGGAGAAGAGCAGGGGAATACAAAGTGGTAGATGGAATCTCCAAGGAGAGACTCAGGGGGTAGAGCACGCAGAGTCTCAGAGACCAGGTCAGAACATGCAGAGTATCCTGAAAGTGCTTGGAAGCCATCAGAGTCATTCGAGGGACGGGTAGTGACAAGGCTTCACACATGCACAAATTCCCATCCTGCAAGGCAGAATGTGAGGCACTGTGGAGAGGCACAAAGTGTCCAAGAAGTTGGAGGAAAGGGGTTATTTCTGACTCAGGAGAGCAAGATAATCTGCAAGGGGCCGAGGAGAAGTTAAGTGGGAGGAAGCCAATATTTCAAATGAAGGTGCATCTGCAAACATGATACTTATGGGATCAATCTGTTGATTCATTCATTCATTCACTTCTCATTGTCTTCAATTCCTATTAAGCCACTAAGACCCAGGGCGCATTTGTGTTTCTGCAGCACAGCACAGCTGGGTTGTGACCTCCAGGACTGAAGGAGGTGCTGATCATGTGCCAGCAACTCTAATGGATTGACAGGTATTTGTCACGATATGATGATGTTCCCCCTGATTGAGACAGCTCCATCCATAAACCCATTTCACATTTACACAGTCATCTTTGAGAAAACCTGCAATGCATTCAGCCACTGCTGTAGTACCAAGCTCCTAATCATGGTTCACTGTCCTAAAGGAAAAAAATGAAAAACAAAACGAAAATCCATCCTGAGATAAGAAGCCATCCCAAAGAACAGCCATCCAGCTTCAGTGTTAATCAGGCTCTTTGAGAAGTGCTTACTTTGTGCCAGGGACTTTGCTAAGTGTTTCACAATAATTAACTCATTTAATCTTCAAAATGGTCTGTCACCCTGCACATACCCCTTCACCCTGACTTCTTCTGCACACACTGACTTCATCCGCCAGCACGTGCATGGCTTTGCCTGAGGGTTTTCTCTTCCTGACAGAGCCCCCTTCACAGCTGGCTTGGCAAGCCAGAACCATCAGGGAATTAACGCCTCCTCCCTGCGTGTGAACACACACACATGTGCATGCACATATGTGCGCTCTCACACAAGAGAGGCCCTTCATGAATTATAGGTGGGAGTTGGTGGGTGAATACCCCAGCTCCTTCACTCTCTGGTGCATGTTTTCCACTGAGGTGGCTGTTTCAGAGACTCCCAGGACTCCCCAGCAGGATTAAATCCTGGTTTCCCACAGTGGTAGCTTGCTCAGTAACTCACTATATATTAGCCAGTCTCTTTTCCCATCTTCCTTTACCCTTCACCTACCTTTACCTCCCAATTAACTTCTTGCTCTTAAATCCATGTCTCAAGGTCTACTCCTGAGGGATAAAGATTAAGATACTGCCTTGGGAGGGAGGTACCATGTTATCATCCTCATTTAGCTACTAGGAAAACTGAAACAGAGAGGTTAAGTAACTTGCCCAAGGTCACAGAGCTGGTAAGCAGCAGATTGTGGCTCAAACCCAGCCACTGGGCTCCAAAATCTGTGCAATTAACCCAGACACTCTGCTGCCTCTGGCTGGGAGAATAGCCCAAACCACTGAGCACCAGCCTCATTTACTCGATTTTGTAAGACACACAGGTTGGTGAGCTACCTGGATTCATCTCTAACCTCTTCAGAGATCCAGCATGTTATTCAGAAGTGTGTTTGAGAAGGCATTTGATGTGATTTTCAACGCAGTGGCAGCCACACGGTGATCCATCAGGCAGCTCTCTTTGACAGAGAATTGATCTCCCAGGTCAGGAAGCAAACCTCAATTTATGTAGGATGCACTTGGAATGCGCCCTCTTAGTAGCACACGGAAGATAAAGCAGAGTCAATGACAGTTCTTGTCAATGAGTTTGTTATGGCAAGAGGCTCTTTGGGCTGAGTACCACTGCTGACACTACAGATGTATGCTTTTTTTTTTTGAATGATAAACACATTGCCAGTGTCTTTTAGCCCTGCTTGTCAATTTCTTGATATTTCCAAGTCCTCTTTTGATCCAAGCATCTTCATCCAATAGCACAAAAGCAAAATGAGTACTTACTTGGTTCCCAGGCCATCAACCATTCTTTTTCCTTCAAACTAGATCTCTCTGATTTTTCAATTTTGTTTCACGTCTGGATGAGTAATTTCAGACCCAGGAGGTTGGTGAAGTCTGAGCTTCCTCACTCAGGATTTTTTGCCTTTGCACAAATAGAAAAGCCCATTGTAGCAAATTGTCTGTGTGATTCATTTGTTGCAGGCGCTGATGAAAAAAATTTTTTCCTTAAAGATATTTCAAAGATTCTGGACCATTATGATAGGAAATAACCCCCAGAAAGTGAGACAGGAAAGATGCAAACAATTTAATAGTAGATTTATTTTGTCACTAGAAAGCTTATCCCTTTTGCTTTTTGGGTGAAATTTGAGATACAGAGGATGAAAAATGGAAGAATGGAAGATCTGATCAAAACTGCCTCTGCTGGCCTAAAGATTAATGTTTTCAAAACACAAATTTATTTTTCTTATGGCAAGGTTTTCTTTATTCATGCCTTTAAAAAATTAAAAATCATGTGGCTGCTTTCTTCCTACTTCTCATGCTCAACCAACAGATAGAACTAAGTTTTAAAAAAAGAAAGTGGGGAGGGAAGGAGGAAAGGAGTAAAATGGGTGACAGGGAGGGAGGGAAGAAGACAGGGAAGAAAAATTATTATGTGTAGGACATTCTTTTGATTCCAAACTGTAACTACCTCATTGGTCATCTACAATGAAAATGCAATGGATGTTATTCAATGCCTCACTTAACTCCATATGGGTGAATTCAATCTTTTAATGTGTTCATTCCAGAGTATGCCTGCGGTATCCTTTCTATCATCTCAGATACACAATGGTGGTGACTTTAGTCAAGAAATAGAGTCTCTTAGGAGAAAGTGGGTGATGGGCATTGAGGACGGCACTTGTTGGGACGAGCACTGGGTGTTGTAGGGAAGCCAATTTGACAATAAATTATATTTAAAAAAAAAAGAAATGGGAGTCTCTTAGTTTGCTTCATTCAACGTATATGCCTTGAGGCTCTTCCTCAGGAAGACACCTACCAGACTCTAAGATGCTAGGTTACACTGTGTAACAACAACCCCCAAACCTCAGAGACTTGAAACAATTCAAGTTTATATCTTGCTTATGATACCTATCTGTTGCAGAAATACTAGAACCTCTGGCCAACGGGGACCTCGCTCAGGGGCTCAGGCTGAGAGAGGTTCTATCTCTGTCCTTCAGTGGTTGCCAAAGCAGGAAGAATGGACGTGGACAGTCCTGCACTGGCTCTTAAGGATCCCACCCAGAAGGGACACAAGTCACGCTGCTCACATTTCATTGGCCAAAACAAAGTCACATGGCCATGCTTAGTTCAAGGGGGTACAAAAACATAGCCCTACTATGCGCCCACAACAGAGGGCAACCCCAAATACTTGGTGAACATCTAACGTCAACCATACATACAACTCTTTTTTTGGTCAGCATTCTAATTTTTTTAAGTTTTCATTTAAATTCCAGTTAGTTAACATACAGTGTAACATACAACTCTTGATATGGCAGAACTCATGGTCTTTGAAGATGCCAATAACAAAAAAAAAAATTTTTTTTTGCAGTTCCCTAGGAGAGGACCAAACTAAATGTCACAGGTTCAAAGAAGATTGGGAAGCTGGGCCTTCAAAAATGAGCAGAATTTTTACTGGTAGAGACGAAAAATCGGGCTTTTCAGTGGAAAGTAAAGCAGAGCAAAGGTGAGAGGGCCAGAACATGCGAGTTATGTTACGAAAGAGTAAGTAGTTTCTTTTGCTATAAGTAGTCTGTATATTTAGAAATTCATAAGATCTAAGAAAAGGGGCATGTCAGCCCCTGGGAAAATGGCACACCAGGCTAGAAAGGATGAACTTCTTTAAGAAGATTGGGCTATCACTCACTCACCCACTCACTCATTCATTCAACATCCCTGGGTAATGATCATACTAGGCTCTGGTGTGCCAGATAATGAGAATGGAAAAAAGGGCATGACTTCAGAAAAGAGTTTGAAAAGAGACTTGAAAGAACTGAGTCTGTTTATGAAGGGTAGGAATGGAAGCCAAAGGCGACCCTGGATGTAGGGAACATGCTGGATCCAAGCATCCAGAGAGCACAGGAAGAATGGAAGTGGCGAGGATGTGGCTAACGGACCACAGGATGAGCTAGGTTCGAGGTATGCTGGATTTGAGGTCTGGATTTGCGGTTCCAAAGAGCCATGTGGGGGTACGCCCACTCAGCCACATTTCACCTCAGTCATGAGACACGTGGGAGCCCTCTAGTGGACACTCTTGGGGCTCAGCCTAGTTCTCTCACCCCATTACCTTGTCTGTGGGACTCTGCATTGGGGTTCTGTGGGGGATGATCCTCTGGCCTTTGCTTCTGATAGCCCACATCTGTGACCCTCTGGAAGACTGGTCACAGGCACCTGGAACACTTAGCACATGAACACACACACAGAGATGTGGTGTGAGGACCCTGGAGTAGACCTCAGTAAGTGATGGCTGGTACAGGAGACGACAAGCCCGGCTTCCAGAACAACTATCGAGGTGTGACTTCTGCTCCAGAATTCCCTATGGAATCATGAACACGCTCTCCTCCAAGGACTTTTGCCTGAAATCACATTTTGGGTCCTTCCTTGGCCCTCTTCCCTGCCCCCTTACTGATTTCTCCTGGGAGCAGTTCCTTTATAAATCACTTGCAAAGAAAGGCCTGTCTCAGGGTCTGCCTTTGGGGAGCCCCGCCTACATCCAGCACCTGTAATGTACTAAGCCCTTTAGGCAGGACACAGCCTGGGTTTTCAAGGAACTCACCATCTGATGGGGAGGCAGACGCCTGCATTGATGATTTCAGTGCAGTGTTTGAAGGTGCTGAAGACAGATGCTGGGGGGTCAAGGGATGGCATGAAAATGAAGTCAAGAAAGCCTTCATAGCAGAGGTGACCCTTAGACTGGATCTTAAAGGAGGAATAGAATTCTGCTAAGAGAAAAGTAGGGAAGGGCAGTATAAGCAGAGGAAATACTAAACCAAGGGATGGGGAAATGGGGGGTAGGGAAACTTCAAGTGGTCTTCTATCATTGCGGCATAAAGCACAGAAAAGACAGTGGTGGGCAGAGACCACAGATGAACCAGAGACCCTGGGAGCCATCTCAGGCATAGGATTGAAGCAGGAAGAATAGGTCTGATCATTGAGGAAGAGGTCATGGGGGGGGAATGCATGGCCTTTAAACTGTGCTGCTAGCCCACAGCGCTCTCCCAGGGAAGAGCGGCTCGTGAAGTCTGGCTCTCCATCCCAGATGCACTCAATAGCACCCATGAACCTCCTCTCATCAGCTGATAACTGTGACCTCCAACATAGGGACAAGTAAGGAATAAACAGAAACTGAACTGTCCAGCACTTGTCTGGGAAACTTATTATTTTTTTTTTTTTTAGTTTGGGCTTTCCCAGAAGCAGATTCAGACAAGGATTTGAGCAGCTGGAATTTATTTGGGAGGTGCAGAAAATGCCAGTAGAGGCATGGGGAAATGAGACAGAAAAGGCACAGCAGCCAACACAAGGCGTGTTATCAAGCACATTACCACTGTGAGCAACCGGAGCCAAATTTCACAGGAGCTCTAGGAAATGATGTGGGACACACATCTGGGTTTTCCTACCGCAGAGACAAGGTAGCTGGGATATTTGTACCCCAATTCCCATTAATCTCGGCCAGAGGGCTCCTCCTAAGGAGTGTGGATAACAAAGTGCCAGCCAGCAACAAAAAGCAGGTGCAGAAAGTTGGAAGTCAGGCCACTGTGTCCTGAAGTAGTAAGGGCAAGGGATTTGAGCAAGACACCACAGTGAGCATTATACTTTGTGCTTCTCGTTCCCTTCCTCAGCTATACAGGAGACACACCTCTGGGGTTCTGATTTCCCTCTTTCTCCTCTGCATCAAGGTTAGAAACAGATTCAGAAAGGGAATCACCAGTCAAAAGGTGGACTATGTCAATCCAGAAACCATTCAAGCGTCATTGTCCCTAACCTATTCCGGGCCGGCGTATCTGCCAATTGGCACAGATTCATTTCCTCACTCCATAAAGCAAGTGAGCAAAAGAGAAAACTAGCTCATAATAACCCTTCTACAAAGTCGAAGCATAATTTGACTTTGGAATTATAAAGAATCTCCCGGTCTTTTCACCGGAAAATGATCGTGTAAAGTTGCTTTTAACACACCACCTTTTTCTATACTTTATTTTTTATTTTTTTTAATGTTTTATTTATTTTTAGGAGAGAGAGAGAGAGACAACGTGAGCAGGGGAGGGTCAGAGAGAGAGGGAGTCACAGACTGAAACAGGCTCCAGGCTCTGAGCTGGCAGTCAGCACAGAGCCCGACGCGGGGCTCAAACCCACGAACCATGAGATCATGACCCAAGCGAAAGTCGGACGCTTAACCGACTAAGCCACCCAGGCGCCCCAGTAACACACCACCTTTTTCTAAAGCAGAGATGTGCCCATATTCGAATACCACAGCCATAAGGGAATCAGAGACTCTCTTTTTAAGTCCAGTGGTTTGCAAACTGCTCTGAGACCTAAGGGCTCTGCAGGGGTGTCTGAGGTGGTGAGGAAGTGGGGAGGAAGAGTTTTTTTCTGTTCCAAGTCCCTGTCCTAGTTTGGGTCCCCCTCCTCTGATGCTGACCCTGAGACAAGGATCCAAGTAAGTTTTCTATTTGAGAAGCAATCCCAGGAATCACCAGCAGGGGGGGTAAGGACGTGATAAAGAGAAAGGAAAGCAGCCAATACAAGGTGTTAGCAATTGCAGTTGCCAATGTGGGCACCTAGGGCTTGTGCCTCCTGGGAGCTCTGGGAGCCCATCCAGATCGCTCGCCCACCCGAGGAATGAGGGAGCTGGGGTATTTATACCCCAGTATAAACAGTCATTGGTTGAATTTGGTTTAGGTGGGGGGTGGGGGAGTGTTAATTTGCTAGTACTTCTAGCTTGCCAGCGAGGTGGCAAAATGGACTCTGGCAGCCAGAGAAAGCCCTTGGGGGTGCGAAGCATTTGCTGGCAGTTGGAACTCAGTGGAATGAGATGAAATCGGGAGGGCGAGGGAACCAATAGCATGGGATCCAGCCACCCACTCTTACTCCTCTAAAAAGGAAGGCTTAAATCTCACCTACATATGTGGGTATTAGGTTGTAAGTGCGATATAGAAACGAGCTAACACAAAAACGTTTTAAAACCTTTGGTCTGATGCAACACGTGTATTTTACAAACAAGGACACAGAGGCCCAGGAAAGGGAGTGTGTGGCTCCCCATCACAGAGTGGGGACTGGACTGGAGGGCTCCTGAGCCGCAGGCCTCGCCTCTTAACACACTCGTTTCTGCCAAAGCCCGTTGTTGCTGCAATTTCATTTTCCCAATTCCATTTCTTCACATTATCCCCGTTCTCCACAAACGCCCCTGTGACCTCAACTGACTGTTTCTCAGCACCAACCACTCTGAGATCTCTGCTAGTTGTATAGAATGCCATTCCCTTTCCGTCTTTATCCAGATCCTTTGACAACACCTTTTGTACATTTGCAAACAGTGACCAAAAGTATGAGAACCTGAGAACTAATGTTGGCACAACCACTTTGGAATTAAATGTAAATACCCCTGTTCACCTGGATGACATGCTGGGCTGATAAAACCACCTCTGCAAATACAATATCAAGGGGTCTATTTCTAATACAGCAGCCTGTTGTCTTTCATGTTTGAAGATCATTCAAAAGCCTTTGGGCTGCTTTATGCATTAACACGTGGATGTCTTAATTTATAAAAAGACCCATTTTGCATCTGGTTAATCTCCGCAACCTCAGTCCCTGGACCTCTTTCTAGCACATGATAAGTGCTCATAAACGTTTGCAAAATGAATGAAGAATAAAAAGCACGGGCTTCAGACTCTGTGCCTCGCCCTCAAACTGAAATTGAAAGACCAGCTGTGGGAGTTCTCCTGTGTGCTCTGGATTGCAGCGATATGCTACTAAACATCAATCACGGCTTCCTTGCCAAAGATTTCTCTAGAAGGGGACTGACTAAAAATAATAAATAGGGTCATTCATTTATTAAACAAATATTTACTCAGTGCCACCTATACGTTGGGCACTGAGATGGAAGAAAGAGAAACAGAGGGCCTGGGGGGAAGGGAGCAGGAAGGACTCTTCCTTCGTGAAGAGTGCAGTTCAAATAGATATTGATCAAATAGTCACGCAAATTAAAGGTAAATTTCCAACTGTGATAAGTGACTAAGGTGGTTTTAAAAATAATGTCCACAGATCCTGTCATGCTTCTCAAGAGGTAGAGCTTAATTCCCCTTCTTTTGAGTGTAGGCCAGAATCTATGACTCACTCCTAGAGAATGGAAGTGATGAGATGTCATTTCCAAGATTATGTTCTGAAAAGACTGGAGTCCTCCTCTTAGGGGCACTCTCTTCTCCCTCCTCTCCTCTCCCCTCCCCTCCTCTCTCTCTCCCCTCACTTGCTCTGGGGAAAGCCACCTGCCCTGCTGTGAGAATACTTGGGCAGCCAAGGAGGAAGCACCCATCTGGTGAGGAATTGAAGCCTTCCAAGCAACCATGTGAGTGATCTTTGAAGTAGATTCTCCATCTCCATTCTAGCCTTCAGACGACTGCAGCTCTGGCCAACAACCTGACCATAACTCAGGAGACCTCCTAAGTCCCTTAGCCCACCAGCTAAGCTCCTCCCATATGCCCGACTCACAGAAACTACGAGATATGTTTGTAGTTTAAAGCTGCTAAATTTGGAGAAATGTATTACATAGTAATAGGTAACTAATATGAAAGAGATGTATAAGATGTACAAATTGTAAAATAGTATCAACCTATCTGGGAATTCAGGAAGAGCTTTTCTAAAAAGTGATTCAGTAATAGAGGAGGAAAAAGGCTTGGAAGAATAACCCAGGGAAAGGCGGTGCCATGTGCAAAGGCCCTGAGGCAGGAAAGGACATAAGTTGGAAAGGCTGGAAGAGACCAGAGTTAACTATAGCATGGAGATCAAATGCAAGAGTGATTTGTAATGAAACTGACAGGGTGGAGGGGTCCCATCCATGGAGAGCCTTGAGACATTTGTCAAAGACTTTTGTCTTTATAAGGAAAGCACTAGGAAACCTTTGAATGGTTTTACACAGGGAGAGACTTGATCAGACCTGTTTCTTTCATGTCCTTTCAACTATTATTTCTTATCATGACATTCAGCTGACAACTTCCTCTCCCTGGACATGTTTTGATTTCCACATAGACTTTCTCGCAAATAATGGAAATTACATAGGCTTAAAAAAAACTACTCATAATTTGCAGTGCTAACTTCATGCTAACCCTCATCCCATCCCAGTGGCTGCCAGTCACTGGCAGTCAGCTTTGAGAGGGTGAGACAGAGGTCTGGGAAACACGGGATGAAACAGGAGACCCCTTCAAAGTCATTTCCAAAAATCACACGCCATTGTTAGTGAGTAGGTACACTTGTGATATTTTTCAAGGCAGGTCTAAAGTTTTTGTTGTGTTCTCAAGGGGATCAGGGTTCCCTAGAAAAGAGCCTGAGACAAGGATTCAGAATCAGGTGACTTACTGAGCAAGGGTTTTTGGGGAAAACTTCTAAGGCAACGACAGGCACAAGAGTCCAGCAAGAATGTGACCTCAGGCCTGATCCACAGGGGGACTCAGGAGCATTAACTGGACCATGGAATCATCACCATTCAAGGGCAAGGGGCAAGCCTTTTGGACCCCCATATCAGTCACTGGTTGTAGATTGCTCCCATCAATCAAGGACAGTTTTCTGGAAAAGAGGTACAGTTGCCAGGAAAAAAATGAAATATTTTTATTTGCTAAATATGGCAACTTTGAGCAGGGGGCAGCTGCGAGCTATTAGCAGCCAACACTCCCAGCAGCTGGGAGATGGGTGAGTAAAGGGATTTGGGCAGGGCGCCAAAACAGTGTCTACCACAATCTGTGACCCTGAAAAGGTTCAGAAACTCTCCATCTGTAGGATGGAAATGGCTGGGTGGTCAGTAATGTCCTGGAAAGCCAGGATAAATCCTCACGCTTAGAAGCTAGGACAGGGCCTCTGGGAAACCAGGGCAGAGCTGCCTCTAGTTGGGCTTCAACAACCAACCGCCTCAAGTTTCCCAAGGAATGTAACCCAGACCCAAAACTTGTAACTTATTGGAGCTCAGAAAGGAGCTGTGGGGCCAAAATTAACCAAAGCATCTTTAATTAAAGTTGTACAACCCCTACTCCCACTCCCAGAGGGACCTCTGGAAATTCGGATGACCAGGTCCCCCATGTTACCGTGAGTGTGGGTTGAGGCATACCATGGTGGTTAAAAGCAAGGACCTAGATCTAGATTCTCTAGGTTCAAATCATAGTACTTTCACTTACCAACTGTGTGACTTCAGGCAAACTTTGTGACCTCTCTGAAACTCAGCTTCTTGGTGAAACGGGGTGAAAATAATAGCATATACTTACAGTGTCCATATCAGGATATGATCAACTCAGTTAATGCATATAAAGTGCTTAAAACTGTGCCTGCCTCAGAGTCAGCATCAACAAATGTTAGTTGATTCTAACATTTAGCTGTCAAAAAGAGAGGTGAGGGACTTTTGATCCAAAGCTTTCCAAATCAGCTTCCCCCACAGTTCCGAAAACAGTCTTCATGTGGCACACATTCTCCATGTACCAGCATTTGGTTCACTGCCTGCTGCTTGGCCGTGAGCTTCTTAGGGCCAGATGTGTGCCATTTTCATCTTTGCACAGTGCTGTGGCCACATTGTTGGTTCTGATAAATATTTGATCAGTGGAGGCTGCCACTGCCAGAAGTTTCACAAAGGAGCCTGGCTAGCACTTGGGCCCTAACCAGACTCTTCACTCCACCCACACTACAGCCCATGGCAGATGGGACCACATGTGTGAAAGTCCTGACGAGTCCCTCTCTGAGCCTCGGTTTTCCCAACTGTGTGCTGTGAGCTGGGTCTAGAGAAAATCTCAAGCCACCGTGCTCAGGTCCTCCCTCCATGCCAGGCACTAAACAGATAATTTCCTACGCATTCCCTCCTTTTTATTTAATTAATCAAATTATTTATTTTTAAATTTATTTATTTGAGTTCATAGTAGCACTCTCAACAATAGCTAAAACATGGAAAGGGCCTAAGTGTCCATCAATGGACGAATGGATCAAGAAGATGTGGTTTATCTATACCATGGAATACTACATGGCAATGAGAAAGAATGAAATCTGGCCATGTGTAGCAACATGGATGGACCTTGAGGGTCTTGTGCTTAGCGAAATAAGTCGGGCAGAGAAGGACAAATATCACATGTTTGCACGTATAGGAGGATTAGGAGGAACTTAACGGAGGACCATGGAGGAGAAGAAGGGGGGAAATGGTGGGGGAAAGGGAGAGAGGCAAACCATGAGAGACTCTTGAATGCTGAGAAACAAACTGAGGACTGAAGGATGTGGGGGGGGAGGGGGGAGATTGGCATGGAGGAGGGCACTTGTGGGGATGAGCACTGGGTGTTATATGGAAACCAATTTGACAATAAACTATTTGTAAAATAAAAAAAAATTCAATACTAAAAAAAAATTTATTTATTTGAGACAGAGAAAGCATGAGTATATGTGCAAGCTGGGGGTGGGGGACAGGTAGGGCAGAGAGAGGGAGACAGAGAATCCCAAGCAGGTTCTGTGCTGTCAGCATGGAGCCCACACGGGGGTTGATCTCCCCAACGGTAAAATGACGACCTGAGCTGAAATCAAGAGTTGAATGCTCACCGACTGAGCCACCCAGGCGCCCTGGCACTGCTTCCTTGAATCACCTCTATAGCTGCTATGATCTGAGCGTTTGCATCTCCCAAAAATTCATACACTGAAATCCTAACCTGCTATGTGACAGAATTAGGAGGTGGAGACTTTGAGAGGTACCCAAGTCATGAAGGTGGAGCCTTCCTGAATGTGATCAGTGCCCTTAGAAAAGAGGCACCACAGAGCTCCCTTGCCCTTTCAACCATATGAGGACACAGAGAAAAGTCAGAAGTCTGCAACCCAAAGAAAGTCCCTACCAGAACCTGACCGTGCCAGCACCATGATGATCCTGGGCACCCAGCTTCTAAAACGATGAGACATTAGTGTCTGTTGTTTATTAAGCCAAGCAGTCTGTGGTACTTTGTTGTAGCAGCCAAAATAGACTAAGACAACAGTGCTAGACTCTTAATTATCCTCAATGTACAGAGGAAGAAACTGAGGTTTCCTCTCATTGGCTGAGACATTAACTCCCTGGCACTTCTAAATGCCCCATGCTGGGGCTAAACATCCTTGTGTAGCTAGAGAAGCCGTTGGGCAGAGAGAATCACAGGCGCTTGAACGAGGAGGCCATGGGCATCCTGGAACCTCCCAGAAAACCTGCAGGTGACATGAGGTTCAAGAGAGCAGCAGAAGGGTCCCAGCTCATTTGCTTCATGCCACGTCTTCCATGAACCAGCCCAAGGAGGCAGGCACCATTCTTGTGCCCACTTTATAGTTGAGACTCAACAAAATTAAAGATATACTCAAGGTCACAGAGCTGATAAGCTGGAGCTGAATCCAGGCAGCCGGCTTCAGAGCCCACGGCCTAGGGCATGATGCAACACTGTCTCCTTGCCTGTGGACCCCTCAGCCAGTGCTCTTTTGACTCTACTTAGGAGGAAACAGCCACCTCTGAATCCACAGCTTTCCAGCCTCCATTAGCTCCAGGTCCTGTGTATTTTTCCACAGACCACTCAAGCCACCAGCCTACAGTGTGGAGTGATGAACGACGCTGGGCCTTTCCTCACCCTAGAAAGGAAAGATAACAAAGTTGGGAAGTGACCTTTGTGCCACCCAATGCCCAAGTCCGTTCTGCTTTGAAGAAGACCCTCTTAGAGTTGTTAGGGGAGGAAAAGTCTCTTCCAGGTCACAAGGTGCCCTGTGTGTCATATTTCACACAAGAGAGTAGGGCTAGCCCAGTTGCTCTCCAGAAGGGGTGGGGGAAATCAGGCTCCCCCATCCCAGAACAGCACAGCCATCTTAAATCTAGCAATCTCCTGGACGTTCTCAATCATGCATCTTCCCAACGTCACCTTGCTCTGGAAAGTGTCAGCTACAACACATGGACACTTTTTATTTTTCTTACCTCTTCTCACATCTATAGCATCACAAGGCACTTTCAGAGGTAGGCAGGGATGGGGTCATATCCACATGTTTCAGGTAAGGATACTGAGGCTCCACACATTTTCTTGCTTTTCTCAAGAACACAAAGCTAATGAGCAAAGAAGAACTGACTTGAGTATAATTCTTCTGGTTCTAAATCCAATGCCATTTCCGTAGCACTCAATATACATGCCCAGATGAGGAGTGACAGTTAATGGCAGATACACACATCTAAGCGTGGCATTAGGAGCCCTAAGACCAGATTGGAATCTCTGTTTCTTCACCTGTTAGTGGAACTCACAAGCTAACCAAGCATATCCTCCATGTTTAATAATCTTCAAGATACCAGCAGAGTCAACATCCCCACCTCCAGAAATTCCTTCCTCAATTCTATCACATTTCCTGTTTCCTCCCCAGCACTCAACACAGCTGTATTTATCCTTTTATTTGGGATGTTTATTGTCTGCCTCTTCTTCTAGAGAATGTAAGCTCCATAGGGCAGGGTGCACATCAGTCTTGTTAAGCCCCACAACTACCAGAGATGCAGCAGTAGGGGAAGCTGGAGAGATTCAAAGCATGAAAGGGACTCCAGCCATCCTTTCTGGAGGGTCGACAGGGAAAACAAGAGAAGGAATGCCCTAGCTTCTAGGAGCAAAGACCAATCCTTAGCCGACAGCTAGTAAGGAAATAGGGATCTAACTCCTACAACTGCCAGGAACTGAATTCAGTAACAACCTAAATGAGCTTGGACTTGGTTGTATCCTCAGAGCCTCCAGAAAGAACCACATCCTGCCGACATCTTGATTTTGGCCTTGTTAAACTTTAGGCAGATAACCCAGCTGAGTCATGCTGTATTTGACTGACCTACAGAACTGTGAGATAATATATGTGTGTTCTTTTATGCTGCTAAATTTGTTGTAATTTATTACAGCAGCTGTAGAAATTAATGCAGGCAATGGTTCTAAGCGCCTGGTACATACTAGCTGCACAGTAATTGTTTGGATGGATGGATGAATATAAGGGAATACACTTTTGAAGCTGAACTTAGTTTTTTTATTTCTCCTGTTTTGCTTCTTGTATTAGTCAGCTTTTGCCACATAACAAATAGCTACAAGTATCAGGCAAGTAGCAATAGGCATTTTTCTCTCTTGTTCATTCATTTGCAGTGTCAGCTGGAGCCAGCTGATTTAGTCAGCATTCAGCCAAGCTTAGCTCCAAGCTTGGGTTGAATCCCAATCCATTTTATGTTTCCTATCCTGTTTGGGCCAGCATCTTCCTGCAGCACATTCTTTTCAGATGAAAGGGAGGAGCACATGAAGGCAAGATCACCTGGGTAAGCACATCTCAAGCCTCAGCTTATATCACATCTACTAACATCCCAATCGCCAAAGCAAAGAGCATAGCCAAGCCAAATCATCAATGACCTGTGTGCCTCCCAGAGAGGCATCTGGGATATGAGTATTTGTTGAACAATGATCACACTTCTGAAGGATATGATACAACACTGTTGGCCCACAGGGGGAAGAATACAAAGGGGGTAATAACAGTAGAAATAAGCATGTTTCCCTAGTAATATTTGCTATAGCTATAGAATAATTTGGGAGGTACAATTATAGTATGGAACAACAGTTTGAATGACTTTTCTAGCACTTACTAGCTCTGTGACACTGATCAACTAGCTTCATCTCCCTGAGCTTCTGTTTTCTTGTAGGTAAAATGGAAATAATCATGGTACTTGCCTCTCAGGGCTGTGTGGAGACAAATGAAACAATAGAGATAAAGTCCCCTGTCACATAGTCAGCATTCCAAAACATATCCATTCCTCACCTCTCTTCCAGTGAGGTGGAAGTACATGCTTACCACAGTAATGGGAACATACTGGACAGGTATGCCCTGAGATGATATGCTTATGGGGACAGATCCAACCAGGCAATAATTGAGGGTGATCTGTGATGTGTGTGTGTGTGTGTGTGTGTGTGTGTGTGTGACATGCTGCACTCAAACCCATTCCCACTCCTCCCCTATAGGCTCTAGACAAGGATTAAAAGGGATGCTGAAGAATCCAAAGAAACATGTTATAAGCCTTGATTACAAAGGACAAGGGTGATAAGCAGGGCTGCAGAGAAACTCCCAGAATCCTGCAAGCAGGAGTCTTCAGCACAAAGCAAGCCTGATTGACAAGGCCCAACAAAACCCATCAGGAAAGTCCATCCTTGAATCTAACCGCACCCAGGCCTAGCTCTGATTGCAACAGCCTATGCATAGCCTGTCCTTGGAAATGGATGTTAAATGGTGCCTTATTGTTTAAGAGCACTTTCCATTATGGGCATAAAAACCCCCATTCTTTCCCCGGGTTGTATATAAACATCTCAAAATAGGATTATTTTTAAAAGACCTTGGGACACAATACTTCTGTTTGAGAGAGCAGTGGATGCCCACTCAGGCAGGGGCAGGCTGAGCTCCTGCTTGCACTTGCACTTGGCAGTCATTCCAGGCAGAGAAGAGAACTTGCTCAGAAGTCCAACCTGCCTGGAAGCCCAGTGACTCAGCTTCAAAGTCACGTGCCATTTGAGGGTGACATGGCCAGTCATGTGATTAGTGATTGGGGGACCCATGGCCACTTTGCCCACAACGATGACTCACATCTGCAGGAAGTCATGTGTTTCCAAAGCCCTGATTACAGACTGTAGGCCTATTGAATCCCCATACACTTGAGTTTGTTGTTAGAGCTCTTCAGTTGAGAAAACTTAGTCCCTAAAGTGTTAAATCCCTTAACCACCATTCCACAACAGTAGAGGGGAAACTCAAAGCCAGGTTCTCTGTCTTGGAATCTCGCACTCCCTGTTCTTCTTGCCCCAGAGACTCCCGCAGTGAGAAGTGGTGCTCTGAGCACTAGACTCAACAAAGCATTACCAGCCCAGAGCAGGACTTCAGGAAGTTCCTTCTTCTCTCTCTCTCTCTGACCCTCCTTCATCTCTTTGTGTGTTTTCTTAGTTTGGTCAGCGCCAAGAAACAGACCTGAGTCAAGGATCTGAGTGCAAGTAGTACATTTGGGAAAGGGAAATACCAGTAGGAAAGCAAGGAAAAGAAATAGCGTATTAGTTATCTATTTTGGTGTGCCAAGCTGCCCCCAAATTTAGCAGCTTAAAATTAATAAACACTCATTACCTTACAGTTTCTGGGGCTCAGAAATCCAGGCACAGTATAGCTGGGTGCCTCTGACTTAAGGTATCTCATGAGGTTGCAGTCAAGCTGTCAGCCAGGGATATGGTCTCTTTGAAAGGCTCAACTGGGGAAGCACCCACTTCTGAGCCTTGCATGGTTGTTGGCAGGATTCAGTTCCTCCCTGGCTACTGGCTGGAGGTTTCCCTCAGTTCTCTGCCATGTAGACCCCTCCACAGGGCAGCTCACAACATGACAGCTGACTCCCCTAACAATGAGTAAGAGAGCAAGAGAGGATATTCCCAAGCTGGAAGCCATACTCCTTTGTATAGCCTAATCTTGGAAGCAATGTTCATCACTTCTGCCATATATAAGTTGAGTCCTACTCGAGGACTCAGGAAGGGCGTTACACAAGGCTGTGGGCACCAGGAGGTGGAGATCACCAGGAGCATTTCAGCCAATGAATGATGTTTATTCTCCAGGGCTTTGTCCCACCTGAAGGCCTCTCTGGCTTCAGAGGATGCCCTCAGGAGAAGAGTTGCAGACACTGGAGTGTGTGGTTGGGATATTCCTATAATTGTTCCCCCAGCTCCCTCCCTCTGCACGCACTGAGAATTGGCTACCTCTTTTACCCAAAGGCCAGAACTCCCATCTGGCAGCTTGCCCACGCTGCTCCCCTCTCTAGGGATATAAGCCTTGCTTTCCCTTTTTGTGATGGACAACCAATAAAGGGCTCATTATCAATTCACCTGCCATGTGGATTTAAGCTCCACTTAAAACCAGTATAAGAATACATGTGTCAGTCATCCCATGTGAGAGGAGAAGGGGCTAGGGTATTTACCAATTACCATCATTTCCCAATTATCATTAGTCATTGATTCTGGTTGTTAGCCAAGCCCAACCAGACCCAACCTAAACCAGCCAAAATCATTCCTCTGAGTTCCAATAAACACTCCCTCCCCTTGGTTCTTCAGGCCTGGGGTAAAAAGGGATCCCCACAGTTGCTACTTCACCAGTGAAATTATCTCTTGCTGGTTTCCTGGAACTCTGCCCCATATCTTGCAAACAGTTCCTTTATTAAACTTACCTTTGTAGAAGATTGAGAAGAGAGCATCTCTTAAGATCTCTGACACATCTCCCAGAGTCACTCCGTTCAGAGAGCAAAGATTCTTCAAAGATTTAATTTTTGCTATTTCTGCCCTTTGTCTTCACTCCATACCCTCTGAATTATAAGATCTGGTTCTCTCAGCTCATCCCTAATGCTCCCTTCACAATTATAAAGAGCTAGCTCTGTTTTTCACACTGCCTTCCCTATTCTCCCCAAATTCTGAATCTTAATCCCCTTTCTGCACAGTTTAGTATGTTTTCATTTGTAATTTTTAGAAAGACAGAGTCACTATAATACCTTTATTGTTTAAGGAGATGGCCTGGCACCAATTCGGCCTACCTTCTTAGAGAATTAAGCTACACATGCATTCATGTCTGAATGAACTGTGCAAAAAAGGAAAATAAAGTTAAGATATGGTCACCCACTTGGGTCAAAGTTCAGAAGCCAAGTGGTTACTTGGCAACCAGTGCTCTGGGAAGGGAACCTGACAAAGCAAACGATTTTAATTTTTTGTGTTTCTTGAATTTCAACTAATTATCTACTAGTGCATAGAAACAGCCTCATAATCAAGTAACCATGGTCCCAAATAGAAGGTATATTAAAAATATTAAGTAGCAAATATGGCATTGGGCAAGAGTATCAGAACAGACCCCAGGAGGTTTGCTATACCAGGGAAACCAGCTGAATATAAACCCTGGGTCTGGATCACATGTGTCCTACAGTCCCCCAGAGCTCCCCATGAGCTCTCTTGCTGCTGGACAATCTCTGTTCTCTGCGGGAAGGCAATCTGTTAGCATCTTTGTGAAGAATTCATGAGCTATGGGGAATTGTTTTTCTACAACTGAGGAGTAGTCTCTTGTTCCCTTCTTAGTTATAAGTAAATTCAGGTTATTTAGTCCAACATGATTTACTCTGCAGGTATACTGTCACAGCACTAAGGTTAATAATTCATTAGCAAATCTGTCTGAAATTACTTCCTTGTATTTGCTACAATTCTAATGTGATTGCAGGGCCCTCTGCCCCTTCCCCTCCTTTTCCCCTCTCTAGCCCATTGCATCACTTGAAAAATTTCTGTGTGAATGAGATTTTGGATCTCTAGTCCAGGGGAAAAGGCATGGGTTGATTCCCAGAGGCTGGTCCAGCCTTCACAGAACTAAAAATGATACCACACTTTGCCAATCATAATGCAGATAGTAAAGTGATCTGTGCTCTCACAATCTATTTTGAAAGGTGAGGTATAATTTGTATTCTATTTAGCAAACTTTTACATGGCACGTATTATGTGCCAGGCATTATTCCAAATCCATTTCAAATCCTAACTAATTCAATCTTCATGACGCCCTCATGAGGCAGAATCTTTTATTATCCCCATTGTGTAGATGGAGCACTGAGGCACAGACAACTTGAGTCACTGGCTCAGGGCCACACAGCTAGTATGAGGAAGAGAATTTTAATGTAGCCTGATTCTAGAACCTGTGCTTTCCTAACCACTACATTATCCTCTTAAATGTGATGTTTTAAGCATTCAGGTGATTGTGTATGGTCACTTACTTACAAGTGAGGTAGTGTCTAATTTATGGATGTGGGAAGCACCAACATTGAATGAAAATCTACAATACACCAGGCTTTCTTCTGAGAGTGCCTTTATGTCATCTTATTACCTCTCATTAGCATTAGGAGGCAGACACTGGAATCTCCAGTTTACAAGTGATTTAATTGAGGCTAAAAGCATGATCCAGAATGGGAAACCTAGTGCCACGACTGGCATATGGTAGTAACTCAAAAAATATTAATCTAATTCATTAATTTACATATAAACATAGACTCAGAGTCACAGCTGCTTTGCAATAGAGTCTCTTTGCAGGTCTCTCTGACTTTCCCCTGAAAACTGACCAGGATATCCCAAAGTAGGATAACTAGAAAGGTATGAAAAATACCTTATTTTTTATAAAAGTATAAATATTAACATAAGTATAAATATATTAAACTATATATGTAAATATTAATTAACAGTAACATGGGTATTAACTGATTTCTAACTATTGAGTATAAATAAGATATTCATTTTTTTTAATTTATTTTTTAAATATTTTTTATTTATTTCTAGGAGCTAGAGAGAGAGAGAGAGACAGCATGAGCAGGGGAGGGTCAGAGAGAGAGGGAGATACAGACTCTGAAACAGGCTCCAGGCTCTGAGCTGGCAGTCAGCACAGAGCCCGACACGGGCCTCGAACCCACGAACCGCGAGATCATGACCTAAGCGAAAGTCGGATGCTTAACCGACTAAGCCACCCAGGTGCCCCCAAGATATTCATTTTTTAACATTGCTTCATCTAACCTTAATTTTTCATTTTTCTTTAAAGATATTATGTAACTTTCAATCCTTATTTGTTGCTTATTTTAATCCACATGGGATTTATTTTGGTATATGATATGAATTACATTTTTATAAATAAAACATACATTATATACATATATACAGATGTATATAAAGATATATATGTATAATAAAAATAGTTTCTCCAAATGGCTAGCTAATTGTCTCACCATCATTGGCTGAATAATCCATTACTTCCCTCACTTTTCTCTTAAACTATTTTTTAGCTTTTAATTTGAAATAATTTTAAACTTTAAGAAAATTTACAAAAATAGAATTGAGAGTTCCCATATGCCCTTCACTGAGTTTCCCCTAACGTTAGGAATTTACATCTCCAGAGTGTAATTATTGAAACCAAAACATTAATGGTAACACAATGCTATTAAATACTCTTTGGTTCTTATTTTATTTTCACCAGCTTTCCTCCTGATGTCCTTTTTCAAGCCCAGGATCCAATCCAGGATCCTACATTGCATTTAGCTGTCACAGCTTCTCCGCATTCTTCAATCTGAAGGATCTTTGGGACTTTTTTTTCTTTCATGACCTTGACATATTTAAAGGATACTGTCCAACTATTTTATAGAGTCTCTTAGTTTGGGTTTGCTTCATATTTTTTCATGATTAGATGAAGGTCCTGTGTTTTGGCCACAGAAGTGATGTGTCCTCAGTGCATCTTATCAGGTGGCACATAGTATTGATGTGTCTCATTACAAGTGATAAGTTTGATCACTTGGGGAAGGTGGTGCATGCCAAGTTTCTTCACTGTAATGTTACTATTTTTTCTCTTAGTAATTAATAAGCATTTTGTGGAATAATGCTTTGGGATCATGCAAATATCCTGTTTCTCATCATACTTTTGCTCATGAATTTTAGCATGGATCAATGGTACTTGCCTGCAACAATTATTACTGCAATGTTTGCCTAATGGCAATTCTCTATTTCCATCGTTCCTTCTACCTTTATTAACTGAAATTCCTCTGCAAGGAAGAGCCGTCCCTTCTCATCCTATAAATAAAACTATTTGTATGGACTCATTAGTATTGATTTCATGGATCATAATCCCAATCTTAAAGTAATTCTAATATACCATTTTTTCTCTTTCTGGGATTGCTATTCTATTTCATTGCTAGTTTGGTATATTACTGCTCTGCCAATATACTATGTTAATCAATCCAATTTTATAATACATATTAGAATCTGGACATGGAATTCAAGTCTCCTTGTCACTTTTATTATTTTTCCAAAACTTCCTTGACTATTTCCCCCTATTTATCTTTCAGGATGAGTTTTTAAATAATTTTGTCAAGTTACACAATAAATTCCTAAGGGCATTGGTTGAAAGTGCATTGAATTTATTAGCTAATTTGGGGGAAATTATTTTCTTTACTGTATTAAGTCTTCCCAGCCAAAAACATACGCCTCCCCATTTTTTTAAGTTGGCTTTCATATACTTCTGTGAAGTTTGGGTATTTATTTAATGTATGTACTGTACCTTCTAGTTATAGAAATTCCTAGAGTTTGGGGGTTTTTTTTCTATGATTTTTTTTTTTTTTAGTAACCAGACACTTTACTGAACTCTCTTATTGGTTCTAAATTTTTAGCTTATTTCTTTTTCAACAACTATTTACTGAGCACCCATCATGTGTGAGGCACTGTTGTAAGAAATGGAGAGCTAATTTAATTCTGGCCCTCATAGAGCCTAAATTCTAGCAGGTCAGGTAGACAAATAAGAGAAAAACAAGTAAGTCTTTATAAATAGTGTTGTTATTTATAATAAGGCAGTGTTAAATGTTTTTCACAAATAAAAGCAGCATTAGGAAATACAAAATGAGAAGATGGGGGCATTATTTTACATGTAGCAATTGGGAAAGCCTCTCTAAAGGAGTGGTATTTGGGCACAGATCTGAATAAAATTGAAAAATAAGCCAAGAAACCATATGGGTGAAGAGCATTCCAGATGGAGGAAATAGCTTGTGCAAATGTCCTGTGGCAAGAATTAGTTTGGCAGATTTGAAGCCTAGCAAACCCAGAGTAATAGAAACAGAGTGAAAGAGTATAGAGTGGTAGGGAATAAGGTCAGAGACACGGGCAGAAGTCAAGCCCTGCTTGGTCTTAAGGCCCTGGTAAGGAGTTTGTATTCATCCTAAGTGTGACGTGACGCAAGGCAGCAGAGATTCTAATAAAGAGGCTGTGGAAGTCATCCCAGCGAGAGAAGACAGTGGCTGGGACCAGGCCTTTAGCTGTGGAATGATCAGATGTCAGATTTCAGATACATTTCAAAAACAGTGTTGGCAAGATTGCTAATAGATTGGATGCGGGAAGTGGGGGAAGGAAAGAGTTGTGGAAATGTACACCATTGCATACAGGTGGGCATAAATTTCACACATCTCACATCTATCCTCAAGAATCCAGACTCAGCCAACACTTACATAGTCAACATGTAAGGTTTTAGTTAATGTTCTTTGTCATAAGAAAAGACAGACTCTGTCTTCTGGACCCTGTCTTTGGCCATCAAATCAATCCACACACTCCCACAGATGATCAATATAGCAATTGAATTATGTCAAAAACATTGTGATGAAATTGAGAGAATGTAGGCCTTGCAGCGGGGGGGCTGCGGGCAAAGTCAAGCACATCAGGCAACCGCCCTGGGCTCAGTGTCCTCACATAAAATGTAAGAATTTAAAGGGACCCTCCTAGTGCTCGCTTCGGCAGCACTTATACTAAAGGGACCCTCCTAGAGGTTTCTTCCAGTTCAGGTATTCCAGGTTCCCCATAAACTGCTTGAACGCAGGGAACCCGACTCCAGGACAACAACTTCTTCGAATGGATAAGCAAGAGAGAGCAGCCTGGTTCTGTTTGCCCAAGGACAGGCTGGGACTCCCTGCAGCCTGACTCTCCACCACCTGCCGTGTAGACAGTGTTGAGAGGGCGGAGTGAGATAATCCTGTAAAGTTAGCACACAGCGGGAGCTCCTCATACAAGAGCCGCCTCACTTTTCTAGTTAACAGAGAGTTAACAGGTACATACAGATCACCGAGTTTCAACTGTATTAATGCTTGTCAACCTACACTACCGAACACATTGTATTTTATTGATGACTCAAGTACTTTTCGGGCTCCTTCCAGAGCCTGAAGGTCATGATTATAATCTCTAATTAGCTTTGTTCTGGAGCTGTGTGGGAGGGCTGGTTAACCAGAAGTTTCGGGTACATGAGTCCCGGATAACGAATTGTGGCCTCAATGGATTAAGAACAGATTTTGTTCATTTACTGAAGTGCTTGTTAATTGTGAATAATTACTGGAGGGTGTACTTTAGCCATCACCTACACATATAAATAACCATTTGTGCCACGACTCCAGGCTATTAATATACTCCCAGGGCCATTCTGATAGAAAGCTGGGAGAAGTGTGGGGTGCACAGCCTCTTTGTTAATTTCTGTTGGGCCTGACTTCAGAGGATGTCAGGAGAAGAAAAGAAAAACTCCACTGGGGTCTATGTTAACCTGAATTAGTCAAGGTTTGAGCAACTAACATCTATAATGAAAACTGCTTAAGGAAAAGGTATTTTTGGAAGCCCCCCACCAAGGATTATAAACGAATTAAACTCTGCCATGCCTGTGATTTAAAGCAAAGCCCCCCTGCTGTCTTCAAAGGCTTCTGCCACATCAGCAAGGAGAAAAGAGAGAGGGGGTGGTGTTGGTGTTTACCACCATCATCCCCTGCCTTCTCCCTTCCAACATTGGGTTTTAGGGGTTTCAGACTGAGTGAATGATACAGGGGAATAAGCAGAGACAGACGGCAGCTCCCAACTATTTCATCAAATGGCAGATTCTGCATGTGCCCCCCCAAAAGTAAAGTCATCCCAGTTTATCCCTGGGACCCTACCACATCACCCTTGACCCCTGTGACTACTCTCAGCTTACTTCCATCATCTTTGGTTTCTGCCTGAAACTCCCCCTCTGTCCTTACAGCTTCGATTCTAATACATGTTCTTGCATAATCATGTCATGTGTTACTGTTTGTATTGTGTCCCCAGAAAATATATTTTGAAGTACTAACCCCAGGTGCTGGAAAATATAATCTTATTTGGAAATAGAGTCTTTGAAGACATAATTAGTTAAGATAAGTTCACATTGGATTAAGGCGATCCTAAATTCAGTATGAATGGTGGCCTTATCAGAAGAAGAGAACACACACACACACACACACACACCCCACAGAGGAAAAGGAAGACTGGCATGATTATAAGCCATGGAATGCTGACAAGCACCAGAAGCCAGGAAAAGCCAAGGAAGGATGCTTCCCTAGAGCCTTCAGAGAGAGCAGGCCCCTGCCAACATGTTGATTTCAGACTTCTGGCCTCCAAAGCTACAAGCAAATAAATTTCTGTGTTAAGCCACCCAGTTTGTGGTAATTTATATGGCAGCCCAGGGAAACCAATATAGTATGTGATACAGGCATGTTCAAACTTTTCTGTTCAGCTACGTTTCCTTCAAATCAAAGTTTGCAGGGCACTCAATCAGCTATTGGAAGAACTGATTAATGTGTGTGGGGGGGGGGTCAGGAAATCAGGCTCCCACCTCCTCCTCATCCCCACCACCCCCAAGACCATCATGCTTGACGTCCCCTCTTGCTCCATAAAGCACAGTCCCACATGAGAAACTAGCAGGAAGGAACAGCATGGGCCTCCTGGACTTGAAAGTCAGCTTTCCCTACTAGTGTGTAGTGTTAATCTCTTAGAGCCTCAGTTTCCCAATCAGTAAAACGCAGATAAAATCACTGACTCAATTTGATCATTACCTGGCTTAACACACCCACACTGGGCCTGTGTTAGGGGCTGAATTGCGCACACACACCCCTGCCCTTCGCAATTCCTATGTCGAAATCCTGAGCCCCAGGACCTCAGAATATGACTATATTTGGAGGTAAGGTTGTTAAAGGGGTAAGGAAGTTAAAGTGAGGTCATGACCCAATGTGACCGGTATGTTAATAAGAAGAGGTTAGGACATGGACATAGAGAGAAGCCCACATGAACACAGAGAGAACCCATCTACAAGCCAGAAGGAGAGACCTCGGATGAACCAGTCCTGCCCACACCTTGACCTCAGACTTCTGGCCTCCAGAACTGTGAGAAGAGAAGCATCCGCTGTTTAAGCAACCCCAGGTCTGTGGTATTACGTCAGCCCAGGCAAACTAAAACAGTCTGGCATGCAGAGGGAGTGTTGATTTCCTCTCCATTGCTCTGTGTCAGACTCACTGCCAAGTATTTTACCTCTATCACATTTGATTCATCCTAGACGTGATTCTTCTCCCATCCTGACATCTCTGAAAGGGGCCTGTGTCCAGCAGCCTGTGGCAGCCAGGCCAGGCAGGCACCCTGACACCCCCCCAGTACAGGTGTATGGACAGCATCCAATCTGCTGAGGGCCTGATTAAAACAAAAGGTAGACGAAGGAGGAATTTGCTTTCTGCTTGGGCCAGGACATCCATCTTCTCCTGCCCTTGGACAAGGGTGCTTATGGTTCTCGGGCCTTTGGACTCAGACTGGGACTCAGGTCTCGGGAACTGGACTGAATTCCTGCTTCCTACAAATGGCAGATCTTGGGGTTTCTCAGCCTCTGTAGCCATGCAATCCAAGAGGGGCGCTTGGCTGGCTCAGTAGGTAGAGCATGCAATTCGTGATCTTGGGGTTGTGAGCTCAAGGCCTATGTTGGGTATAGAGCCTATCATAATAAGAAAAAAAAATGATGGGATGGATGGATGGATGGATGGATGGATAGATAGATAGATAGATAGATAGACAGACAGACAGACAGACAGACAGATCCTATTTGGTTTTTTTCTCTGGAGAACCGTAACTAACACACAGCCGTTTGAGGAATGAATGAGTCCGGGCTATTGTCTGCAAACCTTCCCTTAACACCTCCTGATAAATGCTAAAAATCCTAGCATCAAAATTTGTAGAATGGGCAGCTTGGAGGTGGGGGGGTGGATCCTGAGGGCAGATTTGAAAGTGCTCTTCCAAGAATCCATGCCTCATGAACCCTCTTGGGTAGCACAAAGGACAGGACTATATGGAGAAATACAGACTTCAAAGACTGAATCAAAAAGTGATTCAGAGAAATTGAACTCTGAAGGTGGAAAAGTTTTAGGAATAGCTTCAGGAGTTTATTTCCCTTATGTTTTTCTTTTAATGTATACAAACATGTGCTATATGATGGAATCTGTCTCTAAATGAATTTAAAAGAGATCTTTCAATAAGTACAAAACAAAAATCCTAAGTTATTAAAAAGCATGGAATCTAGCTTGGACAGCAGTATTTTTTCCTTCTTGGCAAAGCATAAAATAAAAGCACATCCTACAGTTAATGGTCAGTGGCTTTGGTTTGATGGAATATGGTATTATTTTAATTGCCACAATAATTTTAGGCAGTGGGTATGATTATCCCCATTGACAGGCCAGAAACAAGCTGAGAAGCAAGATTTCCTTGAACCATCCCACCAGCTACATCAGACCATGCTTACGACCCAGGTTGGACCCCCAGACCTGGCTACAGATTCTACCTACTCAAGCTCTCCTCAGCTGCCCCCACCTAAACCTGAATTCCAATCCTGAATACAGCCTCAGGCAGGAAGTTACCGCCGGGAAATTAAATTAGTTGGTTTTTCATGCATATATAATGAACTCTTAGCAATAAATAAGCCTTTATGGGTGGCAGATTTATCCATTTTTATGGTACAAAAGTAAAACCTGCCCGGTGTATATTTCTAACAGGTGCTACCCCTCACACTTGCGTATGTAAATCACAGTAGCATGAGATGGCAGGCGAGGAAGACCGGGAAGCCTCATTTGAAAGACTCACAATCCTCATGGCCTCAAGAAGCCTGCAGTACACGTGGGCAGAAACCACGCAGAGCACTGGGGTGCGGACAATTTACTGGATGCAGGGCAGCTATTGTGTGGTCATAAAGACAGTGTGTCAGAGGATTAGTGTCGTCTGCAGGACACCAGGCATGGAGTGTCTAAATAAACACAGAGCGTGCACCTAGGTAAGCGAGGGGGGAGAGAGAGAAGCCATTCCCAGGCTGGCTCGCGAAGCAGGCATCCACAGAGCACTCTGGAAGGAAGCAAAGTCTTGGAGACCAATGCTTTGCAGCAGAATCACAGGGAAGCCTTGTGGAAACAGACTGGGTATGGGGCTCTTTCCCCCAGAAATTCTGACTCAGGAAGTCTGGGCTGGGTCTGAGATTCTGTATTTGTCCCAGGCAATGCTGAAACTGCCAACCTATGGATCATACTTTGAGTATCAGCATCTAGACTATATTTTGAGCAAAGGCACATATATGTCACATGTTATCCAGGATCCTGAAGAATTAATCAACAGCCCTCCCAGGGACATAAAAGGCACAATATGTACAAAAAGCCACCATCAGTTCCCTTGGAAGTTAAGAACATGGACTCAAGTTCAGCTGCCTGGATAACTCTAGGAAAGTGACTTAACCTCTCAGGCCTCAGTCTCTTCATCTGCCAAATGGGGGTAAAAATTGTACCCACAGGATAAGATTGTTATGATGGTTGAGTTATTGTAGACAGAGTTTTCTTTGCTCAGCAATTGTGAAACTGAGTGATGGAATGATGATGGTTTATTGTACTACTACTTTCATGTCCTGTATAAATTTTTCCATAATAAATTATTTTTATAAACGCAATAATGATACTTTTACCCAACTCGGGGAGTACTGGATTCTACTGGAATCCCCCCCAAAAAGAAGTACAGAAACAGACTCTCTAGGAACAAATGTATGTTTGAGAAGTGGGAATGGACCAACATAACCAACTTGCTGAAGTAACTGTTTGTTTTTCTTGCATTTAATTTTATTTGCTTCAAAAAATGAAGCATAGAGAGGAGGGAGAGGCTTGTAGATGGGCGAGACCCCTCGCTGCCTCTCTGTGCTTTTTTTATGATCTCTCAATCTCTGTGACTCTCCCCTGCTTCTGCCTTCCCCCTCCCCTCTCTGTCCCATCCCCTTCCCTCTCCCTCCTCCCTCGCTCCTTCTCTCCTCCTCTCCATCTCCCTAATGTTTGCAGCACATGTGCCTATGGAAGAAAGCAGAAGCATTTTCAGAGCAGCAATCCAGTTTTCACCTCTTGTGTTAGCACATTACTCCCAACATTTTGGCACACAATTATTTCTGTGATTAGTCTTGCAGGGGAGAGGAAGGGCCTGGATTTGGATCAGACACACCTAGGTTTCAATCCTGGTTTAGGCTCTTACCAGCTGTGTGGCCCTGGGTAAATAATCTCCTAGAGCTCCAGTGTGCTCCTCTGAAGAATGCAGGTGACCCCCGTGGGCCCCTGAAAGCAGGGCCTGAGACAAGGACATGGGTACAGGCGTTCACTGGAGAGGCAATCCCAGGCGGGGCACAGGAGAGCAAAACACGGAGGAGGGAAAGCCAGAAAAGGGCATGTTTCCAGGTCCCTGTTGGAGGCCACAGGGCTCAGCTTTGCAAGAGACTCTAGGACAAGTCCAGGGTGCCTCCCAGAACTATCTACAGAAAGAACGTCAGGCATTTACCCACCAGTTTCCCATCCCCACTAGCTGAGTCCCCAGTGGTATTAACTCCCCCCTATTCAGGCCTGTGCCTGCATGTGGACTGAGCATATAGCTACAGCTGAAGCAGGAGAAGGGCAACATGAGTAGGGGCCAATGGAGTGGGGGGTTGTCATTGTGTGTTGGGACCGTCTGTATCTGAGGCTGAGTCCAAGGTGAGCCAAGGGGATGTGACACAGGGCACCAAAGTGACTGCTGTGGCCTTTAACAATTGCAGAATGACGTCCTGCAGAATAATTGCAGAAGGCTAGGAGATGGGATCCCGTGGGCCTCTATCTTCACTCTCAACCTCCCCTGACTCTGAGCTCATAGGAGTTGCTCAGTAAATCTCTTTCCCATGGGTGTTATAAAGCTGCCAAAAAGCCTAAGGGGAACTTCGACCATTCATTTATGCATTCTTTTCATTCCTTCAAAACATATGGGGGCACTCCTATCAGATGCCCCGTGCTGGTCTGGGATAATAAACTGGTGATGGGTTAACCTGCTAAAATATTGGGACTCATTTGTTATAGCAGCAAGCATAACTCATACTAGCGCTCTCTGCCCATAAGGAGTTCCCTGTCTATTAAGAGAGAAGAGACATGTAACCAAGCATCCTAGCAGAGAGACCACTTACAGGAATTTCAGACCCTGGAGGACAGTCTCTCCTGGTGATGGCAGGTGGTTCCACCATGTTGCCAGACCGCTGGAAGCACCAGCCACTCCCTGGATTTGTGCCACCTGTCACTCTGGAATCAGGGTGGGATTTCCAGAGGAGGGGCATTGTTGCAGAGCCTCAAGAGGAGGAGTAGGATCCACACCCACAGACTAGGAAAAGGCACTGCAGCTGGAAGAAACCAAAGGAGCAAAGATATGGTGGATGGAAAATCAGAGGCCTTTGTGGAGTGGTAAGAGCCACCAGTGTTTGCTAAGCAGGCACTGTAGGCCAGACCTTGTGCTAAGGTCTTTACATCTGTTGGCTCACTTGATCCCCAACATCCTCATGAGGCAAGAACTACGATTATCTCATTTCAGAAATGAGAAGCTGAGGTACAGAGATGTGCAGTCACTCACCCAAGTCATAGGAAGTGGCAGAGTCAAGACGTGAATTCAGAGAGCCTGCCTCCAGAGCCTGTCCTTGAAACTGCCCATGGACCCTGTCCACAAGCCCTGATAATGTTGTCATAGCACTTTAGAGTTTACAAAACTCTTTTGGAGTTTCTTATCTGTTTTTTTTGTCATGGCAACAGCAGATGTTCCCATTTTGCAGATGAAGGAGCCGTACTAAAGACTAAAGGTCTTGTGACTCAGCAGGGTCATAAGCACAGAGGCCGAGACTCAAACCCAATCCTCTGCCCTAACTGAGGATGTGCCAGCAAGGAGTCTGCAAAGCTGTCTCTCTCCTCCTTGCTCTGCATCCAAGATGAGGTGTCTATATTTAGATCATTACAAGGAGCTGCTAAGAGAATGTCCTCCGGCTATGAATTCAGCCTTACACACACATTGACTGTGGATCCAGGAGAAGGCCAGGAATAAACGGGTGGGAGAAGGTCCTTGATTCCAAATAGAAATCGAGTTGATCAAACACAGCTCAAGCACAAACAGAGGTTACGGGAGGGAAACTAGCTTTATCTCAAACCCTGTGTACTCAGAAGCTTTTCCCGGAACCCAGGTCCCACTGTCAGGAAATTGCCATTTCATGCATTGGTTAATTTTTCGTGTGTACTTTGCAAAGCTCCATGTTTCACTGACTCCTTATCTCCTTGGTCCAATTCCACAGACTGTTGGGTTGGAAAAAGTTCAAATCCATTCAGACCATTAGGGGCTGACTTGCAACAGGGGCAGTGCTTGTGGGCAGAGCAAAGCCACGATCTCACTGCCAGCTGCACTTGCTGAGGCCTCTCAAGAATGGAGTGTCTGCTGGGTCCGTATGGCAGGGACAGCCTGCTGTTCATCAAAATGCATACTACCCTTCTGTGGCTTACAGTGCTCCCTGTGCAGCCAAGCCCAGCCAGGAACTACATTTCCCAGTTACCCTTGCAGCTAAGTGAGGTCATGTGACCAATTATCACCAATCTAGGATGAGCAAAAGTGATTTGTGTAAGGCAGTTAGGAAACAGATGTCATTTTCCCACTGGACACAGATCCTAAAACGATGGAGCCAAAAGGTAGAAGGAACCAGCATATCCATAAGGAGAAATCATTTGTACTGGGTTGCTAAAATTATGAGGGTTATTTGTTACAGCAGCAGAAAATAAGCTGAACTCCCTTTTTGACACCTGGCACCTATGGCTGCCTGTGGAAGGGAGGTTGGAATCCCACTTGCTCCCTGAGGAGACGTGTAATCTTCAACTGCTCCCTGTTGTGTGATGACCTGACCATTACAACTGAGTTCCTGCCTCAGTTTCCCTGAACAGAACAATAGATTCCCCTCAAGACGAAGCTGGCTACTCAGACTTGATCAACATCCTCCCACCCCAGCTCTGGACTGAGACATGTTCAAAATGAGACTATGGCCTCAAATGTCATAGGTGATGCCCCTCCCCACCCCACAATTCATGTGACCGTTGCCCAGCAGCCCTGCTATTAAATTGTGCCCCTGGAATGGATCCCTTTGATATTGGTACTGGTTGGGTTTGAGCCCACAGTCTCTAGCCTTACTGCTGTCTTGATACCAGACCCTAGGGGAAGAATAGCATAAGAGAAAGAGTCCAGTATAGACTCTAAAGAACCTCAAATAACCAAACCGGTTATTTCCAGGATAAAGTCTGTGCTCCTCTGTACTCCTCCTCTGTTAGTCCATGGAACTCACCTGCTCATCTCAGTCCTCCCCATCTGCTCCCTCCCAACCTGCCTCCTCCCATCAACCTAGTCCACCTCTGCTCCCCGAAATGTCTGGCACTACATAGAACCCTACAGCTGTGCATATGCTGCCCTCCATCCCAAATGCCCTTCTGACTTAAATGGGATTTCAGAGCCCAGCAGGGGGTCGCTGCTGCTTTTTGCCTACTCAGCATCCCTCCCTTTTCTAGAAATAAAAACCCACTCTGGGGAGCCTTACCATATCAATTACAGCCAACTCCACCACCTTCCCTACTAGAGGGATGAGCAAGAAATTATGCAGGGTTAGTCCAGAAAACTTCATGTTTAATACCAAGAGAGATCAGGCCTCTTTCCTTTATAAACTGCATGGAAGACAAACTTAGGGCCTTCAGGGATCATCTTGTCCCCACTCTATTTGAGAATGGAGCCAAGAAGCAGACCTCAGAGTGGGGTAAAGGAGGAGAGGCCAAGTCATTGTTGGTCAGAACCCCTCTACCAGACCAATGCATCCATCTTAAGTGTTGACTAAAATTGCTAACAGCTCAGAGCTGAACCTTTCTTTACAACATTGCCCTTAGCCAAAGAGACTCATTTTGCCTAGAAATTCTGAGGAGGCTACGCTCTACATTCCAGAGGGAGCCCATTGCTAATGCCTGCCTTATATAGGAGTACAAAAGGCCAAGTGTCCTGCCTTAGAATGGGACCATTCTGTGATGTGACTCATACTCCAGGACTCTTCATGGGATCAGGCTGCAGCTAGACTCCAACTGAAACCACGTTCTTCATTGGCTCGTGTCTTGCCTACAGATTCCCTCCCCTGCCGCTCCTCCTGAGAGTGCTCCCTTAATAAATCACGTGCACAAGAATCCCCACTGCAAGCTCTGCTTCTAGGGAATCCAACCGGAGACTCCTCTAGATCAAGCCATGCCTGAAGCCAGACCATGGACTTTGGAATTGAGTTTCTGCGGTTGTATTTGACCTTGGAGACCTTTTAACATTGTGAAAAACAAACATTCATATAGCAATCTTTACTCTCACCTTCATCTCAACCCAGAGTGAGGTGAGCTTGAAGCCTGCTGGCTCCCTGGAGGCCCATGTGCCTCGCCCATGCAGGCAGACACCCCCACACCCTGCAAACCCGTGCTACAAACAAACTGTCACACTTCCCCACACATCTTGGGAACTTTATTCAGTGTGTGATTCTAAAAAGGGTTGCCAGATCAGGCCAGATTTCAACTGCAATAAAAAGGACCAACTGCTTGGTCTCTCTTTGGTCTGTGCTGAATACAAATAATGCTTGTATTTGTAATAAATGTTTAGAGAAAAACTGCTTCAGTTCTCGGCTTTAGAGTTGCATGCCTTTCAAGGATTCTTGCATCCAATTGTTACAATGCAGAGACTCCTGGCTATTAGGATCTGTCCCGAAATCCTCCAAGATGTTGGCACAATATAGCATTAGAAAATTATGGTGTTTTGCTGTGTCGCCACAAAAAGAAAGATTAAACACAAAGCTGAGCTTAATAAATAAAGTTGAAGGTTGCTGAGCAGAATGAGGAAGCCCACTCTTCATTTCTATGGCCAATGCCTTGAAAAGTCTGGAATGAATTACATACACCCCCAACTCCAAGCTTACCCATCCCCAACACTTTCAGCCCTGTGTCTTCAAGATGGGCTGTTACAAGTGTGACAAGGTTTTAACATGTGCAGTGGGTTTCAGTTGATATCAGGTACAAACCTCAGACTTCCCATTCGGCGCATGTGCGTGAAAGTGACAGTTTATTGAGACTACCCCACCAAATTCCTACAAAGTGGTTAAATCATGATCACCATCCCTATTTTACAAAGGAGAAATCTCAAGCACAGAGAGTGTGGACAACCTGCTCCAGGCCACACTGTCAGTAAGTGGCAGAGGTGAGATTTTAACCGAGGCCTCTCTGAATCCAATGTTCGTGAAACTATACTGCCTTGTGTGTCAAAGAATACAGGGGTGCCTGGGTGGCTCAGTCAGTTAAGCATCCGACTTTGGCTCAGGTCATGATCTCATGGTTTGTGAGCCCAGTGCTGGGCTCTGTGCTGACAGCTAGCTCAGAGCCTGGAGCCTGCTTCAGATTCTGTGTCTCCCTCTCTCTCTGACCCTCCTCTGCTCACACTGTCTCTCTCTCTCTCTCTCAAAAACAGAAAACATTTAAAAAGTTCTTTAAAAAATATAATGTGGATTTAGTCTTTATTTTCCTTAAATGTTTGATGGGGGGCCCAGGTGGCTCAGTCAGTAGAGTGTCTGACTTTGGCTCAGGTCATGATCTCAAAGTTCATGAATTTGAGCCCCACATCAAGCTCTGTGCTGACAGCTCAGAGCCTAGAGTATCCTTCAGATGCTGTACCTCCCTCTCTCTCTCTCTGCCCCTTCCCTGCTCACACTCTGTCTCTCTCTTTCTCTCTCTCTCTGAAAAATAAGCATTAAAGAAACTTTTTTAAGTTTGATAACATTGTAGTGGACACTGTGAATAAGGCTGACTCAGACTGAAGATTTCCTTCTGAGATGACCCCTTTGAAGTCCTGATGGTCACAAGTCTCCACAGCCCAAAGCCACTTCACTCTGTGGTTCCCAGACAGGATGCAGACCCAGGGAGACCCTACATGGAGTCTCCTGGAGACCTTGCTTGGAGACCCGAGGGTCAGAGCCGAGCTGCCTCATGACCACAGATGGGTATGTGAGGCCCACAGTTCCTGCCACCTGTGTGACATGGCTCTCTAAGCTCCCATTTCCTCATTTGTAAAATGGGGACCATAATGCCTCCTTGGGGTCTGTTTTGAAAGCTAAACAACGTCATGGAAGTGTGAGATCTTAGCACAGGGTCTGGTATATAAAAGCTGCTCAGTCATGTTTGTTTCTGAACTTGAATGGATCCAACACACCCATTTGACAGATGAGAATGCTGAGGCCCAGAGAGGGGCAGAGATTTACCAAGAGCACACAGTGAGTCTCGCTAGAAGCTCTGCTATTTCCAAGCCCAAGGCCTTCCTTCCATACCCTCCATTCTGAATCTGGGGCAGAGTGGTTCTGTCTCCCCTGGGCCTCACTAGAGGGGAGGTCAGTACCTCCCTGGGGAGGTGCCACATGCACAGACCTTCTGCAGCTGAGGAAGATGGGCCAACACAGTGTGGCCAAGGACCTCCCTTAGCAGACATCTCCTTGACTTCTTTCTTCCAGGGCATAGGCTCCAACTGCCTCCTGCCATGTAACCAGCCTTACGTGCCCCCTTCAACCTCAGCTGACGGCAGGCACCTGGGTAGGGCAGGGGAGACAAAGCAGGGTATCCCCCATTAAGCAACAGAGGAGAAGGCGGCAGGGGCCAGGGAACAAAAACTAAGTAGGCCAGGTCACCCCGAAGCCTCAGATGTCCCATGAGACACACAGCCCTGGGCTCCTCTTATACATCATTTTTTCCCCCAGACTAGCTTGTCCATGGCTTTGAACCCCGGGGGGAGGTCCCGACCCTCAGCCCTGGCTGCCCAAGCGACATTCACCAAACGCACGCCTTCCTGCTTTAGCTGCGCCCCCCGCTCTTGCCTCCGCCCTCCCTGCTCGGACCTAATCTTATTCCTGATTAAACTTTCTCTCCCTTCCATTTGTAATGGTGTGTGAGGATGTGAATTTTGAAGCCCCGTATAAATATGTGCTTTAGAATTAAACTGGTTCAGCAATTCTTGACAATGATTTCTCAGAAATTAAGCCCGGACAATTTGTTTGGCTGGAGCAGAACATCTGAAACATGCATGATGGAAATGCGGGGAGTGTGCTCAGAGCCAAGCAGCTTCCTAAACAGCAGCTTCGCGGAGCTCGAGCTCGGGCTGCACGGGAACATGCTGCCCCCTGGCAGCGCTCGCGGCTAGTGTCAGCCCAGCCCCGAGCCCCGAATTCCACACACCCTCCGGTGCAACCTCACGACTCCTGGGCGCCTCCAGTGCGCCGGCCCTGGCCCAGGGTCACTTCCCTTCACTCTGAAGGGAGCCTGGAGCTCCAACTGGTGGAAGTAAATCTGGGAAAGCGGGAAGAGAATAAGACTGATTTCCATCAGTGTGTCTGGTGTAAAGGGCCCTGAAATACTGCCTCCCGCTACGACATGGATGAGCCTCGAAAACATTGTGCTGAATGAGAGAAGCCAGACACAAAAGCCATATATGTAGGATTCCATGGATATGAAATGTCCAGAAGAGGCAAAGCCCTGGAGACAGAGAGCAGATTAGTGGTTGCCAGGGGCTCGGGACGGGAGGGGGAAGTGCCTGCTAATGAGGACTCCACTGGCGATGATGAAAATGTTTTTGGAACTAGATGGAGGTATCGTTGTACAACACCGTGTGTGTACTTAATGCCACCGATTCGTGCATTTTAAAATGATCAATTTTATATGTATTTTACTACAATGTTTAAAAACCCAGAGCTCAGTAAGAAGGTCAAGTCTCACATCTTACTCGGACTCCCTGGTCACGCCCCTGCAGAGCCCCGCCCACCTTTCTGAGCATCCCTGGAGGCTGTTCTTGGCTGTCTTTCCACTTTTACCAAACCCCTCTTCTGGTGCCAGACTGGCTGCAGCTGGGCCACCTGCACCCTCCAAGAGCTTCTTTGGCTTCACCTGGCTCAGTGGGGCATCTGATGTGGGGAAGGGGCTGGCATCAGCTTGAGAGGATCATCCTTTCCTTGCAGACGTTGGCATGAAAGCTTATAGGATTTCCCAGTGGTCTTAGTACAGCAACCTTTCCAGAAAGCTTTGGAATGGACCAAGGACCTTAGTGATAGTAACTGTGCTGGGCTCAGAAACTCCCCTCTAGTTTGGTCCACCACTCCCAAGCCAAACATGTGGATCTAGAAGATATCTCCACAGGGGCTCCTAGGGCCCTTGTATTGATAGAACTCGGGCAGGCCTGTCTCCCTACCTCCTACCCCACTTTCTAGATACAAACATCTTGGTGCTCACTTGCTCATCTCCAGTACATGGTTTAACCCTCAGGGCATATATGAAGCACAGATCATTATTTCCATTTCATTGCTTGGTGAAACTGAGGCTCTACAGGAAGTCAGTGCCTGGCCTGGCCCCCTTGTCCCTGAACCCTGCTGCCCCGAGGGGCTGGGCTCCCATCACATAGCAGGGGGCAGAGTTAGAGCTCTGGGTCATCAGGTGCCTCTTCCATCTGCCCAGGAGCTCTGAAAGGGAGGAGTGGCTGAGTTCCCACCTGGGTGCCCAAGGCCCAGCACAGAGTCACTAAGTTGGGAACAGCAGTGAGCCTTGAACTGGAAGCAGGCCCCATGGAGGCTGAGACATCAAGAACTGGTTTGGAAAATTATTGCTGACCTGAATCTTTGCTCAGAACTTAAGATAAATGAGGACTGAAACTGATTGGGGGTTGGGCATCTTACCTGACCTGCTTCAACTCTCTCTCTCTCTCTCTCTCTCTCTCTCTCTCTCTCCATTTTTCGGCTTTGGTTCATGCATACTCAAATCCAGCTCCTCACAGAATTGTTACTGAACAATACATTTACCTCAGTGGTCCCCTATGTGCTCCCCACCCACCCCAACCTTGAGCAATCAAACTGTTCTAAAAGGGGATGAAGAGTTGCTCAAGATCCTAGGATTCAGCCTTGAGCTGCTAGGATTAATTTTCTCCCACACGCATTGAATGACAGAATCAGGTTTTAGGAAGCTCTTACCAGGTTGGGATGGTGGGCCAAATCTAACCATGGAATGCACAAAGTAAAAATACCTATCCCACACTGGGTTCAAACAAGATGCGACATTAAAGTGGATCCACAGCGTGACCGGGGTGCCCTAAGTGTCGGATTTCATGTCAGGCCACATAAACACAAGCACAGTGCTAAGGCAAGGCAGGTGAGAGGGCCCATCTTCCACAAAGTGTTCACAGTGTGCTGAGGTCCGTTCTGTATGCCCCTCCAGGAGGAGTAAACTGGAGTCTTCCCAGAGGGGTTAGCCCCTCCCTCTATCCTGCAAATGAGCCTGTGTCTCCTTTGATCACCTCCCGGTTTCTCACATCATCATGCCCTCAGACTCCTAAGAAAGATCCTGCTACACGTAGCATAACCAAGCTCTCTGTTACCTCCTCTGTCTCCTGAACACCTCCATTGCCCTCGCTGTCTTTCCAGTCCTTACTAGTCGGGCCCAGTAGCCTCCTACCTGGTCCTCAACTCCTCACTGCCCATTACTTACATTGTGTTTAACTCCCTCGTCCCATCCTGCAAAGGTCACCTCTGTCCCCAGCTGTGCACGGGATAAATTCTTAACAGCCCAGCCTGGCACCCCCCCGACCTACCTTCTAGCTACTTGTCTCTCCCTCTCTACCTCACCATGTCCTAATCTCATGCCAGGCAATCCATTTTTCTTCTTCAGCGTTGAAGATGTCATCTCCTCAAACAGAAGCTGTTACCACTGACCTTCCATTACCCAAACTATAAAACTTCTATTCACATCTCAAAGACAGGTTCAGCCATCCCTTCCTCTAGGAAGACACGGAGAGTGTGGTCCCTCTGTCTTCCAGGGTCCCAGAGCACCCTGACCTGTGACTATTCACAACTCCTCCCTTGACAGTGAGGTCTTTGAAGACAGGCTCTGAGTCCTATTCACCTCCTAACCCCTTGTGCCTAGAATTGAGCCTTGTGCACAGCACTCACTAGTAAGTGTGCTTAGAATGAAGAGACATGGGTGGGTGCAGGGGTGCATGGACAGAGGATTACTATGTCTGTGATCAGCGTCAGCAGGACTTCAGACCACCTCCATCAACCTCCCACTAAATGAGCATGGGCTCCAGAATGGGCATGAGTTAGGGGTGTGAATTTCCCATTCCTTTGGTTAGTTCAGTCCCCTTGAGCCTTTCAAGGTGTGGACATCTCTCCACATTCAAAGGGTCCCCAGGGTTTCAGGATAGACCTTTCTTCACACAAGGCCCTTGCACCAATGACCTGTTCCAGCACTAGAGGAAGAATGGATTTACCCAGAAGCATCATGTGAGTCTACACAGAGAGACCTTCCCAAGAAACTATAAGCAGGTTGAGTCCCCAGGAAGCAGATTCCAAGAGCAGCAAATGCTCCTGGGACCACTCCCTGTGGAAGGCAGCAGAAAAAAAGCTGTCCTGTTGACAACGCATCAGCTGACTCCATGGGACCATCCAAACAAAGCTGGCCCTTCAGAGCTGTCCCAAGTGGAGGAAGGGGGCTGGGCTTTCACATATGCATATCAGCACAGGCTGCCCCACAGGACACACGACCTCCAGAGAAGTGGCTCCTTTCAGCCCAACAGTCGTGCAGAGGACCCACAGCTGAGGGCTGAGAGCCGCAGCACCTCCCCCGCAAGGGGAGACTTCGGTCTCACATAGGGATCTGGACAGCACATCTGAGCACCCCCCACAGCCTACATGGCCTCTCTCCTGCTTCCAGAAGCCCTGCTGCTAGCACATGTGCATGGTTCCCAGGGCTCGCACCACAGCGTTGCATCCCGTGTGCCAGCAGCGCGCTCCCAGCTGGACAGCCTCTAGTACCCAGCTCTACAGCACTCTCCCCGGACCCAGCACACTAGTACTCGCTCCCACGTGTACCTAGGGCTCCCACAGGCAGAGACGACGAGGTCCTGCAACACCTTTGGGGTTTATCCCATTTCCTCCCTCACCAGGCCTGTTGAGACTTAACCCTGGTGTCACCTCTGGGCAAGAGGGAGAGAGGAGCAGATCCTTGGAGGGGCAGGAGGCCATGAAGGACTGAGGCCCCTGCATTACTTTCAGACACAGGGGGCGGGACTGGAGGCCCCTTCTGCAGACTCAGGTGACTCAGGGAATCTGGGACTCACAATCAGGGGTGCAGCATATCAAATGTCCCTGTCACATGTGTCACAGTCCCATTCTTTCCCAACCAGGGCCCTCACCACAGCCTAGTGGATGGAACTAGGTTGGAAATATATCTTCTTTTACTCTCAAGATGAAGTCCAGGGCTGGGCCTCAGCTTTCTCTGCCCTCAGCCTTTAGAAGATGAGAGCTCCTTCCCTTGCTACCAACAAGGGCTTCTGGCTTTCACACTTGACTTTTAATTGCCCATTAATCACTCATAGTCTTCCCCTATCTTTTTCCAATGTGTCCACTGAGCTTAGCAATAGCTGTCTAATTTCTGAGTTTATAGAGACCTTATGCTCCCACTTCTCAAATTCCCAATACCTTGCATCATCACCTAGTGCTTTCCCAGCCTCAGAGCACCATCGCAGCTCACCACTGATGAGACTGTTCACGTTTTCACTCCTACCTATTCCTACCTATGTCTGGAACTATGCGTACTTCACCCCTCCACCAGGGATGCAATCCTCATTGCCAGCTGGGCAGCAGGTGATCCAGATTCAAAATCGCATGTTAACACTCGCATTGTCAGACCACTCCTCACACCAACTGCCCCAGGTCTGGTGCCTCAAGAAGCAGACTCAGATGCAGATGAGAGCAGAGGCTCTGATCCTACTGCTCTCCAGTCTGCCTCCAGCCCCTGGATGTATTAGTGAAGATAATATTAGCTGCTGTAAAATACGTATACATAGTAACTCAGACCCAATATAAATTTATTTCTTTTCACATAAAGATTAAAGAGGTGTTTTGAACCAGCAGATGGCTCTCCTCCAAGGGATGATTCAGGGACCCAGGCTCCTTTTCTCTTGTGGAGAGGAGCCATCTTCATCATGTGGCTTCCAAGACCTCCACACTTCCCATATGCCTAGATGGGGTGATTATGGAGGGCCCAGCTGTGAGGCTTGCAGGGGCCTGTCCTGGAAGTGACACCCATCACTCCATTCACATTCCACCAACTAGACTAAGTCGCAGGGCCACACCCGACTGCAAGAGAAGTTGGGAAGCATGGCGGAACTGTGTGCCCAGAAAGATGAGGAAACGAGTGGACAACAGCCAGTCACTTTTGAAAACATCCAAGCTATGACTTTCCACTCAGGTATAAAACTAGAGAAATGTCAGAATCTCAGTCTGACCTCAACTCTGCCAATGATGATAAAGTCATGTGAAGTCATATGAAGTCATTCAAGAACTCTTGATTTCAAATCCCAACTTCCTTCTTTGCAATCTGGACCTTCTAGAATGCACAATATTCTCCTAAGCATCAAACTAAAGCCTCCCCTACTCTGCCCATCGCACGCCAGAGCAACATCAACTACAAATAGCTTATGTGAGATTTAGCACCAACAACAGAGAAGGAAGATGAAATTTTGGCTCAAGACCCAAGAAGCATCCTTATCTCCAGGAGAAAACCACAATAGCTTACTTTCTTTACTTCTTCAGTCTCCTACAGGAGCTATGACAGTTTCTTACAATTTTTTTTTTAAATATTCAAACACTCCAAGGATCAGCAGTGGACAAATTAATGAGAAATACAATTGCTGCTGCTGGAGGAAAAGAGCTGATCATGGTGACAGGTAAAGGAATTACTGCATTTATCTAGGGTTTGTCAGTTTAAGCACAGGAAGTTAATGTTGGGGAAACACACATGGTCTTTGAACCAAGTGAATAATGCGGCTGCTTCTTCTTGCCATTTTTATAACTATTATTAAATTAAATACACGTAAGTTCAAATGCCCCCAAGATAATGCATTCAGAATATCTTTGGGGAATAAGTCATACTTGCATTCTGAGATGCCAAGTTGAGCCTATATATTTATATCCCTTTCCTCCTTTCTACAAATAGAAATTAATAGACAAATCTAGAAATTTGATAAAAGGGAAGAATCTACCTCTGTGTCAGGAAACAAAGATGGGTGCTCACAACAAGCCAGAATCATGGTGGGAGGTCTATGGGATGTGGCGCAGATGGCACCGGATTGAGGCGCATACTGGCCCACTCACAATTCAAAATAAGCAAGGAAACAGTCCATCCCAGAAAGTAGGCAGTATAGATCTCTGCTAGACCTGTTTTATCCTCCCACCAAAAAAAAGTAAAAGCCCAGAGAGTCAGGGGCTGGAGAAAAAGGTGAGATGTGAGACACATGGCAAGGGGCAAATCTTAGCTTGGTGTGAGGTGGGAGAACAGCAACAAGTCTAGAGAAAGCACAGAGCCCACCTGCTCTCAGGCCCAGATTCATCTTGGCACTTACTTACTTCCCTGGACGCCACTCTGACTTCCAACCGCCAGCACCTGCGAGGTTTTGTCTGAAGACTCTTTCTGACCACAGAGCCAACTCTGTTTGAGGTGAACCAGAAGTAGCAAGCCCCTGGAAGAAGGCTCTATAAAAGTACCCCAGCCCCCTCACCTCTCAGGTGGGGCAAATCTGAGGCACATGCTCTCCACCAGTTCCCAGAGTTCCCTGGTGGGAATGAGCTGCAGGTGTCCCTGGAGGTAACCTGCCTGATTACGCACCTTGTCTTGGCTGCCTTTCCTTCCCTGACTCACTTCCTCACTCCCTCTATCAGATGTGTCCTGAAATCCCCTTTTCAGTAAACTAGTTGCACTTATATTCTTTAACAGTTTTTAATGTTTTTTTTTTAATTTTTAAGAGAGAGAGAGAGAGAGCATGTGCGTGAGTGAGGGAGGGGCAAAGAGAGAGAGGGACAGAGGATCTGATGTGGAGATCCTCAGCAGAGAGCCCGATGCAGGGCTTGAACTCATGAACCATGAGATCATGACCTGAGTTGAAGTTGGATACTTAACCAACTGAGTCACCCAGGACCCAGTTGCACTTAAATTCCTAACTCAGGATGTGGGGAAACCCAAACTAAACAGAGAGTTAACCCAAACTTCCTGAACATGAGGGTGGTGGGTCAAACAGTGGGGCCATTGCCACAGTGGGGTACTAGAGTGGGCAATGGAACCCATTAGGGGTGAGTGCTGTTGTCTTCACTAACGTCCAACTAATATGAACATAGGGGAGGATCCACCTAGCTGGGAGGGCACCCCTTTAAATGCCCCCACCCCACCACATACACACACACACACACATAACTAGACTGCCTCTCTTTCTTTGGGAAATATTTGAGCAGAGACTCTTACAATATCTGACAGAATCCATCTCAGTCTTGGGCAAACATAAATCTCTCAAAGAATAAGAAAATAAAGAAATATCACCTACCATGAGAAAATACTTTGTGGCAAAAACAACAGCCCAATTCTGCAGAGTCTCTCCAAATGTTTTCCTGCAACTGCACTTGAGAAACCTTTAGGAAATCTCTCTTAAATATATGCAATAAGATCCAAAAACACATCGCAGGATGTTAACACTGGGGAAATCTGGGTGAAGGGTATGTGGGAACTCTCTGTAATATCTTTGCACCTTTATTGTAAATCTAAGACTGTTCCAAAATAAAACATAAAAACAAGACTAAACAAAACAAATGCTGCATTTATGAAGGAAATGCTCTGAAAGCAGAAAATACTTTCAGTAGGAAAAGTAAATACAGTCATCAAAATATCTAAATGTAGTGGAGGCCAAACAATGGATTGGATACTGCCCAACCCAAATTAGCCATTTGGAAGATCAGTGTGAGCGATAGCCCCCAAATTCAGATGAAAGGGACAAAAAGATAAATATGATGAAACAAGAGAAGAGAAATATAGAATCCTGGAGGTTCCATAAGCACCCATTTGGAATTCTAGAAAGAGTGAACAGGACAGATGGAGGAGAAGCAATAATGAAGGAAATAACAGAAGGAAAATTCCCTCAACTGTAAGCAATGGACCCGCTCCCAGGGATGGTAAGTAAGTGCTGGCGGGGAAACCTGCCGTGAGTGGTGCTGTGAACCAGCACCAAAGCTCGGCCCCCAAGCCACACCTGAGCCTCTTGGCATCTGCCCAGGTGGACATGGCAGAGAAGAATTCAAAGAGCACTGACTTGTCTGAGTTGCAACACAACAGTCAAAGCTGTGGGAAAGCCCACGATTCCTGGAATCTCTCCGGGTGACCTAAGCATTTGCAAAGGCCCAGGATACCTGGGGGGAATACAATGGAATCCTGCTGAGCATAACTGCACAGCTCTGGGAAATGGACAAAACTAGGGCATCCTTGGACGGGGTTTCTTTGGGGTGAAGTGGGGAGGTTAGGATTAGGTCCCAATGCCATGTTTCCTTACTCCCTTCCAGTTTCCCTGCCTTCTAATGCCTGCCCTCCAACCCCATCACTTTCCCTATCCAGGCTCCAAATCTTACTTGACTTTGTTCTCATCCTGTTACCCCTCAGGTCTATTGGTTTCCAGATGATGACTTTTTATGATTGGAGACTTCCTCGTATCTACCCTTTCCTTTCCATCCCCACAGCCTCAACCCAAGTCCAAGCCATTGGACATTAACAATATCTCATGGGGTCTTCATGCTTCCAGCCTCTGAAATTCAACAGTCTACTATTACCAATACTTGGGCCAAACCAGTAGAGAGTGGTGAGGACAAATTGGAGAGCAAGTACTCTGACTAAGGAAACAGTCACTACTCCCCTCATCCACGGGAACCTTGACCCAGAGTGGCCAGATCTTCCAGTTTTTAAAGAAAAAGAAATTCAGAATTTACTGGTAAAAGCTCCTGGTTCTTAAAAGTTGCCCCTAGAAACCGCCATTTTACTTTGTCTCTATGAATGTGATTTCTCTGGGTACCTCGTATGAGTGCAATCATACAATATTTGTCCTTTTTATCTGGTTTATGCCACTTAGCATAATGTCTTCCAGGTTCATCCATGTTGTAGCCTGTGTCAGGATTTCCTCCCTTTTTAAGGCTGAATACTATTCCACTGCATGGCTATACCACATTTTATTTATCTAATCGTCCATCAATGGACAGTTCAGTTGTTTCCACATCTTGGCTATTATGAATAATGCTACTACGAAGATTTTCATACAAATATCTATTCAAGTCCCTACTTTCAGTAGTTCAGGATATATACTCAGAAAGTGGGAATTCTGGATCATATGTTAATTCTACATTTAATTTTTTGAGGAACTTCCATATTGTTTTCCTGAATCATACATTTTTAGAACAGTGAATTCTATGGTATGTGGAATACATCCTAATTTCTTTTTAAAAGTTTGAGTAATACAGAGGAAACAATGTGAAATGTTTTATAAGGCAACTAGCCTGGGCTCTTCAAAATGTCAATGTCATGAAAACTCAAAAATGCAGGGAAAAAGTTGTAGATTGAAAAACAATAAAGAGACCCAGAGACAACAACAAAAATAGATGAGGGGACGTGGTAGACACTGGAGGTTACATTATCCAATACCCAACCCTAACCCTTTCTTTCTTACCTTCCTTTTGTATAAAGCCTAGAAAGGAGTGGGTGAGGGAGAGTCAATTTCCGGGCCTCTCTTGCAGCTTCAGATGGATGTGTGACACAGTTCTGGCCAATGAAGTATAATTGGAACTTACTGAGAATTTCTGGTAAAGCTTTTGCTTTCATGTCACCCCCTTCTTTCTGCCTGAGCACTCACAGATGACAATAGAAATAGAATAGCCTTCTTGCAACCATAGGTCACAAACTCAACAATCAAAGCACCAACACATTAAGAACCGGGGAAAGGAAATCCAGACCTGAGTCTGGATGGCACCTTTGGTCTGCCACACCAGCCCTGGACTCTCTATCTCTGGACTTCTTGTTATGTGAGATTAAAATCATCATCATCATCATCATCATCATCATTTAAGTAAGTGACAGATTTTCTGTTATTTGCAGACAAGTGTATTCCCAAGCATCACAGGAAGACTTTTGGAAAGATGGCAAATTGCTTAACCTCCCTATCCCTCAGTTTCCTCATCTATAAAGTAAGAGTAATAGTGGGGATTTGATGAAGAAACATCATAGGGTTGATGTGAGGGTGAAAGGAAACTACTCGTAAAGCCCTTAGACCAGAGGCAATAACCCAATACCTGTTAGCTGTTATTATGGTTACTATCATTATTACTGTTAGTGATGTTATTATTGCAGAATGAGAGAATTTTCATGAAACTCCACTCTCTGAAGCCCATTAAATTGATCAAAAGTAGTCCGAAAGAGAGATGGAGACTCCAGTGGCAAACCTAGGCAACATCTATGAACCCATACCACAGATGCTGGCTCGTGAGGTGTGGCCCAGACCAAAGGGAGACACTGGGAGGCAGTGGAGTTTTGTGGGTAAGAGCACAGACTCTGAAATCAACTTGACTGGACTTTATGCCTGGATCTACCAGCTGGCGCAGGTACTGGGTGGACTGTATACCCCCCTCTGGCCGGCAACCTAGCCCATGCAGGAGCATGTATTAGATTGAAAGGTCAGTTAAGTCATATAACCTCTAGAAGCATCTATTTCCTCATCTGTACATTGATGATAATAATGTCAGTCCCTAACTTAAAACATTGTTGTGAAGATCAGATGAAGTGCATAGTCCAGAGCCTGACCACCATATTATCCATCTCTGTGTGCATTAGCTGCTGCCATTGCTGTTATTACTATTACCTCCAGAATCTTCAGAAAGGTGTTCAATAAATACTTGTTGGAATCACAGTGGATAAATGGATGGATAGATGGATCAATAAATGGACAGATCGATGGTTCAATAGATGGATAGATGGACAGACTCTCTTGGAGATCAGGGAATCGGTATTTGGAATCCCCTGTTGGTCTGAGAAGGGTTAACGAGCTCAGAACTTGCACAGCCCCATTAGTTATAGAACCCGTCTGGCCTCCCTTCTCTACCCCCACAGAGTAAAAAAGATATCTTTGATTCACAGCCTCAGTGTACATGGCACCCTCTTGGAAATCACTTCTTAACAAAACTCTGAAAGAAAAATACATCTTGCCACTACCATGAGAATTATAGGTTGTCAGCAGCCCAGCATTAGTGCATATCCCTAGACTTTATTTATTTTTAATAGTAAAGCTGCTGGGCCCTTTGATAATGGGGGCCATGCCATCTTTGAATCTCCTGACTGCTGTCTGACAGGAAAGGGGGCCACCCATATCACCCTACCTTAAGCAGGCAGACTAGCTTCAAGCAGACAGCACCATAAATCATAATTAGCTGCCACCTTCAAATGTGGGCGTGGAGGGTGAGGGGCAGCGAAGCCCACACCAACCTCAGGCACAAAGACAAACCTTAGCTTGATTCACTGCAAGGTAATTACAGGAACTGTCAGAAGCTGGTGCCAGCTTTACTTTCTAGTCAAAGAAGCTGCAGGAACTTAAAAACTTCACATATTCAAAAATAATCACTGAATTCCTACAGTGAATTTGTGGGTCCATCACTCACTAAATAAAGACATGTGCAAAGTACTTTGTTTCTTTCAAATGGAACCAAAGAAAAAAAAGGAGTTATTGCCTTTTCAGTGATCTTCAAAAGTGGGGAGGGGGGTGGAGAACCAGTGTTTATTAGGTATCTACTATGCACTACGCTAGACATTTTACATGTATTTCTTCATTTCATTTCTACATACATTACATGTATTTCTTTCATTTTGGCCATCTTGTGGGACTGGCATTGTAGTTCCTCTCTTAGGAATACAGTAAGGAGACTGAGGTTTAGGAGTTAAATAATTTGTCCAGGGTGCAAAGGTGAGAATGGGATCCGTGCCCATATTTGTATGACTCCAAAGCTACTGTGAGTTTCTATAAGTCCTTGGTTGCCATCCTGTGGCTGACACTGTCCCCTGTCTGCCACAGATGGTGTCCATTCATGTAGACACTCTGCCCCAGCCAAACAGACAGATGCTTATGCTGAGCTAGCCTGGGCCTGCTTCCCACACACCCAAGTCAGTGCGACAGTAGTGAGAAACCTTCCAGATCACCTTTCTGCACACAGTGTCCCTGACTGGCCCCTTGAACCCTCTTCCACAGTTTCACCCCAGCATAACCATGGCCAGATACCTTTACCTAGTACAGACCCCCCGAAACCCTCAGGGCTACCTCAGCCCTCCCTGGGTCCCTGGCTCATGACCATATCATCTTTCTTCTCTTCTCCCTGAAAAAGGTATTTACTGAGTACCTTCTCTGAACCATGCCCAATGCCAAGTTCTGAGGGTCCAACAGTAAACCAGACAGCCACAGCTACAACCCTCATGGAGCTGTCAGTCTAGCAAAGGAAGAAGACACTGTAAAATCAGAGACCAAACACCTCCGGAAATCCTCTACTCAACACATCAGTGTTCCTACTGAATCTGTTAACAGACCAGCCAGCACTGAGTGATCATCCCATGGATGATCTATCTCAGTCAACCCCCTACAAGGGTCTCTGAGTTAAGTATTAATATTATTCCCAGTTTATAGATTATTCACAGTTCACAAGTGGAGGAGACAGGGTATGAGCCCAGGCTGTGTGATTCCTAGTATGATGGAACTCAGGTAGCCAATAACCTCATTTATTTAAAAACAAGTTTAAAAAATAATTCAGATGGAGGTTAGCATACTCATGCTGGCCAGACATCATCTTTTAAAACAGCTCATTTTTACCCATTGACAGGTGTCTGGGTGGCCCTAGGCACAAATCAGGACTCATTTCTTTGCCTGGAGAGTGGAGCAGAGGCTGAGGATAGAGGAAGAGCCCTCCCGACAGCCCATGCAGGCCCCATCCATCTGGCTGGCTGGTATCCCTTACAAAAGGCCACAGAAGATGCCCCCTGTCCTTCCAAGCAGCAGGTGGGGTTCGCCACTCTGTGCAGACAGCAAGCAACTGATTTTAGATCTCTCCCCCTCTCATTCTCTCCCTTTCTCTGGATCCCAGGAAGCCATCAATTACCCATGCACACACGGCCCGTTCGAAGGATGGATATTACCTTCTGCACTCACAGCAGAGCTGCGTATCTCTATCCAAGCACAGATGGAAGACAAGGGCGTGGGGTTAATTGATCAAGCAGCATGGGCTCCTGTGCAAGGGTTGGCATGAAATGGCTCGTTTCGCAGATGCACAGGCCCCTTGCTAGCCAGTCTCCCATGACTAAACCAGGTCACTAACACGCTTTTGAACAGACACACTCAAACTTACACATTCAGGTTCATCTTGTGTCCTCCAAAGTGGTCACCTTGGAATACCATGGGCTCACCTTCCTCGGTTCCACCAACATGTTGATTACTAACCAGACACAAAGCAGGCTACCTCCTGGGAGGCTGAGGGTGGGTTATGTACAATTCACTGCAACTTAGTTCATTTCAGTCAACATTTCTTGAGCACCTACTAGGTACAAGGCCCCATGCATGGTGGACAATTAGAATATAAATGTGGATCCTACCTTCAGGAGTGGGATAGACACATAAACAGAAGGGCGCTCTGAAGGCGGCAGGTGTGAGGAGGACAGGAAGCGGGGGGAGATGAGAGCACAGGTTAAGGACGATACAAGACAGATGGTGCTAAATCCTGAAAGAAGTGGTACTGGGTGTTAAGCCCAGAAAGGCAAGAATGTCACAATAATTTTATTTTCTCTAAACCTATCTCAGGTCTCAGCTTACAGAGCTGGCAGGAAATTCATACGTGGGGTTCCTTTCTATCCCCCAGGATCCAGTGAATGTTCCCAAGGATCTTCATAGAGCCGACTTTAAGGATGTCCAGTGGCTGTAGTCTACTGGTTGCCTTTGTTAGGGACATTGCCCAAGCCCTTGGGGTTCCTTCAGTGCTGCCCCCCATGCCTAGCTGGGCTCAGTAAACTTCCAAGACTGGTACCCCCAATGCCAGGGACCTACCTCCTTAAAACCGCCTCATAGTCACCTTTTCTTGATCCAACTACCTCCAGGAATTCCCTTCTGCTCACAGAATCCCAAACAACATGTCCTTCCTGGTCTTTGGGAATTTTCTCTTTCTCTCTCTCTCTCTCTTCCTTTCTGTTTGTCTGTCTCTCTCCTTGCCATCCCACCCCCCTAGTTCTGTCCACTGGGTTATACTTTATCTCCACCAAAGGCCTCTCTCCCTCCCCACTTTGCAGAACCCCCCTGTACTCAGTGAGCCTAGGTTATCAAAAATAACAGAATCAGGAAGGAGACACTTCTTTGGGCAATGTCTCCTTTCATCCTATAATACAGGCTTCCCTTAGCAGGAAAGACAAAAGCTTCTCCACCTTAGAATAGGGAATGCAAGAATACAACACAAATTAATGTAGTACGTTATCCCATCTGTCAAAGGAAGACTCAGAAACAGAAGTATTTAAAAAAGAAAAGAAAAAAAATGTTTTTCTTGCAAACAGTGCAAGAGTCAGGCTTCACAAGGACTGGCTCACCAAATACAAAACATAGCAATTACTTCAAGGAAAACAATTGCAAAATGCCCTAGCTCACTGGGTTTGCATTAGCTCTTTTCACGACTTGAAAACAGCAACTTTCTCACACGATGATCAGACTCACAAAAGTATCTTCAGAGATCACAACAGCAAGAACCAAGGACAAAACTGTCTTTGTTAGAGAGTCCAGACTTAAGGGAAGTATTCGAGGATATATTGTTTGAGAGATGCTAAAAGACTGGCTTTGACTCAGGGTTTATGAGTCTCTGTCGGTTCAGGGTCTTTTCCCCCCAGTGTATGTGACGTGCTTGATCGTATTGGAAGCAGGGCAAAGGGCTATTTTGGCTTCTGCTGACCATACAGTCTATAGAAAAAATGCAATGGAAATCCAAATGAGTTGATCAGAGGAGGTCATAAAAGAGTGGGCAGTTTGGGCAGCTGGATGTGGAGAGGGCATAGACAGAGGGACACGTTAAGAATGGTTGATGACAGGGGCTGTGAGGGGAGGCTGGAAGAGCTGGCTGAAGGTCAGACAGAGGACTGTGGGTGGGCTTCTTTGATACCTCAGCTGTCCAGAGTGTGCCAAGGATGGCAGCTCCGCGCCAGGCCGTCAGAACCTAAAACATCGGCCAGACACTGGTGCCATTTAATCCAACATTTTCCAACACAGGTAGGAAACTGAGGCCAGAGAGCTTGGATGTGCCCTACCATACCTTCAGCAGTAGCACATCTGGCCTTCAGGTCAGGAGACTGAGAGGGGGAGTGGAGGCATGGGTTTTTGAAAAGTGTAAGAAAACATTTAGAGTCAGGTATGGTTCATAAGGCAAGGATTAAGGTGAGCAACGTCGCTTCCTGCTAACCGTTTTGTAAAAGTAATTTTAAAGAATAAAAACAAGAAAGAGAGCAAAATTCTTCCACTGTTAACAGCCACTAAAGGGCATTCCCAGGAGAGTCCAAGCACTGTGAACAGACTGATTGGAACATGGACATGGCCTCCCAAAAGGGTCAATCCTCATTCTGGCAGTTACACTCTGGGATCTTTTTTTTTCTTCCTATGTATTGCTCATTTTAATTAAAAATAATAATCCATGCTCACTCTGAAACATGTAAACCATAAAGAAGGAAATGGAGCAAAAAGTGAGGGCCCCCCTTGATAGCTATACCCAATCCCATCCTCCTCCCCCAAGACAAATGATCTTAGCAATTTAGCGTCTACTTTTCCAGATGTTTGCACTGATTCACCAATTTGTATGTGTACAAACTCATTTAATGAAGGGTTTTTCTATGCAGAGGGCATTACCCAGTATATTATTCAGTTCTGACTTTTTTCTTTCTACTCAACTTGGCATCACAAACATCTTTTCATGTCATATACTTGACCTCTTTCTTTCAAACAGCTGGAAATTATATTGTGTGTGGGTGCTCCATAACTGATGTAAATATTCTGCCTTAATGCACACTTAGCTTATTTTCCAGTTTCTGGCTAACGTAAACAATGCCACCGTGCTTGTGTATGTTTTTGTACATCTACACATATACCCTATAGAGCAGATTCCCAGAAGTGAAATGCTGAATCGGTGAATGTGTATACTTTATACTCCTGGCTCCAGCACAGTATGAGAAAGAGGTTCATCCTGTTCCCACCCCCCCTCACTAAATAAGGTATTAATGATCTCTTAAGAATATTTGTCAGGGCGCCTGGGTGGCTCAGTCAGTTGAGCGTCTGACTTCGGCTCAGGTCATGATCTCATGGTTTGTGGGCTCGAGCCCCACATCGGGCTCTGTGGTGACAGCTCAGAGCCTAGAGCTTGCTTCGGATTCTGTGTCTCCTTCTCTCTCTGACCCTCCCCTGCTCACACTGTCTCTCTCTCTCTCTCTCTCAGAAATAAATAAAACATTAAGAAAAAAAAAAAAGAATATTTGTCAGGGGTGCCTGACTGGCTTAGTCAGTAGAGCATGCAACTCTCGATCTCAGGGTTTTGAGTTTGAGACCTATACTGGGTATAGAGATTATTTAAAAGACATTAAAAAATATATTCACCAGTTTGACAATGTGGCAAACAATATCATATTGCAATTTGTGCTATTTATTTATTTGAATAAGAGAAAGGGAGAGAGAACGAGCGGGGGAGGGGCAGAGAAAGAGGGAGCGAGAGAATCTTAAGTAGGCTGCACGTGCCCAGCACGGAGCCCAATGTGGAGTTCAGTGCCATGACCCTGGGATCATGACTTGAGCTGAAATCAACAGTCAGACGCTTAACTGACTAAGTCACCCAGGCACCCCGTGTGCTACTTATAAGCAAGGCTGGATAACATTTTTTTAAAAATTCCAGTATAATTAGTGTCCTATTAGTTTCAGGTGTACAAGATAGTGTGATTCAATAATTCTTTACATTTGGTTCTATCATTGTTTGGGGTCCTCTGAGAAGCAGGTGCCAAGACAGGATTGAACAGCCTTACTGGGACAACGGGAAGTGTGGGGGATGGGAGAGCCTTCAGACCCACATGCAGGTCTGATGCTTACCAAAGGAGAGGGGGAAGGAGGATTGTGCAGAGCAGATCATAGCGCTGCTCTGAGAAAGCCTCAAGCAGACCAGTGGGGTGGTTTCCAAAGCGGAGAGGCTCTGTCACTGGCTGGGGACAGACGAGAGGAAGCACGACCCAGTGTGATCACCGCAGTGGATCCAAGCTGCCTTAGCTTGAGGTTAAGGCAATCAGCTGTTATTTTCTTACTGAGAGTACTTCTGAAAAGAGATCTGACCAACTCACCTCTATAGCCAACCACTGCAGTCCAGCTTTCTTCTTCTAGAAGTTACCTGGACACACTCTTGGCCTAAGCTTCTAAGGCATCTTTGTGTTTTTGTTACAGATCTTCATATATTTGGTAGAGTAGTTCTGGGTTGAATAGGCTGCAAATATTTCCTCCCACTCTGCTTTCCTTTTACTCAGTGTTTTGTCTCACTGGATAGAAGTTTTTTTAAGTTTAAGAAACATTTTATAGTAAAATCTGTTCATGGTTTCCATTAAAGTGTCTGTGTCTCACTTAAGAATGCTATCTTCTAGGGGGCACCTGGGTGGCTCAGTTGGTTGAGTCTCCAACTCTTGATTTCAGCTCAGATCAGGATCCTAGGGTCATTGGATTAAGCCCTACGTCGAGCTCTGCACTGAGCATGGAGCCTGCTTAGGATTCCCTCTCTCTTTCCTTTTGTTCCTCCTCCTGCTCATATTCTCTCTCTCAAACAAAAAAATAAATAAATAAAAAAGAAGAATTCTGTCTTCTTTTAGTAGAAAGAAAAATGAGAGGAGGGTCCCATTACTTTATCATGTAACTTCTCTGGCTCTGCAATACTTAATGAACGTACATTTAGTATAAATGACTATACTATGCACTGACCAGAGCGTGATTAAATTTGATTTTTTACCATCTAATTATTATAAAATACGTTTCCCTATTTTGTTGCCGTATTATAAAATATGTTTTGAAATCAATGGTGGGGCTCTGTTTGTTCACATTAAAGCCCATTTCTGAAAAAAAAAAAAATCTCTGCAACTGAAGGCATGGGAAAAATTCAGCATTTGTGAGAAGGTGATGTTGCTTCCATGGTTGCCTGGGCCTGATGATGTGTGTCACCCCAGGTAGTATCAATGTGTGGGAAGAAACAAGAGGAGCCTGTGCTCAGAGTGCCCTGCTTTTACCCTCAGAGAGCTGGTGAGCCAGTTCTAAGGATGAGGCTCCAGCCCACACATGCCTGGATCATTCCATCACAGCCTCCTTCTTGTCTTCTCCCTAGCAGCTCTCATAAGCTCTATTTGTTACATTTATGGCTTGGAAGCAGGGGTTTCCTGGCCCCTTCATGACACCCTGGGAGTCAGGTGGTTGTGGGGTATCTGGGGACCACTAGCCCACTTGGAGAGGGATTTGGGGAGAAAGGGTCCGCCTTTCAGGACCAGAGGAAGCAGGACCATCCACTGCCCACCTTTACCTTTTCTACCTTTTCTTCCAGTGTCATTGTCCTCCTTCCAGGGACCTCGCAGGGGACAGTTCAGCATGTCCCAGGATGCCCTCTACCACACCCACCCTCCCTTGGCTTATCCCAAGCCCCTCCCCTACCCCTGCACCGAGACCACAGCAATTAGCCCCAGACAATTATCAGTGATCCGGGACTGTCTTGATCTTACATTTTTATGTCAGGATGAATTTGGATTCTGAAGTTGATCTTATTGTGAGGGTTTTATGAGGGAAAGATTAAATCGTCCTCTGATGTGTGCTTCATTAGGCCCCAAATCCTTGAAGAGTCATTAAAGCACCTTCTCATTGAAATGTTCTCAATCTCAGCCTGATGGATAGCCACAGGAATAATCTCTCCATTATTTGGGAACTAAACTGGCTGAGAAGCTCTGCCAGATGTGATTTTGCAGCAGTCCTTTGAGTCTGGCTCTTTTGTGGCTTGTGATCCCTCAAATCCATAAGTGAAACAATACCAGAGCCTGAGCCTGTTCTGTTTTTCCCAGGAAAAACCATTCCTGCCCCTTCCTCTAAAGGGACAGCTTTTCTCTGACTGGGCTACACTCTTACCATGAGCCCCCAGCTGTAGGTCTATTCTGTGAGCTGGGTAGGGGTTAGCCCATGGTCAGAGCACAGCCTGCGAATAGGATCAGGGCTCAGTCTAGCAGTAGAGTCAGGCTCTGTCTGGGACCAGGATCAAGGTTCAGTCTGTGGCCAGGGTCAGGGCTCAGTCTTAGATAAGGGTCAGTGCTCAGTCTATTACCAGAATCAAGGCTAAATCTGGAAGCAGGGTCAGAGCTGTGTCTGGGTCCAGGGTCAGGATGCAATCTATAGCCAAGATCAGGGTTCAGTCTGTGGCCAGAGTCAGGGCCTAATCTAAGACTTGGTTAACAGTCTAGTCTGTGGCCAAGGGCTCACTGACTGACCCTGGCCTGGCATCACCCCATCTCAGCTCAGCCTGCAAGGACTTCCCACCTTATCTGAATATTCCTACTCTCAAATATTAGCCAGACCTATGCCCAGCCAGGTTGTGCCAATAGCCACTGAGAAACTCAAACTATTTCAGGTGAGAGACAGTAGACAAGACTGTCTGCAGGTGAGGATCTGTATTAGAGGTGGCATGGGAAAAAGCTGAGGCAGAACTGTAAGGGGTCTGCAATGGTGACAGAAAAAGCTAACATGACACCAGGGCCTCAGCCTCAGAAGTCCAAGGCAAAGGCAAAGGGACCCTGCATTATTTCCAACCCTTTTACAGAAAGACTTACCAGTTGTTCATCTTTCTGATTTCAGCAGCAGAAAGAGCCAGAATCTATGGGGAAGGGTCCTTGCTCAAGCCTTGTTTTCTTCCAGTCATGGCTAAGAGGACAGTTGTTCTGCTTTAGTCTGAAGCACACCAGACTCGCTGGGAGACCTTCACAAATGGCTCTTTCTCTCCGGGCTTCAGGACACTGAATGAAGAGCCCTGAAAGGTTTTAACCAGGAGAGTGAGCACCATCGGGTTTGCATGTATGAGCAATTGTTCTGATTGCTGTGTGCAGGATGGATCAGATGATAAACAGCGGAGACAGCAAGGAGACTCTTAAGTGGTCCAGACAAGAGATGCTGGAGGCCCAGGCTAGGGAGGGGGCAGAGGAAGTGGTGGCGGAAGGACACCTCTGAGAGCACTCAGTGGGCAGTATTCACAGGACTTGATGGCCAACAGATATGGGGGCGAAGGAGGGCCCAAGGGGAACCGGTGAATTACAAGGCTCTGGCTTGTGCCACAGGTGGGTAGCAGTAAAACCCACTGACATGGGAAGATTAGGAGAGATGAGTTGGTGGAGGAAGATGTTGGTAAATTCCAGTCTAGAACTGTTGAGTTCAAGATGCCCATGGGACTTCCAAGTGGAGGCATCCAAAAATGAATTGAGAATATAGGCCAGAAGATCAGGTGAGCAAATTGAGCTGAAGATAGGAATTTGGGAGACTTGAACCCTTACCCAGGGATTGTGTATAGGGAGAGAAGAGAAGGAGACCCAGGATGGAACCTTGGGACACTCCAACATCTAAGGAACCACCAGAGAGAGAGAAGTCAGCAAAGAAGCCTGAGGAGGAGTGAGGAGAGGTGGGGGAAACAAACTTGAAAAGGTGGTGTACATGTTGGGAGCTAGAGAGAATGATATTGAATATGGCCAGGAGACAGGATGTGAGAACTCAAAGGGTACAGTGACCATGACCTTGGAGGTCATTGGTGACTTCAGAGAAAGCAGATTCTGGAATCTTCTAGAGGCAGAAGCCAGACTGATGGAGCTGAAGGATGAACTAAGGAAGTAGACGTGGAGATTGGAAGTGTAGACAACTCCAGAAAGGTTTACTCTGGAGGGGATGAGGTAGGATCACAGCTGGAGGAAAGCCTGGAGTTCGAGGCAGAGGCATGTTCTAAGCACAAACAGCCTTCATGTGAGTAAATGCTGGTGGGAGGGACCTATTAGAGGAAGAAATTAAAGGCACAGGAAAGAGAGCTGTTGGGGGAAAGAATGGGTCATTGAATGTCTGTCACTTATCGTCATATGAGTCACCACTTACCATCATACAAGTCACTTTCCATACACTTTAAGTATTTAATTCTGTCAACCTGCCTGTGGTGTCACATAACCATGCTCGCTTCCCTCCCAGCACTTATCACAGTCAGCAAATTATTTTAATTATTCTTTGGCTTGTTTACTGACTCTTTCCCACAGATCTCAGCTCCAGGGATTTTCTAGTCTCCATCACTCCTATTTTACTTTGCTTGATTTTTCATCATGGCTCTTAACACTGCCTGATATTATATTACTTACGTGTCACCTGCTTTTGGTCTGTCTTCCCCACCAAAAACGTAAACTCCAGGCGACATGGGACTAAGCCTGTCTTGTCTCCACTATACCCCAGCACCTAGCACTGGCCCAGATCGTAATAGGCACACAATCAACATGTGGAATGAATGAATGATCTAAGAAAGGCTGCTGAGAACTACAAAGTCCTGCTCAAAGTGAAAGACAAGGAGAAAAGCCTGACATTGATCAAACCTCTACCATCTTCCATATATATGGTTTCATCCAAACGTCACAGCAACTTTTTGAGGTAGGAATGATTGGTGCCTTTTCAGAAATGAAGTAATTGGGCTCCAAAGAGATTTTAAATGCTGTCAGAAATCACACAGCTAATATGTGCTGGTACTAGCATTGAAGGCCAGAATGTTTGGTTTGGTTTATTTGTTTCTCTCAAAATCTTGAACTCATTTCTTGGCCCCTCACCTCCCCACATCCTCCGCCCATGGCCTCTGGTGGTGATCACAAACCTTCCCTCCACCTGTCCTCAGGACTGCAGGCCCGGAAGCAGGAGCTGACACAGTCCAGTGTGTGCTCTAGAACCAGACCCCTGGCTGCAGCCATGCGGAGGGAGGGAGCCCCCCACAGGGTGGTGGTGGCTGGGGTTGAGTGGAAGGACAGTCAGGAGAGAGATGTGAGAGAGAACCTGGGCAGGACCCGATGGGTGAAGGGACGTGGCGGCAAGAAAGAATGAGACGCCCACCATGGATTCCCAGGTCTCAGGCTCAGGGGGTGGGTGGCCAGTGCTGGTAAGGGCTGAGATGCAGAGAAGAGAAGCAAGTGTGGGAAGGAAGCAGACAGGCCTGTGGACATCCAGGGGGTCATGTCCGGGGTACCGCTCAGGGGAGCAGTCTGAGGTGGGAGTGGTCAATAGAGCCATCGTGGTGGATGCTCTTGTAGAGGCAGTGTGGCGAGGGGGAGGGCGGGGTGGGGGGGTGGCCGAGGAGGGTCTGTGGGCATGCTCAGAGGAGCAAGCAGCCAGTAACACGGGATGAGAGCATCCCTTCTGAACTATGTAGCTGTGGAGACAAAAGACAAGACAAATGAGTTTTTCTGTGTGTTCGCTCGACAGAATATTTTATAGCCTCCCTGGATAAACAAGCTGTCATCTACCACCAACCCTCTATCAACTGAAGCAGCTTGGGGAAAAGATAATGCTGCAGGTTTGAATACTCTTAGCTGCTGTGCCTAATTAGTACACAAGCAAACAAACCCAGAGAGTTCTAGGGAAAGAGGGGCTTGGCCACTGCCTAGGGAAGAAAGACATTTCCCAGCTCCCAGGGTAGGGATGGAAGACAAGTACAGACGTGTATTGAGCACCTACTGTGTGCCAGACATCTGGCACATCTCATCTTATTTAATACTGTATAAGAGGCATCATCCCCATTTTGCAGATGAGAAAACAGAGGCTCAAAGAGGCCTGGGTGAAGGGATGTGGCAGCAAGAAAGAATGAGCTGCCTACCATGGACTCCGAGGCTTCAGGCTCATGGGGTGGGTGCATCCAAGTTAGAGGATTCACCCGAGGGTCTTCCCAATGCACTTCACAGCCTCCCTGGGGAAGGTCCAGGTTTGTTCCCTTCCCTCTTTCTCCAATCCCGCAGAGTCAAGTCCAAATGCCATGCTCCTGATTTTGCAGCTCTGTTTACTATTCTTTTCATCAGATGTTTGTTTGCGAGAAATAAAACTGTTGGGTTCAGCAGCAGAGCAATAACTATAAAGAAAACTGCCATGGAGAGCATGGACTCCAGCTCCCAGTGTTACTGTATATTCAAAGCAGATTTCCAAAACATCATTTGACACAGGTGGTAATTCCAAGGGAACCTGTTTGCCTCTTTCCCCCTGCCCTGCCCCAGGCACATCCATCCAAGGTCAAACCAGGAAGAGGAAAAGGAGGCGAAGGGGGCTGAAGGACAACTAGACTGACCCTCAAGGAGATGCCAGCAGTCTTCTCTCTTGGGAGATAGACCAGCTCTCCTTCCTCACCCTGCAGATGGGGTCAGGAGCAGTGAAGAGAGTGCGACAGAATTAGATCCCAATTCTCTTGCCTCCTGGCCCCCTGCAATCTTCCCAAGACAAACTGCAGCTTCATAAGAAGCCAAGAAATCCATTTATAAAGAAAATTTATATCTGTATTACTAGTAAGATTTAAATTAATTATTTTGCTTTCAAAAAGAATCCCGATATATAGCTTCTAATGCAAATGTGCAAAGACCACATTTCTATAAAAAAGAGAATGAATATCCAAAGAGCAACCACAATGTTCCTAGCGCTGTCTGTCATCATGAATTTGCATGACTGTACACCATACTCCAACCATACTGGCCTTTTTTTTTCCAGTCCCCAAAGGCCCCCAACTTTGTTCCTGTCTCAAAGCCTTTTTATTTGCTTTTCTCTCTGCCTGGAACACATATCTCTAGACTTACACAACTAAACTCATAGCACTGAGATCTCAATTCAAATGTTACCTCCTCTAAGAAGCCTTCTCAGACTACCCTACCTCATGTAACCACGCTGTCACTCTCTATACCAGTGGGTCTCAGACTTGAATGTGTATGGAGGGCTTGAAATACAGATTGCTGGGTCCCATTCCCCAGAACTTCTAATTCAATATGTCTGAGCAGGTCCTGATAATGTACATTTCTCACAGGTTTTCAGGTTGTGTTATGCTATTAGTCTAGGAGCAAAACTTTGACAGCCACTGTTCTATAACATCACTGTTTTATTGTATTCATAGTGTGTATCACAGTCTGAAAATTATCTTGGTAACCTATTCAGGTACTTTACTATGGTCTGATTTTCATACTGATTGGATGCTCCTGGGAATAGGGTATCTATCTGTGTCATTTATTATAGTATCCCCAGTACCCAGAACAGAGCCAAGTACATGTAGATGCTCAATGAGTATTTGTTGAACTAATGAATTAGTGAATGGGTGGTTGGGTGGATGGATGGATGGATGGATGGGTGATGGGTGATATGCAGATGATGGATGATAGATGGATGGGTGGGTGATGGATGATTATGGATGGATAGCTGATGGATGGAGGGAGGGGTGATAAATGATAGATGATGGACAGATGGATGGATAGATGATGGATGATGATAGATGGGTAGATAGATGGATGGATGGATGGATAGATGGATGAATAAATGAATGGATGCTCACCTCAGCCTCTGGATCCCTTTTCTGTACATGCCATCTTTGTTTTACACCAAGTTGATCCACAGGTAAAAAAAAAAAAAAAATCCAATCTTCAATTGCCAAAATCCCACTGATAAAAGCAAGAATACAAAACATTTTGCCAAAGATGTTGGAAGGCCATGGCCAGAAGACACATATTACAAAACAGCAAGTGACCAAAACTGCATTTAGGCATAGCTGCTTTGAAAGGCAACTGCAGTACCCTATCACCTTAAATGGTCCCCAGCCAAAAGCCATCTTGAAGGTTTCCCTCTCGATGCCTCCTCCTCTTTGTCATCCTCCCCACTCTTTTCCTCCTCAAAGATCTAAAAAATAATCTTTCTCATTTTCCCATGTAGAGCAGCTTAATAGTAATTTTTTCATTGCTTGAAGACCCCAAGCAGACCAGTATGCCTCCTCTGTCTTTAAAAATTTCTGTAGGGGCGCTTGGGTGGCTCAGTCGGTTAAGCAACTGACTTCGGCTCAGGTCATGATTTCATGGTCCGTGGGTTTGAGCCTCGCGTCAGGCTCTGTGCTGACAGCTCAGAGCCTGGAGCCTGCTTTGGATTCTATGTCTCCTTCTCTTTCTGCCCCTCCCCTGCTCACTCTCAAAATAAAGCTGTCTCTCAAAATAAAGACAGAAAAAACATAAAAAGAGTCAGCTTTAAAAAACAATAAGTTAATTAAATTAAATTAATAAAATTTAAAAAAATTAAAATTCCTGTATCTTTGGAGCACCTACGTGGCTCAGTTAGTTGAGCGTCCAACTTTAGCTCATATCATGATCTCACATTTCATGAGTTCAAACCCTGCACCTAGTTTGCTGCTTTCAGTGCATAGCCTGCTTCAGATCTTCTGTCCCCCAACGCCCACCCCGTCCCTCGCCCACTCATGCTCTCTCTCTCAAAACTAAATAAAACATTTTAAAAAATCCCTGCATCGTGGAAGCTCCTTCCTCTTCTTTAATATTCAAATAATCTCTCCTATCACTTTACCATGCATGTCTGTCTCCTTGACTTAAGAGGCAAGAGATTTAGACAGAGGATCCAAGTTCAAATTTCGTCTCTTTTCTGACAAGCTGTGTGAACTATGAACTTGGTCAAGTTGCTTGACCTCTCTAAGCCTCAGTTTCCTGATGCACTCGGGAAAAATGCTAACTGTTGAATACTACTTATAATCAGTGGCATTACAATATGTACCAAAAGAGCCTTGCAAACTACATAGCACCCTATGAACATTACCTATTATCACTACCCCTAGTTTATAATTCCTTTGAGAGTGAGGCTCATACCTTAGTTGTGTTTTCATCCACCACCCTCCCATGCCTCATGCATTGAAAATACTTCATAAATGCCTTAAGAGATAAATAAGCCTTTAGATAGCACACTAATGAACACTTAAAGAGGGAGTGAAACCTTCTCCTTCTCCCTCCCATGGCAATCTTTGCTCTGATTTGATTTTTCTCGGTTCTGAAAGCTCCACCCTGGCCTGTAGGCAGAAACTAGTCTGTTTGCAGAGACGTGACTGCCTCCTGATGGCATGGCCCAAATGACCAAACAAGGAAGTGTTAGAAGGCCCTGGTGAAACATTAGGATCTCAAGACTGTTTTTGATGCATTCAACAAGCTAATCCAGTGCCTCTTTGTTCAGAGAGTCTGGTTTTTGCCACTCGTCTGAAATTATTGTCCCTAGTCACTTGGAGACCCCAGAAATGGGGCTTTCTCTCAGAATAAGCAGATTGCCCACATCCCTGCAAATGCCTCCTTTCCCATGATGGGCAGGGGCCATCACGTCCCTGAACACAGGCACATCTAGGCCCAAATTTTGCCTTGGGACTATTTCATTTTTTATTTTTATTATTATTTTTAGGGATTACTGAATTATAAGAGACACGGAGGTACCTGGCCATGGAGACACCACAATCTGTAACCAAAAAGGCCACACATGATGAGCTGTTTGCTTGTTGGAGGAGGAAGAAGCAAATAGGACTATAGTCAATTCTCACCCAGGAATATACCTCAGGCAGCACCGAGCCCTGGACCTGCTCAGTGATGCTATATCTAGAAAATTCACCTCTGAATCTCCTAGGTTCACAGCCATTGTTCAGAAGGGCACTGTAGCTGCACTTTACTGTTTTGTTGGCTGAGCGTCCAGAATAATCAGATGGTTGGGGAGCACACCTGGAGACTATGACGAATCTCATGACAATGGCAAAGGCTACCTTTTCTCGTCTAGCGGTAGCATCAGCAAAAACTGAGCATCTCCTTAGAAAATTTTGGGGGGCCCTATAAGACTCAATGTCTCTGGGAGTGCTCTGTGCTATCTCATGCTTTCTATAGCTGGAATTCAAATCTTGAAAAGAGGTACTAAGTAACTATTAAAAACATAGGGGTCTATCCCATCTCCCAGCGACTCTGCTTCCCACCCTCAGGAGCTGCCTTGATTCCCATACCTGCTCTCCCAGCCCCCATGTATGGGCTCTGAGAGTCTTCATTTTATGAGAGTGAGCCTTACTTGGTTTCTGAATTTTGTAATATGATCCTTGGGAAAGCAGGATCATATTCTCTGAAATCTCCTCTCGGCTTCCCTACATATAGGTAATGTAAACATTCAGCAAAGAGATTGGACAATTTGCCTCATATGAGGGACTGGACCACTTCCCCTTTCCTTCGGAACTGGATACACACCAAGAGAATATACACTCTCTGTCCCGGATCTCCCAGGGCAAGAAAGAAGTTGATGGCAGAGCTTCAAACTCAGTGGTCTTTGCCTGCCTTGTGAAATTCAGTGCCACTGTTAACTGTTCACACAGTGAGCAAGAAAAGTGGCTCTCAGAAGTAGAACCATTTGCCACAAGTAACTTGTACTCTTGTACAAGGAGTAAAATAGACCCCATGTCTTTGGGATATATCATACTGAGAATCTCTGGATGATGAGAAATGCAATTCTCACCAACAATTTAGGGCAAGTATTGTTGCCTGAAGTTCTTTCTGTCCTCCTCGAAGAGCATCACAAAATCCATTTAACTGGGTTTAATTTAACATATGTGGAAGCACCTCTGCCCAACTCCCCAGCTCCATACTTCTCTTTTCCTGGTAGAGAGCCTACAGCTTCCTTAATGAACTCCTAAGAAGGCCAAGGAGTTCCCAAAGCATTCTTCCCAACACTTCTCCTTAGGGCGCTGTGTCAATCAGATCAGGGAACTGATGTAAGAAACAATCCCAGTTTCACTGATATCAGGATATAAAACAGGTCAGTTAGAACTGTGGAAATTTCTCCTCTGGGCAGTCATTCAGGGACCCAGGTTCTTTTCCTCTTGTGGCTTCACCCCCCTCTCAGTGCTTGGAGTTCTCTCCATTTATCCAGTGGGTGGTGAAAAAGAGACAATATTGAGAACTGCATAGGAAATTTTACAAACCATGCTGGGAATTGGTCTATACTGCTTCTGCCCACATTCTACTGGTCAGAACTCAATCACATGATCTCGCCTAATTTCAAGGGAGTCTGGGAAATGTAGTCAAGCTCCATGCCCAGGAGGTAAAAGAATGCCACTGACCCTAAACATTTGTGTTGTTATCGAGTAGGGTCAGCCCATCTCAAAAGCAGGATCTGTATTTGCCCTCTGACTCATACCTCCACGCTCTTGTAAGCATTTGATTTGCAGTCTTGATCTTGTTGTGTTTTCAAGTCTTCAATCACTTATTACCTCAGTCATTGAATCAGTCAGTCAGCAGTTGTTTGCTGATGGGTTGTTCCAGCCAGGACAGTGGGGATGAAAAGAAGAGATGGCTCTGTCCTCACACAGCTCATAGCCTGTAGCAAAAGACGAACAGATAAATACAGAAACAATTGCAAATATAGGATGTGCTACAGACCCCAGATTTTTAAGTTTACACAGACACCATCAGCGTTTACCCACATCTCCTCGGCACTCACCGTTCCTGTGCAAGGTGATGGCTTCTTACTGCAGTACCTGCACCTCTCCCTTGAGTATCTCTGTGGGCAGGCTAGGAGTGCTAGAGAATAAATGTCCCCAGGAACAGCCTTCAACCAACCAAAGTTAGGGCATAAACACCCCAGTTCCCTCACTCCTCAGGAGACTTTACCATGCTGTATGTTCTAAACTGCCCACCAGAAGTTCCCAGTGGCCAATGGCAGTAACCTGCTCAAAAAGACAGCCTATGCATTCCCTTCCCTGTCCACTCGCTTCCTGGTTGCCTCCTCAGGACCCCTCCCAGAAAAATTACTTGCATGCACATCCTTGTCTGCTTCTGGGGGAACCCAATCTAGAACTTGCACTAATAAATAAATAGGGTACATAGCCCTTTTACAGGCCTTCAGAGTCTGTTAACCTCAAATGGAAATTTACTGTTGACTAGTCTATAATGGACCAGGGGATATGTCCAAACAATTCACTAGCTTTACTTTAAAACAATCATAAAAATAAAGCTCAAAGTAATTAAATATACTAATATTATATTAAACATATTAATATAAAACAATAAGCATAATCATGAAAATGCTGCTTGAGCAAGCACAGAGGGCAAGCAAGTAGGGCAGCCGGTGTTGGCTCTCTGGTCTCCCCACACATCATATCAGCTCGTTTAGTCCCTCATAGAGAGGCGGGGCCCCACAACTGCAGTGACCTTCCCTTCAACTAACTCTTTGGCCATCTCTTCTTGGAAGAAGGAAGGCCTATGAAAATGATGCAGTAGATCAGGACTCTAGAATCTTCTACACGGTATTTCATCTGTTCTTCCAAACTGACGTTTGAGGAAGGCAGTATCATCTTCTTCTCCTGTGGGACAACAGGGGTTTAAGAGAATCAGGTAGCCTGTCCCAGATCACAGGATCCACATCCACATGTCTTGAGACCCACATTACTGCCTTCTCTCTTAGAGTGTGTGTGTGTTTGTGTGTGTGTGTGTGTGTGTGCGCATGTGTGTGTGTGTGTGTGTGTGTATTTGTATTTCCTGCTTCCAGAGATTGGGATGAGAGTGTTAATACCCAACCTCGGGCCTTGGAGGAGCCACAGTAGGAATGGACATTCAGCCTTCAGGTTGATGCTTCCCTTTGGTCTGGAAGCTTCACAGAAAAGAGTCAAGGCAGAGTGGGCAGTGGGATAGCAGGACGAGAATTTGGAGCAGAAGAAACAAAGAGAAATATATATATAATTTTTTAAAAATCATTAGCAAGGGCTCAAGAGACTGGAAGTATCCAGGGACAATTTAAAGGAGGTGTTTTTAAAGAATCTGATAGAAGCTTTGCACTAATAGTTTACACAGAGAAAACAAAATCTCTTTGTGTAATCTCATCATGTGGTCACAGGTAGGAGAGGACAAAAATATAGGGCTCCTATCTTTTTGGACAACAAAAGGACTAAGTGGTAACATACATAAAGGCCTAGCATGGGGTCTGGCTGGCTCTCAGGAAGTGACTCAAAAAATGTTTGTCACTCCTCATGCCTTTCCCAGTTCTAGCTAATTAGAAGGTCCCCAGCCTGATTTTTCATTGCTAATGTTTGCCTTCCAGAATCCCATACTGCTTGCTTCTATCAAGAAGCTAAACCAATATTTCCAACCCATCAACACTTAAACACGAGGCCAATTTGTCCAATACACTGTCTATTTATTTTCCAGGCTGCAATCTTTATGATGCATATTCCTGAGGCAGTTAATTTGTTCTTGAATACATCTCTTTGTGTATTGGTTACCCATTTCATTAGCTGCGATATTGAGACTGGCTGGGACATGTGGGGGATTTTTCACTGAGTGAAAGAAGGTTTTTAATAAGCCCCATCATCGCTGGCTTTATGGTGCCATTTGATGAGCAACAAATGTATTCACTTGGCAGCTGCATTCCTTAATCAGGTATTCACTGGGTAACAGCATATATAAATATGGAGAAACACAGAATTTAGGGAGCTGAGTGCAATCATGTTCCACAGGGATTGGAGCATTGTCTGTATTCACCATCAGTTTTTAGGCAAGAGCCTTTCCTTGCGGTGCATGGAATTCTGTGTTTAAGCACACCGTGCCCAGATCTAACTCACTGCCACCTATCAAGAGCACTCTGGGGCGCCTGGGTGGCTTAGTCGGTTAAGCGTCCGACTTTTGCTTAGGTCATGATCTCGTGGTTCGTGGGTTTGAGCCCCGCGTCGGGCTCTGTGCTGACTGCCAGCTCAGAGCCTGGAGCCTGTTTCAGAGTCTGTATCTCCCTCTCTCTCTGACCCTCCCCTGTCACGCTGTCTCTCTCTCTCTCTCTCTCTCTCCTAGAAATAAATTAAAAAAAAAAAAAAAGAGCACTCTTTCTCCGAGGCACCAGATCCTCCAGGGGACACGGGTCCCCTCTCCCACATCAAATAAGCCCCCAGCATTTTGGCTTCTCTGCCCAGTGATACCAAACCTTCCCTGTGGCTCTATCATTTGATTTGTTCTCAAAACGTCCCCAGATTTAAAAATTACTGAAGCGTATTAGCTCTTTTTTTTTTTTAAACAGGTTTACTGAAGTATAAGTGACAGATTAAAATCGCTTATATTGGAACTCACCAAACTACACGCCCGAAACACAAACAACCCAGTGAAGAAATGGGCAGAAGATATGAACAGACACTTCTCCAAAGAGGACATCCAGATGGCCAACAGACACATGAAACGATGCTCAGCATCCCTCCTCATCAGGGAAATACAAATCAAAACCACACTGAGATACCACCTCACGCCAGTCAGAGTGGCTAAAATGAGCCAATCAGAGAACTCTAGATGCTGGCGAGGATGTGGAGAAACGGGCACCCTCCTACACTGTTGGTAGGAATGTAAACTGCTGCGGCCCCTCTGGAAAACAGTGTGGAGGGTCCTCAGGAAACTAACAATACAACTCCCCTATGACCCAGCAATAGCACTGCTAGGAATTTACCCAAGGGATACAGAAATGCTGATGCATAGGAGCATATGTACCCCAATGTTCATAGCAGCACTCTCCACAATAGCTAAAACATGGAAAGAGCCTAAGTGTCCATCAACAGATGAATGGATCAAGAAGATGTGGTTTATCTATACCGTGGACTACTCCATGGCAATGAGAAACAATGAAATCTGGCCATGTGTAGCAACATGGATGGACCTTGAGGGTGTTATGCTGAGCGAAATAAGTCAGGCAGAGAAGGACAAATATCATATGTGTGCACGTATAGGAGGATTAGGAGGAACTTGACAGAGGACCAAGGGGGAGAAGAAGGGCGGAAATGGTGGGGGAAAGGGAGAGAGGCAAACCATGAGAGACTCTTGAATGCTGACAAAAACTGAGGACTGATGGATGTGGGGGGAGGGGGGTGATGGGCATGGAGGAGGACACTTGTGGGGATGAGCACTGAGTGTTATGTGGAAACTAATTTGACAATAAACTATTTGTAAAAAAAATAAAAATAAAAAAATAAAATAAAATCGCTTATATTTAAGGTGTACAACTTGATGTTTTGATATACGGATACCTTGTGAAATAACCACCACAATTGAGCTGATTCAAGTGTCCATCATTTCACAGAGTTACCGTTTTCTTGGTGTGCAGTGAGACCACTTAAGGTCTACTTAACAAACTTCAAGTACACAATATAGTGAGTCCGACTGCTATACATTAGATCTCCAGAACTCACTCATCCTGCATGATTGAAACTTTGTGCCCCTTGACCAACATCTCCCTGTTTCCCCTTCCCCCCACCCTCAGCAACCTCCATTCTGCTTCTTACTTCTATGAGTTTGGCTGTTTTATACTCCAGATAGAAATGAGATCATATAATATTTGTCTTTCTCTGTCTTGCTTATTTCACTTAAAATAATAGCTTCCAGGTTCATCTATGATGTCAAAAATGGCAGGATTTCCTTCTTTTTTAAGGCTCAATAATATTGGTATATATTACACCTTCACCGATTCTGTCATCCTTTGATGACATTAGGTTGTTTCCATATCTTGACTATTGTGAATAATAAAGCAATGAACCTGGGAGTGCAGAGATCTCTTCAAGGTTCTGATTTCAGTTCCTTTGGATATATACTCAGAAGTGGGATTGTTAGGTCTTATGCAATTTAAAAATAAATGAAGTACCTCCATACTGTTTTCCACAGTGGCTGCACCAATTTACATTCCCACCAACAGTACACAGAGGTTCCCTATTTTCCAAATCCTTGTCAGCACTTGTTATTTATTATCTTTTTGATAATAGCCATGCTGACAGGTGTGAGATATGTTTCTAGGAATTTCTTTTGTTTTCCTTGGGCCTGGGACAGAGGCCATTTCCCTGAAGACAGTAAGACTGGGTCACTAAGGAGGTTCAAGATCAGTGTGTGTGTGTGTGTGTGTGTGTGTGTGTGCATGTGTGTATACACACATGTGCATGTTAGTTGCTCCCACTGATGAGGAACATGAAACATACCCAGCTAGTCTGTCAGGTTAGGGACCCTGCCTGATCATTGCTGTGTCCATGACACCGAGAGCAGTGCCTGACACATCTGCATTCTCAGCGTAACTTAAGGAAAGGATTCATCAGTGAAGGACCTTTTCTCTGTCCAGTTACTTCTAGACTACAAGTGAAAACTCCCATATCTGCCAACAGAAGATGGCTTAGCAACTAGCAGACTTCCTTCCCCCTACTAAGGACAACAGTGGCCTTTCTGAGGCAATGCCTCCGCTCTCTGAACCCCGAGGGAAGAAGAGGGGCAAAGAAAGGAGAATGGCAAAGGAAAAATGAGCAGATGGAAGAAACCTTTCGAAGCTGCTGGCAGCCATGAACAAAGAAAATTAATCTCAGTTTGGAAAGGGGAATGTTTACAAAGACTTGTCCAGGATTATAATAAAAGGGGGAATTGCAGTCAATGTTGTAGAAATAACACAAAATTTTTTCTTGTATCTTGAACTTCCTGAGTTTCTCTTTATAGATGCAGTGTAAAACCAGGCTCTGAATCATGGACAGGCATGCTAGGCTCTCTAACACGTAGGGAGTGGGAGGCCCAAGGCCATGACCAAAGGGATATGGTGGCTCAGGTGTGGATAGTCTTGTTCAGAAGGCAGGGCACATGGACTAGAGTGCAGGCAAGAGTGACGTCACAGCAGTCCTGGGATTCTAGTGTATGGTCCTTGCTTAAAGGAGCAAAAAAGTAGGAATCAGGAGGTATTTATACAGAGTGATACACTAATAGCCCATCTCTTTCAAGGAGACTTCCCTGACTTCCTCTTTATGAGCAAGTGCCCCCATCAGCCTCCATAGTCTACAGTTAGCTCTACTTACAACACACCACCTTTACAAAGGACAGCTTTCCTGGCCACCTCAGCCATTGAGACCTCCTTATTGGCAAGAACCACATCTCACAAGACATGCAAAATAAAATGGAAAGGGAAGAGCCATTCAGGCCGTCTGTTTGGGGAGGAAGAAATATCACTTGGGAACCAAAAGACAGACTAAAGTTTTGCGACTCAAAGTTGTGCTTCCGAACCCATCAGCACCGGCATTGCCTGGAGCTGTTACAAAGACAGCATCTCAGGCTCCATTCGGAGTCTGCATATTAACGTGATCCCCAGGTGACTTATACGTTCTTTATAATTTGAGAAGCAATGGGCCAAAGAGTTGAACTTGGATTTTTGGGACTTTAAATTATTACCTCTCCAAATGCTTACATTTCTATGTTGCTTTGAAAGTCATGCTGATATATGATATATTTTCTCTGCTATCACTTCTCATTGTGCTCCTGCTGAGTTGACTTGAACAGGAAGGAAGAGAATATTATGAACAAAAAGGGAAGTCATTAATAGAGTGCCTACTCTAAGCCAATCACAACGCTGGCAGCTGTCACATGCTTTCTCTTAGTAAGTCACCAAAGCAAGCACTAAAGTCATAAGAATAATGGGTACCATTTTCCTGATGGAGTGAACTTGAAAATGGTTGAGTTAACTTTATCAAGTTCACACAATTTGCTGCAAGAAGCAGAGACCTCATGCTAACTCAAGGAAAGAGGGGTTATTATAAAGAAAGTAGATTACCCAACATTTTAGATAGGAAACACAATAAAACCAAATCTTACAGAAAACAGTATCTGTCTTTTTTACTTGGGATCCATCTGGCCCCTGAGATGGTGGTTCTTGTGCAAATGGCTTTCAGGAGAAAGAGAGAGAGGGAAGTAGAGCAAGGAAGTGAGGAAAAAGAAAGCTAAGCAAGGATGTCACCTTAGGTGAAAACCAGCTCCAGCCTGATCTCACAGGGAGCTCAAGAGCATGAATGGAAACACAAAGTGGGCTCCCTCTTGAATAAAGGAAGCTGGCTGTTTGTACCCCACATGTGAGTCACTCACTGGCAGCTGGTGGCTGAGGGTGGGGAATTAACCAGTGTGGCTGGGAAGTCATTAAGTCAAGGGTTTCTCTGGAGAAGGAACAATTATAAGGCATTAGCAGCCAACTCACAGGATCTTGAGGGATTGAGGGATGGGGTACCTGCCCAACAAAGGGGAGAAGCACCAAGTGTGTGTGTGTGTGTGTGTGTCTGTGTGTGTGTGTGTCTGTGTGTTGGGGACAATCTCTACTCTAGCACAAGGCATCTCTGTATCTCTCTGTGCCCTGTTCAGATGTGATTCTCTCCATCTCTGAGAGCAGTCCTCCATTTGCCCACACCTGTCCTCCATAGCCTTCTAACCCTGGAGTGCGCAGGACTCAAAAAACCTCTTGACCAAAGGTTTCAGCTCCCATCACCACTGCTCAAGTGCCTTAGCCAAATGTCTGAGAGTGAAATCTGATTCGCCATCCAAGTCATGGGTCTCAGCCAACAGATGGGGTGCCCTTAAGTCACGTGTCCACCCCAGTCCAATCAGCTGAGCCTGGAATAACATAAGGGAAAGTGATCAAGGGTGAGCCCGTTCTTCTCAGAAAAGGTTTAGTGATGGAAATTCTACTGCCCCTTAGCTGGAATCCAAGTTCACAGTTCTCTGATTCCGAAGTTTATAGTCCTGTCACTTGACTTTCTTCACATAGTGTAGCTCTTCAAAACAAACTCCACCTGGGTTCAAATTCAGGCTCTACGACCTGCTAATCATGAAATCTCAGGCAAGTTATATAAATTCCCTGTGCCTCCATTTCCTCATCTAGGAGGTAATAATAGTACCTGTCTCTTAAGGTTGTTAGGAGGATTAAATGAGTTAATATTTGTAATGTGCTTAGAATAATGTCTGGCACATTGTGAGCATAATAGAAATGGTTGCTAAATACATGAATATCATAAATGAATTTTTCAATCTCTTAGAAGGAGGGAGGAGCTGAACAGGAATGGCCCTAGAAGGCATAAGCTGGCCATTACCCTGGAGACTGTTGGCACATGGACCTGTCCATGATAGAGCCCTGGGAGACAGACAGGAATGTCACCATTGTGGCTGAGGCAAGAAAGACTTTGCTGCCCCCTTTCCAGGAAATCAGTGCCATGGCAACTGGAGATGGCCTGGGGCAGAATGACATGTCAAAGCTCACAAAGGTCCTGGGGATAATAATCACTGAGATTTCTAGTGTTCTGCTCTAGACCCTAGAGATGCTTGTTCTAGGTTGAATTTGCCCTCCCTCCAAAAGTCATAGGTTGAAGTCCTAACCTCCCCCCACCTTCGAATGTGACCTTATTTGGAGACAGGATCTTAACAAAAGTAATCCAGTTAAGATGAAGTCTTTCTGGTGGGTCTCAACCCCATAGAATTGGTGTTTTTCTAAGAGAGGGATGTCTGGACACAGGCAGGCACAGAGGGAAGACAATATGAAGAGCCACAGGGAGAAGGCAGCCATCTACATGCCATGAGACCCAGAACAGATGCTTCCTCACAGCCTCAGACAGAACTCCCCTGTCAACATCTTGATCTCAGACTTCCAGCCTCCAGAGCTGTGCAGCATGCTGTTGGTTAAGCCATCCATCTGTGGTAGCCCCAGCAAACTAATCGAGTGTCTCTGTCTGCACTAGACACACACTAGGCACATCCCAGGCCTTGGCTCAGTTAATCCTCTTCTCCATCCTGTGAGGCAGGGGTTGTACTGTCCCGCTGTATGGGTGAGGAGGCTGAAGCACAGAGCAGGGGAGTTCTCTGCAACCACGCAGTTAGAGCCGCACCTTAAACCCCTATCAGGACGATGCCTGGCACACAGGAGGCCCTCACCCGGTGTTTGTGGGGTCTTGAGACACCGTCATTAGACCAAAGGCCAAGCTGACAACTAATCCTACAAAGCTCTGATGAGTCAGAACTGTCCCCACTCTGGGGAAGATCAGGTAAGAAGCCAGACCCCAGGGCGAAGCAGGTCTTGCCGAAACCCCTCATGTCTCGGGCTCCAGGAGATCCAGGAGAACTGTGAGGCACAACCTCTTCAGCACTTCCTACTTCCTGCTTCCTGCACCATCCTCCAGAGCCATCCTTTACTGAACAATCCCTTTGTTTCCCATCTCTGCGCAAGAGCTCCCGCTTCCTTCCTGAGAACCAGAGAACTGCTCTTAATTATCCCCCTGAAGGAGAAGGCCATGTTTGAGGCTGGCTGTTTTCCTGGCAGAAAAGTGCCTGCATCACACTAAAATAAACTCACTGACAGCCCACTCTGGGCTTTCCTATCTGAGGCATAGAATAGACAATGCCATCCCTTTGCATGAGAAATGAGAAATCCAGCGACAAAAGAGGCCCAGCAGAAGGAAATCAGAGAAGAAAGGAGAGGTGGCTACAGACACACAACACACATCGCTTTCTCTCCTAAATTACTTCTTTTAATGTATCTATGCGGAGTGTTTCTGATTATGGGGGGGAGAAAGTTAATCAGTAGGAAATTGGGAGAATGCAATAAAAGCACAAAGAAGAACATTTAAGTCACCTACAATGCCAGCTCTCAAAGATAACCACTGTTAATGTAGGGGGAAAAACGAATTATTTGTATGGGTACACACAGACATGTAAAATTGATCCTGTTTTATTTCCCGCTTTTCTTATTTAATATGCTGTAAAATTGTTTTCTGTGCTAAGTCAAAGAGTGCTATTTGTTCTTCAACATTCACTCTCCATTCTTCCCCTACTAACAGAACCCACCAAATTTTTTAATGATTAGCAGTAATTGTTTTAAAACTACATTTCCCAGATTCCCTTGCAGCTAGGGGTAGCCATGTGACCCAGTTCTAACCAGTGGAAGTGATGTATATGCTATTCCCAAATGTTGCACTAAAAGAGACACGCCCTCCGTTGCTCTCTTTTGTCACTTTCAGCCACTTCTCAGGGAGTGAGGACGAAGTGTGGGCTGCCCTGGACCACACTCCACAGGTGGCACAGCAGCAAGATAGGAGGAGGCTGGGTCCCTTAGTCACCTCATGGAGCAGAGCCGCCGAGAGCCCGGGACTGACCGTCTCCAAACCACTGCACGAGGGAGAAGGAAACATCCATCTTATTTAATTCATTGTTAATTCGGGTCTGAATCTATATCCTAGTTCCTGTCTCTGGATCCTCCTCCATGGTATAGTGTGAAAGGCTACATGTTTTTCTACCATATGAATGTTTAGCATCAAATTTTATTGAATTTTTTAAAAAGTTATCGAATAGAACCAATTATAAATTACTGGTCATGTGTGTTGTTTTCAAAGTTTTCTCTATATTAAATACCACTGCAATAAATATCCTTGTACAAAATATCCTTTGGGTATATCCTAATTATTTCTTAGGACATAATTATAGAGGTAGGACTCCTAGGTGAAATAATACAAACTTTAAAAATATTTTTATTTTCTTGGAGCACCTGGGTGGCTCTGTTGGTTAGGCATCCAACTTTGGCTTAAATCATGATCCTGCTGTTCGTGGCTTCAAGCCTCTTTGGGCTCTGTGCTAACAGCTCGGAGCCTGGGGCCTGCTTCGGATTCTGTGTCTCCCTTTCCCTCTGCCCATTCCCCATCACACCTGCATTCTGTCTATCTCTCTCTCAAAAATAAATAATCCTTTTTCTTTCAGGATTATTATGTGTTTGTTGTAGGAAGTTATCTTGATTGATTGAACATCCACCAGAACTTTCTCCTGTACAAATCTTTATTTATAAGGATTTGCAAGATTCACTCCATGAATACTTTTGTTTTTATTACCCTCTCCCTCCTGTATATATAGGGAGGAGTAAAATTGGTCAAACAAGCTCTGGAGTCAGATTTCCTGGATTCATGTGCATATAACCTTGGGGGAATTACTTAACCTCTCTATATTCAGCTTCCTCATTTATCAAATTAGAGTTTGTAAAAGTGCCCACCTCATGAAGATATGAGAATTAAATCAATTAATATGGGTAGAGCATTTAGTGTCTACTGTATAAGAAGTGGTCACTAACCATTAGCTATTATTATTTTCATTCTTTCAAGAGTTCTTTATGACATTTGCTTTTCATTCAAAGATCTATTTAGATTGATGCTAGGTTTAAATTATTTCAATTCTTACTGCCTGCCATTGATATCCTGAATTTTCCATTTTTTAAAAAAATATGTATTTATTTTAAGACAGACAGTGACAGCACAAGTGGGGGAGGGGCAGAGAGAGAGGGAGGGAGACAATCCCAAGCAGGCTCTGCCCAGAGCCCAATGTGAGACTCAGACTCATAAACCCTGAGATCATGACCTGAGCTGAAACTGAGTCAGACACTTAATCGACTGAGCCACCCAGGCGCCCCCTGAATTTTCCAATCTTCAAGTGTTTGCTTCTGACCTTGATACTTTGAAATGCATTTTCCAGCCTTATTTTTTTTTCCAGAAAAAAAAAATATACAAGTGATAAAATCTCTGTCTCTGCGTACCTAACGATATTTTTAAGTTGTCGTCCAATATATATGACCTCTTGCCTGGGCACAGAATTTTGGGATAACTTTTCCTTCAAAGTTTTGCCTCTGATTCTTTTCTTCTGTATTTAATGTTTGTGAAGAAATCTGCGGTCAAATCAGTCTGATTTTTCTCCCTTTGTTTCTTTTGAAAATGTTTACCTTCAAGTACACTTGTAAGATTGTTTCTTTATCCTTGAAATTTAAAATCTCTCCTGGCAGTTGACTATGGGATGGCTTCTTTTTCTTATTTATATAGGAAGGCTTTCCAGTTGTAGATTGAAATCTTTCTTTAGCTCAGTGGAGTTTTCTGTACCTGAACCTTTAGATATGCTTCTATTGTTGTGCATTGCTGAAAAATAACAATGTTCCATGTTTCATATCTCTCTCTTGCATACCTTCCATATCCTTCATAGGCCCTGTGATCACTTTCAGCTCCTTGTGTTCTGAGATACTCCCAGCCTCAAGGTTCATTGATTCCCCCTTCCAAATGTTTCTTAAATCTGCCTACCTCTCTCCATTCCAAAGACTCCCACACTACCAGATCTTCCTGCTTCTAGTCCTGTACCTCTAAGATTCATTCTCTACTGAGCAGAGGGGTGGGGAAAACACACCAGCATCTCTTTTAAAATGTAAATTAAGTCATTCTTCTCTCAGGTTGTTAACATCCTTCAGTGGTTCCCAGTTGTACTTAGAATAAAATCCAGCCACCTCGAGGCTTCCATACCGTGTTGTTTGGCCCTGTGGAACCTAAGAATTGTCCACCAGCCTACCCAATCCTGTCCTGTTGGGGTTGACAGCATTCCAGGATAGAGTCTGGAGTGCTGGCAGATGCTAAGAAGGTAGAGCTTCTCTTATGGAATATGCCCAAAGTACGGCTATTAGGATGAGGATAAACAGAGGTGAAGATGCAGGAGGTGAGGACACAGTATGGAGGAATAAGTGGTCACAGTTTTCTTTTTTATTTTTTTATTTATTTATTTTTTTAATTTCTAGGAGAGAGAGATTGAGAGACAGCATGAGCAAGGGAGGGTCAGAGAGAGAGGGAGTCACAGACTGAAACAGGCTCCAGGCTCTGAGCTGGCAGTCAGCACAGAGCCCGACGCGGGGCTCGAACCCACGAACCGCGAGATCATGACCCAAGCGAATCGGACGCTTAACCGACTAAGCCACCCAGGCGCCCCAAGTGGTCACAGTTTTAAAGGGCCAGTAGATTCTAGGTTCTGAAAATGTGTTAGAACCAGGAAGATAGTAAAGAGCATGTTTATTGAGCACCTGCTATGGGCAAATGCTGTTCTAGATATAGCCCACTTAATCTTCGCATCTTTATTAATTATTCCTTGTTTTGCTAAAGAAATAGAAGCGCTGAGAAGATAAATAACTTGCCCAAGACCCCATGGTTAATAAAACATGAGACAAAGATAAAATTCAGGTCTGCATGATTTCACAGTTTCTGATCTTTCCCTCTATCTTGTGGCCTCCCTAAAAGGTGAGTTCCAACAAAGCATCTGGGGATGGAACCAGGTGGTGGAAGTGGGCTTTAATAGGTCCCCAAGATGGGTAATCGTCTCCTCGCTCTGCTCCAGAGACTTACAGTCTTTATACTAGACGAGGCTAAGTTTGGCTGAAGTAATAAATAGACCTCAAAATGTAGCAATCCTAGCAGATATTTCTGGCTGGAGGATAGCTTTTTCCCTTGGTCCCTCCTATAGATCCACCATACTTGTCAGCCTGTGTCCACCTTGCAGAAGGAGGCCCTATGTTACCAGTTCTTCAGAATCCTTGGATATGGTAGAGCTAAGAGATGAAAGGAGCCTGGATTCCTGAGTCAATCTAGGGGAACCCACCTATCAAGTGCCCAATTGCTCCGTGTCACAAGCAAAAAAAAAAAAAAAAAAACAAACCCAAAACCTTTATTGCTGAAAAGCCACTGAGATTTTGGAGTTCTTTGTTACAGCAACCAGCATTAATTACACTAACTAGTACAAGTAACATCCCAAGTTTAAAAACTGAAGCTCCAAGAGCCATGGTTTATACTCAAGTCTGCGTCATATCCAGCTCAGGGCTCCTGCCTACATGGCACCCTGCCCCTGGGGACCTGGAGCTTGTCCCAGCTCGTGGAACTCGGAGAAAGTTGCTTCTCCTCTCTGGGCCTCATTTGCCCATCTGCAGAAAGAAAGCTCTGTCCTGAATGGTGGCACGGGGCACTTGGAAGACAAGTCTTACAGTTGCCCACAGCCCAAAGGCATCATTCCACAGTGATTCTATGTAGAGTCACCACCCACAATCCTGAGGTTCATCGCAAGAGGAGGGTCAAAAAGTTTTTTTCCCCCAAAAGAGTTATTCCAGCTGATTATGCAATCATCTACATTTAGAATGCCTTTATAGTATCCATGGCAACCATGGCATATGTGTATGTTTCAAACTTTGTTCCAAAGCTGCTGATGAAGATTTAAAAAAAAAAAAAAAAAAAAAGCTCTTTGTGAGGACCTTACAGGACTGAGCTGCTTCTGCTCCCTCCTCTGTAGGTTTTAGCCTGGCTGCCGGCCATGAGGAGCCACGTCCAGGAAGGGAAGGGCTTTCCTCATAGAGGTGACCAATATCTGAGCTGAACTTGGCCAGATAAGCTGAGGGTTTGCAAACACAGAAGAGAAACAGGGAAGTGTGGTTGGAAGGTAGAGTGTGTGCAAAGGCCTGGAGGCATGAAGGGCCCTGATGTGTCCAGCAAAACAAGCAGATGGATGTTTCTCAGGTATAAATATGAGGAGGGGACTGTGGCAGAGGCTAGGGAGTTAGACCACCAAGGAGTCTGTTACACCAAGCTCAGGAATTTAGACTCGATTCCCAACTCCCCCAACCCTCCCCCAACATCATCTCCAGACCTTCTGAGTCAGCATCTCTCAGGGTGGACCCAGGCATGCATATTTTTAAGGCCTTTCCAACAGGATGATGGTCCCTCAAAAGATTAAAAACAGAGCTATCCATGCTGGATCCCAGCAGTGCTACTCACAGCAGCCAAGAAGTAGAAGCCACCTAAGTGTCCACCAGTGGATGAAAGGATAGACAATATGGTCTACACACAACTGGAACATTATTCAGCCTTCAGAGGAAGACGATTCTGCCATGTACCACAATGGGGATGAGCACCTCCATCCTGAGGACAGCACATTGAGTGAAATAAGCCAGTTACAGAAACAAATATTCTGTTTGCACTTGCACAAGGTACCTCAAGTCATCAAATGCACAGGCGGCTGCTAGGGGCCAGAGGAGGGGAATGGGAGCTGTTTCATGGGTACAGTCTGAGTTTCACAAGATGAAGAGGTGTTCAGTTGCACAAGAATGTAACTTTAATTAACATTCATCAACTGTACAATTAAAAATGGTTATGATAGGGGTGCCTGGGTAGCTCAGTTGGTTAAGCGTCCAACCTCGGCTCAGGTTATGATCTCACAGTTCGTGGGTTTGAGCCCCGCGTTGGGCTCTGTGCTGACAGCTCAGAGCCTGGAGCCTGCTTCTGATTCTGTGTCTCCCTCTCTCTCTGACCCTCCCCTGCTCATGCTCTCTCTCTCTCTCTCTCTCTCTCTCTCAGAAATAAATAAAACATTAAAAAAATGGTTGATAGTACTTTTTAAAGTTAATTTTAATTTTTTTAATGTGTATTTATTTTTGAGAGAGAGAGAAACAGAGACAGAGTACAAGCAGGGGAGGGGCAGAGAGAGAGGGAGACACAGAATCTGAAGCAGGCTCCAGGCTCTGAGCTGTCAGCACAGAGCACAACACAGGGCTTGAACCCACAAACTGTAAGATCATGACGTGAGCCAAAGTCGGACACTTAACCAACTGAGCTGGTTAAATTTTATGCTATGCGCTTTTACCGCAATTTTAAAAAATAAAAACTTTCCAGGTGTATCTGGTGTCCCACTGCCAAGAGGCCTGGGCAGCCATGGAGGGATTACTATTACGGGCGTTATGAGATCAAATCTACATTTCAGAAGGAGCAACTTGGCTGAAAAATGGAGGAGGGGTCATGTGAGATCAAAACTGAAGGGGGGAGACTACAGTTGTCAGCCAAGAGAGATGGGGTTTCTGAAGTCCAGAACTGGGTCTGGAGCCGGCAGAAGAGCTGAGAGATGCCTCGTTTAAGTGGGTTTTACTGTCCTCATTTTATAGGTGAGAAAATGAAGCTCCAAGTAGTGTCTACCTTGTAGCAGGCCCAGAATAGAGAGAGGATTCATTTCATGGTAAGTCTAGTTCTAGGAGGTCAACCACACACAGCTTACTGCGCCCTTAGGAAGCACATCAAAAGATGTGTGTAGACTTCAGGAAAGGGAGACTCTCTTGCTGGAGGAAATGACTGAAAGGCCTTAGGTCATGCCACAGGGGCTTAGGCCAGGCCCCAGATAGGGTATACAGCTCTGAAAGTCAAAGATGCTTGTGTCCAAAGGTCTCTGGCTTCTGGAAAGCTGTTGGAAGCTTCAGGGACTGAAGTTGCCCCTGATCTTGGCCAGAAGAGGCAACGAATGCCAGCAGGAACTCAGCCTCCTCCCAGGCCTCAAGGACATTTCATTCTCCCCTCCCACCTCAGGGCCTTTGGACTTGCTCTTCCTCTGCAGGGAAATTCCTTTTATCTCCCACTTTTTCACATCTGTTTAACCTTTATACCTCTTCCAAATAGCAGTTTTAATTGCAAAGAAGCATTCCTTCACACACATGTGCGCGCGCGCGCATACACACACACACACACACCAGATCAAGCCAGTTCTCCTCATGGTCCCTTCTCATAGTCTCCTGTATTTCTACCAACCTAGTTGGTCCCCCAGAAGAAACATATGGCACAGCCAGGCTGAGTAACCCAAGGTTTAAAGGAGACCATTACAAAGACAGGTCAAGGTGAAGGGAAAAACAGAGCAGCTCATGCTTGTCCCGGTGGGAAGGAAGCTGTACCAGAACCTGAGAGCTGAGAGGAGAGCTGTACCATTCAGTAAGGACACAGCCAAGTCCCAGTGAGCTGGGGGAATAAATACCCCATTTCCCTCCCTCTCTCTGGTCTCTGGCCAAACCCCCATTGGCCCACACTCCAACCTAAAAGCAGAGGACAGAAGAGCCATTGATGCAGTCCACAGTGACAGCCTCCAAGGCACAGAGAAGGGTGGAGGGAGGAAAGTGGAGGTGGATCTGGAGAGGCAAACAGAAAGCATCTAACACGCCTGACTCCACCCTATAATTAAGAGGATATGCAAGTCTGTTTGATTATTTAAAGCCTGACTGTCCCATTCGAACTTGAGCTCTGTGAGGGACTAGTCACAACTTTATTCCTAGCAGCTAACATAGCACATGTACATAGAAGATACCCACTAAACAGACTGAATGAATGAAAAGTCAAAGTTGAATGATCGAACGAACTCAGTATGAAGAGTAGACACTCACAGAAGGACAGCCTCAGTATCGCTCAGCATCAGCCGTTCCCCTTTAGATCCCGAAAACTGAGGAATGGTCATCACTGAGCAGCAGACGTGACCTTCAGCGCCTTGTCACCCAGCCTGGGCTCAGCCCCATCCAGGAGAAGGGCCTGGAGTGGATCCGCTGCACCAACATACTACATCCTCCTCCGCGGACTCGCAGCTGGACCCCGCTGTCCCAGACTCAGTGTGGGATCCCAGGGGATCACAGTCCTACTGCCCCTTGGCAGGTCCTGTTCACCCTTCTGCCACATGGGGCCCCTGCATATGAACACCAGCCTGACTGTCCTAAAGTCACCATGCCGCCTCCAGTAGTGCAGCTAGGACTACAGACTGCCCGTGACTGCTACTGCCCACCCACCACCCAGTCCTGCGGCCAGATTACACCCCACCCTACCGCACCTTACCTAGTTCAGGCCCCTTGTCTTCCCTTGTGGCCACTGCTAACAATTTCTGCATAACACTTAACCAGTTAAGGTGGCTAGGGGGAGGAAGGCGTCTGTAGGCTTTGTTCCCAAGACAAGCTTCAAGCCAGTAAGGTCTGCTTCTCCCTTCCTGTCATTTCCCTCCACGTGGAGAAGAATTTCAAGTCGGCTCTGTATGGATGTAAAAGCTGTTCACTGCACAAAGGTGCCTAGCTGGATGAGACAGTGAGAGTTGAAACCCAGCCCATGCTCCACTGGCCAAGCTATGCACCTGGCATGAGAAGGCGTGCCTTTCTCTTATTTGGACAAAGATACCTATGGGCCAGCAGGCCACCCTGAAACAGATCCTATACAAAATCTGGGCAAAAGAGCTTGTACCCAACACATCTGGGGCCTGGAATATTTTCTATATATCTCTGAATTTCAGGAAGTCAGATGGCTTCAAGGCCAGTCCTTCCTGTGGAAATTCATTACATTAAAAAAAGACCTTCTGGAGTAACAAAAGATATCATTGCAATTACATTTATCAAAAAAAAAAAAAGCATGGCAATCAATGTCTCATGCACAGACTGTGTTTCAAATGCCCTTAATCAATGGCTGTGCTAATTACACATTTATTGCAATTAATTTCATTTCAATTATGCCTTAATTACTAACCTTGAGTGAGATCGGGCAGCTCAGAGAATTTGTGTCACCACAGAGCTAGGACCCAGAGATAAGTTGCCATCGTCCTTCGATTGAAAGATGCTGCTCGGTTAAAAGTTAGTTTATTGGATCAAGGCCTTCTTTGGGAGAGGAGGAGGCTGGTTTCTCCAGGGAGGCAATTCATAATGTGAGTCTGAAATTGAATGCAGAAAAGCAAGCAGCTGTGCTTACTAATTAACTGGAGCTGGTGTTTAATTTGCTTCTTATTGATGCCGATTCCTCACTGGTCCATTGGCTGTGGTCAGAGGATAAATGCCTTCAGAGTTCATGCTTTTGTGGTGTCCCTAGTTTCTGGCTTAGTGCCACCTGCTCCTTCCCTTCCCTCCAACAGAGGGCTCTTTCTTACACCCTCCTCATGTCTGCAAGACTCAGCTCTGCATTCCTGGGGCAAGCTCCAGGGAAGGTAGCCTTGGCATCGATGGCCTGCCCATTAACTCCCAAGAATAACCATTTCAACAATCCAGACAGGGGTGTTGGGAAAGAACTTGCCCTGTGGCTAAGCAAAAGCATCTTGTATGACAGACAGAACTCGGGCTCTGGAATCCCCAAGTCCTGGGTTCAAGTCTCAGTTCTGATCATTCCTAGCCCTGTGCTCTTCAGCAAGCCATGTAATCTCATGAGTCAAGTAAATGAGAAACAAAAGTGCCCAACACTTTGTCGGAGCTCCAAGTGTCAACTGCCTTCCACAATAAACTCCTTTCCAGGGCTTACAGCAAACCTGCCTCTGGGACATTTCTTTGTTTCTAAGACAGCAGATATTTCCACAAAACATCTTTTTGAACCAGCTCAGGAAGAGGAAACTGTAGAAATATCCTAGTCCAGACCTTCATCTTAAAGATGGGGAAACTGAGGGCAAGCAAGGGAAAGCCAGAGCCACAATGTGAGTTGATGCCAGAATTAGCCTAGAACTAGGTCACCTGATTCCCAATTCTAGAACTTCTCTGCCACATGACAAGACAGCCTCTTTAGAAAGCCATTTGTCAGTTTCTGGTAAAGACTGAAGACATACAAATATCCCATATGTGTGCTCAAGGAGAAAGGTATAAAGATGTTTCCATGCAGTAGTTTGTCATCGGAAACAAAAGTATGGACGACCTAAATATCCCTCAATAGAGAAACACAGAGGCAAATTGTGACAGATTCACTGGCCAGAATACTCCACAGCAGTTAAAATGTATGTGCTTGGATCTATGTCATCAGCATGGATGAAATTCTAAAATATAATGTTTGGAGGTGCCTTGGTGGCTCAGTCGGTTAAGCGTCCATCTTTGGCTCAGGTCATGATCTCGTGACTTATGAGTTCAAGCCCTGCATCAGGCTCTGTGCTGACAGCTCAGAGCCTGGAGCCTGCTTCAGAGACTGTGTCTCCCTCTCTCACTCTCTCTCCCTCACTCATGCTCTGTCTCTCTCTTTCTTAAGAATAAACATTAAAAAAATTTTTTTAACCTAATGTTTGAATTTTTAAAATCAAGTTTCAAAATATTTACAGCACAAGATCCCTTATTTTAATTTCTTTTTTTTTTTTTTTTTTGAGAGAGAGAGCACATGTGAGAGCAGGGGAGGGACAGAGAGAGAGGGAGAGAGAGAGATTCTCACTCTCTCCACGAGTCAGATGCTTAACCAACTGAACCACCCAGGTGCCCCACTTATGTTAATGTTTTAAATTCACAAAAGCAAAGAGAGAGATTATAAATTACATCCATATGTAATGTAGGTATTAAAACATGAACAGGAAGAATATGTCAACTGAGGACAGGGGCTACTGGAGAATTGGAGAATAGGATTGAGGAGGGGCACAAAGGGCACTTAGAAACTAAGCATAGCATTTTCCTTATCCTTTTAAGAAATATTTAAAGCAAATATGATTAAAAGTTCGCATGTGCTAGTTTGGGATGGTAGTTTCTTGGTCTTTCTTACTTTCTAAATTCCTCATTCTGTTTGCAACACTCCATCACTACACTGAAGAAGTAAAATGATTAAGCATTGGTAACCATCATCGACTAAGAACAGAGACATTTAACTTTGGGACAATTGCAGGTTAACACTCAGTGCCACCAGAGATAGTGTGACCACACATCCCAACTTGAGAGGCCCCAAACAGAGCTTGTAGGACATCAAAGGTATCTAAAAAATATTATACGAATGGATTAATTAAAGGGATTAATTAAAGAATTAAACCTCAGTAGCTACTCAACAATGCATTTTCTCTCCTTCGCTTATAAAGGTTCATAGGAAAATCACCAAAATGGACAGAGTGTGACATAGAGATCAGTGATGAGTTCATTGCAGTTACTTCGATCCTAGACTCTTGCAGAGGGATGATGGTAGCAGGGATTAGGGAGAAGATAGTGGAAATGGAGTGAAGTAGACAGATTTCAAAGATAATTAGGTGATGAAATTAGTAGAATGCGCTGATGGAATATTCATGGGGTTGAGTCCCATCTTGGACACAATACATTTAAGGAGCCACCCAACCTGCAAAGGGTAACCTGTACCTTCAGTTCCCCCCCCCACCACCACCGCTGATAATATCTCTTGGTGGGGGTCTGTGTGCTGGGCTCACCCCTACACAAGGGATGTGCATATTGCCCTAATGCCCCCAGAGGGCTCCCTGTTTCCAGCCTGGGTTTACAGGAAGCCTCTGGTGACTCAAATGTTAGTTCTCAGGCTGACAGGTGGGCTTTGAAGCAGCAGGTTGGCCTCAGCATAGAAAGGAAGGTCTCTCCCTCTCACCTCTGCATTGTCAAACTTCTGACATTCAAGTGGCCTGGATAATAATGTTCCCCAACCTCACCACTAGGCTTCCATCCTGACTGGATCCCCAGGGCAATCCATGCCTAGAGCCTGTCTGTCACCTGTGGGACAGAGGCTGGTGCCAATTACATAAAAATATGAAAGGGTTCCTGGCCCCCAAGTTCCTAAGGAAATGCTCTGCTCTGACAGCTTTGGCATACATCCGACAGCCAACGTCTGCCTTCACATCCCTTAAAAAGGAACATAGAGGAAAACCCTTCTGTGAGTGGAAGGTTTGATGGTGCCAGTGAAAATTATGCAAAAAATGATTAACATAATCAAAATCTTTGTGGGTCACGCTGGAAATGCCTTTTCTTAAAACATGAGTCTTGCTCTTGGGTCTCGTCCATTCTTTTTATGTCTTGAAAAGTGTGGAAATTTTGGCTTTATCCAGATGGACTCACTGACTCTGGGTGGCTGCAAATGGATTTCCCAAAGGCTGTGCACAGTTGGTTTTCTTTCAGCTTTTCTTAATTTTCATTTATTTTTCTCCTACCCTCACCTGGCATTGGGCCAGTGCTTTTGGGTTGAATAAATTTAAATGTCATTACTGATAATAGGAAAATCATGCCCACCTGTGAACCATGCCACACACTATAACTTTCCAGAAGAGGGGATTATAGGCCATCAACAGACTCCCTCCCACCTATCCATAAATCCATTAGCCACCAGTACACCAAGTCCCAGTTTAAGTTCCGTGCAACTCCAGGGTGCCTCCAATTATCTCAATGACTCTTGCAAACTTCTCAAAAATTTCTCAAAACAAATTGAATTTTCATTCAGTATCCAGTTAAAAATAAGTTCATCTCATGCAAGTCTTTGAAGCAGAGTTTTTCTGCCTGGGTTGTATAGGTCTATGGAAAGAATTCAATGATCTTTGAACTTAGGCAGGAAAAAAATTACTTTTTTTCACACTGAAACTTAGTATTTTCTTCCATTATGAATATAGGCAATAAACCACAATAGTATTAGAAGGACTACAGGTGCCTGGGTGGTTCAGTTGGTTAAACATCCAACTTCAGCTCGGGTCATGCATGATCTTTTTTTTTTTTTTCTTTTTTAAGTCTTTTTTTTTTTTTTTTATGTTTTATTTATTTCTAGAGAGAGAGAGAGAGACAGTGTGAGCAGGGGAGGGTCAGAGGGAGACGGAGTCACAGACTGAAACAGGCTCCAGGCTCTGAGCTGGCAGTCAGCACAGAGCCCGACGCGGGGCTTGAACCCACGAACCGCGAGATCATGACCTAAGCGAAAGTCGGACGCTTAACCGACTAAGCCACCCAGGCGCCCCAGGTCATGCATGATCTTACAGCTCATGCACTGGGCTCTGTGCTGACAGCATGGAGCCTGGAGCCTGCTTCAGATTCTGTGTCTCCCTCTCTCTCTGCCCCTCCACTGCTCACCCTCTGTCTCTCTGTCTCTCTCAAAAAATGAATAAACATTAACCAAAAAAAAAAAAAAAAAAGAGAGAGAGGGAGAGAGAGAGGAAAAAGAACTTGAACTTTCACCATTTAAACCCATAGATTTTTTCATATCACCTAACAGTGGCTATATATGTCAGATATTTTGAAATATTCACATTCAACACTACTTTGAACTCTCCACTGAGAGTTGATAGTTAAATCATTAATAAAGAAGCACACTTACCACAATATCACAAAATTGTTTTCTTAACATTTGGATAACTATTTTTCAATATCATTGGTTTTCTTTAGAGTCCTGATTATTTGTTATGCATTTAAAACCTTTATAGTGAGCAGGGGTCCATAGGCCTCACCTGACTGTTGGTGCAGAGGGATCCATAGAGAAGAACAAGTCTAGGAACTCTCCTTTGGAGGGGGATAAAAAGGGGTAAGAGGGGACAAATTTTTAATTTAACAAGCATGGACTGAGAAGCTGTTAATATGGCATCTTGTTCTGGGCTTACTCAAAGGAAAAGATGTCCAAGGATAAAAGCAACAAGATTCCACCTCTTTTCCACCCCTCTTCCTAAACAATACTTCTCAGACTTTGATCTCCTGTGGTAAAGAACTGGGGCACCTGGGTGGCTCAGATGGTTAAGTGTCCAACTTTGGCTCTGGTCATGATCTCATGGTTTGTGAATTCAAGTCCCCCATTGGGCTCTGTGCTAATGGTGTGGAGCATGGAACCTGCTTCAGATTCTGTTTCTCCCTCTCTCTCTCTGCTCTTTCCCAACTCATGCTCTCTCTCTCTCTCTCTCTCTCTCTCTCACTCAAAAAAATAAATAAGCATTAAAAAAATGAAAAAATAAAGTCATGGGGTAAAGAATTAAGCTTTGCCCAAGGAGAGATCCTGACCTTTGTTCCTGGCTCCTAGGAGGTACCTGCCAAATCCATAAAATTTCCTGGGAGATAGAAGTGAGAATTTGGGAGTGGTTTGTTATGCAGCTAAAGCTGACTGATATACCTCTGACACTAGTGCATATCCCACTTGACTGAACTTCCTGGATCCCTGTCTTCTTTAAGTCAGTCCCCCAAGAATCTATCCCATGTTAGAAGCAAACCTTGTGCCAGTTCCCAGCCCTCCCCCTCCACTTTCTCTGCGTCCATTTTGATTCTTATTAACTGTGTGATCTTGGGAAAAAATATTTAATTCCACTAAGCTACACTTGTATAGGATTGTTGGGAATGTTGGGAACACAACATGTCTTCATGTTTATAAACTCTCTAGGACAATTCTCACCATGCAGAAGATGTTCAACAAATGGTAATGTATCAGCCATTCCATATAGATTCCTGAGAACTAGTATGAGCATCACTCCACTGAGGCACTACAGAATAAGCCAAAATCTAAGATGGATGGATGGATGACAGATACACGGGGATCTGGTTTGATAACTGGATGGATGGATGGAAAGACGGATGGAGGGAGGGATAGAGGGATGGAGGGATGGAGGGAGGGATAAATGAAGAGGTGTGTATCTTTGCAAGGACATATAAAAGGATGGTTGAATTATTTATGGGTGGAGAATAGAGCCCCTCATCCCTGCGGACACCCAACTACCTCACATTTGCTTCTTTTCCTCTTCCTTCTAGCTCCCACTCATTCTTCTTCACAATCAACTCCTGGGTTTATTTTAAGTGTCCTATTGAACAAATCACAAAACCTAAATTGGCTGGTTGAGGGTTTCTAGCATTCTAATTGTGAAGCATGCTTCTGAATGACTTAGGAGCTGAGGGGAGCTTGAAAAAAGCCCAAGATGCTGAGAGAAAATGAGAAACATGACATTTTGAAAAGGAAGCCAATTTTCTTTAACTAAAACTGTTGCCTCTGTAAACCATATTATAAATCCAATAAATTCACATAATGCTATGGTACGTCCTTCACAAAAGAGAGAGGGGAAGGGAAAGGAAAGAAAGAGAAAAAAGGGTAAGAAAAATGTTACAGAGCTTTCCAAAGCCCTCCTCCTTTTAAAAATAATTGCTTTGAACCTTATCATAGTTATTAAGAGTTAAACCACCGGATTCAAATACAGGCTCCATCAATTCCAAGTGGCATAATCTTGGGTAAATCACTTACCCTCTCCATTCCTCATTTCCTTTGTTTATAAAATGCAGATGATAATACCTGCTTCACTGGGCAGCTGTGAGGATTACTGAGACAATATAGGTAAAGTCCTTAGAAATGTTCCAGGTATATGGTAAGTTCATGGTAAATGTGATCAAATATTATTACTATTACTCCCAAATGCAGTCACTAGGTGAAGAACATAGCAGCAGGCAAGACTTGGGTGACCTACATGCCCTAGGGAATATAAATAAATTTGTCACTGCTCTCAAGACTTTTATCATTCCCTACAGCTTCACATATTGATATTCTCTGCCCTGATTATCACCCTCAACCATGATCCTGACATCATGTAACCCAAGTATGGATGTGGTTTATGTGGTCCAGTCTCCACACAATGTTCTATTGAAAGAAACAAGCCAGCAACCAAAAAGTAATTCGAAGTATTCAAATATTTACTCAGCCTCTCCAAGAATTTCAAAGGGAGACATGTATCCTTAATACATAATAAACATCTTTAAAACCTCCTCTTACTGCTGCTTTCAATCTCTCACATAGCATCTCCCCAAAATTCACTCACTCTCCTCACTCTCAACCTCCAGGCCATGAGGCTTTTCTATTTCTTACCCCCTCCATGTGTTCCCATATTAGCTCTTCACCACATAAACCACCTTAACCATCTGACAGCTTTAGTGCCTTCTGTCCATTTCCTACTTTACCTGGATTCTGAACAACAAAGGTGAGCTCAGGAGGTAACCAAGAAGGCCAGGATTCTTACTGTAGAATCAGGGAAAGTTAAAAATACTCATTTGCAACTGTTGTCTCTGCTACACTAAGTTCTCTGATATCTCCTGCTTTTGCACAAGCTATTTCCTCTGCCTAGAAGGCACTTCAATTCTCTTGAGATGCTTTTTTGCTGGACCTGCATCTGTGTTGTAAGAGCTGGAAGTGAGGCTAGGATGGAGAACAAGGGAGGTGTAAGGCCCAGTTTGGGCAGTCTGACTAATCTCCAGTCTGGTTTGGGAATGCAGAATATGGGGCGCCTGGGTGGCTTAGTTGGTTAAGGGACCAACTCGGGCTTAGGCATGATCTCGCAGTCCATGAGTTCAAGCCCCACGTCAGGCTCTGTGCTGACAGCTCAGAGTCTGGAGCCTGCTTCTGATTCTGTGTCTCCCTCTTTCTCTGCCCCTCCCCCACTTGCACCCTGTCTCTCTCTCAAAAATAGATAAAACATTTTTTTAAAGGTTAAAAAAAGAATGTAAAAAAAGGAAATGGAGAATGTGCTTCCACATAGATTGGGTGACCCCTGGCTGAGCATGTGGCCCATAGGACACAATGGCTAGTAAAGAGTTGAACTAATTGACCCAAAAAAAACCATAGGTCCTACGGCATTTAGGACAAAAGAGCCCCATGATGGGGACACATGGGAGGACTGGAAAATAGGAAAATGTTCACCCAAAATGTTCATAGCCACCAAATGCCACCCACTAGTCTCTGTGAGTCAAGAGCCTCAGACTCGGAGGGTAGCACAAGATTCTCCAGACCAGCAGGTCCATGGTAGCATCTCTGTATCTTTACTTTCACCACCCTCCCCCAATGTGGGGCATGGGACCCCTGGACCAGACCTTTGGAAAAAACACCTTAGAAATCTCATCTTTCACACTATAGTTTTACAGTTTTCAGTGTACTTTTGCCTTTGTCCACATGACCCACCCAGACCACCAGGAGTGGAATCCCAGCTCTGACTATAGCTCCGTTGATTTTGAGCATGTCACTACCCCTCTCTGGGGCTCAGTTTTCTTATCTGAAAAATGGGAGTGTATTAGTCAGAACAAACTAAGCTAGGCTGCATAACAAATAAGGCTAAAAAAATGGATGCCTTTATACCACAACCTATTTTTGTTCATAATATCTAAGGTGAGCCTGTGAAGAATTCTGCTCAACACAATCACACAGACTGAGAGTCTCTACCGTCCTGTAGCTGAGCCATCTGAAACACAGGCATCTATATTCATATGGCAGGAGAAGAACTAAATTAGAGCAGGCTTTTAGCTACCTCAGAAGTGACATGCATGATTCCCACTTATATTATATTGGCCAGAACTAGTCACCTGGATCTGCCTTATTCCAAAAAATATAAGAAAACAAATGGATCCTTAGTAAGCAATACTGTCTCACCACAAGGCACAATAATAATACCTCCCTCTGGGGATGAGCATTGGGTGTTATATGCGAACCAACTTGACAATAAACTATTTGTAAAATAATAATAATAATAATAATACCTCCCTCACAAGGTAACTCAAAGGATTAGATGAACAATTATATTTCAAAAAGATGTTTAATATATAAACCTCAGTAGAATATTTACTGTGCAGCTTCTGTCTGCTAGGCCTGATGCTCAGTGCCAAGAATACCCTCAAGAAGCTTATAGTCTAGTGCATGAGGCAGACAAGAATCAGATAATCACACCAATGAGAGTATAAGGAAGCTCTGAGACAGGTGCACTGAGAGAGAGATGCATGGTGGTATAACAGGGAGCCCAGACCATCTGGGGGCCCAGGAAGTATTCTCTGAGGTCATTCTTGAGTGAAGATCTGAAGGATCAGCAGCCATTAAGTACACAAGCAGTTAAAGGGAAGGCCCCAAGAGCACTGATAGCAGAAGAAATAGTATAGACAAAGGCTCAATGGCAGGAAAACTCCAGCATGCTTGGAGGACTGAGAAAAAGCCCAAGAGGTTTGAGTCCTGAGACCAAAGGGCAGCATGGCATGACAGAGAATCACAGAGTTCAGCAGGGGCCATACCTTGCAGGCCAGTACAAGGATTTATCAAACTGTGATAACAGTTATTATGGTCATCATTGCCACTTTGCAGAAGTAGAAACTGATCCCCCGAGAGGCCAGGAGACCCAGTTAGAGTCACAAAGCCCTCAGAGGAGGAGCTAGAAACCTGATGCAAGTCCTAACTACAGTGTGGCCTCCCCCAAAAGCCTCAGGGCAATTCAGGACTAGCACCCTTCTCCCCCATCAGAAACAATCTTAGTTCCTTCCTGGGGTGCATTCAGCCTCCCAGCCGGTGACAATATACGTGCGGCCTGGCCTGGGCCAGCCCCATGGACAGCAGCTGATATGGCTGAGGCCAAGAGCTGGGAAGAGACCTCAGAGACCTCAGGCACTTCCCTTCCACCTCAGCTGCACTGCTGTTGCACCACAGGGCTTTAGGCAAGAAATTTCCCCTTTCCAGCCCTCAGTCCTCCAATCTCTGAAATGAAAACATTGAACCAGATGGTCTTTGAAGTCCCTTCCAGCACCAGGAGGCATAGGTGTGTTTTCCAGCTGAGTAATGAAGGGGGAAAGTGAATAGGCTCCGAACCCAGTCTTTATCTGGAGAACCGCAATTTGCCAAACAAGAAAATCAAAGGGAAATTGCAAAGATGATGAGGGATGAACCTTTTTTAGGAACAACAACCTAATCACAAGTCACTGCTAGAGAAGAAATGTCACAAAAACCTTGATTTGCAGCTTTAGGGAGCAGCATGCCATGGAAGACAGGCAATTAACAACGTGAGAAGCTTCTCAGAGGCATAGATGAATCATGAAAAGCAGTGCCTATAGGCTGGAAACAATGCCAGACAGCACGTGATCAAAATCCTAGTCCAATTCATAAAGTCCTTGTGGAGGCTGCTCCACCAAGAAGCCAGTCTAACCTTCCTGGAGCCCCCTTGTAGTAGGAAGCTTCATACCCATTCCCCTTTGGACAGTGGCCAGCATAGTGCAATACACATAGCAAGAGCTCAATACATAATTTTGAATGAATGGATGGATGGATGAATGAGTGAATGAATAGCTCTGGTGCTGCTCCAATAACTCTCTTGATATTTTCTCCCAGGAGTCCTGGTGCTACTCTCTGCAGCCCGCTTGGTGCCATACCTGCCTATCTTAGGAAGGGATCCCCCAAAGTGGACCCTGATTCTGGAGCTGCTTTTAGGAACCTCCAGCTGGAGAGTGGGGAACTAAGAGAGGGAAAGGAAGGATGCTAATATGGAGACATCAATAAACAGGTTTTGTTTAAACCTTCCAGGGAACATCTGGAAGATGATAGGGAACCGTGCTAGCCAAGACGGAAGCCACTAGCCATGTGCAGCTATTGAGGACTTGAAATGTGACTAGTTCAAATTGAGATATAGAGTAACTGTAAAATACATACCAGATTTTGAAGACCTAGTATTTAAAAAAAAGTAAAATACCTCATTAATGATTTTTATATCGCTTATGTATTAGGTGACAATATTTTGGATAGATTGGGTTAAAATAAAGTATTAAAATTTATCTTACGTGGGGCGCCTGGGTGGCTTAGTCGGTTAAGCGTCCGACTTTCGCTTGGGTCATGATCTCGCGGTTCGTGGGTTCGAGCCCCGCATCGGGCTCTGTGCTGACTGCCAGCTCAGAGCCTGGAGCCTATTTCAGAGTCTGTGTCTCCCTCTCTCTCTGACCCTCCCCTGCTCATGCTGTCTCTCTCTCTCTCTCCTAGAAATAAATAAAACATTAAAAAAAAAAATTTATCTTACGTGGTTTTTTTTGCCTTAAAAGAACATAGGAGGCTCACAATTATGGCTCCCAGGATATTCCTATTGTTTGATGCAGACATAGAACGTACCTTAGAGTTATTCCTCCCAAGGAGTGAGAGAGCTGAACTTCTACCCACCAGTTTCTATGCATCATTGGTTGAGTGCTGTTCCCAGGGGTTAATTTCCCCAACATTTCAACATGGCCCCTGTACCAACAAGCTTCGGCAACCAGAGAAAACCCTCAGGCGGAGTTGCAGGAACTGGCCTTAGGAAGCCATCAGCATGCTCCAGAGTCTCGCGTGTAGAGGATGTGGGCAGAGCACCAGTAGCACCTGCTGTGCTGTGCCTTTCATCATAACTAATACACACCCCTAGGGAGCAGCGAGCCAAATTCCCTATTACACAGTTATTACTCCCTCTTGCTCATTCAGTCATTGATTCATCTAGACAAAAAGCGTCTGTACTATGGGAATGCTGGCACACCAAGGCAGCCACCAGGGGTCTTATTTTATCAGTGCCTCTGAGGAGAAAGGAGGAGGGCCCGTGGATTGTTAGCAGAGCTCAAGGGGTACCGGGCACTGTGCCCTAGATCAAGGGGAAAAAAAGAGAATGACCTCAGAGGTGAAAGCATGAAGACTTGACCCTAAATGGTGCCCTCCGATCTGGCCCAAAGGTAACTTGGTCTGAGCAGCTCTCTGGTTTAATTGAATTAAATCAAGACAAGTTCCAATCTTCAGAGAGCCTAACATGACAGCTGTTAGGCATGGCTGGGGACAGAGTATACTTCAACCACCCCATTGGTGGGAGAAATATTCCTGCCCTAGGATTATGGGGATGGATGGCTAAATATACCACACTCGACATTGGACAGATACACTTGACAGCAATGTGCTGATCACATATACTCATAGCCCAGATGAGAAGGACACTGCCTGCCTGTCACACAAGGCCACATGGGAAGTGTATGCCAGGACAGAGTGAACCACCCTGCCTGGGTGGCAGGGCTGTATTATCAAGAGAGTGAGGTGACCCTTGGTTGCAGTGAGAGGATGTGGTTGGCTTCCTTGAATAACCTCATGACCTGGCAGAGAACTGAAACCCTGCTATTAAGAGATGAGCAGGGACAGCACACGGTCCCCTTGATAAGGAGGGTTGCTCAGCAAGGGTACCTTAACTGCGGAAGCAGAGTGGAAAGGGGAACTTGCAGTCAGGCTAGGCAAAGCCTCCCAGCTTCACCAAATGTAAAGAAAGCATACCACATTGTGCATTAATTTCAGACCTTACACCCCAGAATGCGCCCCAGGGATGATGACAAGGGAGCCATAAAACTCATCTGGGTTAGCAGTGTCAGTTCTCCGCATGCAGAGTCTCACCCTACCCCCTCCATTCATTAATACTCAGTGCTGCTCAAAGTGGGCTCTGTGCTGTGCTTTGCCTGAGAGGTGAGAGATGGAGACACTCTGTTATGGGCACATTGCTGACTCCCCTGCCTCCTCCTAAATCTCCCAGCCCCAGCTAGGTCAAACATCCCCACCCCCAGCTATCTGAATCCCTTGCTTTCTTCCCTATCTCTTGGATTTGACACAAACAGACATTAATACATCTGCCCTTTGCTCCTATAAGAAAACAGGCTCCGTAACCCAGACAATTAGTTTTGCCCTGCAGCACTGAACATGGAAAGAAGCTGGCTGTCAGTAATAAGGGTCCAACCTGGGACCCTCGCTTCTAAACCCCCACCTCCCATCCTTCCATCTGGTCTGCTCCCGGTGACTTAGCTCAGCCAATCAGAGGCCTGGGTTTGCTTTCTGCACTGGCCTTTCTCAACTTCTATGATCAATGCCTGGCTTGAGACGCCATCTAGACTGAAGCCACAGAGATGAACTTTGTTCTGTTCTTCACGTAGCTCAGGCATCCAGCTAATAATGAGCTTCAGAACACTGCCCCTCAGAGAGATGATCCCCCTGAGGGCGCATGCAGGACCCTATGCGGCTACTACTCTGCTTGGGTGGGAACTCCAAGCTGCCCAGCGCTTGAAACCCACCCTGCACACCTCCTTCCAGATGCATTCTGGAGGTTGGGCCCCACCCAGACCCACCATCCAGTGCTGATGGGGAGTGATGTCTGGGAACCAGCATCTCACCCCCGGGGCCCCAAGCATCTGGAAGCATTTCTAGAGTCTGGCCAAATCTGTGTTGTTTACCAGAATGCCCCTGCTGGTAGCCTTATTAAATCCAATTTCCATCAGAATCTAGCAATTAAGTCAGACCTGCCACTTTGGGCACCCGGAGACAATAACCCCACAGTCCAGAGGGGGGTTGAGAGACTCTACAAACAAGACACTAAAATTGGGTTTCAGATTTCTGGAGAAGCAAATGTACTGCCAAAGCTTTGCCGTGACTTATCCAATGAGCAGCCTGCTAGAAACTTAAATTATGCTTTGTGTCTGGGGTCAGGGTTTTCTCTGCTTCAGTCAGAAATCACTTTCCCTTGGGGCACCTGGGTGGCTCAGCCAGTTAAGCATCTGACTTCGGCTCAGGTCATGATCTCACAGTTCACAAGTTCAAGCCCCGTGTTGGGCTCTGTGCTGACAGCTCAGAGCCTGGAGCCTGCTTCGGATTCTGTGTGTTCCTCTCTCTCTCTCTGCCCCTCCCCTGCTCACTCTGTGTGTGTGTGTGTGTGTGTGTGTGTGTGTGTGTGTGTGTGTGTGAGTGAAAAATAAATAAACATTAAAGAAAAAAAGAAGAAGAAATCATCTTCTCTTTCCTGGGCTGGTGGGAGGTGGGGGTGGTGCTGAGTGACCCCTTTGAGAAGGAGGAGAAGACATCTTGGGAGGTTCTGATAACTAGCTTGATAGCGCTGGCACAGACAGGGTGGCCCAAACAGCAGAAAGTGATTTCCTCCCAGTCTGGAGACTAGGAGTCCAAGATCAAGGTGTCAGCAAGGTTGATTTCTGCTGAGGCCTCTCTCCTTGGCTTGCAGATGGCCTCCTTTTCCCTGTGTCTTCACATGGTCCTTCCTTCATGTGTGTGCATATCTACATCCTAACCTCTTCTTTTTTAATGTTTATTTGTTTTTGAGAGGGAGACAGAGTGTGAGCAGGGAAGGGGTAGAGAGAGAGGGAGACACAGAATCCAAAGCAGACTCCAGGCTCTGAGCGGTCAACACAGAGCCCAATGTGGGGCTCAAACCCACGAACCATGAGATCATGACCTGAGCCAAAGTGGGACGTTTAACCTACTGAGCCACCCAGGTGCCCCCACTATGTCTTAATCTCTTAAAGACCAGTCCTAGAGGATTAAGGCCCACCCATATGACCTCATTTTACCTTAATTACCATTTAAACATCCCATCTCCAAATATAGTCACATACTAAGGTCCTGGGGGTTAGAACTTGAACATATAAATTGGGGGCAGGAGGCACAATTCAGCCCCTCCCTGATCCTTTCTCTCTCAGAGTCAGCAAGGTCAAGGCGCCTCGTATAGGGCAGGGTTTTATTTTACTAGGAGACTAACAAGCCCCACCAAGGAGTAAAGAATCAGAAAAAGGGCCTCTGTGTAAAATGGCCTAAAGAAGAGGGTGCAGCACCCCAAAATGGAGCCGAGTAGAGGGGAAGAGAAGGGCATCGGGATGGGGGTGCAAAAGATCCGGTCGCCAGGTCTTAACATGGATGTAAGTACATTTCCCTGGCAATGTGCCCAGGAAGGATGGTCAGCCCGTGAAGAAGTTTGCAAGATAATAAGGGACATTTAGCTCTCAGAAGAAGGGAACGGGATCCCTGTCGTCACCTCTCAGCAGACGGGTAACCAGTGCATCCCAGAGGAAACACTGGACCTGTGGGTATAAACCAAAGAGAGGTATCTTTCAGGTGCAGGAAAGTAAAAACATCCTAGGCACTGAAATGTTCAGCGTTGGAGTAATCTGCTGCCACCAATAGCGACCTCCCTTCACTCAAAGTATTTCATTCGGGCTGGAAGACATCGGGGCACTTAGGGAAGTTTTCCTGCAACTCCCAAATCCCTGTGATGTATCAGATAAGAGACTGAGACTACATAATTTAGTTCGCAGACTGCGCTTGTGACCCTGCAGGCTTCTGTAACACTAGCCTCTCTCTTTCCACACTGGATGAATTTAGAGTAACTAATGATACATAATTCTGGCATGGAATCCATGGCATCCATCCAAAATGTCCAAGCTACCTACTATATATTCATAGTAGCTACTACTGTAAATCAACAGATCTTTATACACGCACACACACACACACACAAGCAAGAGTTTGTCTAAGTAGTGTAAAAGAACTTCTGAGCCCTATCAAGAAATTAAGCCTTTCGAAAGAATCTGGCTGTGTGTCTATTGGGTCAGTAGTACAACATCACTGGGGATGCCTGGGTGGCTCAGTTGGTTTAACATCTGCCTCTTGATTTTGGTTCAGGTCATGATCTCGGGGTCATGAGACTGAGCCACGACATTCGGCAGGAAGTCTGTTTGAGGATCTGTCTCTCTCTCTGCCCCTCCCCTGCTTGTTCTCTCTCTCTCTTTCTAAAAAACAATGCCAAGAAAAAAAAAAAAGATACACAATATCACTCTAGAAGTCCCCCTAAATTATGTCTACATCCTAATCCCAGTATCTTTTTTTATTGAGGTAAAATTCACAGAACATAAAATAAACTATTTTAAAGTGTACCATCCAGTAGTATTTGGTCTTGCGTCCCCCCACCCCATCCAGCTGCAAAGCCGTTCCATCAGCCCAACTGCAAACCCCTTTCCCATTAAGTCACCCCTCGCTCCTCACAGCCCCCACCCCCAGGTAACCACTGACCTACTTTCTGTCTCTATGGATTCATCTCTTCTGGATATTTCATATGAATGAAATCATACAATGTGTGACCCTTTGTGTCTAGCTTTTTTTTTTCACTCAGTATAATGCTTTTGAGGTCCGTCCATGCAGTGACACGCATCGGTATTTCATTCCTTTATATGGCTGAATGATATTCCATTGTCCTTAAACTTTGAATCAGATGCTTCTCTTTTTCACTTTGAAGTGGGCTCAGAAATTATGAAGCTGGTCTCGGCTGGCTCTCACGGGGGTGTGGGAGCCGGTCACACTCAGAGGGACTGCCAACCAACCTCCCCTCCGCGCACCTTCCGCCATGCAGACAAAATGGTCTTCCTCAGGGGAAGCCTGACCGTGTCCCTCCCTGTGTAAGATGCCCCTGTGACTGCCTCTCATCTGCCCCCAGACTGTGTCCCCGCCCCATGGCGGGCCCCAGCTCTCTGAAGGGCCAGACTCTGGCGACTCTCCACATGTCATCCAGGCTCCCTCTCAGCCAGGAGGGCCCTCCCTCCCCTGCCCCCACCTCCCCTCTCAAATTGATTCTAAGGTCCTCGTGCTCAAAAAGAAGGCAAAAGTGGTGGAAGGGCCATCAGATCAGTGGTGACAAAGCTGCAATTTGCCTCAAGGCTGACCTTCCAAGAAGACAGGCGGAGAGATTGATAAGTCCATTTAAGCTTTCACACTGACACTTTCGGGGATCATACTGCTTACTTACGAGGAACTTATGTAACCAACGAGATATAAATAAGCACATTAAAGTATTCCTGCCCCAGCCCAGCTTAATGGCCAAGAAACTAATTGTCAGAAATTGGAAAGGGTCTGAAATAAATACGGCACTTCATGTCACATAGGGAACCCGGCCAAAGACGTCAGCTTAAACACAGGGATGCGGAGAGCATGCTTCCAGACATCCACAGAGCAGTTTTTTCATTTTGGTCATTAGGGTCTCCACTTTCTCACATCAACCAACATAGAACAGGAACCAGCACCAGCTTGATTCTACCTCCTTCCAAGATCCCGGAGGGTGAGTAGGAAACCGTGTGTCCAGAGCTCACCCATCTTGCTTGTCCTCTCAGCGGCCGATTCTCTATGGTTGGGGTGTCTGACACCAGAACCTCAACCGTGAACAGGGGTGTCACAGGTCAGCCTTTGTAGGCTGGGTCCCCAGCAGGCAAAACTGACACCCACCACCTCGGCCCTCCCTTGCTCCTCACCAGGCTCTTGGTTACCGCCTTCTAGGCCTCACTCCACGGGGGCAGCCGTCTCCTGTCTTTAGTCCCTCCTCCTCCAGATTCCTTCATGCCATCCTTCAGATGGGCTCATCCCCTCATCCAGACAGAAGCCTCCTGCCCTGGCTCCACCTGTCCCCAAGCTGCCACATCCTCTCCCCCACCACCGGCCATGCACACCTGCTGCCCAGCCTTCTTACCCTCCTCCAGAGCCTCCAGCCTCCAGCCTCTGCTCATGCATCCCTCCTCCACACAGAGACCTTTCTGAAGTGTAACAACCCAACACCCTCCACCTAAACCTTCCAGTAGTAGCCTCTCATCCCCAAGAGGAGACCACACCTCAAGTTGGGCATTCTAGGACCATCATGGTCGGGTCCCCTCCCCCCATCTCTCCCGCGGCAAACACCCTGCAGCACCCCCCCGCCACGTCTCAGCCCCCTCACCTGCTCATCCTCCCCAAACCATATCTCTCCCATTCATGCACCACTCCCCTAACTCCTGCCTTCCAACCCCTGAGAGCCTCAGTTTCCCCATCTGTAAATGGGTAGGTTTGGACCAGCTAATCCCCAAGGTTCCTCCCTTTTGGTTCTAAAAGAAAAATGCAGCTTACCCTCATTCTAAGCAACTAAGTGCTTTCCATGGAAAACTCAGGAATAGCCGGCAACGATCCCAGCAGAAGCAGCAGGCATCTTCTCTCTCACACTTTTTCCCCCTCACTACTTTCAGTGTATTTCACTGTCTCATGAACAAAAATAACCTGGTTTGATTCCCTAAGGAAAAAAGAGGAAGCTGAGAGTCAAATTAGTGTCCACTCTCAGAAAATCAAAAGGAAAAGTAGAGAGAAAACAAAACACAAGAGACATCAGACCTATAGACTGACCAGATAACTTACCTACGAGCAGCTTGGGATCCAAATGGGGCCAGAGTGACGGGGGAAGTTGAGGCAGGAAGAAAGCTTTCTTGCTCACGGGTATCATGAAACATTGACACCTGTCAGTTCAGTTTGGACATACAATCATTCCCTTCTTCCTTGGCGTATCAGTCAAGGGCAAGAATTCATCTCCCAGTGGGTGGGCTGATCCTCAAGATGTAAAGTATATAACTCTGTATTTGGGGAAGTGGCAGCTTATCTTTGTCTCTTGCTTGATCCCCAAAGCAGATGTATGTCGGGGCTTCTGGGGAGGAAGAAGGATGGGCTGGTGTGTCTTGAGATCATGGAGGGCAGGGACCCAGCTGTTACCTGTGGGTAGTACACCAGAGTTGAGCAATAAAGACAGGGACTTTTATTCCTATTCTTTTGTCATATGGTAATTATTTGATTTTCTTTCAATCAATATATGCAGTTTTGGCTTGGGTGTTTGGTTTGGTTTGGTTTGGTTTGGTTTGGTTTGGTTTGGTTTTTGAACATGCCCATAGATGACAGAAGTTTTATTCCCTGGTTTGTTCGAGAAAACATACTCATCCTGGAAGACCAAATTACCTGTTGGTCATCTCTAGTGTGTTAAACTATCATCCACAGCATGGTCTGCAAACTATGTCATGCAAGCCAAATCTAGACTCCTGTGTGTTTTTGTAAGTTCCACCAGCTTAGATGATTTTTTTATATCTTTTAATGATTTTCCTTTCTAGTCCAAAGAAGACTAGCGATATGTGAAAATTACAGAAAATTGAAATCTCGGTGTTCACAAATAAAGTTTTATTGGAACATATCTGTGCACATTCATTTGCACAATGCCTGTGGCTGCTTCTGCACTCCAACAGCAGCCTATGTCGCCTTCAAAGCCAAAAACGCTTGCTCTGTGGCACTTCACAGAGTTTGTCAACCCCAGCTCTGTATTTCCATATCCTGTTATTTCAAGTATTAAAGAGTTAAGAATATATTAAAGAATGAAATTTTAATGAAACATCTGTGGAGCCTTGAGTATATTCTCAAGGAACACTATTTGAAAACATACTTAAGGATTTTGTTTAGTAATGTGGGTTTTTTAAAAAAATCTTTTCCTCTTTAATTTTTTTGCTACAGAAAATTACAAACATGTTCAGCAGTACACAGAAAATATAATGAGCCCCCATATACCCACCACCTAGCTTCAACAAAGATCGATTTATGGTTGATCTGGTTTTAACTGTATCCCACCCACCTCCCCCTCCTGCATTATTTTGAAGCAAATCCCAAACAGTATATAATTTCATCTGTAAATATTATGTAGCATATGCGGTTTTAAAATAAAGTTTTACAACCGGGGAGACTGTGACAAGCTGCATATAATAAGGCGATTGCTGCTAAAGAGTCATAAGCCTGTGGGGGAAGGAGGTAGGAGACACACTTTCTAATTGATTGAGAAATGCATGTCACTACCTGATTTTCCAACCAAACTCTGGGCTGGGTGACAGTCACCAGCCATTAGGATAGGGCAGCCCCTCCCTCCCCCATCTATCGTGATCAAGGAAAATAAATTAGACGGAGCTAAGGGCAAGAAAACGGGGCTGGTTAATATAATTCAAGACTGTGAAGGAGACAGACACACTTTCAGCCTAATGAGTTTTGGAAAGCTGTGTGAGTACTGGCATAGGATGTGCCCTGGCAATAGGTGATGTCTGGCTTTTCTTTCTCTTTAATAACCAGGGTCAACAGGAAGAAAGGAGAAGCAAACTGCCTTTATGCAACCAGACCCTTTCTCTCATCTTTCTTAACCTCTGCCACCTCAAGAACCCAAAAGACACCCCCCAAATTCCCCTACCCTTGGGGGGGATAAGAAAAACAAGAGCCATGCAGAGGGTCAGGAATGGAGGGGAGAGGCAGAGGGTGTGAGCAAGAAGCTTCCCCAGAGGTGAGACCCAGCTGGTCGGTGCAGCCTGCAATGCAGGGGTCAGTTATCTGGATGAGGGATGTCATGCCCTGGCAGCCTCTTTAATATGTCAACTTGGCTTGGCTGCATCACCCAGTTTATTCAGTCAACCACTAATCTAGATGTTGCTGTGGAGGTATTCTGTAGATGTGGTTAACATCTACTCTCAGGCAGAATCCTTTACCTTAAGTAAAGGAGATCATCCTCCATGATGTGAGTGGGCCCACCTCGTCTAATCAGTTCAAAGGCCTTCAGAGCAAAACTGCTGTTTCTCCAGGGAGAAGACATTCTGCCTCAAGACTGTGGCATGGGCTCCTGCCTGAGTCCCTGGCCTGCTGGCCTGGCCCCGCCCCCAGGTGTCAGACGTGCCAGCCTCTGCAATTACTTGAGCCAATTCCTGGAAATAAATTTCTGTCTATAAATTTATATCTGAACATAAGGACTAAATGTTAACTCACTTTCTCCTCAATTTTACAACCTGTAAAACTGTCCCCAGTTTACAGATGAAGAAACTGAAGCACAGAGAGGTTGGGATCACTGTGAGCCTGCGGCAAAGGGCTGATGGAGCGATGGAGCGTGGGAGCAAAGTGAGAGAGACATTGGTGCCTTCCTTGCAGGCTCACCAGAGCGGGTCCAGCTCACTCCAGGCGTGAAGACACCTACCTGGCAAGGGGTGGACAGGAAGAAAACAATGAAAGACAAAGCATATTGCATTTTCTGACCCCACTGTAGCAGCATCAACAAAGCCCAGAGCAACCCCCATGAGTTATCCCATCACATTTCCACGTTACCACAATGAGCATCTAATACAGTAAATCTTTCTGTGTTCTCACTTACATTGTCCCTCCAATTTTATCTTAACGCCGTGCTTCAGGAGTTACTAATTCAATCAAAGATACCTTGATCAAGCCCTCTTGCGGGGGGAGAGGGAGAGAGACCGTGCGGAAGACATCCATAGAAGGAGGCAGCCAGTCCATGATGCCCAAGGAATCTTTGCTAGAGGAACCACATCCAGGGGCCCTGAGATGGGTGGTCTCTCACAGGCATGTCTTCTGGGCTGCTTCTCTGCTCCAGCTCCAACCTGGGGATGCAGCCATGCCTGTGGATGTGTCCCCCTCCTCTCCCATGGAAACAGGATCCAAACGCAAACAGCCTGACAAGGTGCCGAAGTGGCCTGAAAGGCACAGACTCAGAGGAAGGGTTCCTTTGGCAAGGCCAGCCCACCGGGAGAGGTCCCGGGCAGTGGGGGGCTCACTCAATAACAGGGCCTGCCTGCTGGATGGCCTTTGGAATAAACCCTAGCTTCCCGGAAACTGGAAGAGCTGGATGCTTTGGAAGAGCAGGAACTTGTTTTCTCAAGTGGAAGATCATCACCCACACATGATCTTTCGGCCCATGAGAAAAACCCAGTCTGGGGACGCCAGGGGAGCCCCAACACAACACAGGCTGTGATGAATAATGGAAATGCAACCCAACAAGCCAAGGGCTCTGCTGTTCCCAAGCTCACACACTGGGGGTGAGTTTGGTGAGCATTCCTCATGTGTCCCTCAAGTCAGCAGGACCTCGGGAACCGGGAAAAAATGTCTCCTCAGTAGCCTTCTCTCCAGCGCCAACATGGCCCCTCAGCTCTCCCCACCATCCATTTCAACCACACCCTCTCTTCCATCCCACCAGCATCCTCCTTTCTTAGACTCAAGCAGCCCCCTGGGTGGACCCACCACCATTGCATCAGACTGCATCACACACTGGTCTGTTAGCAGGAGAGCGTCCCCATGGAACCACGAGCTCCCTGGGCTCCCACACCAGGCAAGCTGTGCCTGATGTCCTCCCTCCCCGTCCCCTTCTTCTTCACCCTTCACCTTCCCCTGACAGTCACGGGGTTGTTCTACGCCAGACCCTGCTCTGGGTGCTGGAGAAACAGGAGTAACCAAGACAGACCTGGTCCCTGTCCTTCCGGAGATTCTGTGCAATTCATTTGTGCAGCCAACAAATATTGATAGAACACCCACCACTATGTACCGGGCACAGTTCCAGGTGCTGGGGACACGGAAGTCGACAAACAGAACCAAAATCCCTGCCCCTGTGGAGTCTACATTCTAGATAAGACACTCAATAAATCATTACACAAATTATTAATTACAAATGTGTAACTGCTACAGGGGCAGAGTTTAGGATGTGAAGAAAGCATACCGCCAAAAATCTAACCTGGTGACACCTTAGGAACTACATTAACAGAGGCTTCAAGGAGGAAGGGGAATCAGCTGGAAGGGTGAGGGTGGAACCTGAAATGAGGTAGTGGTGGTCTCCTGAGGCTGTAAAGAAGGGTCTGTCCCAGACCTCTCTCCTTGGCCTGTGTATGGCTGTCCTAAATTCGCACGACCTGTCTCCATAAAGACATAAGGCATACTGGATTAGGATCCACCCTGAAGACCTCATTTTCACTGTGTTAAAAAACAAAATTCAGGGGCGCCTGAGTGGCTCAGTCGGTTAAGTGTCTGACTCTTGGTTTCGGGTCAGGTCATGATCTCACAGTTTGTGAGTTCTAGTCCTGAGTCGGTCTCTGCGCTGACAGTGCAGAGCCTGCTTTGGATTCTCTGCTCTCCCTCTCACTCTGCTTCTTTCTCGCTCGCTCTCAAAATAAATAAATAAACTTTTAAAAATAAATAATAATTTTTTTAATCAAACAAGTCCATTTGAAGATCTAATTGGCTTATGAAGCGGTTCATGAGGCAGGCAGCATCCCACCTAGCAAACAGAGGGAAGGTCTGAGTTGTACAGAAGGGAAGTTCTTCAAAGGAAGGAGGGTGGGGCAAGGAGGTTACTAGCAAAATAAAAGAAAGAATCAGACCAGGACTCGATCTATTCCCACAAAAGGTAGCCAGGGTTATTGTCTTGCAAATGACCTTACTGGTGCCAATCAGGAAGTTTCAGATGGACCCCTAAAAGATCACATTCCTAGGATCTGTTGACACTGTAATAATTAAGTCTCCATTTGCTGTCACTGGTGGGGGGTGGGAGGGTGGCAAATGACTCCGTTTGGGGCTTGTTTTTCGGTTTTCAACAACCAAATTTCTTCTCTCAAGACCCTATCCCAAATAAGGTCACATTCTGAGGTACCAGGGGACAGAACTTCAACATGAATTTGGGGAATGATTCAACCCATAACACAGACTATGAAAAGTTTGGTGGGCAGTGAGAAGTTTTCACAGCCCTTTTGTGTTTTTAGAGAGACTCAGGTCAAGGCAACCCCTCTGTACCCCTTTTAACCTGACTAGATGGCCTGACTGTTTGTCCATCTGGGGCCATGCTTTACAGAGAGGACCACTCATTCTGAGACTCTCAGTTCCCAGGGATGAAAATCCTACCCCACAGATATTCCTGCCAGGCACTTCAGCCAAGGACGGAACTAAAGGTTTGTTATCCAAAACTAAGTCTGCCTTTTGGTGGGTGTCAAGCCAAAAGACACGACCGGGCCACAGAACAGGAAAAGGAAGGGTTTTACTTGGGACAGGTAAAGGAGAACACCAGGGATATTTCCCAAAGCAGTGTCTCCTTGAACAACAAAACTGGGGAAGTTTTAAAGTAAGGAGGCATACGTGTTCATTAAGCGGCTCGCCCAATGGGGAATCTAGCCTGGAACTGATGCCAAAGTCATCTTCAGGGGACAGAGTCCAGGTCAAAGTCATGAGGGCCAGCAACGGTCAATATCGTCAGTTCTCTGGCTTTAGCTGGTTAGTATCTGGATGTTCAAAGAGGCTGAGATCCTGCAAAAATAGAATGTGCTTCAGGTCAATCTTTACTTCTGACCCAGCGTTAGAGGCTTTACCTCTGATTTATTGCCCCTGATATGATTAGGCTCTCTATAGTGGCTCTTAGATTCTTTTATTCCCCTAAAATCATTATCTACTGAGTTCTATTTTTATGCAATTTCAACATATCCCAGGAATTTCTGCAAGAAATGTGCTTTGGGCGCAGATCACAAGATGGGCAGGGGTCTAAAATGACTTTTTGCATGTCTTGAAAGCCTTGTCTTTTCTTTATTTTCCCAGGGACCCCTAACTCCTTCTGCTGACAGGCTGGGCTAGCTACAAAGCATGAGCCAGTGAAATCTAAGTAGGGCCATGAGGAAGGCAGAGAAGGAAGCACAGCAGATTGTCCATTTTCCTGTTGGTTCCCAAAAATGTCTGGAACTTTATCTACAGTAAGACTGTCTCCTGTCAGAGGTCCCCCAATCTGAACCACTCATCCTGGGAACTTGTTAAAATACAGATTCCAGGGCCCTACTCTGGCAAGACCCCAGATATGGATTTGGAAGCTGGGGCCATACAAGCCCTTTCTTCTACTGGGCCTGAACATAAACATGTACTCAGGGTTCTGTGGAACCCAGCAGGTTTGATCTGTGGGGAACTGGCACAATTCCTAGCCCTTCATTATCCCACTAAATTGTCTCAAGTCAGATTCTGATTTCCATTTCTATTCCTGCCTCTCAGCTCTGATTACTTCAGCAAATGCTTTTCAATTGCCCCATTCTTTTCTTTCCTAAAGAACAGCCTCTAACTTCAATTTTTTTAAAAATATATATCAGCCATTTCCCACATTCTGGAAGCTTTGTGCTTTCCACCTCGGGGAAGGGTTTAGGAAAAGATTTTATTTCTCCTACTTTTGATTCCTTTAAGTCAACAGAGAGAGCCTCACATAACATTGATCAAACCTTTTTAATGTGGTTAGTTAGAGACGGCCACTGGAGAGTTGCTCCACTGACAATCTGGATGGGCCCATGGCTGATGCTGGCAGTTCCCTGCCCGTGGACCTCCACACAGCACGGCCTGCTTAGGGCTAGTCCTACAACTCACCTCCCAGGGCTGTGGGTACAGGCAAGTCAAACAAACCAGAGTCCTAAGGCGCTCACATCCCCGGAAGCAACCCTCAACCAACTGGCAGACCGGGGATTGGTGAATAAATGCTCCAGCTTTTCTTTTTCTCCACTGAGAGAACTCCAAGCCATGTTCTACACCGGATCCCAGAGGTCCCCAGCTGAGCTCTGGCTGCTCACAGTGGCAACCTGCTTGACGACACAGCCCTTACTGACTTCCTTCCCTTCCCTGTCTCACTTTCTTCATGCCTTACCAGGTGCTTCCTGGGGTCACCTCCCAAGGAAATGACTTGTACTCAAATCTTTGTCTCAGTCTCTCACCAAAAGGAACTCAAAGTAAGACAGGCACTGTCCCAAACTGTTCTTCCTGTGTTAGAAGACAGTTCTTCCTCAAGAACTCGAATCCAAGACTGCACCATATTTTCAATCTGATTACAGGATATTTAAGGTGCAACAGCATAGGCCACAGCAGGTCTTTCCTGGCCATGATAAATTCAATCCTGTAATTCAATCTGAATGCTCCTCTGAGACTTTGGACTAAATCAGGCTTGAAGCTCAATAAATTGTCAGCATCTGCAGACCGACCCATTTCAACCATCAAAGGCCAAAATAGAGCTTCTGGAGATGGGATTGTAAAGCAGTGCACCTGCTTTGGAAAATGGTCTAGCAGTTCTCCCAAATGTTAAAGTTATCAGCTGCCCCAGCAGCTCATCCCCGCGTCTATACTAAGAGAACTGAAAATATGGGTCCTTATAAAACTTTCACAGGAATGGTCATCGCAGTGATATTCATAACAGTCAGAAAGTAGAAAGAACCCAGGGGCACCTGTGTGGCTTAGTTGGTTAAGCGTCTGTCCATCTGTCCCACTCTTAATTTCAGCTCAGGTCATGGTCTCATGGGGTCATGATCTCATGATTCATAGGTTCAGGCCCTGCGTCAAGTTCCATGCTGCGTTCTGTGCCGGCAGAGCTGGCTTGAGATTCTCTTATCTTCTGCTCCTTCCTCATTCACTCTCTCTCAAAGTAAATAAATAAATAAACTTAAAATCTTAAAAAAAAAAAAGTATAAACAACCCAAACATCCAACAGCTCTGGTGATGAACCGACAGCATGGGATATAGCCATCAATGGAACGTCATTCAGCCAAAAAGGAATGAAATACTAATAGCCACTACACCATGGATGAACCTTGCAAACATGATACTAAGTGAAAGCAGCCAATTACAAAAGGCCACATATCAGATGATTCCATTTATATGAAGTGTCCAGAATAGGCAGACTCACAGAGACAGAAAGTAAATGAGTGGTTACCAAGAATGTATGAGAAGTGACTGCTAACAGGTGTGGGATTTCTTTGGGAGGTGATAAAAATGTTCTAAAATTAGACAGTGATGATAGTCGCACAACAACTCTGTGAAAATGCTAAAAAAAAAAAAAAAAACCACTGAATTGTATTCTTTTACCAGGCAAATTTTTATTTCATGTGACTTATAATTAGTAAAGTAGTTATCTATTTAAGATAGCAAGTGTGTGTTTCTGAGGGCCCCTGTGAAACTGTACCTTTAAATTTTTTTACAACTTTCTCATTTTCCTGAAATATCTTTTCAAAGGCATGTCACAACCTCAGGAGAAAATGAAACGAAAAGTCTGACTGTGAGCCTTGGTGTTGACGAAGCTAAATTCCAAGCAGAGGCTGGGCCTGTGAGCGCCAGCGGGCACAGCAGAAAGAACACAGGTGGGTTTGGCTCTGTGTCCTGGGGCAGCCACCTGCTGCTTCTGTGACCTCGGCAGGTGGTGCCTGGACACATGGCCTTAAAAACATTAAATAAAATACATCCAGATGAAATATGTCTCAGCCAGGCAGAGATGAGTCTTCTTAAAGCAACACTTGTGGGGCACTTGGGTGGCTCAGTTGGCTAAGCGTCCAACTTCAGCTCAGGTCATGATTTCACGGTCCATGGGTTCGAGCCCCTCATTGGGCTCTGTGCTGATGGCTCAGAGCCTGGAGCCTGCTTTGGATTTTGCATCTCCTCTCTCTGCCCCTCCTCCACTTGCACTCAGTCTCTCTCTCAAAAGTAAATAAACATTTAAAAAAAAATGAAGCAACATTTGTGGGAGAAACATTGTTCACCCATTGGCTCATTCAAAGCATCTGAATCTTGACCAGCTGACTCAGATGTCCCTCTGTAATAAAGCCAAAGGGACTCTTTAACCAGGGAGTCTTAAGGTCACAGAAGAATTCATTCAGAAAGGCCGAGGTCATTCCCTGGGGTGACGGTACAATACAGTTCAGCGTGCAATTTCAACATCATGTTTAACCAACTATAAAAGTCCTAAAGTCTATAAAATCATCCTCATTTCACAGAAGAGAAATAGTCTTAGGGAAATCAGATGAGTGACTCCTGGTTACTCAACTAGAAACTGGCACTGCTGGGGCTTGAACCCACATCTCCAGCCACACACCATATACACAGGCAGAAGTCAGACAGGGCTAGGGCTTGATCACGCTAAGAAATTCAAGGGAAAGAGGATGGTGAGAAAGTCAGGGTCACATCCAAAGCTGCTTCCTCCACCAGAGAGGCCATGAGCATGGTCATCTGAGACAACCATTGGAGGGAAGCCTAGAATGACCAACCATTCAGACTGGGACCACAGAGCCAGACAGTTTCCCAGAGAATGCACACAACAGCCCTGTTCTGTGAGATCGTAAGGTAAGTGCGTGAACATGAGGAGTGACCTGACTCCCCCCAGCATACAGTTCACACCTTGGGGAAGCAGAACTCAAACAGCAGGCCTATACGACTCCAAGACCTATGCTCTTTGCTCCTTGGTAGGGGCAAAGGTTTACCTATTTGGTAAGCCACTTAAAACAAAAAATTTTGGGGGCGCCTGAGTGGCTTAGTCGGTTAAGCGTCCGACTTTCGCTTAGGTCATGATCTCGCGGTTCGTGAGTTCGAACCCCGCGTCGGGCTCTGTGCTGACTGCAGCTCAGAGCCTGGAGCCTGTTTCAGTCTGTGACTCCCTCTCTCTCTGACCCTCCCCTGCTCACGCTGTCTCTCTCTCTCTCTCTCTCTCTCTCTCTCTCCTAGAAATAAATAAAACATTAAAAAAAAAAAATTTTGTTGAACATAGATAGGGTGGAAGGACTGGAACATGGCCCTGAAAGTAGCAGTTGCTTTTCAATATGCAAATTATTTGTTCTTAGCTATAAAACGGAAATAAAACCTATGCTATGAGGAGTAATGAGCTGACTGATATAAAGCATCTAGCAAGTGCTTGGCATATAGTAGGTAGCCTAAATGGTGACTCCTTTTCCTCAATAGGACGGTTGGTGGTCTGAGGTCAACAGGCTGCCTCCTCAGTATAAATAAAAAGACAGAGAGACACACAGGGTCTGCAGGACCTTGAGGAACATCCAGCCTATCCAGTAGATGGCAGCTTAGGAAACTGAGACTCAGGGCACCTGGGTGACTCAGTTGGTTAAACGTCTGACTCTTGGTTTCTGTTCAGGTCATCTCCCTGTTTGTGGGTTCAAGCCCTGTGTCCTCCCTCTCTCTCTGCCCCTCCCCTCCGCTCTCTCTCTCTCTCAAAATAAATATGAAAGAAAGAAAGAAAGAAAGAAAGAAAGAAAGAAAGAAAGAAAGAAAGAAAGAAAGAAAGAACAAAACAAAGAAAAGAAACAGACTCAGAGAGAGGAGACAACTTGCCTGTGGTCACCCACCAAAACAGTTTGGTCATTCAGAGATATTCCCAAGTTTTTTTCCATCAACTATGAGCAGCAAAAATAACTTATCTTCCCATAATCCCTGGCAATACTTAGTAAGAACACTTCTTTGGCATAAATGCTAAAATTGCCTAAATATGGCTAACTCTTGGATAATGCTGGTTAATCCTGGCTAATGTTTGATTCTCTAAAGCATCTTTTCCCATCAATAAACTTTTTTGTGGGAAACTCTCATTTGCCTTATGTTTCTTATGGAAATGTGATTTGTACATACATCCTTTCTGCATAAATATTTAGCTCATCATTGTGCAGCACAAATTCCCTGCAAATTAGGTGGAAATCAGCCTCAGCTGACAGAAGCATCTATACTCATCCAGGGGAAAATCATTATTATTTAGAACTTATTAAGCCCCGACAGTAAGTACTGGATGGGCCTAGGAACTTCAATAAATATTGAATGCAAATGTGAACCAAATGCTCGAGCTAAGGTTGTTCTTGTGATTTCTACCTATCAGGCACCAGCTAAGGTTGGGCAAAGAAAATGGGTTGCAGCTTGGCTCTGCTAATAGCAAGCTTTTTCAACCAAAGCAAATCACTAAGTATCTCCTCATCTACAAAATGGGTCTAACTATCCCTATCTCATAGGGTTTTTTATTATAAAGATTAAATGAGATCATATGTATCAAGTACCCTGCATGAGGCCTGGCACATAGCAGATGTTCAATAAATGCTCATTTCTAACAAACTAATGAGCCCAGAGAGGATAAGATGTGGAACTGGTAGCTCACAAGTTGGTTACAGTTGTATCCCACTCCCTGCTGCAAACATAATTGCTGTGATCTCAACTACTTGAAGGTTGCAGTTAATTTTCCCAATAGGATATAAAACTAAGCAGAGGACCAGTTTCTAGACAGCTTGGAATAAGATTTACATATTTAGGGGCCCCTGGGTGGCTCAGTCATTTAAGTGTTCAATTTAGGCTCAAGTCATGATACTGCAGTTCGTGGGTTTGAGCCCTACATCGGGCTCTGTGATAACAGCTTAGAGCCTGGACCCTGCTTCAGATTCTATGTCTCCCTCTCTCTCTGCCCCTCTGCTCCTCTCTCTCGCTCTCAAAAATAAAAAATTTAAAAAAAGAATCTATGTATTCATACAAATTGCGTTATTAGACTTTGTAGCCAATGCTGTCCATGTCCTATCCATTCTGCTTGGACGTTTCATTGTGCTCCAGTGACTTGCACCTGTCAGTACCTGTATCTCTGTGCCTGAGGGCTCTAGATCCAGGAACTGTGGGAAGCTGCCCGCCAGCGCGTGGCAGGCCAGATGTGCCAGGGAATGGACATTCCCAGGAGCTGCCCTGACCCAATAACCAGAGGATTTGTACAAATAGCCCAGGTCCCTCACCTCTTGTGTGGGGATCACTGTGAGGCACGCATTTCTCTGCATCAACCATCACAGTTGCTGGCTCAGTAACACACTTTGTTGACACCTTTCCTTCTGTTTCACTTCCCCGCTTGCATGATCTCTCACTTCCCAAGGCAAATTTCTTCAGTGGAATCTTGTCTCACAGTCTAGAAGAGCTCTGAAAAAGTTTAGGACATGCCACCCCAACAGACGCTGCTCTGGCGTATGGATTACTTGGCACTGAAGGCACTTGAGAACCAGCAGGTGTGGGAAGCACTCTATGATCTCCCCTCCTATTTGAAACCAGGCCATCAAACTTCCCATGAGAGAGGGGCCTCCCTGTGCCACAACAAGTAGACCATCTGTGTCACCAGAGATTGGGAATCGATGCTAAAATCGATCTGCACAAACAAACATATTAAAGTAACTCTTATCGGGGTGTCTGGGTGACTCAGTAGCTTATGCATCTAATTTTGGCTCAGGTCATGATCTCGCAGTTTGTGGATTTGAGCTCCGCATCAGGCTCTGTGCTGATAGCTCAGAGCCTGGAGCCTGCTGGGGATTCTGTGTCTCCCTTTCTTTCTGCCCCTCCCTGCTCATGCTCTGTCTCTGTCTCTCTCTCTCTCTCTTTCAAAAACAAATAAACAGGGGTGCCTGGGTGGCTTAGTCGGTTAAGCGTCTGACTTTCGCTTAGGTCATGATCTCGCGGTTCGTGGGTTCGAGCCCGCGTCGGGCTCTGTGCTGACTGCCAGCTCAGAGCCTGGAGCCTGTTTCAGTCTGTGACCCCCTCTCTCTCTGACCCTCCCTGCTCACGCTGTCTCTCTCTCTCTAAAAATAAATAAAACATTTAAAAAAAACAAAAACAAATAAACACTAAGAATGTTTTTAATTAAAAAATAATAAAATAAACCTTATCTTCCACTAGTTTCCCCCATGTATGTCCTGGTCATTTCCCCCCACTTTGCTGCCCCCTAGCCCAAATCCCTTCATCTGGCCATTTCTTCACAAATTTATTGTTTTTGTCTAAAAGGTGGGGGAGCTCCCTGCTCTAATCACTTTGTCAGGCCTTCATTCTCCTGCGAAGGCTCCCATGCACAGGTAAACATAATAAAACATGTAAACCTTTCTCCTGTTAATCCTTCTTAGGCCCGGCCAGAGGCACTAAGAGAGTAGTAGAGAATTTTTCCTCCCCTACAACTCGGCCTAAGTCATGTATTCTCAGTGCTGTGCCTGAAGCTCAGATCAGACCAAGCACAATGTGGAAATGAAAATTGTTTCCATTCCCTGAAGGTTGGCCCTCCAGAGCTCCAATCCCTTATACCCCACAGCATGCTAGACATCCTCACCTGCTCCTTAATTCAATCTGAAAAAGTGATCTCCCCATCTGCCCCCAGCCACGCACAGACCTACTCCTGAACTCGGAAAGAGCCCCGTCATCCACTTATTCTCTGAAACTGGAAACCTAGACGTTATCCTCACTTTTCCTCTTTCCCTCCCCGCCCCTACCACTTCCAGCCATTCACCAAGTCCTGCCAATTTGACCTCCTAAATCTCCCCTGGACTCAGTCGCTTCTCTCCATCCCCATAACCACTGAGCCAAGCAAGAGGACCGCCATCTCTGGCTGGGACTGTTGTCCCATACTCACCGGGGACCCCACACACTTCCTCTCTCCATACCACAGCTGCAGGAATTGCTCTTTTGAACTGCAAACAATAATAGTAACAATTAACATTAGTGAATGCTTACATTGTGCTAGGTATTGTTCTGATCTATGACTCCCCAGCCTAAAACCTTGCACTTCCTGCGGGACCTAGAATAAAGCCCCCAACCCCTTGCTTGAACCTTTCAGGGCCCTCTATGCCCTGGCTCCTCTCTTCTCCACTGCTCTTTCTCCCGCAACTTCCCCCAATGGATCGAATCCCAAAAGGTCTCTTCCTGACCAATAATTTTTGAACAATTGTGGAGATTAGTGTTCTGCTTTTGTTTTTCAGTAGAGACCTGGTAAAGACAAACACAGCCAGCAATTTATTAAAGCAGTGAAAACAGATTTTATTCAGTACCCACTGACAGAAGGGGAAAGTGCTGAGCTCTATTCTGATTGTGCAGAGGTGACTGGGCATCATAAAGGGAAAATGGGAAAGAGAGAGGGCATACCCATGGAAAATTACAAAAAGTGGAAAAGGGATGTTGGTCCACATGAAACCCACCTGGATATACTAACTGGTGCCTACCAAAGTCAGGCCCCTACCCTCCCACGCAAGCTGGGAGTTGGGATCCCTATCTTCAAGTGTTGGCTGGAACAAACAGCAAATTCATTTGGCAACCCTCATTTTTCTCAGGCAGGGACTTTAGTGGGTCTGAGGTCATCCTAGAGCTGTAGACTCTAGCCATTAGAAATTATGTTAATGTTTCTTCAAATCTTTACAGGCCCAGGTAGAGGCTTAGTTAAGAAGACTCAGAAGAGGTTGGCTGGAGCTTGGTCAAGGAGAGAATCCTTGTCAATGACATTGAATGTCCATCTGTGCCAACTCCCCATCCCCACTCAACTGTCCACACAGACCCCAACGCCCACCCATCACCTTCCCAGGCCCTAGTTCAAGGCCTTCTTCATCAGGAGGAAGTCTTTCCTCCTCTGGCCAGGCCCTCACTGGAGCACCTGCAGTGATGAGTATGAGATTAAGGGCAGTTCTGTTTATCCCTTTTAACAATCCATGGGTTGTTTTTGTTTTGGCAGTTTTGTTTGTTTGTTTGTTTGTTTGTTTGTTTGTTTGTTTTAATTTGGGGGGTGGAGAGAGGGAGAGAGAGAGAGAGAGAGAGAGAGAGAATCCCAAGCAGGCTCCATACTCAGCACAAGGCCAGTACTGGACTCAATCCCACCACCCTGGAACCATGACCTGAGCCGAAATCAACAGTTGGACGCTCAACCAACTAAGCCACACATGCACCCCTCCCCAGGTTCTCTCACCCCACCTCCTGACAGCCTGGTGCACAACCCAACACAGAGTAGGTACTCAATGAATGTTTGTCGAGTTAATTAATGAAGTCCTCCAGTCTTAATCACAAATCTGTGGAAAGCCTCCTTCAAACCACCACCCCTTGGGACCTGCAGCTGATCGGACAACGACTCCGGTGCTGGAACAAATCACCCTCAGGCGCTCAATAAAACTATTCAATGCACGCTGCTGACAAAGGGGCTGATTGAGCTGCTTTGACCCTGAAAGTAATTACGTACATTAACATCCATCTGCCGGTGGGTGGCCTAGAAGGGAGTCCTCACCTCCATGCAGTTCTGTCCTCTAAATAAATTCAAAAGAGCATACGTTGTCACTTCCCATCATCACTGTCATCTTGATAGAAATCAAACAGGGGACAAGGAATACATGCAACCATCTCCCCAGGCTCTAGCCTTGTGCCCTCTATCACCTCCATCTCAGACACCAAACACCATGAGCCCCCTCCTCTCCTTCTACTCGGGAAGTCAGCAGGAGGGTCCTGATCAAATGACTGCTCTGCCCTCAGCTCATCATTATGCGTCCACACGCCAGGCATGCCAAAAACCTGGAAGTCAGCCTTGCTGCTTCGCTCTCTGTACCCACCCATCCATCATTCACTCTTTCCACAAGCATTATCATTTCTAATAGGTGAAGCCTATTAGTGCTGGGTTTACACTAATGAACAAGACAGGCATGGCCCCTGCCTTCATGGAGCTCACAGTCTAGAAAAGAAAATGGAGATCAACTAAATAGACAAATGTTCAAGTTAAACTTAAATTGAACACATCTATTTTTTGCTGGGTTCTTTGTCAGGCTCTGTACGGAAGGAAAGTAGCATGGGATGAGAGGTCATTGATCAAGATACTTCAATGTTCCGCTAAGCTTGACTAAACCCTAAACAGTCTCTTCCAGACCATAGGCCCCTGACTTCTCTTTTCTTAGTGTGTTTACTTTAGAAAACTTGCAACTGTAAGTTCTTTCTCTGCTCCTTTGACATATAAATCTCTCAGCCTCTTGCCAGTTTTACAACCCTGATATGTCTTTTTTAAGGACCTGGGTGCCATCCTTGAGAAATGTAATCTTTAAGAAAGATAATACCCTGTCTCCCAGTCTCTGTGAGACAGTAGGAGACTAACTTTGACAAGTACCAATGAGCCAACACAAATAAGCCAACACCCTCCATTACTTTTCCATTAGCTTTAAAACCCTCCTGCCTTTGGTTTCAGTAGCCTTGAGAGGTCAGTCTCTGTCTCCCCTACTGCAATAGTCTTAAATAAAGTCTCCCTCACCTGTTAACTCCATCCAGTACAATATTTCTTTGGCATCACACAGAAATGAATAAAACAAGGATCCTGCCCCCCAAAGAATTTAAAGTCTGATTAGGAAGACAAGTCAAAACTTTCAAAATTGTACTAAATTCTATGATAGAAAACCGGAGGAAGCAGTGAGAGGGTATAACACGGGACACAAATGTGGATATGAAGGGGAATCAAGGAAGAACTCCCTGAGAAGTGATATTTAAGAAGGTACACATGGTCTAGGCAGAGGGACTAGTACACATAAGACCTTCAGATTAAACATTCGGCTTCACATATGTTGAGTTCCTGTCCCCATCAAGTCCTATTGTATTTGCACACGTGTCTCTTCTTTTACTTTCCAAAGCACGGCTCCGACGGGGCTCTTCCTCAGCTCAGCAGCCGTCCATGAATCCCCGGCACCTCCCTGAAGGAAGTCCATCACTCTTAACATCTCCAGCCTTAGGTCAAGTCTATGTTCCATCTGGCTCCTGTTACCCCTCCAGCCACATGGAGAGGAAGTGTCTCCAAGGAACACAAGCTTCTGGAGTGTGACCGAGAAGGGAGCTTCCTGTGGGGACACTGAACACAAACCAGGAAGTAGGAATGCACAGCAATGACGTGACTGAAGGTCAATTCATACAGCTCAATAGGACAGAAAATCCTTTACTAGTGGACTGAAAATCCAGTTATTTTGCCTTATTCTGTGACACAGGACCTTACGCAACCAGGATATACAAGGTCAGTCACTGCTGGATGTATTTCTGAAGCAAAAGATGTACGTGGTGCATAACTGTGCCCTGGGACTTCACTAGCCCCAAGCCCCTTACTGTGTCCCCAACTCATCGATGCAGAAGGAGCATCAAGGTTACCTTTACAGTGGCAGAGAACTAGGGTCTTGATGCACTTACATTTTAGATGCCCATGAATCCCTGACTTCTGCCTCTCTGCAGGATTCCTTGGAGAGAACTCATCAGAGAAGAGTCACCAAATAGGACACTCCATGTTCTGCATGATGAGCTAGGCCCCATGCCCTGTCCACACAGCATAGAACTCCAAGGACCCAAGGCTGGAGCCCAGAGTTCAGGCTCATGACTGTTGGAGTTCCAGGAACAGTGGGCTGGCTGAGAGGACAGACTGGCTTGGGAGCAACCTCTCAGGAAGGAAGGAATGACTTATGTGTCAACACACGTGACCTTCTCACAGGTTCGTGATCTGATCTCTTCACGGACTGATACCTCTCAGATGGTCAACTCTTCCTCCTCTCTGGGGGCAGTGAGAGCACATCTCCATTACCTCTGACCCTTCTTTTTTGGCTCTCTCAGCCTCCTGGCCCTGAGCTCAGGACTGTCTCAGTCAGACCTTCTTCCTGGGTCATGCTCTCCAACCCAAGGCAAAGCCTTTGTCTCTGCATTCCCAAAACAACCTCCTTTCTTCACCTCTAGGCCTGGTGCCTGCTCATGTCTCTGAGCTCTGGGCAAAGGCCCAAGAACTCAGCTCCTTCCCTGTCCAGGAGCTTCCTAAAGCCAGGCCAGCAAGTGTCTTGGCAGAGACTCTTGCTTCTGTGATGAGCTCTATCTGCATCCCATCAAGGGTGATGAGTTACTGTGGAGATAGGAGCAGGACTTTTTTCTTTAATCCAATTAAGCCACATGCTGACTGTGATACTTTCTCCACTATCTAAGGCAGCAGGTACCTTTGTAATTACTTCCCCTCTGCTGAGGCTGCATGCCAGCCACCAACCAGGAGTCTCTGAGAGATAGAGATGAAGCTGTGCAATCACAAGGGCAAAGTGATGGGGGAAGGGACAGACCAGGGAGGTGGAGGACTGACCTAAGATGAAGATGGCCGAGGAATGTGCAGCACAAGGTGGCCCAGGGCAAACCACATCTGGGAGCCAGCTGAGATGCGACTTCCAGCTGCATGCAAGGGCCTTAGAAACAAGGAGGCTGGTCTTAATTTGGGTTTCCCCAGAGCAGACCCAGAGACAAGGATTTGCGTGCAGGCAGCCAGTTTGGGAAGTGATCTGAGTAAGTGCAGTGGAAGAGACAGAGAGTGAGACAGGGGTGCGAAGATAGCCAATAAACTGCATTCGTGAGTGGACTGGTCACTGGACAGGCTGGGTTTAATACCACTTGGGACTCTTCAGGAGACCATGTAGAGCACACCCTAGAAGTGTCACCAAGGGGTGAGAAAGCCAGGTGTTCATTCACTGAAGTGACTGAATGGCGACTCTCAAAAAGATATGTCCGTGTTGTAACCCCTGAAATCTGTGAGTGTGAGCTTAACCAGAAAAATCACAATTATACTGTCAGTATAATTAAACATCTTGAGATGACATTATCGTGGACTGCCCTCAGGGTAGCGAAATCAAATGACAAGTGTCCTTATGAGAGATGCACAGAGAAGAAAGAAAAAGATGATGCAAAGTCAGAAGCAGAGGTTGGAAGGATGCAGCCATGGGCCGAGGAACACTGAGAGCCACCAGAAGCTGGAAGAGTCAAGGAAGGGTTCCCCCTAGAGCCTTCACAGGGATCAGGGCCCTTGACATCCGAATTATGGCCTCCAGAACTGTGAGAGAAGAAATCTCCATATGTTAAGGCACCCAATTTGCAATAATTTGTTACAGCTAGCAGGACACTGATATACCCACCAACTCCCTTTTCTTCTTGGTGATATGTTACTCTGGGGGTCACTTCCCTGGCATTTCCGGCCTGCACCACCAGAAGCTACGTGCCTTTCTGTAGCCAGAGAAAGACCTGAGGCAGAGAGACAGCAGTGTTTGCCGCAGGAAGCCATCCTGTGTGCGGGAATCGCCCACTGAAATGGCAGGTGACTTCTGGGGTGCAGCGGGGTTGGGGGAGAGGGAGGGCACTGGCAGCCCCTGTAGGGGATGGCTGGGTTTGGATCAGGGCCACCTTCTGGCCCACCTAACTGTTCTCCAAGGGGACCCTCACCAGGAAGTGCACTCCTCCTTAGGGTCAGACCCTCGGGTGGGGAAAGAAACCCCACAATAGGATGTGCCAGCTGTGTGCCCACCTACACATCCCCTCACACACATTCTACCAATGCCCCAGTGATGTACAGAGGGCAGAATAATGGTGCCCAAAGCTGTCTGGTCCTAATCCCCAGAATCCCCATGAATATGTGACCTTACATGGCAAGAGGGACTTTGCAGATGTGACTAAGTTGAGGGCCATGAGATGGAAGACTGTCCTAGGTAATCACAGAGTGAGAGAGGGAGGTGGGCAGATCAGGGGTCAGAATGAGAAAGAGAGATGAAGATGCTGTCCTTGTGGCTTTGAAGGCAGAGGAAGGGGCTGGAGACGAGGAGCCTCTAGCAGCTGGAAAAAGCCAGAGGAAAAGATCTCCCCTACAACCTCTGACACCTTAGTTTAGCCCAATGAGACCCATTTCAGACTTCTGGCCTCCAGAACTGCAAGAGAATACATTTACATTGCTTTAAGCCACTGAACTTTTGGTAATTTACACAGCATAGGACACGAATACATTTTATAGTCTTTTTTTTTTAATATTTTTATTTATTTCTAGGAGAGAGAGAGAGAAACAGCATGAGCAGGGGACAGTCAGAGAGAGAGGGAGACACAGACTCTGAAATAGGCTCCAGGCTCTGAGCTGGCTGTCAGCACAGAGCCCGATGAGGGGCTCAAACCCACGAACCGCGAGATCATGACCCAAGCGAAAGTCGGACGCTTAACCGACTAAGCTACCCAGGCGCCCCTCAAATACAGTTTATAGTCTTAAAGAAACCTTGAGATGAGCCCACAGGCTGTGAGGAATGGGATGCAGCTATTATCCGAGGCTCCCCTGGACTCCGTGGGACGCCATTTCTGAGATGCTGCTCACCACAGTGTCTCAGAGCCTAGCAGGATCCTTGGCACGTGGTGGGAATTTGTCCTGGTTTGCCTCATTTGATGGAATTATATTACATTTCTTTGTACACTTCATCACACCTAACAGTGTTATGCACAAAGTAGTTGTTTAAAAACACTTGTCAAATGGTTAAATGTTTGGTCAATAGATAGGTTTTCAATTGAGTGAAACAAAACTGTTGCTCTCGTGGTTCCCTCTCTTGCTTTCTCCACTTCCTTCTCCTGCCCCCAAAACAAGCCACCCGCCTCCGCGCTCACTGCCTAGGGGACGCAGAATGTCCTCTGGGTGAGCAGAAACAATGGCCCCTGCCTGGTTTGGGGCTCCACAATCTTGGCCCTTTGGGACTGAAACAAAATGTTTGAGAGGAGCCTGGCCCAAAGGTCCTTCCCCTCTCCGCCAGCCATGAAGATAACTTCCCCCAGGGCTGAGAGGGGAAGGACTAGAGAGAGCCAGCAGGGAAAGGGTCCTGCACCCCAGGACCCCAGAGGGCGGGGCGCCCCGCGTGTGATGCAGTATTTAGGACAGAACAGGGCCGACTTTGAGCAACACGCTGAATGCCGTTGTGATTGTCATCAGAGCTGGGGGCCAGAGCAAACCCCTGTGTGTTGGGAGGGAGACAGGGGGAGTTCCCTGAAGGGCTGAGGTGTCTCCAGCATGATCCCAGGGCAAGAAATGAGGGGGTCTTGAAGTGGACCACCAAAGGCAGTCCTCTCCTGCTACGGCCAAGGAGGAAATCTGGCTGCCATTCCAAGCCATATGGACACCTAGAAGTGCCAGCTGCTGGGGCTGAGCTGACTGTGCCCTGAGGGGGCCAGCTGGAAATTCTTCGCTGTCTCTGAGGTGGCACTTGGGTCTGTGGGCTGCAGGGCTGTCTGTGCACCTGCTTCCCATGGTAACCTCAGCCCCATGTCCTCAGCCAAGGCGGGGAGGGGGAGGGGACCCCAGGAGGGAAGGAGGGGGGACTAGCAGTCATCAGCCACAAAGACATCCATGCCCCCAGAGTAGGCTTCTCATGGGGCCCCTGAGCAGTGTGGCCACAGTGATTGGAGCCCTGCCACACCCCTCCCCACACGTGCAAGATGGCAGCAGAGGAGGAGCCTTCTGAAATAACTGAGGGGACACTTTAGAGGGGCTTCATTACCAGCAAGAGGCCCAGAAGGGGCTGACGCCGGAATGATTTAATTGTCCGCGGGAGGGGCGATCTCATTTCACAGCACTAGGGAGAGGCTTTCGGGTTACATTTGTAATAAAGCATTTCATGGGGAAGAAACAAAGTGAGAGTGAATTTCAGTGTAAGAATAAGCAATGTTTTTGAGTTTTCTGTCATTTGCAGAATTGGATCAACTCAAAACACAAACCAGGAATAATAAGCCCTCCCTCCCTGGGGACAACCTCATTTATGTATTTAATGAGATATTGGGTACAAGGGACCCACCAGAGCCTACTGTACCGTCAGTATAGCCACATAGGAGAGATCATTTTTTAGCCCACTCCCTCCACCCTATTGCAAAATTATTTCTGGTAATAACCATGGAATAACCACTAATAATCTTTATTTTCCTGATTCATCCCTTAGGGTTTTTTTTTTTATGTTTTATTTATTTTGAGAGAGAGAGAGAGAGACAGCACAGCAGGGGAGGGGCAGAGAGAGGGAGAGAGAGAAGCCCAAGCAGGTTCTGCTGCAGAGCCTGATGCGGGACTCAAACTCATGAACCATGAGATCATGACCTGAGCTGAAACCAAGAGTCAGACCCTCAACCGACTGAGCCACCCAGGTGTCCCCAGCCCTTAAATTTAAAATCTATATAAAGGAAAAAAAATTATATTACATATGTTATTCAGAGTCAATAAAACATTTACTGTAGGAATTAAAATTTTTAATTGCCAAGCAAAAATTTCCCCACTCACAGAACACACCCTGTTTCACCATTCTAAATCTTAAACATGAATAAAAGCTCCCAATGGTCATGCAGAATGATGAGATCAAAGTTGTCCAAGAGCTCTTTACCTCTTCATCATTTAGTTACAGGGCTATCACTGCTGACATTAAACTGACCACGGAAATACAGAAATATGCATACCGCAGGCATCAGAGACCTGAAATAGGCCCAAAACAAACTCAGATGATTCTGGATCTTTAGAATCTTTACCTTCAAGATGGACACATGTAGCTGAGCCCATGTATGTAGAGGGCTGACTATAACATGGACTTGTTTGAATTAGCTTCCATGAAAAATACAAGGTTTATAAAAGTGTAAACGATTGAAATATGCTAATTCGAAACTTATTATTAGAACTCAGCAGTAACCACAGCCATTGAGATAGTTGATCAACTGAATATTTCAGGGTAAAAGAGTGTTACACCAATGATATGGCATAGAATCCATTACGGTTCTTGTTTGTTTTTTAAGTAGGCGTTATGCCCAGCCAGGAGCCCAATGTGGGGCTTGAACTCAAGACCCTGAGATCAAGACCTGAGCTGAGATCAAGAGTTGATCACTTAACCAACTGAGCCACCCAGGCACTCCTCCATTATAGCTTTTATATTCACTACAGATAATGCACCCCTCCCACCTCGTTACTGCCGGCTCCAGGGCAATGCCCCTCCCCCCATACGCTGTTGGTGACTGGAGCCCCTTCCCTTCTTGAGGGATTTCCTATTTCAAAAAGTGAAAATAGTTCACATTCATTGAGTGTCTGCCATTGTTCTAAGAGCTTGAGATGCATTAACTCACTAACTAGAAACTATCATTACTCCCATTTTACAGGTAAAAACATTGATGCACTCAGAAGCTTAGGTATCATATGTGGAAGTATTTTGTATGCTGTGAGGGCAGTACAAATATTCCTAGGGTTGGCAGTCATAATAGTGAAGATTTCATGCATTTGGTCATGACGATGGACCAGAAATATCAGGGGGAAAAAGGAAGGTAGATGTTTATGAGGCTGTTAACAACCTGGACAAAATTCCACAGCCAAATTCAATAGCGCCAACATTCTGTTACCAAAATGGAGCCTGTGAAGACAGCAAACGGTGTGATCATGTTTCCCGATGCCAAGCAGCCAGCTGCCAGAGAAGCAATTCAGCTCACAATCGGGGCAATTGTGAAGTTACAGAGAAATGGCCTCAGTGCTCACCAGGCCCCCGGAAACGCAGCAGCCCCCAGCCCCCACCCCAGAGAAGGTTTCACAGGGATGGCTGGCTCTGTAGCTTAGCCAGAGGACAGAACCGTGAGCAGCAAGCTCTCACAAAGCTTTTCACAGAGATGCCAAAGTACATGGTGATCTGGAAAATCCATGAACCCCTCAATGGAAGTAGGTAAGTAGAATAAAGCTGTTCTTCACAAAAGCACATTTAGTGAACACATAGGGTGCGGCTTGGATACTTCCACCTTGTCCCTAGTTGACTTTCATGTATTTAATACCTGGCCCCTAAAGCCACTCTTTCTGCCCACTAGTGGGTACTATGTGGAAGACAGGTCCTCAGCAAGACTGGGGTGCAGAGAGAGGACCAGCACTAGAAGCCCCGGGCTACCCAGAGGAGCAACTAGACAATCCTAGGAGGGACTTGTCCCAGAAGGTCACACAGACCACCCTTCCATCCCGTGCTAGAGTGGTCGTGAAGCCTCTGATGCATACTTCCAAGGACAGGGCACTCACTGCTGCTCAAGACAGCCTGTGGACATCTTGGACGGTGAGAAAAGGCAGACTATTGCCCGAGCACCCCAACTGCCCCCTTGTCTCCATATGCAAGCCACACATGTGGCTGGGAAGGTCTTTCCAAGCTGTCCTCTCTGAAGCACCATGCCGCCCACCGTAACCCATCCTGCCTGGTCAAAATCAATCCTTCCTCTTCCACGTTATACAGCCCTTGGTCTCAGCACACACAGCTACCTGTCTGTGTTACCACCTGCTTTATAACTATCTGCCTCTTTCATTTAACTGTGAGGTCTTTGAAGCCATAAACTAAGTTTTTTCCTTGACACCCAAACAGATGCTTAAAAAGTCTTTCATTAAAAAAATGCAATTCTTTAACAACAATCACCAAGTTTCCTTGGCTCACTTGCGTGCATTCTCTTCCCTAATCTCATTCTCTCTCTCTCTCTCTCTCTCTCTCTCTCTCTCTCAGCCATGTGAGGAAACCAGAGGGAGGGCGCTCACTTCTGTGCTGGACACACCCCACAGGGCAACACCATCACCGACAATCACCTACTCCCTCCTACACTCTCATCCCAGCGCAATTTCCAGTTTCCCTCCACCCCCAGAGAAGGGGGGCTCAAAGCAATGGTTTTGGGATCTCAAGTCAGCTTTCTAATCCAATGATCTGTCCCCTGGTTCTCAAACTTGACCATGCATCAGAGACCTCCGGGGTAGGGGAGGTGGGCTCAAGTCACAGACTGATGGAGTGCACCCTCAGAGTTTCCAATTCAGTGGGCCTGGTGTAGGACTCGAGAGTTTCCACCTCTAACAAGTTTTCAGATGGTGCTGATGCCGCCGGTCCAGGGATCTCACTCTGAGAACCATGGCACCACAGTGCTTCGCTGAGGACAGTCCTTGAAGGACACACGGAGGCTTGGGCAATATTCTCCTTCTCTTACCCTCCAAGATGTCCACAGCTGTTTCAGGAAGCGCTGAGCACCTTGTGGGTATGTAAGCAGAGGCCACAAGACTATAACACACACAGCATTTCCACTCATGATTTATCTGACCTGTGTTTGTATACCTCCAGAAGCAAGATGCCCACTACTTGTCAAATTAGACTACCCTATCTTCGGTTATTTCTTATATTGAGGGACTTGCCATCTCCTACCTAGGGTTGCCAAATAAATTTAAAAAACCATAAAACTGGTTAAATTTGAATTTCTGACAAACATTGGGTAACTTTTTAGTAAAAGGTGTGTACCATACAAATAGGGTTATTTTTATTTGCCAAATCTGGCAACCCTATACTCCTACCCATTAGCTCTCCAGGTGCCTGAGCCAAATGCCTGCCAATCCTGAAGCAGCCAGATGAGCTCAATCTCAGGTGAAGCCACTTCTTCTACTTCTCAAAAACCATTTACGCCAAAGCCAAGAGCCATGTGTGCCAGATGAGATCCAGGGCACGGATGCTTACTGCAGCCCCAGGAAATACACTTGGCCAGAGCTGCTCTTGGAGCCCAGGTCTTACAGCTGATCCAGGGCTGGGTTGCTGTCCGAAAAATGACCTCCCACCTGGGCTCCCAGGTGTCGGCCTCCTTGCCTTTAAAGCAGATAGATGACCTCCATTCTGGAGCCCTAGCAGACTGCCAAAACCTGGTCATCCATCCACATTGCACTGTAGATGAATATTAGTCCAGACTAAAACTTGCTTCTTCTGGTTCCATGTTGCAGCCTGTTGCTAATTCAAGAATCATTTACTATAAGAGGTAACCCCAGGATCCAGTACAGGTGCCAAGTGGCACCTGTGTAGGTCTCGTCATTTTAGAACTTCAAATACCATGGATCAGAAGAGTCCTGCCCACTTTGTGACATCCCTCTTACACACCATCCAGCCCAACCACCTCAAAGAAGACCAGAAAGAGAAAGGGACTCACCCAAGCTCAAATTCAAGTTGACAGCAGAGCTAGATAAGAATCTAAACCTACTGATCTCAGCTCAGACCTCATCCTACCCTTCCGGGGCTCCCTCCAAACAAAAGGGAACTAGTGGCAAATAAAAACCATGGAGGTATACCATTTTTCTTCCACGGAGCTAGCAACAGTAAAAAATTCTGACAATATCAAGCATTGGTGAGGATGTGGAGAAAATTGGACTCCCCTAGATGGCTGTTGGGGATTTAAATCGTTACAGCGACTTTGGAGAGCAATTGGGAATACCTCGTAGAATTTAAAGTGCATGGACGGTACAACATAATGATTCCACGGCTCGTGACATGCCCCAGACAAACACTGCCACGGTGCCAGACAGGATCCAGGGCACGGATGCTTACTGCAGCACTGTTTGTTATGGTGAAAAATTGGAAACAATCTAAATATGCAACAAGGCAAAAATGAGAAACAAAACATAGCCTATCCACATGACAGAATACCTTGCAGTAGTTTGAACGAATGGATTAGAGATAAATTTATCAACAAGAATAGAGGTCAAATGTGAAAAAGCCAGGTGTGAAGGGACCCAGAGCAAATTTATGTTCATATTGAAATGCATTTTCACAAAACAATCCCATGTATCTATTATTTATAATACATTACATATGTATATAGAAACACAAGGGTTTCAAAACAATTTCTTTTAAAAGACTTGCCGAGAAGGAAACACAGCTATTCATGAAAGCCATGATAGGGTTGATTCTGGGAAAGGGGTAAAGGATAAAATATAAGGATGTCAATCAAAGGGCGCTTCAATTTTGGAATGTTTTGTGTTTCATTAAAAATATGCTTGAAGTAAATACAACAGTATGTTCATGGTTATTATCCCAGCAGCAAGCATGCCAATTTATTACTTTTGTATTTTTATTTTGTTTTAACTTTTTAAAGAATAATAAAGCACTATTCTCAGGCCCTGCTCTCTCCCCACTCCCCGACCCCCTCCAGCCTACCTGACTGACCAAATACAAATTTCTCAGATTTTAATTATTCATGGCCTGAGGCTGGGCGTGAGTGCAGAGCTCCATCCTTAAGGGAGAACGGAAGAATGCATTCAATGCAGGCTAAAATCGCCCTCCCTCCATCAGGACGAGAGATGACCTTGGGTTTGAGTGAAATGGGAGAGGGTTTAATGTACTGGATGCTTCCCCCGATCTACTTCAGGGAGATGGAAGGAAACTCTCACCTGGTTCAATAATTTATCAGAACCTAAGCATGATGAAATGAAGAACCTTCCATAGGCATGGACTGTGAGTTCAGCAACAGCTCTCCAGGACCACTCGCTGGATGCTCTGAGGCGAGGGGCTCGTCTCAGCTTGAGGATGGAAAGGGGGAGCATGATCCTCATTGATGGGAGAAGTCAAACTCCAGGGGGCACACAGATCACATGGGGAGCCTGTTAAATGTAGATCTTGAGTCAGTGGGTCTGGAGGAGGGGAGGCAGGGACAGGAAGCAGTGCTAGGGATGTTGCATTTCTATCAAGATCCCAGTGCTCTGGGTGTGGCTGGTCCATGACACCGCTTGGAGTAACGAGTCTCCACCCTGCCCACTGTCACTACCACCTGCTCCTCCTGCTTCATTGTCCTACTTATAAACAAAAGCTTGAGTACTGATGGTGTCTGATGGTACTGAGGGTCAGGAGAACCAGAAACACCTAACTCTTGCCTTTAGTCCCAAGGGAGATGACCACTGAGGATCAGAGCTCCCCTCGTTAGAGGCCATGGGTTCTGTGACGCAGAGGAAGGGATCAGGTTGGAGCACAAGACTTGGCTGGGGTGACTAATAGTTCTAGATTGCCAGGATTTTCAGTGCTAAACCCAGAAAAATCTCAGGAAAACCAGAACATGTTGGTCACCTTTACAAAGCCCCACTTGGAAGACCAATGCATGGTTATAAAAATGAGAAGGTGGTTCTCTCTGGGATGGGGAGGGGATGGAAGTGTTGAGCTTCTGGCTCAGCTACCATCTGGCTACAACCTGACTCCACTCAGGTTACCCCTGGCCATTGGGCCACAGTCATTGGCCTTTTGGGGCCTGGGTCCCCAAAACCTCTTAATGTTATTCCTATCTAAAAAACAAAAAAACTAACATCTTCTCCAGCACCCAGTTCATGAAGGAAGCTGGGGAGATGTGAGGGGAAGAGAGTGTTTCCTCGAATAGGAAAGACCAGCCTGAGTTTAAATTTTAGCAGCGCCATCTGTGAGTCATGTGACCCGGGGCCAGTAAACTTATCCACGGGTCTCAGCTTTCTCATCTGTGAAATGGGGATAAAAATGCACCCCCTCCCCCTCAAGATTGTGGTGCAGACTAAATGAGATCACATGAGGAAAGAGCCCAGCTCCTGGGTGGGTAGTCCATGGTCGCTGTCTCCCAAGCCCTCCAGCCCCCAGGGTCTGGTAGCACAGAGGAGCCACCCGTGAGAGAGAACACTTGCCCAGAGGATTCTTCCTCCAGCTTCCTTCTCCACGCTTCCGCTGCCCTTCTGCTTTCAGCAGGAGTGTGAAGGTCTCAAGTGCTATCAGCTGTTCTTGTGACTCAGCCTTGGGCAGTAAGCGCGGAAATACCACAGGCAGAGCCTGTTCTGGTGACATTTCAAATCCAAAGTATCTTTCGCGTCCCCTTGCAGGCTGAAGCTGGTCAGTAACCACCCCTCAAAAACTCCTGTCTCTTTTTTCAAGGGTTGTTTCTCACTCTACTTCCCGTGGGGATGTCACTTGATAGTGTACAGAGCACTGTCCCATGCCCAAGCATTAAATATAACCCTCTTGGCAATGCTGCCAAGAAGGAAACTAATGCTCAAAAAGGTCAAATCAACTGCCCAGACTTCCCCAGCTGGTTTGTGGCAGAGCAGGATTTGTACCCAGGACCTCCTATTCACGAGGAACTTAAGTGACCACACCTGTCACTGCCTCAGTGGCCACCACCACACTGCTCCTGGCTTTCTCCAGCCTGACCTACCCTCCATCACCCCGCTCCCCCCTAGACCTTCTCTCTTATGCCCCCAGGAGTCCCTTTTGATGTAAACAAGCCCACCCCCATGCTCAACCACTTCACCAAAAACTCAGCAACCAAGCCTTTTGTCCTGCCTGACATTCTCTACCCGACAGACCCCCACTTGCCCTCTGGCCCTCTCCCCTCCCCCACCACACACACCTTAGGGCCCAAATCTGCGTAAGCACCCTCAGTAAGCACCCTCGCGGCTGCTCACGGCTACTCCCGGGCCAGGCTTTCCTGGTCCAGGTAAAGATGTTTCTTCAAGCTCTCTTGTCCGCTCCTCATCACCGTCCCTCCCCCTGAAGACTCCCCACCCACCTCCAGACTCAGTCTCCCTCTCCACCCTGTGTCTGGCGACTTCCAGAGCAGGGTTTCTCAACCTCGGCACTACGGACATTTCGAGCCGGATAACTATTGTGGAGACAGTCCAGTACACGGTAGGAGGTTGAACAGCATCCCTGGCCTCTACCCACTAGATGCCAGTAGTCTGTCCCCATAGCTATGACAATCAAAAATGTCCCCCAGACATTGTCCAATGTCCTCCAGGGGGACAAAGTCACCCCCAAGTGAGAAGCACTGGTCTAGAGCAACATCAGCATCTGGACCCCAGGTCCAGTGCCTTTCACCACTCCAGACCCAGTGACCCATTTCCATCTGTCTCTTTCCTGGGGCGGCCACTGGCCTGCTCCTCTGCCCAGAACCAGCCAGCAAGCAGGGCGAAGCATGAGGACTGGATCCATCCACACCCACTCCCGCCAGGCTGCCTAGTACTTGCCCTGATCTGTATTGAACTGCTTGCTCTTTGTTCATATTTCTTCCCTTTGCCCATTCTCTTTTCTGCCTCCTCCACTGGGATACTAAAAGCAAGAACTTAACTATTCTCTTTACTGTTCTATCCCTGAGACCAGTAGAGTGCCAGGCACAGAAAACATTTACGGAAGGAGGGAGGAGTGGGTAGGAGGGAGGAGAGAAAGAAGGGGAAAAGTCCCGAAGAGGACAGCACAGCAGAAGGCGGGAAGTACTGATCAGATGTAGCAACAAGAGTCAAACGTGACATCTGTGCCTTGACACAATCTGTAGCTAATAAAAGGGAAAATGTATCTCTAGATTCACTGACATGGAAATATCCCTAATAAAGCTGACTATTTATATGCCCACCTGTGTATTTATGCCCAAAGAAATAATCTGAAAGGATGCTCACCAAAAGGATGAAGATGTTTATCTCTGAGTGGTGAGATTTCAGGGGGAATTTTGCTTTCCCTTTACTTCAGTTTCCTGCAAAAGGAATTACCCTTCCCAGCAGAAAATGTTATAAATCATGTGTTTTCAAAGAATGTACTTTAAGAGAGGGAAAATCTCATGTGAAAAGTTTGGATGGAGGGGCACCTGGGTGGCTCAGTCAGCTGAGAATCTGGGGTTGTGGGATTGAGCCCTGCTTTGGGCTCCACGTGGCACCTGCTTGAGATTCTCTTCCTTTCTTTCCCTCTGCCCCTCTCCTCTGCTCATGCTCACTCTCTCTCTCTCTTTAAAATAAAAAGTTTAGATGGAAAGTGAGATATACGAAGAAGATACTTACTATACATAATATGTAGCCCAATTAAAAAGAGCTTTTTAATTTTTATATGGAAAGAAATTTTAAAAACAGATCGGGAGGTAACCCACCACATTCCAACCACAGTGGTTCTGAGATGTAGGCTGCAGGAATGCAATCCCTTTATCATTTCTCTTTATGTACGTCTTTATTTTTCAAACCCTGTAGGGGAGCATTGTCCAATATGGTAGGAAGTAGTTATTAGCACTTGAAATGTATCATGCATGATATGATAGAGGGCCTGAATTTTTTATATGATTTTATTAATTGCGGTTATCGTTACTATAGCCTCACGTGCCTACTGGCTACCGAATACAGTAGCAGAGCTTTAATGTGAATATCTTTTGATACTTAGAAAAAGAGCACTAGATGAGATTTCTAAGCTAATAAATAAAAATTCAGAACAGAAAATCCAAATGCTGCCCCAGCGTCTGGCCCAATTCCAGCCCAACGCTGCGTTCTGCATCTGTTTATTATAAGATCTGAATGCCCCATCCAAACTTTCTTGGCAGATGTATCATTTTTTTACACTTTTTAAAAAAAACTGAAGGATGACTTCTTCATTTCTTATTCAGTATTTGAAAGTGAGGCAGAGTCAATGAACTCACACATATTCCAGAAACTGACTTCCTTAGACCTTAACAGAAGGTACTTAAGTGCACAGATGTTTGCTCGTTTTAAAAAGAGGCCTTTGCTGCGTATGAAAAAACATTCTCCCTAATTTTTCGCTCAATTTGTTTTAAGCTGGTAATGAAATCTGTGAATCTGTGCTCCCTTTCTTCGGGAAAAATGGAATTTTGATATCTTTTAAAAATCAGAACGCAACGGGATAATGGAGAAATCAGTCTCAATGGCACATTTCATGTTCGTTTCAGAGCTGTGATGTAAACATGATGATGCTTTGCTTTTGGGGTCTTTGAGATTTTTGCCACAAGCCTAGGAGCTCAGGTGGATTACTGCCTAATGCATGCTTCTTCGGTAGATTTTTGTTAACAAATTGCACGTCTGCTCGTTTGAAATAAAATCATGAAGTTGTTAATGTCTTTGCACAAAGACTGTTCCATTCTACTTGCCCTGGAGAGGAAGACTTTGTACCAATCAGCTCATGCTCTCCTGCAGTAAAGAGCTGAAGGAGGGACGGAAAGCCTGCATCAACGGTGCCCTTCCCCTGTGCCAACTAGTCACGCACAAAAGAGGTTTGAACAAGTATCTCTTCACAGGAGCCAGAGGAGAGAAGAGAGGAAGTGCTGCTTGGACTATGGTTTCACAAAATAAATAATAATGAAATAAAACACCACACATTTGTGTTTTATTCACCACCTTAATGTCTGGACTTGTGTAGACTTTGCATTCAAAGATGCAGAACAGGCTATAATGAACAACAACAAAATAGCCCTCCAATTCACCACCCAGAGACAAAAATCATTCACTTTTGGAGAGCCTTCTTCCACATTTCTCTCTATCCCAGCAGTCCTCAGCTGGGGCAATTTTGTCCCCCGGGGGACATTTGGCAATGTCTGGAGACATACTTGGTTGTCACAACTGGGAGGGAGTGTTCCTGGCATTTAGTGGGTAGAGACTAGAGACACTGCTAAACATCCTACAATGCACAGGACAGCCCCACACCCCACACCCACCCCACGCAAAGAACTATCCAGCCCAAATGTCAGTAGCACTGAGGCAGAGAAATCCTACTATACAGATATGGATGTCTAGCTCTGTGATCAAGTACTGCCCATTCCCTAGAGGGGGCCTCATTCATTTCTTACCAGAATTCTGTAAGAATAGTTTACAGATACTATAGCTGGAGAGACTGAAGCTCAGAGAAGTGAAGTGTCTTGCCCAAGGTTGCACAGCTCTAACTGCACAGCAGTTAGTCATTGTGCTAAATCAGAAATCCGGGCTTGAGAGATTCCAAACCATGCCTTTCCCATCATCCACCGATTTGCTCCATTTTCACCCCAGGACCCATTTTACAAAAAGCAATTAGGGACCTGAGAGTAAGACCCTCCATCACCCTTCCAGAACCAAAGGGAGTCAGGGCTTTAGTCTTCATGCACGGCGTTCAAGTGATTCTGTTATTTAAATCCTCTCAATAGTCTAATTTACATTTTCATCAATATGATCTGTCAAGAATTAAAAGAATACTTTTAAGTTTCTCACTAATTTCTTTTTCTGTCAATTTCTGATTGGCATGTCCAACTTCATTTCTGTATATTTTTATAAGCTATATTACACTCATAGTTGTTATATCTTGGTTGTGGATGAAATCCTCAATCAGTTTGTCAAGTGACTTTCTTAGTCTCATTAAGCAATGTCCACCTTGAATTCCCCTTCCTCTGATAACAGTGTTGTGACCTCTGTCTTCCGTTTGTCTTCATTTGGCCTGTGGATCTGCGATTATTGTGCCTTAATTATTTAACGTCAGGGATGTGCTTTTGAAGTGGCATCTGGTTCGATCTGAGTTGAATTTACCCAGTCTGAGAATCATTTTCTTTTAAGGGGTAGAATTTTTTTTAATTCATAACAGATACCTTTGGTCTTAACCATTTTCTTATTTTATGTTTTATATGCTTCTATCTTTGTTTCTCATTTTCCTACCTACTGCTAATTTGGTAAAAAGAATATTTTTAGTTCTACTGGTGATTATTTTTATATCTTTAAATAACATGCTTTGCTTCCATGTCTGAAGATAGTAAATTCAGAAACTAAAAAAAAAAAAAAATTAACAGTTGACTCCCTTTATAAAAGTAAGAAAATACCTTCCTTCATGCGCCCTCACTTTCTCTTCACCCCTACTTCTGGTTTTTAGTGATATGATCTAAGAGTTTTTGTTTTGGTCTTTTCTAGTACAATTACGGGGTTATTTTGTTATGTTTATTTTTTTAAGTTTATTTTTTTGAGAGAGACAGAGATAGAGAGACAGCTCATGTGGGGAAGGGGTTAAGAGAGAGGATAAGAGAAAGAGAATCCTACCCAGGCTCCGCATTGTCAGACACTTACACATATATATATTCAGCTGTCATTTGGGCTCTCTCCAGAGTTTGGCTATAGATGATAATGCTGCTATAAACATCAAGGTGCATGAACCCCCATGAATCTATTTTTCTATCCTTTGGGTAAATACCTAGTAGTGGAATTGCTGGATCATAGGGTACTTCTACTTTTAAATTTTTAAGGAATCTCCATACGTTTTCCAGAGTGGCTGCACCAGTTTGCATTCCCACCATCACTGCAAGAGGGTTCCCCTCTGTTTGCATCCTTGCCAACACCTGTTGTTTCTTGTGTTGTTAATTTTAGCCATTCTGACAGGTATGAGGTGATAACTTATTGTGGTTTTGTTTTGTATTCCCTGATGATGAGTGATGTTGAGCATCTTTTCATATGCCTGTTAGCCATCTGGTTGTCTTTGGAAAAATGTCTATTCATGTCTTCTGCCCATTTCATAACTGGATTATTTGTTTTTTGGGTGTTGAGTTTAAGAAGTTCTTTATAGATTTTGGATACTAACCTTTTATCCGATAGGTCATTTGCAAGAATCTTCTCCCATTCTGTAGGCTGCCTTTTAGTTTTGTTGATTGTTTCCTTTGCTGTGCAGAAGTTCTTTACCTTGATAAAGTCCCAATAGCTCATGTTTACTTTTGCTTCCCTTGCCTCTGGAGACATGGCTAATAAGAAGTTGCTTCAGTTGCAGTCGGAGAGGTTACTGCCAGTGTTCTCCTCTAGGATTTTGATCATTCCCTGTCTCACATTTTGGTCTTTCATCCATTTTGAATTTATTTTTGTGTAGTGTGTGAATGTAGTCCAGTTTCATTCCTCTGTATATTGCTGTCTAGTTTTCCCAAAACCATTTGTTGAAGAGACTTTTTTTCTATTGGATATTCTTTCCTGCTTTGTCAAAGATTAGTTGACCATATAGCTGTGGGTCCATTTCTGGGTTTTCTATCTTGTTCCATTGATATCTGTCTGTTTTTGTGCCAGTACCATACTGTCTTCATAACTACAGCTTTGTAATGATATAGCTTGAAGTCTGGAATTGTTATGTCTCCAGTTTTGCTTTTCTTTTTCAGGATTGCCTTCGCTATTCAGGGTCTTTTGTGATTTCATACAAATTTTAGGATTGTTTGTTCTAGCTCTGTAAAAAAATGCTGGTGGTATTTTGATGGGGATCGTATTAAATGTGTAGATTGCTTTGGGTAGTATAGAAATTTTCACAATGTTTGTTCTTCCAATCCATCAGCATTGAATGTTTTTCCATTTCTTCGTGTTTTTGTGTCCTCTTCAATTTTCTTCATAAGTGTTCTACAGTTTACAGAGTACAGATCTTTTCACCTCTTTGGTTTGGTTTATTCTTATGTACTTATGGTTTTTGGTGAAACTGTAAATGGTATCAATTTCTTGATTTATTTTTCTGCTGCTTCATTATTGGTGTATAGAAGTGCAACAGATTTCTGTACATTGGTTTAATATCCTGTGACTTTGCTGAATTCATGTATTAATTCTAGCAATTTTGAGGTGGAGTCCTTCTGGTTTTCTACATAGAGTAACATGTCATCTGCAAATAGTGAAAGTTTGACTTCTCCCTTTCTGATTTGGATGTCTTTTATTTCTTTTCATTGTCTGATTGCTCAGGCTAGGACTTCCGGTAGTGTTAAACAGTAACAGTGAGAGTGGACATCCCTGTCCTGTTCCTGACCATAGGGGAAAAGCTCTGGTTTTCCCCATTGAGGATATTAGTCATGGGTCTTCCATATATGGACTTTAGGATATTGAGGTATATTCCATCTATCCTTACTTTGTTGAAGGTTTTTTATCAAGAATGGATGCTGTATTTTGTCAAATGCTTTCTCTGCATCTAGTGAGAGGATCATATGGTTCTTATCCTTTCTTTTATTAATGTGGTGTATCACATTCATTGATTTGCAAATATTGAACCAGCCCTACAGCTGAGGAATATATCCCACTTGATCACGGTGAATAATCCTTTTAATGTACTATTGGATTCAATTTGCTAGTATCTTGTTGACAATTTTTGCATCCAGGTTTGTCAGGAACATTGGCCTGCAATTCTCCTTTTTGGTAGGGTCTTTGTCTGGTTTTGGAATCAAGGTAATGCTGGCCTAGTAGAAGGAGTTTGGAAGTTTTCCTTCCATTTCTATTTTTCGGGATAGTTTGAAAAGAACAGGTACTAACTGTTCTTTAAATGTCTGATTGAATTCCTCTGGGAAGCCATCTGGCCCTATCTTTGGTTTATTGAGAGATTTGATTACTGATTCAATTTATTTGCTGGTTATGGGTCTGTTTGAATTTTCTATTTCTTCCTGTTTCAGTTTTGATAGTTTGTATGTTTCTAGGAATTTGTCCTTTTCTTCCAGATGTCCAGTTTGTTAACATATAAAACTTTTCATTATATCCCCTTATAATTGTTTGTATTTCTGAGGTATTGGTAGTGATCTCTCCTCTTTCATTCACTGTTTTGTTTATTTAGGTCCTTTCCCTTTTCTTTTTGATAAGACAGGCTAGGGGGTTATCAATTCTATTAATTCTCTTAAAGAAGCAGATCTTAGTTTCATTGATCTGTTCCACTGGGGTTTTTTGTTTGTTTGTTTGTTTTGTTTCTATATCATTTATTTCTGCTCTAGTCTTCATTACTTCCCTTACTCTGATGGCTTTAGGCTTTATTTGCTGTTCCTTTTCTAGCTCCTTTAGGTGTAAGTTTAGGTTGCATATTTGAGACTTATTGCTTCTTGAGGTAGACCTGTATTCCAATACATTTCCTTCTTTTTTGTTGTTGTTTTTTTTAGGATAGTATCTGTTTATTTTAACATTCCGTGGCTCTGTGCAGTACAAAAAAGTAGCAAAAGTTAAGATTATAGAACTAAAGGAGTTCAGAGTCTATAAACTCTTTTTTTTTTTTTACAAATAGTTTATTGTCAAGTTGGTTTCCATATAACACCCAGTGCTCATCCCCAAAAGTGCCCTTCTCCATGCACACCCCCCCCACACACCTATGAGTCCTCAGTTTGTTCTCATCATTCAAGAGTCTCTCATGGTTTGCCTCTCTCCCTCTCTCCCACCATTTCCCCCCTTCTTCTCCCCCATGGTCCTCCGTTAAGTTCCTCCTAATCCTCCTATACGTGCATACATATGATATTTGTCCTTCTCTGCCTGACTTATTTCACTAAGCATAACACCCTCAAGGTCCATCCATGTTGCTACACACAGCCAGATTTCATTGTTTCTCATTGCCATGTAGTATTCCATGCTATAGATAAACCACATCTTCTTGATCCATTCGTCCATTGATGGACACTTAGGCTCTTTCCATGTTTGGGCTATTGTTGAGAGTGCTGCTATAAACACTGGGGTACATGTGCCCCTATGCCTCAGCATTTCTGTATCCCTTGGGTAAATTCCTAGCAGTGCTATTGCTGGGTCATAGGGGAGTTCTACTGTTAGTTTTTTGAGGAACCTCCACACTGTTTTCCAGAGGGGCTGCACCAGTTTACATTCCCACCAACAGTGTAGGAGGGTGCCCGTTTCTCCACATCCTCGCCAGCATCTAGAATTCTTTGATTTGCTCATTTTAGCCACTTGGACTGGTGTGAGGTGGTATCTCAGTGTGGTTTTGATTTGTATTTCCCTGATGGGGAGGGATGTTGAGCATCGTTTCATGTGTCTGTTGGCCATCTGGATGTCCTCTTTGGAGAAGTGTCTGTTCATATCTTCTGCCCATTTCTTTACTGAGTTGTTTGTTTCTCGGGTGTGGAGTTTGGTGAGTTCCTTATAGATTCTGGATATCAACCCTTTATCTGATATGTCATTTGCAACTATCTTTTCCCATCCCGTTGGTTGCCTATTAGTTTTGTGGATTATTTCCTTTGCCGTGCAGAAGCTTTTAATCTTGATGAGGTCCCAATCATTAATTTTTGCTCTTGATTCCCTTGCTTTTGGGGATGTGTCAAGTAGGAAGTTGCTGCGGTGGAGGTCAAGGAGGTTGTTTCCTGCTTTCTCCTCTAGGGTTTTGATGGTTTCCTATCTCAAGTTCAGGTCCTTTATCCATTTTGAGTTTATTTTTGTGTATGGTGTGAGAGATTGATCTAGTTTCATTCTTCTGCATGTTGCTATCCAGTTCTTCCAAAACCATCTGTTAAAGAGGCTGTCTTTTTTCCATTGGATATTCTTTCCTGCTTTGTCAAAGATTAGTTGGCTGTATACCTTTGGGTCCAGCTCTGAGTTGTCAATTCTATTCCACTGGTCTATGTGTCTGTTTTTGTGCCAATACCATACTGTCTTGATGATGACAGCTTTGTAGTAAAGGCTAAAATCAGGGATGGTGATACCTCCCGTTTTGGTTTTATTTTTCAGTATTACTTTAGCTATTCACGGTCTTTTGTGGTTCCATACAAATTTTAGGATAGTTTGTTCTAGTTTTGAGAAGTATGCTGGTGCAATTTTGATTGGAATTGCATTGAATGTGTAGATTGCTTTGGGTAGCAATGACATTTTAACTATATTTGTTCTTCTGATCCATGAGCATGGAATGTTTTTCCATTTCGTTGTGTCTTCTTCAATTTCCTTCATAAGTTTTCTATAGTTTTCATCATACAGATCTCTTGTATCCTGGTTACGTTTATTCCTAGATATTTTATGGTTTTTTGTTCAATTGTGAACGGGATCAGGTTCTTGATTTCTCTTTCTGTTGCTTCATTATTGGTGTTTAAAAATGAAACCAATTTCTGTACGTTGATTTTGTACCCTGCAATTGGCTGAATTCTTGGATCAATTCTAGAAGGCTTCTGGTGAAGTCTGTCGGGTTTTCTATGTAGAGTATCATGTCATCTGCGAAAAGTGACAGTTTGATGTCTTTGCCAATTCTGATGCCTTTGATTTCCTTTTGTTGTCTGATGGCTGATGCTAGGACTTCCAGCACTATGTTAAACTACAGTGGTGAGAGTGGACATCCCTGCCGTGTTCCTGATCTCAGGGGGGAAAGCTCTCAGTTTTTCCCCATTGAGGATGATGTTAGCTGAAGGCTTCTCATAGATGGCTTTTATGATGGTTAAGTAGGTTCCTTCTATTCCGACTTTCTCTAGAGTCTTTATTAAGAAGGGATGCTGTATTTTGTCAAATGCTTTTTCTGCATTTATCGACAGGATCATATGGTTTTTATCTTTTCTTTTGTTGATATGATGTATCACATTGATTGATTTGTGAATGTTGAACCAGCCCTGTAACCCAGGAATGAATCTCACTTGACCTTGGTGGATAATTCCTTTTATGTGCTGTTGAATTCGATTTGCAAGGATCTTGTTGAAGATTTTTGCATCCGTATTCATCAAGGATATTGGCCTGTAGTTCTCTTTTTTTGCTGGATCTCTGTCTGGCTTGGGAATCAGAGTGATGCTGGCTTCATAAAATGAGTCCAGGAGTTTTCCTTCGATTTCTATTTTTTGGAATAGCTTGAGAAGAATTGGGATTAATTTTGTTTAAAACGTCTGGTAGAATTCCACAGGGAAGCCATCAGGTCCAGGGCTCTTATTTGTTGGGAGATTTTTGATAACTGATTCGATTTCTTCACTCATCATGGGTCTGTTCAGATTTCCTATCTCTTGCCGTGTGAATTTTGGTAGTGAGTGTGTGTTTAGGAATTTGTCCATTTCTTCTAAGTTGTCCAATTTGTTGGCATATAATTTTTCATAGTATTTCCTGATAATCGTCAAATTTGTTGGCATATAATTTTTCATAGTATTCCCTGATAATTGCTTGTATTTCTGAGGGGTTGGTTGTAATCAGTCCATTTTTATTCATGATTTTGTCTATTTGGGTGCTCTCTCTTATTTTTTTGAGAAGCCTGGCTAGAGGCTTGTTAATTTTATTTATTTTTTCAGAGAATCAACTCTTGGTTTCATTGATCTGTTCAATTGTTTCTTTGGTCTCTATGTTGTTTATTTCTGCTCTAATTTTTACTATTTCTCTTCTTCTACTGGGTTTAGGGTGTTCTTGTTGCTCTGCCTCTAGTTCCTTTAGATGAGCTGTTAGATTTTGGATTTGTGCTTTTTCTAATTTCTTGAAATAGGGCTGGAGTGCAATGTACTTTCCTCTTAGGACTGCCTTTGTCGCATCCCATAGATTTTGGATTGTTGTGTTTTCATTTTCATTTGTTTCCATATGTTTTTAAATTTCTTTTCTAATTGCCTGATTGGCTCATTCATTCTTTAGTAGGGTGTTCTTTAACCTCCATGTTTTTGGAGGTTTTCCAGACTTCTTCCTGTAATTGATTTCAAGTTTCAAAGCATTATGATCTGACAGTGTGCATGGTATGATCTCAATTCTTTTATATTTATTGAGGGCTGCTTTATGTCCCAGTATGAGTTCTATCTTGGAGAATGTGCCATGTGCACTTGAGAAGGAAGTGAATTCCCTGGCCTCAGGATGTAGAGTTCTAAATATATCTGTCAGATCCATCTGGTCCAATGTGTCTTTCAAGTCCATTATTTCTTTAGTGATTTTCTGTCTGGTTGACCTATCCATTGCTGTAAGCGGAGTATTAAAGTCCCCTACTATTAGCACATTCTTGTCCATAAGATTGTTTCTGTTTGTGATTGTTTTAAGTATTTAGGTGTTCCCATATTCGGTGCATAGACATTTATGATTGTTAGTTCTTCCTGATGGATACACCCTGTAATTATTATGTAGTGCCCTTCTTCATCTCTTGTGATTGTCTTTAATTTCAAGTCCAGTTAGTCTGATATAAGTATAGCTACTCCAGCTTTCTTTTGATTTCCAATAGCATGAAATATATTTCTCCATCCCCTTACTTTTAATCTGAAGGTATCTTCCAGTCTAAAATGCATTTCTTGGGGCACCTGGGTGGCTTAGTTGGTTAAGCGTCCGACTTCCGCTTGGGTCATGGTCTCGCGGTTTGTGGGTTCAAGCCCTGTGTCGGGCTCTGTGCTGACTGTCAGCTCAGAGCCTGGAGCCTATTTCGGAGTCTGTATCTCCCTCTCTCTGACTCTCTCCTGATCACGCTGTCTCTCTCTCTCTTAGAAATAAATAAAAATATTTTAAAAAAAAACAAAAATAAAAAATAAAAAAAATAATAAAATGTGTTTCTTGTAGACAGCAAATGGATGGATTTTGTTTTTTTTATCCATTCTGCTACCCTATGTCTTTTGATTGGAGCATTCAGCCCATTTACATTCAGTGTTATTATTGAAATATGTGGATTTAGAGTCTTTGTATCTTTTGTAGGGTTCATGTTTGTGGTGGTGTCTCTGGTATCTTTGTTCCTTGCAACATTTCCTTCAGAGTGCCCCCCTCAGGATTTCTTGTAGGGCTGGCTTAGTGGTGACAAATTCATTCAATTTCTGTTTATTTGGAAAGACTTTTATCTCTCCTTTTATTTTGAATGACAGGCTTGCTGGATAGAGGATTCTTGGCTGCATATGTTTTCTGTTCATCACATTGAAGATCTCCTGCCATTCCTTTCTGGCCTGCCAAGTTTCATTAGATAGGTCTGTCACACTCTGATAGGTTTCCCTTTGTATGTTAGGGCCCTTTTCTCCCTAGCTGCTTTCAAAATTCTCTCTTTGTCCTTATATTTTGCCATTTTTACTATGATATGCCGTGCAGAAAATCGATTCAAATTACGTCTGAGGGGAATCCTCTGTGCCTCTTGGATTTCAACGTTTACTTCCTTCCCCAGGTTGGGGAAGTTCTCTGCTATAATTTGTTCCAGGACTCCTTTAGCACCTTTCCCTCTCTCTTCCTCTTCTGGGATTCCTCTGATACAGATATTATTGTGTTTGACCGTATCTCTGTGCTCTCGAACTCTTCTTTCATGTTTCTGGATCAGTTTGTCTCTTTTTTTCTCAGTTTCTTCTTTTTCTATAATGGTATCTTCTAAATCACTTATTCTCCTTTCTGCCTCTTCAGTCTGTGCATTGGACGCCTCCAGTTTATTATGTATCTCATTTATCACATTTTTTAATTCATCATGCCTATTTTTATAATTCATGTTGCTTGTAGCCATAGTTTCTTTGATGTCCCCTATGCTTTTTTCAAGCCCAGCTATTAATTTTATGATTATTGTTCTAAAATCTTGTTCAGTTATGCTGCTTATATCTGTTTTGAGCAGTTCATTAGCTGTCAATTCTTGAAATTTCTTTGGAGGAGAGCTCTTTCCTTTCGTCATTTTAGTTGGCTTTCTGTCTCTTGTTAGTTTTAAAGACTTGTTATGCTCTCTGCACCTGTGAGTGCTGCTGTACCCACGAAGACTCTTTGACTGTCCAGGGCATACCCTTTCAGAGAGTGTTTCTTGAATGGTATCTCTTGGTCTCTCTTATTGAGACCTTGGTTATTTTATTTTCCTACTTGTAGTGATATTTGGGACTCCTCCCCATTTGTACTTTGGCTTGTTTCTTGAGGTAGCTCTGGAGAAGAAAACAGACAGACAAACACACAGGGAGCAGAGGCACACAAATGCACAGACAAATCCGAAAAACATGCAAACCGAGAGGGAAAACGAAAAAGTTAAGAGAAAAGACGGAGGAGGGAAGGCGAATAATAGAAAATAAAAAATACATAAAAAGGTCAAAAAGAAGAAAAGGAAAAAAAGAAAAAAAAAACCGATGTACAAAGAACAGTTTAAAGCATATAACCGGATTTCCCAGCTACATTTAAGTAGCCGGGTGTATGCAGTGCTGGTTGTAGAACATAGAGAAAGAGAGAGAAGACAGGGTGGGGATGAGGCAAAATTAGAAATAGAATGAACAGGCAGAAGGAATAAGAAGCTCTTTTCAGGGGCACCTGGGTGGCTTAGTCGGTTAAGCGTCCGACTTTCGCTTAGGTCATGATCTCGCAGTTCGTGGGTTCGAGCCCCGCACCGGGCTCTGTGCTGACTGCCAGCTCAGAGCCTGGAGCCAATTTCAGAATCTGTGTCTCCCTCTCTCTCTGACCCTCCTCACGCTGTCTCTCTCTCCTAGAAATAAATAAAAAATATTAAAAAAAAAAAAAAAAAAGAAGCTCTTTTCAAAGAACTAAAGGGTGGAATATGGTTGGATAGGTGATAGAAAGACGCTGGTGTTATCCAGAGAAACTATATAGTCTAATTACGCCTGAGAGAAAGAGATGATAAGGTAGGTAGGGGTAGAATTTACATCTACAGAATGGACTAAATGTGACTGTTTAAGCAAGCCAGTGAACAGAGTTAATCAGGTCAGTGTTTGGGGGGAGGGGGGAAGAAAATAAAAACAAAAACAAAAACAACAAACAACAAACAAACAAAGGAGGAGGACAGCTCTCTAGCAGGGATGGGTGTGGTGTGATCCAATGCGTCAGGCGGGAGTTCTGCCTTGGCAGTTGTGGGGAGGAGAGTGGCGGCATTCCAGTCCCTTCTTGAACCAACCTGCACCTCGCTTTTTTGGGTGTGTAAACTCCCCGTGCTGGGGGTGCAGCCAAAGTGGTTCACGCTCTTTAACCCAGGCCAGTCCTAGTTTCCAAATCACAGTCTGCGCTCCCCACTGAACTTGCTGTAGACACAACCTTGCAGGTGATCCCCTCAGGCCAATTCCAAGCCTCTTGCCTTGCCCTGGGGATGGAGCCAGAATCGCTGCTCCCTTCTTCTCCAGGTTGGGTTGGCGAGCAAGGACAGGGGTTTGCCTGGGGGGGCTAGCTGGAGAACGGGAAACCGGGTCCCTCTGTGTCTAGTCACCCGAAACACAAACTCGCAAGCAAATCTCCCAGATTTAAGCCCTTTGCCTTCCCTGTAGGGGTCCAGCCAAGCCAGGAGCGCGGATGTCCGGTATGCGTGTGGCTCCTCCAGGGGTCCACCCAGCCAGGAGCACAAACGAGCTGTGGCATGCAGCTCTTCTAGAGGTCCAGCCAGCCAGGAGCACAACGGCGTGGTCTGCGTGCATGGCCGCTCCTGGAGGAATTGGCGCGCGAGGACCTGGCGCACAGGGATTTGGAGCGCACGGTCCTTCTGTGCCCCCAGTGGAGGTTTTTCTGTTTCTCAGCAACAGGGACCGTATCTTGAGTAGTCTAGGACTCTCTCTTTCCCCTCTCACTCCCCACAGAGGGGGATCGCCCCCATCCCTGTGAGTCTCCGATCCCAGCCCGATTTTATCTTCCCCAGTTCGCACTCACGTTAAAAGGCTTTCTCAGTGGATTCTGCATTCTTTTTCTCCCAGTTTCTTGGGTCTGTAAGGTTTCCTATGGCTTCAGATCTTTTTAATGTGAGATATGGGGGTGAGTGCAAGGCACGGAGCTCCCTACTTCTCCCCCATCTTGCCCCTCCTCTACATTTTCCTCTTAAAACTGCCTTTGCTGCATCCCAAAGGTTTTGGACTATTGTGTTTTCATTTTCATTTGCTTCTATGTAGTTTTTAACTTCTTTAATTTCCTGGTTAACCCACTCATTCTTTAGTAGGATATTCTTTAACGCTCATGTATTTGCGGTCTTTTCAAATTTTTTCTTGTGGTTGACTTCACGTTTCATAGCACTGTAGTCTGAAAATATGCATGGAATGATCTCGATCTTTTTTTATTTGTTAAGGGCTAATTTGTGACCCAATATGTGACCTATTCTGGAGAATGTTCCATGTGCACTCAAAAACAATGTGTATTCTCCTGCTTTCGGATGAAATGTTTTGAATATAGTATCTGTTAAGTTCATCTGGTCCGGTGTGTCATTCAAAGCCATTGTTTCCTTGTTGTTTTTCTGCTTAGATGATCTGCCCATTACTGTAAGTGAGCTGTTAAAGTCCCCTACTGTTATTGTATTATTGTCAACAAGTTTCTTCATGTTTGTTATTAATTGATTTATATACTTGGATGTTTCAAGTTAGGGGCATAAATATTTACAATTGTTAGAGCATCTTTTTTTTAGCTCTTTTACTTATTTTAAGAAAGAGGGAGAGAGGCACCTGGGTGGTTAAGTCGGTTAAGTGTCCAACCTCAGCTCAGATCATGATCTCACTGCTGGTGGGTTCAAGTCCTGTGTCAGGCTCTATGCTGACAGATCAGAGGCTGGAGCCTGCTTCGGATTCTATGTCTCCCTCTCTCTCTGACCCTCCCCCACTCACACTCTATCTCTCTCTCAAAATGAATAAGTGTTTTAAAATATTTTTTAAAAAGAGAGGAGAAAGAGAGAGAGCGGGGGGGTGGGGGGCAAAGAGAGAGGGAGAGACAGAGAATCCCAAGCAGACTCCATGCTGTCAGCACAGAGGCAGACACAGGGCTTGATCTCACAAACCGTGAGAACATGAGTCAGATGCTCAACCAACTAACCAGCTGCCCCTACAATTGTTAGAGATTCTTGACAGATCAACTACTTAATTATGATATAATGCCCTTCTTCATCGCTTGTTACAGTCAATCTTTGTCTTAAGCTCTAGTTTGTATTATAAAAGTATGGCCTCTCCAGCTTACTTTTGATATCCATTATCATGATAGATGGTTCTTCTTCCCCTCACTTTCAATCTGGAGGTCACTTTACGTCTAAAATTAGTCTCTTGTAGGCAGCATACAGATGGATCCTGTTTGTTTTTTATCCATTCTGATACCCTATGTCTTTTGATTAGAACATTTAGTCCATTTATATTCAGAGTGATTACTGAAGATATGAATTTAGTGCCAATGTGTTACCTGTAGAGTTGCTGTTTCTAGTGATTTTCTCTGTTCCTTTCTAGTCTTTGTGGTTCTGGGTCTTTTATTTCCTACTCAAAGAGTCCCTTTTAATATTTCTTACAGGGCTGGTTTAGTGGGCACAATCTCCTTTAGTTTTTGTTTATCTGGGAAATTCTTCATCTCTCCTTCCATTCTGAATGACAGTCTTGCTAAACAAAGTATTCTTGAGTGCATATTTTCCCCATTCAGTATATTGAATATATTTTGCCATTCTCTTCTGTCCTGCCATGTTTCCATGGACAGATCTGCTGTAAACCTGATCTGTCTTCTCCTATAGGTAAAAGACTTTTTTTTTTCTCTTGCTGCTTTCAGGATTCTTTCCTTGTCTTTGTATTTTGTGAATTTGACTGATATGTCTCGATGACGGCCAGCTTTTGTTGAATTTAACGGGAATTCTCTGTGCATCTTGGATTTCAATGTCTGTGTCCTTTCCCAGATCAGGAAAGTTTTTAGCTATAATTTGCTCAAATAAACCTTCTGCTCCATTTTGTCTTTCTTCATTTTCTGGGACTCCTATGATACAAATGTTACTACACTTTAAGAAGTCACTGAGTTCCCTAAGCCTAACTTCATGACACATTATGTTTCCTTTCCTCTTCTTCTCAGTTATTTTCCATAATTTTATCTTCTATATCACTGATTCATTCCTTTGCTTTGTTCATCCTCATTGTTATGGCATTCATTCAGGTTTGCATCTCTGTTACAGCATTTTTAATTTGGCCTGACTAGATTTAGTTATTTTATCTCTGCAGAAAGGGATTCTCCAGTGTCTTCTGATATTTTTGTCAAGACCAGGTAGAATCCTTATAACTGTTTTAAATTGTAGTTCAGTCATCTTACTTATATCTTTATTGATTAAATTCCTGGCCATTACCTCTATTTCCTGTTCTTTCTTTTGGGGTGAATTCCTCTGTCTTGTCCTTTTATCTGGGGGTGGGAAGGAAGCTAGATCCTAGGTATGTTTTGGTCTGCTTGTTAAAAGAAGCTAGATCCCAAAAAATAAAAGCAATTATATACATTGGGGTGGGTCCTGAGTGGCTCAGTTGACTAAGCATCTGACTTCTGCTCAGGTCATGATCTCATGGTTCGTGGGTTCAAGCCCCACATCAGGCTCTGTGCTGACAGCTCAGAGCCTGGAGCCTGCTTCAGATTCTCTGTCTCCCTCACTCTCTGATCCTCCCCAGCTGGGTCTCTCTCTCTCTCTCTCTCTCTCAAAAATAAGTAAACATAAAAAAAAAAACTTAGAAGTTTGGAGGAATGTCTGCAGAGCTGAAAATCAGACCGACCTCTGAGGAGCCAGCACTTCTCAGCTGTGATAGTATCTCAAGGGACCCCTTGAGGCTGGAACCAGACCTTATATTTCCTGTGCTCTAAGCCAAGCACTTAACATCCACTTTCCAAGATCTGGAACTATGGCAGGTCCTATGCAGAGATACTTCTAGGTCATGGGTCCCAACTTTGGCTGCACACTGAAATCACTTGAAGAATAATAACACTGATGCATAGATCTTATCCATTGAAAGTCTGAGTTAACTGGTCTGGGGTACTGCCAAGAACTGAGTTATAAAAGCTTCCCATGTGACTCTAATATGTAGCCAAAGTTGAGGACTACTGACCTAAAATTATCTGTGCATAGGACCTGTTACCACCTCTGAGAATAAGGAAAAGATTAGCGTTCACAGCCCTGGTTTTATCACATCATTGTAATAACCTGGGAAAGATTTTGAAATTAGTGAGGTCTCATTTTTCCCAAGAGTTCCTGGTTTAATTCATTTGAGTTGAGGTCCACATTTGGAATTTTTAAATACCAGGGAATTATAACGTGTGGTCAGGGTTTAGCTGGAGGAAAGACCCGTAATGTTTCTTTCTCCAGTTTTGATGACTGGATAAGACATCATAAAGAGGCAAAATTTTCTAACATCATGTCAGCTTCAAGAATGCTAAGTTGGTGGGAGAAGTCTAACAATTAGATTATTTAAGAGGGAGCCTCTTCACTATGAGATGTTGGAAATGGGGATAAACTCTGTCTGTCTGTCTGTCTGTCTCTCTCTCTCTCTCACACATACACACACACACAGTGGAAAGGACAGCATTAGGAGAAAATTATGAAAGTAGGATTAAAAGATAAGTTTTAACTTCATTTAATATAATTGCAAGTTTGCTTTGGCCATATAACCCTAGGTCCGTGGTTCCTAGAGCAGCATCATTAGCGTCACCTGCTATCTTGCTTGAAATGCCAATTTTGGGCTCCACCCCAGACCTACTGAGTCAGAAACTCTGGTAGCGCCCGGCCATCTGTGTTTTAACAAGTCTTCTAGATGATTATCATACTCAAATTTGAGAACCACTTTCCATAGCTGTGACATTTGGAAAAGTCACCCCAGAAAAAAAACCAAAATGCTAAAAGGCCTGTGTCCTCCTCTGCCTCAGAAACCCCTTCAGTAGACAACTACAGAGAGTAGCCTACCCTCCCTCTGGTAGACCAACTCCTATGGTAGACCACAGCAACATGGATGCTCCTGGTGGGTCTCAGACATTCACCACAAGAACATCTTTTCTTAGAAGAATTTGTACATAAAATCAAACTATTGTGCCCTTAGTCCTTTAGCCTGTATGTGACAACTAGTCCCACCTCTTTGCCTTTCCTTCAGCATGCTGAGAACTTATTTTTGTCTTATCCCACTTTATCCTCTCAAATCAGTGCAGAGTCCTCCCAGATTTTGACAACCGATCAGCTGATGGCCCTAGCTTCTGTCTACTGTTGTGAATTTTGTTCCTTTAGCAATGCTTTCATTAATGCCTCAGTCACATTTGGATTTTGGAAGGCTACGTCAAACGTTTGACACTAATTGAACTCAGAATAAACTAAAGCCCCTGATTTATTTTCCATGAGTAATTCTAAGCCACAACCTCTCCATGTATTTCAGCTGTTGGTATTCTGGATCCAGGTATATAATCTCATAACATCTCATGAGATTTTACTATGTCATTGTTTCCTGATTCAGTTGTTCCCAGATAGCAGACTTTGTTCATGTTGGGGTGACCAACTGTCTTGGTTTGCTTGGAACTGAGGAGTTTCCCGGGAGGCAGAACTTTCAGGAATGAACCCAGGAAAACTCCCTGGGAGCAGCTTTCAACCTCTAAAACTAGGATCTGGTGGATAAACCAGCAAACTTGCCTCTTCGTGGGTATGATAGGCAGCCTCCAAGATGGCCCCCAATTACACCATCTCTTGATATTCAGGTCCTTGTGAGATCTCCTCCCTTTAAAAGTGGGCTAGACCTAGTGACCTGATTCTAATACAGTAAAAGTGATGGGATTTCACTTCTGAGATTAGGTTACAAAAAGGCTGAGACCTCCAACTTGCTGGTTTCCTCTCGGATTTTCTCCCTTGCTGTCTCTAAGAGAAGGGAATTGCCATGTTGAAGGGTATCCTACGAATGGGTCTACATGGCAAGGAACTTATATCTCTAGACAATGTCAGGAACTGAAATGTGTCCCCCCAAAAGATATACTGAAATCTTAATCCCCAGTACCTCAGAATGTGATCTTATTTAGAAATAAGGTCATTGTAGGGGCGCCTGGGTGGCTTAGTCGGTTAAGCATCTGACTTTCGCTTAGGTCATGATCTCGCGGTTCGTGGTTTCGAGCCCCACCTCGGGCTCTGTGCTGACTGCAGCTCGGAGCCTGGAGCCTGTTTCAGTCTGTGACTCCCTCTCTCTCTGACCCTCCCCTGCTCACGGTGTCTCTCTCTCTCTCGTAGAAATAAATAAAAAAGAAATAAGGTCATTGTAGATGTAATTACTTAGATGAGGTCATACTGGAGTAGGGGGGTTCCTAATCCAATAGGACTAGAGCCCTTATAAGAAGAGAAGGGACACAAAGACACAGACATACAAGTGGAGAAAGACATGAGAAGGCAGAGGCAGATTGCAGCTTCAAGCCAAGAAATACCAAGGATTGCCAGCCATCATCAGAAGGCTTCTCAGGCTACCATGAATTTTTAAAATCTTCCTTGGGTCCTTTGCACAAGCTATCCCTCTCACTATGTGTCCTCTCCATCTCATCATTCTTGCTAATTCTGTTTCCCATCAGCGACCAACCATTCAAGTTTACCCAGGCATGAAGGGTTTCCTGAGACACAAAACTTTCAGTGTTAAAACCAGGATGACCCCAAGCAAACTGGGACACAATGGTCACCCTAGCTGACATACCATTTTTTCCATAATAGCTACTTAGAATCCAAAGACAATAGCCAAACATTTGCCCGAGGAAGGTTCTTGCCTGTTCCACTCCTCCAGTTTTTCTGTACTTTCTACCTCAATTAGCTAGTCACTGAGAGCTACTATTAATTAACAAATATATTGTAGACCAGAACTAATTGCAATCAATATTTTACTAATTTTCAAACAAAAGGTTGCTTCCAATTAACCAAGTGTGAAAAAGTTGATTACGTTGACTTGCACATATGTCCACAGTCACCATCACCAATTAGCAGGCTGATGCCCAAAAAGCACTCATTAGTGCATGCAATTATGACATATCAACAAAAATAAACAGCTATGGTGCTATGGCATTGTTTTGGTCTTTTTTCTAAATTCCACCAAGCACAGGGCAGGAAACATACTACTATTTATGCAGGATTGTAAGAGCAGTCGTTACATATGATGACATTAGTCACAAACCACATTGTCAAAGTATTTGCCAACTGTGCGATATCCTATAGGAGAAATCCCTTGCCTGGAGATGCTACCAGGTTTTGCATGCAGTTGGCACACCATAAATGCTTGTTAACTAATGTTATTGAACATTAGAGCTACAAAGGTTCTCAGAACTTATTCTAGAAAACGGTTCTCGACCTCAGCACTGCTGACATTTTGGGTTGGATAATTCTTTGCTGTGGGGAGAGCTGTCCCATCCTTGGCCTCACCCACTAGATGTCAATAGCAGCCCTCCACCCAATCACGACAACCAGATTATCTCCAGACATTGCCAAATGTCCTCTGGTTGGGGTGAGGGTGGAGGGAGAAGGGGGGCAGAGTTGCCATCAGTTGAGGACCGCTGTAAATGTGGACCCATGGTTCTCAAAGTGTGATCCCTAAGCATCAGCAGCAGCATCTCACCGGGAGCATGTTAAAAACACAAATGTTGGAAGGCCCCATTCTAGACTCATTGAATCAGAAACTCTGGGGGTGGGCCCCAGGAATAAGGCCTCCAGGTGGACCTGATGCTCCTTCAAGTTTGAGAGAGTAGTGTCAGTTGTATCTTACCCTCATAAGGTGAAAGTTTTGTCCCTCTTTCATAGACAAGGAAACTGAGACTGAAGGGTCCCTGTGCCTTACTCAAGTTCTGATTTAGTCCTGACTTAGTAGCAGGACGAGCCTCACTCCATATGACACCAGGGACCACCGTTTCTGCTCTAACACATCTTGAAGACAGGCAGCAGGGGATAAGGGAAGGCTGACTTGGGGCTCAGTCTGTCTCTTTCAGGCCATGAGTACCACAAAGGCCAGGCCACCCCTCCCCCAGGGCCCTTTGTAGTTACTGTGGCCTTTAGGGTCTGAGAAAATGAAGACAAGCTTGCATCAGTGCCTGGAGAGGCTTATTAAACCTGACAATATACTAAATATACTGAGGTCAAACTGAGCACCTTGGGAGAAAAGACACTGGTATCTCCAGACCCTTTCCCACGTGAGCATTCTGAAAAAATATTTCACCAGCTCACCAACTGTCTTTGGTGGGAGCCTTTGCCACCATTCCCATGGCTACTACACAAGCAGCCATTTCATATACTATGACCTCACTCCCCTGGCCACAGCTGAGTACCTGACCTAAGCTGAACCCTTCCCTGGGGGTTGGGACTTGGAACTAACAGAATTGAACCTATTCCTCCCTGGTGGTCAAAACTGTAATATTTCAAATTCTGGAGCTCTCAGGTTCCATGTTGTTGTACTACTACCATTATTACCAGCACATGAGTATCTTTCACTTACAACCAAATAGACCTGACTCAAATAAGCAAGACTTAAATACAAGAGTAAGTCCCTTTTACAACCACGACTAACCCAAGGGGAGGGTAATATTTTTCATAACATTCAGGAGACAAGGAGGAAATGTACTCCTGTAGCCCTAACCTGTGACTCAGGGAGGTTTGTTCTAGAAAGTTCCCTCCCATCTTCTCCATGTCCTGTGGTCTCTGAGGATGGTTCCAATCTTCCCTGAAAAACCAGAGCCATGCCAGACCCCTTAGCTCTAAAAGTTATCCTTGGATCTCCCCATCATGCTCAGCAATGATAGCTCATACTGAATGCAAAATTTCACATGGGAAGGAGGAAGGGAAAATATGAGTCAAAGGGACTACAAGTTACAAACAGACGGAGACTGGTTCGATAAATGAGTAGATGCAGGAGTGATGGGGAAATAAGAGGCAAAATATTTACTGGAACAGCTATGAATCCAGACCTACCTGCTTCAATGAGGAGCCCAATTTCTCACACACCTTTATAATGCACCTGTATATAGCCATTGACAAAAAGTATCTCTGGTAGAGAAATGGCATCAATGCTTTTGGGCTAGATGGGGGGATGAAGGGAGGGATGATAGATGGTGGAGGGATGATGGATGGTGAATGGATGATGGATGGATGGATGGACGGATGGACGGACAGACAGACAAATGCTGAATGAGAGCATGGTCGGCCTCTAGAGGCAGAATTAGGAACCGCCGGCTGAGGTGAGGCCCATAGGCTGGTAGATCTCCTAGGTTAAGTGGAACAAGTAGTTATGAATGGTATAGAGAGAATATTGACCAGGAAGACAAAGGTTCTCGGACCTGTTCTTAGACCCCTGTGTGACTCTGAGCCACTTCCTATACCTCACCAAGCCTCACTTCCACACGTATACAAATACAGGGCTGTCCTAGCTCTCCCTCTGGTCCCTTCCATCTCCCAGATCTGAGGAATCTTCATGAGATTGTGGTGTCCCCAAACTGTTAAAGCAGAGCCATGTTCCAGGCCCTCTGCAGAGTAGGTCTCACTGCCCATCTGCCAGTTGTTTACAGAGCGACACCGGGATGGGTGGGCAGTTGGGAGGTCTCCAACTTCTCTGAGAACATCTCTACAGATGCTTCTGAAAAGGGTGAGACGTGGGCCTCACGATAAGTGAGAAGTCTGGAGTGCTGCCACTCAGTCCTGCCTCCCTACGCTCCCCAGACAGGCACCATCCCCTTAATGCAAAGCACAGATAACTCCCCAAGGGGGTTCTGGGTCTTTCCAGGAGATGAGGCACCTTGCCCTTGCCCAGGTGTCGATAGATACACTCCTGGAAGCATTGGAACACTGGTGGTGATGGAAATGGTACAATTATACAGCCTCTAGAGTAGCACCCTTTCGTCCCGATTTGGTGCACTTCCTGCTTCTCACCGCCAGGGGAGCTGTCAAGTCTCTTTTACAAAGAGGTTCCCCAGTCCCCAAGTAATTGGCTGACACAAATGTAAACTGGTGAGGTGCTCTCAATTCTACATTCTCTTGTAAGCCCAGCCAGGGCACCTTGATGAAGATTATTAACAAATAATTTCCTTTTATCATCAGTCACTGTGTCCTAGGTGCTAAGCCAGGACAGTGACTATGCAGGAGTAAGTCTTTCCCAGTATAATCCTGAGGGGTAAACTGAGGCTCAGAGAGGCTGTTAACCTGTCCAGTCTACATCATGCGTCAGTGGCAGGACTGAGATGAGAATTTTAGTCCATAGGCAGAGTGTGTGCCCTAACCACTGAGCAGCACTGCCTCCGAGCACAGCCCAGATCTTAACACCAAAGACTCTCCAGGTGCAGCCTCACTACAGCCTTTGCGGCTCCTGGTCCTGCCATACCTCTGCTCACACCGTTTCGCCTCCCCTAAATGCTCCAGGCTCTACTCCTGAGTCCTCTCCTCCATGAAGACTTTCTAATCCTTCCGAGCCACCAAGGTAAAATGAGCCCATCTCTCCTTCATTCTCCCAGTGACTCTGCAGGTATATCTGTCACAAGAAACATTTCCACCATTGTGTATATGCCCACCTCAGCTTTCTGGCTTCTAGGCTTCTGGAAAATGCAGCCCTTGCCTTACCCATTTCTGTTTGCCCATGGTCTAGCTCAGTGCTAGGCATATGGAAGTTCTCAGTAAAAACTGAATGAAGATCCAAATGGACCAAAACCGCATCAGAAATTCAATTTCAAGCTACTCAGGAGAACAAGTTCATAGGGCAGGGATACCTGGAGCATGCATATGCTTGCTCAAAAAAACTGTCTTCATGATGAAAGAGAATGAATGATGAGCACAGCTGAGCATTTACACATGTCTTCTACTGAATGTCTTCCCAGGCACCCCGATGTATCACAGGGTTTAGGAACAGAAACATCAGGAGGTGCCTGGGTGGCTCAGTCAGTTAAGTGTCTGACTTCAGCTCAGGTCATGATCTTGCAATTTGTGAGCTGGAGCCCCGCGTCAGGCTCTGTGCTGACAGCTCAGAGCCTGGAGCCTGCTTTAGATTCTGTGTCTCCTTCTCTCTCTGCCTCTCCTCTGCTCTCTCTCTCTCTCAAGAATACACTTTTTTAAAATTTTTTAAAAAGAAAAAAAAAGAAATGGAAACATCAGGTACTTTTTAGCAAACTAACCATTAACTCTAAGGTCCCTATTGCAGGCTGAATGTCTGTGACGCATCCCCAAATTCATATGTTGAAATTCTAATTCCAGTGTGATGGCATTTGGAGCTTGGGTCCTTGGGAGGTGACTTGTTCATGAGAGTGGGGCTTCCATGAGTGGAATTAGAGTCCTTATAAGAGGGCAGATTGCTAGCTGGCTCTTCCTCCACCACACAGGGGTACAAACAGCAGTGAGCAGTTTGCAACCCAGAAGAGGGTCCTCACCAGAGCCTAGCCCTGCCGGCATCCTGAGCTCCGTCTTCTCAGCCTCCAGAACTGTGAGAAATCAATGTCTGTTGTTTATGAGCCACTCAGCCTGTGATACTTCATTATAGCAGCCCACATTGACTGAACAGTCTCAGAGTAACTTTTTAAACCTTAAACCATCCTTCTGAGACAAGAGACCTTCAAAACGCAATAAGAAAATACGCCTCAATTCAAAACCTTGACAATAGAAGAATATTAGCCACTCCACATTGCAAACAGGCTTGGCCTAATTCTGGAAGGCTAATGAAATCCTCAAAATAAAATTGTGATCCATGAAGCCTTTTTAGAGTTGAGTTTCCCCAGAAGGGGCCCTGGGACATGGGTTCGGGTGCAAGTGTTTTATTTGGGAGATGACCCCAGGGGGCACCAGCAGGGGAGAGGGGAAGAAAGACAGAGAAGGGATGGAATGCAACCAATAGCATGTAATCCATCCAGTTACCACCATGGGTGACTATGCCTTGATTCTACAGGGGACCTAGGAGACAGTACAGACTCACCTCTGAACTGACCCACTGAAGGGCCAAGGGATCTAGGTAGTTATTCTTTAATTCCTGTCTGCCAAGCCTGCTCCCAGGAGCATTAACTCACCAGTATTTCCCATGCACCAGGGCTGAGGAACAGCCCTTGAGTGGAGAGTGGCCAGCACCTTAAGTAGGACACCCTCAGCCTATTCGGGAATGGTGAGTGCCAAATGGAGGGGGGTAGGGGATGAATCATCAACAGTGTCTGCTACAAACACCAAAGCAAGAATGGAGTATAACAGCGCTGGTCTCCAACTAACAAACTATTAGGTATCAGAACCTGGTGTAAACTAAGCTGGAAAGTGGGGCCCTGAGACAAAAGAAAGCTGTGGGAAGAGGAAAAGCTAGAACCTTCCATCTGCCTCCTCTCCTCCTCTCTTTCCTTTGGATCATATATGTCTGCCTTTCATCTGCTCTCCCTCCCCAACCTAGAATCTATTTTCTTCTCAGCCTGAGTCTTTTCTTCCTCTTCCCCCTCAATATCTTCCACCCACCCCTCCTGTCCCTATTTTTCCCATCTCTTAAGAGCCCATAACACGAAAGCAAATTATCTTGCTTAATATTTGTTTACTTGGGAACAGTGAGTTTTATGTACACTGTTCTTAATTAAAATCTCAGCAAGTTTCTATTTGTGGATGGAGAGGCATACTGCCCAAGAAGGGGGGCTTTAAAATCTTGGCATCTTCTTACCGATGCACCCCCAGCACTTGGAATGAACACTTGGGATTTAGTCTTTCATTTGGGGCCCATGAAGCTATTCATGTTCTCAGCAACACCAATTATTGGCAATTGCACTGTGTGAGGGAAGTGAATTTCCTCCCAGACATGCTGTAGTGGCACTTCATCACTGCTTCATCTGTGTGGGTGCCCGTTAGATAAATGCTCATCCAAAGTGTCAGGCAGGGTATCTACAGTGAAGCACTTGGTCTCCACCCAAACCATAGTCTGGAGTAACTGCTCTGCCCTGTGATTTTTGGGAGTCCCTTCTAAACACCTGCATGAAGAAAGAAAGTTTCCCACTGTCTTCCAGACCGTCCTCTTTCCTTCCAATTTATTCTCTACATGTCTTTCCTCAAGATCACTCAAGTGTCACCTTCTCCAATAAGCCTTCCCTGGTTTCCTCAAGCTGGCAGGCATCCTGACCTCTGTGCTCCCTGAATTTGGGACCACTTGCTGGTGTGACATGCCTCAGATGGTGCTGTCTGCTCACCAGGCTGTGGACCCATAGAGGACAGAGTCCCATCCTGGTCAGCTAGTTTCACTGGGGTCCAGCAGGGAGTCCAAATTCGGTAAATGTTAAATGGATGGAGGGATAGATGGATGGATGGATGGATGGATAGATGCCAGGACTTACTAGAGCTTAAGACCAACTTGTAGGATCTGAACTCTAAGGCTGACAGCCAGTGAGAAATATAAGGAATCCAGACATCGGGAAGCCCAGTGTTTTCCACTCTTGGGGGAGGGGAGAGTAAGGGGGACCAAAGGACTAAACCTCTCCCATATGGAACCAGGATGCTCCATTCCTGTGGATTTTACATATTGGGGTTCTGGAAATAGAGTTCCACTTCTTTAAAAAGTTGGAGAACCATTATTCTACAGTTCCAGTCGTTATGTTTTTTAGAAGGGATATGACTTATACCCCCCAGAAAGGCTGGTCTGGGACCTAGATTTACTGACCCTTGGTCCAGTGCTCACTCAGCCCAAACCATTTCCAAGTCCACCCAGAGACATGGGTCTGCTTCCAAATGGGGGTCTTGCACCTGGATGCCCAGACATAGAGGACATCGCCCCATCCCTGAGATGGGGCCTGGAATCAGGGCATGGGGGGCAGGCAGCAGTGGGGGTGCAGGGCAGCAGGGCTGACACCCCTGACCCAGAGTGGGTATAAGAATTCAGCCTCCAGGTGTGGGAGAAGGCCAGAGGGGGTGGGATAGGGACCCTGGGATCAAGGTGGAGCTCAGGAGCCTAGACTAGGTGGGGTGACCCGACACCAGGACAAGGCCCTCCCCCAGCCTAGGCTGGCCGACCAGCGGGTGGCCACTGACAGGAAGGCTGGAGATGAGGAGCAGCCTGGAACATGCAATGGAAAGGGAAAATCCCCACTGGACCCAGATTCCACCCTCCCCACACCATGCCTTGTAGGAAAGAGCAGAACCGCCAGTGGCCTCTGGGAGGCTGGAGTTTGGGGGGCTTCCCTGGGGCTCTGAGGCCCTCTAGCAACAGCCAAGGAGAAGAGTGCCGGCGGCGCCACCTCTTGGCGCCTTCGGGGAGTGCAGTTCACGCCCAGCCAGCCTAGGGCCCCAGGCAATAGGAGTTGGGGGGGCGAGGAGGCTCCTCACTCCCAAGAGCAGATCAGCTGTTTACTCTTCCTTTTTCTACATATTATCATGGAAAACTTCAAACATACCCACAAGTAGCGAGAATTGTAGTCACGAACTCCGAGATATCCATCACTCTGCTTCGCCACTGAGTGAATGGCTAATCAGTCTTCCTCTTTACCCTTCCCTCCGGCCTACCCCTTCCAAACTATTTCCCAGCAAATGCCAAGCAACGTATTTCACCCCTAAATGTGTTCTTATGTCTTTCTAAAATAAGTACTTTTACAAGGCAACCGCAATACCATGGTCTCACCATGGTTCACCAAAATCCTAGAAGTCCTTGATAGTCTCAAATATCCAAACAGTATCCAAACAACGGGTGTCTGGTGAACCCATAAATATTTTTCTACAGTTTATCCGCCAGACTCTTGATAAGGTCTACGTGTTGCAACTGGTTCAATGTTTTTAGGGTCTTTGTTTTTGTTTTTGTTTTGTTTTTTGCAAATAACAGTAATTTATTATTTATTTTTGCTTACCAATCTTTGGGTTTTGTATCGGCAGCTCTTCTGCCCCACATGGTGGTAGTTCCAACAATTCCCTGCGTTCAGATGGGGTGCCTGGGTTCTCTTTCTTTGGGCCTTCCAATAGGGCTTCTCTCTTCAGCAGTGCAATGAGGGGGAGGTTTGTTTGTTTTTTTAAATCTGTAGGTTTCCCCTCCATTTGGTTGTGGGGTTTTTTTGTTCTTCTGGTTTTTGGTTTTTTTGTTTTGTTTTTTTTTTTTTGCCTGGTGGGGAGGAAGAATGGGTTTTGGTTTGTTTGACTTGTAATTCATTTGTTCAAAGAACCTGGTCACATTCCCCACACTTGGGATTTTGTTGGTTTTACCCCTATGGCAACATTTAACATGTTCCTCAGATTTCTGAGTTATAAATTCTGTTAGTTGGAGTTGAATTCAAAGGTTTATTCTGATATTCTGATTCTGTCTCAATCTCTTGTTAAGTCTGCTATCAGGAGGCAGGTGGTACCAAATGACCTCTCTTCTCCCAATGTCAGCAACCACCTGTGGTCACTACCTAGACCCATGATTTCCTTGGGGATTGCAGAACTCTGATATTCTAATTCCATCATTCACTGTTTACTTTTTTTTTAATGTTTATTTTTGAGAGAGAGACATAGAGCATGAGCAGGGGAGAGGCAGAGAGAAAGACACAGAATCCGAAACAGGCTCCAGGCTCTGAGCTGTCAGCACAGAGCTCGATGCGGGGCTCGAACTCAGGAATGGTGAGATCATGACCTAGGCCAAAGTCAGAAGCTTAAACAACTGAGCGTCAGACTGAGCTATCCTGGTGCCCCTCACTATTTACTCCTAAATCCAAAAGTCATTACTGATCCAGAATTACTTCCCACAACAAAACAGGCCCTGTGAGAGAAAATCCTTCTGGACCCTGGGACAGGTCTTCACCCTTTTCTAGAACTGTGTCATCCAATGAGGCAGCCACTACCCACATGTAGCCACTGAGCACTGGGAAGGTGGCCAGGCCAAATCTGAGATGTGCTGTTTGTGCAGAATATACTTCCAGTTTCAAAGACTTGGTATGAAAAAGCAATGTTAAATATCTCATTCATAATTTTTATATGATTTGCATGTTGAAATAATATTTTGAATAGATTGAGTTGAATGAAACACATTATTAAAAACTTAATTTTACCTGTTCCTTTTTACTTTTTGAATGTGGCTACTAGAAAATTTTAAATTATATATGCAGCTTACATGTATGGCTCACATTCTATTTCTGTTGACAGCGCTGGTCTAAGATCTAGTTGTCTCAGTGAATTTGTTAACTCTTCCTATGTGTCAGGCACTGTTCAGAAAATGCGGCAGTGAACAAAACAGACAAAGCCCTTGCTCTCATGGGGCTTGGATTCCATAAGGAAAAGACAGAATTAGCAAATCTCAAGTATGTCGGGTGGTGAAAAAGTGTTGGGGACAGGGAGAGGCTAAGGAGGAGCCCTTAGATGAGGAGACCTTTGATCAGGAAACTCTTGAAAGATGCAAAGAGTGACTTCTGTGCCCATGTGAAGGAGTCCAGACAGACCTTGGGGGTGAGATGATTGATCTCACAAAACCAATATAAGAACTTTGGTAGAGTTTTATCTTTCTTTTTTTTTTTTTTAATTTTTAAAGTTTATGTATTTATTTTGAGAAAGAGAGAGAGTGAGCAGAGGAGGGGGAGAGAGAGAGAGGGAGAGGATCCCAAACAGGCTCCACACTGCCAAGCACAGAGCCCAGTGCAGGGCTCCAACCCAAGAACTGCAAGACAATGACCTGAGCCAAAACCAAGAGTCAGACGCCCAAATGACTGAGCCACCCAGGCACCCCTTATCTTTCTTTTTTTTAAGATGAGATACAATTTACACATGGCAAAATTCACTTTTTTGAAGTATACATTTCAATGAATTTTGACAAATCCATAGTCATGAAACGATGACCAAAATCAAGATATAGAATATTTCTACTGTCCAAAAACAATCCTCTTGCCACTGTTGAGCAAACCTCTCCTCTACTCTCCAGCTCTAACTACTTACCTGTTTCCTATCCCTATATTCTTGTCTTTTCCAGAATGTCATAGAAATAGAAACATGTGAGTCTGGCTTCTTTCACTTAATACAAGGCTTTTAAAAGTTGCCTGGTTATTGCACTTATCAGTAGTTTGTTCCTTTTTTATTGTTGAGTAGTATTCCACAGTATGGATGTGCCACAGTTTATTCACCAGCTGATGGACAAAAGAAAACTAAAAATCAATAAAGGAAAAAAAAGGAAACAGAAAGAAAGCACAATAAATGGGAAATATGAAATAAGACAGCAAAAAATGAGGCCTAATATAACAGTATTTATAATAAAGATAAATGGGTTAGAGTTATCAACCAAAAGACAGAGAATCTGGGGCACTGGGTGGCTCAGTTGGTTGAGATCTGACTTCAGCTCAGGTCACAATCTCACGGTTCATGGGTTCGAGCCCCACATTGGGTTCTGTGCTGACAGCTCAGAGCCTGGAGCCTGTTTCAGATTCTGTGTCTCCCTCTCTCTCTGCCCCTCCCCCATTCATGCTCCATCTCTCTCTGTCTCAAAAATAAACTATAAAAAAGGTTTTGGGGCGCCTGGGTGGATTAGTCGGTTAAGCGTCCAACTTTCGCTTAGGTCATGATCTCGCGGTTCGTGGGTTCGAGCCCCGCGTTGGGCTCTGTGCTGACTGCCAGCTCAGAGCCTGGAGCCTGTTTCAGAGTCTGTGACTCCCTCTCTCTCTGACCCTCCTCTGCTCACGCTGTCTGTCTGTCTCTCTCTCTCTCCTAGAAATAAATAAAAAATATTAAAAAAAAAAACTATAAAAAATGTTTTTAAAAAAAGATAATCTAAGATTGAATAAGCAAAACAAGATCCAAGGTGTGCTATTTATAAGCAAATGCTTAAAACAACAGGATACGAAAATTAAAGAGAAAATAATTAAAAGTTATATATCAGACAAATATGAGCCAAAAGAAAGCTACAGTCACCTTAATAGTAGCAGGCCTAAGATCTGACAAACAGAACCAATGCAAACCATAGTATCATAAGAAAGAATACCAGATTTTCAAATAACCACCCACGAGCATGTATTTCCATTAAAAAAATGTAGCTTCAAAATACATAAAATGCCAACTTGCAAAATTAGAGACATAAATTATTTATTCTTTTATTTAATCTCTCCCAGAAATGAATCAAACAGACAAACAAATATCTCAATCAGCAAGCTGATCCACATAGACAGAACTCTTAACCTTAGAATCGGTCAACATTCTTTTCAAGCACACATGGGACATTTATAAAAACTGACCATTAAAATAAACTAAAATAAATTTCAAAAGATCAACAATTGGGCAGTTTTACTGACCATATGCAATAAAATCAGCAAAGATAACCAACAAATTCTCTTACATATGGAAACTAACATATTACTCAATAACTTACGGATTAATAACTATTTGTAGAATTATAAGAATGTATAAAATTAAAAGGACTAAGTACTAAATGTCAAAATTTTGGAGAATAGACTAAAGCAATGCTTAGAGGAAAATGCCTAAGTTGAAAAATATTTATCAGAAACAAAACAAATCATCATAGAGAGAAAAAAAGAGAGAGGCAAACCAAGAGACAGATTCTTAACTATAGGGAACAAACTGATGGTTACCAGAGGGTTGGTGGGTGGGGAGATGGGTTAACTAAGTGATGGGGATTAAGACGTGCACTCATCATGATGAGCACTGGGTGATGTATGGAAGTGTTCAATCTCTAAATTGTATACCTGAAGGTAATATAGCATTGTATGTTAACTAACTAAAATATTTAAATAAAAACTTAAAGAAGGGGAAAAAAAGAATTTATTATAAAACCAGAAAGATCTAATTCAAACAAGCTAAATGTTCTGTAGGAAGTTGGAAAAGAGCAAGAGAGATGATAAAAGCTTGGACTCTAATAACAGAGATGGAAGATTTGGGATATTTTTCAAAGACTGAGTAAAGAGGATGACTGTGAACTCAGTGGGATAGGCATAACTAGACAGATAAACCTGGGAGCCTTCAGCATATAGGTCATATTTAAAGCCATAGTCAGAGAGCAAGTGTAAGTAGAGAAAAGCATAGGACCTAGGTGAGTTGGGGGTCCCAGGACATGAGAGGTGCAGAAATGCTGCCTCAGACCAGCAGAGGTCACCAGAACCTAGCATGTAAACCAGAATACCCAACAAGGAAGAGAATTATCAGGTAGACCAGATGTCATCACCACCACCATCATCATCATCATCATCATCATCACTATCACCCATCCATTCATTTATTCAATATCTCATTAGGACACCTTTAGTACCATTACTCTATGGAAGGGGTCATGGAGGTACAGCAAACTTCAGTAACTGTTTCCAACAGTGGTTAGATTCTACCCCAGACGTTGACACTGCATTGCCAGTACAAAGATGCTCACTGTCACGTTGGTTACAACAGCAAAAAACTGGACACAATCCAAATTACTATCATTGAGGGAATGTTCAAACAACTATAGGTATGAGTGATAGGCTGAAACATTTAAGATCTACTCTAAATTCTGTGATGTTTAGAGTAAGATCTACTTTAAATTCAGCACCAGGAGCATTGCCCATGGCATCAGGGCTCCAGCCCTCCTCCACTACTGATAGGTGTGTGACCTATGGCAAGTCACATCACTTGTCTGAGGCTCAGCTGCCTCATCCATTCAGCGGGGGATGAGGCTCTCTTTCCTATGAGCCCACAGGTCTATAGTGAGAGCCACATAGAAACACATAAGAGAAACTTTCCTATCAGTAGAGGCCTTTGTCAATTTGGGGGGTGATGGCTGCATCACTCCACTTCATGTGGAGAACAGCGAACAAGCCTGGCTTCACTCAGACGATTCCCAGAACTTGGGGGAGGCCCTGTCCGGCCAGCAGTGTGACAGGGCCAGAGTTCAGGACCTCCACGCCTCTCTAGCGTTGCACACACACACACACACACACACACACACACACACACAAAGAAAATCAATCTTAGAGTCTAGCAACCAGGGCCTCCTTGCCTTGCAGTCCTACTTTAGAGGGAACTTCTCTGGCCTTCCAATGGCCAATGCCCCCTCAGAGGGCAACAAATCAGGAGGAGCAAGAGAATATACCTCCTAGAGCCACCACCCCCTCCTAGGTCATGCTGCATTCCCTGGGGCCCCGAATTCCCTACCTGATGCCTGCCTCCAGGACCTACTCCAATCCTTCTCCAGGTCTTTCTCCTCAGGGGAGCACTGACTGCAGCATGTGCACCCCTAGCCTCAAAGAGCCAAAAGGAGGTTATTTGCAGGGGGATGGGGAGGTGGGGAGGACTGAGACATGGAAAGTGAAGTGACAGCCTGCATGGAGGGAAACCCCCTCACAGTGCAAGACAAAAGCAGATGATGGAGAGAGAAGAGGAGGCTCTAGACCAGAGTGTCCATTTGCACTTGGCCCCAGACCTCTCAAATACTGGACTTGCACACAAAACATCATAGCCCTGATCTTACCCCTCCCCTTTCCCTGCGAGGCTGGTGATAAAACATGGGGAGCAAAAACAATCGTTGCTGGAGGCCTAATTATGGCGAGCAGCCTGGCAGTGCTGTATATAGACTCCGCTTTGGGGGAAATGTGCTGATTTATGCAGTTCCCAACATTTAAAGGTGGAGACCAGACTGTGGCTGAATCAGATCTGATCGCTCTCTGGGACAAATTGGACCCCTGAGCCCTAAACACAAGTTTGTGAAGGACTGACTGTCTCTCCTTCCCCCCAGCCTGTACTGGCTTCCCCTGGGGCTCCCTGGGTTCCTTAAGCCCAAACCTCAAGGTGGCTTCACAGGTACTGAAGCAGAAGTCAGTCATTACTGAGCATCTGCTCAGTGCCAGGTTCTGAGAAACAGGCACTTCAAACCAAGGCCTCCGGGAGCTTCCAGCCTGGTGAGCTCAGGCCCTCTTTGGCATGAAGGCTGTCCAGCTGTGAAAGACTGTAAAAATGGCACCAAATCCCCCTCACGTCTAACAGGTGCCCTCCCACTCTGACTCTGAGTTCAGCCAGGTGGCTTGTCTGGGCCAACAGGATGTCAGCAAACATGATGCGGGCAAAGGTTTGAAAAGCTCTCGGGCATGGGGCTTGTCCTCTCTGGCAGCTCTCAGAAGCCACCATGTGAAGAAAGCTGCATATTAGAGAATGAGAGACCTCCGGAGCCATGTGGAGAGAGCCCTGCCCACCATCGCAGACGTCCCGGAGGAGGCCACCATAAGCCAGCTGGCCCTGGTCACCCCACATTGCAGACCACAAGTGAGCCCAGCCTAGTCTGGAAGAACCAGCCGGCTGAGCTCTGCTCAAACTGCCAAATCACAGATGGTGAGTTCAATGGATGGTTGCTGTTTTCAACCCTCCACAGCAAAGGACAGCAAAGGAGAGGGCTGAGCTAGCCCTACCAGGATAAGTGGGATTTACCGGTGGGACAAATAAGGAAAATCAATCAGGCAGAGGGAACAGCATAAGCAAAGCCATGTGGGCATGGAGGGCTCTGTTTTCAGAGAAAGGAGTCACCCAAGATAATTGCAGGGCCTCTGGGACAGATGGGGCCAGAGAGTTAGGCAGAGGCCTTGCCACAGGGGACATCAGTGACAAGTGTGGCAGTTTGGACTTTATCCAGAAAACAGTGGGAAGGCACTGGAGGGACCAGAGCAAGAGAGGAACCGGAGCAAGAGAGGGCCACGGCGAGGTGTGTATTTTGCAAAGGTCACTATGGCAGCCGTGAGGGTAATCAGATGCCCAGCCTCCACCTCCAGCAACGGGCCAGCCCCTCCAGCCTCTACAGGGTGTCAGGCAACAGCCCTTCCTCCCTCCTGCCCCCACCCCTGACCTCAGACCCCTGCTGCTGAGGTCCTAAGACAAATGCATGTTAAATGAACCAAGAGAAATCAGTTTCCAGAAACCAGTTTCCACGTGTGAGAAAAGAGCAGTGCTGCCTCAAGGCCAGGGACAGGCATGCTGGAGTCTCAGAGCCAGTGACTGGGGGGACACATTTGTGGACAATGAGAAGACAGCTTTGCAAAATCATCCCTTTTCGGAGCTGGGTGGGACCTCAAGGGCCAGCTGGCCCAGCCCTCTGAAGTGGGTCCCTATCACATACCCTTTCTTACATACCTTCAGTGACGGTGCTGAGCACTATATTTGCTCAGAGTTCTTTATCACAGGCTTAGGATTGGTTCATGCCTCCTGCTTCTGTGCACAGTAGCCCTCAGAGGTGGCAAGACGCCCCCTCTCGTCTCTTCTCCAGCCTGTACAGAATTCTGGAGTGACTTCACTTGCACAGAGTGGGAAGGGGAGGCATTATTTCATTCCCCAAACCACATTTCTTTTTTTTTTTAATGCTTTATTTATTTCTAGGATAGAGAGAGAGAGAGAGAGACAGCGTGAGCAGGGGAGGGTCAGAGAGAGAGGGAGTCACAGACTGAAACAGGCTCCAGGCTCCAAGCTGGCAGTCAGCACAGAGCCTGACGCGGGGCTCGAACCCACGAAATGCAAGATCATGACCTGAGCGAAAGTCGGATGCTTAACCGACTAAGCCACCCAGGCGCCCCTCCCCAAACCACATTTCTATCACCGAAGCCCACATAAGCTCTCCTGGCGCTTACATCGGCCCCGCCCCACGCCACCTCCAGGCTCCCCTCTCCAGTTTTGTATATCCCTTCTCTTAGTGCTGAATTGCAATTCTTTTCTGACATGACAAGATGATTAAAAAACAGGCCCTAGAGGAAATCTGTCCTTGTCCCTCCCCTACCCCAGCCACAGCACAAGGTCTGCAGTATAGTAGCATCTCATCAAACATCCGCTGAATGAATGAGCCTACTCCCTAGAGAGTAAGGGCTACTGGATGGATTGTGCTGGGCCAAACAGCCTAGTACCAAGCGTGCGGGCTCAGGGCTAGACTGCTTGGGCTCAAGTCTGCTGGCTTTCCCCCCTTAGGCCCACAGTTCCCAAAGTGTGTGCCAAGAAACCCCTGGGCACCATGGCAAACACTCAGGGGTAACATGGGTTAAGTGTTAGAGAGAAACACCGGTGTGTGTCAAACCGCAAACCACGGCACATAGTGGCCACCCTGTGAACATAAATTTGTGCCACGTTCCCTCTGATCACATATCTTTTCAAATCTGGGTTTTCAGTGGTTAAAGACATAAAAAGCAAACACCATGTGAAAATCAGCGTAGAACGAGAAATGAGGACAGCAATGTCCCATCTGATTCGAAGTTTTGAAAAGTTGTGCAATGCCCAGTGGGCCTGTGTATCCCATTGCTACGCGACAGTAGTTTATCAGATGGAATAATTTTTTTTTTCTCTCCCAGTTTATGTGAGTTATTTTTTTCAAATGGCTACTAAGCTGTGATGTAATAACTATCTTTAAGTTGTTTGTACCTAACTACTCAATAAACAAGACCACCAGGAAGGCGCCTGGGTGGCTCAGTCGGTTGAGCATCCGACCTCAGATCATGATCTCATAGCTTGTGGGTTCAAGCCCTGTGTCAGGCTCTGTGCTGACGGCGTGGAGCCTGGACCCTGCTTCAGATTTTGCCGCTTCCTCTCTCTCAGAAACAAATAAACATTAAAAATTTTAAGAAAAAAAAAAAGACTACTAGGTATTTCTTTTGGCCTCTGGGCACTTGGAAAACTTACTGAAATACTGTGGGTACTGGAAACAGAGAAATTGTGGGAATCTCTGTTTTTGCCATTTTACTTTACTTCTCTGGTCCTCAGTTTCCCTAAGTATAAATTGGGGATGACACTATTATATCATTAAGGTCGTTGACAGGATTGAGAATATATGCAGTATTTAGGATAGTACCTGGTACATAACACCTGCTGTATACATGCTATTACTACACAGACAGGCCACATGAGTAGTCGGCAAGATTATAGGGGAGAAGTCTAAGATGCAGCAGAGATCCATTTTCTAACATGCTCTCTCTTTTTTTTAAACAGTCTCCTTTTTTATTAATAACCACGTATCAAGGCTTTAACATGCATCACAGAGAGCACTGGACTGGGAGTCAAAAGGAGGTGTGCTCCAGCAGCAGCTCAGCTTTGAAACCTCAAGCAAAGCACCCCTTCTCCTTACGCCTCAGTTTCCTCATCTGTATGCCCCCAGTGCAGTGGTGACCAGAGTCGGGTAAGAGAGTTAAGACTCTTTCTTTATGTGGGTGTAGAAACACCCACAGGGACCAGACCGCAGATGGAATCTACCTCCTGTACAATAAACAGTGCAAATATCAGGAAGTGGGTGATTAACAGTACTCAATTGATATGCTAATTACAAACCATTCTTATTACCTTGTTGCTGCAAGTTCCCCCAGGCTCTGGAGGCCACAATCTGAAAGAATGAGTTTCTCGGCTTAGTCTGAGTTGAAGGTAATTAGGCACGTCAGAGCTACCAAACCACATGCTTCAAACTGATTGAGACCTTTCACTAAATTAGACCATCTCCAAATGTGTAGGAATAGTAAGGTTTTGCCAGCTGGATAATCAGTTCTGTATTCAATTCCTTTAAATAGATTTATTGATTAACCAACCTACTGTTTTTAAAAGGTAGTTTTGTCTTTGAAAATAAATAAATAAATAAAGCTTTCCTTTAAAAAAAGATCTGTTTCTATCAGATCAAATTCCCTTTGCCTTTTGCCTCTAGGGTTCCCCAGGATTCTGATTTTTTTTTTTCGAATGTTAAGTTATTCCTTTATTAGATAGTCATTGAAATCGACCTCATTCCCATAGAGGGATGATTATGGGCACAGAAAATGCATTCATTCCTTTTACAAGGCTGGTGGCTGACAGAAGTGATTCTGCTGGTGGCTTCAATGGAAATGGTGTGTTTCATAAAGCCAGCACTGAGACTGTTATAAAGCTGATTTGGGTACGTTTTCCTAAATTAAAAAAAAATGAAAATGGAAAAATGGCTTCTCTCAGATGAGAGCTCTACATGTAGAGACAGGACTTAAAGATCGAAACTCCCCCTTACCCCTACCTGCCCTCGTCACGCAGCTAATGAAGAAGACGGATGTCACTTCCTGACCTCGCTCCCCTGTTTCTCTGGCCACCTAGGTCTGTCTCTGAGCCTGGAGCAGAAAGTAGACCTACCCATGGTTCCCAGATCCTCCCTATGGGCACAAGGCATTTAGATATCAGGACCTAAGAGTGCTCAGACTCAGCAAAACAAACAATTACCATTTGAGTTTTTAAAAACTTACCTTACTCCATCCTTGAGGCTGACCCCATGACCTCACGCATACCCCTCTGGTAGACAAAGCATCCCACAGTTAGAGAGGGATGGAGTCAGGACCAAAATCATCCTTCCCACAGGCTGCTAGAGCCAGACCGCCGAGGTTCAAACCTTGCTTGGCCACTTACTAGCTGTGTGACTCTGAGCAAGTCACTTACTCTTTCTGTGCTTTGCTTTTCTCATCTACCTGATGGAAGTAACAAGTGAGAATCAAGTGACTTAATATTTGCAAAGTGCTTATAAAAGGTACTGGAATACATTATTTGATTAAAACAAGCTGCTGGCCTTTTATCTTGTGTGTACCCAATAGACAGCCTCCTGCGCTCCTGCACCCCTGCACCTCCTACACACCGGCACACCTGTACTCCTGCACACCTGCACCCCTACACCTCCTACACATGGCACCCCCTAACACCTGCACCCCTGCACCTCCTGCACACCGGCACCCCTAACACTTGCACCCCTGCACCTACACACCGCCACCCCCACCTGCACCCCTGCACCTCCTACACACCGCCACCCCCAACACCTGCACCCCTGCACCTCCTACACGGCACCCCCAACACCTGCACCCCTGCACCTCCTACACACACGGCACCCCTAACACCTGCACCCCTGCACCTCACTACCTGCACCCCTGCACCTCCGGCACACCACACCCCCTAACACCTGCACCCTCACCTCCTACACACGGCACCCCTAACACCTGCACCCTGCACCTCCTACACGGCACCCCCTAACCCTGCACCTCCTACACACCGGCACCCCCTAACACCTGCACCCCTGCACCTCCTACACACCAGCACCCCCAACACCTGCATCCCTGCACCTCCTACACACCTGCACACCTGTACTCCTGCACACCTGCACACCCGCACCTCCTGCACTCCTGCACCTTCTGCACTCTTGCACCTCAGGATGGTCTACTTCTCTGGTGAGCTCACCACTCACTTTCTAACTTTTGGCCACTCCTGCCTTCCACCCCACACAAGTCTGTCAGGCATTGACATTGCTCAACAACCTCTGACTGGTTCTAGTCTGTCCTCTTGCCTTTTCCACAGTAATATCTTTCAGACCTGCCTCTCCCACCAAACTTATGACCCCCACTCAGCCTAAGTTCTCCATTTTCACAGTGAAAATAATGCCATCAAATAGAAGTCCCCCAACATCCTTCCATACCCCTCCCTTTCTCCTGTTCCCAGCCACATGCCCTCAGTTTACCACCCTGCTCTGTGCCAAAGTGGAGAAGGTCCCATTATTTAATTAATCTGAGGCGGGTTCTCATCCCTGATAGGGCATGATAGTACAGTTGTGTGGGTTGTGCACTGCACAAGAGCACCCTGCCAAGGTGCCAGTAGGAACTAAAATCCAATCCATCTTTCTTTTCCAAGCCCTACACCCTTGCATGAGATATCTGGATATGCATGGCTTTTCTGATTCATCCACCCAGAGTGGCCTGTTTATGAAACGTGAACCAAAATATCATAGACAAGTGGGAACCTTGGCTCCTGAGCTCAAAACTTCAGACACCTGCTCTTTCAGAGGCTTTTCTCACTCAATCACCTCTTTATTAGACTCTCCTCTACCAGGTTCTACTGTTGGTTCCAGAGCTGTCACGGGCAGAAGATAATGTTATAAAAAATTGGCCAACAAGCTTGGAAATGAGGCAAGAAATTACTGTGGTCCTTCAGTGTGAAGTGTTGCCAGGCAGTTTCCCCCACCTCTCATCATCTGATTTTCTAGGAACCGTGCTGTCCAATACAATAGCCATTGGCTACATGTGAGCTACTGAGCACCTGAAATGTGGCCCGTCCAAACTGAGGCACTGCAAGTGCATACTCGACTCCGTGGACTTGGTACCAGAAGAAAGTTTCCTTGGTCCATGTTCATCAGCAACACATAAAAATTACAATCACACCTAATAAAAGAGCTTCAAAATGCATGAAACAAATTAACAAAATCTAACCTAATACTCCTCTCTCAGTGACTGACAGAACTAAATTTTCAAAATAATTAAAAATGTAGATTTGAACAATCTATAGCATAAACCACCTTGATCTAATGTATATTAATAGAACACTGTAACCAACAATAACAGAATACACATTTTTTTCAAATGCCTGTGGTACATTTACCAAGATAGACTGTACCTTAGGCTATTAGCCAAGTCTTAATAAAATTAAATTGGGGGCGCCTGGGTGGCTTAGTCGGTTAAGCGTCCGACTTTCGCTTGGGTCATGATCTCGCGGCTCGTGGGTTCGAGCCCCGCATCGGGCTCTGTGCTGACTGCCAGCTCGGAGCCTGGAGCCTGTTTCAGTCTGTGACTCCCTCTCTCTCTTACCCTCCCCTGCTCACGCTGTCTCCCTCTCTCTCTCCTAGAAATAAATAAAAATATTTTAAAAAAATAAATAAATAAAATAAAATCTAAATATTTATGTTAGAAAATAACATAGATGTAAAATAAATGACCTAAGTTTCCACCTCAAGAAGCTAGAAAAAGAAAATAAAGCAAAACCAAAGTTAGTAGAAATAGAGATTTTTAAAAAAGCAGAAATCATCAAAATAGAAAATAAACATAGAGGAAAATTAACAAAGCTAAGAGCTGTTTCTCTAAAAAGATTAAGCAACCCTAGCGTGACTGAAGAAAAGAAGAAGAGAATGCAAATTGCCAATAACAGAAATGAAAGAGGAGACAGCCTTACAAATCCTATAGATGTGAAGAAAATAATAATGGAATATTATAAGTTTATGCTAAAAATTATTTACAGAATCTAGATAAAATAGACAAATTCCTTGAAAGAACAACTTCCCAAATCTGATTTAAAAAGCAAAGAGAAAATCTAAATTGCCATATATCTAATAAGAACATTAATCCATAATTTAAAACCTTCCCATGAAGAAATCTGCATGTGGTTTCACCAGTGAGTTTTATTAAGGTGGAATTAACTCTTCTCTTAAAAAATTTAGAAAATGGAAAAAAGAACACTTCCCAACTCACTTTATGAGACCAGCATAACCCTAGTGACAAATCTGACAAAGAAAGTACAAAAAAAAAAAAAAAAGAAGATTCCAGGGGCCCCTGGATGGCTCAGTCCATAGAGTAGGGCATGCAAACCTTGCTCTCAGGGTTATGAGTTCAAGCTTAACGGTGGATATGGAGCCTACATTAAAAAAAAAAAATTATTATAAAAAAAAGTAAAGCAAATCCTTCAGAAAATATTAGCAAATAGAATTCAACAACACATATTAAAAATAAAATGTATCATGACCAAATTGGGTGTATTCTGGGAACCTAACTTGGTTTAGCTTATGTAGAACCAATTAATGTAATTAATCATATTAACAGACTAAAAAGAAAAATTAAATATTCAATTTAAGTAGATATAGGAAAACCATTTGAAAAAATAAATCAACAGCCATTCATAAAAAAAAAAAAACTTCTAGCAATTCAGAATTCAAAGGAAACTTCAATCTAATTAATGACATCTTCAAAAACAATACAGCTAACATTATACTTAGTAGTTAAATATCCATTTTCACTACTTCTATTCAACAGTGTATCAAAGGTCCTAGTCAGTGAAGTAAGGCAAGGTAAAGAAGTGAAAAACAAAGACATTGGAAAGGAAGAAGTAAAACAGTCTTTTTTCACAGATAATGTGATGGTTTACACAGAAAATCTTAAGGACTCTATAAAACATCTACTGGAGCTAAGTAAATTAGCAAACTTGGAGCTACAAGGACAATACACAAAAATCAATTGTACTTTTATATTCTACTACCCGAAAATTGTTAAGTGAAATTAGAAAAACAATTTCATTTACTGTATTGCCAAAAAACACAAAATACTTAGAAACAAATTTAACAAAAGACATTACCTCTATGTTAAAAACAACTACGATAAAAATGTCTACATCCAAAACTACAAAACACCACTGAGAGAAATTAAAGAAGACCTAAATAAGTGAAGCGGTATACCAAACTGATCGATCGGGATATTCAATGTCTTTAAGCTGTCCATTATATACATATGCAATGCAATCTCAACCAGAATCTGATCAGTCCATTTTGTAGCATCTGACAAGCTGATATTAAAATTTATATAGAAATGCAAAGGATCTAGGGGCGCCTGGGGGGCTTAGTCGGTGAAGCGGTTAAGCGTCCGACTTTCGCTTAGGTCATGATCTCGCGGTTCGTGGTTTCGAGCCCCGCCTCGGGCTCTGTGCTGACTGCCAGCTCAGAGCCTGGAGCCTGTTTCAGTCTGTGACTCCCTCTCTCTCTGACCCTCCCCTGCTCACGCTGTCTCTCTCTCCTAGAAATAAATAAAATATTTAAAAAAAAAAAAAAGAAATGCAAAGGATCTAGAAATATCCAAAGCAACCTTGAAAAAAGACAAATTGGGGGCGCCTGGCTGGCTCAGTCAGTTAAACGTCCAACTTCAGCTCAGGTCATGATCTCATGGTTCGTGGGTTCGAGCCCTGCATCGGGCTCTGTTCTGACAGCTACCTCGGAGCCTGGAGCCTGTCTTCAGATTCTGTGTCTCCCTCTCTCTCTGACCCTCCCCTGCCCATGCTGTCTCTCTCTCTCTCTCTCTCTCTCAAAAATAAATAAAACATTTTAAAAAAATTTTAAAAAGAAAAAGAAAAATTGGAAGGACTAAGTAGCCTGACTTAAATAGGTCATGTACAATAACACGTTGCAGCACTGGTATAAGAACAGACAAATATCTCAGTGGAACAGACTAGAGAGCCCAGAAACATATCCTCATCCATGGGGGCATCTGATTTTTGATGAATGTGGCAGTGATCCAAACCAAAAAGCAATGTTTTCAACAAATTTTTCTGGAACAACTGAATATCCAAAGCTAAACACACACACACACACACACACACACACACACACACACACACACACACACACACACACACACAACTCAATCCTCACCTCACCCCAGGTACAAAAGTTAAGTCAAGATGGATCTTGGGCCTAAACACAAAAGCTAAAAAGCACAAACCTTCTAGAAGAAAATATAGGAGACTTTCTGCTCAAATGAGGGAGTAGGCTTCTTACCCAGAGCTTACAAAGCAGTAACCACTAAAAAAAATTGTTTAAAAATATGATAAAAGTGACAATCATAAAAGAAAAAATTTGTAAATTAGACTTACACAATTTCAAAACTTCTACTCATCAAGACTTCTTTAAGAAAACAAATATACAGGGCACCTGGGTGGCACAGTCGGTTTAAGCATCCGACTTTGACTCAGGTCATAATATCAACAGCTCTTGAATTTGAAACCCTCACTGGGCTCTGTGCTGACAGCTCAGAGCCTGGAGCCTGCTTTGGATTCTGTGTCTCCCTCTCTCTGCCCCTCCCCTGCTGTCACTCTGTCTCTCTCTCTCAAAAATAAATAAACATTTAAAAAAAAAAACGGCAATGATAACTGGTTTGGATGATAGAGGAGTAGGGCAACTCTAAGCTTGCCTTCTCCTCTCAACAGCTAGATAATTATCAAATCATTAAGAACACTCAAGAAATTGACTGGAAGTTCAGAGAACAAAGCTGCACATCTACAAAGAGAAAAAAACCACTTGTGGAAGGCACGAATTGCAGAGAGTTGAGATGTGGGAGAAAAGAACCGCAGGCACTGCAGTGGGAAGGGGTCCCTGATCGCGGAGAGGTGAGCTAAGAGTGAAGGAAAAAAATAAATGAAAAGGCACATGGGCAACTGCACAAGAAAACTGTTCACCAAAACCACTGACAGGAGAAAAGGAGAGGATTTTAACACCGCCAGCTTGTTCTAAACCATGGAGCACAGAATCTGAAGTTTTGGAGCCCAGTACCTGGCGCTGCTTGGGAGAGGACGCTGGGTGGAGGCCAAGGAACAAGTAGCTCAGTCTAAGGATCCTCACTGGTCTACTTCATGAGCAGAACAGCACCACCAGGTAGAGAACGGAGCCATTCCACCAAGCCCTGAGCCCGGAGCTTTACAGGTGCATCTCCACTAGGGCGGACCCACCTGAGAATCGGAACAGCAAGCTCGTCCCCTACAAGGCCAGCACAAACTCCTCCCAAGCACCAAGTGTACTGATCATAGAGTGCTGCAAAGTCAGATTTAGGTGAAACAGGATCTAGCTTCCCTTGGATTTTCTTTGTTTGGTTGTTTTCTTTCTCTTTTTGTTTTTGGTTTTCTTTTCTTCAGAAAGAGACAATTTTTAAATTAATTTTTATTTTTTAGTTTTTTAAAAATTTATTTCTGAGAGAGAGAGAGAGAGCACGAGCAGGAGAGGGTCAGAGGGAGAGGGAGACACAGAATCAGAAGCAGGCTCCAGGCTCTGAGCTAGCTGTCAGCACAGAGCCTGACGTGGGGCTCAAACCCATGAACCGCGAGATCATGACCTGAGCCAAAGTTAGACGCTTAACCAACTGAGCCACCCAGGCTCCCCTAATTTAATTTTTAATTTTTTCCCTTTTTTAAATTTTTATTTTGAGAGTGGGGGAGGGAGTGGGGAAGCAGAGGATGAGCAGAGAGAGAGGGGGACAGAGGATCCAAAGTGGGCTCTGTGCTGACTGCAGCAAACCTGGCGTGGTTATCGATCCCATGAACCATGAGATCATGACCTGAGCTGAAGTTAGACACTTAACTGACTGAGCCACTCAGGCACCAGCACCCCTACCTTTTTCTTTTTTCTACCAAGCTTCTCTTTAAAAGCAGACTGGGGCACCTAGGTGACTCAGCCAGTTGAGCATCCAACTCTGGCTCAGGTCACGATCTCACGGTTCATGAGTTCGAGCCCCACATCAGGCTTGCTGCAGTCAGCACAGAGCCTACTTCAGATCCTCTGTCCTCCCTCACTCACTCACTGTGCCCCTCCCCTGCTCATGTTTTCTCTCTCAAAAAAAATAAACAGTAAAAAAAAAAAAATGAAAATGAAAACACACTTAGGATCTAGCTTCCTATTATTTTTTAAATTTAAAATTTTTATTTTCTTTTATTACTATATTATTATTATGCCCCCTAAAAATGATAAGATGGAGGATATCACCCCAAAAGAGAGAACAGGAAGAAATGATGGCATTCTTCAGTGACACAGAAGATAAAATTATGAAAAATAATAAAGGTGAAAAGATGAGGGGAAGAAAGGTAATGGACCACAAAGGTAGATTTAGAAAACTCAGCAACTTCTTAAAATGTACTAATATTCTTATCATAGGAGTCCCAGGAGATGAAGAGAGAGGAAAAGGGGCAGAAGATTTGAGCAAATTATAGCTGAAAAATTCCCTAATCTGGAGAAGGACACAGACATTGAAATCCAAGAAGCACAGAGAACTCCCATTAAATTCAACAAAAGCTGGCTATTGCCAAGGCATATCATAGTCAAAATCACAAAATATACAGACAAATAAAGAATCTTGAAAGCGGCAAGGGAAAAATGTCTTTGACCTACAAGGGAAGACAGATCAGGTTCACAGCAGGTCTGTCCATAGAAATGTGGCAGGCCAAAAAAGAGTGTCAGGATACAGTCAACATGCTAAATAGGAAAAATACACAGTGAAGAGTATTTATCCAGTAGACTGTCATTCAGAATAGAAAGAAAGATAAAGAGTTTCCCAGAAAAACAAAAAATAAAACTAAAGGAGTTTGTAACCACTACACTGGCCCTGCAAGAAATATTAAGGGGGACTCTCTGAGTGAGGGAAAAAAAGACCAAAAGCAACAAAAACTAGAAAGGAACAGAGAACATCACCAGAAACGCCAACTTTAAAGGTAACACAATGGCACTAAACTCTTATCTTTCAATAATTACCCTGAATGTAAATGGACTTAATGCTCCAATCAAAAGATATAGGGTATCAGAATGGAAAGAAGAGAAGAGAAGAGAAGAGAAGAGAAGAGAAGAGAAGAGAAGAGAAGAGAGACATATAACCATCTATCATGTTAATGGACACCAAAAGAAAGCCAGAATAGCCATACTTATATCAAACAAACTAGATTTTAAACCAAAGACTATAAAAAGAGATGAAGGGCATTATATTATAATTAAGGGGTCTATCCATCAAGAAGACCTAACAAGTGAAAATATTTATGCCCCAAATTTGAAACATCCAAATATATAAGTCAATTAATAATAAATATGAAGAAATTCAGGAATAATACAATAATAGTCAAGGATTTTAACACCCCACTTACAGCAATAGATAGATCATCTAAGCAGAAAATCAACAAGGAAACAATGACTTTGAATAACACACTGGACCAGATGGACTTTAACAGATATATTCAGAACTTTCCATCCTAAAACACCAGAATACACATTCTTTTCAAGTGTATGTAGAACATTCTCCAAAATAGATAACATATTGGATCACAAATTAGCCCTCAACAAGTACAAAGAGACCGAGATCATACCATGCATGCTTTCAGATCACAATGCTATGAAACTTGCAGTCAACAACAGGAAAAATTTGGAAGGACCACAAATACATGGAGGTTAAAGAACATCCTACTAATGAATGTGTTAACCCGGGAATTAAATGAGAAATAAAAAAGTGCATGGAATGAAAATGAAAACCCGACAGTCCAAAACCTTTGGGATGTAGCAAAGGCAGTTCTTCTTCTTCTGTTATTTTAATGTTTATTTATTTTTGAGAGAGAGAGACAGAGCATGAGCAAGGGAGGGGCAGAGAGAGAGGAAGACATAGAACCTGAAACAGGCTCCAGGCTATGAGCTATCAGCACAGAGCCCGACGTGGGGATCGAACTCACAAACTACGAGATCATGACATGAGCTGAAGTCAGATTCGCAACCAACTGAGCTACCCAGGGGCTCCAACAAAGGCAGTTCTAAGAGGTAAATATATTGCAGTACACACCTCAAGCAGCAAGAAAAGTCTCAAATAGACAACCTAACCTTTCATCTAAAGGAGATAGAAAAGGAACAGCAAATAAAGTCTAAAGCCATCAGAGAAAGGGAAATAACAAAAACTAGAGCAGGAACAAATGGATATAGAATAAAAAAAATAGTAGAACAGATCAACAAACTTAAGAGTCAATTTTTTTTTTAATGTTTATTTTTGAGAGAGAGAAAGAGACAGAGACAGAGCACAAGCAGGGGAGGGGCAGAGAGAGAGGGAGACATAGAATCCAAAGTAGGCTCCAGGCTCTGAGCTGTCAGCACAAAGTCCAATGTGGGGCTTGAAATCATGAACTGTGAGACCACCACTTGAACTAAAATCAGACACTTGACCAACTGAGCCACCCAGATGCCCCAAGAGCTGATTCTCAACAGAATTAATAAAATTGATAACCCCCTAGCCAGTCTTATCAAAAAGAAAAGGGAAAGGACCTAAATAAACAAAACAGTGAATGAAAGAGGAGAGATCACAACCAACACGTCAGAAATACAATTATAAGAGAATATTATGAAAAATTATATGTTAACAAACTAGGCAATCTGGAAGAAATGGACAAATTCCTAGAAACATATAAACTGCCAAAACCGAAACAAGAAGAAATAGAAAACTTGAATAGACCCATAACCAGCAAAGAAATTGAGTCAGTAATCAAAAATCTCCCAGCAAACCAAAGTTCAGGGCTGGATGGCTGCCCAGGGGAATTCTACCAGACATTTAAAGAAGAGTTAATACCATTCTTTTCAAACTGTTCCGAAAAATAGAAATGGAAGGAAAACTTCTAAACTCCTTCTACTAGGCCAGCATTACCTTGATTTCAAAATCAGACAAACACCCCACTCAAAAGAGAATTATAGGCCAATATCCCTGACGAACCTGGATGCAAAAATTCTCAACAAGATACTAGCAAATCGAATCCAACAGTACATTAAAGGAATTATTCACCACGATCAAGTGGGATGTATCCCTCAGCTGTAGGGCTGGTTCAATATTTGCAAATCAATGAACGTGATACACCACATTAATAATAGAAAGGATAAGAACCATATGATCCCCTCACTAGATGCAGAGAAAGTATTTGACAAAACACAGCATTCATTCTTGATTAAAAAAAAAAAAACCTCAACAAAATAAGGATAGATGGAATATACCTCAACATCAAAAAGGCAATGTATGAAAGATCCAGAGCTAATATCATCCTCAATGGGGAAAATCTGAGTGCCTTTCCCCTACGTCAGAAACAAAACAGGGATGTCCACTCTCACCATTACTATTTAACATAGTACTGGAAGTCTTAGCCTTGGCAATCAGAAAACAAACAGAAATAAAAGGCATCCAAATTGGCAAGGAAGAAGTCAAACTTTCATTATTTGCAGACGACATGATACTCCATGAGAAATCCCAAAAGACATCACCCAAAAATTGTTAGAACTAATACATGAAAGGAGCAGTCACAGGATATAAAACCAACATACAGAAATCTGTTGCATTTATCTACACCAATAATGAAGCAGCAGAAAAAGAAATCAACAAATCAATCTCATTTGCAATTGCACCAAAAACAATTAGATATCTAAGAATAAACCTAACCAAAGAGGTAAATGATCTGTGCTCTGAAAACTATAGAACACTTATGAAGGAAATTGAAGAGGACACAAAAACACAAAGAAATGGAAAAACATTCAATGCTGATGGATTGGAAGAACAAACATTGTGAAAATGTCTATACTACCCAAAGCAGTCTACACATTTAATACAATCTCTGTCCGAATACCACCAGCATTTTTCACAGAGCTAGAACAAACAATCTATGTATGGAACCACAAAAGACCCTGAATAGCCAAAGCAATCTTGAAAAAGAAAAAGAAAACTGGAGACATCATGATTCCAGCTTTCAAGGCTATATTACAAAGCTGTAATCATGAAGACAGTATGGTACTGACACAGAAACAGATACATATCAATGGAACAGAATAGAAAGCCCACAACTATATGGTCAACTGATCTTCAGCAAAGCAGGAAAGAATATCCAATGGAAATAAAGTCTTTTCAACAAATGGTTTTGGGAAAACTGGACAGCAACACGCAGAAAAATGAAATTAGACCACTTTCCTACACTATGCACAAAAATAAATTCAAAATGGATGAAAGACCTAAATGTGAGATAGGAAAGGATCAAAATCCTAGAGGAGAACACAGGCAGCAACCTCTTTGACCTCAGCCAGTGCAACTTCACTAGACATGTCACCAAATACAAGGGAAACAAAAGCAAGCATAAACTATTGGGACTTCATCACGATAAAGCTTCTGAACAGTCAAGGAAACAATCACAAACTAAAAGGCAGCCTACAGAATGGGAGAAGATATTGCAAATGACCTATCTGATAAAACGTTGGTATCTGAAATCTATAAAGAACTTCTTGAACTCAATACCCAAAAAACAAATCAGCCAGTTAAGAAATGGGTAGAAGGGGCACCTGGGTGGCTCAGTTGGCTATGTGTCAGACTCTTGATTTTGAGTCAGGTCATGATCCAAGGGTTGTGGGATCAAGCTCCCAGTTGGGCTGAGCATGAAGCCTGCTTAAGATTCTCTCTCTCTCCCTCTGCCCCTTTCCTCTGCTCCCCATGTGCTCTCTCTCTTGCTCTGAAAGAAAGAAAGAAAGAAAGAAAGAAAGAAAGAAAGAAAGAAAGAAAGAAAGAAAGAAAGGAAGGAAGGAAGGAAGGAAGGAAGGAAGGAAGAGGCAGAAGACATGAACAGATACTTTTCCAAAGACAACATGCAGATGGCTAACAGACGCATAAAAAGATGCTCAAAATCACACATCATCAATACAAATCATAACCACAATGAGATACCACCTCACACCTGTCAGAATGGCTAAAAGTAATGACACAAGAAATAACAAGTGTTGGCAAGGATGTGGAGAAAGAAGAACCTTCCTGCAGTGTTGGTGGGAATGCAAAGTGGTGCAGCCACTCTGGAGAACAGTATGGAGGTTCCTCAAAAAGTTAAAAACAGAACAGTATGGAGGTTCCTCAAAAAGTTAAAAACAAAACCCGGCACTAATTGCACTACTAGGTATTTACTGAAAAGATAAAAAAGTACAAATTCAAAGGGTTATATGCACCCTTATGTTTATAGCAGCATTATCAACAATAGCCAAACTATGGAGAGAGCCCAACTAATGAATGGATAAAGAAGATGTTCTTTGTGTATTTCTAATGGAATATTACTCAGCCAATAAAAAAGAATGAAATCTTGCCATTTGCAACATTGTGGATGGAGCTAGAGTGTATTATACTAAGTGAAATAAGTCAGTCAGAGAAAGAGAAATATCATATGATCTCATTCATATGTGGAATTTAACAAACAAAATAGATGAATACATGGGGGCAGGGAGGAAGGAGAGGGAAACAAAACACAAGACTCTTAAAGATATGAAGCAAACCAAGGGCTGATGGAGGAAGGTAGGCGGAGGATGGGCTAGATGAGTGATGGGTGTTGAGGAAGCCACTTGTGATGAGCACTGGGTGTTACAGTTAAGTGGTAATCACTAAATTCTACTCCTGAAACCAATATTGCACTGCCTGGTAACTAATTACAATTAGAATAAAAATCTGAAAAGAAAAAGAAGCATTGATAACTATGATTTTACCTATATGAAATTCTAGAACAGACAAAATGAATACAGCATGAAAAACTCAAATCAGTGCTTTTATACAGGGAGGGGAATGGGGGTTGATTGAGAAGGGACACCAGGGGAATCTCTGGGGTTAATAACTTAATTGGGACTTGGGATATGTAGGTGCATGCATTTGTCAGAACTTCTTGGAAGGTATCCTCAAGAATTGTGCAACCCAGTGTGCCTGGGTGGCTCAGTGGATTGAGCATCTGACTCTTGACTTTGGCTCAAGTCATGATCCTAGGGTTGTGGGATCAAGTCCTGCATTGAGCTCCCACTGAGGGTAGAGCCTGATTGAGATTTTCTCTCTCTCTCCCTCTGCCCCTCTCCCCTGCTTGCACACACTCTCTCTAAAAATAATAATAATAATAATAGTTTTTAATTTTTTAATGTTTTTTAAAATTTATTTCTGAGAGAGAGAGGCAGCATGAGCAGGGGAGGGTCAGAGAGAGGAGACACAGAATCTGAAACAGGCTCCAGGCTCTGAGCTAGCTGTCAGCACAGAGCCTGACGCAGGGCTCGAACCCACAAACCATGAGATCATGACCTGAGCCAAAATCAGACGCTTAACCAACTGAGCCACCCAGGGGCCCATTTTAAAATTAAATAAATAAATTAAGTTTAAAAAAGAATTGTAGGGTGCGTGGGTGGCTCAGTCAGTTAGCATCCAACTCTTGATTTCAGCTCAGGCCATTCTCCTAGTTCATGTGATCAAGCCCGAGTTGGACTCTATGCTGACAGCATGGCAGCTGCATGGGATTCTCTCTCTGCCCCTCCCTGCTCATGCATGTACTCTCTCTTTCTCTCTCTCAAAATAAATAAATAAACATTTAAAAAATTGTACAATCCACTTTATATAAATTATATCTGTAAAGAAATTTATAAACAAATACTAAAGTTGTAACATGAATGCCAAAGTGTTCAGAGGTAAAGTGTACTGATACCCATAACTTCCTTTGAAATGCACCAAAAATAAGATGGGTTGATAAATTGAAAGATGAATTAGTAAATGATAGGCAAATACAGAAAAAGGTTCATTGTAAATACAGATGGTGGGTATACCAGTGTTAAATATAGAATTATTTCAACTTTTCCATACATTTGAAATCTTCTATGCTAAAATTCTAGGGGAAAAATACATACACTCTGCAACTGTAACTCAGCAATTTCATTCCTGAGAATCTATCCTGTAGAAATAGAAGTACTAGTCTATAAGATCATAAGTATAAGAATGTCGATTGAAGTTTTGTTCCTGGTGAACAAGAACTAGAAGCAAAATGTCTATCAGGAGTCCACCTAAATAAAGTGTGGCACATCCATACCACGGACTGTTATGTGGCCATTAAAAGGAATGAATCAGAGCTCCTCCTGATAGTGTAAAGGAATTTCACTGAGATATGGTTGAGGGAGAAAAGAAAGTGTAAGTATGATCTTTTTAAAACCAATTGTGGGACACCTGGGTGGCCCAGTCAGTTAAGCCTCTGACTTTAGCTCAGGTCATGATCCCGTGGCCTGTGAGTTTGAGCCCTGCATCGGGCTCTGTGCTGACAGCCAGGAGCCTGGAGTCTGCTTTGGATTCTGTGTCTTCCTCTCTCTCTGCCCCTGCCCAGCTCGCACTCTGTCTCTGTCCTTCAAAAATAAACATTTAGGAAAAAAAAATCGCATGCGTGTGCGTACATACACACACACCCTGCATGATTATAAATGTAAAGAGGAAAATATGGAAGAACATATATTAAATTGTTAACACAATTTATAGGGAGAAGCTAACATAAGTGGTTCGGTGCTCATGTAGGGTTAAGGGGGGGAAATCTATGGTAAAAACAGCACATGTGTGATCTCATTTAAGTTAAAGTTTCTATATGCATGCAGTGTGTGGTACATAAAAGATGCATACAAGGCTGAGCACCATAATGTTAACAGTGGTCATGTCACGGTGGTAGGATTCCAGATGGTTCTTCTTTCCTTCTTTTTGTTGGAAAGAGGCAAGGCAGGAAGGGAAGGAAGGAGAAAGTCGTTGTCCATGCTGTTTCTACATCCTTCCCTCCTATTCCCTCCTCAACGCACTCCAACCCCTACTCTTTCCAGGTCCCTGTCTTAGGTAACTTCTCTCCACCCTCTTACATCATTGACCCTGTTTCCTTGCCCACTCCCTCCCATCAACTTCCATGACACCCTCCTCCCCACTCCTGCCTCTGCGGCCATGACTCCTCAGTAAACTTTGTAAAATCTTCTTCCTTTTCCTATGGGTATTGTCCTCAGACTTTTCCTTTTCTCAATTTATTTGCCATCTATGTGACAGTATCTCCCAAGCGTCCTTCTTGTGCTCTGTCCAGACATCTCTATTTGGATGTCCCATCAGACTCAGCATGGCCAAAACTAACCTTATCGTCTTTCTCCCAAAACCTACTGCTCTTTGTCCTGTAGGCAGATGTCAGGGAATGGCAGACACAGCTGCCCCCACAGTTGCTCAAGCCATAAGCTTGGGTATTACTCACTCTCTCTCTCAGCCCCACAGCAGATCAATTACCAAGTTCTATCAAGTCTGTCTCTTGGGTCTCTATCCACCCTCTTGTCTGCCCCTCCACTTGGTCCAGGTGCCATTTATCTCTCTTCTAAATGGCCAAGGCAGCTGTTAACTCATCTTTCTGTCCACTACCTCCCATTTGTCTGCCAGAGAAGCCGAAGAGATCTTTCTAAACCACAAATCTGATCGTATCACTTCTCTACCACTCTCCACTTAAGAATCTTTGAGGGCTTCCCATTGCTTTCAAGACCAAGTTCAAACTCTGAATCACGACATCCTGGCTTAAGGATATGTTCAGCCTCCAACACACATCACCTCTAGCCCCTTGTTTCTGTCTTCACCCCTTACCTAAGGAGGGAGAGTATTGCTGTGGGTCAAGCTCGAGGTGTAGGGCACTAAGCTAGTACATGGTATAGGTTGAAGACCTGGAAGACTTCACAGAGGTGAGAATGTCTTTCTCAAAACTATTTGCAAGGCGGCTAAGGAAGTCAGAGAACAGAGGCTGCCTCTCCTAGGGTGACAGGCTGCCCTCTCTCACACATCCCTCTGACTCTGTCACTCCCAAGAGATCAGGAATTGGGCAGGGATTGGGCTTCTGATCATAGAGAAGAAAAGCCTGGAGTGGGGGGAAAGCCAACTTTTCTTTAGTTTTCAGGAGCAGTTTTGTCCCTGGCCTTACTAGCATCCTCCATTTTAATTGCTGACACCTTGACATCAGAGCCTGGGACCAAGAACAAAGGGTTCCTTTGCTAAGGACTGTCCTCCGCACATACACAGCACAGTGCTGGGCACAATAACTGTCTAATTAAATCTTACTAATGGAGAGTACAATACACATTTCCCCTTAGATCCGAGCTCACAAGCCAGTAGATGAGCCTGAATAGGCTACAAAAAACGAAATAAAGAAAAGGAAGAGGGGCGCCTGGGTGGCTTAGTCGGTTAAGCGTCCGACTTTCGCTTAGGTCATGATCTCGCGGTTCGTGGGTTCGAGCCCCGCGTCGGGCTCTGTGCTGACTGCCAGCTCAGAGCCTGGAGCCTGTTTCAGTCTGTGACTCCCTCTCTCTCTGACCCTCCCCTGCTCACGCTGTCTCTCTCTCTCCTAGAAATAAATAAATAAATAAATAAATAAATAAATAAATAAATAAATAAAAGAAAAGGAAGAGTGTGGGACTGGGCAGAGGAGCCTCATCCCTTTAGAAATACCCCACAAAGTGACCACACACTACCTTTGGGGTCCACCTGTGGTTTTCGGAACTGGCTCTGCACGTCACTCACTGTGTGACCTTGGCCTCAGTCTCCTCCTGGGTGAAGACCAGGAGACATCCCTGTCCCGCTCCCCTACCCCCAGGCCTGGCACAGGGGCAGTGGGCCTCACAGGGCTCACAAGTGATACTAACTTTCCAGAAGGTTCCCAACTTGAATGTTTCCTAAAGAACGCTAGGCCATTCTCTTTCTTTGGTAACTTCCACATTTACATATAAATTGCTACCTAATGGCTCTGCCCTCCTTTATCTTAGCTCCACGTTCTAATGAGCTGGAAAAATGGTCCTGTGTGAGGAATAAGGAAGGAAAACAGTGGTTCCTCACTTAGGAAGGCAAGGACAGAAGTTCCTCCCTTGGAGATGGGAAGGCAAGGAGAGAAGGAAGGGGGAATACGATGCCCCTTCCCCACTGGGACACACATTCCAATGTCCCAGAAAAGGGGAAAAAGCATTTTTGTATCAGTTTGAAACATGGTGGAAAATCAAGCGTGAAAATATGTGAAATCCATAACACAGTTTGTGAAAACTGAGTCATAATTCTATTTGTTCTGCCTGGTCTGCACATCGCACATTTTTCATCCAGACAGAAACTAAAAATAAAGATGGACCAGGAGCGCCACCTGGGGTGAGGTCTGTCACTACCTCTGCTGCTCAAAGTCAGAGATCCCTGCAGACCTGTGGGGTTGTGGAAGAGATGTTAAAAAGTCCCTCCCTCCCAACACACACACACACACACACACACACACACACACACACACACACACACACACACACACACACACACACACACACCCAGGTGCCCAGCATTTCTTAAAGCCATTTCTATTGAATTTCCACAATCCATGAAGTTCAGATTCCCATTTAGAGATTGGGGAAATTAAGACTAAGCAACTGGCAGTCCTGGAATTCAAACCCAGGCCTCTCTGATTCTAAGTCCCAAGTTCATTTACATTTCACCACTGAATGTGTCCCCTGGAACAAAGGTTCTTTTTTTTTTTAATGTTTTATTTATTTCTAGGAGAGAGAGAGAGACAGCGTGAGCAGGGGAGGGTCAGAGAGAGAGGGAGTCACAGACTGAAACAGGCTCCAGGCTCTGAGCTGGCAGTCAGCACAGAGCCCGACGCAGGGCTCAAACCCACGAACCGCAAGATCATGACCCAAGCGAAAGTCGGACGCTTAACCGACTAAGCCACCCAGGCGCCCCACAAGGTTCTTAACTGAGGTCTGTGGATAGAATGCAGGGGCTCCATGGATGAAAAAAAAATCTTACATCTTTATTTCCTCCAATTTCTAAGTGAAACTTAACATCTTCAAGGGGGCACCTGGGTGGCTCAGTCGGTTAAGTGCCGACTTCGGCTCAGGTCTGATCTCATAGTTCATGAGTTCAAGCCCTGTGTTGGGCTCTGTGCTGACGGCTCAGAGCCTAGAGCCTGCTTTGAATTCTTTGTCTCCTCTCTGTGCCCCTCCCCCACTCATGCTCGCTCCCATGCTCTTTCTCACTTCTCTCTCAAAACTACATAAACAATGAAACTTAGCATTTCCTCTAAATCTGAATGTGGGCAACAAATCAGTACCTGTGACTTTGTCACCAATAGTGAGGCACAGATATTTGCATACATTTCATATGTTGCTGATATCTCAAAATGTCATTTATGTTTATCACTCTTTGAAAACGTCAGTAGTTATTAGACCCACTGCAAGATCTTGCCATTTAAAGTACTAACAAAGAGGGGCGCCTGGGTGGCTTAGTCGGTTAAGCGTCCGACTTTCGCTTGGGTCATGATCTCGCGGTTCGTGGGTTCGAGCCCGCATCGGGCTCTGTGCTGACTGCCAGCTCAGAGCCTGGAGCCTGTTTCAGAGTCTGTGACTCCCTCTCTCTCTGACCCTCCCCTGCTCATGTTGTCTCTCTCTCTCTCTCTCTCTCTCCTAGAAATAAATAAAACATTTTAAAAAAATAAAATTAAATTAAAAAAAATAAAGTATTAACAAAGAAGCGCTGTGGTTGACAAGTAGTTCCCAGAAAATAAAGCTCTGTTGGGCAGCATTTGTTAATTCCCATGGTGTAAATATTCCTACTATAGCCAATTTCAAGGATGACTATGTTTAACAATCGGTTTGCAAATTTCCTGAAGATTTAATGATCAATGCTTAGAAGCAGGGACAAGATGGTTTCAGCACACCATTGGCAATGGGATGGATTAACCTGGGTTTTCCTATCAGCACCTGTCTTTCCTGAAACTCCTTGTGTCCTTCAGTATAATGATGTTAATAATAACAATAATAGATTTGAAACATATATATTAAATCCTTGCTCTAGGCACTTAACATGACCAATATCATTTAGTCTGTCGATGATCCTTTAAGGCAGATATTTTTTAAATGGTTCTCAGTGGAGACAGAGACATGTGATTTTACCCCTTACGGACATTTGGCAATATTTGGAGACATTCTTGACTGTCATAACTGGGTTCACTGCTGGCATCTAGTGGGTAGATGCTGCTAAACACTCTCTAATGTATAGAACACACACGCCACTCGACAAAGAATTATCTAGCTCAAAATGTCAATAGTGCCAGAGTTAAGAAATCCTGCATCACTGTTCATCACATTTTAGAGGTGGGGAAACTGCAGCCCATAGAGATTAATGTACTCAGTTCACAGAGCTCTCATATAATGAGTTCTGTGGGGAAACTAGTTCCTACTCTCTGACTCCCTCACTAGATGTAGAGAGAGGAGTTTCCTAGAAGGAAAGCAGCCTGCTGGGGTTAGTCTTGGCAATGGGTGTCTCATGGAGGCTCAGGCATTATGTATTAGAAGATCTAAGCCCAGCTGCTTCTAAAAAGTTTGAAGGAAACTTGACCCTAGAAATTATTCCCAAGGTGAGTCAACCAGATGGCCCATTGGACTGTCATTTGAGACAACAAAATGGAAAGGGAAGGTGAGGATCGCTCTCCCACAAATATTTATTAAAGACCTACTATATGCCAGCACTATTCTAGGTGCTGAGAACAGCATAGGGAACAAGGCAAAAGTGGCTCTTGCTCTCATGGAGTGTACAATCTTGTGGAGGGAACAGAAAAGCAAATTTTAAAATGGGTTAAAATAATTATGTTCATGATAGATGCTATGAAAGTAGCAAGTATGGTACTATGATAAACAATTTTAGTGGGGCTTTCTTTAGATAAGGTGCTCAAGGAAGACTTCTCTGAAGAGGTGACATGTGAGCTAAGACCTGAAGAATGAGAAGCCAGCAACGGGAAGAGGGGGGAGAAGAAGCAACACCCAGAGGGATTAGCAGGTGACGGGACTGAGGAGGGAAACAGGTGAATTAATGTGCACTAGTCATCAAAAGGAGGTCACTATGACTGGAGCACAGAGGACCAAGGGCAGAGAAAATTCAGGACCAAAGAGTAAGAGGTCAGCAGGGTCCACCTACCCTGTGTGCAGGGGACTCCAAACAGGAGTGACAAAGTAAGGCCCAGGCTCTGAGAGCTAGGCAAGTACGGGGGGACTGTAGAACTCCCCACCCAACTTTCTTTCTTTTTTTTTTTTTTTAAGATTTTCTTAAAATGTTTATTTATTTTTGAGAGAGAGAGACAGAGCACGAGCAGGGGAAAGGCAGAGAGAAAGGAAAACACAGAATCTGAAGTAGGTTCCAGGCTCTGAGCTGTCAGCACAGAGCCCAACCTGGGTCTCAAACTCAAGAACTCGGAGATCATGACAAGAACTGGGAGATCATTACCTGAGCCAAAGCCGGATGCTTAACTAAGTAAGCCACCCAGGCACCCCATACCCCACCCAACTTTCTTTCTTTCTTTTTTTTTTATTTCTAAGAGAGAGAGAGATAGCGTGAGTAGGGGAGGGTCAGAGAGAGAGGGAGACACAGACTCTGAAATAGGCTCCAGGCTCTGAGCTGGCAGTCAGCACAGAGCCCGACGCGGGGCTCGAACCCACGAACCACGAGATCATGACCTAAGCGAAAGTCGGACGCTTAACCGACTAAGCCACCCAGGCGCCCCCACCACCCAAATTTCTTAACCCAATACATCTGCTGACCCAAGACTCCCAGATGCCAGGACCCAAAACACATTTGTGTGTGTGTGTGTGTGTGTGTGTGTGTGTGTGTGTGTGTGTGTGTGTGTGTGTGTGTAACAATGATGATGACCAGTCAAATGGTTTTAGGGAAATCTTCAACTCCAAGGTCAATCACAGCCGTAGAAACCAACATACCTGGCTCTCTGCTGAGAAAGTTGCATTGATAGTCATTTGCATGGCCACAGCCCACTTATGCCTAATGACTGCGCTGTTCAACAGCAGAGAGATGAGCTGGTGCTCCAGAGCCGGAATGAACTTTACTGAGCAGGTTAACAAATCCAATACTAAGCTCTTTTTACAGAAGCCAAGAATTCTGGAACAGGGAGGCTCAGCTCAGAGGACAGGGGACAGCAGGAGGCTGAGGAGGCCGGGCAGTGGAGAAGGAGGAGAGAAAACAGACACAGAGTGAGCCCATGGTCTGTGTCGGCTGCTCTGCAAAGCTTCACTGCGCACCTATTATCTTGTTGAATTCCCATAACAACCTTTGTAGGGGTACTATTTCCCCCATTTTCCACTCTGGGACTTTAGACTCAGGTCCAGGAGTGGGACCCATGGCCCCCTTTTCCTCATTGAAGTTCCCACCCGAAGTTAGGATTTCACTGCCAGTAATTCAAGGAGCTTTTTTATCCTCTCAGAACTTAAAGAAATGAGCAGAGGAGTTCCATGCATCTAAGACAAATATGGCCCTGATATGGTCATGCAAAACAGAAGAATTTGCCAGAACTCTCCAGAAACAGTAAATTCTCAGGAGGTGAGCACAGCTATTGGGAACTGGGGGACCCATTTGACTTCACAAAGAGAATAATGTTTTTGAAACTATCAAATTGGGACACCTGGCTGGCTCAAACAGAGGAGCACGAGACTCTTATCTCAGGGTCGTGAGTTCAAGCCCCAAATGGGGTGTAGAGACTACTTAAATAAATGTTAAAAAAGAGAGAGGGGTGCCTGGGTGGCTCAGTCAGTTAAGCACCCAACTTTGGCTCAGGTCATGATCTCACGGTTCGTGGGTTCGAGCCCTGTGTCAGGCTCTGTGCTGATGGCTAGCTCAGAGCCTAGAGCCTGTTTCCGATCCTGTGTCTCCCTCTCTCTCTGACCCTCCCCTGCTCACGCTGTCTCTCTCTCTCTCAAAAATAAATAAAACATTTAAAAAAATTTTTTAAAGAGAGAAACTATCAAATATATCCATCTATTTTGCATCCTCATGAATCACGATGATCTGTGTCCCTTCACCTCACCACTCCTCTGCCGGTTGGATCAAGAACATTTATTACTTTAGAAGGAGTGTAGACACCAATGAAATCATAAGGTAATAGTTTAGCTTTGAGTCCAAACAAAGACAGTAGTCTTAAAACCTGGCCAGAGAAAAGAGAGAGTTTCTTAATTCTAGAGCCTACAAATCAAGGGTAAAGTTTGGAGGTCTGAGCCTGAAGTTTATGAAAAGCAATCAAGAGATGGGATTCAGGAAACAAGGTCAGGAAAGTGTCCACTCCATGAGAACATGGTGGTCTCTTCCAGGACTGGAGGTGAAACCAGGGAAGAAGGAGATTCGGAGAGAATGTGAATGGGAGCAAGACACTGTCTGGTCTCAGGGACTAGTACCCCTACCTCCCTTGGCCTTGTCTCCAAAGTGGGAAGGCAAGAAAATTGTGCTCCCAATGGGGAGGGGGGGGGTTAAAGATCAGAGGGTGCATTGCTTCACTGAAGCTTTATGAGGAGACTGTGCCTTGTGATTCGCCCACACCCACTTGAAGCAGCCAAGACAGTGAAGAAAGAGCAGTAGGCTTGAGGTATTTGTCAGGATTTAGTCAGAGAAGCAGCCGCCATCTTGTCTGCCAAAGCACTGACCTGATGGACACATAGAAGATTGCAGGGAAATCCAAGAAGTCATTCCTGTCTGCAAAGGGAGATCATGAATGCAGACCTCTTTTGCAGAGGAGTCACAGCAATGGAGATGGAGAAAAGAGAGCAGATTTGAAAGATGCTTGGAGGTGGGTCAGAAAGATCATAGTGGTACAGTTGGGGAGGGTGCCAGAAGGAGAGGAGCCACAGGGGACCCCAGGTGCTTGGTTTGAGCAGCTGAGTGGACTAAGTGCAATCTGCGAACATGGGGAAGACAGAGACGGTGCAAATATAAGGGTGTGCCACAAAACCTCAGGAATCAAAATAATGATTTAATGCAGCAATTTCTTAATCAAAATTAATGCGAAAAAAATCCATGATGAACACGATCAGTAGTACTGATTTCTCCTTTTGCTTTGGGCTTCAATGTGGCTCAGCTTGGCACTATTACTGCTCCTGCCTTGATTTAAAATTCTGATACTTTGTTCATCATGGATGTTTCACATTCACTTCTGTTTTTTTAATATTGCATTAAAATATTATTTGATGACTGTGGGTTTCGGAACCCTCTTAAGAGTCACACCAGGTACAAGGGTTTCACTCACTTGAGTCCCAGCCCTGAGGAGTATGTCTGAGAAGAGAAGGCTAATAACTAAGATACAGTCTTGGATATGTGCCGAAATTAAATGGGATAGCAGGTGTTAAGTCCCCGGGCCAAAGTAGGTCTTCAATACATGTTGTAATGGACTCAGTGGGCGCCTCTGGCTTGAATCCTCCAGGCCTTACCATTTCAGGGCATGCTAGCTACCAAGACCTGCGTTTTCTGCCTGAGGACTGTCCTGGCCACCAAGTGAGATAGGTTAGAAGCACTGGGTAATGGACACTCCTGCAGCAGCCTTCAACCAGCGATCCCCAGGAACCAGTGTGTGAATATCCCACGTACCTTGCCTTTCGGATGAGGCCATTGTGAGGTATATATATATATCTCCCTCTCCAGAATCCCCAGGTGAGATTAAACTCCATCACCCACAGTGTTACGGCTTAATAACCTAAGTTCTGTCCCCTCCCCACCTCACTCCCCTACCCACCTCCTGATGTTTCCCAGGATCACCCACCGAGTAAATTTCACATAGTCCAATCTTTTTCTCATGGCCTGCTTCCAGGGTAACCAAGATAAATGGATGTCTTTCCTTCCCTTGCCCTCTTCTCTGTGGAAACACAGAATGTTCTGCACAAACTTGGAGGTCTGAGCATGCCCTTGAAGGAGAGACCCCTAATTCCAGCACTCTCCTGGGAGGGAAGTCAGTAGGGGTAATTGCCAGCCAGCACTGGGAGGCCTGGATCTAAAACGGGCTGGCTGTGTTTCTGTAATCTCTGCACCCAGAGTTGAAAAATAATTGGCCGACACCTTTCCTGGCCATTAATTCTTTACAGCAGACACTGAGCCCTTAGGGCAAAAACTGATTGTCTGCAGTTACTGCCAGGCTGGCCCTGAATTCAGAACAAGGAGCATGACTTTCCCCTCACCCTCTCTACGGACAACCAGCCTTCTTCTCCTTTCTCCACCCACCCCCTGGCCCAAGAATGGCCAGAAGAGGCTATTTGTGCAGGCTGGAGGAGACAAGAATTAGCCCTTAATCCAGAAGGACTAAGGTTTGAAAGCCATGGGTAAAATCATGAAGTGTGAAAACATTCATGCTTTCTTTTTAGAGAATATTTGTTCGCCATCTACACGTTTTCCCATAATCACCGGTGACGCAACAATCTTGTGCAGTGAATATTCTTTCTGTGCCCATTTTACAGGCTCAGAGGCTCAGAGAGGGCAAGTGTCTCAGCTTACGTGACAAACAGCTTCTCCTTGACCAAACTGCAATCAGCTCCTTTGAACCCCCTTCCCAGGGAGGCCCTGACTTTGGGGATTCTGTGTTCGCCTCTGCTGATACACACAACTTTAGCAAGAATCCTGCCAAGTTGGTTAAGCTGGAATCCTTCCCACCTTACTATCTGATCCTCCTCAATGTTCAACCATGTCCCTAAGCACCCCCACCCACCAGGTCTATCTAAACACCCTGGCCTGCCTTCAGCAAGAATCGTTATGTCAATTTAACCAGAATTTCCCTTACTCCTGGGGTGCCTCAGTGGTTCAGTCTGACCTTTGATTTCGGCACAGGTCATGATCTCAGTTTCATGAGTTTGAGCCCCACATCAGGCTCTGCACTGGCAGTGTGGAGCCCACTTCGGATTCTCCCTTTCTCTCTCTCTCTCTCTCTCTGCTCCTCCCCCAGTCTTGTGCTCTCTCTGTCTCCCTCAAAGTAAATAAACTTTAAAAAAAAATCCCCCTTGCTCCTGATGTTTCCTCTTAGTAATTTCCCATCCACTGACCACTCCCTGGTGTTCAGCTGTAAATTACTTGTCCTTGCTGTGTTCAGAGGTGAGCGCCATTTCCCTCCCCTACTGCAAACCCCCTTACAGTCACCCCTACACCTATCCCCGGGCACCCCTTGAATTAAGTCTGCTTAACAGTTCTTACCAAGTGTCATGAACAATTTTCCCTTTAAACAGGTCACATAGAGAAGACATCGATTTAGACCCAGGTCTGTTTGACTCCAAAGGCCTTTCTCTTCCCTAGGTCATATGTTGTTTTTCTTCTTTCAGTAAACATTTCCTGAGCACCTGGTATGTGCCAGACCCTACACTGAGTCCAGAGGAGGACACAAAAATGAGTAAGAAATATTTCTTTCCTCTAAGAGGGAGAAATAAAATCTTCCCCAATCTGCCCGTTCTCCACCCCAGGGGTCAGCACCTGTTTTTATAGGACTTACAAACAGCCACGGGGGCTTGAGCTACTAGGGAAGATTTGACTAGGGGCCCACAGAGCCAAACTACTGACTGCCTGACCCTTTTACAGAAAAAGCCTGCCACCCCCTGGTCTACACCACACGAGACATTAAAGATACACTGTCTTAGTTACTCCTCAACTCAACTCCATGAGGCTCATCCTACGATTGATTATGCCCATTTTACAGATGATGAAGGCAGTTCCGGGATATGAGGTGACTTGTCACACTGCTGGAAAGGTATAAAGTTGGATAATCCCAAAGCCCTCTCCCTTCCCCCTTTCTGGATGCCCCTTCACTGCTCCAAATCACATCTAAAATGTTGGTGGTCAAAGTTTTGAAACACTGACATTGACACTTGAAACAGCCCACAACCCCCACCAGGAGTGGGTCCCAAGGCCACTGGACTCTGCCAGGCAGGTCTTAGAGCTGAAGCCAGTCTGGTCTCCCATGGAGAGAGGTTCTTCTCCAGCTGGATCAGAGGCTTTTCATGTGGTAAGCAGGCGTTCATGTGCTAATCTGCAATCTGAGGCGGAGTAATTACTTCTGCCGGTTTTATTATTGAACCTTTGTGGGAAGGGAAGAGTGACAACCACAAGGGGCCAACTAGAAGCCATGCATTAGTAAGTTCTGATCAGGGTTAGATGCTATGGAAACAGAATTGCCAGGGGAGGCGAGTTGAGCTGAGGCGGCTGCTCTGTTACCTCAACACTCTCCCTTCCACAAGCCAAAGTTGAACACTTCGCCAGATGCCTGCATCTCTCCACCCAGGGCTTGATCTCACTTGGCCACTCAGGCAAGCTGGAAGTGCCACAGAGTGAACACTCCTGGAAAACGGCCTGTGACCCATGCAGCTGGCCAGCTGATGTACGGGAAATGCGGTTTCCTCACCCCTAGGTCTGACGTGTGTTCCACTGGCTCTCAGAGGCCCCAGCAGAACGAAGTTGCAGTTGCCGCCATTGTATTGACATCACCCCAATAATGAGCCCTTCCCTGGCCTTCTTCCCTTCCCTGCCATGTCTTCCCTTCCCAGCGACGTTTCCTGGCATTGTAAGGACACAAGTCTAAACGTCTAAACCAAACTGACTCCATGACAGGCTTTAAGTTTCCCCTCTAAACTAGAAGGCCTAAATTCCAGCTTCCCTGAAACTATCAAGCAGTTACACATTGCCCAAGGCAGGAAAAACTACCCTTGCCTTTGAGAAACACCCAATCAGGAAAGACCAGAGACCACCCTCCACTTTACTGAGGGAGAGGCCTATAGATAGAAACTATAGATAGGACCCTGTTACCTAAAGTTAAAGTTAACCTTTAGACACCGAAAAAGACCCTAGGCACGCTCTGTGATTGGTTGAATCACTTTTGGCAGGATTTGCCAAAAGTAACAAATACTCTAGACAATGTATATGGTTAAAACTCGCTGTCAATAATGTTGAATAATTATGACTGGATCACTGTTCCCCTGCCACAACTTCTGTAACTCCCCCATCACAAACCCCATAAAAACCCTACTCTGACTTTGCTCGGGGCTCTCAGTACGGATCCACTGCGTTGGTGAGGTCTGGGAGCCCGAGCTTAAGTCTGAATAAACGCCCTTTGCTTTGGCATATGTGACTCAGACTCCTTGGTGGTCTTGGGATTTTGGGGAGATCGCAATATGGGCATACCAGCATCACCTCCCAAATAAACGACTTGCTCTTTCATCTCATCTCAGGGTCTGCTTCCAGAGGAATCCAAACCAAGGCAAGCCCTACATACCTTCTCACCTGATCTCTACCTCAGGCCTGGAAGCCAGGATCATCCCATTTTTCAGAGGTGGAGACTGAGGCATTCATAGGGTTTAGGCAGTCAGAACCCCAACCTGCAAGGGATTAGGAAGAGCCAGAGGCTCAAGAAGGTTTCTGGGGCGGTGGGGGCAGGCAGGCATATTTGAGTCTGTCTTCTTGAGCACAGAGCAAAACTGTCCCAGAGCCAGGCTGAGCCCCAAACTTACAGCTCAATCTGTTCCAGCTCCTGCTTGTGTCTCCCCCAAGGCCATTCCCCCAGAGTCCTCCATCAGTGAATACAGCTGGAACAGGATCAGAGGCTGCTTCTAGGATCAACCTATCATAAAAGATAGAGAACCAAGAGTTCTTAGCTTGTAACCAGTCTAGAAAAATGATCTCCATGGCTACATTGTTGGGGGGCAGGGGGAGGGGGGGATCGTGGATCAAATTTGCATTTATTGAACAATAATAGCCAATACTTACTTAGTGCCTACTGTGGTGTCTCTCTCAATTGGATGGGGGTCCCCAAATGTAGGGCAACTCAATTGGGTGGAAGCCAGATGCACGGGCAGTAAAAGAATTCAGCCAAGGTAGAATGAAGGAGATAGAAGTTTGTTGAATGCATAGGCCAGACAGCAAAGCAGAGACCCTCTGCCACAAGGCAATGAGAGGGAGGTGTATTTAAAGGGGGAAGGTAAGGAGGTAAGGGAATGTACGGAACTTTCCTTTTTTGGTTTCTGTGCCTGGTTGTAAGTAGCTCATCAGTTAGTTAGGGCTTATGAATACTTTGAGGCAGGTTACCTGACGGGCCTGTTTGCATCAGCTCGGTGGTCACTCTGGGCTCTTTTTGCCTGGCTCTACGTACCAGTGCTCAAGCATGTGCCTAAAAGCGGCCTCTACATCTACTATGAGTTAGGTGCTATTCTAAAACCTTACGATAAAGTGAGTTTTTAAAATTCTCACTCTTTTGAGACAAGTACCATGACTGTTTCCATTTCACAAACAAGGAAACTGAGGCACAAAGAGGTTAAGAAATGTGTCCAAGGTCACACAGCTAACAGTTGATAGAGCTGGAAACAGAGCCAAAGCAATTTGGCTCCAGAGATCCTTGTCCAAAGAAGAAAAGATGCAGAAACTAGTATCGTATGTTAATTAATTTTCTTTTTTTAAGTTCATTTATTTATTTGGAGAGAGAGAGAACCAGCAAAGGAGAGTAGAGAAAGAGGGAGAGAAAGAGAATCCCAAGCAGGTTCCTCACTGTCAGGAAGGGCCCAATGCAAGGCTTGAATTCACAAACTGTGAGATCATGACCCGGGACAAAACCTAGAGTCGGACGCTTAAACGACTGAACCACTTATATTTTAATTTTTTTAAGGTTAGAAAATGAGCAAAGGCATATTTAAAACTGTGAGAGCTTATTGGAGTAAAAACCTATTTGAATCTGGCAGTATTAACCCAACAGTGGTTAGGGGCACTCCTCCCACAGGGTTGGGGGAAAGCCATATAGAGAAGGCAGGAAATGAAGAAAGGAAATTATTTGGTGGGCTGTAACTTAAAGACTGGTGGGCTCTTTGTGACTGGTTTTCCTTAATGGTTGCCTGATTTGGGAAAGCCTAGCTGACTGTGATGGATTATATCATTTGGGCTTCGATTTCTCACCCTTCATGCATTTACAGGGTTGGGGTTTGGTTTGCTTACACGGGCCACCACAGTATTAACCAGCTTCTGTTGAATTAACTTACCACCACGTTCATCACGCTGTGCCTGGAGCAGAAAGGGAGGCCACCAGAGACACTGCGGAAGACAGCAACCCCTTTAGGCCGGTAGGGCCCAGTTTTAGTTTTTGGTGAGATGAATAGGAAGCTCAGGTGGGGGTTGCGTGGGATGCACGGGGATGGAGGAGGGGAGGCTTAATTGAGGCTCTCTGGGAACAACAAAAATGGCCCAAAGTACTTGATGCTCTTGGTTTTGCTTTTGTTTTTTTTATCATTTTTAATTGGTTATAATTTGCATACAGTAAAATTCACCCATTTAAAGTATCCAGTTTGAGGTGCCAGGGTGGCTCAGTCAGTTAAGCATCTGGCTTTCACTCAGGTCATGATCTCTCCATTGGTGAGTTTAAGCCCCACATTGGGCTCTGTGCTGACAGCTCAGAGCCTGGAGACTGCTTTGGATTCTGTGTCTCTTTCTTTCTCTCTCGGCCCCTTCCCTGCTCGTACTCTTGCTCTCTCCCTCTCTCTCTCCCTCTCAAAAGTAAAAAAAATTAAAAAAAAAAAAAAAACCCATACATTAAGTGGTGCCTGGGTGGCTCAGTTAGTTAAGCATCTGACTTCACCTCAGATTATGATCTTGCTCATGGTCTGTGAGTTCGAGCCCCAGGCCAGTCTCTGTGCTGACAGCTCAGAGCCTGGAGCCAGCTTCAAATCCTGTGTCTCCTTCTCTTCCCCTCCTCCCTTGCACTGTGTCTCTCTCTCAAAAATAAATAAATTAACTAACTAACTAAATAAATAAAATGAATAAATAAATAAAATCAAGTATCCAATTCAATGAGTTTGGGTAAATGCATAATTGTGTGTGAATGCCACCACAATACGGGACATTCCCTTCACTCCAAGATGTTCCTTCCTTCTTCTCTGCAGTCATCTCTCTCCTCCAAACACCAGCCCCTGCCACCAGTAATCAACTTCCTGTTCTTTTAGTCCTGCCTTTTCTAGAACATGCTATAAAGAGACTCACACAGCATGCAGTGTTTTGTGTCAGGCTCCTCCCACTTAGTATAATGCATCTGAGATTCATCCACACTGTTGTGCTGTTCCTATGTATTTCTGAGATGTATTCCATTTTGCAAATATGCCCCCTTTTGTTCATCCGTTCACCTGTTGATGTAGACATTTGGGCTGTTTCCAGTTTGGGACTGTTATGGGTAGAGCTGCTGTGAATATACCTGTACAAGATTTTCCTGGTTTACGCAGTTTTTCATTAATTTATTTTTAATTGCCAAGTAATACATGAACGCATTCTTTCTCTTATCAAAACAATACAGGAGCAAGGTGAAAACCCTCACACCTTGCACTGGCAATGCTTCTCAGACTTTAACACCAATCCTCCTGGCAATCTTATTTAAATGCCCATTTTGATCCAGTAGGTCTGGGTGGAACCTGAGATTCTTCGTGTCTAACAAGCTCCCAGGGAATGCGGGGCAGGGCTCCACAGACCCAAGAGCCCAGGCCAGTATTTCTCAAAGCATGATCACCTGACCACCTGCCTCACAGTCACACTGGAAGACGTTGAACATGCACATTCTGAGGCCCCGTCCTGCACGCAGTGGCTCCACCTCTGAGGGGTAGAGCCCATACATCTTCATATCTAAATGGTGCTCACCAATGTCTGAGGACCACTGCTTTGGGCCTACAATGTTTGGAAGGGCCGACTGGGTCTGTCTCGTTCCTGGTTATGCCCCTGAGCCCCTGGACCACGCAAGGTGCCTTTTGAAAAGATTTCTTTTCCCTCTCTCTAATAGGAACTGGGTTCTACAGCCTGGGCACACCCCCTGGCCGCTCTCCGGCATGGCGCAGCTCGCCTGACTCCTCTGTTCTAGGACATCAGAGGCCACCATTTGATGCAGCTTCTGCTGCCAGAGCAAGGGCTGTGGTGACAAGCATGAGCACGCACGAGGCATTTGGAAATATGTTTCAGCCTAAACGTATCCAAATAACAGCATGTAGAACTAATGACGGGTAAAATGTGTGCAAGCTACAGCCTGGTGTCTGGCTGAAGAACAGAACCCTACATGCACCAGCTCTGGGGAGGACCTGGGAGGAGAGCCCAGCACTGCCTCCCGTGGGACTCGGACAAGCACAGAGACCACAGTATCCATGAAGATGCCGTGGGTTCTACAGCATTTGTCCTCAGACTTTCCCCACGGCCTCATGCTCTTCACCTGACACGAAGCCACCTTGGGTTTTCCTCATCAGCACCTTTTCTCCCAGCTGCCCCAGGAACTGAGCCTACCTGCCAATGAGCACTGGATTTCCATTCGCTGCTTCACCCGCTTCTAGTCTCAAGACAGACATTGTTTGCCACAAATGGGCTATTCCAGAGTCCCAGTTTGGTTCCATGCAGCAGAAGAGGCAGGGCTGAGTGCGGAATTAGGCTCAGCAGGCAGCTCAGAACAGGCCTGGAGAACACTATGGCCACTGCAGCAGCGTCAGGCATGTGCAGTTAAGTCCAGGGGAGCAAGGTCAGCCTGAGGGCCACCCTGAAGAAGGTCACCACTGCATCTGAGGACAGAGTGCTCAGCAGCCACGGTGACAAACAGACTTGAAAGCAGGCCCCAGGAGAGACGTTTCAGGGACTGTGAACATTTAGCCAGAAGACAGGACTTGAATGGAGGGTCTGAGGGCTGTCCAAACATCTGTAAGACCTAGGTGTGGGAGACAGATGTGGTTACTGGAACATCCTCAGGGACACAATCAGGACCAGTGGCTAGACAAGTTAAGGCAACAATTTTTCACTTTTATAAAGAATTAACTCAAAATGAGAGATGTCCAAGAATGGACTTGGCTGCCTGGTTAGGCAGTGAAGTCTTTAACACAGGAGATGTTCGAGTAAGTGCCAGAAAACCTGTGGGTGAATAGGTGTTGACAACCAGAAGTTTTAGACTGAGGGACCTTCAAAGAACGCCTCTCTCTGAGCTTCATCGACACCTGGACCAGGCAGCCAGTAGAATTTATCCACCACTATAATCATACTAATGGCCACCAGATGGCAACAAAGCCCCATCTTCCCAGCCAAGGAGCAATCAGTCTACAGAAACCTAATTGGAAAACAAAACCAAATAAGAGTTAACTTATTCAGACAAAGTGACATTCATGGGAAAAGGCTATGAATCAAATCCTCAGGTGCTTTAGTTCCAGTACAACCCAGAGGGCTCCAGGTCAGCAAACCATATTTTTTTAAGAGAGATATTCCTTTAAAAAAAAAATCTTCCATTAAGTACAACATACATACAGCAGGGTACACAAATCAGAAGTGTACAGCTCAATAAATTCTCTCAAACAGGGCACACCGTATAACAAGCACCCAGCTCCAGATACAAGCTATGACCAGAAGTCCCGAGGCCCCCTTCCTGGTCACCAGCAGGAAGGTGACTTCTGACACCGTAGACTGGTTTGGCTTGTTCTTCAGCTTCACATACATGGAATCATATGGGATGGGTTCCCTTGTGTCTTGCTTAGACGCTTATGTCGTGAAATCCGCTGACTCAGCTGTGCACTGTAGGTCAACCTCATTGCTGTGTAGCAGTGTGTGGTGTGAACAAACCACAAATGATTTGACTATGCTCTTGTTGATGGGCATCTGAGCGGTTTCCAGTTTGGGGGCTGCTACATATAATGTTGCTATGGATTTCTAATACGTTCCTTATGAAGAGCATATGTACACACTTCTTTATGGAATTGCCAGGTCACAGGGGTGGGTGCTAGCAGCTTTCAGCTTTAGCTGACATTAGCACACAGCTCCCAAAGTGATGGCACCAACTGCCATTCCCACTGACAACGTATGACAATTCCTATGGCTGTCTAGCCACACCAGCATCCTCTGCCTAAGTAAGTTCTAGTGGAAGACATGTGGGATCTGGAGTGAGCATCCCTGCAAGGGTCTGAGTGTCCGGGCAGCATGAGTGAGTGGGCTTGAATCAGAAGGAGGAAGAGTCCATCCCATCAGCACGCCCTGAGGACCCCTTCAGCAGTAATACCTGCCAAGTGGAGATACTCACTACGTGAGTGTGAGCTTGGAACGACCACCTGACTGGTGCTTCTCTCAGCGAGCACTCGCTGCACGCCGGGCACCTTTCCTCAGGGCTGGAGACGGGACCGAGAAGAAACAGACAACATTCCTGCACTAATGAAGCCCACGTTCTAGTGGGGGTGGGTACAGACAGTAACTAAGCAGGTCAAGAGATGAAAGTTCTGTAAGAAAAAATAAAACAGGGTAGGAAGATATAGAGTTCAGGAGCACCTGGGTGATTCAGTCACGTAAGTCATTGGCTCAGGCTATGATCTCATGGTTGGTAGGTTCGGGCCGTGCATGAGGCTCTCGAATGGCAGCTTGGAACCTGCTTGGGATCCTCTTTTTCCCTCTCTCTCTGCCCTGCCCCTACTCTCTCTCAAAAACAAATAAAGCATTAAAAAAAAAAAAAAAGATATATAGAGTTCAGAGAGGGATGCTACTTTAAAACGAGGGTAATTTGGGCACCTGGGTGGCTCAGTTGGTTAAGCAACAAACTTTGGCTCAAGTCATGATCTCACGGTTCCCAAGTTCAAGCCCCATCAGCTACTGTCAGCACAGAGCTCACTTCAGATCTCGCTCTCTGCCCCTCCCACTCTCGTTCTCAAAAATAAAACAGTAAAATAAAATAAAATAAAATAAAATAAAATAAAATGAGGGGTTACAATAAGATATCACCTTGCACCTGTCAGAATAGCTGCTATCAACATGTGTTGGTGAGGATGTGGACAAAAGGGAAACTTGTACATTGTTGGTGGGAACACAAATTGGTGCAGCCACTATGGAAAACAATGTGGAGGTTCCTCAAAAAATTAAATATATAAATACCATATGATTCCGGAATCTCACTACTGGATATACATTCAAAGGAAATGAAAGCATTATTTCAAAAAGATACCACTATTCCCATGTTCATTTCAGCATTATTCACAATAGCCAAGATATGGAAACAACTTAAGTGCCCATCGACAGAAGAACAGATAAAGAATGTGGCGCATATATACATATATGGAATATTATTCGGGCATTAAAAAAAAGAAAATCCTGCCTTTTGTGACAACATGGTTGGATCTTGAGGGCATTGTGCCAAGTGAAATAAGTCGGACAGAAAAAGACAAATACCGCATGTTCTCACTAATACATGGAATCTAAAAAAGCTGAACTTGTAGAAACAGTAGAATGATGGATGCCAGGGGCTAAGGGTGGGAAAATGGGGAGATGGAAAATGGGGAGATGTTGGTGAAAGGGTACAGACTTCCAGATATAAGATGAGTAAGTTCTGGGGATCTAATTAATGTACAGTACGATGACTACGATGCACAATAGACAACACTGTATTAATAACTGGAAAAATGCTGAGAGTAGATGATAAATGTTATCACCCACATAGAAAAATGGTAATTATCTGAAGGGATGGAGGGGTTAATTAACCTGACTGTGATAATCATTTGAAACATATATGGGTATTGATTCATCACATATTGTACTTTTTTAAATAGTTTATTGTCAAGTTGGTTTACATATAACACCCAGTGCTCATCCCAACAAGTGCCCTCCTCCATGCCCATCACCCCCCTTCCCCACTCTCCCACCCGCTCCCAGACCTCAGTTTGTTCTCATCATTCAAGAGTCTCTCATGGTTGGCCTCCCTCCCTCCAACTATTTTTCCCCTTCTTCTCCTGCTTTGTCCTCCATTAACTTCCTCCTAATCCACCTATATGTGCAAACATATGGTATTTGTCCTTCTCTGCCTGACTTACTTCGCTCAGCATAACACCCTCTAGTTCCATCCATGTTGCTACACATGGCCAGATTTCATTCTTTCTGATTGCCATGTAGTATTCCATTGTATAAATATACCACATCTTTTTGATCCATTCATCAGTTGATGGACACTTAGGTTCTTTCCATGATGTGGCTATTGTTGAGAGTGCTGCTATGAACATTGGGGTACACGTGCCCCTATGCGTCAGCACTACCCGGATCCCTTGGGTAAATTCCTAGCAGTGCTACTGCTGGGTCATAGGGGAGTTGTTAATTTTTTGAGGAACCTCCACACTGTTTTCCAGAAGAGTTGCACCAGCTTACATTCCCACCAGCAGTGCAGGAGGGTGCCCGTTTCTCCAAATCCTCGCCAGCATCCAGAATCTCCTGATTTGTTCATTTTAGCCACTCTCACCAGCGTGAAGTGGTATCTCAGTGTGGTTTTGATTTTGTATTTTCCTGATGATGAGGGACGCTGAGCATTGTTTCACGTGTCTGTTGGCCACCTGGATGTCCTCTTTGGAGAAGTGTCTGTTCATGTCTTCTGCCCATTTCTTCACTGGATTATTTGTTTTTCAGGTGTGGAGTTTGATGAGTTCCTTATGTATTTTGGATTCTAGCCCTTTATCTGATATGTCATTTGCAACTATCTTTTCCCATTCTGTCGGTTGCCTATTAGTTTTATGGATTGTTTCCTTTGCCGTGCAGAATCTTTTTATCTTGATGAAGTCCCAGTAGTTCATTTTTGCTCTTGATTCCCTTGCCTTTGGGGATGTGTCAAGTAAGAAATTGCTGCGGTGGAGGTCAAGGAAGTTGTTTCCTGCTTTGTCCTGTAGGGTTTTGATGGTTTCCTATCTCACATGCAGGTCCTTTATCCATTTTTGAGTTTAGTTTTGTGTATGGTGCGAAAAAGTGGTCTAGTTTCATTATTCTGCATGTTGCTGTCCAGTTCTCCCAGCACCATCTGTTAAAGAGGCTGTCTTTTTTCCACTGGATACTCTTTCCTGCTTTGTCAAAGATTAGTTGGCCATACATTTGTGAGTCTAATTCTGAGTTCTCTATTCTATTCCATTGATCTATGTGTCTGTTTTTGTGCCAATACCATACTGTCTTCATCACATGTTATACTTTAAACATATGTCAATAATCTCTCAATAAAGCTGGGGGAAAAATAACACATACAAAGAATAAAATGAGCAGTTACAGGAGTGAGAAGGTGACTTTGAACAGAAACCATAGATGAGAAAACAAGCCACAGGAAGAGAGAGCTCCAGATACAGGACACCATTTAATGAATGCAAAGCCCTGTGGTGGATGTATGCCTGGTACATTCAAGGCACAGTAAGGAGCAGGTAGAAAGAGGAGTAAGGAATGATGGGAGCAAGTTAGTGGGGACACGATTATGTGGGACCTAACCTCATTGAAGCTGAGAGAGAACCACAAGCTCAACCCAACACACACATGCATAGTCATATAGTGTTGGGACTTGGGGGGTTGGGAAGGTTATTGTTGTTTATTAAAATGAAATCATGTATATATTAACCCTGGCCTTCCTCACTTAACAACATACCATAAGCATCTTTATAAGTCTATATCATAGATTGGGGTAGGCAAATGTTTTCTGTGTAGACCCAGCTATTTAATATTTGAGACTCTGTGGGTAGATAATCTCTGTTGCAACTACTCAATACTGTTGTGGTTCAAGAGCAGACATAGTACACGTGAGTGAATGGGTATGGCTGTGTTTCACTGTAACTCTACTTACACAACAGGTGGCAGGCCAGATTTGGCCTCAGGTGGTGTTTACAAACCCTGACTCATAGGTCTCCTGTTTGTTGCATTCCCAATGCCAAGAGCACTGGCTGGCACACAGTAGGCACACAATAAATATTTGTTAAATGAATAGACCGAACATTCTTTTTAGTGGTTCAAGTATTCCATTGCTAGAATATCATCCTAAGGCCTAAGGTTTTACAAATCAATCCTCTTGTCAAAAAGTTTTCTAGGAGTAATGTGGCTGGGTCAAAGCCTCGTGAACCTTCTGTCTGTCAGTGGGCCACCACCTCCTTGAAACCCTTTCCTCATGGCTTCTGTGACACTGCATTCTTTGGTTTCTTTCCCAACCTCCCTTCCCAGTCTCCTTTCCTTTTTTTTTCTTTTTTTTTTTTTAATGTTTTATTTATTTCTAGGAGAGAGAGAGAGACAGTGTGAGCAGGGGAGGGCCAGAGAGAGAGGGAGACACAGAATCTGAAGCAGGCTCCAGGCTCCGAGCCGGCAGTCAGCGCAGAGCCTGATGTGGGGCTCGAACCCAGGAACTGCGAGATCATGACCTAAGTGAAAGTCGGATGCTTAACCGACTAAGCCACCCAGGTGGCCCTTTTCTTTTTATTTTTTAATGTTTATTTATTTTTGAGAGAGAGGGGGAGACAGGCATGAGCAGGGAAGGGGCAGAGAGAGAGGGAGACACAGAATCCAAAGTAGGTTCCAGGCTCTGAGCTGTCAGCACAGAGCCCCACGTGGGACTTGAACTCACAGACCATGAGATCATGACCTGAGCCAAAGTCAGACACTTAAACAACTGAGCCGTCCAGGCGCCCCACCCTTTTTTCTTTAACCATCTTTGAATTGTTTTGCATTTTATTCTGAGCACATATTAATTTTGTGCTGTTTTTTTAGCCTTTTAATATTTTCTGTGCACAGATCTTATGTGTTCATTTTAATGAGTTTTGGTAACTGCATGGCTTGTGTAGCCACCATTTTCACTATCCCAGGGAGTTTTCTGGTGTCCCTTTCCAGTCAAGTCCTCCACCCCCACTCAGTCAACCTCTGTCTTTTTCCACCAGCCCAGTCTCCTTTCCTGTATTTAAGTTTCAGAGTCCCCCTGGCAGGCAGAATAGTGCCGCCGCCCCCCCTCCCCAAAAGATGCCCATGTCTTAATCCCTAGAATTTAAGACGTTACCTTTCATCATAAAAGACTTTGCAGAAGTGATCGGGTCAAGGACCTTCAGATGGAGAATATGTCCTGGAGTATCCAAGAGGGCCCAATGTAATCACGGCTAGGGGTGGGGGAGGGGTGGTGGACTTATAGGAGGAAAGCAGGAAACTCAGCATCAGAGGAGGAGATCTAACAATGTAAGCAGGGTCATAGTAACTGGATGCGAGAAGGTCTCAACCAAACTTCATGGCTTTAAAGATGGAGGAAGGGGCCACAAGCCAAAGAATGCGGAGAGACTCTAGAAGCTGGGAAATGCGAGGGAACAGATGCTCCCCTAGAGCCTTCAGAAGGAATGTAGGCCTGCTGACACCGATTTTAACCCAGTGAGCCACATGACTCCTGACCTCTGGAACTGCAAGCTAATAAATTTGTGATGCTTTCAACCCCTGAGTTGGTGGTAATTTGTTAGAGCAGCCATACAGATGACGCATAGGAGTTAATACAGTCCCCGGGGGCGTAGTTCTGAATTTTCTTCTGCTCTCCATCTCGAGTTTTTTGGGGGTTTCATCCCGTATGTGACAAACTCACACCTTTATATCTCTTGTCCCCTGTGTGCATTTTTTCTTGACACTGATAGCTTGTATTTATTTGTAGGTTCTTAATGTAAGCATTATACCAGACAAGTGCTTGGATGCTGTGGACTCAAATTCATGTATTAAGAAAGGAAAAAAAAAACCTATATGTTCACAGTTAATTATACTTGGAGCACTACATTTTCTTGTCACATTGCTCAGATGATACCAGATACATAAATAGTTCAGTATATCCCCAGTCTTTTTTTTTTTTAATGTTTATTTATTTATTTTGAGAGAGAGAGAGAGAGAGCACACACAGCGGAGGAGCAGAGAAACAGAGAGAGAATCCAAAGTAGGTTCCACGCTGCCAGAGTCCAATGCAGGGCTCAAACCCATGAACTGTGAGATCATGACCTGAGCCGAAATCAAGAGTCTGATGTCAACTGACTCAGCCACCTAGGTACCCCTCCCCAGCTTTCTTGGGTAGTGAAACCTCGTTATCCTTCTACTTCTGCTGAAAATTCTGGTTAATTCTTGAACACTCAGAACACAAGGGAAGCTCATTCTCGATGACACACATCCCCTCACTGTCACAAGCAATACCTTAAGGGGCAATTCTGTGCCTCAGCAGACATTTGTCAACATTTCAAAACATTTTGTTAACCTCCCATTTTTTAATTGTAATTGACACACAATGTTATATTAGTTTCAGGTGTGCAACAGATTGATCCAACAACTCTATACATCACTCAATCTTTACCATCTGAAGTATGGGCACCATCCATGACCATACAATAGCATTACAATATTATTGACCACATTCCCTATGCTGTACTTTTCATCTCCATGACTTACAATGGAAAGTTTGTACCTCTTAATCCCCTTCACTCAATATATTTTTGGTTGTCACAGCTGGGGGAAGGGAAAGAGCTACTGGTGTCGAGCAGGTAGATGCCAGCCAGGAACGCTGCTAAACATCCTGCAGTGTCCAGGACAGCTCCCCACAACAAAAAATTATCTGGCCCCAAGTGTCCATAGTGCTTAGGGTGAAAAACCCTGTCTGCATGAATCCTGTACAGATGTTTTTCAAAAAGAGTTTGGATTATCTTGGCAACATTTAATCCAATACTGCAGTTGAAATGTACCTTTAATCTCATCACTTCCGAGCTCTTTCAATCATTTGATTCACATTTCTTTCAAATTCTGTCCCTGGCAATTTCCATTTCTGAATTCCATGTTTGCAGCAACCCCTGCATACATTCACTCCACTCCATGTAAACATACTTGAGTTACCAAGTTCACCCCAAATCTGTTCAAGATGACAGCTTCTGGAATGCTAAGTTTTTCAGACATAACATAGCAAAACTTACCACAGCTCAGTTTACACCCACTTCAAATAACATGGGACTTGGGACTGAAAACCACAGCAATCTGTGCTCTAAATTGTCCTATACAATCTGGGTATTTGTGGATGGATTCAAAGTTACTAACTCTCTTCTGGATCAGACTGAGGCCACTCTCTCTCTCTCTCTCTCTCGCTGACAGACTTCTGCAGTTACCTCCACAGTTTTAGAATCAGCAATACAGTGATTTTTATCTGCCACAATTGTAGGCATCTAAGAGAAATGGCCTCCTGTGCTATACATCCATCATTTCTCCCTTGAGTCTTTCTTCCAAAATATTAACAGAGGTGAGTTAGATCATCAACAAGACTCTACAGAATGCTGATGGCCCAACAGTACCTTCAATGATGATCATTTGAGACTGTGTCTTCTGTAGTTGGTCGGTCAGTGGTGTTTTGTTAAGAGTAGCCATTGGGGGCGCGTTCCGGGCTTATCCGTGGAGCATGTGACTCTTGATCTGGGGGTAGTCAGTTCCAGCTGCACATAAGACATAATGATAACTTAAAAACAAAAACAGTAGGCATTGGGCTTTGGGGAGAGGTGAGTGTAAGCAGAGGATGATATTAGCTGCATCTTTCTCTTCGGGCACATGAACTGCAAAGAGAGAAGGCGACACCGCATTCCCTATATGCATCCTTTAATAAGTACTACCCCCATTACCTTCCTAAATAGAATGTTCAGTCCAACCAACACTGTGTCAGCGCCATTTCCTGATTCACCTCTTCCCATAATGAATTTTAACAATTTTTAAAATAGTAACAATTTGATGAGTGAAAAAAATGTTGTCGCACTGTTGAATTTTCCTTTCCCTAATTACTATATCCCACGAATTTTTAAAGATCTACTGACTACATACCCTTTACCACTAGATGCCAGTATTAACACTTCTCCACCTGTTGTGACAATCAGATTGCCTGCAGACATTTGTGCTAAAATTCTCTGGAAGGCAAAATCGCCTTCTCTCAACCAGCTGAAGAATATCAAGGTTGAACCGCTCAAAAAGAGCTGGAATATTCGGCCAGTATTATCTCACCTATACTGTTTCCTCTCTTGGCTTCTGTGACACCGTGTTGTCCCGTCTTTCCCCACCTCTCTACTCCCTCATTCTCAGTCTCCTTTCCTGTAGTTGAATTTCAGAGTACACTAGAGCCTTCTGCTCTCCACTTAAACTTACTCTTTCGGGGTTTTCATGTAGTTCTCCAAGTTTTAAAAGGCATCTCTAATGAAACACTTTTTTTAAAATGTATATTTCTATCGCATAAAAGGGGGCTTCAAACCAGTTGGGACACAGGACTCTCCATGCGGAGGAGAAAAAGAGCGCACCTGTGCAGGAGGGCTGCCAGGTCTTGTTCGACTTTCTGGGTCCAGAGACCTCGGGGTCGTGTTCCCTTTGCGAGCATCCACAGCGAGGGTGGCATTACCACGTACACAGCAATCTACAGGTGACTTGCGAGTGTTTCAAGAAAGACTCATGGAGGGGGACGTGCAGCGAGGCGGTCAAGGCTGATGCTGGCTGTGAGTGAGACCACCAAGGACAGACGCCAGCAGAGCTGTGCGCTCGTAACGCGATCCCGGCCGGGTCACCGGTACTCCGGAACGCCAGCCTCGGATTAGGTGAAATGGGATCATCACCTGTGTCGGAGCGCGCTTTGCCCGCCGAGCGGACCGCGAGCAGATCAGTGGCGGAAACTCGCAGCGTCGCTTTAAGGAACCAATCAGAGGCCACAGAGGCCTATTAACGACAACCACGAGGACCAATGAACACCGGGAGTCCTCCTGAACTGCCTCCAGAGCGCCTGTCTCGGAGAGATCACGCCAAGGAGGTTTTTTTAAAAAGTACAAATTAGAAGACAAGTCTGTGGCTCGACGATGGGACACCACGTTTACAATAGTGGGTGGAGAAAATTGTGTAAGGGAGCAGAGCTGCACTTCCCCAACATCTGGCGGAAGTGGACCTGCAAATCACCCCCGAGCCTTGGGCTCCAGCGAGGGAGGGTACGTGCTGCGTAGTGACGTCACGCGCTGACCCCGCCCCCAGCTCGCCCGCCCTTATAGTGCAGCCCTGGCGCGCGCGCACCATTGTGTGGCTGGACTCGGCCGCCGCTGCGGTGTGAGGCGCGTGTTCCGGCTCTCGCCGTCCCCGCACCCGCACCGCGGCTTCTGCCTTGCGGTCAGCCGTTCGACAGCCAGCTTTCGGGGCCCTTGCCCGCCACAGATATGCCGCGCGTCTACATAGGACGCCTTAGCTACAACGTCCGGGAGAAGGACATCCAGCGCTTTTTCAGCGGCTATGGCCGTCTCCTTGAAATAGACCTCAAAAATGGGTGAGTCGGGCCTGGGCGCCCGCGTCCGTCCGCAGTGTCCTGGGTGTGCCGGCGGCGGCCGTGGCCCGCTGGACAGAAGAAGGCCCAGGCCGAGGCGCCGCGTGGCAGGGCCTCTAAAATGGCGGCGGCGCGGGGCCGCGGGAGCGCGCGGGGGGGGGGGTGGCCGCGCGCGCGTGCGCGTTCCCGGCCTAACGTCGCCGCCGGTCCCCTGGCCCTCGCACCGCCCCCAGGTACGGCTTCGTGGAGTTCGAGGACTCCCGCGACGCCGACGACGCCGTTTACGAGCTGAACGGCAAAGAGCTCTGCGGCGAGCGCGTGATCGTGGAGCACGCCCGGGGTCCGCGCCGCGATCGCGACGGCTACAGCTACGGAAGCCGCAGTGAGTCCCACCCCCTCGCGCTCCGCGTCCTTGGGACCCTGGGGGGCGGGCGCAGGCTTAGGGTGGGCGGGGTGGGGCCTCCCAGCTCGGGCAGGCGTGGTGGCAGGGGTCCACTGGCCCCAGTGTCCCTGGGGGCCGCTGCCTTCACGCCTGCCTGGGACAGCTACGGGACGCCGGAGCGCGGGGATTGGGTTATGGGTTTTGCTTAGCCAGGGTTGAGGTGTTTTGGGGGTTTACGTTTACTTTGTTTTATCCTTTTATCTTGCTAAGTTGGGAGGGGGTTGGCTTGGGCCCCTGTCAGCACTGTCGTGGGCTGTGCCCACGGAGGAAGTGAGTGATGGCAGTATTTGTTCTATCTCCTTGCTTACCTGACAGTGCTTTAGCTAGAAATGTGAATGTTTTAGCATAGAATTTTGAGGGCAGGCTGGGGAGGAGGTGGGGTGGGGGCGGTTGGGGTAAGGGAGGAGTTTTAAGTATAGGTCTTAGACTTATTAATATTGGCGGGGGCCAAAGAAAATACTATTTTAAAGTAATGTGGTATGGTACCACACAGTAGTTTTATTTAAGCTTTATGCTGCCTTTGAATTATTTGGGGCATGTTATTGGGAGGAGGTGGGAGGGGTTTGGTTATGTTAAATGTTTGATGTTGAAATTGTTGCATGTTGAATTCAAACTTTTTAACAAGTCCTTGATGTTTCAATTTGAAAGTGACCAATGGGGCTGAGGCTGTGTCCACTGAGGCTAAGATGACTGCCTTTCCTGATTGGCCTTGGCTTTTCCATACATTGTGTGACCCTTGCCCTATGACCCTTTGGCTGACCTTACCGGAAGCCATGACGACAGCAGCCTTTTGCCATTAGACGCAGGGTGATGGTGAGGATTCCAAGGGTTAGACAAAACTGGTTAATCTGAACTAGGTGACTGTTACCTTGCGTGTTTTGTGGCCAAACCACCACCAAAAACCTCACACTGTGATGTAAGTACTTAGTGTAACTAGTAAACATTTTTGTAAAATGTAGAAATGCATGTAATCAGTTAAGTTTTATATTTTACAATGTTATGTAAAATAAAACTTAGCGAGGTAAATTGAATAAAGGAGCAGTCACTCTCTAACAGATTGTAGGAGAAGTTTAGTTGGATTTAGTCTATTTGACTTGCCCTTAATTTAATTTATGGCAAATCACAACTGTATCGAAGGTTTAGCAATATAATAGCAAAGTCCTACTCCAGTAAATAAAAGTTGATATGTTTGTACTAACTTTCAAAAAACATGCATTCCTATCATTACAAAGCATCTAATTATTCTCATCACGTGATAAAGGTGGTGGAGGTGGATACAGCAGTCGGAGAACCTCTGGCAGAGACAAATATGGACCACCTGTTCGTACAGAATTCAGACTTATTGTAGAAAATCTTTCTAGTCGTTGCAGTTGGCAAGATTTAAAGGTATGTGCTATAATTTGAGATAAAAGTGATTCGGCTGGGGTGCCTGGGTGGCTCAGTCGGTTTAACATCTGGCTCTTAATTTCAGCTCAGGTAACGATTTCACAGTTGGGTAGGTTTGAGCCCCTCATTGGGGCCACGCCGGTAGCTCAGCCTGCTTGGGATCCTCTTGCTTTCTGCTCCTCCACCTACCCCATGTGTATGTTCTCAAAGTAAATTTTTAAAACACGATATAGCTAATGTTTTAAAAGTAGGCTTTTGTTTTCACCTTTCCATTTGTGAGAATCGTTCAGTATGTAGATCTTTTTCATTACGTTTTTGGATTTAATCAGTCTTGGCTGGCTTTTTTAGGATTTCATGAGACAAGCAGGTGAAGTAACCTATGCGGATGCTCACAAAGAACGCACAAACGAAGGTGTGATTGAGTTTCGGTCCTACTCTGACATGAAGCGTGCTTTGGATAAACTGGATGGTACAGAAATAAATGGCAGAAATATCAGGCTCATTGAGGATAAACCACGAACGAGCCATAGGCGCTCTTACTCTGGAAGTAGATCAAGGTAATTTGTTGAAATATAGGAAAGGAGAGGAAACCGTATTTGCCAAGAGAAAAGAAAAATTCAGCTAGCAGCATTTTGATTGATACTTAGTTGAAGTTAGTTCACTATGTAGTCTCTACTTTGTTGGGGTTCTTCTGAATGTTTTAAGGTGGATTTAATTTATAGTAAGCCATTATTGTGTGTGTTGTTTTTTCTAAACAGAAAAGTTCGGGTTGAAATGTAATGAGACTAAGATTTTTTATTGTGTCTTTTGTTATAGGTCACGGTCTAGAAGAAGGTCACGAAGTAGGAGTCGCAGGAGCAGCCGCAGTAGATCTCGAAGTATCTCAAAAAGTCGCTCCAGGTAAATAGTAAGATGCTATATATCTTTTTTTCTGAATGTTAACTCTATTTGTATGTTCTGGCAAGGTACTGAGAAAAAAATCTGGCTCTTCTTGTCCAGATCCAGGTCTCGGAGCAAAGGTCGATCACGTTCTCGATCAAAAGGCAGGAAATCCAGATCAAAAAGCAAATCTAAGCCCAAGTCTGATCGGGGCTCCCGTTCACGCTCTCGAAGCAGATCTAAGGAGTATGAGAAATCTCGAAGCAGGTCTCGTTCTCGATCTCGTTCCCCCAAAGAAAATGGAAAAGGTGATATAAAGTCAAAATCTAGATCAAGGAGCCAGTCTCGTTCAAATTCACCCCTACCTGCTCCACCCTCAAAGGCACGTTCTGTGTCCCCTCCACCAAAAAGAGCTTCAAGATCCCGCTCTAGATCTCGTTCAAAGTCAAGGTCACGATCCAGATCGAGTTCCAGAGATTAACTTAGAACTCTACATTCTTTGCACACTATTATGGAACACTTTCCTACTTACTTGCTTAAGCAGTTATTCTTCCATGTTTATACTTGGCCTCTTCTGCAAGAGGAATTTCCTGAAAACAGGGGCACACAGAAATTTGATTTGTGGCCAAATTTGATGAAAAAGATGAGGTTCTAAAGAAATGGTGGCATGAAGTCAAAGATCCTCTCCCTTGTTTGTAGAATTAAGATAACTTTGATTTTATAGCTTTTGAGCTAAAATAACTTTTGTAAAGATTAAGCTCATTTAGATTTTTTTTAAGTATTTCAGCAGGATCTGCTGCAGGGGTTTTGTTGTTTTGTTTGCTTACTTTTAAATTAACCGTTTCAAGCTTTGAATACGTAAGGCTTTAGAGGGAGAACCCAATTTTCAATTATGTTGGCTTTTTATAAGCTTGAGTTATGTAAGATTTCAATAAAAATTTGCTACCAAGATGATTGCCTTACTGAATAGGTCACTATTAAATTCCTTTTAATATTGATAATCTCTTTGTGGAAACGATGTAAAAACAAAGTGTAAAAGAAGGCAAGCCTCAGACCAGCAATAAATTATTCAATTTGGATAACATTTTGTGCTGTTAATCAAATTTGCCAAAGTCCTATCTGCCCCTTTGAGTTTAAACCGTATTTCATAGTCTTGTCTATTACACAATTTTGCCTAAGTTAGTGGATTTTAAATGATGAAAATTTTTCAACTTTAATTGAACTCTTGAAGAAGTAGTTCTTAATACTTGGGAACCCATTTAGCCTGGTAATCCCACTTCCTGGAAAAGGTCAGTGTAATTAGTGTTTTGTTAGAGTATGGTTCCATGGTGTTTAGTGTTCTATGAAAATGGAAGTAGCTTTTCTTTGGTAATTTAGCACATTCTTGTTCAAAGCAGAAAAGCAAAATACTGCATTTTCAGCTGGAAGATTATTATATTTAACAGGCACTTAACAGGTTGCTTGGTAAAATTGGTTGCTGATTAGAGTGAAATTCCACCCAACAATCAGTCGTTAATAGTTGATGAGGTTATGTGATAATTGATGAGGTCATCCTTGCAACTTTACAGCATATGGTGGGCTTGAAAAGAATATACATGGGTAAACCCTAAATTTTCTGTACTTTGGCATGAAGTGTAATATATGCTGTAGAACCCAAATTACACTGCAAATTTGTGGGAGTTACTGGGTAACCAGAGTCCATGCATATATAAACCTAATTAGTTGAAGTTGCAGTTTGAGAAATGAATTACCTTCTATCTTTATGTTCAGATACTTTAATTCCACTTAAAAGCACTCATTTCAAACCTTGGTTTGAAACCAAGATATAAATTGTTTGACTCTGCTTATTATCTTCCAGGAGCTGTCCCTATGTAAGGTGTCAAGGACTGGATTGTACTATAGTGGGGCATGGTGGCACAGTGCTCATCATGCCACAGATAGGACTAGAAAGCATGATAATCTAGAGTTGGTTCGTAGGTTCAGATAATCCAGAAGTCATACCTGAGATGAGGCTGCTTGAGAAAATTAAGTCAGATTTAAGTAACAAAATCACAGAGTAGCCAGGAGGAGTACTTGATAGTGCATAAAAAGATTTATTGAGAAATTTCTGGGCTTCCTGTTATAAAATTGTAAAGCCTACTCTTAGGAAAATAGTACCCCAAAAGATTGATGCTTCTTCCATGACCTTATTTTCTTTACTTTCACATTGTTTTAAAGTTTAGATATTCATAAGAAATGGTTTTTTTCCCAGTATAAACTTAAGAATTTGAAAGAAGACATTGATGTCTGCAATTATAGTTCTTATTTTGCCTATTTGAAAGAACATAGTTACAACCCATGAAGAGGCACATCTCCAGCTGCCTTTCAAAATTTGGTTTAAGAACGAGTTGGTTTAAGAATTGGCTTTGACCAAAGTTCTCTCGTTTTCAGGGAAAGAACAAAAGCTTTTAAAACCACAGCCTTTTAAAAAGGAAGGAGGGGGAATATTGCAGTATAAAATTTGACTTTGTAAAAGTGTACATCTTTCAACTGGGCTTTCTTGTATTAGTCTAACCTCACATGGTAATAGGCAGGTTTGCCTACATTGTTAGCTGCCCCCAAAGTGGGTAATTATATGGGTAAGTGCCTACACTGATAAAAGTTTCCTGGTAATAGCAAAGACCAGCTTATTAAAAATCTAGTCCTATTCTATCCCTGTGGACCTCAGTGTCATTGGATATACTAAACCACTATAACACTGGCCCACTTGAGACCAGAGTTGACTGATGAAATAGTTCCTTGCTAACTTATAAGAATCTGAGAGTCTAAACATGCCATGTGTAAATCTGTGGCTAGATAGAGTATTAAACTGAGACAGAAAAAATAGAAATGAACAACATCTTTGATTCCCCTTTCTTTTTACCTGATAGTGTTGACTGACACGCCATAGTGCCTTTAAGGCCAATTTGAGTCCTACCAGTTCCTGTGATTTACGTTCTAGTCCTGTGTTGTTACTACCTTTCATCTTGGTATCTTCTTTTTCCCACTTTGTTAAACTACTTTATGCTTTATCTCCAATAAAATGCTTACTGAGGGAAAGGCTGGTTTTGGATTTATTGTGTATTCCCATTTAGCGTCAAATATTTGGTAAATGGTTTTTTCAACTAGAATTGCCACTTGGCAAGCCATTCCTGGCTTGAGTATGAAAAAAAGGTCTTGTTTCAGTTCTTCAGAGACCTGTGTTTAGGATTGACATAGTGGATGGTTTATCTTGGGCAAGTCATAGCCATTGTGCTTTAATGTCACCCATGAAATGGTAAGGACAGGCTATGAGTTGTGAAGATTAAAGATTATGATCTGAAGGCCTGGCTGGCTCCATCACTGGAGCATAGGACTCTTGACCTCGGAGTTGTTGGTTTGAGCCCCATATGGATGTAGAGATCATTTAAAATCTTTTTTTAAAATAGAGGTTAATATCAGGAATGTATTGTTATATGGCATATAACAGCTATAATAGTAAGTACTATCTGCTGTTGTGAAGGATTAACCATATGAAATTTCTTTGTACTGTCTTGCTTTATTTATACATATAATCTATTTACCTGTTACCTTAATACCAGTTTGAGCATTTTCTGTGACAGAAATTTTTCAGGTAAACTAGGAATCTTTAATTCTCTTTTCTAAAGTCCTTAACCTAATTTCCTTAATCGAGACTTGGAGTACTCTAAACTTTGGCAGTTTACATTTGGGAAACCTCACGATATTATTTACCTTGCTTTCAGAAGACAGTTTTCTAACTATGCAATTTCGGTCCTATGGCTGTTGGATGTTCTTAAGTTTCGACTTAATTTTAATTACGAAACTAGTACATACTTAGGAATGGAAAGTATCTTTCCATTAGAGCTCGTTGGCTAAGGTAGCTGCTGTTAACAGCATCTGTCATTCCCTAGAATTCTTTGATCATAAAACCTATTCTTCCCTATAAGCTGTTTGTCCTTACTGTGAGTGGTGGTCTGCAGTTTGCTTTTACTAAGAGATCATCTATTTTAAATGGCTGACTAGTATACTCCTAAGTGAATATATTGTAAACATACTTTTTCAGTATCCACACTTTATGTAAGTAATCCCTTTGTGTAGCAGGAATGAAAAATACTGTTTTTAATGTTCAGTATCAATGAGACTATAAGAGGTTTACATTGTTTAGTATCTAGTAATTATCAGTTTACATGTTAAATTTTGAACTTTTGAGGCAGTGACCACATCTTGAGTAAGATGGGTCTATGTTTAACACCACATAATGCTTCCATTTGCTAAAAGGATGAGTTGATGCAATTGTGTAATTGATCTAGGTCCTCAATAGCTTGTTTAGATTTGCTTGGCTAGGTTACAGCAACCCCACAGATGGGCCCTCAGTATAATACTTAAGTGATTAACTTTTTATATTTGAATAGAAGGGAATTGCAGTTCAAAAATTGAGATCTAAATGGGTTAACATGGCAAATTCCACCTTTGACCCCTTGGAAGAAGCCAGGAACACTAGTTTCTTGTGCATCCTTCTGGAGATGCTAATCTAGAAGAATTGATATTCCCCAAGTAGTTTGATCAGAGCTCATTGGAATTTTGCAAAGGCGAGTGGTAGCGAGTTCAACCACTAGGAAATTTTTAAATTTTTACTTTTAACATTTACACCCATTTTCAATATCATTTCTGAGGAAATCATGGAATTAGCATGAAGGTTTATAACCAGAGGCAGGATTTAAATCCTGGTTCAATTCTAACAGCCCTAAAATATTAAAAAAAAAAAAAGTCATAATTTCCTCCTGGTGAAAAGCACTCAAGAAATTAGATTAAGGAAGGCTCAGAGAGTAAAGAATGCATATACTTTTCTAAGTAATAATTTCAATAAAAATCTTGTGCAAAAAACTGTATACCCTTGGCCCATCACTGATTATACTTCGTTTCATTTACAGTTTTTTTCCTGAATCCTATGAAAGTAAATTAGAGACATCTTGCTATTTTATCCCTAAAAACTAATTCCTAGGAATGGGACATTCTCTGTGTAACAATAATGCCTACCAAAAATAACATCAATAAAGTGCTGTTGTCTAATCCGTGGTCCATAGTTCTTTCTTGTTAGTTGGCCGCTAATAATCCTTTGTATTTTTTTTTCTGTTGGTCCAGTATCATTTGCCACATTTTGTTGTCATGGCTCTTTGGCCTTCTTTAATCTGGACCAGGTTCTCAGCCTTTTTCTTGGCCTTGTCATTTTTGAAGAGTAGAAGACAGTTATTTTGTAGAATTGCCCTCAGTTTGGGTTTGTCTGCTGTCTCCGCATTGCATTTTTAGCAGGAATTTCACAAGAATGCATCATGTCTAGTCATTTTGTAATAACCTATAGGCAGTACTTCCTGTGTGTAGACATCTATAATAAGGATAAAAGAAGGGGTTTTTGTTTTTAGGAAGAGGAGCCAGTCATTTTCAAGTGGGAGAGCTTGGATAGCATCAGATAGTACTTCATTACCACTGAAAGCAGGAGTGTGGTTTTCCTAGCCCAGGGCCAAAAAGGGAGCAGGAGGCCACTTTAAATAGATGAGAGATGAGTGGATGCAATAGAAAATAAGCTGTGTTGTATAAAACCATGCCTCTAGTATTGTGGGGGTAAATGCTGTTGTCAAAGCAACAGTTACTCCGTGGAGATTCGCGGTTCTTACTAAAATAGTCTCTAAATAGTCAAACCCTAATACTTTCCTAGCCAATTGAGAAAAAGGTAGACAAAGCACAGTTGCTGAATATGGTGGCCAAGTATCAGACTAAGTGACCACTACTACAATTTATCTATTCATGAACACCTTTGAGTGTACTATTTAAACATATTGCTGTTACTTTGACTTTACAAGATTGCAAACACCAGTTAGAGAATAGTATGGTGAACCAACTCCTGAATACTTATTCAGCTTTAACAATATATGTCTGTCTACTTCCTCTCCAGATAATTTTGAAGGAAATCCTAGATAATCCAGCTAAAGATAGTTCACTTTATACTTCTGAAAGACCTAGGTTTCTGTTCTCTTGTCCCTTGCAGTATGCTTTCTGAAGGCCACTATTGAGTAGTTTTTCAGTCCTGATTTCCTGATTGCATTCTCTTGATATTTAGCATGTTCTAGACTAGACTTAAGAACAATACAATTCTCAAACTGTGCCTGGACCAGTAACATCAGAATCATCTGGGAATTTGTTAAAAATAGAGTTTCTCAACCCCCACCCTAGAGAATCACTGAATCAGAACCTTAGTGGAGCCCAGCCCTAGGTGTTACAATAAGCCTTCCACGTGATTCCGGTGCTTGTTCAAATTTGAAACCCATTATTCTAGGGGTTTTATCAGTTTTCCTTCTTGAAACTACTTGGGTATCTTTTTGTCATTGGCAGCCATTGATCTTTTCCTAGATCTATAGTTAAACCCATGAACTTGTGATTTTTAGACCTTTTTTTTTTTTTTTTTTAATCCATTGCAGTTCTCCTTAGATGTTGCCTTGTTCTGTCTTTTCCTGTGGGTCAGCTCAGGTTGACCCGTGAGTTCATGTGAAGCAACCCTAATAATTATCCGTCTCCTTGCTTCTAGTATGAGATTCCCAGGATCTTTAGAACTAGTCTTAGATTTGGAAGCAGCCATTTCTCCAGTGAGCTCTGGTTATCTTTATTGGGAAATGGTATTTTGTGAGTACAGTCTGGACCTGTTCATTGCTACTAGTTTGATTTTTCTCAGGCCCCACAGGTGATCATACTATCTGCTCTGGGGAAGGTCTTTTGCAGACTAAAATCTACTCAACCCTTCTCAGTGCATCATTTTTGAATCCCTAACCATCTCTGTTGTCTTCCTGGTTTGTCCATATCCTTCGTACAGAAGGGGGCCCACTAGTAGAGACAGCACTCCAGGTTTGCTTTAACCTGCTCAGAGCAGAGCAAGTAGGACATGGATTCCTTGCTCTGATGTTCAGCTGAATTCTGGGCCAATTCTGGGCAGAGGAGTGAGGAAACTTTTAATGGTAATACTGCAGAATCTCTTCGCCTTCAGAGAAGGATTTAAAGCAAACAATGTGCCATCTTACTCTGGGTGACCGGAATAGAAGGAGAAATTAATTCAGAGCGTAAATCTCAGTGTGATTGTAGCGTACACAGCAGCATTATAATTGGGATGCACAATAAGATTCAGAATTAGAGCTTGCTTCCACCTTTGCTGTAGATGACATTCTCCTGCAGACCCAGCAGAACTCAAGCCTGGATAGCTGTGGCTGTGATCGTAGTAAGATGGATCAGTGTGATACCCTGAGTCATAATGGTCTAAACTCACATTCAGTAAACACTTTGTATAAGGGCCTTGCCAGATTCTTTTATAGGTATATGTATATTTCTGTATATCCCCACCCCCCTTTATTGAGCAGAGCACCTCCTGTCCTTTGATTTTGGCCGGTGGAATTTTGGTGGGCATATGTTTAGTAGAGTAGATACTGCCTTCCCCTACCTTCTAATCTTATAACTGTGAATATGTTACCTAACATGGTAAAAGGAACTTTGTAAGTGTGACTGAATTAAGGTCTGAAAATGGGAAGATTATCCTGGATTATCCAAGTGGGTCCAGTGTAATCACAATAGGCTAGGACCAGAAAAAGCTGATGTGAAAACAAGCAAAATCAGAGATTGGAAGATGCTGCACTATGGCTTTGAAGACAGAAGGAACCACGAGGCAAGAAAACTAAATTCTCTAGAGCCTCTGGAGGGAGTACAGCCCTGCCTACGGCTTCACCTTGTGAAGGTCCTCTCCAAGCTAAACATCCCCTCGACCCATTTGGACTAATGAAAGTGAAACCCCTTTTGGACTTCAGAGTTCCACAAGTGCAAGGTAATAAATTTGTGTTTTCATAAGTCACCAAATTTATGGTAATTAGTTACTGTCATTACAGGAAACCTACAACATGACTAAAGACTTAAGTACTTGCACAGATGGACTTGGTCTTTTGCATCTCTGCCATCAGCATGAGAATAATAATCCTTCCTGTCAGCCTGCTGGTCCTAGAAGATGAGGCAGGGTTGGGGGAGGGGAGAGGTGAGGAAGCTGCCTCTTAGCCTCAAGCCTACGGCTTGAAACAGCCCAGCCTATACCCACCAACCTGTGTGTGGGGAAAAAAAAAAGGGTTATTTCATTTTGCCTAAACAAATAGACATTTTCCATTTGGCCCTCCCACACACCATACCTCCATTCTCCCTGTCTTGAGCCCCAGGAAGCTAATCTCTATTGGCTCCATCCACATACTCTTCAGCCTTCTGATTTCTGATTAGGTTCACCCATTAGGGAGCAACAGGAGGAAATGGGAGAGAGCAAAAAGATGGAGATTGGAGTACTTATTTCCACAGCCTCCTCTCTGTAGAGTTCAGGCTGGTGGTGGCCCTTATCTGAAGGGCATAAGATCTGCTACACATAGCCCTCTTGTTTCCTGTCCTGGTAGCCACGGTCTCCCCTTCGCTTAGCCCCAGTGGTTTTGCGCTGACAATCGTGATTTTCCAACAACCTGCCCATCCCTCTATTTTTAATAGACCCTTTATTAAATTCTCTTTAGATTTACTCAGAGTGTATGCCGTGTTTCCTGTTGGGACCCTAACAGCTAACAAGTAAATACTTCCTTTTTATCAATAAAGTATAAAACCTTACACTAACTCAATAGTGTTGCTAAAGCAAATTTGTAAAGGTTAATTTTTTTTTACTTCCTGTCCAAAGCCAGGAACAGGTTCTTGAACTAACAAGTATACCAGGGAAACTATTCTTGCCTCTCAGTAGATAAGCTTTTCTAAGGGAGGTGTCCACCTACTCTACCACCCCCATACCTGGCCGACATTGTCCAAGTACCTGGTTTGTACCAGAAAGCCAATGAGTTCTTGAGTGGAAGAAGGGAGATTGGAAGGTAAGTTCCTAGCAACCCCATTCCAAATAGCTGATTATGGGATATGAGGTGCTATGGACCAAATATATCTCCCCAAAATTCATGTGGAAACATCCCCAGCGTGATGATATTTGGAGGTGGGGATTCTGGGAGGTAATTAGGTCATGAAGGTGGAGCCTTCATGACTGGAATTAGCACCCCTCATAAAAGATCCCAGAAAGCTCCCTTTTCCTTCTGCCATGTGAGGACACAGCAAGGAGATGGCTGTTTGTGAAGCCAGGAAGCAGGCTTTCACTAGACATGAAATCTGCCCGTGCCTTGGTCTTGGATTTTCTAGCCTCTGGAACTGTGAGAAATAAGCTTCTGTCGTTGTAAGCCACCTAGTCTAGTCTATGGTGTTCTGTCATAGCAGCTTAAATGCATTAAGACATGGACGTATCTGATAAATGACATCAGAAGATGCCCTGGAGCAGATAGAGTAAGAGCAAAGCAAAATAATGGCTTGTATAGACTTCGGTTCTTGGTCTACCTCTCCTAAGTGGTGTTTGTCCCCGTTGACAAGATAAATTCCTTGAGAAAATCCTTCATACTGGGAAATAAAATACCTTGAGACCCAGTGAGACCCAATTTGGGGTTTGATCTCAGAAGTACAAGATAATAAATTTGTGTTGTTTTAAGCCACTAATTTGTTCAGTGATAGAAAATGAATGTGGCTTGGTCAACTGATTTCCTTTCTTTGGGTTCCTCAGGTTCATCCTAAGATATTCTGTCAGTATGTTGAGAACAAGGTTCAGATATTTACAGATGGGGGTAAAGGAAATAGCTAAGGCTCTGGCCTTCACTGAAACAAGTTTTTCCCTAGCGGTCACAAATATAAGCTTCAATTCCCAAAGCCAAATATAAATTTTGTCAATGTCTGAAATTGTGGGCAATAAACACCCATGCTCTGGGGGAAGCAGGACCTGAAGCTAGTCATATCTGGAAACTTGTGTTTTGGGTCTCCCCTGCCTTTCCCACTGTGGAGCCCACAAACACATTGTCTGGGGATGGGAGGTGTCTGGTCTTTCATTGGTTTCAGTACCTACTCTTGGTATCACCTGGACTTAAGATCCCATCTGCCATGAAGTGTGTGATGAAACCCAAGTCCTTAGCAGCTGGTTCCTGTCTCTGTCCAATAACCACCTCCAGGACAAGAGGGACACCAGGCCACCTCCTTCTTTGTTGCTCTGTTGCCCTCTTGTTTCTGATTCCTGCTCATTCCCCTTATTGCATATTCAACCATGAATTCACTCTTCCTCCTTTTCTGGCTTCCTTTTTCCTTGTAATATTTTATCAAGGATTTGGGGATGTTTATGCTACAAAAGGCGCCCTGTTAGTAAAGTCTGTTATGTCAGAACCAGAGATGTTTGCACACTTATGGAAAGGGCACATTTTGATGATTTTCCTAAAATAATACATTGCCCCAATGGTGAACTAAATTTTGTAGGAACAGAAAGGTGTGGGCTGCTCACAACAGTGTTCTTGGTGCTTCTATTACCATTTCAATCAAATTTGGGTCCACTGGGGGTGGAAGGTTAACTTGGAGAAGACCCTTGGAACTATTGACCTGTAGAAGAGGGAATCCTTCCCATCACTTGAGGGAAGGATTGGACTAGCTTACTTGCTTTTGAGGGCATTCTGGCATAGCAGAACAAACACGGGCTCTGTGAGAGACAGAACCTTCCCCAAATCACATCAACTTGGGAGGAGTTGTCCATCTTTGAAGGTGTTCGAGCAAGCAAGACCACCAAAAGTATCAGGACCAAGCAAATACTGCTAATGGGCAGAACGATAATGTCTCAGCTACTCCTGGTAGTTCCTGCATCCTGCTGGCTCAGACTCCACTTGTCGGTCTGAATCACTGTCTGAAAGATGTATTTGTAATTGAGAAGCCATGTGTTTGTGTAGTTCCATCACTTTCTTGTAATCTGAGTACCTAAAATAAACCTTTTGGAAAATCTAGAACAAGCAGTCTGGGTAGAGATGAGAAGAAAAAAAGAGCGGATGGTTGTGTGTGTATTGGTGTGTATAAAGAGACTTACATTGTTATGGCAACCAGCATCCTCAACTGATGCAGTTCTGTTCCCAATAATATGAGATGTGATTAAAAATTGACATTGCAGCAAGGAGGAGCACATGTAATGCGTTGGCGTGGCAACCAGAATAAAGTCTGCACAGATTTAAACCTGATGATCACAATTTGGGGAATTTGCCTACAATTAATTAGGAATCCTTTTCTCATCTGAAGGAAGTCAGGAGGCTAGAGGTCTGACCTGTGGTCATGATCTTAGGCCAAATGGATCTCAATGTCCTTTTCTGTAAAATGAGGGATTAGGTTAAATCCTTTGGTGTGGGAGAGGGCCTCAGCCTCTAGGCTGGACCAAGAGTTGCCCTGTTTTCATCTGCATGCAGTATCTTATTAGCAGATATTGAGGATCCACTGTCCAACTAGATACTAAGAATACAAAAACTTTCATGGAGCTTGCAATCACTCAACCTCTCCAATTACACAAATCTGTGAAGCTACCGCTGTTAAATGTGTAAAAGGTATTTTGTGCTAGAAGAACCAATAATGGAGATATGACTAGTTACATCAAGGGAACTGAAGCACAGGGACGAACTATATGCCATGAAGTAGGTTAGAGCCTTTACAAATGGAAGAATTAGTACCGGCATAAAGTGATGTTCTCCTGATCACACCAGCAGCCATGGCAACAGGGTCATCCAAACGCAGGCTTGGTCAATGCTGCCCTTTATGCCAGGCAGGGTCAGAACCCATGCCACCCCAGGCCTTCGTTCCTCAGGTCGCGTGGCCCTTCACCCATTGTGAGGCCTTTTTCTGACGCTCCTTGGCTCCCCTTCCCCAAGGAAGGAGGGCGGCGAGGTGGGAAGGCGTTGGGACACCGCAGAGCCCCAGTCGAGGTGCATGTGGGAGTGCAACCCTGTCTTTTGTCACTGACCACTCCGCTAGGGCCCAGCAAGGTCGCTCTGCGGGTCCCGCGCCCCTCTGCACACTGTTGGCCGAGAGGCGGAGGGTGGGGGACAGGATGAATCTCCACCGAGACAGCGAGGGGAGAGACCACTAGCCCCACGCGGCCGAGCCCGCGCCCACTGATCCGCTCCGCGCGCGCCCCACGTCCTGCAGGGAGGCGGGCCCGCCCCTTCAGCGCGCAGGCGCGCGCCGCACGGGGCTCGGACCGCGGCTCGGCACCGGGCAGCCACGCGCGGGCCTCGCAGGTAAGGAGCCCGCAGCGGGAGCTCGGCCCGGGGTGTGGGGCGCCGCCCGCCCTGCCGCTGGTGCGGGGTGCGCGGCCCAGGCGCCCGGCTCGTGGCGAGCGCCCCCGGCGGGGGACGCGGGAAAGGGAGGAGGGCAGGGGGAGCTGGGCGGAAGGGGTCCGGGAGGAGCGCTGCGGGCTGGGGCCGGCGGCTGCGGGGCTGGGGGCCGCGACCGCGCGCCGGGGAGGCGGCGGCTCCGTCTCCGTCTTCAGCGAAATGCAGTCAATTAAGAGTTTTTCATTAATATGATGGAAGGTGTAGAAGGCGGGCTTTGGGGTTTCTTAGGAAACGGGTCATCTGGCAAACTTTCTCCTACCGTTGATTTCCGATTTTTATAACGGGAAATGGGATTATTATTTTCCCATAAAGGGAAAGAATAAAAAGAATTCCGCCATTTTGGCGTTTTAAAAAGTAACCGTTGCGCGGGGCCGACGGGTCGGTGGCCGCCCCGCCCGCCGCCGTCTGTACCAGTTCCTCAAAGGGCTGGGGGGCGGCGGTCCCGACCCCGGAGCCGGCTTTCGCCCCTCCCTCCCGCGTCCGGGCCGCAGCTGCGGGCGGCAGGCCCCAAGTTTGTAGTGCCCAGTCTCGCTGAGGCTGAGTGTGTGTGTTGAGGTGCGTGGGGGTGTCTGGGGCGCCAACTCCCCAGTCCCAACACCTAGAGCCAGGGCCTTTATTGAACGTCTGTTGTATACGAGACCTTGAAGGACAAGCAGTGGGAGGAATCTTAGCAGGGAGACGAAGAGAAAAGAAACACGGACATACTCATTCAATAAATGTTTACTGAGCATATGCTATGTGCCAGACACCGCTCTGGCCCGGGGACCCAATGACTGTTTTAGGTAGCGTTGCCTGGAACCAGAGTCCGGGAGGGAGATGTGAAGGCAGGTTTACTGGAGTGCCCTTGGGAATATCACCTGTAGGACAGTGAAGACAGCAAAGTGGTGGGCAGAACTGCCAACATAGTCTTGACAGAGGCCTCAGCCTGTCCCAGGGATAGCTCTGGAACGGACATGGCCCTGCTGAGATATCCCAAATTGAGGCAAGGAGGCAAGGCCTTTCTACCCTTTATCAACTAGTCTGACAGGATGGCTGCTTCCAGGAGAGGGCACTTGGGCGAGGCAGCTCCCCTGGCTGAGGGCAATTCCCAGAGAAGCTGACTGCCCGGGCTGCCTTCAGGGTAGCGAGGACCTCCCTCTTGATCCCCTCATCCTCTAGCCTCTGAGCAGCACAGAAGGAGGAAACTGTATTCTAGCCTCTAAGGAATGAGTGGCTAAACGTTTATGTATTCCAGTACCATTGTTTCTTATACATTGACCACTTTTTACACCCAGCTCTCTGATTCATTCATTCATTCATTCATTCATTCATCCATTCATCGATTCATTCAACAGTGACTGTTGAGTGCAGCCTCTGTGGCAGGCTTTTTACACACCAACTGCTTTGTGCCATCTCAGAGACTCACACATTAATGCATAATTCAACTGTGGTGGAATGAAGCACAGTCAGAACTTTGTTTTGGGGTGGATTTGGGGAAGACTTCAAGGAAGAGGTGTCACTCAAGCTGAATCTTGGAGGAGGGTTAGGATTTTTCTGGACCTTTGGGATATGGAAAGGTACCAAGCAGAAGGAACAATATGTGCACAGGACCCAGAAGTGGGCTTCTGAGGGTGTGACCAGGCTCTGGGGTAGGAGTGGATGTTCCTGGCACCTGGCTCACGCCTGGGAGCCATTTCAGACTGGTTGTGCTATTGAGTGTACTAAGTGGGACAGAGTTCATGAAAATGCCACATGGGCTGCAAGCACGAGGCAGGGTGGCTGTGGCAGAGGAGGAGTGATTTCAGATCACAGAGAAAGCAGTTCTGGGCCTCAGAAGAACACCTAGTCCAGCTGGGGAGGAAGACCACAGAAACAGTCGGTGCTGCTCAGCAGGAGCACACAGCTGCATGTGGTGGGTCCCCACATCACAGATGCACTGGGTTCCCTTTCCTCCTGAATATTCAAGGACTTGTCTTCTAGATTGATTGTTTCTCCCCTGCACTGTCGGTTTGTTCCTCTCCATAGGCTCATTTTCATCAGGTACAAACCTGCTATAACATCTCCTGTTTAAAAACAAATCAACAAACACCCCACACCCCTTCCTTGAGACCACATCCCTCTCCAAACACCATCCCCCGATTCCATGCTTTCCTTCACATCGCAACCTCCCTAAGAGAGTTGGTAGCCCATTGTTTCCACTTCCCTTTCTCCCATTCAGGGATCAATCCTTACCATCCGTTTCCCCCACTAGAATGTGGACTCTGTGGCAGAGGTTCTTGTCTGTTTTGTTCACTGACAAATCTGCATTGCCTGGAACAGGACCTGGCACATAGTAGGTGCTCAACAAATATTGAGCTAATCCATGATCTCTGTCTCTAGAATCCACTCCAGTCAGGTTTTTATGTCCACAGCTCCTTGGAAGCAGCTCTTGTCAAGGTTTCTAATGACTCCTTATTGTCCCAACGGTCTACTCCCTCACCTGACTTGATCTGGCAGTGGCATTTAACATCACTGAGTGGTCCCACTTTCCTGAAAACTTTCCTCATGTGTCTTCCAGAAGCTCAGACTCTTCCAGATTCCCTCTGACCGCACGGGAAGCTCTGTCACTAGATCTTCTTCCTCCTCTCAACCTGTAAATCTTGGTGAGCTCCAAAGCTCCTACCTTTTTCTCTGTACTCAGTTTTATGGCTTTCAATGCCAGCTATACATGATGGCTTTCAAATTTATATCTCCAGCCCAACCTTATCCCTTATTTCTACAACATATGCTTCATGAGAGCACTCTGTCTTTTTTGAGACTGTCTTCCCAGAGCACAGAATGGTGCTGACATGTAGCTGGCCCTTCAGTGTCTGCTGAAACAAGGCAACAAACCAGGGAACAGCTGGACAGTCCCCTCAGCCTCCCTTCCTGGATGCACCTGAAATACATGATAGGTTTGGAAAGAGAATGAAATTCTTCCAGGAGTAACCACATTGACTCTTAATGACCGCCAAGGTTTTGAATAAAGAGATTGACTCTCGTGAAAAGAACTTAAAATGGTACAAGTATATCCGCTGTACAGAACAAAATAGTGAGAAATGAAATTCAGGGAGTTCTGTTTTATGATTTTAACACCGGGGACACATTGGTTTGAATGTTGCCTTAATTAATCAGGTTATGTATGTAGCCTTCGCCTGCCTGATTACATACTCTATAATACAGAGAATGGATGGACTCTCTCTTTTAAGGAGGAAAAGCTGGAAAATAAATGAATGCGCAAGAACAGCAGGAGGGAGGCTGGGAGAGACAGCACACACTGTAAGCTGATTTTGCCACCAAGCTACCAAGCTTCCTGGAATTTCTATTCAAAGGGAGTGGAGTAGGATTTGTTGAAGGTCTGCTGCTACCAAGACTTTACTTATTTTGTCCATTTAGTCTTCACCACAGCCCTTTGAGGTATATATCATTACCATATTTATTTTACACATGAAGAAACTGAGGCTCAAAGAGGGTACGCTACTTACACAGAAGCACAAGTGTTAAGTGGTGGAGCTGAGATTCATACTGTCCTAAGTCAGTCTTAAGCCTAGGCCATGTTTTCCTTTAACCTGTGTGCCACAAGCCATTGTCACGTACACCTTAAAGCAACCAGGTATCAATCACATATACAGAGCTTTTTATTAACAAGTTGAAATTACTGAAATCCAACACATTTTTTAGCACCTGCTGTGTACAGGCACTATTCTAAGGGCTGGCCATATAGCAGTGGCCAAGACAGAGACAAGTCTTTGCCTCCATGGAACTTCTATCTCAATGGGGTTACCTGATGAGACACAAATAAGCAAATGAAGATCATTATTGATTATAATGAAGGATGTGTAGGAAATAAACACAGTAATGGGATAGGCAGTAGTGGAGTGGGTGAAGGGGTATGCTGCTTTAAACTGAGTGGCCAGGAAAGACCTCTTCCGAAGAGGTAGCCACTGAGCCAAGGCCTAGAGGATGGGGCTGGGGGTGGGTGGTGGGGGAGGGGTGGCAGCCAAGCGAAGAGGATAGGTAAGTACATTCTAAGTAGAGAAAACAGCAAGGATCAAGGGCTCTGTGGTGAGAATGTTTGTTAATCAACAGAAGGAAACCAGTGTTTATTGAGGGTGGAAAACGGGAAGATCGATGGAGGATAGGGTCAGAGAGGAAGACGGGTCACATAACTATAGGATAAAGCACTCTGATTTTGTTCTAAGGGTAATGGAAAGCCATAAAAGGATTTTAGATAGTGAAATTATGTGATTCAGTTTGCATTTTTAAAGCTTTCTCTTGGGGCACTTGGGTGACTTAGTCGGTTAAGCATCTGACTTCAGCTCAGGTCATGATCTCACAGTTTGTGGGTTCAAGCCCCACGTCAGGCTCTGTGCTGACAGCTCAGAGCCTGGAGCCTGTTTCAGATTCTGTGTCTCCCTCTCTCTCTGACCCTCCCCTGCTCATGCTGTCTCTTAGAAATAAATAAAAGCATTAAAAAAATAAATAAATAAAGCTTTCTCTTGCCTGAGAATAGACTGTAGGGGGCAGGCAGGGAAGGAGGGAGATGAGTTAGGAGGCAGTTTCTCAAGTCCAAGGAGAGCTGACAGCAGTTGGCACTAGTGTGACAGAGAGGAGATGGAGAGAAGTCGCCAGACTGAGATGTGTTTTGCAGGTAGAGCCGACAGGCCAATTATAATATGTGTAAAGTTTTGCTGTCCAGTACAGTAACTATGGCCACTGTGGCTATTCCAATTTAATTTAAATTAAGATAATAAATTCAATTCCTCATTCATACTAGCCACATTTCAAGTGCTCTGTAACCACATGTGGCTAGTGGCTACTGTGTTGGACAATGTAGGCCTAAGATGTCTCCATCATCAGAGAAGATTCTACTGGACAGTGTGGGTAAGGTACTAACAATGGCCAAAACAGTTTAGGAGTTAAGTAAATGATAGATATTAAGTATATTTGTTATGTCATTAGGTGGTTTTTTTCCCTGTACATTTACCTGTTCAGCCACCTCAGTATTAAATGCCTTTTTCACCCTTGCTTTATTTATAGCAAACTCATGTACTGCCTGGGCCCTCAAATACCTCTGTGCTCTTCACATGTATGCATTTGTTCAGCAGATGTTACAATGCTCACTCTGCTTGGGGTTGGAAGGATTATGGGCATGGGTTATAAAGGAATGTGATCAGGAAAGATCATCTCCCAGGAAAATGGACCTTCTGAGTGAGAGAGAACCTGGTACTTGAGGGCTCCAAATCCCCAGAGGGAGAAGGGATTGATTCTAGTGGGGCTGAAGGTCAGGATTGAGAAGAGGGGAGTTTTGACTTAGCTTGGGCTACACCGTGACAGCTGGCCAGGCAGAACCTTGGCATGAGACCTACTCCCCAGAGTCAGTTCAGTACGTCACAGTTTACAGAGCACCCTCATGCATGTCCATCTTCCAAAGTCTGGGGGAGATGCAGGGCGTGGCCAGAGCTCTCATCTGGGTGACCTGGTTGGAGCCAGGAGCCAGAGTTAATGTTGGTCTCCTGACAGCCTGCTGTCCTCAGGGTTGAGGCTTTTCTCTGCAGGTTGCCAGCCTGAAGGTGACCAGCTCCTCAAAGAAGCCCCCTCCTTCCCTGATGGCCCTGGGGGTTGTCTTCAGCTTGTAGGCCTACCAGGATGGAGGGGAATGCCGAAATGGAGATGCTGAGGACACTGAAGGGACCCTCCACAGGAGAGGTCAATGTGCACCTGGTGGCCAGAGACAGCTCAGGTTCTGGCTCTCACCTGCCCACTGCTGCCTTCATCATCCCAGGTGGGCCTAGCCAGGGGTCTGGGGAGGAGCATACTTGCTCAGGCAGGTATGGATCCTGGGAAGGGCATACTTTCACCTGCCTACACACATGCATCGGGCACAGCCACTAAGCTCACCTGTGTCATGTCTTCCGTGCATTTGTTCACAGCCAGCTCGGCCACCCTTGGCCTGCCCAGTAGTGCCCTGGATGTGACCTGTTTTCCGCGGGAGCCGATCCATGTGGGCCCTCCGGAGCGAGTGGCGGGCAGCGTACCTGTCACGGCCACCGTTCTGCCGCAGTTAAGCGCCGGGCCTGCGGCCAGCTCCAGCGCCACCACAGTGCGGCTCCTGGAGTGGACCGAGGCCGCGGCCCCGCCTCCTGGGAGCGGCCTGCGGGTCAGTGTCTGTGGGGATTGGCGGGGCCCCTGCGAGCCGCACCTGCGGGGTGGGGCCAGCACGCAGGGGGCGGGGCCCGAGGCGAAGGAGGGGGAAGGGGCCGCGATGAGGGGTTCCCCGGTGCGGCTTTGAGTGCGGGACTCTAGGGGCATGGCTGGGGTGGAGGCGCTCGGAGTCTGGAGGGCTGCTGGGGGCGGGGCTTGGAGCCTGGCACCCGGAGCCGAGCCTTGCGGAGTAAGGCGGCCCGAGGGGACTGTGCCGAGCCGGGGACGGGTCAAGGAGGTACAGGAGTCCAGTCCTCAGACCCTCCTGCGCTCCAGTTCCGGATAAGCGAGTACGCGCCGCTGAACATGGTAGGAGCGGAGCAGCCCCCGAGCCCCGAGCTGCGGCGGGAAGGTGTGGCCGAATATGAAGATGGCGAGGCCCCGGCGGGAGGTGGCGATGCGGGCACCCAACAGCCCGGTAGGACCCCCTCCCCAGTCCCCAGACTGGGGCCCTGCATGGGTGGGACGAGGCCCTAGCTCCCCAAGGAGTTTCCATGGTTAGGAGTTGGTGTGAGGGCGGCCTGGTTCTGCAAGTACATCCAGGAATCGGTCCTGAAGGGGGCGTGGGCCCCGAGGTGGGCGGAGCCTGACAGGTGAGGCTGTGGTGGGTGGGAGGCCTGAGGCCCCTTTCGCCCCCCCCCCGACCCCCCGCAGCGGACCTCCCCCAGGACCCTCCAGAAGATCCCCCACAGGACCACCCAGAAGATGATGGCACCTGTCAGTGCCAGGAGTGTGGACCTCAGCAAAGTGCGGGTCCGGATCCTGGTGCCTCCAATGATGACTGCCCGCCACTGTTCCAAGAGCAGTAAGGGGGAGGGGATTGCAACCGTACTTGCTCTGCCTGCGTGGCCCCCAAACCCCCTTCCTGTTTGTGGCTGAGGAGAGGGACTGGGGTGGTGCAGGGTGGGTGCTTCTTTCTCTCAGGCTGTTCCTCCCTCAGGTCAGTCATAGTAGAGAACTCCTCCGGCCAGAGCGCCAGCACCAGCACTTCTGAGCTCCTCAAACCCATGAAGAAGAGGAAACGCAGGGAATATCACAGCCCATCAGAGGAGGAGTCGGAGCCAGAGGCCTTGGTAGGAAGGGGGCAGTGGAGAGGGAGAGGGGAGGCTGGAGACTACGTCTCAATTTCCACTGTCCTCTCAGTTAATCCAGGCTGTGGGGCTGGGCCAGAGATGACACGTGATGATTCACTCATCATACTTTTGGGGTCCCATTTTGATTCAGGTCCTGTACTTGAAGAGTACAGAGTAGAGGTTAAAGCACCCTCCTGCTTTCTGGAGCTCCCATGTCAGTCTAGTGTCAGGGCTGTGTCACATTCATGTAAACCAGCACCCAAATAGATGTGTAGGCAGATGGAAAGCTCCATCCCTGGAGCCCAGTCTCAAGACCAGAGGCCTGGGAGCACAGGGCTCTAGTTGCAGAGAAGCTAGAAGAGACAGAGCATGAAAGTTCCAGCGGGCCAGTAAAACCCATACAGAGCAGTTCTGAGAGGAATGAGGAAGATTGTCATCAGACTGTGTCACTAGGGGCTGTATGCTCATGTGAGTTTGTGCCCACCTGGTAAGGGGTTGCCCCCGGGAGCTGTGTTCCAGCTGGTAGCCTAGAAGAAATTCTACTTGTTTGGGGCAGAACATTGTGTGGCCAGGGAGCCAGGCAGGGGCCTGGAATAGTCTGGGACTTCACCTCAACCCAGGAGGACAGGAATAAGGCTTGCCTTCCACAGGAGAAGCAAGAAGAAGGAAAGGATCAAGAGGGACAGCCCACTGCTAGCACCCCAGACAGTGAGGAGTGGAACAGCAGCCAGCCTGGTACGGTGGCGTGTGTGTGTTTGTGTGTGTGTGTGTGTGTGTGTGTGTGTGTGTGTGTTTGTGTGTGTATTGGTGTGATGTGTGTATACACCTTTGGAGGTATGAGGCTGGGAGTATGGGTTATGAATGTGATGGTGTGTTGTACATATGTAGATAAGTATGAACTAGTGTATGTGAGACAGAGGGAGAGAAAATGAGAGAGAGACAATGTTTCTGGTTTATGCACTTATATATGTGTATTGGGGGGAGGGGATTATATCATGTGGTTGTTTATCCTCTATTATCTAGTTGTGAACAGGCCTTACTTCCAGGCCAGTATCCAAAGACTTAAATAGCTTTTAATGGCACCACATGGCATTGCTTCCCTTTGGTGGTGTGAGCAAGTTCATACCAGTCATTGGTCTGACCTTGCTCTTTGGGCCACCATTCTGGCCCTTTGGTTCCAAGAGAAGTGGAACCAGGGTCATTCATAGTGAGCTCTGGCCCTCCAACCTTCTCCATTCCCATGTGACAACAGTCAACTGGAGCTAAGTAACATTTATCACACCTGTGGTTACCTAGATACTGTACAGCTTGTTTAATGTCTGCCTTTCTCCCTCAAAACTGTATTTTATTAATCACTATCTCTGATGCTTAGCTCAGCGACTGGTGTTGAGTAGACTCTCAATAAATGTTTATCCAGTGCATGAATGGATGAGGTGTATGTTGGTGGTTCCACTTGGACCATAGTTCAGTTGCATGAATTACTGTCTTTCCTGTCCCAGAGAGAGAAGAGGGTGAGGTGAGTTCTTAGGACATTCTGCCTTACTGGATCCAGTGTAGCCAGAGGAACCCAGTCTGTATCCAGGGCTCTGAACTCTGTAGTGCCTATTAGAAATTCTGCCCATCACAACCAAACCAGATTTTCACTGATATCTCTCACCCAAGGCTCTCATAATCAAAAGCCAAAAGCATAGCTCTCATTGGTTTATGGCTTCTTGAGTCATAACCAGAGGAAGGAGACAATGTCTAACTACTCAAGACAGTGGTTCAACTGCTCTGTCTTACTGAGGGAAGTAGATTCGTGAATCTGTATTCTTTTACCTGAGTCCTCTTGACCAGTATAGTTATCTTTTGACTCATACCTCTCACCATCTCTATGGTGGTGTAGCATTGGTTTCTGGATATTTTCCCCCTTCTGTCTTTTTACCTTTTTTTCAAGGAAAGATACTCTGTCAGTCAACAGATGTTTGCATTTATGGCTAAATTTTTCCCCACTCACTTTTGGGGTCTCTTGGCAGAAGAATCTAGGGCTAGGGGTGGGAGTGGCAGGTTTGCTTGAGTGTCCTGTGTGTGTGGAGAATCTCTTTTCTGTCTATGCTCTGTTTGGCGGTTGGATGGCCAGCTACTGGCCTCATGGTGCACAGGCCTGACATTACCTGGTCCTGACAGAATGTTCCAATAGTTAAAGAGTTAGAGCTGTGTAACTCATGTATATACTCAGGCGTTCTTGCACGCTCGCCCGCTCTCTCTCTCTCTCTTTCTCTCTCTCTCCCTCCCCCTCCCCAATATACCTGCTTTATCTTTTCAACAGCTGACTTATGTGAAGAATTGTTTTCTAACACACCATGGTGCAAGTCTTTACAGATTATTTAGTCATTAATAGTTATTCTTATATTCTCTGTCCCCTCTCGTTCTGCCCACATCCAGATCAGGTATCTGGTGGGATTCGTCTGGGTCAGCTTGGCCAGGCTTTTCACATTCAGAACAGTCCTTCAGGTATCCTCTTCTGCCTCTTTATAGTTACCTGAGACATTCATTTTGCCCATTCTTAATCAGGTTGTTTATCTTCTTACTATTAATTTATGTATTCTGGATATAAGTCCTTTGTCAAATATATATACTAAAAAAATTCTCTTCCCCCAGTTCGTAGCTTGCTTTTTCCTTCCAAAATGAGGTTTTTTGAGGAGCAGAATGTTTTCATTCTGATAGTGTCCACTTTATCCAGTTTTTGCAGTTAGCGCTTCATATGTATTTTTACAAAGTACAGTTTTTTTTTAGCAGCTTTATTAAGATGGAATTCACAAAACATGCAACCCAGCCATGTGAATTGTACAATTCAGTGGGTTTTTATGTATTCACAGAGTTGTATAACCACCACCACAATCAATTTCAAAATCTTTTTTCATCACTCCAAAAAGAACCCCTGGATCCGTCAGCTGTTATTCTCCCCAAACCACCAATCCCCTGTGGTCCTAGGCAACCCCAGGTTTATTATCTGTGGATGCGGATTTGCCTACTCTGGACATTTCACATACACAGGATCACATAATGTGGTGGCCCTTTATGACTGGCATCTTTCACTTGGCACAGTGTTTTTAAAGGTTTATCCATGGGGTAGCGGGCATCAGTACCCCATTCCTTTTTATTGCCAAGTAATATTCCACTGTGTGGATATCTCGTGCTTTATCAATTGATGGATATGGGTGCTTCTACTCCAGGGCTACTCTGAGTAATGCTGATATGAATATCCATGTACAAGGTTTTTTTTTTTTTTTTTAATTTTTTAATGTTTTTATTTATTTTTGAGAGAGAGAGACAGCGTGAGCAGAGGAGGGTCAGAGAAAGAGGGAGACACAGAATTCATAACAGTCTCCAGGCTCTAAGCTGGCTGTCAGCACAGAGCCCAACGTGGGGCTCGAACCCACGAACCCACAAACCATGAGATCATGACCTGAGCCAAAGTTGGACGCACCACTGACTGAGCCACCCAGGTGCCCCTCCAGGTACAAGTCTTTGTGTGGATATAATTTTTCATTTTTCTTGAGTATGTACCCAGGAGTGAATTGCTGGGTTATATGGTAACTCTATGTTTAGCCTTTTAGGGAATTGCTAGACTTTTCCGAAGTGACTGTGCCATTTTATATTTTCACCGGCTTGAGAGTTCCAGTTCATTCACTTCCTCATCAGTGCTTATTATTGTCTGTCTTTTTTATTACAGCCACCCTCGTGGGTGTGAAGTAGCCTCTTACTGTGGTTTTGACTTGCATTACCTTGATGGCTAATGATGTGGAGCATCTTTTCATGTGTTTATTGGCCATTTGTATATTTTTCTTTGGACAAATATTTATTCAGATACATGCCATTTTTAAATTTGGTATAAGAAACACATTTGATATTGAAATACAAAGAGCGAGCCATGCAGAGTTGGGAAACATGTTGAGAATATGAGTGTGTGCTTCAGTACAAGTCATTGATCAGTAGGACTCTTACAGCAATGCCTTCTTAACGGAGGTCTCTAATCTAAATTTACATGAATTGTTTATTTTTTTTTCTGGGTAGATGGTCCATGCCTTTCATTAAATTTTCAAAAAGGTCCGTTTATACTTACTAGAAAATGAAGGCCATGTGAAGAATAGACCATAGCATTATGGAGCCCAGCCTCTTCAGCTTGGTGTTCCCAGGCATAGATCCTTGCAAAGTACATGTTAACCTCAAGCAGCAGACTCTTGATTAAGTTTTCTGTCTTGAAATGAACTGATTCTAATTTGGCTAAACATTGGCTAACCATGCTGCAGAAGAGATAGGCAAATACAGACATGTATCTGTGGCAAATTTAAGCAAAAAGATCTAGCACATGGTTGGCACCCTGGTGAGGGCTTGTGATCAGCTGTTCTTGAACCATGGCATTCTGTTCTTTACGTTTTCCTTCTCTCTTATAGACCTTATAGTGGAAAGTCTGGTTAGAACCATTAATCTGCAAACTATCTCTACCTAAACTACTGAAACAGTGCTCAAGAAGCTTCCCAAGAGAGGGGCGCCTGGGTGGCTTAGTCGGTTAAGCGTCCGACTTTCGCTTAGGTCATGATCTCGCGGTTCGTGGGTTCGAGCCCCGCGTCGGGCTCTGTGCTGACTGCCAGTTTCAGAGAAACCTGGAGCCTGTTTCAGATTCTGTGTTTCCCTCTCTCTCTGATCCTCTCCTGCTCACACTGTCTCTCTCTCTCTCTCTCCTAGAAATAAATAAAAATATTTAAAAAATATTTAAAAAAAAAAAAAAGAAGCTTCCCAAGAGAGCACAAAGAGGGGAAATGGCAAGGAATTGCTAAATTTCTAGGGTTCCCACCATTGAGGATCAGGGTTGGGGTGGGAGAAAGAACCACCAATGGCAAGAGAAGAGAAAGAAGGTACAGCTAAGAGTGCAGCCAGAAGGAAGTGCTCAGATGGAAGGGAGCTGGATAGCACATGGACATCAAGGCATTTGAGGAATGAGGGACACCTGCGTGGCTCAGTTGGTTAAGCCTCCAGCTCTTGATTTGCCTTAGGTCATGGTCTCATGGTTCACGAGTTCGAGCCCTGCATCAGACTCTGTGCTGACAGTGCAGAGCCTGCTTGGGATTCTCTCCCTGCCTGCCTGTCTCTCTCTCTCTCAAAAATAAATAAATAAACTTTAAAAAGAGAGAGAGAAGGTACCTGGATGATTCAGTCGGTTAAGCATTCAACTTTGGCTCAGGTCATGATTTTACAGTTCATGAGTTCGAGGCTCGCATGAGGCTCTCTGCTGTCAGTGCAGAGTCCTTTTCAGAGCCTCTGGCCCTCCCTCTCTCTGCTCCTCCCCCACTCACACTATCTCTCTCTCAAAAATAATAGATTTAAAAAAAATTTTTTTGAAAACAGGTAGTTATGTAACAGTATAATAACTGTTGTGGTTGAAGTATATAGGTACAAAGGACTGTCCCGGAATAAGCTCTGCCTCATACAGTCAAGGAAGGCTGCACAGGGCAGGTGGGATGATGTTCCTCCCAGCTGTGTGTCCATACATCCATACATCCCTGCATCCATACATCCAGCCGTCCACACACGCATACATACACATACATCCTTCTAGTCATTCATGTAACAGACATTTGGTGATTATCTCTCTGTGTAAAACCCTATACTAGTGGCAGAGCTGTGGGTGAGAAGATAAGAGGCGGGGCCAGGATGGGGGCAGCATCTATGAGGCAGCAAGATGAGGATGTGCAAAGGCACAGAACCACGCGGGCTTAGAAATGCATGCTGAGGCTGGTTCACTGACAGCTTTGTGTGCTGCAGAAAAGTGTTCGGGATTTTGGCTGTAAATCAGAAGCCACTCTGGACGAAAGCAAAGAAAGAAACCATTTTTATTTTAGAACTGTTCTGGCACTAGACTGAATCTGAGGCCGCAAGATCAATCCAGAGGCTCTTGAACCAGACTCAAAGTGAGACCAACAGTAAGCATGGAGAGGTCGGAATAGGTTTGAGAGACAGGTAGAAGTTGGAGTCAGCAGGACTCAGGGGCTGAAGGATCCTGGGAGTGAAAAAAGAGACATAAAGGATCCCTCCCAAGTTCCTGGCTTGTGTGACTGGTTGAATGGATGCTGATGCCATCAACCGGAATGGACTATATTGAGAAGAGCTTTCGCAGAGAAGGTAGGAGTTTGGTTTTGGACAGCCTGAGCTAGCTGAAGAAAGTGCTAGTCAAGAATGTCTTGTCCAAAGAAGCAGGAATAAGCAAAGGAGCATTTCTGGAAGTCAAGAGGATGAGTACCACAGCTGGCCTATGCAGTGCCTTGACACACATTGTAAAAAGGTGCCCTTCCGAGCAGACCCAATTAGAAAAAAGGCAACCTTTCTTCATAGTAGATTTAGCCACATGGCTTGGCAAGGAGCCCAGGCTGGATTTCAGCCACATTCACCCTCTTGGCTGGGCACCTATGAACAGTGCGCAAACTGTACAACCGTACACAGATGCTTTGGGACTCATCTCGTTTTTAGGATGTAGCTAACAGCTCAGTCCACTATTCTCCATGGGAAAAGGACACAGGGAGTTGGAGGAGGCTGGGGCTTGGTCTGGGAGAAGATGTGTCATTACTGAAGGGTTTAGTAATCAGACCTCTCTCCACTGGATTCCATTTCTCATCTCTTTTCTCATCTGTGGAAAGGATTACTATGAGTCCTACCTATCTCCTCAAGACATAGTGTGAGGATTAAAGGGAACCACGTATGTGAGGTCTCTGAGGCATCCCTGTACCCCCAGTTTCTGGCACCAGCCTTGGCACACAGGAAGCCCTACTCAATGGTAAAGGAATGGTTAAGGGAATTGAAAATGGTGGTGGTGGTGGCGAATTGTAAAGTCTGTATACCTGTTATACATTATTCTAGTGAGAGAATCCAGACAATAAAGGGTTAGGGAGGCAAGTGGCATGGTTGGGGGTTGGGATGGAAGACACTGAAGATGGGGAGGTCAGAGGTCTCTGCTGTGGGGGGCGGGGCAGGAGCAGGGAGTAGTCTTAGGGCTTGGCCACAATGGAGTATGGCTGAGGGATGAGGAACTTGGGGCTAGGAGCCCAGGAGGGGTAGAGCTGCCTGAGGTGAGAAATCCAACAAGTGGCTCATGTTACAGTTTGGGAAGAGTGAGAAGTGAGAACATAATGTAGGGAGAAAGGCTCGGGGGTTGTGAAGCCTGGTGATAACAGTGGTGATTTGGGAAAAGTGAAGAAGTATTATGCAGGATGATGCGGAACGGAAGTGGCAAGACACCAGGAAACGATGCCAGGCCTGGCGTCCCACAGCGCACTCTCTCCTCCCCTGGATGCTCTGTAAGCCTGGATAAAGGCTGAGTGGGAGAAGTGAGGATTTCTTGCGGGAACACAAGTCATGTGTTGGAGGGACATTCCAGGTGTCACTGCGGGCAGAGGATAGTGGGAAGAGGTGTGCTCTGGGCTGGTGTATGGTGTAGGTCCCTGAGATGGTCTGCTGGCTTGGTGGATCTGTTGATGAAGGAAAGACTTGATTTGGCCTAGCTGGGTCAGATGGTCGGGATCTCAAGGTTCGGTACGGTGACCAGGGAACTTAGGCAGCTCCTAGGGAGATGCTTCTAGCCACTGTGGTTCCAGCTAAAGAAAAAAGCTTCTTCCTGAGTGACAAATCACTCCACATTTGAGTGATCCAGGGCAGTAACTAAGAGCTAGAATCCAGATCAGACAGACTTCATGGAGCCCCAGGAAGACCAGTAACACAAGACCAGCACTTCGTGTTTCGTGAGGATCTTTTACTCGCAGCATTTCATGTACTTCTCCACACGACTCCCTGTGGTAGATGAAGTTGTCGGCATATCGCAGATGACAAAATTGAGGCAGTGAAGTATCTAGAAGAAGCTGGACCTATTTACCAAAGGGATATGAATTGATTTCTGCAGGCCTTTGCAAAATGCAAGGCTCTTTCATGGTCTGTAGCCTTCAGCTAAAGGCAGCTCTGGCTGATCTTGTGAGCCTACCTTACACATTGCCAGCTATTCTAGTCTTTAAAGGATGTTTCTTTCTGTCCTGGAGGCCAGGTCTGCATCTCATTACTAACCTGAATTTCCCATAGGGGAATTTATCTCCCCCTCCCCAGGAGATTCCTGACGATAGTTTTGTGTGTGTGTGTGTGTGTGTGTGTGTGTGTGTGTGTGTGTGTGTGTGTGTGTGTGTGTGTGTGTGTGTGTGTCAGGGGAAACTCAGATGAGGAATCTATCAGGAATAGTCCAGGGGTCGGTCTTCTGTCTCTTGTCTACAGCATCAGTGGAGAAGAAGGAAAGCTGGTCGTGGGAGCCCTACCTGGAGGAGCAGAAGGCTGTCACCGCCCCTGTCAGCCTCTTCCAGGACGTGAGTCAGATAGTTCCTACCTAGGAAGAGCTTACATACCCAACCCAGTCCAGAACTCAACACCAAACTCAGACCTTCTGGTGTTCTATGTGTCTGATATCCCTCAAAAGACTGGAAGAATGGAAGGGGGAGAGGCTGGTTAAGGTCCCAGAGTAGAAAAGGGCTCACTTTGAGAGGCTCCCAGGATAGGAGGAAGTAGAGAGGTGAGACCCAGGCTCATCCGTCACTGCACCTGTGGACTTTTGAATCCTGGTCCCTTCTGCTCAGTTCTGTATGCTGATCTCCCCATGACATGGGTAAGAGGGAGCCCTTAAATCCAGCCCTGATTTAGCCCACATTTTTCAGAGGACTTGGGAGTTAGTCTTTCCTGCTCTGGATCCCTGCACTAAAGATTCCCAAACAAGTTACCCCTTTGGTAATACCAGGCAGATGGGGCCTAAAGGCAGTTCCTTCACCCCAAGCTTACTAGGCAAGGATAAGGCTGGATGGAGGCTGGGTCCTCTCCAATCTGTGCATTGACAGTACCAGGCGGTCACTCATAATAAGAATGGCTTCAGACTGGGCATGAAGTTGGAAGGCATCGACCCTCAACACCCGTCCATGTACTTCATCCTCACTGTGGCCGAGGTGAGCTGAGGCTTGCTTCCATATTCTGGTGATGTCTCTCTGGGTAGACTGATGGGGACTGCTAGGGGCATGGAGGGTCTGACTTGGATGAGGGAGACACTGCCCTTCCCTCAGAAAGCACCCAGTCTTTAGGGGGTTATGGTGGAACACACCAAAAGCTAAGAAAGGAACAAAACCCACACTACTGGGCTTAGAGACGTTACTGAATGGTGCATCCTGCAGTCCTGGGGGAGCCTGAGGAGGAGGGATCTTGAGGGCAGGGGTGTTGGCATGAGTCCAGTCATAGTCTCGTCCTCTGGGAGTCCCACAGTTGTGTGGGAATCAGCCAAATAGACACATCAGCAACTTACCACATGGGACAGCAGATGTGAGCAGGGCGGCACCGAGGGGGCAGGAGGAGCTTCATGGAGGAAAGGCCTCCTGCAAAGCCTTGAGGGATGCATTGTGAGTTAGTAGGTGTTCCAGGCAGAAGAAGCGAAAGTCCCGGGCATAGAACAGGGAGCCAAGTTCAAGGAACTGCCATCAGCTCAGTGAGGTCAGAGCAGTGTGAGGGGGGAGCAGTGAGAGATGGTAGCAGAAGGGTCATCAGGGGCCCTCTGAACAGGCCTGAGCCTTGGTAGGTGCCCTTGCGGTTCTGTCCAGGGCTCAAAGGGCAGGAGGATGTCCTGGAATCTGCCTGTCTCACACGCAGACTCAGGGCTCATGTGTACGTGATCTGTCCTCCATGCAGGCAGGATGGGAGAGCATGGGGCAAGGTTCCCGATGCGGGAAGAGTGGTGGGCTGGGGAACCTGCTCACCTTCGAGAGACCCTGGAGACCACCAGGCTGGGCCAGAAGTGAGGGAGAGGGAGGTGGGCGTCTGCTGGCCTCAGAGTCCCTGTGATTCCCCTCCATGGGGCTAGGTGTGTGGCTACCGCCTACGTCTGCACTTCGATGGGTATTCTGAGTGCCATGACTTCTGGATCAATGCCAACTCCCCTGACATTCACCCCGCTGGCTGGTTTGAGAAGACTGGCCACAAGCTGCAGCCCCCCAAAGGTAAAGCCTAACCAGGTTGGTCACAGTGAGGCAGTGAGCCCTCAGGCCCATCCATTCGTCCCCGCAAGATCCCCTTCCCTGTTCCCCGTTCCGCCACTAGCCTCTCTTAATCCCATCCTGCTGTGACGAGGCCCCAGGGCTTCTGCCTTGCCCTTGCCCTTAGAGTGTCCACCCGGGTCATCTCCCACCGCAGCACGGTCTCCCCGGGCAGGTTCTTGAGGGGTGGGAGGTCCTCGGACTTTCCTGATTCTGCTGCTTCAGTGCGGGCTTACTCACGGCACCCCAGCCTCTGTCTGCACGGCACTCTGTTCTTCCCCTCCCTGAGGGGCCTAGGTTACAAGGAGGAGGAGTTCAGCTGGAGCCAGTACCTGCGCAGCACAAGAGCCCAGGCCGCCCCCAAGCACCTGTTTGTGAGCCAGACCCACGTGAGTGCCCCCTGAGCGAGAGCGGATTCCCACCCTTTGGGACAGAATCCCAGCAGAAGAGAGCTTGTGTGCCAGTGCTCTCAGCTCACACCAAATGGGAAGGGCGCTCTGGGCAGGCCGACGGGCAGAGGGAGGCCAGGTATGGGGCCCACCCAGTAGGGCCCTCCTTCCTACTACAGAAGTGCTGTGTTCCAGGCACCCACCATCTCAGCCTGGGCACTGGATTTCTTGCTTTGGTTTGCTCTGCATGCCCTGGGGATAAGGTCCAAGCCTCGGTTCTGGGAGCTTGCTTTTTCCTTCCTTTTGACCAACACCACGGCTCTCCCATTTAGTCTTGACAGGTCCTAATTTCACAGTTTGTGAGTTCGCATCGGGCTCTGTGCTGACATAACTCCTAGAGAACCTATTGCTTCCTTTGCCAGTGGGTTCTGGGCCTGGCGTAGCAGCCCCTCTTCTTGCCCACAGAGTCCCCCACCCCTGGGCTTCCAGGTGGGCATGAAGCTGGAAGCTGTTGACCGCATGAACCCATCCCTAGTCTGTGTGGCCAGCGTGACCGACGTGGTAGACAGCCGCTTCCTGGTGCACTTTGACAACTGGGATGACACTTACGACTACTGGTAGTGGAAGGGCCCAGACTTGGCCGAGGGGTGAGGGGATGGCAGGGGCGGGAGGCAGTACTTTCAGACCTCAGGCACCATGTAACCCCTACCTGGTCCTGACATTGATATTTGCTCCGGGACATCATGGACTGTCCTGTGTGGCTTTGATCTATATCATCAGAAATACAATGCAAAATTAAATGTTTCCTCTAAAAATGCCAAGGTTAGAATGAGCAAACCTGTGATTCATGGTTTTCCCTTAGACGGTTGGTAGTCGTAGAGTTTGTGGTTAATGCTGCAGTTTTGTGACGTCATCAGCCATCTGTGTTGCTCTCATTAACAGTAGAATGAGGGTGGGCACTGGCGCCGTGCTGTCCTAGGCCTCAAAGTGTCACTTGGGTCAGTGAAGTATTCTTGGTTTCAGGTGTGATCCCAGCAGCCCCTACATCCACCCGGTGGGCTGGTGCCAGAAGCAAGGAAAGCCCCTCACCCCTCCACAAGGTGACCCCACAGCCTGAGCAAATGCCCCTTCCTGGACCTGGCCCCACCGCCCTCCCCCCAGTCCCTTACCAGTACCTCACTAGCTGGGTCTTTAGGGTCTGGGCGAGAGGACAGATGTGTCCTGCAGCCTCATCTTCTTTGCCTGGGAGCTGAGAAACCTTTGATTTTAGGAGAGACCTGTCAACCCCTGACTCTGTTGAGGTTTAAAGGAAGAAAGTTAAGACGACCCCTCTCAGCAAGGGAGCAGGAGTCTAGAGCAAAGAGAATGTGTCCTCTCCTTTCGGGGTATTATGCTGGTCCACACACAGAGAGGTTCAGACAGGCTGGGGCTTGAGCTGGAGCAGCAGCACCAAGGGGGAGTGGGGACTCAGCGTTCTCGGTTAACTGTGGGGTGGCGACGCGCTTGGTCCTGGCTCCCTCTGCCTCAGGAACCCCCGCCAGCAGCTGGCCCTGGTGGTGTGGGGGGGTGGGGGGGATTGTACCCCTTCCATTCTCCTGGTCCTGTTTGAGGAGAGAACTTCCCTCATGTGCCTAGACATTGTTCTCATCCTCTCCTCCAGACTACCCAGACCCTGACAGCTTCTGTTGGGAGAAATATCTGGAAGAAACTGGGGCCTCTGCTGTGCCCACCTGGGCCTTCAAGGCGGTGAGTCTGCTTTCTCTGCCCGCAGAGCTGACCTCTGGGAAGGCACGGAGCACTCGGCCAGCCACATGGAATGGAGGCCAAGTGGAGTGCTCTGCCTTCGGAAGGCCACTGTTTCTAGGTCACAGCACTTGGGCTCCTTTCTTGGGGCCTCAGCTCTCCCAAGCTAGGCCTTGGCCTGAAGACTGCTGTCTCCCTGCAGCGACCCCCACACAGCTTCCTGGTCAACATGAAGCTGGAGGCCGTGGACCGCAGGAACCCAGCCCTGATCCGTGTGGCCAGCGTGGAGGACGTGGAGGACCATCGGATCAAGGTGGCTCTGGGCCCCTCAAGCTGGGGGAATGGACAGGCTGTTTGGGCAGGAATTCTTTAGACTGGTCAGAGATCAAGGGCATGGCATGAATCAGACATCAGGGAGGCTGCAGGTTGTGGGAAGAGAGCTCTACATTCAAGGTCAAAGATCTGGTGTCTCACTCAAGCCTCATCTGTGACTTAACCTTTGTGGGCTTGGGCAAGTCATTTCCCCTCTCTGAGCTCATAAGTGCCAGTAAGTTAATGAGTAAAGCCCTTAGAAAGTGTGGTGGTAGAGGTGGATTTTTGTGAGGTTGGCGCCTTGGTTCTTCCAATCCAGGATCTTGCTTCTGACAGGCCCCAGGGATGGGGAGAGCCTCCTGGAGCCTGGAGGTCCTCCTGGCTGAGCTGGGCTCCACGAGGAACACCTGACCTCCAAGGGCCTTTCCTCCCCAGCTCCACTTTGATGGCTGGAGTCACGCCTATGACTTCTGGATTGATGCTGACCATCCAGACATCCACCCTGCGGGCTGGTGCTCCAAGACGGGGCATCCTCTGCAGCCCCCTCTCCGTGTGTACCCTTCAGACACTCTGACCCTCTCCTGCTGATGTCCGCCTCAACCCCCAAGCTCTGACGGTCCCCCTCACCCCTGCAGCTCGCCCGGGGGTTCTGACCGTGCACACGTGGGTCCTAGTGCCCACAGTGAGCTCTGGAATCCCGCACCCCCTGCCTCAGTGGTCTCTGCCACGCTGCGCAGTTGTTGGGTTTAGGGTACTGAGATGTGCAGGGCCGAGCTCACTTGGGAGCCTGTGCCTAGGAGGGAGTTATGCACCCAGGGAGTTATCTCAGCATCCACCAGAGCCACAAGGAGCAGACATTATGTTTGCCGAGGAAACCGGGTTTCTTTAAATAAAATCCTGGTCTCTGCAGGAGGGGTTGGAGGTCAGGTCATTGGACTCCTCGGCTCCAAGTCACGTCGGGTATTGATCCTTCTCAGTTATTCTCCAAACCTGAGTAGGGCCCAAAGAAAGTTACCAACGCCTTGAGAGTGAAACAGGGAACAAAACAGAATAATAGGAACCTGCCTGATGCAGCTTCTAAGGTACAGTTGTGCCCACACCAGCTCTGAGTTGATCTTCTCCCAGAGGGTTTTCCTTCTCTCAGGGGCAGAGCATGGCCTGGGATTTCAACCGAATGTACGAGAGCCAAGCCCTCTTTCTCAAAAGGGGGCAGATACCCAAGAGCAGGAAATGATGCCACAGTCTAGGGCCCCTGTAGCGGGGGAACTCGCTCCTAGTGCTAACCTTCCCCATAGACACTGTTCCTTCCCTGCCATCCCTCCTTCCGTCTCACACCCCCACCAAGGACACTGTGCTGAGTCTTTTCTTCCTGCTGCCTCAGGACCCAGAGAGCCCACCTCTGCCTCCCCTGGGGGCTGTCTTCCTCTCAGTTGTCGGAGCCTGCCTCACACTAGGACCTCCAAGTACAACTTTCACCACCGGTGAGTGAAGGGCTCCTGCTAAGAGACCCTCAAGCCTTGTTCAGATCGGGGCTCTTTTACACCTACTGTGTGCAGCCAATCAGGGTTCTCCAGGCCTCTCCCAGTGGGGCTGGAGTGGGGAAGGACTCCGTGGAAACAAGCAGATTCAGCCCAACTTATGCCACCTTCTTCCGCTTCCCCAGGAAGTGCCCCACTCCTGGTTGCGATGGTTCTGGCCACGTCACAGGCAAGTTCACAGCTCACCATTGCCTCTCAGGCTGCCCACTGGCTGAGAGGAACCAGAGTCGACTGAAGGCGGAGCTGTCCGACACGGAGGCCTCGGCCCGTAAGAGGAACCTCTCAGGCTTCTCCCTAAGGAAGAAGCCTCGCCATCATGGCCGGTGCGGAGGGCAAGGGTGCAGGGCCTAGGGTCCTCTCGGGCCGGGCCGGACACTGATTCCCTGCCACGGACCCGGTCCCTCTCTCTCCAGGATTGGACGCCCTCCGAAGTATCGGAAGATCCCTCAAGAAGATTTCCCGAGTAAGTCCTGGGTCATCTACTCCTATGCCCTCCGCAAGGTGTTCACAGTGAGTGCTTAGCAACTGGTGGGATGAGTCACCAGGGGGACCTAGAGGAGACAGCTGGAAGGGAGGCCACCTCCTCCTCTCAGGCACTGGCAGAGCATAGAGCAGTGGCAGGAACACAGGAGTGTCTACGGGTTCCAGTCCCACTTCTCCTGTGGCCTTGCTGTGGGTCTGCCGGAGGGACTGTGAGCTTCTTTGGGCCTCTGGTTCTCCACTGTGTGGCAGGAGGATGCCCCCAGCCCTGTTCCCCTTGATTCTAGGCCTCCTGGGAAGGCCTTGGCTTTCACTTTCTAGCTGCGCGACCTTAAGCAAACTGCTTAATATCTTTGAGTCGCAGTCCCATTTGAAGACATGAGCAATACTTCCAAGCGTCAAGTACCTGAAATAACAGTAGTTACTAGTATTGTTTACTGAGACCTACTATGGGCCACGCACTGTTTCAAGTGCTGTACATACACTGTCCCTGACCCTCACATGTAATGGGGACGGCACTCTCTTCTTCTGAGAGAAGAGGAACAGGAGGCTCAGAGGGTGAAGCCGCTCGCCCAAAGCCATTCGGCTCTTAAGGGGCAGAGCTGGCATTCAAACTCAGAGCTCACTCCTGCTCTGTGCTGCTGGCATAACAGGCCGGAACCGCCTAACCCGGATGTCCGCCCACCTCTCTGTCTCCTTTGCCTTAGCTTGGGCGCCACAGCCAAGTGCCACAGACGTGGTAGCTTAAACAACAGAAATTCATTTTCTCACGCTTATGGAGGCTAAAAGTCCAAGATCAAGGTATCTGCAGGGCTGGCTTCTCCTGAGACATCAGGTGGCCGTTCTCTCTCTGTGTCCTCACGTGGTCTGCGCTGCATGCATTGTCCTCCCAGTGTCTCCCTACGTGGGTTTGAGGACCCCAGATTGGAGGAGAGCCCACCCGAACAGCCTTGTTTTAACTTAGTCACCTGTTCAGAGACCCCCATCTCCAAATACAGTTGGCCCTTGAGCAACAGGGACTTGAGCTGCACACAACCCTGTAAATGTGGCTTTTTGTGATTTTCTTAATGATGTTTTCTTTTCTCTGGCTTCATTTATTGTAAGACTACAGGATATAATACATATGACGTACAAAATATATGTTAATTGACTGTTTATGTTATTAGTAAGGCTTCCAGTCAACGGTAGGCTGTTAGTGGTAAAGTTTCGAGGGAGTCAAAGTTACACATGGATTTTTGACTGCGTGGGGTGTTGGTGCCCCTAACCCCCACATTGTTCAAGGGTTAACTGCACAGCCCTGTGCAGAAGTACTGAGGGGTTGGGCTTCAACATATGCCTTTGGGGGAACATGGTTAAGCTCATAACATGCTCCAAAGGGAGGGACAAGGTGACCGAGCCCTCCTTTGGGTGACAGATTCATCTTACATCTTCAGCACAGGGAGGGCCTGGGGCTCCTGGGTGGCTCAGTCAGTTAAGCGTCCAACTTCAACTCAGGTCATGATCTTGCGGTTTATGGGTTCGAGCCCCACATCAGACTCTGTGCTGACAGCTCAGAGCCTGCAGCCTGCTTTAGATTCCGTGTCTCCCTCTCTCTCTGCCCCTCCCCCTCTCACACTATGTCTCTGTCTCTCTCTCGAAAATAAACATTAAAAACATTTTGTTTTAATGCAGCACAGGGCCTGATACACAGCAGGAACACTAGGGATCATGCCTTATTTGAGTTGAATGCACATCGTTTTAGGCTAGAAGAGACCATGAGAGATCTCCTGGTTCATTACACAGTTTCTGGGCGGGACTTAAGCTGTTCCAGTTCTTCAGGAAGAGTCTCTGCAACAGAATCTCAGAGGCTCCGAGAGTGACTGGAGGTGCAGAGGAGTCAGGGTGAAAGGCCGAAGCTAAGGGCCAGAGAGGCAGGGAAGGCCAGTCTGTGAGGAGCGGGGGTCTGGCCCCTGGGGACGGGCAGTGGCGAGCTGCAGCCATGTGTCTAGGACTAACACCTAGTGAACAAGAGGGAGGCAGCTCTTCTGGACTGTGGGTAGACAGAGGCAGGACAAGCCCCATGGGACAGTGGCCACACGACCCAAGGCCAGTCAAGGCTGGTAAGTAGGCGGGGGCCAGGTGTGTCAGAGCTGCCAAAGGTAAATGAAGTCCAGGCAGGTGAGGGCCAGGCCTGGCTAAGGATAAGGCCAAGCAGAGCAGCGTCACTCATGAGATCGTACAGCAGCCGAGGCTGGAGGCCAGGAGCTAGGACTATGGAGCAGGTCAGGAAGCAGGGTGACAGGCAGCGTGGAGTTGGCGAGGAGTCAGGGATCGCCTTCTAGGAGCCACAACAGGCTGGGGAGTGGGTAGGGGAGAGGAATGGAGCTGGAAGCAGTGGTGGACGCTTGCGGGCTGGGTTCTCACACAGAATCGCCCTGACTCTGCCAGAGTCAGGGCAGGAAAAGGAAGGCAAACAGAACAGGCTTCTGCGGTTAGGGCTGAGCCGCTGGGATCTCGGAGGCCATCCTGGTACAAGGTATCTAGAGAACAGTCAGGGATGCTACAGCACCCTCTTGTGGGGGCCCCGGGTGCTGCAGCCTCAGAGACGGAGCTGGGTCATTCCTAACAGCCGGCTCAGAGAGTCTGTACAGTGAGGCGCTCACTTCAGGAGGAACCGGGCGGGGGACGAGGAGTCACATCTCCCTCTCAGCTCTGCAAGACTCTTAGAGGAGGCCCTGGTCCCCCCAAGGGGCATGGGTAGGAGGCCCTGGTCCCCCCGAGGGGCATGGGTAGGAGCAGGCCCAAGGGACCAGCTGAGTCCTCAGCGCCAGCCTCTGCCTCTGCCTTCAGCACTAGCTCCCGACGCCACGCACCAGTCCCTCTTCACATCAGCCCTGTCGGCCCGCCCTGACCGCTCACTGTCCGTGTGCTGGGAGCAGCACTGCAAGCTCCTGCCGGGGGTGGCAGGCATCTCGGCCTCAACGGTGGCCAAGTGGACCATTGATGAGGTGAGAGCGAGGACCCCTCCCCATTCCTCTCCCCTGCTTGGCCCTCTCACCACACCACACCCTGACGGGAGGGCTCGGGAAAGGCCCTGGTCAGGCAGAGGCAGGCCCTGCACCTGACACCCCTTCCTGCGCCCCCCTCCCATCCACAGCCCCTCCTGGTGCCCGGCGGGGACTGAGACGTGGGCCAGCAGGCCTGCCCTGGTGGGTGGGGAGAGGGGCGTGCTGCTAGCTCGCGTGGGGTCCAGCAGGAGAGACAGGCTTCACCTGGGCCCTCCCTCGCTCACCCAGCACCAGAGATACAAGGATCCTCTTGGGTTGACAAGAAAAAGCAACACTGTCAAAGCCCAGAGAACATAAAGTCCACCTGGGGCTCCCTCTCCCCTACACCCCCAAATCCCCGTCCCCTTGGCAATGCGTCTTCTTTGGTTTCCAAGGTCTTCAGCTTCGTCCAGACCCTGACCGGCTGTGAGGACCAGGCACGACTCTTCAAAGATGAGGTGAGGTGAGGTGCAAGTGCAGAGTGGGGACAGAAGGGTCTCTGGGTGAGACTGCAGGGAGCAGGTGGCCTCACCGCGCCGCCCCCTCTGCTAGGGAGGGCCCTCTGTCATCCCACCTGCCGGAGACTGGTCACAGTGACCCACGTCTCTGGGAAAAACGTGGTCTGGACCGTGGCCCAGCTTGCAAACCCTCTGTGTTCAGATCATCCTCAGGAAGGAAAATGGCTCCTGGAGACAGGGCCCCATTCACTCCCCTCTGCTCACTGCCCAGCTTGTTTTCTAAACCTAGCTTCACAAGGGGACAGCAAGTTAAAGTGTGTCTTGAATAGCACAGGTGTTGCCTTTTACTGCAAGGGTCCTAACACATACTTAAAACCGAGACCCAGAAGCTTCCCAAGGATAAGAAGCCGTGAATTGTGCATAAAAGAACTCCAGCTTTACAGGCAGTGTGGACATGAACCCCAGTTCTGCTAGTTTGAGCTCTTTATTGTCTCTGAGTCACATCTTCCTGTCTATAAGATGGAGAGAAAGCGGGTATAAGGGGTATGACGATGACAACCGTGCAGGATCATTGTGAGCATTGGACATGGTGAATGGATCACTGAACCAGATGGTCTAGTGCAGCTGTATCACCAGCGTGCTGTAGCGTGGTACAGAAATCATACCACTATGTAAGAATGCCTGATGCAGTGGGGGCTCAGTAGTGGTTCTGATTTTTAATAGTTGTCTTCAAGTAAAGAACTTTACTGTGACTCTCCTAATTTACACAGTCTGAAAACCTGGAAGGGGCCTTGGAGTTTGCTTAGGTCTTCTTTCCAAAGAATCTATGCATCCCCCTTCAGCCAGAAACCTGTAGTCTCAGCCCCTCCAGGTCAGGTGCCCAGAAGAAGGAAGTGTGCTCCTCTTCCCCTAGAAGAATCTCTTTATCCAGACCCAACACAGCCAGCCATTTCTTCATAGGACCCTTGCGTGGTGGGGCCCCCACCTCCTCCCCATGTGGGCTGCTTGCCTTGTGGGCTGGTGATCTTACTGTAGCTTGTGTCCACAGCTGTAGCCCAGTTTCAGACGCCTTCTCACCATCACAGAACACACCGGTGTTCTCCCTCCCTAGACGTTTTATGGGTTTGTATTTAAAAGGAGTTTATAAAGCAGCTTTAGGGTCACAGCAGACTTGAGAGGAAGGTACAGAGATTTCCCATACACCCCCAGCCCCAACACCTGCACAGCCTCCCAGTTATCACCTCCACTCAGATTTTTTTTTTAATGGCGATAAAAACGTACATGGAACGAAATGCACACATCTTAAAAGTACAGTTCCACAAGTTTTGTGAAATGTGTACACCTGGAACCCAGTGCTTCATTCAAGACGTAAAACATTGCCATCATACCAGAACGCTCTTTCTTGGCCCCTTTGTGAGCCCCTGCCCTCATGGGCAACCGCTGTTGTAATTTCTAGCACCATCGGTTAGTTTTACCTGTTCTTGAACTTCATATAAATGGGCCCAGCTCCTATTCTTTGGTGTCTTGTCTCTTTTTACTCAGTGTAACGTTTTCGAGGTTCATCCATGTTCTTGTGTATCCGGTAGTTTGTTCATGTGTATTGCCGAGTGGGGCTCCTTTTTATGAATAGCCCACAGTTCTGTTAATGGATATTTGGGTTGTTTTCTCTTCCCCTGATATGAACCCTATGATTTTTTTTAGCAAAATTTAAGTTTGCATGAGCTTTATTACAGCCACATCAGACCAGTTTGGAGGTCATGAAAGTCCCTAAGTGCCTTTTATATCAATTATCCATTATAGTCTAACCATATCTTCCACTTTGTTACTTGTACCACTGGGTTTGTGTGGTTTTTTTTTTTTAATTAACCCAATGTAAAACTTTACATTTATCCCTATTAAATGTTATTTTGTTGGTTTCATAGTCTCATTGTTTTAAATCTTGATTCTGTCATCTCTGATATTAATGAGCCTTTCCAGTCTCAGACAGCTTGTCGTTTGATAACTAAGCCTTCTGTGTTTTAAGCCACACCTTCACCACACGTGTTTCATGAAATAGAACCATGTGGTACCCTTTAGAGGTCTTCCTTTGGTGACAAGAGTCATAAGTGCTCTCTGAGTGCATGCGTCCAGCCAGCCACAGAACCACACTGGAGGGCCTCCAGCCGTCTCCCCCTGATACCCTCCCCAGAGCACCTACCCTGTCTCACAGTTCAACGTGGTCTGTGATGCAAAAGGATGGCCTAAGGGGGCGAAGGGTGGGCTGCCAGCAGCAAATGGAGGCTCAGTGGGGAGCAGGGCCTTTGTGAGGGCCGAGGATGATCTTTTCCAGGATCTGCTCCACGGCATCGACTTCCCCAAGGAGGAGCAGGCTCCAGGGAGTGGCCTTTGTCTGGCTGGACTGATGCATTCAGACACACGGGTCAAGATTCTCTCCAGCCGGTCATTAGAGAGGGGGGTTTCATGAGTGAGAAACTAGAGCAAAGCAGACAGGTGGTCTTAACGGGTAGTCAGACTGTCCAGTCCGGCGGTCAGCACTGATGATCTTAAGGAAAGTCTGCCAGATTCAGATTAAGTCACCCATCCCTCCTCCCTGCCCCCCAACCCCCTCTTAAGAATAAGGGCTCATAGGTGATATCATGTACCTCACGCTGCATCACCCAGACGCACCCACAGAGTCTGCCTGTTCACTCTCAGCCCCAGTGGGGATAGGGGGGACCGCAACAGCTGGTGTTTTGAGGCTACTGTCAGTGAGGACTGAGAAGATATTATGCAAACACACATTGAAATCAGACCAGTCAGCAGAAAGAAAAGGAGTGTGTGTGCGAGCATGGGGAAACCAGTGGATATCTCTCTTTCCTTCTCTGTCCCCATTGCTGTCTTCCTTTTTTCCTTTCTCCCTCCCTTCTCCTTTCTCCTTTGCCTTCCTCTTCCCGTCTCTGTCCTCCGTCCCTCCTCCCATATCCTTTACTCCCTATTCTCTCTCTCTCCTCCCCACTCCCCACGGATGCCCCACCTCTCCTTCACGCCTTGCCTTCCCCACGGCCCTCTCCACCTTCTCCCCACTTTCCTTCCACCTCCCTCCCCCAACCCCTCAGATGATTGACGGCGAGGCCTTCCTTTTGCTGACACAGGCGGACATTGTGAAGATCATGAGCGTCAAGCTGGGCCCAGCCTTGAAGATCTATAACGCCATTCTCATGTTCAAAAACGCCGATGACACCTTAAAGTGAGTGGCTCAGGGCTGGGCTCTCCTCCAGCCTGAGCTGGGCCTCCTTCCGCAGCTGATGGTTCCTTCCTGACCTGAATTCCTCATATCCCCCCCCCCCCGTACCCCCAACACCCTCTACATCTTACCAGGGGTCCTCCTTCTCTCTGGGGCTGCTTCCTACAAGGTACGTGGAAGCAGAGGAGCCCTTGGGAGTCCTGGCCCCCGCGTCCTGGGGCTCATCTGCCACCAGGCACACCAGGGAAGGTGTGACTGGGCTGGAGGAGCATTACCAGTCGAGCAGACTGGAGGTGCCCTGCCTGTGGCAGCCCCACATCTCCAGCTGACTTGTTTTGTCACCAAAGGGTCTCTCTCAGCAGTTAAGGACAATCTGGTAAAATGGGAGGCCTCCCGTCAGAGGCTCATTTCTCTTCAGCATCTCTCCGTGCTTTTCTGTTCTTGGCTCCTGCCACGAAGTGACCCTGCCACACACATATTCGCTCTGCTGTCTGGTTTCCAGGTGGGGCCTGGGCAATGCCCACCCAGACCCTCTGGCTCTTCCCTCCTCGATGGGTGAGCCTCAGAAACACGTTTTCATAGGCCCACTGGGAGTCTCTGGCTGCCTTTCTCCCTTTTACCCACAAATGGGGGATTCCAAGCCAAGATGCATTCGGAAGCATGCCCAGTTCTGGATCAGCTATCATTTTAGTGGTCCACGGCAGGTCCTGTTTCCGGCAGAATAGGTGGTTAGAGCCTGTTTTACCTCTGCAGGAAAGGTCAAGGCTCCATGAATGTTCCCCGTATACTCTTCCTCTATCAGGTGTGGGGAAGAGGAGTTCAAGGGTATATCAGACAATCTCGGGTCTTTGGCCAGAGGGGCAGCTCCGGCAGGCATGATGGTCCCCAAAGCTGGGCCTGGCATCCTTCCCTGCAGCCACGCGTCTCAGCCAAGGCACTGCCCGTGGGGTGAGGGCCCCACACCTGCCAGGCCTGTGGCTGTGGGAATGTGCTGCTCTGTCTAGCACACATACCTCACGACATCACATTCAGCCTTTCCCTTAAATGTCTTGCTTTCGTGGAGTCTTACAAAGCCCACTTGCACTTGGGCGTTGGGAAGGTGAATTCTTCTATCTTTGAATTCTCTGTCTCCCATAAGCCTTTCGTACCACCATCTGTCTGTCCTGCACTGCCAGCCAGGTGCCTGCTGGGGGCTCTGGGACTTAGATCTTTCCGTCCAAGTAGGGGCCTGCCCTCCACTGAGCCACTGCCAAACCAGCCGGGGTGGGGCCGAGGCAGAGGGCCCAGCAGGAGCTGTCCCTACACAGAGGTGAGGAGCAACCGCCAGGCTCCTGTGGCCCCAGGTGCTGAAATGGGCCCGCAGGGTACAGAGCCAGGCTGCTTCCCTCAGTCGCGTGGTATGTGTGCACCTAGGGCACACTTGGGAGTGTTTGACAGGTGCAGCTATGAGGCTCGATGTTGGGGAAATGTCAAGGGCTATTATTGTTAAAATATGAAGCTTTATCTTTCCCACTGAAGTGGGGCACTCAAAGTTCTGTCGATTTCCTGCCGCAGTCCAGTAGTGGACTGTCTCTTATGTGAGCTCACGCAGCTTTGCCGGGGTAGCCTTGCGGCCACCCAGCTAATCTCCTGTCTGGCTTCAGAGGTTCTTCCCTTCGACCTCCGAGAGGCAGCTCTGAGCACAGGCATCTTGGGAGGAAAGTGGGCAGTCCCTGCCTCTGGCTGATGCTTGAGTTTACAGAGGTCGCGTTGCCCCCTTGGCCAAGAGTAAAGAAGGGCAAGTCTGAGCCTCTCTGACTTGGTTGCTTGGGTGGTGGCAAAACTCACCAGTCCCTTGGCTTTGTCTGCTCCTCTTTGAAACTGGGGAGAGATACTCACCAGCTTTGTGGTGTGAGGAGAGGGCAGAAGTGCGCACAGCTATGCTGCGGAACCTCGCCTGTCCCGGGGAGTGGGGCTCGGACAACTTTGCCACGTGGATCTACCAACCACACTTCTAGTGCTTGCCCACAGGAAGGGCAAGGTGGACTGAGGTCCTTGAGAAAAGGGCCCCCAGGTTCTGAACTTTGAGACTTCAGCACTTTCTGCACCAACGTCAAACTCTTTGGGAAAAAAAAAACATTAAAAGAGAGAAAGAAATCTGCCCTACTGCCCCTTCACCCCATCCTGTCCCCGGATGAGATCATCGCACCTTGACCTGGGTGCCCAGTGATGGGAGGGGTTTGGCGCCAGTGCCCATGCCATGTGCCTCTGCCCTTCTCTCCAGCAGCAGACACCGCTTACACTTTGGCCCTGGCAGCCGCTCCCAGCCCTTGCCCAGGCCTGGCTTAGGGCACTGAGGGCCTTTCTGTTTAATTTCTGAAGCAGAGAATGATCCCAGAGTTTGAAAATGAAGCCTGTTTGCACTTTCATTCACATGCACTTTGGTGGAATTGTTTTTGTATTTGCCGTGTGTGTGTGTGTGTGTGTGTGCGCGCGTGCGCACGCACGCGCGTGCATGTGTGTTCTTTAAGAGAATACTCTGGTTTAAGATAAAGTGACTCTTGAGAGAGAAAAAGTTAAAGCTGTGGTGTCTTGTCAGTGTATTGAAACAACATAAATAAACTTGGAACATCGGGATGATATGTAGTCAGAGTCTGTTCCTATTTTCATGGTAAAACATCCAGAAAACATGAAGTATATATCAATAGTGCCATCACTGAAGAGAATAAAGCGTTCTCTTTGTTGTTAGGCATCCTTATTCTATTTTAAAGATAAGAAACGAAGGATAAAGATAAATGGATATACCTGTCTATACTGAGAAATATAAACAATGGGAACCCCCAAAGAATAGTGTGGAAAGGGCCTGATCCTTGACAGTTGAAAAATGGTCAAGGGCAGAAAATTCAATGAAGCCTCCAGTTTTTAAAATAACATTGAACTGTCAAGTAGGGAAATGTCAAGCTGAATGGTTAGACTCAAGTTTCCCAGAGACTGTGAGCAGATGGGAAAGGGGCAGAAATGCCCTGTTCGATCACATCAATCCCTTTCTTGTCAGTATCCTTAATTTCTTTGCCCTGCAGCTCTTCCAGACTACTTAGCTAGAATACCAACCATGGAACTGTCCAAAGCCCATCTTCTCCACACCTGTCCCGGGAGCTTATCTGAGTAAGAATTGGTGCCATGGTTGACTGATGGTCTCTGGCTTTGGTGTAGACCCTCAGGGCTGCCCAGGAAACACATGTTTTTTTGTGGGGGCTATCTTTGATTCCCCTTTCATGCTCTGCAAACCTCTTGCCCCATTACCTTCCCTGTTGTCTCAATACATGTGTTCCTCATCTATATCACAGAGAAAATGAAAGTTGTCAGGAGGAATACCTCCACCTGCCTGCCAGCTCATCTACCAATCTCCTCCCATCCATTTCCATCCTTACTTCTTTCCTCCCTATTATAGAAGAGTTGATTCTTCCACTTGTAGAAGCTAGTCCTCTACCACCCACGTCTGCTGTAAAAGGAAAAGGAACATTAAGAGATAAGAAAGGACCTTTGGAAATTTAAAATTGATTGCAGAGATAATTCAACATGCAGGTTGAAAGATAAAGTTAATATTACCCAGAAAGTGGAATAAAAAGACAAATGAAAAACGGGAAATAATATTAAAGGACTAGCTGGAGGTCCAACATACAACTAATAGGAATGCCAATAAAAGAGAACAGAGAAATTATATTTTAAAAAAACTTTTACAATAAGGAAATTTCACAGAGTTGCAAGATACCAGTCACCAAGTTGAAAGGTTATACTTAACACCCAAAACAGTGGATGTAAAAGGAATGACACTAAGCTACACTATTGTGAAATATCAGAATAATGAGAACAAAGAAGATTTAAAAGCTTCCAGAAGGAATAAAACGGGTCTCATCCAAAGAAACGTGAATCGACAGCACTGAACTTCTCAGTAGCAATACTGGAAGCAAGAGAATGGAACGATGTTTTCACAATTCCAACAGAAGGTTATTTCCACCCTAGAATTCTGTACCCAGCCGAACTGTCAATCAAATGTGAAGTCAGAAAGAACATTTTCGAACATACAATGGTTTAAACTTTTATCTCCTGTGAACCTTTCCTCAGAAAGCCACTGGAGGATGTGCTTCATAAAAATGAGAGAGTAAATCAAAATGAGGAAGAGCCCCAAAATGGAAGGGTAGTTCGGGGCGCCTGGGTGGCTCAGTCTGTTAGGCGTCCAACTCATGATTTCAGCTCAAGTCATGATCTCATGCTTTGTGAGATTGAGCCCTGTGTCAGGCTCTGAGTTGACAGCGTGGAACCTGCTTGGGATTCTCTCCCTCTCTCTGCCTCTCCCCCACTCATGCACACATGCTCTCGCTCTCTCTCTCAAAATAAACATTTTTTTAAATATGCAAGGATAGTTCAAAATAAAGTCAGTCTATGTCATACACAACATCACTAGAGTGAACGGGGGAAACATGATCATCTTGATGCAGGAAAGGTATTTGCCAAAATCCAACACTGTTTCACAAGAGAAACAGAAAACTAGGAATAGAGGGGGAACTTTCTCAACATGATAAAAGACATCTACAAAAAAACCCCACGGCTAATATTATACTCAGTGGTAAGAGATTTTCTCCCTAAGATTGGGACAAGACATGGAAACCCACTTTCACCACTACTTTTTAGTTTCATACTGGAAGTTCTAGACAGAAATTAGATAAGAGAAATAAGTAAAAGGCACCCAAATTGGGATGGAATAAGTAAAACAATCTCTATTCATGGATGACATGATCTTATGTATAAAAAATCCACAAGAGACCTGCCAAAGCTAATAATGTAAGCAAAACCACAGGGTATAAGATTAACATATCCAAAAATCACTTGTGTTTCTATATCCCCACAACAAACAATACAAAAGGAAAACAGGAAAGCAATTCTACTTACAACAGCATCTAAAATAATGAAATACCTGGGGCGCCCGGGTGGCTTAGTCGGTTAAGCGTCCGACTTTCACTCAGGTCATGATCTCGCGGTTCGTAGGTTCGAGCCCCGCGTCGGGCTCTGTGCTGACTGCCAGCTCAGAGCCTGGAGCCTGTTTCAGAGTCTGTGACTCCCTCTCTCTCTGACCCTCCCCTGCTCACGCTGTCTCTCTCTCTCCTAGAAATAAAAAAAAATTAAAAAATTAAAAAATTAAAAAATAAAATAAAAAATAAATAAAATAAAATAATGAAATACCTATGAATAAATTTTAAAAAGGAGGTGAAAGACTTATATACTAAAAGCTACAAAACCATTGCTGAAAGAAATATGAAAAGACCTACATAAATGGAAAGACATCTGTGTTCATGGGTAGGAAGACTTAATATTGTTAACATGTCAACACTACCCAAAGTGACCTATAGATTTAAAACCTATCCAAAAATGCCAATGGCATTTTTTTGCAAGAACAGATAAGCTGATCCTTACATCCATATGGAATATCAAGAGGACCCCAAAAGCAAAACAGTCTTTAAAAAGAACAAAGTTGGAGGAGTCAGATCTAATGATTTCAAAACTTGCTACAAATATAATTAAAACAGCGTGCTACTGGCATAAGGACAGACATAAAGACCAATTGAATAGAACTGAAAGTCCAAAAACTAACCCACACATCTATGGCCAGTTGGTTTTTGATAAGAATGTCCATTCAATGGGGGAAGAACAGTCTCTTCATCAACTGGTGCTGGGACAACTGGATCTCCACATGTGAAAAAATGCGGTTAGATGCCTACCTTAAACCATATTAAAAAATGAACCCCAAATGGGTCAATGACCTAAATATAAAAGCTAAAACTGTAGAAGTAGAATAAAACATAGAGGTAAATCTTTACAACTTTAGAATTGAAGATGAATTCTAGATGTAACACCAACTGCACAAGCAACAAAAGAGGAAACAAGTGAAGTTCATTAAAATTAAAGATTTTGGTGCATCAAAGATCTTCATCAAGAAAGTGAAAGACAATCTATAGAATGGCAGGAAATACTTGCAAAGTGTCTATCTGACAAGAGTTCAATATCCAGGACATACAGAGAACTCCTAAAACATAACGACAAATAACCCAAATCAAAAATGGGCAGAGGGCTTGCCTAGACATCTCTCCAGAGAAGACATAATGGCCAACAAACACATGAAAAGATGCTCCACATCATTTGTCATTAGAGAAATGCCAATCAAAGCCATAATGAGCTGCCACTTCGTACCCAACAGGATGGCTGTCAGCATAAAAAAGGAAAAGAATCATTGTTGGCAAGGGTGGAGAACCACTGGCTGGAATGTAAAATGGTGCAGCCACTGTGGGAAACAGGTTACTGAGAAATTCTATTCCTGAATGGAATGCACCTGAAAGATCCGAAATGAGAACTTGTATGCCAGTGTTCACTGCAGCATTGTTCACAAGAGCCAAGAGGTGGAAAGGACCCAAGTGTCCATTGATAGATGGATGGGTAGACATCCCTACAACAGAGTATTACCCAACCATAAAGAAGGATTACACCCAGAGGCACCTAGGTGGCTCAATAGGTTAAGCGTCTGACTCTTGGTCTCGGCTCAGGTCATGATCTCACAGTTCATGAGATTGAGCCCCACATCAGGCTTTATGCTGGCAGCCTGCCTGGGACTCTCTCTCTCCCACTCTCTCTGCCCCTCCCCCCCTCTCAAATAAATAAACATTTTTTTTAAAAAGGATTAAACAGCATGGAGGAATCTTGAAAATATGATGCTAAGTGGAATAAGTCAGGCACAAAAGGACAAATACTGCATGATTCCACTTACAAGAAATATCTAGAATAGGCATGTTCACAGAGACAGAAAGTAGACTGGCAGTTACTGGAGGTTACCAGGGGCTGGGGTAAAGGGGGATGGACAGTTATTGCTTGCTGGACACAGAGTTTCTCTTTGAGGTGATGGCAAAGTCTTGTAAATAGATATAGATGATGGTTACACAGCAGTGTGAATTTACCTAATGTCACTGAGCTATCCACTTAAAGATGGTTGAGGTGGCAAATTTTGTTATATAGATTTACCCACAATTTCAAAATTGGGAAAGAAAGCAGAAAGAAAAAGAAATGAAGGAGAAAGGAAGAAAGGAAAGAAAGGAAAAAAGAAAAAGGAAGGAAGAGAAAGAAAAAAGAGAAAGGAAGGGAGGAAGGAAAGAAGAAAGGAAGGAAGAATGAAAACATAGGGTCCATGAAGCAGGACATCCAACAAGGAGAGAGACAAAGGGAATGTCCAGAGTGATGGGAAGGAACGCCAGGTTGACAACTGAGCAAGTGTCCAGGTGAGAAGAGAAGAATGAAAAGCTCCAGGAAGAATGAAAACAAAACCAACAAATGAATCAAAACTGCCATATTTTTGTGTTAAGAGGAGATTTTAGCTCTATCAGAGTTTAAGAGAGAAGTGTGTGTGTGTGTGTTCGATATTTCAAACCATCAAAGGAGGCAGTATTAATTAAATTTAGGAAAAGCAGAAGTGTGAGTTTGGATGGGTGAGATCTAAAGATTCATGTTCCATAGTAGAAAGGAATCCGCGTAATAACGTTTAAAATCCCAAGAGGGAGGGCTAGCAGGATGATCATGTTATTTAGACACATGGGGATCAGTACCAAAGGAAGCAGCTTTTTAAAAAGTTGAGGAGTGGGGCGCCTGGGTGGCTTAGTCGGTTAAGCGTCCGACTTTCGCTTAGGTCGTGATCTCGCGGTTCGTGGGTTCGGGCCCCGCGTCGGACTCTGTGCTGACTGCCAGCTCAGAGCCTGGAGCCTGTTTCAGAGTCTGTGTCTCCCTCTCTCTCTGACCCTCCCTTGCTCACGCTGTGTCTCTCTCTCCTAGAAATAAATGAAAATATTTTTTTAAAAAGTTGAGGAGTGGGAAGGACCTGACCTTTTTTATTATCCACCTCATAGTCCTATTTGATTTTGGGGGATGGAGGAGGAGAGAGGGAGAGAAAGGGTGCAAGTGAGTGAGGGGCAGAGAGAGAGGAGTGGGGCTCACCCAAAGCAGGGCCCGTGCTCACCTGATGTGGGACTTGAACTTAAGAACCTTGAGATCATGACCTGAGCCAAAGACGGATGTTTAACGACTGCACCACCCAGGCACCCGTCCTATTTGATTTATTTATTTATTTTTTAATTTATTTCTAGGAGAGAGACAGCGTGAGCAGAGGAGGGTCAGAGAGGGAGTCACAGACTGAAACAGGCTCCAGGCTCTGAGCTGGCAGTCAGCACAGAGCCCGACGCAGGGCTCGAACCCACGAACCGTGAGATCATGACCTAAGCGAAAGTCGGACGCTCAACCGACTAAGCCACCCAGGCGCCCCGATTTTTTTAAACTTTTGTACATTCATCCATTTCTAAAAATCTTTTTTTTTTTTTTTTAAGAAACCTGGGGACCATCTCTGACCTATGTGTGAATGCCACTGGCCCAAAGGTCCTGTGCCTCGCCCATGTGAGTGACAGATTTTTCTGTAAGGATCCCATGGCCTTACCCCCTCTGCCTGCGGATAAACCTGCAGGTGAGAGAAAGGGTGTGTGCAGGTGGAGGAAGTGGTACAAGTGTGGGTGGAGGCTGAAGAAGCACAGCAACGTGGGCTGAGGAATGTCAAGGTGGAGGGAATATTCATGGAGGTGAGTTCCCATTGTTTCAGTCTCTGGCTCCCCTTCTCATCCCTGAAAACATGCCTTTGGCCTTGATACCCAAACAACAGAGTCCAGCGAGCCGGAGGGAGAGGAGGGGACGGGCAGGGTGGCTGGAAATGGAGGAGGGGCAGGACAGGGAAGAGATGCATCCCTGTGGCGGCCTTGCTGCAGGAGTGGCCTGGCTATTTTCTGCAGCATCGTGGAGGGGAAGGGCAAGTTCAAGCACTGCTGATAGCCATGTCAGTTAGCACAGCTTTTTACAGGAATCCGGTAGATACGTCAAAATGAACCCAGCCCTCCCCCTGGCAGGAGTTTATCAGACTGAAACGGGAGCGCAAGGCCACAGGACATTAACACAACCATGGTCTCCATGGCCTTGTTAGAATTACTGTGAAACTGGTAGCAGCTTAAATGTCCGACCGCAAAAGAAACAGTAAATCGGGAACAGGGATATGGAAATTATTCCTACATTATACAACGTGAGGCAGATGTTTAAGAAAAAGCTGACTCTCTTATGTGTTGACATGGAAAGATGTGTGTGAGAAAAAGTGAGTTGCTATACACATGTAAAGTATGGCCCGTTTTTCTGGGAAAATTCGTATAAGATATGTAAGTTGTAGACAAAGGTCTAGAAGGACGGTCACCATGTAGTTAACAGCAGTTACTTCTGGAAAAGAGATTGAAGATGCATGAGAGGAGAAGCTTTCACTTTTCATTCCACGTTCTTCTATATGCTGGAATTTTTCAAAAACGGTTTATGCAATACCATCATGTGGGGTTGTCAAAAACTGGCTCTGGGAATGCAGGGGAGGCGGAGCTTGGTAGAGCTGAAGCAGAGCAGTGCAGGGAAGGGGCAGAACCCAGGGCTCGGCTCTGATTTGCTCTGGGCACGTGGGCAAGCCGCTGCCCCTCTTTGGGCGGAGGCCAGCTGCTCGTGCTGTGTGTGCTGGTGGAGGTGGCCAGCAGGGCATGCAGGGCTCCTCCAGGGCACCTGAGAGCAGCCGGGTCTTCAGGCACTAGAATGAGTTAGAAGTTGCTGACACCCTAATGAGAAGGCCATGGAGGAAGCCTCGTAACAGACCCCGAGTTGCCTGAGGAGGAGGGATCACCGGGCAGAAGTTTTCTCACCTGTGCAATGGGCCAGGCCCTGCCCCTGCCCTGAGTTAGAACCCTCAGTCCGGGCAGCTTCAGACGAACCAGGACAAAGCCTTCCTTCCATGCGACCTGGGGGGAACTGAGCCCTGGTTCTTGAGCCTCAGGTCATGGGGACCTTTTGTGCCATGCAGCATGGGGCTCGGCTCAGCTGTGGTTCTCAACCCAGGACGGGTCCCCGCGCGGCACCAGAGCAGGTGAGCCCTGGGCGGCAGGCTTCGGCTCAGCACGAGAGCGTGCCAGAGTCCTCAGGTGATGGGGCTGTGGCTCAGGATGGAGTGAGCCGTCTGTCCCCAGAAGCGTCCGGGGAAGAGCTAACCCCAGAGGCTGGTGGTCCCCCTCAGGGAAGGGGTGGAGAGGACAGTTGTGTGAGACAAGCCCTTTCTTTTTTTTTTTTTTAATATTTTTACTTATTTCTAGGAGAGAGAGAGAGAGAGAGACAGCGTGAGCAGGGAGGGTCAGAGAGAGAGGGAGTCACAGACTGAAACAGGCTCCAGGCTCTGAGCTGGCAGTCAGCACAGAGCCCAACGCGGGGCTCGAACCCACGAACCGTGAGATCATGACCTAAGCGAAAGTCGGACGCTCAACCGACTAAGCCACCCAGGCGCCCCAAGAGACAAGCCCTTTCAATGGCCGGTCCTCCAGGCACTGCGGGAAACGGGGTGGAGTCAGCAAAGGTTATGTGGGAGACCAGCATTTGGGCTGAACCTGGGGGCCAGTTCAGAGAATGCAAATATGACCATGTGGAAAGAGACACCAGAGACTCCCCCTGTGAGGCAGGACACACAGCAAGCTCATCAATCCACACGAGGCTCAGGGAGCTGGAGTCACTCGCGCAAGGTCACAAAACTTGAATTGTGCAGTAGCTCTTAAACGTTCAGAGGGTCCCGAGGGCAGGGCCCGTCTCAAAGCCAGTGGGTACAGCCGGGCATCTTGATTCAGGCCCAAGGTTAATTAGTAACCGAAAGGCTCTGCAGCCAGCTCCCAGCTGGTTTGGGAGCCAAGCGAGTGGGTGACAGGTCGCTCCCAGCTGGGAAGGTTGTCTGGCAAGTCAGGGCCGGGTTTCAGGTCAGAGGGACCATGCAGAGAGACAGGAGGGCAGAGTGCCCAGGGCTGCTCCCCAGGACGTGAGCTTGGACACAGAGTTTTCAGGTGAGAGGCTCAGGCGTGAGCGGGACCCCTGCCCGCCGGCCTGCGGGGCTGCCAGACTGGCACACAAGTTCCCTGAGGCATTCCTTCCTGGCTACCGGTTTCCTCCCTTTCCTTCCTAACACCGTCTTTCCTGATTCTCTTCCTTCCTTTTTCCTTTCTAGCTGTCCCTGCCTTCCTCTCTTCTGTCCCAATTCCCTTCCTTCCTAGCTTCTTTCCCCCTCTCTCCTTTCCTTCCTTCCTTCTCAACTATGTCTCTGCCTCCTGGGCCACCTAATTTCCTTTCTTCCTAACTAATCCACTTACACCCTCACCTCCTTCCTTCTAACTCCATTCCTTCCTCCTCTAAATTCCTAACTTCTTCCTGAAATTCCAGGCCACAGGCCTTGGAGTCAGACTACCGGGCTCAAATTCCAGTTAGATCGTTTACTAGCTAGGGGTCTTGATCAAGCCACTTCACCTCTCCGTGCCTCAGTTTCCTTCTCCTCAGAACAGGGATAATGATGGTCCCCTGGTGCTGTGGGTCAAAACAAGACCAAGCTGGCACTTGGCTGCACTGTCATTGGTATGTCATTGATATGCACTGGGCAGAAGGGCATGTAAATGAATAAATTCCAGCAGAGTGAAGACAAGCGTGGTAACAGCCCGAAGAAGAGGACAAGAGCTTATGGGATTGGGGACCAGAGGGTGATCTGACAGGACTTTTGGGGAAAGTATATGAGGTTGGATGCAAAGGGCTAGCTGAACAGACCAGAATGGCCGGGGCAGTGCGCCAACAACAGGGAACTGTGTGACCCCCCCCACCTGCACTGGAACCGGAAGCCCAAGGACACGAGAGCAGATCTGTAAGCTGGTGGGACAGAGGCACGCAAGTCTAGGCTGGGGCATTTAGGAGTAAGGGACAGGCTTGCGGGCTCGGGGAGGGACTTGGGCCACACCCTGGGAGTTCCCAGGGGCCCTTATAGGTCTGAACAGTCAAGAGAAGGTATTGATGCCCAGCCTCTGGCCAGAAAATCAGAAGACAATAATGCAGGAAAGAAAGCATCCATAGGCTGAGAGCTGCGCAGGTGTGAGTCCAGGTCAAGGCGATGCGAGGGTGGTGGGTAGTGCACATGTCAGAGTTCTCCCCAGGCCTCAGTGCTAGAATATTAAGTGAATGGCAACACCTTGAGACATTTTACACAAAGATATGAATATAAAAATTAGCCGAATCCACTGTCACCTTGGGTCACAACCCTCTAGCCTTTTTTTGGTGGCTATGCACAAATGTATCTGTGCGTGCATGTCTTTCTTTTCTTTTCTTTTTTTATTTTTTAAATGTTTATTTATTCTTGAAAGAGAGAGAGAAAGACAGAGCACAAGTAGGGGAGGGGAAGAGAGAGAGGGAGACAGAATCCGAAGCAGGCTCCAGGCTTTGAGCTGTCAGCACAGAGCCCGATGCAGGGCTTGAACCCACGAGCCACAAGATCATGACCTGAGCCGAAATTGGACGCTCAACCCACTGAGCCACCCAGGAGCCCCACATCTCATTATTTTCTTATAAAAGATAGTTTCCCTGGTACACCTACCATTTTGAGAAGTCCTTTTAAGCTTGACATTATATCACACACATATTCCCGTTTTGATTTACAAAGCCTTATCTATTGTTTTTCAATTGGGTAATTTTTCCACCTTACATATGTGTTATAATCCATCTTATCAGCTCATTCCTGATTCATTAGTCAAATATGTACTGAGCACCGATCATATTGCAGGTCCTTATCTGGGTTCTGGGGATTCAACAGTGAGCAAGAAATGTCTTTGTCCTCATGGAACAAGCTTAAGTTTAGGACAAAACATAAAGAGTTGGTAATAAGGTGTCAGCATGGTACGTGTTATAAAATAAAACACAAAGCAGAAAAAGTGGACTGGGAGTGGGTGGAAATAGGACGGTACAGCGACCAGCCATCCCGGTTTGCCCCAGGACTGTACTAACTTTAGCACTGAGAGTCTCACACCTCAGGAAATCCTGAGTTCCAGACAAACCAGGATAATCTATCACTCATGATCAGAAAAGGCCTCTCTGAGAGGTGACATTTGAGCAGAGACCTCTGGCATGTTAGTGGAAGCCTAGCCATGCAGAAGTCTGGGGAGAAAGCATTGTAGACAGAGCGGAAAGAAGACGCCAGGGTCAGGAGGCCAGAGGGCATCTGTGTGTTTGAGTGACAGCAAGAGAGCCAGAGAGGCTGGAGCATAGTGAGAGGGAGAGCATGGGAACCAAGGTGGAGAGGGTGAGAAGAGCTAGGTCTCAGGGAATCTTGCAGACCATGGTAGACTTTGGATTTTAATCCTAGGTGTGACAGGAAGCAGCCAGCGTTTTCGAGCAGCCAGCCCATGTGATCCACTTAGATTTTTTTTTTTTTAAGTGGCAGTCTGGTGTTGGGTGGAGAAAGATTGTAGAGGGCAGAGATAAACGTCAGGAGACAGTAGGAAAGCTATTGCAATAGTCCACGCAAGTGGTGACTGGCTCCGGCAGGGAGGTTGCGGCAGAACCGGCGAGTAGCAGTGCTTTCTGGATTTAATTTGAAGGTAGAGTCTCATGGGGATTCACGGTGGACTGGAGGTGGGTGAGGGCACCATATTTCTAGATTGAACTCCAAGTTGCCAGCCTCAACTTTTGAGCAGGTGGTAGATGGAAGACTGAGGGAGGAGGAGGCTGGGGCCGAGTGGAAGGAATGTGAGTCGGGACTCCTGTTTTGTATATGCTATGAGTGAGGTGCCTCCAGGGACCCAACTAGTGAGCAGTTAGACATATAAACCCAGATTTAGTGCAGGAGAGAGTCAGGTATGGGAATTGTCAAGTGTATAGCTGGTACTTAAAGCCATGAAACTGGCTGTGACTGACTCGGAAACAAGTATAGACATAGGTCTGAGGACTGAACCCTGGGACAGGCCAGTGGCCAAAGAGGAGGCAAATCCAGCAGAAGAGATGGAGAAAGAGCAGCTGGTGAGGTGGAAGGAACCCCAGGAGCTCCCAAAGCCAAGTGGGAAGACAGGTGTGCCATCACTGGTTCTAGAACGTGGGGGTCACGGGCCCACTGCTTTGGTAGAGTGCTGGGATTAAAGCCTCTTTGGAATGGGTTCAAGAGAGAAAAGGAGAGGGGCGCCTGGGTGGCTCAGTCAGTTGGGCGTCCGACTTCAGCTCGGGTCATGATCTCAGGGTTCTTGGGTTCGAGCCCCGCGTCGGGCTCTGTGCTGACAGCTCAGAGCCTGGAGCCTGTTTCAGATTCTGTGTTTCCCTCTCTCTCTCTGACCTCCCCCTGCTCACGCTGTGTCTCTTTCTCTCAGAAATAAAACATTTAAAAAAAAGAGAAAGAGAGAGAAAAGGAGAAGGAGTGGAAACTGAGTCCAGACAACTCTTTCGAGGAATTTAACTGAAAAGGAGAACAGAGAAGCAGAACCATATCTGGAGAGGGATATAAGGTCAAGAGAGGGAGCTTTACAGCCAGCGGGTGTTCTCAAGTGCTGAGTGGGGCATTTCAGTTATGATTATGGTCACTATTCTCCTGTTCTTTTTTTGTTTCTTTTAATGTTTTTTTTTATTTATTTCTAGGAGAGAGAGAGACAGCGTGAGCGTGAGCAGGGGAGGTCAGAGAGAGAGGGAGTCACAGACTGAAACAGGCTCCAGGCTCTGAGCTGGCAGTCAGCACAGAGCCCGACGCGGGGCTCGAACCCACGAACCGCGAGATCATGACCTAAGCGAAAGTCGGACGCTTAACCGACTAAGCCACCCAGGCGCCCCACTATTCTCCTGTTCTAAACAGTGCTGCTGAATAAAGGCCCCATCAGGGTCTTGTTACTGAGAAGAAATGTCCTTGTTCTGGGTACGTGTTTTGTCAACATGACATCCTGCCCATCTGTGTATTGGTTCAACATTCCTGTTTTGTTGAAAGATGGAAGGCTCTGATATTGTTCACTTGGGTTTTCTTTGCTGCTACTCCCAGGTCCCATGCTCCTCAAAGCCCAGAGAGAACCCCTGAGGTCCCTGGGCTCAGGTCCCTTCCTGTCCAACCTTCTTAGCCCCAGCCCCATGGATCCCCCTACTGTGGTGAATCGCAGAGGCTTAAGTGTGGCATAGGGTAGTCACAGAGAAAGTTCTAGAAAGGCAGGGGCTGCGTCAGGCCCTGTCCACTTTTTCATTCCTCAGAACAACCCTCATGAGCTCCTGGGGAGAGGAAGGGACCCCATGAGTACCTAACGACTGCACCACGCAGCCAGGCCTTCAGGACCCTGCTACCTGCTGCCCACACAGCTGGAGGGCTGTGGGCTGACCTGTCCTGCCCGAAGATAGTGGGCCAGAGTCCTGCAGCAGTCAGCAAGGAAGGGCCCAAATGGCCAGGTGGTCAGCAGTCAAAGACCAAGGCCTGCTGAACGGAGCCAGATACCTGTGCTCTGAAACGTCTGTAGATTCTTGGGAGGTAAACAGCTGTCAGCTACCATGGCTCGGGTCCTACCTTAGGACCGTCTGTCTGCACCAGGCCTGAGTAGGCCCCAGGGAGCGTGTCTTCTTACAGACAGGCCCCCCACACACACACTCACTGATATACACCAATATGAACACACACCAACCTATATATACACATGTGATTACACATGTGGTCACACACATGCATTAACAGACACCCATACTCACCTGCAGACACAAACACAGACTCACACTCACATACATACATAAAATACATCAACATATATAAAGATACACACCAACACGTTGACTCACTATACAGAAGCCCATCGATACACACGCACAGTGAGAACACAGTTACAGACAGACACGCTGACAAGATTAAATACACAGTCATGTTAATGCTCAGTAAGAAGTCGAACACATGCAGTTGTCTATACATAGACTCATGTACACGAACACAGCAGCCCTCACGTGCAGGGACACACGGATACACCCGACAGACGCACTAAAGCACATGGAGGCACTCACGCCTGTACACACACTCACGCACACCACACACACAGCCTGACCCACACACTCGCGCACATTCTAAAGAGCCCCGTGCGTCAGCAGGGCATTCCTGCAGCTGCTGCCCACCCCCTTCCACCCACCCTCCAGGGGGAGGCGATGTCCCGGAGGGAACAGAGGTCTCTGGTCCCATCTTAGGCGCTGCTCAGTCCCATGTGACATCAACAGCCCTCTGCTGCCGCCGGGAGCTCTGAGCCGGGCTCTGGGGCCGGGCCGGCGCCAGGCACAGACACTTGGGCCCTTGTTGGGAGAACAGAGAGAGGCTCACTTGTCTCCTGCCTGTCCTCCAGCTCCAACTGCTGGTTCTCTCGGGGGCCTCTCCTCAGGCTGTGCAGGTACGTGGGGCTGCAGAGGCCAGGGCCTGGCAAAGGGGCCTACAGGGTCAGCCCAGGAGAGGGTGTGGCAGTGTGCTGGGCCCCCTGGGGGACCCTGGGGCACTGGCTGGAGCCAGGCTGCATCTCCTTTTCAGGCAATTCTGCAGCTTATTCTCTGAGACCCCCACAGGGAAGGGCCTCTTGGAGCAGCCTGGGCTGGGGGACTCTCTCCTTTCCCCTGTAGTCACTTTGTCAGCTCCCAAGAAGGCCATGGGGCGGTTGCTGTCATATCCTGTCTTGTAAAAATGGGTGGTTTCTACCTATAGAGGCTAGGCTGCAGCCCAGGCCCCACAGCGGGTCATGGCTGGGGTCTTGGGATGTATAGGCCTGGGCAGTCTCCATGAGCAACTGGGATCTTGGCCTTGGCCTTTCAAACAGGGGTGAGTCTGTGGGGCGTGGGGTCATCCTGAGCTAGGGCCTGGACACACCAGCCTCCTTCACCCTGCAGGTGAGGGGGCAGGGAAACGCTGTGCTCCTAGCCTCATAGACCAGCTGATCACACTCTTCACTATTTGATCTCAAAGAAACACTAGCCAGGCTTGGGTCTTTTCATGGCTCCGGTCCAAAGCCCCCAGGGCAGCTGCCATTCCAGAGGCATTAGGCAAAAGTTTTGTGGCAGAGAGATAATAGTCAGTATAACACAGATCCCAGCCCAGGGTGTCCACAGGAATTTGGGGTCACAACATGCCTGTCTGGGAGTCTGGGGAACCCAGCCTGCCCCTCACAAACTGTGTAACCCCAGGAGAACCCCTTTCGAGGCCTCAGGTTCTCCACCTGTGAGAGGGGGACGAGGGTCAGGACTTTATGCTCTTGACCTTCCAGCCTGGCCATCCTAGACTTCTGGATCTGCCCTGGCTCACAGGGATCTTGCTGTCCTGGCTGTCCCCGACCCTTGAAAAGATTCAGCCTTGGAGGGATACCCCCTGGCCATTCTCCCTGGCTCTCTCTTGAGATGCTTGGTTAGAAGCGCTGGGTCCAGGGCACCTCAGTCCTTGTCCCATGCAGGGGTCACTGGCCTCGGGTAGACGATGCTGAGACTATGGTAGGTGCACAGGGCCAGGGAGGGGTGGACAGTGCAGCAGTGCCTGAAGCTCTAGACAGGTCGTGCTCCTTCCCCAACAACAGCTTGCTCATGCCTGGTCCCCCTCTTGCCCCCAGAGCCCACCTGATCACTGTGACAGAATGGAGTCTAGCCCCAGTCCTCAGGTGAGTGGGTCTTGGTTCCCCCACCCACCACCAGGGGGCTCACTTCCTCCCACACTGGGGGAAGTCAGTGGACGCACAGGGCAGCCTGGTGGGCCAACACAGCAGGACTGGGGAGGGGGGGAGGCGACAGGGGTCACTGTGAGCTCGTGGAAGTGGGCTCTTTGCAGGGCAGGTAGGGCACAGAGTTGGACAAGAGCTTCAAGAAGAAAATGGCGTGGAGAAACTCTGGGATTGTCCCTGAGGACCCCTGGTTCTCGTGCCAGTGGAGCTGCCTGTAAGTCCTTGGATGGCTTTTCTCGGGGCGTCAGTTTCCTCACCCTCATAATTGACACAATAGTCAGCAGCCTCCCAAAGCTGTTAGGAAGAGCAGCTGAGATGGTGGATGGTTGGGTGGGTTGGTAGATGCGTGGAAAGAAGGAAGGAGGAAGCCAGCAGGCTAGTAGAGAAGGGAGCAGGGCCTAGGCCAGAGGAACAGAAGGCCCTGAGGATCCGAACAGTCCCTGATGATCTTAATAACTTTTCTGTAAATGTCTTTAGCCCTCAAGGGCCAACGGGAACGTCAACCTGGGGCCTTCAGCCAACCCAAAGTAAGTTCTGGTCTCGAGCAACTTTCTTCCTCCTTGGCTCCCCTCGTGCCTGGCTCCCTTCTCCTTGAGAATAAAATCCAAGTTCTCTGGTCTATTGCCAAGACTCTCTGCCAACTGAGACGCAGGACTGTCCCCCTGCTTTATCTCCCACTACTTCCCTAGCCTTTGTCCCTGCTGGGCCCTGTGCCTGAAATGTACCCCAAAGTCTGCAGCTCCCCACCCTTCAGGCCCTTCTCAGGCTTTGGGGGCCAGATCCTTTGTCTTCTATGCAGTTGTGTCTGGTTTTCTCCCCAACTTGCCTGTTGGTTGCTTAACTGTGGGTCCCCAAGGGCAGGCACCTGTCCTTGAAGCTCTCTTGGCTGAGAGGTCATGGCATGCTTCAGTGGTGAGGAGCCTTGGCTCTTGGAAAGCTCCCTCTAATCCCCATCTTCAAAGTTAAAAAGAAGCCTGGATATGATCTCAGGAGCCAGGTTTCCCCAATTCACAAATGCTGACCTGTGTTCTTTCTCCCTCCCCCCTCCCCCAGTGCCCGGCCCACTGACTTTGACTTCCTAAAAGTCATTGGTAAAGGGAGCTATGGTAAGGTGAGTGACACAGGGAGGCTGGGAGGCCTGGGTCTTCCCTTCCCTGGCCTCCTCCACCCTCTGCCTGTCACTTGCATGTGCAAAACAGGAGCTCACAGCCTGCCGAATCATGGACGCAGGGCCAGAGCTGGGGGCTCTTGAGAAATCAGAAGTTCAGAGGAGTAGGTCCCCCTGTGGGGCCTTGCATTTGTGTTTCTGCTCAGGTGCTCCTGGCTAAGCGCAAGTCTGATGGGATGTTCTACGCCGTGAAGGTGCTGCAGAAAAAGTCCATCCTACAGAAAAAAGAGGTACCAGAGTTTGCACACGGGCATTTCCCCTCCTGCTTCTCGACTCCAGGCTAAGGTGGTTTCCCAAGTTCTTGGGTCCCAACTCTGGAGGATGCATGGAGCCGGGTCCAGTGGTGGTCATAGCAGGGGGCAGACAGGCAGTGCTGAGGGTGCTGACGTTTCTCAAGGAGGGCAAGCCAATCAACTCACCCATAGGACCTTCAGGACGAAGGTCCCAGCCTGCTGCCTTCGCCTGGGGAATCCGGGGCTCCCTGGCAGACAAGTCCTCTGCCCTGTCTAGGTGCCAGTCTCCCTGTCTGTGCAGTGTTGGGGGCACACTTGATACTCTCCAAAGGCCCCTCAAAGCCACAGCCACCCCGGAATTCTAGATGCTTCAGCTGACGTGAGTCTCTTTAATGCCAACCCCATGAGGGGGATAGAGCAGGCCCTGAGAGAGGCGTGAATATCAATCAGAGGACTTGGGCGAGGGAATTAATGTTAACAAGGACATCAAGAGGGCAGGTGGGGGAGGTCTTTGTGAAGGAGGTGACTGGCAGCTGGCCTTGAATGTAGAATCCCAATGGTCTGAAAAGAGGACACCCAGGCCAAGAAAACAGCATGAACAAAAGCATTAACATAGTAATCATATACGCTTTCCTTGTCACCCCAGAGGAGGGCAGCAGGGGTTTCCCACCCATAGGGGCTGGAGCTGTGGCTGGGAATGAGGCCAACCTGTTTAGAATCCTGGCTAGTAGGCGAGGATCTTGGCTATGAGGGCAATAAGGAGCCACAGCAGGCACTTGAGCAGGGGCATGAGAAGGCCTTGGGCCTGGCAGCCCCCACCAGGAAGGCCACGTGAGCTGTGCCAGAGTTGCAGGGGTCGTGCTGGGTTGTGACATGGGCCCCTGTCTGTAACCCTACAGCAGAACCACATCATGGCAGAACGCAACGTGCTTCTGAAGAGCGTGCAGCACCCCTTCCTTGTGGGCCTGCGCTACTCCTTCCAGACGCCCGAGAAGCTCTACTTTGTGCTCGACTATGTCAACGGGGGAGAGGTGGGTGGGCCCACAGGGAGGCTCCCCGGGGCTGGCTCTTATATGCCCGTTGTGTATCAGGTTCTGGAATGATCTCACGTCATCCTTACAACAGACCCATTTTGTAGCTGACAAAACCGAGGCTTGGGAGGTAACTCACTTGCTCCCAGCCACCCAGCCTACTGTATATGGCAGAGCCAGGATTTGAATGCAAGTCAGCCTGCCTCCCAGCCATGAGCATTTCTTGACTGCCCCACCGGAGCTGCCCACTCTTGCACCTGGGCAATGTCAGTGTTAGGGGAGCTCTGTGGTTAAGATTTCCAATGTCCCCATTTTATACCACAGGCCACTGGGTGGGGGTGGTCCCTGTGGTAAACTGAGACCCGAGGCCACCTGGTGACCCAGAAGCACGGCTGGGATAAACTGGGCTCCATCTCAGACTCCACTCTGTCTCTCTGGGCAAGTGACCCCAGATTTTGTCTGTGTGACCTCATGACTTTTGGCCTGATACCGAAGAGGGGAATTTTTACTTTGCATCCCTAAGTCTCCTGATGCAGGTAAGGCCTTTCCAGGCCAGCAAAGGAGACCAAAGCAATTGGCCCACGGATAGATCTAGGCTGGGCTCAGTTTGACAGCTATAACAATCTTATTGCCCAGGTGGGAGGAAAAACACATCTTTGAATGACCTGGGTTCAAATGGCAGCTTTGTCAGTTATGAGCCACATGAACTTGGACAAGTCACCTGGCCTCTCTCAGTTCTCTTTCAGGTGAAACTGGCATCATATTTGATACCTGGAAGGTAGTCATGAGGATTAAATGAGATAAGAGATGTGGAGAGGTCTGGCTTGGAGCCTGGAACCCAGTACCTGTCACTCCATGTGAATTAATCTCTCCTGCTGACCCTTTGGACACAACTATGCTGTGGGGTGGGGGCCAGCATGCCCTTTTTCATCTGAGTACATTGCAGCTCAGAGAGGGGGTGCCTTGGCCAGCTTCCCGCCCCCTGTACTCTAGGAGCTGGAGCCCCCCACCCACCCAGACACCCTCTCATACACCTCCTCCTCCTCCAGCTCTTCTTCCACCTGCAGCGGGAACGCCGGTTCCTGGAGCCCCGGGCCCGGTTCTACGCCGCCGAGGTGGCCAGTGCCATTGGCTACCTGCACTCCCTCAACATCATTTACAGGTGAGGCCTGCCTGTGGCTTAGAGCCAGGCCTGGGCCATCTGCTGCAAATGCCAGGGGTTGTGTGGACCCCTAGGTGCTGATGAAACCCCAGTGAACTTGGTCCTCTGTCTGAGGAGGACGGCCCAGAGGTGGGAGTAGGGTGGGATCCTTCTTTCTAGGATCAAGTGCCCTTCTCCTTGGGCTCCCTCTCCACATGTTTGTGAGCCTCCTTGAATAGTCCTCCCACCAGGACTCTGGGGTCCCATCTCTCCTCACTGTGTGGCTGAGACATCACAGTGTTCTTTCCTTTTGTTTTCTGTAGGGACCTGAAACCAGAGAACATTCTCTTGGACTGCCAGGTTGGTCCATGTGTCTATGCACAGGTGCACATGTGTGCTGTGTGCTTATGAGTGTGCGTGCACGCATGTACAGTATGGCTAGGGATGCATTAAAGTATGTGTGCATGTGTACCCACGCGCATGCACACACATGTAAGTGTACATTGCATGCACATGTGCATGTCTGTGTATACGAGGTCGAGGTGTGGGCAGGGGTGGAGCCAGGTGGAGACTCTTGGATTTTGTAGTCTCTCCATGTCCTAGACTGGGTTCCCTGGAAACAGATGGAATGTTGAATGCAAATGGTTCCTGGGGAATTCTCTTAAAAGATCCACTTTTAAGGGGGTGAGGAGGCAGGATTGGATAGAGGGAGAAGCCCACCTGCATTGTGGTTGCAAATGAGGAGGCCTCAGCTGATCTTACAGGGGTGGGAAGGGCCTGAGCTGGGATGACTCTTTAGAACTGTTCCAAATTAAGGCGAGAAGGCTGGGATTTTGTGCCCCTGGATCGACCCCAGCATTGGGTGTGGATTGCCCCTTGGGAGGGGTATAACTTTGGGAGAGGACAATGTCCCACCATTGGGGGGGGGGGATGGGTATGACAGCCTCTAAAGAGGGATCTGAGCAGAGCCCTACACTAGCCACTCTCTCCAGGACCTCCACCAGCCACTCTCCTGCCCAGCTGCCCAGGTGCTTTCTGAGCCTCCAGCCCTCTGTCACGACAGCTGCCACCACCAGGCCCCCAGCAGGGACATTCATGGGGCTGCCACTGTTGTAGAGCATGGCTGAGTCTGTGATAAGCTGGGAGCATACAGTGGAATGCTGTCCCCCACCTTCCCCTTGCACTGCTCCTGATGCCCAGTCCAGAAGCTATGGGTCTCTAAGGGGAGCCTATAGCTGGTGCCAGAGGCTTAAGTCCCCACAGCTGCTGGCCTGGGGTGTGGCACCTGGGCTCTGGGGTTTGGCCTGACTGTACCATTAGCTTAGACCACTCTCCTGCCCCTGCCCACCCTCCCCTGCAGGGACACGTGGTGCTGACGGATTTTGGCCTCTGCAAGGAGGGTGTAGAGCCCGAGGAGACCACATCCACATTCTGTGGCACCCCCGAGGTAAGCCAAACCTTGTAGGAGAGGTCAGAGGTCAAGCCATGAGTGGTTGAGCCTCAACTCCTCCTTAGAACCAACAGGTTACACTGAGGGGGTGAGGCTCACTCCTTTCACCCAAGCCCTTGCCCTGAGCTGGCTGGACACTCTGCCTTGGTTTCCACGTCTGTGTAATGGTGGCATCAGCTCAGGGGGCTGCTGGGCCCCGGCCAGTGGCTGGTGAAGCTCTGTAGCAGTGCAGACCTACAGAAATAGAAACAGCCATGCAAAGCACATTCTCAATGTAAAGTTTTCCAGGAACCACATTTAAAAAGTGAAAAGAAAGGCAGCTGGGTGACTCAGTCAGTTAAGCATCCAACTCTTGATCTCAGCTCAGGTCATGATCTCACAGTTCATGGAATTGAGTGCTGCACTGGGCTCTGTGCTGACAGCACGGAGCCTACTTGTGATTCTCTCTCTCCCTCTCTCTCTGCCTCTTCCCCACTTGCACATGCTCTCACATACCTCCACTCTCAAAACAAATAAACATTTTTTTTAAATAAAAACAAAAAAGAAACAGGTGGAATGCATTTTAGTAGTACATTTTCATTAGCCCAAAATATGCAAAATATTGTGATTTTAACATACAATCGATATAAAATTGTTGAGATAGTTTATCTTTTTTCTTTTTTCCTAACTAAGTCTTTGAAATTCAGAGCATATTTTATACTCACGGTCCATTTCAGCTAAAATCAGCGTCACTTTAAGTGTTCGAGAGACACATGTAGTAAGTGGCTGCTGTATGGGACAGAACTGCCCCACAGGGGGAAGGCCCTGTGGAGCAGGAGGGCTTGGCCTGACAGTTAAGACCAGGACTTGCTAGTGTAGAATAATGGTCCGTCTCCTCTGCCAGCCACTGAGAACCTGGAGGGCTCAAATCTGTGGGTCTCAGCAGTAGCTCATACCTGTCTATCTGTCCTACTAAGGACCCCTGTAGCCTTGGGGTTAAAGCCTTTCCTTGAACTTCCCCCCTTGGACCTGGCACCCCCAGGAGTTCCTGGTGGACAGAAGTCCGGGTGGGGGCTGGAAGGCACAGGCTGCAGGGCGGAAACTCCTCCCGATCAGCAGAGGACAGGACTTCAGCAGCTCTTTTGTTCTCCATATGCTGGAAACTCTGGATCTCAGATCTCAGCTGGGCCTCCTGCAAGTGGTTTGGGGGGCAGCTGACGGAAAAGTGAGGACTCCTAGTAGGCCTCTGTGTATGGCGGGCTGTCTTCTGGACAGAGCTGGTGTCCCAAAGCCTGCCAGCCCAGCCATCCCTTCCTTGGATGTTGTCAGGGGCAAGGAGCAGGGCCTAGGACACCCTAGGCTTGCGTAGGAGACATGTGGCCCCAACATGTTATCTCTTCCATAACTCAGCCCCCGCTGTGATGCCAGAAAGCATAGACAAGAGTAATGATAGTTGCTCCCATTGTTTAAGGCCCGCACATATACATATACCTATTACACAGAGATTAGCACATAACCTTAAAAGAGCCCCCAGGGAGGGATCCTGCAACCCCATTTTATGGAGGAGGAAATCAAGGTTCTAGGAGGTTAAATGAGCCCTATGTAGGGCTCAGGTCTGTGTAATTTCCTGCCCTTCCCAGACTCACACAGTCTCTCAAAGTGGTTTTGTCTGTTGCTGTCCCTTTCCTTATGGCAGAGATGCCAGGCCAAGAGGTCACCAAGCCCTTGGGTTTGGCAGAAAGCACTGTTCTGCCTCAGGTCCTCTTCTTATTGGAAGGCGCAGCTCTGTGACATACATTCATCTGTCAATATGAATTCAAGTGTCACCTTTTCTTTCCTGATTCCTGTCCATCTCTCTGTGAGTAAGGTTTCCAGTGCAAGTACGTGCCATGTTTACTAACACGGCTGTTAGTCTCCCCAAAGTACTGTGAGTACTCACAGCCTTTCCTATTCCCAAGACACTGATTGGATGTTTTTGTGCAAATTAGATAAAAGCACCCCCTCGGGCAGATTCTTTAGAAAAAGTTATCCCATTAAACACTAATAAAGTTGCCAGATATAGCCCTGTACTAGGGTTAAAGCTTGGTGAGTTGATCACAGCCAGGCTTGCATCCCCCTGTCCCCTTTTGCCTGGTACTTTTATATGGTGCACAACACATACAACTGTACAAGGCAGTCCTGCCTGATCTCCCCTAAGTCCTCAGCACGTAGGCAAAGGGTCATGCACAGAGTAGGCCTTTGATGAGTAGATGCTGAATGAACATATGCGCACAGCCAAGTGAATATCACAGCAGGATCAACCCTCAGTGATCTTTTCTCCCAAGTACCTTGTTTACAAATGGGGAGTCTGAGTGGAACCTGAGCGGCTCAGTGGCTTAAGTGTCCTACTTTGGCTCAGGTCATGATCTCATGTTTCATGAGTTCAAGCTCCACGTCGGGCTCTGTGCTGACAGCTCGGAGCCTGGAGCCTGCTTTGGATTCTGTGTCTCCCTCTCTCTCTGTCCCTTCCCTGCTTGTGCTCTGTCCTCTGTCTCTGTCTCTCTGTCTCTCTCTGTGTGTCTCTCTCAAACATATATAAACATTAAAAAATTTTTTTTAACTTTCAAAATAAAAATAAAACAAATGGGGAGACTGAGACAGAGTGTCTTTCAGATAAGTATGTTTCTTCTCCATAGTATTTGGCTCCGGAAGTGATTCGTAAAGAGCCTTATGATCGGGCGGTGGACTGGTGGTGCTTGGGGGCAGTTCTCTATGAGATGCTGCACGGCCTGGTGAGTGGGGTGTCAACATCTGCAAGGGACACGTGGCTCGGGAAGAGATGGGGGTGGATGTCTCCCTTGTGTGGCCATTCAGGCTCCTCAAGGAACTGAAAGAGCTATCTCTCTCCTCCAACTAAGTAAAAGGATGTGAGGATTATATATATTTTTCCCATAATGTTAGTTCAGCGCTTCACAACCCACCAAATCAGTATTTACAACACACACACACACACACACACACACACACACACACACACACACACACACACACACTTGGCACCTTGAAACAGCCTTTGGAGATGCCACTATAGGAAAGGGAATTGTTCTTATTTACTGAGAGAGAAACTGAGGCCCAGAAAGGCCCCAAGGCTGGCAGCCCCATCCTAGGCTGCTGCTGAGTTGGAGGCTTGTGTAGACTCACCACAGCACAGGCACTGCTCTGGGGCGGCTTTGCCAGCAGAGTGTGGGGGATGTGAAAGACCAGGCTGTGTGGAGTCAGGAGAAAGAAGAGCCCGTGGAGGAGGTGGGGATGAAGAACATCAGGAAAGAATGGGCTCTGGGCACATCTGGGGGCCTGGCTCTTTTCCTGGCCATGTGGCTTAATCTCTCTGAGCCTTATGTTCTCATCCAACAAATTACTACCTGTCCTCAAAGACGGCCGCGAGGGTGGGCTGGAATGGCACGGGGGAAAGTGTTCACTCTGCAAAGTGCAGAGTTGGTGCGCAAGCTGGGCTGAGAGGTGGGATGGGGGATGCTCCTGGGAGGACCCTCTCAGCCTTCCGCAGCCCAGAGGTCTCTGTCTCTCCCCAGTCTGCCACGTGAGCCATTGCACAACACATGGTCTGGCTAAATCTTCCCATTACCTGCCGTTGCTCCAACACTCTCTGAGACCTCCCTCCCATTTGGCGTGGATGAGCCTCCAGCTTCTCTCTCTCTCTCTCTCTCTCTCTCTCTCGCCAGCCACCCTTCTACAGCCAAGACATGGCCCAGATGTATGAGAATATTCTGCACCAGCCGCTACAGATCCCTGGGGGCCGGACGGTGGCCGCCTGTGACCTCCTGCAAGGCCTTCTCCACAAGGACCAGAGGCAGCGGCTGGGCTCCAAATCTGACTTTGTAGGTGAAGGGCCAGTGGACCACTGGCCCCCGACAGGGGCACTCAGCATCCTGCAGAAGCGGCTCAGAAGCACAGTGATGTGCATCCAGCTGCCCTCTAAAGCCAGGCACTGCTAACTCCTTCCTTTGGAAATTGACAGCTGCTGCTGCTGCTTCTTAATTATTTCCTTTAGCCTGGTTCTTCTATTCAACCAATATTTACTGAGCACCTACTATGTGCCAGACATCAAGCTAGGTGTTAGGGATTCAATGGGTTGGGTCCCTGGCTTTATTAAATTGACTGGGGGAGGGCAGACAACAAACATTATGGTATATAATTATTGTGGAGTGTGACAAGTGCCAGGAAATAAATGAACCAAGATAGACAATAATGAGAAGGAGTGAATTCACACTGGTATAGTGAGGCAGTTCTGCTTTGACGAAGTAACAATTAAGTTGAGACTTGAAGGATGAGAGGAACCATTCATGCAGAGAGCTGAGAGGAGGCATCCCAGACACCGGGCACAGCATGTGCAAAGGTCCCGTGACAGGAGCAAGGAGCATAGTCCACTTTAGAGGATTTTGAGCAGAGGTGTGGCAAGACCCAATTTCAGTTTTAAGAAATTCCTCTGAGTTCTGTGCAGAGAGAGAACTGGACTTGTTTTTTTGGCCAGTGCCAGGTGGGGCATTCAGGATTTAGAGATGAATAATTCACTGTCCATCCCTGCAATGAGTTCGTGATTCTTTTTGTCATTAAAGTAACACTTGAAGAATAATCTTACATTTTTGAGTCAACCAAAGACTATTTGAATTTGTAAAAGGAAGATCACAATGTTTTTCTCCCTGGAAGTTTGCTTTCTCTTTCTGGCAGAGTGGTTGCCAAGCACGGACTACGACACAGACTACCTAGGTTCACATCCCTCCTCCACTTTTCTAGTCCTTACTAGTTGCAGAGCCTTGTGCAAATTGCAGAACTTTGGACAAACTTCTCTTTTTAAGCCTCAGTTTCCCCATCAGCAATATAACACCTAGCTCCTACCTGCTACAAAGATCACATACATTAAATATATACAAAGCACTTAGGTCATGCCTGGCACCGAGTAAGTGCTTTTTAAGCATTTGTACCCATAGCCCCACAAGCCAGATCCTGTGAGTGTAACAGTATTTAGGGCATTTGCCATCCCTGGCCAACTTAAAGAAGGGGACTTTCATGAAGACTGGTCTCCTTTTTCCAGGTGGAAATTTGCATCTTAAAAAATATGTATGATTTTTCAAATAAGGCATACATTCACATAGATCAAAATTCAAAAGATATTCAGAAAGTCCCTCTAGTGACCCAATTCCTTAATTTAAAGGCAACCAATGCCATCTGTTTCTTGGGACTCCAGATATCATGGATCTGACTTTTTAACAAGTCCACAGGGTGGGGAGGGTGTGATGTACGGAGCTGGAAGATCATTCCTTGCAAAACGCAGATCGAGAGAGGGTCCTGCTGGCATAGGAGGCACTTGATGCTGACGTTGGCTTAGATTAGGGAAGAAGTAGTGAATCATGTCCAAGGCTGAGTCCTAAATTCTGGGTCTCCAGGAAACTGCAGCTTTTCTTGGGGCTTTACTTCCCTAACCTTCCTTACTGAATTCATGTGGTCTTTTTCTTTGGCTTGTGTTCTAGAAGAATCAAGATGAGCTGAGGCAGGTGGGTGGGGGTGCAAGATCCCCTGGAACCCCAAGGGCAGGCCCTGCTATCTTGTTCGTGGACACACCTCCGAAGTGTACCTGGTACTGGCACAGAGTAGGCGCTCAGTAAACAGTTAAGAATAAATGAATGCTCGGCGGTGGGGTAAGGGTTTGGATTCTAGATGGTGGCGAAGGGAAGAGGCCTGGCTACAAAATACCCCTTTGTCCCAGGAAACCAGCCAGACGTGCAGGTTACTTTCCCAGTAAAGGTTTTAGGGCTTGACAGCCAGTTCCCGGTAGAGGTGGAGATCTGAGACATGGGGGTGGCGGGTGGACACTCTGCTATGGGGAATACTGATCAGCACCTTCTTCCTGCAGCTTGAGATAAAGAACCATGTATTCTTCAGCCCCATAAACTGGGATGACCTTTACCACAAGAGGCTGACTCCACCCTTCAACCCAAATGTGGTAAGAGGCCACCATGTTCCAGATTCTGGATTCCCAGGGCTTGTGGGAGCTTGGAGGGAATCTGGGCCAAGTCTCTTTCTACAGGTGGGAAAACCAAGGGCCCTAGAGGCTCAATGATATGTCCACAGTCCACATGGTAAATTAGAGGCAGAACTGGCTCTAGAACCCAGAAGTCCCGACTGCCAGTCCAGCTCTGTGTGATGAACCATGCAGCCCCTCCTTCACTTTCAACACCAATAATCCTCATTCCACAGCCCTTTACCCTGTTTAAAGCACTCTCTGGGGACGCCTGGCTGGCTCAGTCCACTAAGCATCTGATTCTTGATCTCAGGGTTGTAGGTTCAAGCCCCATGTTGGGTGTAGAGACTTAAAAATAAAATCTCAGGGTGCCTTGGTGGCTCAGTCCGTTAAGCATCTGATTCTTGATATTGGCTCAGGTCATGATCTCACTGTTGTGAGATCGAGCCCTGTGTTGAGCTCCATGCTGACAGCATGGAGCCTGCTTGGGATTCTCTCTCCCCCTCTGCCCCTCCCCCACTCTCAAAATAAATAAATAAAACATTTTTTTAACCTCACAAAGAAAGAAAGTGCTGTCTTTCACATAGTATACCCAGATGGAACCAAGTCCTATAAAAATGTCTTTTTCTGTTTAACTTTTTTTTTCTGATAATAAAAATGACATATATTTATTGTAGCAAATATATAAAACAGAGTTTAAAACAGCAGGGGAGTGAGGTGCCTCGGTGGCTCAGTCAGTTAAGTGTCTGACTTTGGCCCAGGTCATGACCTCCCAGTTTGTGAGTTTGAGCCCTGTATCAGGCTGTGTGCTGACGGCTCAGAATCTGGAGCCTGTTTTGGATTCTGTGTCTCCCTCTCTCTCTCTGCACCTTCAGTGGCTCTCACTGACTCTCTCAGAAATAAATAAACATTTTTAAAAATGTTTTAAAGAAGCAGGGAGGAAAAGCTTATTGTTTCAATGCCCAAGAGAAACCACTGCTGGCATGTTCCCACCTTTTTTCTATGTGTTTTTACACAGGTCATACTTTATACATAGAGATATTTTGTGCCCTTCCCTTTTCTGCTAAAAACTATCTTATTATTTCCCCAAATCATATAAAACTTTATAAGTATCATTTTAAGTGGCTACATAATATATCAACCCTATGTTGGTAAGTAACATAATCTATTCAACCATGCTCCTAATGCTGAACTTTATGTTATTACCATTCTTTCTTTACCATAACATACTGATGAACCCCTTTAAGTGTGTATCTTTTTAAAAAAATTTTTTAAATATTCACTTATTTTTGAGAGAGAGAGGGAGACACAGAACCCAGAATCTGAAGCAGGCTCCAGGCTCTCGGCTGTCAGCACAGAACCCGACACTGGGCTCAAACCCATGAACTGTTGATCATCACCTGAGCCAAAGTCAGATACTTAACAAGTGAGCCACCCAGGTACCCTTTTAAGTGTCTATCTTTGCTCAGAGTTCTGATTTTTCCCTTAAGGTGGATTCCAGATGGGGAATTACCAGGTCAAAGTATATGAACATTTTTAGGCTCCTTTTTTTTTTTTTAAAGTAATCTCTACACCCAACGTGGGGCTCAAACTTATAACCCCAAGATGAAGAGCCACACACTCCGCGAACTGAGCCAGCCAGGAGCCCTTTGGTTCTTGATTCATAACTGTTTAAGCTCTTGATTCCTACTGCTTTAACTGTGTGGTGGAGTGTAGAATCAACTTCCTGCCAGCAGCGTCCACTGGAGAATTGTTGTCTGACTCTCTATATCATGTGCAGTTGTGAATTGCTTTTAACGTTGCAAATTTGTTAAGTAAAAAATGACATCTCATATTGTTTTGATTTATATTTCTTTGATTTATAGTGAATGTGGCTAGTGTTTGAATGTTAATTAGTGGTGGTAGTATGCACGCAAGGAGCCTCATTTGAAGCTGACATTGGAGGGTCTCTCAGCCACCTGCGGAGTCCAATAGTGTCAAGCCCCTTCCATCCATGTAGTTATGTCAACACTGCCAGTGTGAACCCGCTATTGACACCCGGTCTTTTGTGAATTACCTGCTCACGAATGTATCATTGAGCTCCAGATTCTCAGCAACGGTTGTTAGATAGGATACGCTCAGTCCAGGTACCTGAAAAAAATTTCTTTATCTGGGAATGTAAAAAAAAAAAAAAAAAAATTGAGGATAATATTGAACACACATGCTGGAGAAAGAACAATATAAAACATACTAGACAGGGAGGTAACAGAATGCAATGAATGGACTTTAAAGTAACACATGCTGGGTGTGGATTCCTGGTTCTGCCACCTACTCACCACCATGAGACCTTGGAAAAGTATCTTTAGCATCACCATCATTTGTAGAAAACAGATCATGTCTGTCTTGTCTAGGACCACACAGTTAACAAGAGCCAGTGTCAGGATCTACACTCTGGTCTTGGAACTCTGAGCCCTGAGCTGAGACCACTGTGCCTGGTGGCCTTTTTGAGAAGTTGCAAATCATGGTCTATTTGGTTCTACAACCTAAGGCTTGAACACTCAGCACAAATGTGGATCCTTCCACCTGTGTACCTGCTTACTTCAGAAAATCCAGGTGGCCTAGCCTTCTCCACAGACTGCCTTCGTCACAAAGAGGCTGATTCGGTTAGCTCATGCTGCATAACAAGCCACCCCCAAACTAGATGGCTTAAAACAACAACTGTGTGTTTTGCCCCGATTCTCTGGGCTGGTTGGGCACATTTTTGTTTTTGTTTTTGTTTTTTTTGGCCTGAGCCAGGCCAGCTGGTCTCTGCTGTGCTCTCGCATGTCAATGGTTTTAAAGTTGCCCCACTCAAATGGCTGGCAGTTGGCCAGCAGCTGGAGCGACTGGATTCTGCTTCTGAGGCCTCTCATCCTCCAGAAGCCTGGCCGGGGCTTGTTCATGTGGTGGCCTGGGTTCCAAGCGCAGCAGGAGAGAATTCCCAATGTGCGTCTTTCAAGCCGTTGCTTGAACCACCTTTGGTAACAGACTGTCCAAACAAGTCACATGGCTAACCCATATGAAAAGTATGGAGAGACAGACTCCACCTCTGGATGGCAAATGAAGGATTTGTTGCCGTTTTTACAATCTCACACACAGGTCTTCCTCCAAAGCAGTGAAAGCAGCCAGTTGCTCTCTACCATATTACCCTATTTTATCTTCTTTATAAGGCCTATCAACACCACAGGTTGTCTGTTTGTCTGTATACATGTTTATTATCAATCCTCCTACCCTTTGCATAATATAGGCTCCATGAGAGCAGGGGCGCACTCTATTTTGTTCCCCTGCATTCCCAATGCCATGAACAGTAACTAATAGACAATCACTAAGTGTATGTTGACTAGACTGGTCTGAGGGTTGGTGTGAAGCAGACAAGGTGCCAGGAGGTTAGAAAACTTGGTATGTGGTTAGCGGACCATGTGGAATAAAATGATTAATGGAAACACATGGGTAAGTGGTAGCTAAAGATGGGTGTCCACAAGGCACTCAGAGGGGAGGCCCAGCATCACTCTCAGGTCTCCTGAGTTTGGCAGCTCTGACCCTAGTGTTCTCATCTCACCATTGGTTTATGTTCACAGGCAGGACCTGCTGACTTGAAACACTTTGACCCAGAGTTCACCCAGGAAGTTGTGTCAAAGTCCATTGGCTGCACTCCCGACATGATGGCCAGCAGCTCTGGGGCCTCCAGTGCATTCCTGGGATTTTCCTATGCACCAGAGGATGACGCCATCTTGGACTACTAGAAGAGAAGCACTGGTGTAGCTGATGAAGACAGCTGATATTCCTAAGGACTCACCTTCCTACCTTCAGCTGCTAGTAACAGAGACTCAAAGTAACAATGGCTTAAATAAGGTTATATATATATATATACATATATGTTTCCAGCACATAAAAGAATAATGTTGTTAGGTAGTCCAAGGCTTGCTGGTTCAACAGGTCATCAGATACTAAGAGGCTTTCTGTATTTCTTCTCTGCCATTCTTGGCAAGTGGCTTCCAGCACTAGGATTGCTGCATTGACACAAAGTGGTGACTGGACCTCTAGCCACTGCTTCTGTGTCCTGGGCAAGGAAAAAGGAGGCAAGGAGAGAAGAGCAAAACAGCACCTTTACAGAGCTTCCCCAGAAGCCCCAACCAATGGCTTCAGCTCATTAGCTACCACTCCTACTTGTAATGGAGGCTGGGATATGTGGTTTATCAGCTGGGTACATTACTATTCCTAAAAACACAGGGGCTCTGATACTAAGGGAGAAGGGGGAAATGTTCAGTAGGCAACCAGCATCTCTCTACCAAAGGAGCTCGTGGCATTTGGATCTTTAACTCAATGTGTAAAATGACAGAGATGTAATAGGCCTATAGACTATCACCCACCCAACATGCTCTTATTTTTCTCTGATGATGGTGTGTTCTTTGTTGTGTATGGTATAGGACATTTATTATTAGGTTTGTCTGCCTGGCAACTGAACCCTTTCCTATATTCAGGGAATCTCCTAGCTTATGAGCCTTGATGAAGGGGCAATAATTATCTCCACTTACAGTAGCTAAAAATGCTAGATACTGACTTTCCCAGCCTCCCCTGCTGCTGGGGCCAGGCATGTGGCCCAGGGATGCACCTGCGCCAGATTTTGACTCAAGGAAGGGACTAGAAGCTTTCATGTGGTAGCTATGGTGACAGCACTTACAAAACCGAGCAGGATGGATCATGTTGCCTTATTTCATTGGCTAAGTAGTCTTCCCCCCCGTCACCGCCCCCCCCCCCCCACAAACCTGTGGTTCATCAGCTGTTTCAGGGGTGGCTTGTTAGGTTTTTGGCTTGTGGACAAGGAGACAACTTTAACATTAGTGTGTGCTGGCAGTTTTATTGCCTTTTCCTCTTAATCTCACTCTTGCTCTTCCATTTGTGTTTGCCCAGCTCCCTGCCCCAGGAATAATGGGGGACGAAGCTGGAAGAGCACGGAAAACACACCTATGACACTAAAACAGACCTACTGGAGATCTGGGTCAGGAAGCATTACCGTTACCCTCTGGCATGTGCTGAAACTTTGAAGGCAACACTCTGATTTGATTTCCATCATAGCAGGATCTGTTAATTGACAAGTGTGAAACAAGATGTGGGAGAGGCCAAAATTCCCCCAACTTCCCAAAGCAAAAAGCAAGAGAGTCTAATTGTTGGAAACATGATAGTACTGTCAAAAGTATGCAACCCAATATGGCTTGTGAAACACATAATTGTTCCTCGTGTTCTAAAAGTGTAAAATCACAAAATTTTCACTGAGAAAATAAAAATGTAGGAAAACTATGATATTGATCATGCTTTGCCTATGTTTATTGAGCACATTCTGATCTTTACATGCATTATCTACAATCCTCACAATAAACCAGCATTTAGAAATTATTAACCTCACTTTACAGATAAACATTCACTCTGAGATTAAGCAACTTGCCCAAGGTCACCCAACTGGTACAAGGCACAGCCAGGAATTGAAGTTGGTGGCTGCTGATTTTAAAACCCATGCTCCTCTATAGCCTCCGTCAGTGGGGAAAATGCTCTGAGCAGGTACTCCTTCAGTTTTCTAGCAAACACTGACTGCACATCAGGCAGAAGGAACAGCAGACCGGTTCAAACTGTCAAATGGCACACCCCACACCCTCTCCAGTGGAAATACATCACTTCCATTAAAAAAAAAATTTTTTTTTAATGTTTAGTTATTTGAGAGAGAGCATGCCAGCAGAAGTAGGGGAGGGGCAGAGAGAGAGGGTGAGAGAGAATGGAGCGGAAGCAGGCTCCATGCCGCCAGCACAGAGCCTCAGGTGGGGCTTGAACTCAGGAGCCATGCATGAGATAATGACCTGAGCTGAAATCAAGAGTCAGACGCTTAACCAACCGAGCCACCCAGGTTCTCCTCACTTCCATTTTTACTAATTTTGTACCAAAATAAAGCATCTCCATGAAGAGAATTCTCAATCATCCTCTTCTCCACTTTTTAACTTTGCGGTGACAGTAGTTGTGTAAAGGCACAAGAGTTGTGTGTTTCAAGCTCCTAAAACTCCTACCACTCTGTGCTTACTGAAGATCGTAACAAATGTAAATGCGAACCAAAACTGCGGGGTGTCTCTGCTCTTGGTTTGGGCCGGTGAGGCGGTGGCATTGCAGTCTACACTCTTTCAGGGCCGGCAAGGGGCCCTCCCCTGGAGCAAAGGGTGACCTGTTGGCTGGCGGTTACTAGCAACTGGCTTTTCATTTTGGTGGGGGTGGCTCTTTGGTGTAGCAGTTCCTTTCCAGCCCTTGCCTTAATGAATATTATTCCGCTCATCTGTAGCGCCTTTCAGACCAGCTCCGGCCCCTCACAGCTACCTTAGTGCCGTTTATATTTTCGCTGTTTGGTAGGATCTGGCCAAGGTCTAACTCCCAGTCAGGTAAGACCTAGAAGGTGACCTCACCGCCATATCTTCGGCCTAGCACTGTGGCACTCAGAGATGCGAAGCTAACTAAAGAGGAAGAACTATCTCGAGTGACCATTCGCACCACTAAGCTTCTCCATCTTATTCCGGGAAGTCTTCCCCCATTCTAGTCGCCAAAACTCTTCCAAAGCTCGTACAGAGCCTGTCATCTAGCTTTTCCGACAGCTCGACTCCGCCCCCTGCTCTGTTCGCCCCGCCCCAGTTCGCCCCGCCGCTGTGCGCCTGCGCTCCTGGAGTTGCGGCGGCGGCACTTCCCGCCTCCTCTCCCCGCCCCCAGCCACTGCCGGAAGCCTTCACTTTTCTCCCTCAGGGTGGAGCGAGCGAAGTTTGGGCCCTAGAGTCCTGCCATTTTTATCAGTCTCTAATAATGCTTGATATTAAAGTACGAAACGAGATGGGTTTATCCTTGGCCAAAAGTTAATCCACGTTCTGTTTGGGTTTGCCCCTCATCCAATATAATGGTACAGTCCCATATTAGCCCCGCCCCCTGTTCTCTAGCCCGTGACTCTCGAGGCGCAATGGCGTCTTCCGTTCTGTCGTCATCACGTTGCCTCGGAGGTAGGTCCACGCCGCAGTGCACGCCTCCGCAGCGCTCTGCCTCGCCTACGCCGTTGCCAAGCTGCGCTTGGATACTTGAACGCAGGATGCTGGGCGGTGTCAGGTGAAGATGGTGGTCACTGGGCCTCAGGTAAGAAGGGCTCCGACTGTGATGGGCCGGCCTGGCCGCTGTAGCGGCCTGGGAGCTGGCGGGGGGCCTCCCCGGCCAGTTCTCGGGGCCTCTGGGCAAGTCTTCTGGAAAATCGAGGTCCTTTGCAGTAAACTGAGGCCGCACGTATGGGCCCGGATCCTGAACCTCGAACTGTATTCGAATCTCCTTTGCCTGCGGCTGGGGATGTTTCGTCGTCTTGTAGAGTATGAAAGAGCATTGTCTCATCCCCTTTTCCTAGGAATCCTACTCCTGGGAATTTGTCTTACGCAAAAATAACGGCGAAGACAGAAGTGTGTAAATTCCAGTAGGGTTTGTGAAGGCGAAATAATTGAAAAGACGTTCATGAAAGGAGTGGTGGAGCTCATTAGGGCATAACCATGCAGTAGATCATGCACTCACTATCCTAACCATGGAGACTCGACTTTTAGGAAACTGGGAAAGGCTGAATACAGTATTGTATTTACACAGTGGGAAAACAAAGGTGTACACGGATGGTTGGAACATGAAAAGATGTGCTGTATTCATGAGGGTTTTTTTTAAGCTGACAAAATGATTTTAAACCTCAACTGGAACAAAAAAATATATGAGACTAGCCAGGAAAATATTAAAAAGTTAATGTAATAGGAGGATTAGCTCTCCAGCACCCCTAGATATTATAACATATTATGAAGCTATAATAATTAAAATAGTATGGAAATGAGAAGGAACTTACATGCAGATAGAAAATAATTGAATTCAGGATAGATCCAAATACAAATGCTTACAGGGACTTATTATGTAGTCAAGGGGGTATTTCAAATCAGCATTAAGATGGTTTGGTATCAGGCAGCTTTATTATAATTCAAAAACAAAAACAATAATGGGGCTCATTTTGATCATCCAGATAAATTCCAAACAAACCAAATTTAACTTAACCACATAACAAAGTACTGGAGGAAAGTATGTCATGTAATCCAAAAGCAAGAAGGGAAAAGATAAATATTATTGACTCTAAAATTCAGAACTTTCTGTATGGCATCCAAAATGCTACCAAGGCAAACCAAAAAAAGCTACTAGAAGCTAAGTCTAAGGTAAATTTATAAAAGTAATTAATGTCAGTTAGAAAAGTATTAAACCAGGAGCGCCTGGGTGGCTCAGTCAGTTAAGTGTCCAACTCTTTTTTCAGCTCAGTTCATGACCTCATGGTTAGTGAGTTGGAGCCCCATATGGGGCCCTGCACTGGCAGCTTGGAGCCTGTTTGACATTCTCTCTCCCTCTTTTTCTGCCCTTCCCTCGCTCATGCTCTCTTTCTCTCAAAATAAATAAATAAACATTAAAAATAAAAATCTGGACTACTATACCCCAGGTTTAACATTAGTTAGCAGTCAGAAATCAGGTGGGAAATGTGGTCTGTGGGCATAAAGGTAGGGTGATGGCAGAACAGGGTCCTGAGAATAGGCTGGTGGGAAGGCCAGGACCACAGATTAAGAGGTGAAAGCCAGAGTTGGCCTCAGGTTTCTGTCCCTGTATTTATGCATTTCATTCTCAATCTTTGAGAATTGTAGGGATTTCACAACTAGGTTGCAGCTGTATTTCCTCTCTTGGTAAATTAGAAGAAGATTATTTTTTTCCCTATGGTCTTTTGGAATATTGTTTATTGTTTCCTTTTTTCTGGTCCCTTTTTTCCATAAGGTAACCATGGAGAAAGAGCTTCGAAGCACCATTCTTTTCAATGCATACAAAAAAGAAGTATTTACCACCAACAATGGCTATAAATCCATGCAGAAAAGACTTCGGAGTAATTGGAAGATTCAGAGGTGACCATGTATATTGTTTTTCTTTCTAAGTAATGATAATAGCCTGCTGGTAATATTAGAAAGTCTTTACCTTCTTATGTAAGAGATTGTTTAGGCAAGAGGAATTCAAAGAACATTCAGAAGTAAATAAATGATTATCGGGGCGCCTGCGTGGCTCAGTTGGTGGAACATCTGACTCCTATTTTCAACTCAGGTCATGATCCCAGGGTCATGGGATCAAGCCCTACATTGGGCTCCTCAATGAGTGTGTAGTCTGCTTGAGATTCTCTCTCCCTCTGCGCCTTTCCTCTTCTCACTCTCAAAAAGGAAAAAAAGTAAATTATTATAAAAATACCTCTTTTGAAAGTTGGCAATTGGTATATTAATTTGTCTCCCCAAATCACAAATCAAATAATTATTCTAATTATACATATATAACTTTTAAGAGGTTAGAGGCTTTCTCCATATTTTAACTTAGATCAGGACTTCAGTTTAGGGAAAGGAAAGATGAGAATTCCTTTCTGCCTCTGTTGTGTATATAAACGGTTTTTTTGTTTTGTTTTGTTTTGTTTAAAATGTTTTTTATTTATTTCTAGGAGAGAGAGAGAGAGAGAGACAGCATGAGCAGGGGAGGGTCAGAGAGAGAGGGAGACACAGAATCTGAAACAGGCTCCAGGCTCTGAGCTGGCAGTCAGCACAGACTGGCAGTCAGCACAGACGCGGGGCTCGAACCCACGAACCGCGAGATCATGACCTAAGCGAAAGTCGGACGCTTAACCGACTAAGCACCCAGGCGCCCCTATAAACGGTTTTTCTTAATGGATAAGGATATGTAATTATACATGCTAATTGTAGAGCTGATTGATTTAGTAGCTGGAGGACTCTTTATACCCTTGTATGGTTTAATTTGGGCATCTTGGCCTATGGGAAGTATTTGAACAGAGGCTGATCTGGGACAAGCCTGTAGAGGGGATTCTCACTTTGGGAGAGAGGCTGCAGTCAGTACTGCTAAATCCCTTCATCTCTGGGTCTCTGTGGCATCTGGTTCCATACAGTCTAGAGGCAAGAGTAATTCATAAATTGGCTTAAATTATGAATCTAACAATTTTAAAATCATATTTCTAGCTTAAAAGATGAAATCACATCTGAGAAGCTAATTGGGGTGAAACTATGGATTACAGCTGGGCCAAGGGAAAAATTTACTGCAGCTGAGGTAAGTAATATCCAAAAGGAAGAAATACAATGAGATGGTTAGGTGGATGAGCTCTGAAGTTACGGATATGAATCCCTCTTCACCATACACTGTATCACCTTAAGGTAATCACTTTCATGTCTTCCTTCATCGTAGAGTTGTGATCATTAACTGAGAAAATGCATGTAAAGTGGCAGATACTTAGTTGGGGCTAATTAAATACCAGCTATACTTGTTTGCAGTATTTTTTGCTGTGAAAATAGGAAGGTTCCTTTTAAGGAACATAAGCTATTCTTAATTGTTTCATAGAGTAGACAAAGATAAATGTGAAACCCAGAACACAACAAGTATTGTTAAAAATGTAGGGAAATTGGAACCCATGTGCACTGTTTTTGTTTTCTTTTTTTTAATATTTATTTTTGAGAGAGACAGAGTGCGAACAGGGGAGGGGCAGAGAGACAGGGAGACACAGAATCTGTAGTCAGACGCGTTATCCATTGCACCACTGGCCCTGTGGGAGACCCAGAATCTGAAGCAGGCTCCATCCAGGCTCTGAGCTGTCAGCACAGAGCCCGACGCGGGGCTCAAACTCACAGACCGTGAGATCATGACCTGAGCCGAAGTTAGATGCCTAAGTGACTAAACCACCCAGGCACCCCTGAATCCGTGTGCACTGTTGATGAAAAGGTAAAATGGCACAGCCATTATGGAAAACAGTATGGCAGTTCCTCAAAAAATTAAAAATAGAATCATCATATGATCCGTCAATCCCGCTTCTAGATATATATCCAAAAGAATTGAAAGCAGAATCTCAAAGGGATATTTGTATGTTCATGTCTAAAGCAACATTATTCATGATAGCTAACAGGTAGCAGCAACCCATGTCTACCAGCAGATGAATGGAGAAACAAAATGTGGTATATACATGCAATATATTAGTAATTCAGTCTTAAAAAGGTAGGTGGGGCGCCGAGGTAGCTTAGTCTGTTAAGTGTCTGACTTCGGCTCAGGTCATAATCTCACAGCTAGTGAATGTTACCCCCACACTGGGCTGTGTGCTGACAGCTCAGAGCCTGGAGCCTGCTTTAGATTCATTCTCTCTCTCTCTCTCTTTCTCTCTCTCTCTCTCTCTCTGCCCCTGCCCTGCTCACTCTCTGTCTTTCTCTAAAAAATAAACATTAAAAAAAATTTTTTTTAAAGTAGGCAGTTCTTTTTTTTTTTTTAATGTTTTATTTATTTCTAGGAGAGAGAGAGAGAGAGAGAGAGACAGCATGAGCAGGGGAGGGTCAGAGAGAGAGGGAGATACAGACTCTGAAACAGGCTCCAGGCTCTGAGCTGGCAGTCAGCACAGAGCCCGACGCAGGGCTGGAACCCACGAACCGCGAGATCATGACCTAAGCGAAAGTCGGACACTTAACTGACTAAGCCACCCAGGCGCCCCAAAAGTAGGCAGTTCTGATACATTATACAGCATGGGTGAACATTGAGGTTGTTTGCTAAATGTAATAAGGCAGTTACAAAAAGACCAGTAGTGTATGCTTCCATTTATATGATGTATCTAGAGTAGTCAAATTCATATAAAGTTAGAATCATGGTATTTTGATAGGGATTGCATTGCATATGTAGATTACTTTGGGTAGTATACACATTTTAACAATATTTGTTCTTCCAATCCATGCGCAGGGAATGTTTTTTCCATTTCTTTGTGTTTTCAGTTTCTTTTATAAGCTTTCTATAGTTTTCAGTCTCTATAGGACTAGAGTGTATTATGCTAAGCGAAATAAGTCAGAGAAAGACAAATACCCTATGATTTCACTCATATCTAGAATTTAAGAAATAAAACAGATGAACATAGGGGAAAGTAAGGAAAATAAGTAAAAACAGAGAGGGAAACAAACGTAAGAGACTCTTAGAGAATAAACTGAGGGTAAAAAAAAAAAAAGAATAAACAGGGTTATTGGAGGGAGGTGGGGGGTGAGCTAAATGGGTGATGGGCATTAAGGAGGCCACTTGTTGGGATGAGCACTGGGTGTGATACATAAGTGATGAATCACTGGGTTCTACTCCTAGAACCTATACTACATTGTATGTTAACTACCTTTGATTTATTTATTTTTTTTTTTAAGTTTTTTTATTTATTTCTAGGAGAGAGAGAGACAGCGTGAGTAGGGGAGGGTCAGAGAGAGAGGGAGTCACAGACTCTGAAACAGGCTCCAGGCTCTGAGCTGGCTGTCAGCACAGAGCCTGACGCGGGGCTCGAACCCACAAACCGCGAGATCATGACCTGAGCAAAAGTCGGAGGCTTAACCGACTAAGCCACCCAGGCGCCCCTTGGATTTAAATAAACTAAAAAAGAATCATGGTTGCCAGGGGTTCTGGGGAGGGGGAGATGGGGAGTTGTTTTAATGGGTATTGAGCTTGAGTTTTGCAAGATGAAAAGAATTTTGGAGATGGATTGTGGTGATGGTTGCAAAATAATGTGAATGTACTTAACATTACTGAACTGTACATTGAAAAATGATTAAGATGGTAAATTTTATGTTATGTGTATTTTACCACAACTAAACAGAAACCGAGAACACAGCAGGAGCCTTTCTTACTGAAATGTGGAAGTGCTTTGGCCCTCAGGGAGGGTTGTGGGGAGGAGGGAAGTGGTGTCAGGGTGGGACTAGGGTGGTTCTTAGACTGGGGCAGTCCAGGGTCTAATGCTCTGACTTTGGGTTGGGACACAAGGAGGGGGTCTACAGGGAAGGATTTCTATTCTTTTGTTTTTTAACCTGATTGCAAGGCCACCTTATCACCTGAGAAGGGCATAGAGAGAGACATAACTGGCCGGGTTCATTGAGAGAAGGAATAGGAATTCCTGTTAGAAACATGGAGGTGGCCAGATGCCCCCACCCAGTGAGACCCTGAGGGAAATATACACATGGCGGCTGTGGCCTGCAAAGGAATACTATATTCCTTGTTGCTTTGGAGTGGCCTCACACTCCAGTAGTTCCCCCCGTGTCCCCTCCCTCCCTTCTCCAACTAGTGAAGACAAAAAGAGACATGAACAGGTTTTGCTGAAAGCCAGGCAGTGTCAGGAAAGCCAGGGCATCTGGAAAGAGGGTCAGAGATAGGTGCCTGCTCCTTTTCCCAAGAGGGAACGGCCACTAAGTCAAACCTTACTTCAAATTCTTAGAGATGGAAGGCAGTGGGTTCCAAAGGATAGAATCCCTTGAGGGGCGCCTGGGTAGCTCAGTCCATTAAGCATCCAACTTCCACTTAGGTCATGATCTCACAGTTCATGGGTTCGAGCCCCACATCGGGCTCTGTGCTGACAGCTAGCTCAGAGCCTGGAGCCTGTTTCAGATTCTGTATCTCCCTCTTTCTTTGACCCTCCCCTGCTCGTGCTGTCTCTCTCTCAGAAATAAATAAAACATTTAAAAAATTAAAAAAAAAAAGATAGAATCCCCTGAGAGGCATTTGTAGCCTAGTAAAATGTTCTCACAGCAGATCAGTTCCTGGCACCTTGCCTTCTCTTTAGAGGCGGAGTGAGGTAGGAAGGAAAGGCAGAAGAACTTAAAACTTTTTAATTTAATTTAATTTAATTTATTTTTAATTTAAATTTTAGTTAACATGCAATGCAACATTGGTTTCAGGAGTAGAATTCAGTGACTCATCACTTACATACACCTTTATTCTGAATTGAAAACCCTAGGTAATACAACCTACCACCATTTAAAAAATGTCTCAACTGTAATGTAAAGACATTAAAGAAAAATGAGTTGTAAACGAATATGTGTACTTCAGATTGTCAATGTTTGGGCATATAAACACTAGAAGAATATCAGTTTGTTAATATCTTGAGCATACGTACAGATCACCTCTTTATATTTGACATTTTGAAACACAGGCTAAATAGGTACGTAGGATCCCCATGAAGGGGACAGTCTTGTGCAGAGTTCAGGGTCTGTGAAATTCTGTCTCATTTGGGAGCAAGCCCCCTTGGTGATGTTAATTGTTGCACTGTGTTTTCTATATCTGGGGGGCTGGGAGAGAGAAGGAAATCCAGGGAGTGTGCAAGAGCAAAAAGGTTTACCGTAGCAAAGCAGGGCCGGGCCAGCGGGTTCCAAAATGGGATGTGTGTGATGAATCACTGAAGTGCTAGAGGGAAATTATATTTGTCATATCTTTAGTATCTTTGAAATTTTTCCTTTTTGGGAATATGTTCTATAATTATATAAATATACATACTTTACTTTCACATTATTTGCTGCTGGGGTGCCTGAAGAAACTTGAGAGATTATTGGTCTAGACCACTAACCCCAGGTTTTCTCAGGCTGGGTCAGCAAAGTCAGCCCTAGATTTTCCTTCCTTCTCTAGCTTTGTGAAAACAAGAGAGAGCTTCCCAGGAGATAAGCAGATACCATGCTTTTTCTCAGTAGGGCTTGATCAGTCAGTGACTTGACGAGAATTGCTCCCTAGGGGTGGTGTGGCAATGTTTTCATCCCAAGTCCTTGGCTGGCGGGGGAAAGATATGGTCTGGAGCAGTAGTTTCCAACCAGGGGTGATTTTTGTCTCCACACTCTGCCCTGGCCCCAGGGGAATTTGTCCCTCTCTGGAGACATTTTTGGTAGTTGTCAGGAGAGGGTAGGCGCAATTGGCATCCAGTAGGTTGAGACCAAAGATTCTTCTCAGTGACCTGTGAGCTTCCTTTAGCTAATAGTTTCCACTTTGAGTTTGCTTTCCAGATAGTCAGTGTGGAAAATGTCAATTCAGTTTAAGCATTTTGGAACGTTGTACTTAAAAACAAGCTTGAAATCCTACATAGACAGTAAATTTTATATTATCTTAACATAAATTTATATTTAAATGCCTCATAGATTTATTTATTTTTCTTCACAGTACTTTGGGTAAAAGTCTTTGGGGGTATATTCATAGAATTTTTTTTTCTTTTACATAGTTTGAAGTCCTGAAGAAATACCTTGATGGCGGTGGTGATATCCTTGTGATGCTAGGAGAGGGTGGGGAATCCAGATTTGACACCAATATAAACTTTCTCCTGGAAGAATATGGAATCATGGTTAATAATGGTAATTATTACTATTTTAGTAGAGGCAGCCGTTTCCTATTTATCATGCATATTGTAGTCCTCTGGACCTAATAGTACAATGGAAAGAGCCCTGGGCTGAGGGCGCATGGTCCAGCATTCAGATCTCAGTGGTCATCTGAGCCTTCTGGGGCTAGGTTTTTCCCATTTATAAAATGGGAAGAATTGGAACGGAATTCCAGGGTTTCTTACTAGTCAAGTTTATGTTCGTCTATAATATGAAACCTATTTCTAATTAAGATGCAATTTCTTCTCTTTTCCTCTTAAAGATGCTGTGGTTAGAAATGTATATTATAAGTATTTCCATCCTAAAGAAGCTCTAGTTTCCAATGGAGTCTTGAATAGGTAAGCATGTTGAAAGCAGAAATGTTTTTACAAATGATTACTATCTTTTCTCCTCCTTCTCACACTTTCTTTTCACTGGCCCTTCTTTCTTTCTTGCCTTTTTGTTTTATTTTAATATATTATAATTTATTTTATTACTTCTCATTCCTCAAATTATATTCCTGCCATCTTTTGAAAGCTTATTCCACATTCACTTTTTTGTCAGTTAGAATGTACTCAGCTACAAGCACAGAAATCCGTATTCAAATGGGATTAAACAATAAAGAGACTTTATTGATTCATGTAATCGAAAAGCCCAGAAATAGGGCAGGCTTTGGCTGTGGACTGAAAATTCATGATCCACTGCTCTGCACTTCTCCGGGCCCTGCTCTCCTGTGTGCGTGGGCTGAATAGTTTTAGCAGTTCCCAAATGTATATCCACATGCCACATCATCTATGGCAAGAGAGCCTGCCTTGGTCACAGCGTTCCCAGCAAGAGTAGTCCCGCAGTTGCCTCTGTTGGAGCTGGCCTAGGCCACATGCCCATCCTCAACTGGTCACTGTGGCAGAGGACATAGAATGCCCTGATGGTGTAGTGAGGTCATTTCTCTATACCTGGAGCCTGGGATGAAGTTAATTTTTTCCTGATCTACTGGATCTTAAAGAATAAATTAGGAGCTTTGGAGAAGTGGGAAATGAATGGAAGAGAGGAGCAACATCAGGTGCCCTCTGTGAGCTTTTCCCTACATTCAAAATTTTTCATTCCATACTTGAATTCTCTATATGCCAGCACTCCGCTGGGTCTGATGATACAGAGTTCATAATATAAGACTAGAAAGTGGGTCTAGTCTAGAATGTGGTCTAGTATATTGATCCTTCCCTCAGGACTCAGGAAAGAAGAACTGGTCCTCATATTTTAATGTTAACTTTTGCAGGCTGCACAAAGCAGTGCGGATGTATAGATGTACCTTTATATAAGTTTTAAGAATTATATTTTGAACAAGTCTGCAAAATCCTTGCAGTTCATTCATACTGTTAATGAATGGAGTATGAAATTCCTAATTTTTTTTGTTTACTAGATCTAAATTTTTTTTTTCTACCAGGGAAATTAGCCGAGCTGCAGGGAAGGCCGTGCCTGGAATCATCGATGAGGAGAGCAGTGGAAACAATGCCCAGTGAGTGTGTTTTCTGAGGCTACCTAAAGAGGATGTATTTGTCATTTTAAAGAGCTTTCTTTTTCAAAGTGAAGAGTTTTCGTTTCTGATTACAAAAGTCATTCTCACCCAAAACATCAATTTGAACAGTTCAAAGAAGAAAATAGTCCTGCACTGTAAATGTATGCTCCTTTCCCCAGAGATAATTATTCTTAATACTCATGTATTTAGATTTCTAGAATTTTTTTCATATGTAAAACTATATATAGGTACCATATCCTTTTAATGACTAGATTAAATTGGAATTATCCTATTTTATCTAACCAGTCTCCTATGATTGAACATTTAGGTCATTTATGATATTTTCCTTTATGTATTTATTTATTTTAAAGTTTTTACTCAATCTCTACACTCAATGTGGGGCTTGAACTCACGACCCTAAAATCAGGAGTTGCATGCTCTTTCGACTGAGCCAGCCAGGAGCCCTGGTGATATTTTGCTGTAACAGTTAAACCAAATGCTTATTGTGTACTTACTATGTGACAGGAATTTTTACCTCATTCCAATCATCACAACAACACACTAAGGTTATAGACAAGATACCAGAGAGGTTAATTGCCCGAGCTCACTTGACTAATAAGTGTCAGAACATAGTTTTAAACCTAGGCATTCTGCTTCATGGCCTGTACTCTTAACTTCTCCATCGTGTTATTATAAATAAAATTTTATATTGTTACTGTAAATGAAGCACATAGTGAATGTCTTTGTTATGTACAATTTTTGTGCACTTATACTGATATTTTAGTAAGGCTAGATTTTTAGCATTGGAATCTCTGGTCAAGGGTTTTCCAGCTGGTGGATTGCCAAATGGTATATGTCGCTAAATTGCCCACCAGGTAGTTTATAGTACCTGCTGTCCATATGAACTTGCTCCCTTTGCCTCTCTTGCCAGCTCGGAGTATTCTAGTGAAAGTGATCTCTTAATATGCATTTCTTTGATTATTACTGAGTAGGATGACCTTTAAAATCTATTGGCTGATTGTATTTCTTCTGTGAATTTCCTCTTCACTGCTTTTTGCCCATTTTTATTTTGATGGTTTGTCTTTCCTTATTCATTTATAAGACCTCCATGTGTTGAGATATTTTTTCCGGTTTACCTTTCTACTTTGAGGTATTTCACCCCATAGGAGTTGAACCTTTTATGTACTTAAAGCATGTTATAAAACTCTAGTAATTAAAATAATGTGGTACTAACACAAATAGTGAAAAATAAATTAGAATCAGACTAAATATATATGAAAGGTGGAGATTTATTAGTTTATAGTAAAAGTGACATTATAAACTATTGGAGAATGGATAGCATAATTGTGGGTAACCACTTGGAAAAAAATTTCTGTTTTCACAGCACACTCCTAATATATATTTCAGAAAGATTAAAATTTTAAATGTTAAAAAAATAAAAGCATAACCATAAAAGTACTAAAAAAAAGTATGGGTGAATATAATCTTAAGAGTAGGGAACATCTTTCTTAGGATAAAACCAAGGTAAAGTTATAAAGGGCAAAAATGTATGGCAACATGTATTATAGAGTTAACATTTTTGATATTCAAGAATCATCTAATTTTTTTAAATTTACATCCATGTTAGTTAATATATAGCGCAGTAACTTCAGGAGTAGAATCTAGTGATTCATCATCTACATATAACACCCAGTGCTCATCCCAACAAGTATCCTCCTTAATGCCTTTTGCACATTTAGCCCATCCCCCCACCCAATCCCCCTTCAACAACCCTGTTTGTTATCTGTATTTAGGAGTCTCTTATGTTTTGTCCCCATCCCTGTTTTTATATTTTTGCTTCCCTTTATGTTCATCTGTTTAGTATCTTAAACTCTGCATATGAGTGAAGTCATGTGATATTTCTTTCTCTGACTAATTTCACTTAGCATAATACACTCTAGTTCCATCCATGTTGTTACAAATGGCAAAATTTCATTCTTTTTGATTGTCAAGTAGTATTCCATTGTATATATATACTACATCTCTTTAAAAAAAATTTTTTTTACCATTTATTTATTTTTTTGAGAGAAAGAGAGAGACAGAGCATGAGTGGGGAAGGGGCAGAGAGAGAGATACACACAGAATCCGAAGCAGACTCTAGGCTCTGAACTCTTAGCACGGAGCCCGACGTGAGGCTTAAATCCACGAACTATGAGATCATGACCTGAGCCGAAGTTGGATGTTCGACCTACTGAGCCACTCGGATGCCCCTATACCACATCTTCTTTATGCATTTATCAGCTTACAGACATTTGAGTTCTTTCCGTACTTTGGCTATTGTTGATAGTTCTGCTATAAACATTGTGGTGCATGTGCCCCTTCAAAACAGCACCCCTGTATCCTTTGGATAAATACCTAGTAGTGCAGTTGCTGGGTTGTAGACTAATTCTATTTTTAGTCTTTTGAGGAGCCTCCATACTGGTTTTCCAGAGTGGCTGCACCAGTTTGCATTCCCACTAGCAGTGCAGATGGGTTCCTCTTTCTCAACATCCTCACAGCATCTTTTGTTGCCTGAGTTGTTAATATTAGCCATTCTGACAGGTGTAAGGTGGTATCTCATCATGGTTTTGATTTGTATTTCTCTGATGAGTGATGTTAAGCATCTTTTCATGTGTCTGTTAGCCATCTGGATGTTTTCTTTGGAAAGATGTTTATTAATGTCTTTTGCCCATTTCTTCACTGGATCATTTGTTTTTTGGGTGTTGAGTTTATAGATTTTGGATACTAACCCTTTATCAGATAAGTTGTTTGTAAATATCTTCTCCCATTCCATCAGCTGCATTATAGTTTTGCTGATTGTTTCCTTCGCTGTGCAGAAGTTTTTATCTTGATGAGGTCCCAATAGTTCATTTTTGCCTTTGTTTCCCTTGTCTCTGGAGACATGTCGAGTAAGAAGTTGTTGCAGCTAAGGTTAAAGAGGCCGTTGTCTGCTTTCTCCTCCAGGATTTTGATGGCTTCCTATCTTACATTTAGGTCTTTCATCCATTTTGAGTTTATTTTTATGTATGGTGTAAAAAATAGTCCAGGTTCATTCTTTTGCTGCATGTCACTGTCCAATTTTCCCAGCACCATTTACTGAAGAGACTGTTTTTATTCCATTGGATATTCATTCCTGTTTTGTGAAAGATTAGTTGGCCATACATTTGTGGGCCTATTTCTGGGTTCTTTGTTTTGTTCCATTGATTGATGTGTCTGTTTTTGTGTCGGTACCATACTGTCTGGATGATTACAGCTTTGTAATACAGCTTGAAGTCCAGCTTTGCTTTTCTTTTTCAGCATTGCTTTGGTTATTCAGGGTCTTTCTGGTTCCATACAAATTTTAGGATTGTTTGTTCTACCTCTGTGAAGAATGCTGGTATTATTCTGACAGGGCTTTCATTGAATATGTAGATTGTTTTGGGTAGTATCAACCAATTCTTTTTTTATTAAGTTTTTAATTTTAATTCTAATAAACTTAACATACAGTGGTATCTTAGTTTTAGGTGTACAATATAATGATTCAACAATTCTATACATTCCTCAGTGCTTATCATGGTAAGTGTCCTCTGTATTATTTATTTATTTTAAGTATTTATTTATTTTTGAGAGAGAGTGTGAGTGGGAGAAGGAGCAGAGAAAGAGAGAGAGAGAGAGAGAGAGAGAGAGAGTCCCAAGCAGGCTCTGTGCTATCAGCGCAGAGCCTGATGTGGGACTTGATCTCACTAACCATGAGATCATGACCTGAACTAAAATCAAGAGTCAGTCACCTAAGTGACTGAGCCACCTAGGCGCCCCATAAGTGTCCTCTTTAATCCCCATCACCTATTTCACCCATTCCCCCCACCCATCATAATTAATTTTTTAATATTTTATTTATTTTTAGAGAGAGCGTGAGCAGGGGAGGGGCTGAGAGTGATAGAGGAGAGAAGATATGTAGTGGGCTCTGCACTGACAGGCTAATAGCAGCAAGCCCGATATGGGGCTGGAACTCACAAACTGAGATCATGACCTGAGCTAAAGTCAGATGCTCAACCGACTGAGCCACCCAGGTGCCCTAATCATAATCTAATTCTTTTCTTTTTTTTTAACAAATAGTTTATCGTCAAGTTGGTTTCCATATAACACCCAGTGCTCATCCCCACAAGTGCCCTCCTCCATGCCCATCTCCCCCCTCCCCCTCCACACCCATGAGTCCTCAGTTTGTTCTCAGCATTCAAGAGTCTCTCATGGCTTGCCTCTCTCCCTTACCCCAGTCATTTCCCCCCTTCTTCTCCCCCATGGTCCTCTGTTAATTTCCTCCTGATCCTCCTATACGTGCAAACGTATAGGATATTTGTCCTTCTCTGCCTGACTTCTCAGCATAACACCCTCAAGTTCCATCCACATTGCTACACATGGCCAGATTTCATTTTTTCTCATTGCCATGTAGTATTCCATTGTATAGATAAACCACATCTTTTTGATCCATTCATCAGTTGATGGACACTTAGGCTCTTTTCATGTTTTGGCTATTGTTGAGAGTGCTGCTATGAACATTGGGGTACATGTGCTCCTATGCATCAGCATTTCTATATCCCTTGGGTAAATTCCTAGCAGTGCTATTGCTGGGTCATAGGGGAGTTCTATTGTTAGTTTCCTGAGGAACCTCCACCCTGTTTTCCAGAGGAGCTGTACCAGTTTACATTCCCACCAACAGTGTAGGAGGGTGCCCGTTTCTCCACATACTCGCCAGCATCTAGAGTTCTCTGATTTGCTCATTTTAGCCACTCTGACTGGCGTGAGGCGGTATCTCAGTGTGGTTTTGATTTGTATTTCCCTGATGAGGAGGGATGCTGAGCATCGTTTCATGTGTCTGTTGGCCATCTGGATGTCCTCTTTGGAGAAGTGTCTGTTCATATCTTCTGTCCATTTCTTTACTGAGTTGTTTGTTTTTCGGGTGTGGAGTTTGGTGAGTTCCTTATAGAGCTTGTATATTAACTCTTTATCTGATACGTCATTTGCAACTATCTTTTCCCATTCAGTTGGTTGCCTGTTAGTTTTGTGGGTTGTTTCCTTTGCTGTGCAGAAGCTTTTAATCTTGATGAGGTCCCAACAGTTTATTTTTGCTCTTGATTCCCTTGTTTTTGGGGATGTGTCAAGTAGGAAGTTGCTGCGGTGGAGGTCAAGGAAATTGTTTCCTGCTTTCTCCTCTCGGGTGTTGATAGTTTCCTGTCTCACGTTCAGGTCCTTTATCCATTTTGAGTTTATTTTTGTGTATGGTATGAGAAAATGATCTAGTTTCATTCTTTTGCATATTGCTGTCCAGTTCTCCCAACACCATCTGTTAAAAAGGCTGTCTTTTTTCCATTGGATATTCTTTCCTGCTTTGCCAAAGATTAGTTGGCTGTATACCTTTGAGTCCAGCTCTGAGTTCTCAGTTCTATTCCATTGGTCTATGTGTCTGTTTTTGTGCCAATACCATACTGTCTTGATGATGACAGCTTTGTAGTAGAGGCTAAAGTCTGGGATGGTGATCCCTCCCGTTTTGGTTTTATTTTTCAGGATTACTTTGGCTATTCGGGGTCTTTTGTGGTTCCACACAAATTTTTGGATAGTTTGTTCTAGTTTTGAGAAGTATGCTGGTGCAATTTTGATTGGAATTGCATTGAATGTGTAGAGTGCCTTAGGTAGTAATGACATCTTAACTATATTTATTCTTCCTATCCATGAGCATTGAATGTTTTTCCATTTCTTTGTGTCTTCTTCAATTTCCTTCATAAGTTTTCTATAGTTTTCATCATACAGATCTCTTGTATCCTTGGTTAGGTTTATTCCTAGGTATTTTAGATCATAATCTAATTCTTAAGCTTTGTGTCAGTTTGTCTAGTTGGTGTAGGTAAAAGTACTTGGACTTGGAGGTGGAAGTTTTTATTTTCATGACTTACTTGCCAGGTGATCCAGGCAAGTTATTCTTAGCTTCTGTTTCCGTGTCTGTGTAATGGAGGCAACATGACTCTTAAAAGTTGTTGGGGAAATCCAGTGAGGCCATACTTGTAGAAGTGCTTTGTAAGGTACATGGCATAGTACCTTACTTGTTTTTACATTATTATATCCTCAGCAGTTGTGAAGGGCAGAGGGCTGGTTGGTTGTTTCCTGGGTCATTCTGGAAGCAGCAGTTTCTGGGTAGGCTTTGAAATGTGGAGAACTAGTTGTGCTTTATGTTTTGGAATATCTTGACCTATTGGAATCTCAGGTTCTTATTTTGCCCATTTTCTGTTCTGTCTCTTTTCCCTTCTCTCACTCAACCATAGCCACACTGACTTTATTTCAATTTCTTAAATACGCTAAGCTCATTCCCACCTTAGGACCTCTACATATAAGGCCCTAAGACATTACATTTAATAGTTGGGAATACATTTTCCCAGCTCTTCACTCAGTCAGTCTTACTCATGTGTGGTTTGGAAAAGTCCTGTTTTTGTTTTTTGTGTGGGTGTATAGCCTTATGCTCAAAGTCTTAGCCAAATGTCAGTCTGATTGATTTCTTAATATTAATTAAAGAAATAGAGGAGTATAAATAATAGCTGACAGTTTTCATCATACAACTCAAGTGTCCATTCTCCCTCCTTTTGAATCATCTACTTAGAGTGCATTTGGGGAAAGTGTGAGGCAAGGATGTGCACCAACATCCATGTAACTATTTCTCCCGCGTCCCTTTTCTTCCTCCATGGCAATACTCATTTATTTCTGCTTCTGGCCTAGGACCCGTGGCCTGTAGTCCCCTTCCCTGGGGTACTGCTTGGGTAGGGATGAAAACGGGAGAATGGAGAATGTGGGGCAGGTGCCACTCACCCACAGTATGACACAGAAGTCAGAGGGGTAGGTGAGATTTGACTGAAGGGAGGGGGAAACCTAACACTGGAAGGAAATCATTTTGAACTTTAGCTGAAAAGAATTTCTCATGGTCTGAGAGAAAGGAAAATTGACACTATCTTTTTACAAGGTGCTCTTCATTGGTGCTTCCCCTCCCCCAGTTTCTAACTTTATGCTTTGCTGTAAGATTCCTGTTGCTCTCTATTCTGAGAGCACTTCAAATAAGCACCTTTGCAGAGCTCCATCTTGCTTTCAATAAAACCTGAGCCCCTCCTGCAGGGGTTGGCCATACCCCAGGGTCTGCATCCCACCCTTCCCCCACCATCCTGCACCCTTTCCAGGAGTACATTGCCCCATGTCAGGCTGACTCACTCTAGATACTCTTAAGTCTTTGTTAGGACACAGTAGGGGAAGGACTCCAAGGCAGGTCTGTGTGGCAGGTCTGTATTCACATAAGTACTCACCAGCCTTCTAATGACAGCCGTTCATTCCTGGAGATAACACCAGTCAGATCTCTAAGGAAGAGAACAACGCTTACCTGGAAGACACTGTCATACAGACCTGGCTCATTTATACAGCTCAAGTTCAGCTCTTAGATGAGGCCGTTCTTCTTCCTTCTCTTCCATAGGGGCTTTTTTAGTTCTTCCAGTTACAGTCATTTACACATACAGTTATAAGTTGTTAATTTACATTGATAGATTTTTAAATGCTTTATTAAACTAGTAGCTAGTATTATACCAGTTTTTGAGTTAATAAACCAAAGCTTAGAGAAAATTTGGTGTGTTTTTTTAAAAAATTTTGTTTGATCTTGAATTGTCCAAGAAGCACTGAGATTATCTTCAAATTTTTGTATTCATTTTTAAAAAAATTTTAATTTCTTACAGGGCTCTCACCTTTGTCTATCCTTTTGGTGCCACATTGAGTGTCATGAAACCAGCAGTGGCTGTTCTGTCCACAGGCTCTGTCTGTTTCCCGCTGAACAGACCCATTCTGGCTTTCTATCACTCGAAGGTACAGCCTTTCTTAGATATGGATGAATATGTTATTTTTATTATTGAAATAATAAAAAACTATTTCCAGAGGGGCTTCCAAAGGAGTTTTATATGTTTATTTTTATTATTGAGATAATAAAAACTACTATTTTCTGAGAGATTTCATATATTTTCTCGTTGGTCTTTACAACAGCCCTATGAGGTAGTATTTCAATTAACAATAAATACTTTATGAGGAAACAGCAGATCGTCCAGTGATCAGTGGAGTCAAGACCTAAACTGCTATTCCACAACTATTCCACTGTAGCAAGGGGCCATCGATATTATAACTGTGTGTGACTGTAGCCTGTCACTCTGAGTTTAAGAGGACCCATTTAGGGAAAGGTTGAGTTAACAAACTATATCAAAATGCACAGAATTGTGCTGCCTTTATTTTAGTTTTCCCGGGGCAACATATCAGAAGACTAATTGCTCACTTCTAATCCTGGAGACTCCACAAAACGTGGGAACAAGTAGTCCCAGAGGACACAGCCCCTCTCATCGTGACCCCATTTATCCACTGCCTTTAAAAGTGTTTTTTTAATGTTTATTTTTGAGAGACTGAGCACGAGTGGGGGAGGGGCAGACAGAGAAGAAGACAACAGAATCTGAAGCAGCCTCCAGGCTCTGAGCTGTCAGCACTACTTGAACCCACAAGAAGTGAGATCACGACCTGAGCCAAAGTCGGACGCTTAACCAACTCAGCCACCCAGGTGCCCCACCACTGCCTTTTTTAATTCATGTTTTGCTGAATTCACCTTTATTTGTCTACCAAGACCTAGAATTCACCAGCTGACCTCCCAGTTTTTCTCTAGTTCCTCATATCCTATTTTTCTTTGTGAGATTTAGATATTATTTTTCCTTCCCATATTTAAAACCTCTGACATAATTTTATTAGAAAGTAAGTAAATATGCTGTGTTTGAAAGATAATATTGAGGGGCACCTGGGTGGCTCAGTCGGTTAAGCGTCCGACTTCGGCTCAGGTCATAATCTCACAGTTTGTAGGTTCGAGCCCCTCGTTGGGCTTGTGCTGACAGCCAACTCAGAGCCTGGAGCCTGTTTCCGATTCTGTGTCTCCCTCTCTCTCTGACCCTTCCTGCTCACGCTGTCTCTCTGTCTCTCTGTCTCTTAGAAATAAATAAAACATTAAAAGAAATTTGAAAAAAAGAAAGATGATATTTAGACAAAATTCAAAATAATTTTTCTGGTTATTAGTCTCTTCCAAACAACTAGAAATATTTCTTTAAAATTAGAGTAAAGAATTAAATGATTCAAGATGTGGAAATAATTGGTTTACATAAACTGTCAGTTATTAGGCACAAAAGTAATGAGACACTGTATTAAGGGGCCTTTGATAGTTTAATACTAGAATTATAATTATTTTTATTTTTTAACTGTATACAGAAATTTTATCTGCCTTAATGGGTAGATTTTTATGAAGCATCTATTAGGTACAGAGTTCTGTGCTAACTGTGATGATTCTTCTGGAACTCAGATTATCATCTGCCCATTTCCTAATTATTTAAAGCCTATTTACATAACAAGTGTTTAGTCCTGCCTTAAAAACAATCTTTCAGAGAAGATGTTGCTTATCACTTTTAAGTTTGTGAGATAAACCAGTTTTTGGTTGGGGTGTTCTGCCTCCTTGCCCAGGGCCATTGCCTTCTTGAGCTTGTCATGATCCTTTCTAGGTCTTTGGTTTACTAGGATAGACTCAATGATAATCAGAAGAACAAATCAGTTCTTGGGTAGATATACTCTTATTTAATTGGAACAATTATAGACCATAAGCTGGAAAAGGAAGCGGAAGACAACCGTAGGATCTCCATCGAATAGAATAAAAGGATTAAAGGAACATCTATAGTCTATTTGAAATAAATGAGGTAGGGGAAAAAATGATATTAAAGGAAAAATCTAGGCCTAACTGTAGGTAATAGTGAGAAGGAAGTCCTTTCCTCTTCCTGTATTTACTTACTATATCAGTTCAAATTGCAACACAGTTCCCTCAGTGCTCCCCCATTCTTTCTGTGGAATTCCACCAAATTCACTTCCTGTTCTCTGTAACTGATATGTTTTCAATGATTGTGTTATGGTAATAGTGTTATTTTTCATTTGAAGCATTTACTTTTAATGTGGTACAAGTCACAGTTTGTTTTGCAAATTTTGTTTCATTTATAGAATTTGTGTATTTGTGTATCTTGAGAGTCATTCTTTCGTAGTACCTTACAGCTGTGCCTGTTCTCTGATGCTGCTAGAAAACCTGGGTTCGTTTTGTAGTTTGAATGTTGCACTGTTTTTCCCATTACAAGAGTAATTTATGGGGCGTCTGGGTGGCTCAGTCAGTTAAGCATCCTACTTCGGCTCAGGTCCTGATCTCCTGGTTTGTGGATTCGAGCACCACATAGGGCTCTGTGCTGACAGCTCGGAGCCTGGAGCCTGCTTAAGATTCTGTGTCTCCCTCTCTCTCTGACCTTCTCCTGCTCACACTCTGTTTCTCTCTCTCGGAAATAAATAAAAACACATTTAAAAAAAGTAATTTATGCTCATTGTAGAAAAATTGAAAAATACAGAAAGAAAAAATGAAAGACATGAAAGAAAAGAATAAATGCCTCTCACAAAACTGACATTTTGATTATTTTTTCTCACTTTTGCTTTGGTCTGTTTGTTGATTTGCTTCATGGGTTGTATGCTAGAGGGTACAGTTTCTGGCATACTTTTTTTTTTCACCTAATGTCATGACAGAAGCCTTATTCCATGTCACTGAAAACCCTATATCACATATAACTTCATCACTGGAGGAGTTCTATTATTCTTAACCACTTTTTCTATGGCTGAACATTTGGATTTATTTCTCACCTTTTGTGATTATGACTGTAAAATTGTCCATAGAGTCTTATCCGCTTTATTGCATATGTTGACAGTTTCAATGGTAATGTGTGAAAGAACTTATTTCACTGAGACTTGGCCACCACTGTTGATAGTCATGTTTTTCATATTTCTTAATCTGAGAGGCAAAAATACTTTGTTTTGATTTTTTAAATTACTAATTAAAGTGTTTTCTTATTGGGGCGCCTGGGTGGCTTAGTCGATTAAGCGTCTGACTTTCGCTTAGGTCATGATTTCGCGGTTCGTGGGTTCGAGCCCCGCGTCGGTGTGCTGACTGCCAGGCTCCAGAGCTGGGCTGTTTCAGTCAGCGACTCCCTCCTCTCTCGCCTCCCTCCTCGCTCTCTCTCTCTCTCTCTCCTAGAAATAAATAAAACATTTAAAAAATTAAAAAAAAAAAAATAAAGTGTTTTCTTATTAACCAATTTATTCTTTTATGAATATTTCATTCTTGTGGATTAGTTTTCTGTTTGGATCTTAAACACTGTCTTTTGGTACTCCTAAAATATCTAAATCATTACAGATTGCTTTTGGATTTTTTTTGTCTTTAAAATTATACTCTTTATTTAGAAGTTACCTGGGAAAATAGTATAGAATCAGTTCACGTTGCTTTTTTGTTAAAGTCAAATAGAAGGATATAGAAGTGCCTAAAATGAGAAGCAGGTGGGAATGTAGTTGTGGTCATAGTTGATATTTCTAGACCATTAAAATTCTGATGTGAATTGCACTTAGTGTATAAGACAGTTGCTCACATGATTCTGATGATGAGTTTTAGGAGACTAGGATGCCTGTGTGCATTTTGCGATCTCTCTGACATTACTTTGTCATCCACAGAACCCAGGTGGGAAGCTGGCAGTGCTTGGCTCCTGCCACATGTTCAGTGACCAATATTTGGATAAAGAAGAAAACAGCAAAATCATGGTAAGCTTTCCTCTCTCTCATCACTTTAATGTATAATGTGTATGATTTTCATGTCCTTAAAAAAAAATACTGCTAAGTTCATCTGTTCATTTAAAACCAGCTCCTTAGGGGTGCCTGGCTGGTTTAGTCGCAAGAACATGGAACCTCCTCATCTAGGGGTTAGGAGTTCAAGCCCCACACTGGGTGTAGAGATTACTAAAAAAAGTAAACAAATAAACTAAAAAAATAAAGGATAATAACAAAACCAGCTCTTCAGAGCCCATTATATGCCCAACACTAAGAATACAAAGTTAAGTCAAGCATAGTCCCTGCTTTGAAAAAGTTTATAGTACTTTGAGAGAGAACATGAGAGACAGACATATGTTTAGAAGGATGAGGTGAAGGGTGCCTTGGTGGCTCAGTCAGTTGAGTGTCTGACTCTTGATTTTGGCTTGGGTCATGATCCCAGGGTTGTGGAATTTAGCCCCACTTTGGGCTTCCCACTGACCACAGGCTTAGGATACTTGCTGTCTCTCCCTCTGCCCCTCTCCCCTATACACAAGTGCTATCTGTCTTCCTCTCAAAAAAGAAAAAAAAAAAGAAGAAGGAGGATGTGGTAAATGTTTTCAAGCATGCCAAGTTGGGATGGGAGCCAATGCTGGAGAGGTGAGGAGCAAGCTCACCTGTAAAGCCCAGGAACTTGAACTTTCTGCAGAAAGCTGTGGAGAGACCTTGTTTTGAGTGTCCAGCAGCCTTGAACATGGTCAGATCTATATTTCAGAAAGACTCCTCTGTCAGGCACATGGAAGGTGAGAGGGAGGAGGTGGAGCCAGTAATGAGGTTGGTAGAGTCTGCCAGGCAAGAAGGGACGATGACCTGAGTGAAGGTAAGGAAGGCAAGAATGAAGGGAAGGGCTGAAGGAGCGGTGTCAAGAGGGCTTATGACAGGACTGGTCACTGGTTGATGTGGGGAATGAGGTAAAGGCGTGTGTCCTGTGAAGAATGACAGACGGTGCGTGCCACAGCTGGACATTGGTGTGATTCCGGTGACTCACTTGCCAGAGGAAGAAGGTCCTCTGAACTTTTTCATTAATGGAACAAACCCTTCAGCCTTAAGGACTGTTATTAGATTGAGAGATTGATTGAGACCTTGTTTCTGGGGAATCCACATGAAATTCTAGGGTCTCTAGACACTAGATATCTATATCTAGGTATAGTCTACTTTTTTTTTTAAGTTTATTTATTTTGAGGAAGAGAGAGAGAATGAGCAGGGAAGGGACGGAGAGAAAGGAAGGAAGAGAATCCCAAGCAGGCTCCACATCATCAGCATAGAGCCCAATGCAGAGCTCATTGAGACTCCACGAGGTCCCCTGTGAGACCATGACCTGAGCCGAAATCAAGAGTCAGATGCCCAATGCACTGTGCCACCCAGGCACCCAGTATAATCTACTTTGTAAGTTCAGACGGTCATCAGCACATTTATTTATTTATTTTTTAATAATTTAAAAATTAGGGGTGCCTGGGTGGCTCAGTTGGTTAAGTGTCTGACTTAAGCTCAGGTCATGATCTCATGGTTTGTGGGTTCGAGCCCTACGTCGGGCTCTCTGCTGGCAGCTAGCTCAGAGCCTGGATCCTGCTTTGGATTCTGTATCTCCCTCTCTCTGACCCTCCCCTGCTCACACTGTCTCTCTCTCTCAGAAATAAATAAAACATTAAAAAAATTTTTTAAATAAAATAAATAATTTAAAAATTATTTTTTAAAGTGACTTATTTAAATATTTTTGGGGGAGAGCTCCAGTGGGGGAGGGGCAGAGAGAGGGGGACAGAGGATCTGAAGCAGTCTCTGTGCTGACAGGCTGACAGCAGTGAGCCTGATATGGGGCTTGAATTCACACTGTGAGATCATGACCTGAGCCGAAGTCGGACACTCAACTGACTGAACCACCCAGGTGCTCCTTATTTATTTATTTTTAAATGTTTATTTATTTTTGAGAGAGAGTGTGTGTGTGATCGGGGGAAAGGCAGAGAGAGAGAGGAACAGAGGATCCAAAGCAGAGGTAGCGCTGATAGCAGAGAGCCTGACATGGGGCTCAAACCCACAAACTGTGAGATCATGACCTGAGCTGAAGTCAGATACTCAACTGACTGAGCCACTCAGGCGCCCCAAGTTTTTTATTTATTTTGTTAAGTAATCTCTGTACCTAACGTGGGACTCAAATGCATGGCCCCAAGATGTAGAATTGCATACTCTTCTGACTGAGTCAACCAGACGCCCCTCTCATGGGCACATTTAAACAGGAGTTGTTTTGGGATTGATCATGAGCAAGTTTTAATACATTTTGGCCTGTGGTTAGAGGTTTAAGTGCCCTAAGATAAATGATCAATTTCCACTTGAGGGTGTTATACTGAGAGAAATGAGTCAGGCAGAGAAGGACAGATACCGTATGTTTGCACGTATAGGAGGATTAGGAGGAACTTAATGGAGGACCATTGGGGAGAAGAAGGGGAAAAATGGAGAGGGAGGGAGGCAAACCATGAGAGACTCTTGAATGTTGAGAACAAACTGAGGGCTGATGGGAGCAGGGGGGAGGGGAAAGGGGATGATGGGCATGGAGGAGGGGACTTGTGGGGATGAGCATGGGTGTTTTATGGAAACCAACTTGACAATAAACTATTTTAAAAAATTAACTCCATGCCATTATTCATAATAGCAAAAAAGTAGAAACAACTTAAATGTCTGTCAACTGATGATTGGATGAACACATTTTGGTTTACCTATACAGTGGAATATTATTTATTAATAGAAAGAAATGCACTGAAAAAAAATGATCAGTTTCCAATAGTAAAAAATAGTAAAAATAGGAAAATTTGAATTCACATGATTTCACCAGGAGAAGGATGGCTACTCTTTTTTGAATCACTGCTGTATAGTCTCTTTCCCTTTATCAATTTTTTCTTGATTGATTTAATTATCTAGTCTTGCTTTGGTTTTCTTAAATAACCAAGTGTCATTCTGTGTTTATTTTTTAAATCCAGGATGTTGTTTTCCAGTGGCTCACAACAGAAGACATCCACCTAAACCAGATTGATGCTGAGGACCCAGAGGTAGGGGTCTGTGAATCATTAAAAACAACTTCAGACTGAATGGCACCTGGCTGACTCAGTTGGAAGAGTCTCCAACTGTTGATCTCCAGGTTGTGAGTTTGAGCCCCATGTTTGGTGTGGACTTACTTAAAAAAACAAAAACAAAACCCTTCAAAGTGTACAAATGGGTCGAGCCTGCCAGCACCACTTCTAATGGTTCCAAAGGAATATGTATCTCTTACTTTATCTGTAACACAGATGGAAAGTGGGGTGCCTGGGTGGCTCAGTTGGTTAAGCGTCCAACTTTGGCTCAGGTCATGATCTCATGGTTTGTGGGTTTAAACCCCATGTCGGGCTGCTTCAGTTTCTGTGTCTCCCTCTCTCTCTCTACCTATCCCCCACTCATGCTCTGTTTCTCTGTCTCAATAATAAATAAACAGAAAAAGAATTTTTTTAAAAAGACAGATGGAAAGTAGTGATGCTTTTTGGGGTGATGAAAGCCACATTATAAAAATATAACAAATCAGTAAGTTATAGAATTAATTGAGTTGGGAGCTTCTCTCTGTATATGCTCCTTGGCCAAGCTTTCAAAATCAGTATTTGTAGGCCAAGCTTTCAGAAATATGAAGGGTATAACAATAATTTTTTATGAATAGACGTCAGCAGAATTTAACTTTTAAACTATAATTTTGGGGCCTTTAGGAACAACAATCCTAAAGGCTTTAGGATGCTGTTTATCAGGTGACGGAGAGTGAGACCAGCATGGAAATAGGGGCCAGAAACCTGCCTTCCAAGTCCAGCTCCATTCTGGCCATCAGACCTTAAGCGGGGTACTTCTAACCCTTTCTTGTCCTGGTTTTCTTATCTGTGAAGTGGGGATACCAGTACCTATGCTCTCTGTCTCACAGGATGATTGTGAGGCCTCAATTAATAGATGTATACTTATTACATTGGAAGGTGTAGGAAGTGGTATACAGCTCTCAGACTTTTTTAAACCCTTGTATTTATTGTATACAGGCACTGTATATTATATACTTCCACATAGATCTCTTATGGAATCCTTACAACAGCCCTGGGAAGGAGATGGTGTTATTCTTGTCTTCGAGATGAGGAAACAGAAATTCTGCAAGATAGCAGTATGCCCCAAGTGCAAACGATTGCAGAGCCAGGACCCAAACCCAGGTCTCCTGATTCAAAGTCTGCTTGTTCCAGGGCACCTGGATGACTCAGTCGGTGAAGCATATGACTCTTAATTTCAGTTTAGGTAATGATCTCATAGTTTGTGAGATCAAGCCCTGTGTTGGGCTCTGCGCTGACAGCACGGAGCCTGCTTGGGATTCTCTTTCTCCCTCTCTCTGCCCCTCTCTCTCATTCATGTGTGCATGTGTGTTTTCTTTCTCTCTCAAAATAAATAAAAAGCCAAAAATGATTTTTTAAAAATATTAAAAAAAACAAAAACCCAAAGTCCACTTGTTCTACAATAGCATCTATGTTTCTTAAAATCTGAAGTGTCAGGAAAACGATTTCCTGGCTGTGGGTAGCAGGGGGTGGGTGAGAGAAGATGGTCAGAAACGGTGGCCTTCTGCCTGCTTCCTTCCTCAGCTGAGGGTGTGGCCTCCCAAGAACTGACTTGGGTTGGGAAACAGGAGAGCCCCATGTCTAAAATATTCCCTCATATGGAAATATGAAGTGTATGGATATTTTGCTTAAATTCCTCCTGAAAATTGATAAAGCCCCCCAAATAAAATAATTGGGGTAGTCAGGAATTCACTTTTCAGATCTCACAAAACCCAACTCTGAGTGGATGGGATCTTTGGCTGCAGCCAGTCCCAGTTAGAACATTGGGGGTTGAGGGAAGCATCACTAAAAGATGCCACATCTGCTCCTGGTCTGCATGGCCACCTGCTCTTACTAAGTTTCTGTCACTCTTGTTTTCTAGCTGAGAAAATGGAAGTAAGTACGTTCTTCAAGGTCCCCGCTGAGATTGATACCTGGCCAGCTATAACTAATGTGCATGTCAGGCTGAATCTGGAGCCTGTGCCTTTTCTACTGCTCTGTTGTTCACTGTCTACCACATGCAACGCTGGACTGGTTCAGAAGGGAGGTGTCAGTAGGGAGCCAGAGGTCGTTGAGGCCTTTCTCTAAAATCAGTCTCGTGTATGTTCTGCATAGGAGACCTGGTGCAAATGTCCTTTGCATTGTAGGGCTTTGGCAAGTAAAATGCTGGACCCAGTAATGCTTCAAAGTAAGAAATTCTGAAAATCTAAACTTCCTATGATTTCAGATCAAATCTTATGTTGGAATAAGTTTCAAACCTAGACAACAGCTCAGTTTCAAATGTTACTTAATGAAATGGTAGCTGAGTAAAGAGCTAAGAGGACTTACGTGACAAGTTTTAACCTCCAAATCTGCTAGGAAATCATGAAAATCAATGGTCTTGGGAACACTCTTATGTTTCTGTCTGGACATCTAAGTCCTTGATGGTTTTCTGAACTAGGATTTTGTAGCAAGTCTGTGCAAAGATGAGAGCCGTCCTCGGGACCTTTGGGAGTGCGTAGCCCTTACTGATGCCCTTCCCTGAAACTTCTAACACAGACTAGTGTTGGGGGAAAAGCAGCTGTTTATGTTCCTCTCCTGTTTTCTTATCTAAGAAAAGTTTGAGGACTAGGGGAGTTTTTGACTCTTGGGATATAGAGAAAAATGAGCCTATTTGTATAGGCTTATTTCTGTAATGCTCAGGCGTGTTTCCTTAAGTGCTGGCCCTGGAGAATGTAGAACACGTTGTTGCTGGGGATTCCAGAGGGCAGTTAGGAGTCAACTTCTTGTTGCCAGCGTGTGTTTATTTAAAGTTAAATGTACTTTTAACGATGTTCAGCATCCCTCCTCATCAGGGAAATACAAATAAAAACCACACTGAGATACCACCTCACGCCAGTCAGAGTGGCTAAAATGAGCAAATCAGAGAACTCTAGATGCTGGCGAGGATGTGGAGACACGGGCATCCTCCTACACTGTTGGTGGGAATGTAAACTGCTGCAGCCCCTCTGGAAAACAGTGTGGAGGTTCCTAAGGAAACTAACAATAGAACTCCCCTATGACCCAGTAATAGCACTGCTAGGAATTTACCCAAGGGATACAGAAATGCTGAGGCATAGGAGCACATGTACCCCAATGTTCATAGCAGCACTCTCCACAATAGCTAAAACCTGGAAAGAGCCTAAGTGTCCATCCACAGATGAATGGATCAAGAAGATGCGGTTTATCTATACCATGGAATACTACATGGCAATGAGAAACAATGAAATCTGGCCATGTGTAGCAACATGGATGGACCTTGAGGGTGTTAAGCGAAATAAGTCAGGCAGAGGACAGATACCATATGTTTGCACATATAGGAGGATTAGGAGGAACTTGACGGAGGAACAAGGGGGAGAAGAAGGAGGGAAATGGTTGGGGAAAGGGAGAGAGGCAAACCATGAGAGACTCTTGAATGCTGACAAAAACTGAGGACTGATGGATGTGGGGGGGAGGAGGGGTGGGCATGGAGGAGGACACTTGTGGGGATGAGCACTGGGTGTTATGTGGAAACTAATTTGACAACAAACTATTTGTAAAAAAATAAAAATTAAAAAAATGTTAAATGTACTTTTTGGGTAGGTATGCATTCGCAGTTTGGAATTCTAAAGCATACACAAAAGTTTCCCTCCTGTTTTTGCTGAACCACTTTGTCCCCCTCCCCAGTGACAGCAATCTCAACCATTTCTTGTATATTCTTCCAGAGATATTTTATACATCTATAAGCAAATAAGTGAGTGTGTGTGTCTCCTTCCTCCTTCCTCCATTTTACACAAATGGTACTATATACACTGTGTGTGTTTACACCTTAGTTTTTAAAATTGGCAATATGTCTTAGAGGTCTTTCCTTATTTATATATAAAGAGGTTTATTTTTGTTTATTTTGTTTCTTTAAAACTACTTTCCAGTTTTTGTACTATAGTATATAGTTAACCAGTCTCCTCTTGATGGACATTTAGGTTTTCCTGGTTTCTTACAGTTACCAGCACACAGCATGGGTCATCATTTAGGGCTCTTAGCAATGCTGGAGGCATGTCCTTGGTTAGGTGAGAAGTTCTGGGGTCTAGTGTCCAAGTGGGAGGGGCATCTGTGCTGGGGTCACAGGCAGTTCATACATGTAACAGGAGAGGAAGCCAAGTGTATGGCCTAGATGCTGATGGGTGGATAGCTGTAGTGGGAGCTTGTGGACTGTCTTTATGATTGCTTCTGTTTTTTCAACTGAAATAGGAAAGAAACAAAGTCATCAGCTAAAATTAAGAAAGGTAAAATTGTTTGAGATGGTTGAAGTGACACAAGGAAAGGTATTGCCTAGGACAATGGGATATGAATGAACTAGACAGACACAGCTGATTGCTGAGGACGAGATCAGTGGTCACGAAATTAAAAGGATGCCAGTCGGTGTGGTTGTTTATCCAGCTGTGTTTAGTACTGCGTGAGGAATTACAGAGTTGGATTTAACCAGCACTGGAGGTTAGCCAAGTGACTTTTGTTCCTCTTTGCACATGAAGTGGCTTATTTAAGGTTTAGTAGTTAGTGACCAGAAACAGTGAAGTCTCTTGGCAAGAGAGTAGTAACACTGTAGAGTTAGATGAAATTCTGACTCCTGCTGTGCTGTGTGATGAACCCTTTCAGATTTCCGACTACATGATGCTGCCCGACACGGCCACCCTGTCAGAGCGGCTTCGAGTGTGTCTCCAGGAGGGCGATGAGAACCCAAGAGACTTTACCACCCTCTTCGACCTGTCCATTTACCAGCTGGATACCACCTCCCTCCCCAAGGTCATCAAGTCAGTACCTGTAGCTCTCAGCTGCACTGCACTCCATTCTGAGTGTTTGGTTTGAAAACATGAGCCTGGGGACAGGAGATAGGGTCATGGCATATGTGGTATGCAAAACATGTTCTCAGATCTCTGATGAGGTTGACAAAGATAGCTGGGAAAATTGGGGTGGGGGTTGCAGTTATTAGTCACCTGTTGTGTTCCAGGCTCTGTGTCAGGCATTTAGGGCGACCAGCTTGTCCTGGTTTGCCTAGGACTTCCCTGGTTTCAGCGCAGAGGGTCTCCTGCTCCCAGGAACCCCCAGTGAAGTGAGTTGGGTAGGCGAGGGACCCTGCAGGCACCGCATGTTATTACTTCACTTCATACTTTGAATTACCTCTGAATTACCTGCTGCATTTCCAGCTGAGGAACCGGGTTTAGAGGCGGTAAGGTCTTTTCCCAAGGCGGAAGCCTGAATGACTTTCAGACCGGGCCTTTCCCTTGCTTGAGTGCCTGCTCTGTTAACTGCTCGTTGTTTTTGTCCCTTCCTAATGACAAGGACAGGGACTGATGCCAGCATTTTTCAGCATCTTTGGCCAGGCACAGGCTCTACATCTGAATAAACCAAAGGCTAAGGGTGTAAACTACAGATGAGTGTCTGACTTCCTACTGCTGTGTTTATGTTCAGGTTCCCCAGATACTTACTGAACTCCTCCTGTGCCAGACACTGTGTCCACAGTTAAAGGTTTTATGGAAGAGACAGACTGAGGCTGTCGTACAAGGTCATTGTATTAATGCTAAACGTGGGCATAGTGAAGAGAGAGTTTGACTCTGAAGGGGGTGGGCAGGGAAGGCTTTATAAAAGAGGGCCCTCTTGGCCAGGCATTGATTATTCCAACAAACAATTTGGGAGCCCTTGTATGTGCTTGGCACTGTACGGGGTGCTCCCCCGTAAGGAATGGAGAGGCTTCAGGAGATGGCAGAGATGTTCAGAGAGAGAGGTGGGCAACGATGTAGCTTCTATGCAGAGTTCACATGTACAGGTGTGTCCGGGCAAGTAAGTTTATTACTAACTGCTCTTCGACCTGCATTTAGCCTGGACTTGGAATGAGGCCAAGTTAGTAATAGTTGAAAGCTTGGTCCTCTGGAGTCCCCTGCACCAATCTGTCTGTGTTCTCCAGCGTGGGCGCTTGAGACATGCCTGAGCATCACAGAAATGAGAAGCCAGGGCAGACAGCCTGAGGCTCAGGGCAAGGGCTGGATTCCTGAATGGGACGCTAGTAAAGACCTAGAGCAGGGACAGTATCGAATCTGTTTTCTAAAACGAGGGAAAACAAAGCCTTGCAGCAGTTTGTACAGTTGATCGGAAAAAAAGAAGTAGAAGAAACCAGCTAGGGGACTGTTGACAGTAGGTTAGAGGGTTGAGGGGCAGCACTTGTGGGAGCTGTAGCTGTGGTTTCTTTCAAGAGATGTTTGGGAAGAAAGAATCCCAAGCCACAGGCCATGGAAGGCTGTGACGGCAAGGTCAGAGACAGTGGTTTCTCCCTTGGGGATCTGGGTGCCTGGCGGTGCTGTGGACCGGCTCTCAGGATACGGGGAGAGGGGAGAGAGAGGAGTTGTGCTCTGGGCGCTTCCTTCTGTTGTGGCTGAGATGCTGCCCTGTGAAGAATGCAGGTGGAACTACCAGTGTAGACGTTGGAGAGGCCTAGATAAGACGATTAGAGAAGTGGGGGGAAGGGCTGGAGACTCAGGGACAGCACTGGAATGGGAATTGGGTTGGAGACAGGGCTCACAGCTGCCCTTGTTTTTGAGCAGGAAGGAAAAGAGGAGGGCCTTTGACAAGCTGGGGAGAAGGAGCTGGAGGGGCAGGGGAGTGTGGGCAGCAGGAGAGCCCCTGGAAGCTGGGGGAGGGAGAAAGACCTGGGAGACAGGGAAGCAGGAGGGCCTGCAGATGGGCCGAGGGCTCCCCCTCCTCTGTGGTTAGAACCTTCTCAGAATAACCAAAGGCACAGCAGGCTGCCCCACTTGTGACTTACAGTTACAGTCCAACCAGTTTCTGTCTTTGCTTTCTGTCGTTGTCTGATATGGTTTAGATCAGGCCATTGTGACTGTGTTGAATGCGGGATTGATTGGAACCATTATTTTAGAGTCATCAGAGTCAAGTAGTATATATTTTAGAGCTTGGACAGTTCTTTTTAATTTATTTGTCTTTTATACCAAAGCAAAGGACAGTAGTTACAGGCCAGTTTCTATATGGTGCTCTTATGTATTTGGATTTGGATGTTTTGAATGCAATTCCTCCTTTCTAGTAAAAATTCTATCAGCGTTTATATATTTAAACATCTGTATGATGTTGCTCTGAAGTAACTTCATTTGTCCTTCTGGTATTCATTGATGCCTGTGGGACTGAGATTGAGACAAAGAGCATGGAGTCCCTGCCTTCTGAGTTCATGGACTAATGGGTTGGGGACTGAGACACAAAGTGGTGAAAACACAATGTCAGAGGTCAGGCCGGAGTGTTCTGGACATAGATAGCTCAGCCCCATTACACAGGTTTCTATTTAGCATCGGCATTTGTTCCTCCCTTTAACCCCCCTGCCCCCGCACTCCACAGCCAGCTTTCTGAATTAGGCTTTCCTGATTTTAAGATTAGTTTCTCCACGCATACCCCACCTCCATCAAGTACATGTTGACTAATTGGAAGAGGGAGATTTGGGCAAGTGGTGAGCTGAGCAAAAAAGAGAAGATGCAATGGGGTTTGTTTTATTATTCACACAAGGCTTCGTATAGCCAGCTCCATCTGGGGACAGAAAGCAGAAAATCATGGCTGGGATGCCGAGGCCAGAAAATCATGACCACAGGATTCTTTGTGTGCCAGTGGTGGGACCTTTAGCTTGAACAGTGCCCCTAATGACATTCTGCCTTCAGTATAGACTGAGTCATGGGGCTTCTGGTTGGCAGGGATTGGCCAGCTCTGGGTTCTGATCTTGCCTTTGTCATTGCTTAACCATGTGACCTTGGGAAGCTACTTAATCTCTATACTTCTGCTTCCCCTTCTATAAGAGATTATACCTACTGTCCAAGGTTATTTTAAGCATTAAGCAAAATAAATTTAAGTGCCTAGCACAGAGTCAGGCACAATATGTTGCATGCAGTCAGTACTCAGTGGAAGTTATTTCTGTTCCCTCCCTAGGGATCTTGTGTATTGCCAGGAAAGCTCCTCCCCAGGGATCTGGGAACAGTGGAGGAGGTGATAGCAGTAAGCTTAGCTAAGTGCCTTTCTGCAGTCCCAGACCTCTTTCCTTTCTAAAATCACTTGTCCACAGAAGCAGGCATGAACTTTGTCCACCCATTGGCATTTGCTTGTTTAGCTTAGTTTTAAAAAGGTCACAAATGTGTACATAGTTTAAAATAGGTGAGTATATTTTAATTTGCCTCATTTCCAGAGGAGTTGAGCCAGCTTACAAAATTACGTACAGTGCAAAAGGATAAAAGAAATGTTTGAGAGAATGGAGGCAGAGGGGAAGCTGTAATCAAAAAGAAACACAGGGTAAGACCAGCACTTGGCTCTATAAGCTCATCACTGGCATTCTGTCTCTGCTACAGCCACTCTGGCTGCCCTGAGGTTCTGTGAAAATAGAACCCTTATTCCTGTTCTCCTTGTTCTTGCCTCTGCCTGGGATACTTTTGAAAGTAAGTTCATGACTTCCTCCCTCCCTTCACTCAGGGCTTCTCTGACAGGCTGCACCCCCTGCCTCTTCCCTGTCTCTATCCCTGTGTCCTGGTTTGTTTTTCTTCTTACTACATATTGATACTCATCATCTAGGGTTTTGTTAATTGTGTGTGTCTCCTCCAGTAGAATGTAAGTTCACGAGGGCTGCCTTGGTCTTTTGGTTTCACCGTTGCTGTTTTCCTGGTGTAGAAAACCCAGGTGCATAGTATGTATTCAGTAAATACTTGTTGAGTGAATGAGCACACAGAGGTGTATAATCTACAGATCTGTTCAGTTGCCAGAAGCAGACTTCAGATTTGACTCCTGTCTCTTGGTGGTGAAAACAAATAAGGAAACAGAGTGAGTTACCACATTTACAGTGTCCATTGGATAAAAATAAAAAGCCTATTTAGGAGAACCCTGATGGGAAACTTGAAAAAACTTTCCCCTTCAGTTCTCAGTATAGTTGTGCTATATGATACAGTAGAGAAGATTTGTGAAAGGATCGTTACATTACATAAACCAACACATATTGTGTGTTTTTCTGTGAAAATGTTGAACCACCTGATTTGATGGAGAACGGCGCAGTGTGGTCAGTTAGGTATGCTTTGCCAGTGTCTCATCCTCATCTCTGTTTTTTTGTCTTCTTGCTAACACAGGGCCCATGAACAGCTAAACGTGAAACATGAACCTCTCCAGCTCATCCAACCTCAGTTTGAGACCCCACTGCCAGCCCTTCAGCCAGCGGTGAGTAGGTGTGCTTGGAGGATCCCGCTACAGAACCCCACTGTTTGCCCTTACTTGCCAGCTGGGCCATCATATGGGTCCTTCCAACCGTGAGTATATGTACATCCAGTGCATACGGCACTTCTCAGGAAGTTGTGTTTCTCTGGCTTTAAACATGCAGAGACCAAACCTATTAGTATTCTGTAGGGACTTCCACTGGCTATAGCTCCCAGCTGAGAAATCAAGGGCATGGACTTTTCTGGCTGTTAAGCTTTTCCCATCTTGTGAACTTGGAGGGCATATATGAGAAATCCTGGGTGGAAAGGAGGAAATGCTTTGCGCTGTAGCTTTCCAGGCAACAGGCCCTCAGATTTATAGCACGATCTATAGCCCAGGGGGTAGTCACATGTGTATAGGTCACTTTCAGCATTTCAGTCCAAATTAAGTCAATTTACCTTCAAAACGGTCTCATCCTACCACATTCTGGAATGCGCTTTCTACATTCATCTACATCTGCTTGCCCAATTTCTGAGCCTAAGGAACTCATAGTTAAAGGAGAAACAAGTTGCCCAAACAGATGTTCAACACAAGTCTAATTATCCCCAAGCTTTTGTCCTTGCACAAGTTAGTGGGCACTGGTGTGTCAGTTGGGTCAGTTTAGTGGTGTTTTAGAGCTGGTTCTGCTTGCCTCTTACAGTGCACTAGTTGTCTCCCTTGATATGGTCTAATGGGTTAGGGCAGGAAGAGGTGACAGGCATTTGGGTGGTTCATCCCAGGGAAGGGCTAAGTTGGCCTCTCGTTTCCCTTGCATCTTATCACTGTCAGTTGAGCCTTTGCATACATTCTTTCATGAAAGACCTGATTTCCTTTCAGGTTTTCCCTCCTAGCTTCAGGGAGTTACCGCCTCCCCCACTGGAACTGTTTGACTTGGATGAAACATTCTCTTCGGAGAAGGCTCGCCTCGCTCAGATTACCAATAAGTGTAAGTTTGGCCAGATTTTTGTTTGTTTTCTTTTGTAAGTTTTATGTAGTTGTGAACTTGTGAGATTTGCCATGAGAGAAAGCTAGAGTTTGTTCAGAGAGAACAAAATATAGAATGGCAGTGTAAAATGATAGTTTCTATTTATTTCATGTAAATGATGTCAATTGTTTCTCTCAGGCCAATTTGCTCAGTGAGTTAGAACATGGTGCAAAGCAGAAGCCAAGGTCTCAGCTTTAACCCCTGTATGGCTTAGTTCTGACTTATTGAGTAACCATAGGATGCATTCTGACCCTGGCTGCCACTTAGGAAGTCTAGGTCATTGGTCATATGAGCAGTTAAATAAGAAAATTCAGTCAAGGCCAGAAGAATTATAGAGACTTCAGATTAGAAGGGATCCTGAAGAGAGTTATGTGTACCCACCTTGACATGTGGATGAGGAGGTGAGGCCCCAAGCCACATCCCTACGTGGTGAGTGGTTCTCTTGACTCTTGGCCCAGTGCTCCCTCTGACATGCATAGCAAATGGGCCTGCACACATGTGCTCAGAGGCATAAAATTAACCATCCATTTTGAGGCAGTGACCCCATTCCTAGAAATCTAATCTACAGAGATACGTGAAGGCATACAGATGATTACTATGTTATTTATTTTTAAAATCAGGAATAAAAATTATTTAGCCAATTGGAAATAGGCTTAGTGTACACTAGCAGGAGAATGGTGGTAAATTGTGTCACATTTATTTGATGGGACACCATGTTATTATAAATGAGGCTTCCAGAGAGTGACCAGCTCTAAAACACAACTAAACTGATAGAACTTAAGTGAGAATACTAAATGAAGAAGGGCAGGATATAAAATTCCATGTTCAGTAGGATCCTAACTATTAACAACATCTGAATGTGCCCAAGGACCAGGAAGGAGTGCAAAAATGAAAACAATTCAGTGTAGTAGACCTTAACTGCATCTCTCTTCTGTGTCAAGCATTGTGGTAGGTGCTGAGCAATCAAAAATTAGCAAGATGTAGTGATTAGTCCAATAGGAATAACACACCTGTGAAGAGTCAGATGGTTTGACCTAGCATTTCTGTTTCTAACAATTTCTCCTATAGAAATCCTTGTAGAAATGTGAAACAATAAAACATAGCTATAGAGATATTAATTGTAGCAGTAAGAAATTGGCAACAGTCTAACGGCCCATCAGTAGAAGGATTGTTTTAAAAAATAATGAAATATTATACATCTGTTAAAAAAAAAGATATAGAGCATAAGCTTTGATGTAAGGTGTCCATGAGACATTGTTAAATGATGAAAGCAAATTACAGAACTATTATAGTTTGATCCTGTTTTTTACACATATGTAGATATGTAGGCATACATGGCAGTAATTATCTTAGGTGGTATTGGTGGGGATAGAGTTGGGGCAAGAGATTTTGCAGCTGTATGGTTTGAATTTTTTTTTTTTTTTTTTTTGAGAGAGAGAGAGAGAGAGAGAGCATGCACGAGTAGGGGAGGGGAAGAGGGAAAGGGAGAGAGAGACTCTTAAGCAGGCTCCGCACCCAGTGTGGAGCCAGACATGGGGCTCGATCTCATGACTGACCGTGAGATCATGACTTGGGCTGAAATCAAGATGCTTAACCGACTGAGCACCAAGGTGCCCCTATGGGGTGAATATTTTAATAAAAAGTTTACGTTTCTAGCATAGCTTTAAAAAATGCACATCAGAAGGGGAAAAACAGGGGGCGCCTGGGTAGCTCAGTCAGTTAAGCGTCCGACTTCAGTTCAGGTCATGATCTCACGGTTCATGGGTTTGAGCCCCACGTCGGGCTCTATGCTGACGGCTAGCTCAGAGTCTGGAGCCTACTTCGGATTCTGTGTCTCCCTCTCTTTCTGACCCTCCCCTGCTCACACTGTCTCTCTCTCTCTCTCTCTCTCTCAGAAATAAATAAAACATGAAAAAAATTCTTTTTAAAAAAAGGGGGAAAAACAGGAATTACAGTACAGTGAAAGAAGGGTTGTAATAACTGTCCATCCTTGACATAGGCCTACTGGGAATGGGCGCACAGAGATATGTTATTGGTGGAATTATGAGTGATTTTTTTCTTCTTTAATTTCCTTTTTCTATATTATTACTATAATAAGTGCTATTTAAAATACCTATTTGCCCTTCTCATAATGGTTCTTGCTGTATTCAGAGAATGGCAATTTGATTTCCTTCTGGTTCCTCCTATTCTTTGTAACATAGGAATGCTGGATCTGGGAGTAAGAGAGCCAGCACCATTCCAGCTTTATTATAAAGTGTATTTAGAGGCGCCTGGGTGGCTTAGTCGGTTAAACGTCCGACTTTCGCTCAGGTCATGATCTCGCGGTTTGTGGGTTCGAGCCCCGCGTCGGGCTCTGTACTGACTGCCAGCTCAGAGCCTGGAGCCTGTTTCAGAGTCTGTCACTCCCTCTCTCTCTGACCTTCCCCTGCTCATGCGGTCTCTCTCTCTCCTAGAAATAAATAAATAAAACATTTAAAAAATAAATAAATAAAGTGTATTTATTTAATTTTGAGATAGAGGGCAAAGGATAGAGAATACCAAGCAGGCTCCACATTGTAAGTGTGGAGTCCGATGTGGGGCTCGAACTCATTAATTGCATGACCATGACCTGAGCTGAAATTAAGAGTCAGACGACGCTTAAAGGACTGAGCCACCCAGCCATCCCCCCCCCCCCCAGCTTTATTCTAATTAGGAGTGTCACAGGGCACCTGGGTGGCTCAGTCGGTTAAGCATCCGACTTCGGCTCAGGTCATGATATCATGGTTTGTGGGTTTGAGCCCCGCATCCGGCTCTGTGCTGACAGCCAGCTCAGAGTTCGGAGCCTGTTTCAGATTCTGTATCTCCCTTTCTCTCTGACCCTCCTCTGCTCATGCTGTCTCTCTCTCTCTGAAATAAATAAAACATAAAAAAAAAATTTTTTAAACAAGGAGTGTCACACTTTTTCCCTAATTTATAAAAGCAGCACATCAGAGATCTCTTTAGTTTGTTACTGTTTAAGTCCTGTGGTCACATTACCCTAGGAAAGGGTGAGTGATCTTGAGAGTTATAGGAACTTGACAAGGGGACACCTGTACCACAGTAAGTCTTTGCATGGGGAAGGACAGGAAATAAGGGTTAATCTAACTGCTCCACCTGTGCTTAGGTACTGAAGAAGACCTGGAATTCTACGTCAGGAAGTGTGGTGACATCCTTGGAGTAACCAGTAAACTACCAAAGGATCAACAAGATGCCAAACATATCCTTGAGCACATCTTCTTCCAAGTGGTGGAGTTCAAGAAATTGAATCAGGTAGAGTCTAGAAAGCTCACTGAAGTGGAAGCCCACTTGGGATCTTGGTATGGTATCTTCCCTAAACTGGAAATCTCTTATTTTATGCCATTCATTCATTCTGCAAGTATTTATTATCTACTAGACAAAACAGACAACAACCCCTGCACTTCTATTCTAGCTGGAGGAGCTTGGCAATAGACAGTAAACATAGTAGAGAAGTAAGTCACATTGTATGATAGAAGGTGATGGCATAGAGAAAGTAGAGCAGGGACCAAGTGTGCTGATGTGGCAGTATTAAATAGGGTAGTGAGGGAAGGTCTCACTACAAAGGTGACATTGGAGCAAAGCCCTGGAAGTGTTGAGGAATTTTGCCATGCATCCTGGGAGACGAGTGTCCCTGGCAGAGGAGAGACCTGTGCAAAGTTCTGAAGGCTGGGCTTAGCCTGGCTTTTTGGGGGCATAGCAGTGATGCCAGTGTTGCTAAAGAGACCTGAGCATGGGATACAGAAACAGGCCATGAGGTCAGCACCTTATGTCAGAAATCATCTTTCTCTGGACTGAGGTCCAAGGACTTTAAAATTATGCCTGGCCTTCATTGTGTCTATTCCTTGATGAGATTTGTAAAATTAAATGTTCAACCACTGTTGTAAATGGGCATTTATATACTACCTATTCTACCGATGGGAGAATAAATTTGTCCCGCTTTTCCGGAGATCTTTTTTATATTGTTCAAAAGCCCTCAAAATGTATGTTCCTTTGACACAGCAATTCTAATCCTCAGAATTTGTCTTAGTAATATAATCCTGAATGTGTATAGATTTACCAACCAGGATCCTTTGTGTAGCATTGTTTTAATAGAAGAAAAATCTTCATCAGTATGGAACTAGTTAAGTACCTAGGGTGCATCTCTAAGATTAAAAATGTTTAGAAGAATGTTTAAGGACTCGGGAAGACATGCAGGATATGGTAAGTGGGGTTGTGGGGGAAGGGCTATAAATATATACATACTTAGGTTTGTATGTCCTGAGTGGAAAGGTTGGAATTTACTGGCAGGGGCTGACTCTGCTGGGTACTCACGGTGCTAGAGGTCGGGGCTGTGGTAGTAAACAAGATGAAGGTGGCCTTTGCGATCTCTTCCTGAGCCACATGCAGTGGAGGAGACTGGAATACTATAGGGGCAATTACAGCACTTGGAGATAAATGCCATGGGGAACCCAGAAGTGAGTTGATATAACTGCGGAGCACTGAAATGGGGGCTGGCGCTCATGTAGGTTCTCAGAAGTACTCACCCTGCGGGCAAGGCAGAGACAGGTCCCTAACGCCCAGATAGGAAGTCTGGTGTGGTTTTTGCCTCGGTGCCTTCTGTATTTGCTCCCTGCTCATTGTGGTGGGTGGTGGGCAGTAGTCAAAAGCCCTGTCCTGATAGGGAAAACTTGATTCTTCAGCTGGATTCAGCCTTAAAGCCAGAGATTACTGTGTGTCCCAACTGATGATGATTCAGAATCTTAATCAAAGTATAAAACACCAGACTTCCCATTTCATACTTTGTACTGAAATACTGTCTTATTCCCTCATTCAGGAACATGACATTGATACAAGTGAACCAGCCTTCCAGAACAATTTCTGAGGACCATGCCTCTTGAAGCGTCTTCTGCCTCCTGATTCTCTTTGTAAACTAGTTTTGAATTGTTCCTCAATTCCTTATCAAAATTGTCTATACAGTCTTTCCTCCAACTCTTTCCTCCATGAGTTGTGGAATGTCTGCATTTTTCTGTAGTGCCCAGATAAGTATAACGTTTCTAACAAGATCCTTATGTAAGATACATTCCATTTTTAAGATTAAATCTGACTGAATCTGTACTTTTATAATTTATGAAAGTCTTTCATTGAAGTCTTTTTTTCTGACTATAGTTCTGAATTCCAGTCTCCTTTATCAAAGGCATAAATGTCAAGATTATGAATATTATTAAGGTTTTGGACTAGCTCAAGGATATAAAACAAACTTAACCTGCATGATCTGTTTGCCCAATGTGCTTAATGAAAAAGATGAAATAGTAGATAGATACCTTCCTCACATAGATCACTCACCCCTTCATTTCCCAGCTGCCCACAGGACACAACCATTTGGAGGCTGTTGTCTCCATTCACACTTTGTCACCCTCCTCTGAGCTCCTGAAGCACTGAGTTGTCATTTTGTGTTATGATGATGTGATGTGATCATCTGTCCCAAGGACAATGGGAAAGACTGTACATGCTTGAATGGGACAGCTGTGTACTGGGTACGCTGGGAACCTGCTTTGGTGGTTGCTGAACGCCAGAAAGAAGATTGCAGAGCCACTGCCAGTGTGGAAGGACTGTGTTGCAGTGGGAACAGTTTAGCTGGTGGGTTCTATAAAGATGAGAACTGTGGAAGAGGCCATTTATGGAGAGTGGGATATAACCCCAAGAGGAAGTAATGAGGATGAACTTAAGTGCTGGTGTAGGAAAGATGGCATTTTGAAATAGATTTGGTCTGATGGTTGGAAGGTCAGATTGGCAAGAATTTGAGCCTGATATCCTGGGAAGTGGTGGAACAAATGGAAGATGGAGATTCTGAGGGGTGAGCTGCTTTGGAGCATATGAATCCAGTTGAGATGATGGCAGTTCATACCAGTGGAAATAACCAGTAAATAGCTAGAAATCCCTGAGGTTTAGAAAGGATGTCGATATTTTTCATATGGAGTTGATAACTGAAGTCATGAGAACAGTCTACTAAGGGATTAACATTTTTAGAAATTCAAACCCTTAGCAAGAGAGGCTCACATCCTGAATTTCAAATTATTCCCATTAAAGCTCTGCTCACAGGCTTCCATTCTCTCACACACTCAAGCCCTAGTGCAGGGCTTATTCAGAGTAGCCAAGCCAGAGCAGTCTTTGGGAAAGGGGAGACCACTTTGCTCAGAGGGCAGAATCTGGAGGCCAGCTGAGAGAAAACCAGCCATAGAACAACTGGAGTGTTGTGACAATATATTTGGAATATATTTCAGAAGCGTACTCAACTGTTATCTCACAGCCCATATCCTCTTCTGTGGGTTTGATGCTTCTGCAATTGAGAGGTGAGGTCCATGTTCCCTCCCTCTGAATTAGGCACTATAGTGGAAGTGACACTGACTTCTGAAGCTAGGTCATCAAAGGTCATCATACAGCTTTTGCCTAGTTCTCTTGGGACACTCGCCTTTAGAGCCACAAGCCAACAATGCAAGAAGTCTGAGGCCTCTTGGATAGACTGTGTGGGTAGTCCATGTTATAGGTGTCCTGGCCAACAGCTAGGGGTCCCAACCTATACCAGCATCACCTGCTAAACATGTGAGTGAAGACACCTCCACGTGATTCCTGTCTCCAGCATCAAGTCACCCCTAGCCTTTGAGTTGTCCGAGCTGAGGCCACAGACATGGAGCAGACAAGCTGTCCCTATACCTTTCTCAATTCCTGACCCACAGAATCCACAAACATTATAAAATCACAGTTTAAGCCACTAATTTGGAGTAGTTTGTTATGTAGAAATAGATAATTAGAACATATACCTACAGTTTTATTTATTTAAAAAATTTTTTTTAATGTTTTATTTATTTTTCAGAGAGAGACAGAGAGACAGCGTGAGCAGGGGAGGGTCAGAGAGAGGGAGATACAGAATCTGAAGACAGGCTCCAGGCTCTGAGCTGGCTGTCAGCACAGAGCCCGACGCAGGCTCGAACCAACGAACCGTGAGATAATGACCTGAGCAGAAGTCAGATGCATAACCGACTGAGCCACCCAGGCGCTCCAATACCTACGGTTTTAGCAAGAACTTTTTATTTGAATTCAGTCCAACTTTACTTCCCAAAGGGGACTCAGAGGCCTACAGAGACCTAGGGGCAGAGGAGCACTGACAGCCTGCTTACTAACCTAGAGGTGTTCCCATTACGTGGACTTGGGAAGGTGGCCTGGGAGGGGGCAAAGCCTGTCCTGTCATGGGTCATCTGGCTTTTTCCCTTGTCGCAAAGATGTATGTTTTTTCCCAACTTTTGAAAAATTTGAAGCATCTAGAAAAGTGGAAAGAATAGCATAATAAATACCAGTACCGGAGCGCCTGGGTGGCTTAGTTGGTTAAGCGTCCGACTTTCGCTTAGGTCATGATCTCGCGGTTCGTGGATTCGGGCCCCGCGTCAGGCTCTGTGCTAACTGCCAGCTCAGAGCCTGGAGACTGTTTCAGTCTGTGACTCCCTCTCTCTCTGACCCTCCCCTGCTCGTGCTCTCTCTCTCTCTCTCTCTCCTAGAAATAAAAAAATTAAAAAAAAAAAAACAAAAACAATAAATCATAGTACCAGTCTTAGTGGGTAACAGCATAAAAGTAACTGTTGGAGATCTTATTTGTTGAACTCAGATACATCTCTGCTCAGAGAAACTGGAGTGTCAGAAGAGGAGATACAATGGGAAAGGGGAGATAACATGTTGGGGACAAACGTCTCTCCTCTCCCCAAGAGCAAGATGGAAAATTTGTGGTTTCTTATGGTTCACAGATCTACAGTCCAGCTTTTGCTGTTATTTATTTATAAAACCAAATATGAGAGGTTTTACTAAAACGGTTCCCTAAAAGGTTCTAGAGTTGTTACGTATGCCCTAATGAAATTTTTTTTAAAAATTAGGTAATATCTATGCATGGAACTGGAGGATTTTGAAGAGAACGAATTTCACCCTCCTCAGCCATTCATTTCCCCATTCTGCAACAATGTCATCAATTTCTTCCGCTACCTTCAAAAGACAGGAAGAAATCATTTACTTTAAAGATAATAAATCTTACTTAAACCAAATCTTACCATGAAGCCTACCACGGTTTATATTAGCGCTGTGCTTCTGCAGCTCACCATCTAACTGGGGAGAGAAATTAACTTCGTAGAATCGCAAATGGTTACGCGCAAATGGTAGCACGAAGGAAACCTGCATCGTCCGGAGCCCGTGCTGGGCTGCCGAAATACTCGGGGAGTCAGGGCCGGGTGGAGGCAGAACGGCGACCACTGGACGCCAACTCCCGTGACCGCCATGAGGTCGGTGGCCGACCACCTCCCTGACCTGCTCCCTCTCAACCCCTGGCCCTTTTTTTTCACCCGTCCTCCGAACGACCCGAAACGACAGGCGTAGGGGGAAGCCTCCCAGCTACTGCAGCTTCAAGGGACGGCGCGGCACTGGCGGGATCACGCGCCAGGCAGCAGCCGGAGGCAAAGCTGTCTTGCGCTCCACAGCCGGGCAGCCAGCCTCCAAGAGGACTCCGAGCGCAGGCGCCCCCTAGTGACGTCAGGAGGCGCGACTCCCGAGATGCTTCGCGCCGCGCTTGAGACCAAGCGCGCCCGGCAATGCCACCGCTCAGTTATTCTTGCGTCCCCGTTCACCGGCTGGGCAGTTCGAAACAGGTCACGTCACTCGCTCCGGATCACAGCGAGCGGCGACAGACCGCCACGTGGACTCCAAAGCTTGATTTTCATCTCATCTTCCCAGGTGTGGGTGATGAGGCCGCCGTGTGCCATGGGTGGCCGCGGGGCATGGCCAAGCTGTGGAGGCGGATTCCACCGCCGCCGGAAGAGGCTTTGGCGTCCCTCGGCAGGACCATCCCTGACTTTGTCCACCTCCTGACCTGCGAGTCCTTCCCTGCTTGGTTGCTGGACAAGTGACACGAACTCAGTTTGGGAAAGCTGATGCCCGGAAAGCCCAGGGTAGAGGTCAGGGCTGTGGGCTGAACATGCTGTGTGTATAAAGCAGCCCAGGGCCCTGACACCTGTATCGGAAACGCCAGAAGTTTGGATTAAATGGTTTCTGAAATTCTCATTCTATGCAGTTGCAAAAATGAGGACACAGCAGGGGCCGGCATGATCTGGACAAACCCAGCAGAATTGCTTCCCTTGTTCTGTGGTCAGTGACCACACACCTGAGTGGGCACCCCTAGAATTATACAAATGGAACATATCAGTCACTCCCGCAAATTCCTTCTGTCCCTTTGTAATCCCTTCTATGCAACCATTGTCATTTTGATTGGTTCTGTTATGCAATTTCTACAGTTATATGTAAATGAGATCATGCAATATCCACTTTCTGGCTTTTAACATAATTATTTTTGAGATTCATATTGTATCAATAATTCTTTTTTATTATTGGGCAGTATTTCACTGTATGGATATATTTATTTTATATCTATTATTTGTTTACCCAGTCATCTGTTGATGGACATTTGGGTTGTTTACAGTTTGGGGCTATTACAAACAAAGCTATATAAAAACTTCTGTGTCGAGCGCCTGGGTGGCTTAGTTGGTTAAGCGTCCGACTTTCGCTTAGGTCATGATCTCGCGGTTCGTGGGTTCGAGCCCCACGTCGGGCTCTGTGCTGACTGCCAGCTCAGAGCCTGGAGCCTGTTTCAGAATCTGTCACTCCCTCTCTCTCTGACACTCCCCTGCTCTCTCTCTCTCTCTCTCTCCTAGAAATAAATAAAACATTAAAAAATAAATAAAAATTAAAAAAATAAAAATAAAAACTTCTGTGTGGACATACGCACTCATTTTTCTTGTCTCCATGTGGCTGGATGGTTTTGTGTTTCCCTGATGACCTGGTACTGAGCACCTTTTTGTGTGCTCTTGTCACTGGATATATTTTGAAGGTAGAGTTTGAGGGTAGAAACAATAGGAATTGCAGATGGATCAGATAAGTGATGTGAGAGAAGAGTCAAAATGACTTCAACTCTGCCCAATCCCTGATTACTCATTAATATTTCTTCACTCTGGCATGCAGTGGCTATTTCCTCTGGTTGAAGTGCTATTCCCCACATTAGCTACCTTGCAAATTCCTAAACCACCAAAGTCTGGAGAGCCTTCGGTGACCCTTTTGGGTGGGCACCCACAGCCTCTGAAGTTTATCTTCACCCTTATAGATCTACTTTTCTGTTTACTCGTTGTCTACCCTATTAGCTGATGAGTTTCTGGAGAGTGTGGATGGTTAGATTGACTCATAATGACTGGGCCCTGGCTGCAGCCCAGTCTCAATCATTTCAGCATATTTTCACAAACAGCATCCATTATATTTACATTTCAAATTACGGGTGCTTTATGTCAAGCTATGAGCCCACTAGCAGTATGATCATGGCAACTTTCCTAAGTTGAATATTTTGCTGTTTTTCCCCACTGAAACTCAAAGATAGGTGCTTTGCAAATAGTTACTCATAAAATCTCAATCTTTCGAGAAGTGAGTGAGAAGATTTTTCTGTAGAGGTCGGACTCCTTGCAGCAGGTAATTGAACTACTTTCCCTGCACTGGGGAATCCACCCCGTTGTAGCGACTGTGCCATTTCCGGTCTTGGTACTGGCTTCTCAGGTCTATAGCCAGTTACCTGCTCTCTAGATTCTGTCCTCTACACTGAGACCCTTGAGGGTAGGGCAAAAGTATCTGAAAATTTTCCCTTTGTTTCAAAATCTCTTGATGTCCCATATCTTACTAGATACACTTCAAACTCTGGCATTGAATGTCCTCTCAGTTTTGGTCTATACTAACTCTCTAGCCCAAATGTTAGTGTTGTAATATTTCATTCATTCAATTAAAAAAATGTGTAAAATCCCTTCTGTGAGTACCTACTAGGAGCCAAACATTATGGTAGAGATCTGAAGCTAAAAATGTGAATGTGGAGCTGTCCAGGCTCTTGAGAGAACAATGAAATTGTGGGCGGAGGGAGTATGATAAGAGAATGATGATAAGGAAGGTGCTGAGTAGGTGGAGAGGAAGCCAGGCAGAAGGGCCATGTGATCCTACTTATCATTTACCTGTCTTCAATCAGTGTTTGTTTTGTGTCCAGCTTGGTGCTGGGCCCCCGAGCATTTAATAAGTAGATTTCATCTGTCTTCCCCAAGACCGAGACAGGCCCTGGGTTTGGAGCCTGGGGTGGGGAAGATTGTGGAATAACAAAATGACTGCAGCCTATCCAAGTTGGGCATGTCCAAGAAAGGTTTCCCAGTAGACAGCAGTCAGTAATCAATCCTGGATCCAGGGACCACTCCCAGGTGTGGCTGCACTCAGTATACCTGGGAGTCCCCTCTGCCCAGAGATTTGTTGATATGATGGTAACTGGGGAAACTCACTTGTGGAGATTACCAGATTCCATCAGGCACCAGGGTGATCTCCCTGCTCCCTGACTCACAGCACTGACTCTAGGCTTCTTAGGCTCTAGTGTATTGGTCGAGTCGGCCCCTGTTACAGGTTCCAGGTGGGCTCTCCAGCTGCTTCCTGTCTCTTGCCTTGGACAAATACCTTACCAGAGCTGCCAGGTTCTTTCTCCTGAAATACAACTAGTAATCCATGTGAGAATGTGTGTCGTGTGCAAAGCGGTTTCCTGGACTTCAAAGAGCAAGCATGAGGGCAGCTGAGGAGTCATCGTCATCACCATCATCACTGCAACAACAATAACAACTAAAAGAGTATTTACTAAGGGCCAGGGATTATTCTCAGTGGTTTACACATATTAATTTGTTTAATCCTACAACCATCCTACACAGTAGGTACCAGTGTAGTGATTAAAAGCATAGACACTAGGGGTGTCTGGGTGATTCAGTGGGTAATGTGTTCGACTCTTGGTTTTGGCTCAGGTCACGATCTTGCAGTTCCGTGGGACTGAGCCCTGAGTCGGGCTCTGGGATGGAAGTGGGGAGTCTGCTTGGGATTCTCTGTCTCCCTCTCTCTTCACTCCTCCCCTGCTCTTTGTCTCTCTCAAAATAAATAAATAAACATTAAAAAAAGAGCATAGACTCTAGACTAGATAACCCAGGTTTGAATCCCTGCTATGCCATTTACCAGTAGTATTGGGGGTAAGAGGGACACCTGTGTGTCAGTTTCCCCATTGGCCAAAAGAGGTTCATTCTAACACTACCTCATAGCATTGTTATGAGGACTAAATGAATTAAAATTTATAACACATACATAACAGTGGATGGCACATCCATTGTAAAAGCTATCTCAGTTTTTGATAAATCTAATTATTACAGCTGAGAAAACAGAGGTAGATGAGTTAAGTAATTTGCCTAAGATCACACAAGTAGTAAATGATGGTGCTGGGAATCAAACTCCAAGAAGTCTGGCTTCAGAGTCCACACTCTTAAATATCATGCTCTAGCAATGAAGAGGGGATGTCCGCGTGAATTACTTTATGAAGGAAGTGGGTGGGGGAAGACCTGAATTAATTGATGTGGAAGCTTCTGGCACTTAAGATGTCAGTGTTCCTTCTTCTATGGTAAATGAAGTTTGCAGCAGCTGGCTAGGCTGGCCCCAGGTGGCCTGTAAGGTGGCCTTTTCCTCAGATTTCAGGAAGAGGAATCTAGCTAGGACGCAGCAGGGGCCAAGACGCTGGGGTTCAGCCAGGTTTCCCCAGGCTCCTGTCTCATAGTTCATTTACCTTCCTCTCAGAGCATTCTTCCCAGGGAGCCCGGTGTGACCTGACTCTTGGAAGGTACTTGGTAAATGGCAACTTAAAATGGAAAATGCTCGCTAAGCCTCTAAGAGTTTAAGCCCTTGAACAGTTCTGGGCCCTGGGGATACTGCGGGAATTGAGAGGCTACTTGGACTTCACCGTGCCCATAGTTCGGAGGGGAAAACGCGCTGGTCAACAAGCAGATGGTGGGCAGGGAACCCCAAGGATAGATTGGAATTCGGTGCGAGCGGCGGGAAGTGTTCCCGGCCAGATAATGGCCCACGCAGAGGCAAAAGGCCAGGAGGCTAGCTAGTTTCCTTTGGCTAGGGGCAGGGTGGTGATCTGGCAGAATCCTATAAGCCTGTTTAGGGAGTATTTTACCCTGAGGGAGGGGAGAGGGGTTTTTTTTGTTCCGGAGAGGAAAGATTGGTTTTGCATTTTGGGAAGCTCACTCGGGCTGCTGGGAGTTGAGCCGAGCGAGAGCCATCGAATTCGAGGCTGGAGAGGAAGCAGGGAGACAGTTCCAAGGCACAGACCCTGCCTAGGTAGGGGTGACGTGACGGAGGAGCGGCTTGGAGTAGCGCTTAGGGTTTTTGCACAGGCCGTTTCCCCGGCCTGATTCATCCCTCCCTTTCCTCAGTCGGCTGGGTGGGCAACACCTGGGCCACCCCGGACCCACCACACTTGGCCTAGGTCCGGGCTCAGTCAAATGGCGGCCGGCTCAGGACCGCAAATCCCAAGACCCAATGCGATCACCCCCGGTCTTCCCGGCCCCACCCCGACGCTCGCTGGGTACCCCCAGACTCGAGCTCCCGGCCCCGGGGGGCTTCAGAGCTCTGGGAGGGGGCGGAGCTCGCCTGTCCGCAGGCCCCGCCCCCACGCAGCCTGCAGGCTCCGCCCGGCGCACGCCCGCCCGCCCGCGCGCCAGGCCCGGGCGGCGCCGACGCGCTTGGCGGGAGATAGAAAAGTGCTTCTGTGCGCGCCGGCGGCGGCCGCGGTGCCTGCGAGCGGCGGCGGGACCTGCGGACAGGCTGACGGCTCCCAGCGCGGCCCCGGGGCCCGGAGCGGCCTGAACAGCCGCGCCTGACCCCGGCCCGGCTACCGCTCCGGGCTCAGCCGGCGGGCGGGCGAGCGCGGCGCGGCCCGGGCCGGGGGGATGTCTCGGCGGACGCGCGGGTGAGCGGAGCCGGGCGGCAGTGGGCTCCCCCCACCTTCCCTTCCACCCTGACCCTTGCCCCCACCCCACCTCCACCCTCGCCGTGGCCCCTCCGGGCGGGGCGGGGCTTCCGCGGGAATTGCCGCGTACCGGGTAGCCCGAGGCAGTGGGGGGGGCCTGCGCGAAGTCGGGGGGCTCTTAGGGTCCCCTTGCTCCGCTCCCCGGGCGTGCTGGGCCTTGGAGCCGGGGCGGGCGGGTCTCCTGGGACCCGGGCCAAGCCCTGCATGATGTCATTTTGTCTCCCGCCTAATTGCGGGGTGGGGGTGGGATGGCGGTGTCAGCTGCTAGGGCCTTTACTGGGGAGGGAGGCGACCCCTGGGGTGGGAACATGATTCTCCCTCCAAGTCGCAGCGACGGGGAAACCAAAGCCTGTAGGACTTTTAGTTACTTAGTGATTTAGCCTATTTGGACTGATACTTGGCGGAGGGCGTTTCTTCTCCACATTACGGGAAGTACAGAGCACCCCCAGCCCTCTCCGGCCTGAGAAGGGTGTCGGGGGGAGGGGACTCGTGTGTCTCCCCTCCCCCCCTCCCGTCTAATCGTCCCCAACCTGAGTGTCGGGCCCCAGCTCGGTTTAGTTTCAGAGACCTGTGTTCCTGTTCCACATGAGGAGTTTGGAGCAGCAGGGGTAGAAGGTGAGGGGAAGAGAGACATATGCATATCAAGACCGCTCTGGGGCCAAGGCAGGAACTGCGGGCTCCATTTTACTTATTCCCCCAGAGAATAAGTGGCAGCGTGGAACCTGGAACCTCGTGTGTGGGGTTCCAGGTCCCTGCCTACACCTGTGTGCCTGGGGCCTGACCTCGGCTTTTCACCAGTCTGGAAAGTCCGAGGACAAAGGGGTCCTGCCTGCCCTGTTCCCTCCCTGGAATCGGCAGCCCCTTAACCGTAACTGCCTCTTCCCTTGGTGTTTGCCCCCTCTGGCGGAGCGTGGAGACTTGAGAAGCACTCACTTCTCGAGTAGGAAGCCTCTGATCCCTGGGCAGTGGTCAGGGTGCTCTCACAGGCTCTGCCGTCCTCAGGCCACCATTTCCCAGGGCAGCTCCAGTTCCCAGGAGGAGTTTTCTGGTCAGGCACCTGTGGGAACCTGTCCTGATTTTTGGTGCTGGAAATGTTACCCCAGGGAATGACCCAAAGCCCCAGGACACCCCCAGGCCCACTGCCACTTCTCCCCTGGGGCTCAGTGGAGGACCCCCTTCCCATGTGAGGGATAGTTTGCGTCCTGGCACCCCGCAGCCCCTTAGCTCCATTCTTGGCCACTTGCTGTAACTCTCCTCTGCACCAGTGCCCCCACTTCCCGCTCGGCTTCTGACTCACCCGGCCTGGAGCAGAGCCCAGAACATCGAAGGGCATAGAAAGGGTGTGTTGGACCAACATGTGGCTGCCACCACCGGCTTGCTCTCTGCTTTTTCAGCTGGGATTACAGGGTGAGGGCTTGAAGATGCAGGTCTGGAGCCTGGCTTTGTGGACTTGGCGAGTGGCATCCCCCCCCCCCACCGCCCCGTCAGCCTTAATTTCCACATCTATTAAATGGAGATATTGGGAATGCCAGTGAAGTAGAAGGTTAGCTCCATGTTGATGATATATCTTATATACTATCTCACAAGTCTCCCAGCTGAGTTGCTTGTCCCCAATAAAGTGTTGGAGCACCAGAGAGTGTGCTTGAAGGAACATTTACTGGGCTTCTATTAGAATCTGGGTGCTAGAGAACCAAACATGGTTTCTGTTAGAAGTCTGGGTGCAGTTGATTTCAAAGGCAGCTTCATTCTGTTAGTATCTTGTGAAGTTTTTGCCCCCTACTTTGTGTTGGAGGAAGACCCTATGAATGGGGTCAGGGAAGACCCAGCAAGGCTGAATTCTAGCTCCTGTGACCCATGTATTCCTGGGTTTAGACACTGTCCATCCCTTCTGTTTCTACTTCGAAAAGATTTACTTTAATTAGCATTTCTTATCAACCAGTGGGCAGCAGAATTAATGTTTACTTATTAATTTGGGGACCCGGTCATTCCCTGAGCAAACATTTCTTAAGGCTTTTGGTGACAGGTCCCAAAGGGGGGGTCTCATTCTGAGACAGGAGGCTTTCCAGGGTGTGGGAGCACAAGTGACTCTAGGAAGATGCTGAGCTCTGGAGAAGGGGAAGGAAGATGGACATGCAAGGAAGTCCTTGTCCTTTTGGAACAAGGCTTGTGCTTGCCTTGCTTGTTTGGAAATGGCTTTTCCCACCTACAGACACCTGACTTAGGAATGTGCCTGACAGATGACCTGAGGCAGTCCCACTGCTTGGAGTTGGGAGCTTACTAACCTTCCCCTGCCTCCGCCCCCAGCAGCTGACATTCCTAGAGGTGGATAGTGTAATTTCTATTTGCGTAATCATTAAACCAGATAAATATGACGATTTTGGAGGAACTTGAAAAACTGCCTCTTAGAACGTAAAAACATCCCGAAGACCAGGTTTTCATACTTTGATTTTCCCCTCCATAAACAATGATTGGAAAATGTACATAGTCACTGACGTTATGTATTAAATATTATTCTCAGATAACCAATATTTCTTGAAATCCTGGTACTTGGTGATTGCATATATCATCAGGCTTAATCCTTAAAATCCATAAAATTTAAAACAGTTCTGTCCAAAGGAAAAATTAAAAAATTTTTTTAAATAGTTGATTTATTTTTGAGAGAGAGACTGAGTGTGAACAGGGAAGGGGCAGAGATAGAGAAAGAGAGAGAGACACCACATAGAATCCGAAGCAGGATCCAGGCTTCGAGCTGTCAGTATAGAGCCCAATATGGGGCTCGAACCCATGAACCATGAGATCATGACCTGGGCTGAAGTCAGAAGCTCAACTGACTGAGCCACCCAGGTGCCCCCAAAAGAAAATATTAAATGGGTGTCTGGTTTGGAATATCATAATATTCTCGGTGAAGCCTTTTTTTTGAAGCTTTTGAAATCATTAGGGTGTTTGTAAAAATAAAAGAAGAAAGAAGAAAATAAAAATAGCCCATAACCCCAATTCATTAAAGAATTAAAAAAAAAGATGAGGGGGGGCGCTTGGGTGGCTTAGTCGGTTAAGCGTCTGACTTTCACTTAGGTCATGATCTCACGGTTCGTGGGTTCAGGCCCCGCGTCGGGCTCTGTGCTGGCAGCTAGCTCGGAGCCTGGAGCTGTTTCTAATTCTGTGTCTCCCTCTCTCTCTGACCCTCCCCTGCTCATGCTGTCTCTCTCTCTCTCCTAGAAATAAATAAAACATTAAAAAATTAAAAAAAAAAAAAAAAAGACGAGGGTGGACATATCAAAAGTAGAACATGAAAGGCAGTCTCCCCTAAGCCTTTACCTAGAGATTACTGTCCATCACATAGCAGTGTGTGAGGACACATGTCCTTGACCCTTAGCTTGCTCTCCCTGCAGTGAGGAGCTGGATGAGCTGCACTACCAGGATACAGATTCAGACGTGCCAGAGCAGAGGGACAGCAAGTGCAAGGTCAAATGGACCCATGAGGAGGTGAGTGACACTGAGGGACATTTTAGGGGAGGGAGGCTGATGGCAGCTGGGGAGCTGGACAGAGAACTGAGGTATGTCTGCCCGATGCCCTAGGGGTGTGATGAAGAGGAGCCAGCTGAAGAGATGGAGGGGTCCTCGGGTTCTCCCCAGCGCCTCTTCTCGGGGCACTCCCAGGGACTCTCCATCTTGAGGACTCTAGGGAGACTGTGTCTCAGACCTCAGGGCCAGCAGTTGCTGTTCTCTCTTGGAAGCTGGTGTGTTCTGCATCATGGGCGTTAATTGTGCTTCTTGTCCTTTTACTGCTAATTCTGCAACCTCCTCTTTATTATTATTTTAAAAAATTGTCTTGAGACGTCCAACTCTGAATTGATTCTCTTTTTATTTAATCACCATCATGGAAGTGTAATTTATATACATTCGAATGCACCTTTTGACAGCGAACAGTTCAATAGTTCTGACAAGTATGTATACCCACATAACCACCACCTTGATTATCCCAGAAAGTTCCCTTTACGGTCCATCTTCCCTGGCTCCAGGCAATGACTAATGTGATGTCTCTTAGTCTGATTTGCTTTGCCTGTTCTTGAATGTCCTGTAAATGAAATCATACGGCTGTATTCTTTTCTATCTGACTTCTTTCGCTTAACGAAATACTTGCTTGATTCAGCAATTTGTTCGTTTTTATTGCTGAATAGCATTCCATTGTATGGGTCTACCACAGTATGTTTCATTTGTTGGTGGGCATTTGGGCTGGTTCCAGTTTGGGGCTATTGTGGTTAGAGCTCCTGGGAGGATTCTTGCTCACATCTTTTTTGAGGATTATGTTTTCATTTCTTTAGGGGAGATAACTTATGTATCGTCCTGGGGTTGCTGTAGGTTTAGTTTTATAGAAACTGCTAGACCTTTCCTAAGGCCTGGACTCTTGTTCTGTCCCCGACTCCTGCTGGCCTTATCTTTTTATTCTACCTCCTTTTTCCTGGGTAGGTTTAGTTGAGGGCTTTTTCCCCCCACTTCGTGTATGAGTTGTAAAACCTTTTGAAATCATGTTTCTACAGAGGGGTGCTAAGCCAGCCTTTTCTGTTCATCCCACTGTGGGCCAGGAGCTATATTCAACTCTTGTTGGCCTAGAAGGACAATCAAGCTGGGGTCCCCAGCCCAGAACAGCTCTCCACTTGAGGTGGAGAGAGAAGACTGCATGGGCCTGTGGACATGCTTTGGTGATCTTTGGTGCTAGCAAGATCAGTGTATGCTCACCATCGTATCTCTCCTTCCTGTGCTGGGGCTCCCAGCACATAGGAGGCACTGGGTAATTGTGAGGGAGAGGTTAATGTTGCCTGAAGAGCTCCGGGAGTTTCATGGATAAGGATTTGGAAACCAAATCAGGGAAGAGTACAAAATGATGGGTATATTAGAATAGGAAATGGATTATAGGTGGAGAAAGGCAAGAAGAAGGGCCCTGGTTTGGTTGAAGGGAAGAGTCCTTGAATGGATTGAATGGGTGAAAGATAGGGACAAAAAGATTGACTGGGGGCAAATCCTGAAGGGCCTTGAATGTCAGGCTCAGTGTGTAGGATTTTGAGCTAGCGGGGTGGAGCCATTGAAGGTTTTTAAAGCAGAGGAATGATCTGAACATAGCTGGGCTTAAGGGGAACTCATCTGCTGTGTGTAGGATGAATGAGATTTGGGGGCAACCTGGGGCCTGGAGACTGGTGCCCAGGGAGTGGGGGAGGGCGCTGCACCAGGCAGCTGTGGAGAGCCTGGGGCAGTGGGATGGAAGTGATAGCAGGAGGAGGCCCCTGGGGTCCAGGAGGAGATGGAGATGAAACAGAAAAATGTCCTTGCCAGTTGTCAGGACAGCAGTGCTAGAGATGGATGTGGGGACATGGGAAGAAGGAGAGTGTTGGCCTGATCAGGCCAGGTGGCAGAGGAGGGCAGGGTGTCTGGGGCTGGCTCAGCTATAGGATTTATGGGGAATTTGCCCAGCTGGTGCTGGGTTGCACTTGAGGGTCTGGATTTCTGTAGTGACCCTGTTTTCTGTCCAGGAGTATGTGTATGTTAAAAAGCATGGAACATTCGCTTTATCATTGTAACCATTTTTAAGTATACAGGTCAGTAGTGTTAAATATATTCCCATTGTGGAGCAGATCTTTAGAACTTCTTCATCTTGCAAAACTGAATTTCTATACTCATTGAACACAGATTCCTCATCACCCTTCCCCCAACTCTTAGGAATCATCTTTCTACTTTTTGTTTCTATGATTTTTGACATATTTATTTAAAATATTTATTTATTTAAGTAATCTTTATACCCAGTGTGGGGCTTGAACTTATGACCCTGATATCAAGTCGCATGCTCCTCCAACTGAACCAGCCAGACACCCCGATTTTGATTATATATATATAAATATATATATATTTAACATATATATAAATATATATATATTTAACATATATATAAATATATATATATTTAACATATATATAAATATATATATTTAACACATATATATAAATATATATATATATATATATATAAACATTTATTTTTGAGAGAGGGAGGGAGGAAGGGAAGGGGCAGAGGCGGCGGGGGGGCGGGTAGACAAAATCTGAGGCAGGCTCCAGGCTCTGAGCTGTCACCACAGAGCCCGAAATGGGGCTCGAACCCACAAGCTGTGAGATCATGTCCTGAGCTGAAATTGGACGCTTAACAGCCAGCCCCCCAGGCCTCCCTCCCAAGCTGATTACTTTCGATACTTCATGAGTGAAATCATATAGTATTTGTCCTTTTCTGATTGGCTTATTTCACCTGTGTCCTCCACGTTCATCTCTGTTGTAGCTTCTAATAGAATTTCCTTCTGTTTTAAGGTCGAATAACATTCCATTGTATGGATATATACCGTAATTTCTTTATTTGTGTATAAAATAGAAAAATCAATATGAGGAATACTTTCCATACTGAACTGCAACCATTTAAAGTACAATTCAGTGAGTTTCAGCAGATGTATAACTGTGAAACTGCCTGCACCATCCCATTATAGGACATTTTCATTAATTTCTAAACACTATTTGCTCCTCTTTGCTGTCCATCCCTTCCTCCCTCCCCTCTGATTTCAGACAACCACCGGCTACGTTTTTGTTCTTACAGATTAGTTGACATTTTCTAAAATGTCATATGCATGGAATCATGCGGTGTGCCCTCTCTTTTTTCACGCATCCTCATAATACTGAGATTTTGTGTTGTTGGGAGAGTCAGCAGTGTATTTTCAGGGGACTATTTTAATGCCTTCTCACTAATTGTGGTTCTGCCCGAGATTCCCCATCTCCACTGCTGCGTTGCTGTCATCTCTGGCCTGGGGGCCTCTAATGGCCTCCCTTCCTCCATTCTGCCCTCTCACAGCCCTTTCCCTGAAGCTGCCGAGGCGAGCTTCATAGTAAGCACATCAGACTGTGACTGCACAAGTGCTCAAATGCATCAGTGGCTTTGTGTGACACAGAGGCCGAAGCGGTTTCGTGTGGGTCCGACCCCTGCCGTGCCCTCCAAAATCATTTTGCGTGCCCCTCTCACTTGCTTCCTGCATCCTGTCTGTACTAGACTACCTTTGAGCCTGTCTCTTGGTCTCCCTGAAGAGGCGGTCACCCCATACCTCTCCATTGGCCCCTAGCCAGCCACAGGACGGCTTTACTTTTGTTTGTGAGAGCCTTTGATTAGCTCCCTCTGGACTGTCATTCCCACAGGTCGGGCAGCTGCGTTGCTGCCTGTTGCTGTGTCTGTCTACCTGGCACAGCGTCGGCGCTCCCTACATGGCTGCATGCGTGAATGAGGCTGTCCCTTGGGCTGCCTCCGTCATGAATGGCTGCTTTCTGCATGTGTGTGAGCTGAGCCCTCTCTTTCTGGCGTTGGCAGGACGAGCAGCTGAGGACCCTGGTGAGGCAGTTCGGGCAGCAAGACTGGAAGTTCCTGGCCAGCCACTTTCCTGTGAGTGCAGTCCCTCGGTGGCCCCCTCCCCCAGAGATAAGGGCTCTGGGTGACCAGTGTGCCTGGGACAGACTTCCTATCAAGGAGAAGAGGGTATTTCTTATCAAGCTGCCCCTGCTCCCCCTATAAAATAAAACAAGCTTTCTAAGCCCTTTCTTCCGAAGCCAGAATTTGAAAGCCCCTGTCATCAGCATCTCCACACAGCAGCCACCGCAGGCCCGGTGGTCTTTCGGCTTTGTGGTCTGCAGTGTGTGACAATGGCACATTTGCATTTCTTCCTGTAAGAAATGCAAACAGTCTCGATAGTGAGACTGAAACTGAAGGGAAGCGTTACTTTTGGCCGGCTTCCTGGCGAGGTCCTCCCCCTCCCCCGCTCCCACCACCACCAGAGCAGCTAGAACCTCCTGGGGATGCAGGTCCCCCTTATCCCCACCCCTAGGACTGCAGGTGTCATAGGGAGGGGATGTGGCAGGAGCTGTTGTTTGGCTTATATCCTGAGTCACTTGACAGCTCAGGGACCAAGTCAGCGGATCCTTTCTACCCCAGTCCTCGCCCTCCCTGCTTCCATGAGATCTGAAACCTTTAGGGAAATAATGCTTTCTCAGAAGCAAAACCCCCTACTTACACCACCAGCTTTTACAGGAATTTATGGCTCATGATGGTGGCCTCCTTGTGTTGGGGGACGGGAGGTAACTTCCTGTAGGGAAATGTGTGTGGCATGTGGGAGTGTAGCACGTGGTGGGTGAAAGGAATGAGACAGAACCTGCCTGAGATAGGCCTGGCCTCTTAAACCCAGTGCTTGGCCAGGGTCCAAGGCTGCTTTCCTTGGAATCCTCACAGGTTCCTGTTCTTTTCCCAGAACCGCACTGACCAGCAATGCCAGTACCGGTGGCTGAGGGTCTTGAATCCAGACCTTGTCAAGGGGCCATGGACCAAAGAGGAGGACCAAAAGGTAACTATCAGGATAATGCCCTGCACACAGTGGGCCTTCACCAACCCCAGAGGATCAAGGGACGGTGAGGCCGTCCTGGGGGTTGGCAAGGATGTCCGGCTGGTCCGTCTCAGGGCCGCAGTGAGGTGAGGCTCATGTGGAGAGAAGGTGCTGTGGTGGGCGTGAGGGAAGGCTGGGTCCCCCTGACTTCACAGGGGCCTTTTCCAAGGTCATTGAGCTGGTCAAAAAGTACGGCACGAAGCAGTGGACGCTGATCGCCAAGCACCTAAAGGGCCGGCTGGGGAAGCAGTGCCGTGAGCGCTGGCACAACCATCTCAACCCTGAGGTGAAGAAGTCCTGCTGGACCGAGGAGGAGGACCGCATCATCTGTGAGGCCCACAAGGTGCTGGGTAACCGCTGGGCCGAGATTGCCAAGATGCTGCCGGGGAGGTGAGCCGCCGGCAGGGGCTGGGGACCAGAGTGGGCAGGGATGTTCCTGGGAAGCGAGGGCATCTGCTGGCCTTCTGGAGGGATGTTCCAAGAGTGAGTCTGATTTCTCTGCGATTGTTCACTTTTCCCAGAAATGAATGAATCTTTCAGATTCTTTCCCAGGGGTTCCTGGGCCTGGCTGTAGGCAGTTCTGGAATAGGGCAGGGAGAAGGAGCCTGGGGACCTCACCTTCCACGTACAGATTTCTCACTTGGTCTCTGTTGGAGCTTTTGCACCATCCCTGCCCTCTGCCAGGGTTGTGAGATCTTTTTTCTAGAGAATAAACCTCTTTTCTCTTACCCGTGTGGTCAAGGCCAGGATCTAGACATGAGAACCACTGCTCAGTTTTCTATTCCTTGCTGGACCTTGTCCCTCCAAGAGCCTCTTGGGTTTTTGGGGAAGCACTGGAAGGACTTGGCTCAATTCTTGCCAGAGTCTTCCTCCAGGGTCAACTCCCAGTCTCCCAAGTTGCTCATTGCTCCCCTAACTGCTTTCCATCTTCTGGAAACTTAGAAAAATCTTTTCTTTGAGGCCGTGTTCTACCCTGTTCTCCATGTCCTTGTGCATTTCCCCCTTACCCAGTTCTGAATCCTTTTGTCTGTCATGGGACTGTGGTCCTGAGAAGGACAGAAGATAAAATGCTGGATGGTGTTAATTCCCCTGAAGTCTCGAACGGTCTACGTTCAGAACTCAAACCCAGTGTGTTATTCGTTTGATGCTTCTCCTAACACTTGGGTTGAAGACTCGGGCCTCTTTCCCGGTGTGGCCTGCTGGGTCTGGCTGGCCACCAGCCTGGCCTTGATGCACTATAACCCTGCCTTACCTGTTGCACTGTAGCTGCTCTGCCCTCCTCTCAGCCCCTCTAGGCCCCGCAGCCATGTTGAGCTCCTTCTGAGAGCGACCTTGTGCTCCTGCGCCGGCCTGGAACACACTCTGCATGTGCCCCTGTGTAGCCAACACACTCTCCTCCTTCAGTCCTTGGTGAGGGGGTGTTATTTTCTCAGAGAAGATTTCTCTGTCCTTCCAGACGTTCCCCAGCGACCTCCCCATAGCTCCCACACCCCTGCCTGGTCAGCGTTCTGTCCTGAGGGCCTCAGTGGGACTGTTTGGAGATGCAGACCTCTCTTTAACTGGTTGTTCAGTCCAGCTGTTGGTGTGTGCTCACAGTTCAGGGGAAGAGCTGACTGTTCACAGTTAGGGGAAAAGCACTTTGCTTGGACCTCCGAGGAAGGAAGTGCCGACTGTGTGCCTGCATATCTGTATTCCAGTATGTGCTGTACTGTAAACTGCCTCGTGCTGCTTACCACTGTGCTGCCGTGCACTTGCGTGGTGCTCCCCTTTCTGTGCTTCTGTACAGCGGCTGCGCTGCCGTGGGCTTCCGTGGTGCTGTCCTCTCTGTGCTTCCATCCTGTGGCTCTGCTGCCGTGGGCTTCCGTGGTGCTGTCCTCTCTGTGCTTCCATCCTGTGGCTCTGCTGCCGTGGGCTTCCGTGGTGCTGTTCTCTCCATGCTTCCGTACAGCGGCTGTGCTGCGGTGGGCTTCTGTGGTGCTGCTCTCCGTGCTTCTGTCCTGTGTCTGCGCTCCCGTGGGCCTCCGTGGTGCTGCTCTCTCCATGCTTCCCTACAGCGTCTGTGCTGCCTTGGGCTTCCGTGGTGCTGTTCTCTCTGTGCTTCTATCCTGTGGCTGCGCTGCCATGGGATTCCGTGGTGCTGTACCACCTGTATCTGTGCACGGCTTCAGCACCATATGCGCTTCCATACTGCTGTTCTAGCCTGTGCTTCTGTACTGCCCTCCTGCCAGGCGCTGCTACCACTGTATGGCTGTCGGCTGGTGCTATTTATACGTCTCTACTGCTGTACTACCCTGTTCTCTACTAATCTGCTGCCATGTGCTGCTGCTGCTCCACTGCTCTATGCTACCACAGTGCCCTGCTGCTCTAGACTTCTAAACCTCATACGCTCCGTCGGCTGTACTGTTCTGTATTTCCATGCCACTACGCACTTTTCTGCTGCTCTGCACTTCTTTCTGCACCAATCTCCCCTTCTGTTACTGCACTTTCCTGTACTTCCATACTGCTCTATTTTTCTTTCATGTTTGTTTATTTTGAGAGAGAAGGACAGAGTGTGAGCAGGGGAGGGGCAGAGAGAGAGGGAGACACAGAATCTGAAGCAGGCCCCAGGCTCTGAGCTGTCAGCACAGAGCCTGATGTAGGGCTCCAACCTATGAACTGCGAGATCATGACCTAAACCGAAGTCGGACACTTAACCGACTGAGCCACTGGTGTGCCCCTCTGTACTGCTCTATTACTCTGTGCCCTGTAGCATTGTGCTGCTCTGTACTTTTTACTATTATATATGTGTCTCTTCGCATAATCTTTAGTAAGTGATGGAGTGTGAAGTAGTCTCTTGATTCTACAGAGAAAGTAGCTGAAATTCAGGGGACCTGTGTTAGACCCTCTGTGTCATTTAGCTCTGCCCTCTGTGGCTATTTTGCAGTCTGGGAGGTGAACCAGGGCTGTATTCCAGGTCACTGTGAGCCTCAAAGTGGAGGTCAGCAGCCAGGGTTTTGCTTCTAGTTTCTACAGGTACAAAGTGAACAGAGAAGGGAATGAGAGCTTGAAAACATTACAGTTGTATGATTTTCCCATAGACTGAATAGAACCTTTGCTTGTTGTGCTGAGATTAGTGGAAATCTGTAAATTGTTGAGAGCTAGAAACGTGTAACTTCATCTTAGAGCTAAGAGACCTCAGAGTCGTCAGGTTGAACCCTCGTTTACAGAAGTGGGAACGCAGCTTAGGAATGTCAGTGACCTGTCAGGCGGCATACTGCCTGCAGAGTTCAAAGGCCCCCTGTTGGCCCCTACAGGACAGACAATGCTGTGAAGAATCACTGGAACTCCACCATCAAAAGGAAGGTGGACACCGGTGGCTTCCTGAGTGAGTCTAAAGACTGCAAGCCCCCTGTGTACTTGCTGCTGGAGCTTGAGGACAAGGACAGCTTCCAGAGTGCCCGCCCTGTGGAAGACCAGGTGAGGTGGTGGCCTGAGGCCACTCAGCCGCAGGGCTTGGTTCTGGGTTTGTCGGGTTGTGTGTTCATCCAAGACCATCTCATTTAATGCCTGTTCTTTCCTTTTCATCTTACTTTCCTTTCCATCTTACTTAGCCACAGCTGTTCATTAGTTCCTGCCACAAGATCTCATGTGGGCCGCACCTCTCATCAGGGCCTTCCCTTGTCCCAGAATTCTGTGCATACCTGACACCTGTTCGTACACAGGTGAAGTACAACAGAGCAAGCTGACCTACGAAATGGAGGATTGGGTTGAAGAGGTCCTAAACCTCCTTTTGTCCAGCGGCTTCCTTCCTACCTGTTGCTCTTTCCAGGTTTTTCATATTAAAAGCATATTTGCAGTTAAAAAAATTAGAGTTATCGAGGTATAATTCACATACAGTAAAATCTTCTGAGTTTAGTGTATAGTTCTTTTTTTATTTTATTTTTTATTTTTAAGAGAGAGCATGCAAGTGAAGAAGGAGCGGGGGGAGGGAGGGTGAGAGAGAATCCCAAGCAGACCCCACACCACCAGGGCAGAGCCTGATGCAGGACTCCAACCCATGAACTGTAAAATCATGACCTGAGCCAAAGTCAGATGCTTAACCGACTGATCCACCCAATGCCCCTATGCAGTTCTTTTTTTTAAAGTTTTACTTTCTCTTTCCTGATTTTTTTGAGTTTGTTTATTTTTGAGAGCAAGTGAGCGGGGGAGGGGCAGAGAGAGAGGGAGACAGAAAATCCCAAGCAGGCTCTGTGCTGTCAGTGCACAAATATGGTATTGCATTTGCAGTTGCAGAAATGTAACCAGTATGTGGATGTTTACATCTCCTATCCTACACTCTGGAGCAAACCTTTATTGATATTTTTAAGCTGTATCTCTAATGATTTATTTTTTTTTTCTCTTTTAAAAAAAGTTTATATATTTATTTTTGAGAGAGAATCCCAAGCAGGCCCTGCACTCTCAGTGCGGGGCCCAATTTGGGGCTTGAATCATAAACCATATCATGACCTGAACCAGAGTTGAATGCTTAGCCAACTGAGCCACCCAGGTGCCTGTCCAGTGATTTATTCTTTTTTTTATATTTAATGTTTGTATATTTTTGAGAGAGACAGAGCATAAGTGAGGTAGGGGCAGAGAAAGAGGGAGACAGAATCTGAAGCAGACTCCAGGCTCTGAGCTGTCAGCACGGAGACTGATGTGGGGCTCAAACTCATAAACCGTGAGATCATGACCTGAGCCGAAGTCAGACACTTAACTGACTGAGCTACCCAAGCGCCCATCTAATGATTTATTCTTGAAAAATAAAGATTTGGGGCACCTGACTGACTCAGTCTGAAGAGCATGTGACTCCTGATCTCGAGGTTGTGAGTTTAGGCTCCATGTTGGGTATTAGAGATTACACACACACACACACACACAAACAAACTTAAAAAAATTTGAAGCAAAAGTGTCCCAAGAATCAAGATTCAACAATGCTGAGTATGTGGTAGGTAATACTTGCTCTGTACTCTGTTCCAGTCTCTTCTGTGGTGAATGAGTGAATAATCTTTTTTTATTTTCTTTATGAGAAGAGAGCTTGAGTGGGGAAGGGCCAGAGGGAGAAGGAGGGAGAGGGAGGGAGAGGGAGAATTTTAAGTAGGCTCCACGCCCAGTGCAGAGCCTGACTCGTCCTAACATGGGCTTAATCTCACAACTGTGAGTTGATATCAGGAGTTGGACACTTAACCAACTGAGCCACCCAGGCACCCCATAAATAATCTTTTTTTTTTTTTTTTTTTTAACCACTCCCCTTTCCCTTTTCCTTCCTGCTAGGTAGAAATTGTGCACCACTCCAGTTTTAGCTCCAGTTCTACGATGCCCTACTGGAGCATTACGTAATGTTTTTGCTTCTTTTGTTGATTTTTCAACTTGAGAGAGATTATCTCCTGATTCCCTGGTACAAATGCTCCTGTGGAGTAACAAACAGTAGAGAAGGATAGAGAATGAAAAGTAAATTGACTTCTTCCGGTTTGGACTCCCCACACATCCCCTAACCAGAGGAGTCTACTTCTGACACTTTCCGGTGTATCTAAGTAATATGTTTCAAGCCTTTTACTTCTGATTGAAGAATCATACGTTCCACAGAGAAACAGTGGGCATCAGCAGATACCAGGTCACCTTTCAGGATAGGGGAAATGGGTAGACCTTCCTCAGTCCCTGAAAATCCTACTTGGTTGAAAGTCTGTGTATTGGCTTGGTTTTTGCCTCTGGCACTTTGTGTCTTGCATCTGGAGCGCTGGCCTTCCTGGGCCAGAATGAGCCTAGATCATGACCCTGAGCACCAGAGGTCAGTTCATCTCCAGCATCATTTTCATGGTTCTATTGTGCTGTTTGTTTAATTATGGTTATATCTAATTTTTAAAATTAGAAACAAAACTTTAATGACTGTCCTTGGAGCTAAAATCACTGCTCATGCGCTCGGTTATGTCTTTAGGAATTCCTGGAGATGGGTTTAGACACATTCTTGAAAAACTTCTAATATGTTTTGCTAGATTATCTTCCAGAAAAAGGTTTGCCTGTTAATGTGCTCATGGGACTACTGTCCTGTTCTCCCCACTCACTGGTCAGTGCTTACAGTTATAATTCTCGTCCTTGTCCTTTGAAAGCAATGCATGATCATTGTAAAGAGTTACAAACTATAGAATTGAATATTATGGAAGGTGAGCCTGCTAATCTCAACTGTCACAGAGAACCAATATATCGTTTAATGTGTTTGCCAACATTTTTTACTAAGGGCAAAAAGGTTAAAATGAGATTGTTATATTTTACTGCCTTACATGTTTTTTAAACCTTTCCATGTCATTGTGTGTATACAGATCTCTATACCATTCTTGACTCTGTCACGTCTTATAACCTATTGATGAACATGTGTCACCATTTCTGTTCATATGCAGCAATGAACATCATTGTTCAAGTTCTTTGTACATTTACCTATTTATATGGCTTAGTTTTACAGATGTGGCATGACTGGGTCAAGTGGTATGGACATTCGAGATTTCCATAGGTCTCACCAAATTGCCATTCGAGTGGCGGCACCATTTTATCCTGTCAGCAACACATGGCATTGCCTGTTTTCCCACACTGTTGTCACCACTGGCTGTGATTATATGAAAATATCTTTGCCAGTTTTATGAGCAACTGTGAAGTATCGTTTGGTTTTGATTTCTTTTACTACTGGTGAGGTTGACCATTTTTCTTTAATGATTTGCTTTTCACTTCTTTTTTTGTCTTTTTAATAATTTGCAAACTTTTATTTATATATCAAGAATATAACTTTTATCATGTAGTAGCTTCGTTTTCCCAGTTTGGGAAACTTGGAGCTTCCTCATCCCTTCACTTTATAAAAGTGTGGTTTATAGGGGCGCCTGGGTGGCTCAGTCGGTTAAGCGTCTGACATCGGCTCAGGTCATGATCTCATGGTTCGTGGGTTCGAGCTCTGCATCGAACTCTGTGCTGACAGCTAGCTGAGAGCGTGGAGCCTGCTTCGGATTCTGTATCTCCCTCTATCTCTGACCCTCCCCTGCTCACGCTGCCTCTCTCTCTCTCTCAGAAATAGATAAAACGTTAAAAAAAAGTGTAGTTTATAGACAGTAAAATTCACCCTTTTAGTACACAGTTCTGTGAATTTTGACAAATGTAACTACAGTCAAGGTGGAGGGCATTTCCATCACCGCCTAAAATTCCCAAGTCCCCAGCCTTTGGCAACCACTTACCTATTTACTGTCTCTATGTAGTTTTATCTTAGTAAGGATGTCATACAAATGGAATTGTACAGTCTGTACTCTTCTGTGACTGTGTTTGTCAGTGATTTGTTCCTTTTTATTGCTGAGTGATATTCTGTCATGCAGGTACCACTCTATCTGTTTACCAGCTGAGAGATGTTGTTTCTAGCTAATATTTACAAATAAAGCTACTATAAGCATCTGTATACAGGATTTTGTGTGAACATGAGTTTTCATTTCTCCTGGGTAAATATCTAGAGGTGGGATTGCTGGGTCATACGTTAAGTGTATTATGAATTCTATATGAAATCGCCAAGCCATTTTCAATGTGGCTATTTTCTGAAGTGGGATTCCCACATTCGAACCTTTAAATAGTGTTTATGGTATTCTTTCTTTCTCCAGTTGTAGCAGTTATAAGTTTTTAATCGAATCTGATGTTTTGTTTATTTGTTTATTTATTTTGAGAGAGAGAGCACACCATGCTTATGAGCAGGGAAGGGGCAGAGAGAGGAGAGAAAATCCAAAGCAGGTTCTGTGCTGTCAGCATGGAGCCCAACGGGGCTCAGTCTCCCGAAACCGCGAGGTAGATCATGACCTGAGCAGAATCCAGAGTCAGATGCTTAACCAACTGAGCCACTCAGGCACCCCAATCAAATCTGTTCTTATCTGCTTTTCTTTCTTTGCTTGTATCACAAACCATTTCCATCCTGTTCGCTTGACCACAATAGTGATAATAGCTACTGTTTAGATTGGGCCCTTTTCATGTCGTTGGATGATTTTCATAACATCCTTGCATGGTAAGCCTTAGTGTCCTCATTTTATTTATTTTATTTAAAAATTGTTTTTAATGTTTTGTTTTGAGAGAGAGAGAGAGACAACGTGAGCAGGAGAGGATCAGAGAGAGGGAGATACAGACTCCGAAGACAGGCTCCAGTCTCTGAGCTAGCTGTCAGCACAGAGCCCTACTCAGGGCTCGAACCCACAAACCGTGAAATCATGACCTGAGCCAAAGTCAGACACTCAACCGACTGAGCCACCCAGGTGCCCCAATTTTCTTGCCTCATTTTACAGGCAAGAAAATTGAACGGGCAGGTCACACAGCTTGCCCAAGATCAGCTAGCAGAAATGGCCAAACCCTGGTTGAATCCAGAGCCCATGTCCTTTCCTTCCAAGGGCGCCATTGCGCCCCTCCCATTGACACGGGATAGCACTCCTTGCCCTCTGGGATGCCTTGTTAATCACATGCTGTTTTCAAGGCTACACTAAGATCTGCTGGGTTAACGTGTTGGCCTCAGTTCCAAGGTTCTGCCAGGAAAGCTATTGCCATACATGATTTTCCTCTACTTGTCTTTTTTTTTTTTTTTTTTTGATCACAAAATTAGCATATACTCATTTTCCAAACATTTATTTTGAAATAATATTTAGCATACAGGAATAGTACAAAGAACTCCCATAATACTCTACTAGATTCATTAGTTGTGTTTGGGTTTTCTTCAAGAATTTTTTTGTAAGTAATCTCTGTACCCAACATGGGGCTCGAACTTAGAACCTTGAGATCAAGATTCACATGCTCCGACTGATCCAGCCAGGTGCCCCTAGATTCATTAGTTTTTAACATTTGCCAGATTTACTTTATCTGTATACACTTAATTGCTTTTTTGTCTGAGCCATTTGAGAAGCCAGTTACACGTACTTACCTCTCTGTTCCTTAATATACTGAATCTGTGTTTCCTAAGAATAAGGACATTTGCTTACATACTCACAGTAGGCTTCTATCCAGTTGAGGGATTTTTAACGCTGAATCAGGACTTTTAACTAATCTACAGTCTATATTCCATTTTCCTGCCCACATTAAAGATAAGACTTTAATTAGTTGTTGTATCTCTTTTGTCTGCTTTTATCTGGAATAGTTCATCAGCCTTTCTTAACCTTTCGTGATGTTGATACCTTTGAAGTATATGATGTTATTTTGTAGACTGCCTCTCAGTTTAGATTCATCTGAGTTTCCTTGTTAGATTCAGATTATGTTTTTTTAAAATTTTGATTAAATTTTTTAAATTAAGTAACCTCTACACCCAATGGGGAGCTCAAACTCCTGACCCTGAGATCAAGAGTCCCGCACTCTACCGACTAAGCCAGCCAGGTGCCCTGGGGTGTGTGATTTTAGGTGGAATACTACATAGTGTGTATCTGATAACTAGAACTCCACAAACAGGGTGCCCTTGTGTCCAACAGGGAAGTCTCATGACCAACTGGCCCTCAGCGCTTCCTGCCGTGAAGGAAGAGGAAAGCAGTGAGGAGGAGGCCATGGCAGCCTCTACTTCTAAGGGGCAGGGAGCTGTCCCTGCAGACCTGGATGGAGTGCGAACACCAGAGCCCTTGGAAGACTTCCCCAAGCGTGAAGACCAGGAGGGCTCCTCACCAGAAACCAGCCTGCCCTACAAGTGGGTGGTGGAGGCTGCAAACCTCCTCATCCCTGCCGTGGAGTCCAGCCTCTCGGAAGCCCTGGACTTGATCGAGTCGGTAATGTTGGTCACAGCACTTCACAGTGGGCCCAGAGCGTGCACCAGCTGGGCCTGCTCTCGTGGGCAGGCATCCTTTCTGTTCACTCCATCGTTCTGCCAACATATCCTGAGGTGATGCTGAGTGCTCGTCTGGGAGCCAGGGCCTGGGGACACAGATAATTGCTGGGCAGCCCCTGTCCTCAGGGACCTCCTGACTTGTGCTATATGGTGCAGGTGGGGTGGGAGGGCTCCCCAGAGGAGGTGACATTGCACTGAGACCTCCAGGATGGAAAGGGGAGGGCGTTTGAGGTCCGTAACTCAGCACGGGAGAGCACAGTGCTTGAGGCACCACGTATGGGGGCTGGGACTGGGGTGCCGAGGGGTTTCTGGTAACTCAGGCTGCACTAGTTGTGGATCGTACCTCTTGGGAGGGAGCTCCTCAGTGGGGGCTGAACCTCTTGATGTGACATCCCAGCTCCTAGCTGTGTCAGCCAAGCCTGCTGTGTAGAGCGAGTTTCAGCAGGTGATGCAAGAGGCCTGGCAACCAAGGGCAGTGGAGTTCAGGGTAAGGCACCCCACATTCACCTTCCCACTTGGGTTTTCCCATCCACGCTAAGAATAATGATGCTGTTTATGGAACATCTACTAAATGCCAGGCTCTGGCTTTAATGTATAATCCATACAGTATCCTGTAAGGTATGTCCTTACTCTCTGTTTTGTAGGTAAGACTGAGGCTCAGAGAGGTCAAGTAGTATCCGTACAGTCACACTGCGAGTAAGTGTGGTGGTCTTGACTGTCTTGACCACCTCGTCTCCAGACCTAGCTGCAGGGTCCAGCTGTGGTATCCCCTCCACTCCAAGAAATTTCAGAGTGGCATGAGAGGCAGGTCTAACGTGTTCCTCAATATGTTCAATAAATAGCCCTGAGGCTGCCGTGTGCAGTCCCTGATTCAGGCCCTAAGGGGAGAGTTGGATGAAAGTTGGTCTACTCCATGCCTGGCACTGTTGGCATTTCATGGTGTTACCTGCCTTCATCCTCAGACTGTTCTGCATCCTCTTCCACTTGGGGGGGGGGAGCTCAGTTTTATTGAGCACCCACTGTATGCCAGGCCAAATGTTTCATTAGTAACTACAGAAGCTGGCATTTGAGTGCCCACTATGTGCCAGGCTCGTTACTTGCTACCTAACATGTATGCTCTTATACAGCGTTTGTGGAAACATTGCTGACTGTTCCCTCAGGCAGTCCTTGTAGGATATGCTTCTGGTCCATTAGAAGCATCAGTCTGGGGCCTCCTCAAGGTTGGGGTTTGCTGCTGGGAGTGTGGGGCCTGCAATCAGCGCTGCCCTGAGCTGGCCTCCACCCTTAGGAATAACTGCCCAGGTTCCTGTGAGTCCCAAGGACCAGCAGTCACCACAGAGGTCTGGGTCTACTCAGGACCAGACCTCCAGGGACCAAAGTGGAAGGTTCCGTCTCCAGCAGCCCTGTGGGTGGGTTGTAATTTACTGGGCAAAGGAAGAAAGAGCTGGGTATGACTCTTGGAATGCTTCTAGAAACTTAGTGACTTTAGCAGATTGTACACTCTCTGGCCTGGAAGGGAGGAAGGTAATGCTTGCCTGGCAGGATTGTTGTGGGATTGGAGACAACTTAGGTGAAGTGGCCAAGGAGGTGCGATGACTGACAGGTACATGGAGCACAGTGGAGCACATTCTCCAGGAATGTGGCTGTGCAGATCAAGACCCTTAAACCCAGTCACACAGCCTCAGGCCTAAGACCCCACTTGTAGGAGTCTCCTTCAAGGAAGTGACCAAAAATGCAGGAGAAGATCCGTATCCAAGATGTTCACGAAGGTGTTAGTTTTACTTTTTTAAAAATTGGAGTGCCTACGTGGCTCAGTTGGTTAAGCCTCTGACTCTTGGTTTCGGCTCAGGTCATGATTTCACAGTTGGTGAGTTTGAGCCCTGCTCCACACTGACAGCATGGAACCTGCTTGGGATTCTCTGTCTCCCTCTCTTTCTCTACCTCTCCCCCACTTGCTATCTCTCTTAAAATAAATAAGTAGACATTTTTTAAAAGTAGGGGGGAAATGTCCAACAGAAGAGGGGAATAGTTAAGTAACTGATATTCATATAATGGAATATTTTACAGTCATAAAAAGTGTTATAGAAATTGAAAATGTATTATATAACTGATACTTACTAATAGTAAATATCTAACTCATAGATAATAGAATTAGGTGTTATTATTGTTGTAATTTTAAGTGGAGAAAAAGCAGGATGTAGAAGTGATTTATTCTAAGATTAAAAACATGCAGAATCCTAGCTATCATTTAGGGAGCTGTGTAAGTGGTAAAATGATAAATGCATGATGATGGTAAATAGGTCAGGCAGAGGATGTGAACAAGGGAGGTGGGCCTGGGGCTTCAGTGATTAGGTTTTTATTTCCTAGACTTCTGATGGGTGTCTGAGTTTTCTTTGTGCTTTTTGTATATATTATGTGTTGATTTTTTTAATTGTTCATTTTTTAACTTTGATTCTTTTACTAAGCATATTAAGCACTTTTTTTAAAAAAAATGTTTATTTTGAGAGAGAGTAAGCAGGGCAAGGGCAGAGAGAGGGAGAAAGAGAATCCCAAGCAAGGTCTCCACTGTCAGCACAGAGCCTGATGAGGGCTTGATCTCATGAACTGTAAGATCATAACTCGAGCTGAAATCAAGAGTCAGATGCTTAACCAACTGAGCAACTCAGGTGCCCTCGCATTGCTTTTTAAAAAGTAACAGGGGTGTCTGCGTAGCTCGGCCGGTTAGGTGTCTGACTTCGGCTCAGGTCATGATCTCATAGTTCATGGGTTCGAGCCTCACATCAGGCTCTGTGCTGACAGCTCAGAGCCTGGAGCCTGCTTCACTTTATGTGTCTCCCTCTCTCTTTGCCCTGCTTGCGCTCTGACTCTCTCTCAAAAATAAATAACATTAAGCAAAGAAGAAAATAAAAAAATAGTGAGCAGCCATGTGTGCAATATGACTTTTGGTATGTTTGCAAATAGAGATATACAGATGTAGAGGACTCCTCAAGGAAACACAAGAAAACGTTGGGAAAGCAGAGTGTTGCAGTGATTCCTAACCTCACTCTCTGGGCAGGACCCTGATGCCTGGTGTGACCTGAGTAAATTTGACCTGCCCGAGGAGCCGTCCGCAGAGGGCAGCAGCAGCAGCAGCCCAGTGCAGCCACAGCCAACGCAGCAGCAGCAGCAGCAGCAGGCACTGTTGGCCCGCCAGCCTGCTGCCCTGGTGCCCAGTGTGACTGAGTACCGTCTGGACGGCCACACCATCTCAGACCTGAGCCGGAGCAGCCGGGGCGAGCTGATCCCCATTTCTCCCAGCACTGAAGTGGGGGGCTTGGGCACTGGCACACCGCCCTCGGTGCTCAAGCGGCAGAAGAAGCGGCGTGTCGCCCTGTCCCCTGTCACGGAGAACAGCGCTAGCCTGTCCTTCATGGACTCCTGTAACAGCCTCACCCCCAAGAGCACACCCGTCAAGACCCTGCCCTTCTCACCCTCCCAGGTGTGTGGACCCCCACCCTGACTGCTCCCTGGGTTCAGTGTGCAGATTCCCGGTGTCTGGTACAGGGACTGGCACATAAGCAGACGTCATTCAGCACATCTTCACTGAGCACCTGCTGTGTGCCAGGCCCTGTGCTAGGTGCTGGAGATGTAGAGTGAGCAAAAACAGGCCTAGGTCCAGCCTCATGAAGTTTATGCCCTGGTGGGAACACCATTTAACAGGAAAGATGCAAATAAATGGGTATGAAGGAGAAGGCTTACAAGTTTGCGAGGGCATTTAGTCTAGGGGGAGGGGGTCATCCTGAGGGCTTGCTTGGCCAGCAAGGGGGAACTGAGCAAAGAAGGGAACAGACTCAATATTTGCTAGAAGAATCTTTTTAATTGTGTACCTGCTCATAGCAGATTTGCCAGCCCTGGGGTGCAAATGTGAGGATGACATAACCATGCCCTTGACGAGGGTGGTGAATACTGAGAGCAGCCTTGTAATTACTTGAATAGAATGGGGTGTGGGAAGTGCTATGGTCATTGAGAGCTTATTGTGTCCTGGATGCTGCTTCTCGGGGCTCTGTAATGAAAGTACTGTTGGGGAGAGCTAAGGAGGGATCCTGTCTTCCCTACACGTCTGGAAGGCCGTTAGAGCTCCCGAGAGATGTTTGAGCTGGGTTTTGTCAGCTTGAACAAAGACCTGGAGATGAGGGAGCAGAGTCTGATGTGAAGTCCAGAGCCAGGGGAGGATGGGGAGGTTGGGGGATGGGGTGGGAGTTTTGGAGGGCTTTCGGTGTGAGTGAGGGGTATGCACTGCCCTGGCAGCCGAGAGGGTGGTGGCGCTCTAAGAGGGTGGACTGGAAGAGCTGGCGAGGGAGGCAGGCTGTGGAGGTCCCATGTCTCCAGACCAGAAGAGGGTGGGCGGAGGCTTTGGATCTCACTATGTCTGGTCCCTGAGCTGTGGGAGAGAGCTAGGCCCAGATGTGGCACATTTTAGGAGACTACCCCCAACATTTGTCCAAGGCTCAAGCCCAGGCCAGTGTTGGGGGCGATTAGTGGTATTTTTCTGTGAGGCCCTGTGTTCATCATGGGTATCCTAAGAAAGTACCCAGATCAGGGGGCTTAAATAATAGAAATTTCATCTTCTCATAGTTCTGGAGGCTGAGATTAAGCATGGGCAGGTTCAGGTTTTTTTGGAGGCCTCTCTGGGTTGTAGACAGCTGTCTCCTCCCTATGTCTTCACATGGTGTCCCTTTGTGTATGTGTCTGTGTCCTGATCTCTTATAATCTCTTACCTCCTTCTCATAGAATTTCTAAGGACACCAGTCATGTTGGATGAGGGCTCACGCTATGGCTTTGTTTCCCCTTAATCATGTCTTTTTGAAGGCTCTGTCTCCAAATGTAGTCACATTCTGAGGTCCTGTAGGTCAGGGTTTCAACGTAGGAATTTGGAGGGGGACAATACACCATTCAGCCCTTACATAGCAGGCCTCAAGTAAAGGCATCTGACAAGAGAATGAAGACGGTGAGCCCTGAGTTGCCCAACAGACAGCCCAGGGTGATGGGAACCCTGCTCAGGGTCACGGACCCAAGGGCTGCACATGGCCCTGGGTTTCCAGGGACACCTTCAGGGCAGAGACGGGGAGAGTAGTGTCGCAGACTTGGCTCAGATCTGGATTTGAGTCTCTAGCACTCAGCGCAAGAACCTTTACCTCTGTAAGGCCCTGCTTCCTTATCTGTAAAATCAGGTGTCATAATAGCACCTACGTCACAGAAGATCTGTCAAAACTATAAGACATTCTTGGTGTGAATGCTAAGCCCTGGTGTGAGGAGGTGCTCCCATCACCACGACCATTGTAACTGTCCCCGGTCCACAGGTCATGTAAGAGCTAGTCTTACTTCTGAAAAGGAGCTGCTCTCAGACTATCAGCTTTCTTTGTCCTGACTGCATGGTCATCAGTGCTGTGAGCACAGGCATGGGGGAGGGGACCTCCCCCAGCATTGCAAAAGCAAAGACTTGGGGGAGTAACAATCCCAGGAGTCTATGCGGTCCTAGCTGATGGGTCTTGTGAGTCTCTTGGTCTTTATTCTGCTCCCAGATCAGGAGGAGCATTCTGTCAGAGAGTAGGGGGTAGGGGCCTAGGGTCTCACCCCACCCCTGCAGGTTGTCACTTTGTCATGTTTCCATCCTCTTCCCTGGCAGTTTCTGAACTTCTGGAACAAACAGGACACACTGGAGCTGGAGAGCCCCTCGCTGACGTCCACCCCCGTGTGCAGCCAGAAGGTGGTCGTCACCACTCCACTGCACCGGGATAAGACACCCCTGCACCAGAAGCATGCTGCGTGAGTGCTGTACCGGCCCACCCCTGCCAGCCCAGGAGCTTGGGCCCCATCCTCTCCCCAAGCCAGGACCAGGATCACCTGTAGAGAAACTTCTGAGACTGTTTCAAGAAGGCAGCCTCCTTCTGGCTACCATGCCTCTTCGTTTTTGTCAGGATAGGCTGGGGCTTCATCTTTGTTCTTCCTCATTTTCATTTCTTAATTTGATGATTTTCTAATCTGCAGACTAGCATCCAGATAGCTATGAGAAAAGTTTCCTAATCTTGTGTGAGTTTCCTGTGCAAGTCCATTGTGCTTGAGTAGCCTTCCATGGAGGACAGAAGTGCCTGATTCTCTCTATCTCTGTGGTGCCCAGTCAGGAGGAGGTCAGGCTGGGAGCTTAGGAAGCTGAGTGTTTCACCTGTACAGGTTGCTTAACCGTGTGCTTTTATGGAAGTGTTTTCACATAAGTGCACTTGCTGTGTCATCCTGACTGAATTCCTGGTAGAGACAGTTGCTTAACTGGTTCTGCTTATTACCTTTGCTGCAGGAGAAGCATTACCTGATTATTTCCTTAGAAAGCTATATAATTCAGGAATCCGCTCAAATTTTGGCCCTTGTAATGAGACATAATGTCAGGAAAGATTTATGAATCCCCTGGTCAGAAATCAGTCTCTCAGCAGTTGACCTAGAGTTGAATTGATATGTTGCATGTAGAGTGCTTCTCTGTTCAAGCCAGAATTTTAAAAATCTAAGACTTTAAGTGGATATGCTGGTGCTGCAGAAGGCACTAATCATTCTGTTTCTTCTTTTTCTTTTCATATGGTTCCTAGTCTGCTGCTGCTGCTCTAGCTTTTCTGTTTTATTTTCCCCCCACATGAAGAAGCATTTCCACTGCTCCTCATTTCTCTATAAATCCATATTTCCTTTTTTCTCTGAAGTCATCTCTTAATGTTGCAGTTTGGTGAATCTGCAAAGTTTGTGTGTCTGAAAAGTTGCCGTAATGTTTGAAAGGTAGTTTTTCTGGGTACAGAACTCTAGGCTGACAGGTTTTTCTTGTGAGTTTTATTTTTATTTATTATTCCTTTGAGGTTTTGTTTTTTTTTTTAATTTTTTTTAATGTTTTATTTATTTTTAGGAGAGAGAGAGAGACAGCGTGAGCAGGGGAGGGTCAGAGAGAGAGGGGGTCACAGACTGAAACAGGCTCCAGGCTCTGAGCTGGCAGTCAGCACAGAGCCCGACGCGGGGCTCGAACCCACGAACCGCGAGATCATGACCTAAGCGAAAGTCGGACGCTTAACCGACTAAGCCACCCAGGAGCCCCTGGCCTGTACCACTTTATTACTTGTTTGTTTGTTTGTTTGTGTTTTATGAGCGAGAGCTCACAAGAGTGTGGGCCAGAGAAGGGCAGAGAGAATCCCAAACAGGCTCCATGCCCGTGCTGAGCCCAACGTGGGGCTCAGTCCCACAAACTCTGGGAACATGACTTGAGCCAAAATTAAGAGTCAGACGCTTAGCCACCTGAGCCACTCAGGCACCCTTCCCTCTGATATTTTTGCATCATTCTGCCTGCTCTCAGGTGGTCTCATGTGTGTGCACTAATTAGTGCCCTGCAGAATACTCAGGGAGGCCCATCTGCAGATGTCTGGGGTTCCGTCTTGTGCAGCCCTCTGCTTTCCTTCCGGCAATGCCGTGTTGTGCATGTGTCTTCGACTCAGGGTCCTGCTGGTTTCCCCCAGTGTCCTCCTCTCCCTGAGCTCTGCCCAGGAGCTGTCCTCACCTGTCTCCCATCTCTCGTGTCCCTGTCCTCTGTCTGTCATCTGGTGCCCAGGGTCTTGAAGCCTATTGTGTCATCCACTGTGTGTTGTTACTCTGTTGTTTCAGGCGGGAGAGTAAATCTGGCCCTGATGTCCCATTTGGGACAGAAGTGGAGATCTGCTACTTCATCTTTAAATCCAGATTCCTATCACAAAGGACTGTTTGGTTTTCCTTATTTGTCTTTCAGAAATTATTTTTGACATCTGCAAGGTGGCACAATAGGCAGTGGTTGTTTGGACTTCATTCCAAATTTGACTAGTTTCCTTGCCCACTAGTTTTATATCCTACCTTTCCCATTTTTCCCTCATAGAAGTTACGGTTTATTGGAAAGGACAGCTCTTTAACAAATAAGCAGAATGTGCTCAGTATATGGTATTTCTAAAGGTGATAGAAACCATGAGGGGGATTATACAGGCCTGGGGAACACAGAGTAAGGGGGGTGGCGTTCTAACTTAGGAGAATGTCAGGGATGGCCCTTTAGGGAGGGGGAGCCATGCAGAATTTGTCAGAGGAATTCAAGGCAGGTTGAACCACAAATGCAGAGACTCCAGGACAGAAACAAGCTTTTTGTGTTTTAAAGAACAAAAATAAGGCCACTAGGTTTGGAGTGAATCTCGTGTAGAGAATGGTAGATGAGAAGTCTGGGGTCACCAGGGCTGTGTGTGAGTGGGGCTGGGCTGTGTTGAGCAGATCTTACTGGTTCATAAAGCACAAACCTTCTTCACTTCTAAAATGTGGTTATGTTCTGGGTTAGATGGGGTGCTTTTTGAGTTCTTCCCAGAGAAGAGGCTGTGAGCAGGGAGGGCATGAGGCCTGTGCCATCTGATGTCTGGGCTATCTGTGTCCTGATTTTCCACCATAGGAGCTGGATCTAGAAGTCTCAAGGGAGAAGAGCTGTGACCCCAAACCACAGGCTCTGCTTTGTTTTCTTAGGCCTTTATGTTGCAGAGATATCTGACACCCAACCTGCTCTTACTCCTTTGTAGCAAATCTTTTCTTTCTCCTTGGATTCTTGCAGGGCTTTGGTGTGGTTGTGGTTGTGGTTTTGGTGTGTGTGTGTGTGTGTGTGTGAATTCCTGAAATGTGCCAGCTGCATGTGGGTGTGTTGTCTCTTTATTAACTCCTGCCACCCCCCACCCCGATTTTCAAACTTAAGACTCAAAAAAATGCGCTTTTTTTTTCTTTTCTAATTGTTTCTCTGGAGGTCTGCCCCTTTTCCTTCCACCTTGAGGGCCTCCTTCCTACACAATCTTATTGGTTGCTTGCCATGTCTCTGTCCACCTTCACGTTCCTGTTCATTGCCCTAAGCCACCCAGAACTCTGAGGGCGTATGGTGGGACTGTCTTCTGATTCACCAGTTTGCTCCTGCAGTCTCCCACCTGCTGAGGCCTCTGGCTCACAGAGTGGAATTGTTTTCATCTCAAGTAATCCTGTTTTTCCTTTTTGAGTCGATCTTCCTTGGTGTTCTAACACAGTTTTTGCTGACACTGTGAATTGGAGAAGTTCTAGAGTTTTCTCTTATTTGTTGCAAAAACTCCATGTCCCACAGAGGCTTGGAGTCCTCCCTTTGAACTGCAGTTTGAACTGTGAGATGTTTACATTTGACCATCACTTACTGTCTTCCTTCATCCTTACTGGGCAGGTAGGCAGGGTGTCTGTGTGTCCTGCGTGGGAGATAACAAGGACTTGGGAAGAGAGTAAGTGGATCCCTATCTAACCCCCACCCCTAGGCAGGAAATAAAGGATGGTGTACCCTTGTTCCAGCCTTTTATCTCCCCATGGAATGGCTGGCAGGCCGGGCTGGTGGCCAGAGCAGTGGCCCCAGTAGTTGGCCTCTGCTCCTGAGTTCCTGACTACCTGGGTGTTTCTCCCGTGCTCTGACGGCCCCAGCAAGGCCGGGGAGTCTGCTGTGGCGGTACCTCTAGCTGACTGGAGTCACACAGCCTCGTGCAGATGGAGAGCTGAAGTTTGCCTGCTGGCGGGCCCGTACCTGCGGCCTGCTGTGGGCCAGTGAGGGGCCTCTTCTGGGCCCTCCCCAGTAGCCTTCTCCATCCTTGCCAGAAATTGCCACTTCTGGGGTCACGGCTGATAGAAGTGTTTTAGTATCTCTGCTTGTGGACGAGGTTTCGGTCTGCTGAAGCATTCTCTCCCCATTTGTATCCCCACTGTGATCATCTTGAAGGGGGACTTGGGAAGAGGGTGCGCTGAGCGCGTGCATTGGCTTCACCGTCTCGCATCACATGTCTTCCTTTAATAATCCTGCTGCCACATGCTCTCCATGGGGCACGCACTCTCTGGAGAGAGCTTGGGGAAGGGACTTGGTCTTCCTGGGTTATTGCCTTGCTCCCCTGACCTTCTCTCAGTGGGCCTGCAGTGTGGCTACAGGCTTGCCTTGTTTATGAAAAGTCCTCATTTATCGGCTAATGTCAGAGCAACAGTCTCAACCATTCTTCTGCCTGGCTGGGGCTCTAGGGCCCTCTTAGACTATGTCCAGTTCTTTCCTCTTTCTGAGGCTGGCCCTTCCTCTAAGCCCCTGATGAAGACCCTCGGGTGGAAAGGTGGGAGTGAGTGCCATGGGAAGAGATCATGTACCCGTGGCTTCCTCCCTGCTGCCGAGGCCAAAGGTCAGGTAGAGGGACAGTGGGAGTCATGAGCAGCCTGTGGCAGAGTGGCTGGTGTCTGTCCCCTACCCGGTCGCTAAGCCTCCTTCTCTGGCCCTAGCAGGTTTGTAACCCCAGATCAGAAGTATTCGATGGACAACACTCCTCACACGCCGACCCCATTCAAGAATGCCCTGGAGAAGTATGGACCACTAAAGCCCCTGGTATGTGGTGTGGCCAGCGGGGTGTGCACAGTGGGGTTGCTTGGATCCATGCAGCCATGTACGGCTCACAGAGCTCTTCCCCTCTGAGAGCTCACTGGACTCTCCCAACCTCTCAGAGGTTGCAAATGCCTTGATTTTATAAATGGGGGATCTGAGGCTGAGTTGCTTACCAATTCATCAGACATTTTCTGAGCACCTCCAACATGCTGAGTGGGCACTGGCTGGTGCTGGAGACGCAGTGGCACCCTGGTGAAGCTCAGTGTTGGGGGTAGAGGACAACATCAAACACACTGACGAGTAGCTAGGTACTCCCAGTACATTGTCAGTGCTGGGGAGAAGATGAGCAGGTGCTAGAATGGAGGACGGGCTCGTGTGCTGGGGCTGATTGCCTCTCACACTGAAGCCTTTGACTGACTGCATTTTTTTTATAAAACACGGGCAAGCCACTTGCGGGTGGGCATGAAGGGCCAGTGAGGCACCTTCCTGGCCGTGGACAAACTGCCCTTCTCCCTACTCCTCCCAGTGGGATGGTCATGCTTTCCCTGGTGAAAACAGAAAATTGGCACTATGGGCTTTCTGAAACAGAGGCAGGTGTTCTAGAAATGAATGGAAGGTGAGAGAAAGGTTGTAGAAAAGCATTTGGCTTGTGAACAGGGTCTGTGGTGTGTACCTAACCCCCACTGTGTGTGGACTCTCGTGCTGTGGTCTCCTCGGCTATGGGATGGTGCTGATGGAGTCAGTGGGCCCAGTGAGGCACTAGTCAGCACTGCTTTCTCTAGTTCAGGTGGGCATACAGTTTCCAGACAGAGACATTGATCGGCCTGCTCTCCAGACAAGCTTGACAAGGCACATCTGACCTTGGCAACCAAAATTAAAGCACGTAGGGGCTTTTAGAATGACTTCTCAGGGTCGCCATGCCCTATGTGTGCTGCTCTTCTTTTCCTGTTTGCTGCCGCCTGAGGCCAGAGCGGTTGCCTGGAACCCCATAGGCCCAGGAAGGGGGGATGGAACCAAGAATCCCCGTTAGTGTGGAACAAAGGGGTGAGGGAGTTTGGGCTCGAGCATGTCCAGGTTCTAACTCCATAGCCATGTGACCTTGGGCCAGGTGCTTGATCTCTGAGCCTCCCATTTCTACCTTGTGGAAGATGACAGCTGTTGGACTGGGTTGTGTGAGGGCCACTGTGGTGATGTGTGAGTACACTTCCAGCTCATGATGGCCCTTCGTGAGTTAAGGTTAATGTCTGTCTGTCCAAGGTAGGACAATTGATGGTCATGAATGAGTAGGAGGCCAGCATCCTGGCCCTGGGCCTCCTTGCATTGCCTAGGACAGCCCAGGTGTGGATGGGTGCTGTACCCTAGACCTTGGGTATGGAACCTCACATGGGCTGTCCTGTCCTGCCCCCAGCCCCAGACCCCGCACCTGGAGGAGGACTTGAAGGAGGTGCTGCGTTCTGAGGCTGGCATCGAACTCATCATTGAGGATGAAGTGAGGCCTGAGAAGCAGAAGAGGAAGGCTGGGGTGAGTGGCTGGTAGGGTGGGAGATGCCGTTACTGCCAGCCTGGGCAGCTCAGGCTGAGGAAGGTGGAGCCATGGGGAGATGGGGAGAGAGAGGGGTGGGGGTAATCTGAGGACACCTGGTAAAAGTGGGGTACTGGGGAAGGTAGAGCTGCAGCCCATACCCTTTGTTCCCCAGAATGGTTATCAGTGAAACTGACCAGGGTGAGGCCCTGGTGCTCGGGACCCTCCTCTCTTCCCCACAGAACTAGCCCCTTTCTCATGTAGCATTGTGTTCAGACCCTTCTAAAGTGGGCTCTAGGCTTGGGGAAGTAGATAGAATGGTGATACAGACCCAGACATGGTCACTGCCTCCTGGGGCTCAGGGGGTGGGGGCAGACAGCAGACAAACACACCATGACCATCTCAATACATGGCATTAAGGGAGTAGAAGGGACACAGAGAGGATTCCAAGGGAAATCTTCAGATGGAGTTGGCCATGCATCTGGGCTGCGGGAGCCACGTGGGGAACATTTGGTTCAGGTGAGGTGGAGAGCTGGCAGGGACACCTGGGTACAGAGTTTAGGGCAGGAGCTGTCCCGGGCCAGCCCAGAAGCCACACACCTGCTGCACCATGTATGTGGATTTCCTGAAAGCAGATGGATTCCATGTTCCCCCTTTTTTGTAGATGATTTCTTCTGGGAGAGGTGGGAAGATGGGAATGTGCCAGAGAGGTGTGTAGGGAAGGTGGGTAGTCAGTCTGGGAGGGGCCCACTGGATGAGGGCCTTTGGGTGTGTAGGTTGAGAGAACTTGACCTCGCTATGTCACATGGTGGTTCTGAGCCATGGCAACATCTATTTAGGGCACACTGGTGGGTTAGGGGGTGAGTCAGTCCCAGAGCTCCTCCCTGATATTGGAGCTGACCCTTGACCTGCATATTGGAGGTACATGTGTGGGCTGGGGCATTGCTATAACAAGCCTGTGTCCCTCGGGTTTTATGTGTCTGTATTCCTTGTTTGCAGGTGGGTATTTTGAGGTGTAACTTGGATGGTTATTTCCCAGGCCTATTTAGGGGTGTGTTTAGTATGGTAGAGGCTTGGGAGCTATGCGTGGTCCATTTGGGGACGAGGAATAGGTTTCTGGATGGAGGTGTTTGTGTCCTTGCATCTGTCAGGATGGTCTGCCCTAGGTGCTAAATGTGTGATGGGGCCAGGGTCTCCCAGCCTACCTGCACAGCCCACACCCTGCCCCATTCTTCAGCCAGGCGCATGGGTCTGTGATCAGGGCAGATGGGGCAGGCGTCCCCAAGGTGCTGGTGGTGACTCGGGAGGAATCCCAAATGTCTGCCCTGTCTCCCTCCTCCCCACCCCCAGCTGCGGCGGAGCCCCATCAAGAAGGTCCGCAAGTCCCTGGCTCTTGACATCGTGGATGAAGATGTGAAGCTGGTGATGTCCACGCTGCCCAAGGTGCTGTCCTTGGTAAGGGGTCTGAGAGAGAAGCCTGTTCCCCCTGCCATTACCTGCTCCCCTGCCCAGAACTGCAGAGGGTGCCTCTGCCCCACGGAGGATGGAGTCTCCCTGGACTCCCTCTGCCTTTGGAACCCTTTAGCTGTGAGGGAACTCTGGCAGTGAAGTGGCCCAGTGGTTCTCAGACCAGGCTTCTGGATGTCAGACTCAGCAATGAGGGGGTGATGCAGAAGGAGGGGCTGGGCACCCATCCCCAGCTTCAATCAAGGCAGCTCTGCATGTATCTTTCACAGAAAGGTTTATTTGGCAAGAGTTGCACTGCTAGATCCTTGTTTGAAAACCATGGATCTGGGTCCTTAGCACCTTCCATTATATTCTATTTGTGGGAATGACGTGCAGAGGGTCACTGGTGGGCCTTAAGTCACACAGCCAGATGGTTGGGGCACATCAGCCCTGGGATGGGTGCTCTCCAGTTCCCAAGCTGAGCTCAGGGAGGGGCTGTTGCCAATGCAGAGCCTGTCCCCAGAAAGCTTGCCACACTGTTGATCTCTCTCAGCTGACAGTGGGGTGAGTTGCCCAGTATGACACAGCGATAGGTGTGGCGAGGGTCATGAGACAAAGGGTTGCCTGATCAGGTCCTACAGATCTGGGGGCTTAGGACCGCTGTAGCCATAGCCCGTGCAGAAAGCATCACTGTGTAGGGAGCCCCACCAGGCTGGGGTCTTCGTGCTGTGTAGCCAGACCTCAACAGGCATCACCTTGGGCATGTAAAATAATTCCTAAAAGGTAAAGTACAGTAAGTAGCTAAGAGCACGAGACTTGGGGTGGGGTGGATCTGATGGAGTCCTGGGAACCAGCTTCACGTAAAAGGGACCAGCACTATTGGGCATTTATTAGGTGAAGGTTCTGAAACAGGCACTTTACAGAGAAGTCCCCATCTGGAAGAAGACACTGAGGCTTAGAGAAGTTAATGTCCTGCCCAAGATCCAGCAGTCCAGAGGTGGTGCTGCTGGGATATGACTGGTTTTCTTCCTTCCCACCATACTTGTGGCAGAAGGGTGAGTCTTTGGCTTGGTTTTGATTTCAGCCAACAAATGTCCTATCAAGCTCCTCCAGCCTCTCCGTGCCAGGCATCAAAGAGGAAAACAGCCTACTCAATGAGGGCTTCCTGCAGGCTAAGCCCGAGAAGCACGTGGCGGCCCAGAAGTCCCGAAGCCACTTTCCAACACCTGCCCCTGTGAGTGCTGCCCACGAATGTGGTATTACCCTTGGGGACTTTGCACAGACCATTGCCTCTGCCTCAGCGCCCTTCTGTGGCTTTATTTGCTTAATTAACGTGTGTGGACATCACACCCTCAGAGAGCCCATGTGGTAGAGGCCTCTCCTGCCCCAAGCCCTTTTATGGTGTGGTCTCACTCATAACCAGGTCATTGTCTCTGTATTTAGTTGCTTACCACATGTCCTCGAAGGCAGGGGCTGCCCTGGCTGCTCGCACCTCAGTGTCTATACGTATGAATCTCTTGCTTGGCTATAGCTTTGCCTCATGAGGAGGCTGACACCCACAGCCTGGGGAACAGCCATGTTGCTGTGTCCGGCCTCCTTGCTTTACATCTGAGGAAGCCCAGAGACAGGACCAACTTCTCCAGGGCCACCAGGAAGGAGGAGGGAGCACAAGAATACTTGTGGCTTCAAAAGGGAGGAGGGTCATAGAAACATCCCCCACCCCTCTGGCCAGGCTCACAGCATTCACTGAGAGCATGCTGTCCCTGCCTGGATGATAACTCACTTGCCTCCTCCCAGATGACCAGCGCCTGGAAGATGGTGGCCTGCGGGGGAACCAGGGACCAGCTCTTCATGCAAGAAAAAGCCCGGCAGCTCCTGGGCCGCTTGAAGCCCAGCCACACATCTCGGACCCTCATCTTGTCCTGAGGGGCTTGGTGCTCATTCTTATGTTTACAGGGGGCTGGGGGAACCAAGGTCGGTCTGTGAATTTGAGAATTACACTCAGATGACCACCTGCAGGGAGCCTTCTGCCACCAGCCCCTCCCTAGACTGCTCAGGTGGAGGCAGAGCAGGGCCCCCACTGTCCTGTCTCCGAGTCCAGCTGTGGCTGCGGGCGGTTCCTGGTGCTAACAGAACAAAATCCCACCCCTGGGCCTGCCTGGTCCTCTCCCCAGTGCCACAGGGAGTCCCAGTAGCTTCTCCCAAGTCCTGGTCCTGCCTGGCCTCATCTCAGACCCCTGCTTAGGACGGGGGTCATGGCCAGCGTGCTGATTCCCTCAACCTGTTAGTACATTTTCTTGAAAGAATAAAATTGCCTTTTTCCTTGTCCTGTCGTTGATTCCATCTTTCTCCTGGACCCTGCTTGTGGTTTCCCAGTCACTGTGGTTCTCTGGTGACTATTGTCGGGGCTTTGAGGGATGTGGAGACCTGGGTCCTCATCCTCAGAGCATTGCTTTGTCTGCACATTTGGATACTCTTCTCCCGAGGGGCCCAGTGTTTTGGAGGCAGTTTCATCTGGAGGCACTTCAAAGCTCTGAGGATCTTGACTGTTGGCGGGGAGGGGAGGCTGCATTAGGATCCTGCTTAGCCTTTGGCATGGAGGGCTGACCTGGCCTGCCATGAGCCCAGCCCCCAAGTGAGACCAGTAAAGAAGTGACTGGCAGCTGGGCAGGACCTCATGGCCACAGTAGCCTTAACTTGGCAAGGCCATGCAGCAGTTGGAGCTTGGGCTGTGGTCCACCCTGATCATGGTGCAGTGGGATGACTAGCACTTGGCTGGAAGCTGGGAATTGAAGAGGGGTGGGTGCTGGGTCTGAAGGTCTAGACTGGAGAGTGAGTATTCAGCAGTAGGGTTCATGGGGTTTGGCATGTGGCTATCCCTGGGGGCTGGTTTCACTTCACCACAGGATAGGCACCTGCCTGGGACAAACCCATCTCTACACTCTGCTACAATGCCTCTGGTTCCAATGGAGACTTAAAAGACAGATCTCTTGCTTGGGACCTTGTCCTCTGACTGACACACTCCTGTCCTGCTGGATTTGCACATGGGGTCTTGTTCAGCATGGCAGAGCCCTCAGGTGACCCCTACCTGGTCACATGCAGTTGTACCCAGTTTGAGCCTGGCTGAGTCCTGCTTCCTGCACCTCCTGTGGCCGAGCCAGATGCTGCAGCCAGTTCCATGGCAGGGCCACATCTGCCACATGCCCCTGTGCCTTTGTAGATTTCCTGGCCTGGACCCCTTCCCCTGCCCCCCACCAACTCCTTCCTTTGGTGACCTGTAGGTTTTAGGCTCCATCACCGAATGTTTCCTGCAGGGCTATCAGCAATGACAGGTGACCCTGTGAGGGACCAGGGGACCTTCATATCTAGGGCTCACGGCAACTCCGTTGGTACATCACCTACATCAAAATCGGATGCAACAAGCCTCTGGGACCACCTGCCCTCCAGTCCTCCCACCCCAGATTTATCATAGGCTCCTGGAGAGCTGTTCCTAGACAGGTGGTCAGTGGCTGCACCTGAGTGAGGTGGCCTACAACCCACCAGGGGCTTTCTGCCAGTGTCCGCTCCTGGCTGCCTCATCCACCTGTGCCCAGGGCCTGTCCTGAGCATCCCTGCTAGTTGCAAACATGTTAACTTGCCACCTCTGGTGAACTCTGCACTGGAGCTGTTGCTGCTTCACACATTAAATGAACGGGCATCAAATGTCCCCTGTGTGCCTGGCGTGGTTCTGGTGCCGAGGATACGAGAATAAATTCCAAGACGCTTCCAAACAAACTTATTCTCACAGGGCTTATATTCTAGAGAGGGCATCAGCCAACATCTATGCACAAGCCCGAGGGGCTTTGAAGAAAGAAAGGAGGGGAATAATGAATGGCATTATTCATTCCTTCCTGTTAGGTGGAAGGGAAGGCTTGAGTGAGGAGGCTGAATGCAGCCCCTGGCCACCATGGGACCACTGTCGGGGCCCGGGGGTGGGGGTGGGGGTGGGGGTGGGGGTGGGGGGCTTATTGCCAGGGTCAGTGCTGAGGGCGTCTCTGTGGTTTGATTGGGAGTGTGGGGCACACATTGCTCCAGTGGGGTCTGCAGCTCGCGGCTGGCCTGGGGAACTTGGCCACCAGGTTGATCCGGGGCCCAGTGTTTCCTAGGCCCATGTGACAAGCAAGAGGGAGTTGCTTGATGAGGTGCTGAGGTGCTGAGGTGCCCGGCACCCGAGTTCAGGGAGGGGAGTACGGCCGAAGACAGGTGGGAGGGAAAGGCGGGGTTCAATTAGGATGGGGGCAGGTGAGTGTTCTGACAAGATCCAGATGGTGGCTCAGTATCTCCTGGCTAACATGGCTTGGGGATAAAGGAGCCGGGGTCAGAGGATCAACGGCTATGAGCAAGGATTCCAGCAAGGGCCCTAATGAATCACTGCTCTCGGCAGCCACGCCCTTGCGCAGGTCACATGACTCGTGTAGCCCAATGGGAATCTCCTAATTGCCGCTGAGGAATTGTGGGAAAGCCTGCTGAGAGAGGCCGGGATGGCCCGGTGACGTCAGGCGCGTGAGGGAGGACTTCGTGAGCCATCCAGCCTCACCTTATCTGGCCCAGTCCAGAAGAACTGCTCGGCTGACCACGGACTCTTGAGAAATAGGAAATCGGTATTGTTTTTTTTTTTTTTTAAATGTTTTATTTATTTCTAGGAGAGAGAGAGAGACAGCATGAGCAGGGGAGGGTCAGAGAGAGAGGGAGTCACAGACTGAAACAGGCTCCAGGCTCTGAGCTGGCAGTCAGCACAGAGCCCGACGCTGGGCTCGAACCCACGAACCGCGAGATCATGACCTAAGCGAAAGTCGGACGCTTAACCGACTAAGCCACCCAGGCGCCGCAGGAAATCGGTATTGTTTTAAGTGCCACTGAATTTGGGGTGGTTTGTTGATACGGGCGCTGTTGCATGGTCAAGATACATCGGTCAGGTGTCCTGGCCCTCACGGAGCAGGCGGCCACAGCCAAGGGTTCAGAGGGTTCAAGCCTGGGCTGGAGCAACACCGGGGGCGGGGTGGAGCAGGGCTTGGCAGTGAGCAGCCCACGTGGCAGGCGCGAAGAACTCCGAGTGTGAAAATGGTGTCCTCGACTCGAGGTTGCTGTCGGGGTCGGGAGCAGGCCAGGACCCCCTGGGAGGAGCGGGGCAGGTGGACATTGTGCGACGCTGTGGGGACTTACGTGAAGCTACAGGGCGTCTGTATGATGTTTGAGATATGTAGTGTGGCACTTATTTGCATTTTATATCTCCCCTTTAATAAAGGAAATTGTCTTCTAAGATGCTTTTAATACATTTTTGTCTATTTTTTATTAAAAAAAATTTTTTTTTCTGAGAGAGAGACAGAGGGAGCAGAGGAGGGTCAGAGAGAGAGGGAGACACAGAATCTGAAGCAGGCTCCAGGCTCCGAGCTAGCTGTCAGGACAGAGCCCGACGCGGGGCTCGAACCCACGAACTGTGAGATTATGACCTGAGCCAAAGTGGGTCGCTTAACCGACTGAGCCACGCAGGCGCCCCTCTATTTTTTATTTTTAAAAGCCTCACATGGAATTCAAGTGACATAGAAGTATATACATTAGAATGCAGAAGTTCCCTCTCATTCATACACACCCATTTTCCTCAAAGGTCACCACCACTAATGGTGTAACACAGTGCTTCCCAGATTCTACCCTGCACCTGAATCACACAGTAGGATCCTGTTAAAATGTAGACTTTGGTCCAGGAGGCTCTCAGGTGGGGCTTGGGTTTCTAATGAGTTCCTAGGTGATGCTGAGTTGGGGACTGCACTTTGGGTAGTAGGGATTCATGGTACTAAACATTCAGTTGATCAAAGTCAATGAGATGTCTGGGGCCATTGCTCTCTTGTCTTCTTCCTGGGTCCCCACAGCATCTCCTAGAGTTACACTCACTCCCCAAGAACTCTGTGTGGCAGATTCAGGGAAGCCCTGGCCATGTGGTTTCCATGGTGATAGCTCCCTGGACCACCTGTTCCTACTTCTCAGGCAGTGGGACATCCACCTGGGAAGGGCCTGTCTAGGTGTAGTTATACCTGTATTGTTCTGGCTTATTGTATGACTCTCCCATTTGCATGTCATGTCCAAGAGAGCAAGGATGACACCTGCCATATTCATGGCTTTATCCCCAGCACTGATTAGTGGCTGGCACATAGTGGGTGCTCAATGAATATTTGTTGAATGAATATGAAAACCAAGGGGGATCAGTGATGCTCTGGCCATTGTTGGGCATTCATGAGCTAAAGATCTCGTGTTGGACTACTTGAGGTGGAGTTGTCCTAAGGAAAGACCTGACTTTCTGCTGTGTGACCAAAGGGCTTGCCCAAAAAGTGTTTGTGGTCCAAGAGTTGTATGTGCATTTTGATAGAGTCCCCTACTTCTTCCATTCCAGTCACCCAGACACAGCCCCTTCAAGAGCCCAGAGGCCCTTCCCAGAGTCATGCCACACCTCTTCCCAGATGCAGGGCTTTGTGTCCCAGTTTGGGCCATGTCCTCCATTGTCACCTGTGCTGAGAGGTACCCAGGGATTAAAGTGACCCTGAAGACCTGATCCACAGTCTCCGCTCATGACTGATAATCCCAGATCCCTCTACATACCAGACTTGGTTTTGTTCTCTTCATATTGTGGTTTAAAGCATACCAAAGTTTACCATCTTAACCTTTCTTAAGTATACAGTTCAACCATGTTAACTCTATGCACGTGTCAGTTCAGATACCTAGGATTTTTTCAGCTTCCGAAATTGAAACTATACCCATTAACTCATTTCCCCCTTCCCCAGTCCCTGGAAACCACCATTCTACCTTCCATTTCTATGAATTTGACTACTTTATCTTGTGTAAAGTGGAATCATACTGTTTTGTGACAGCCGATTTAACTTCGCATAATATCCTTAAGGTTCATCCCTGTTGTAGCTTGTATCAGAATTTCCTTCCTTTAAAAAACTCTTAAAAAAATATTTTTAACTTTATTTATTTTGAGAGAGAGAGAGAGAGAGAGAGAGAGAGAGAGACTTACAAGTGGGGAAGGGGCAGAGAGAGAGAGAGAGAGAGAGAGAGAGAGGGAGAGAATCCTAGGCAGGCTCTGCACCACCACTGCAGAACCTGATGCAGGGCTTGGACTCACAAACTGGACTCAAAACCATGACCTGAGCTGAAGTCTGATGCTTAGCCGACTGAGCCACCCAGACACCCCAGAATTTTCTTCCTTTTTAAGGCTGAATAATATTCCACTGCATGTATAGACCACATTTTACTTACCCATTCATCTTTCTGTGAACGGACACAAGGTTTCTTCCACCTCTTGTGAATAATGCTATCAACATAGGTGTGTAGATCCTGCTTTCAGGCCTTTTGGTTGTATATCTGGAAGTAGGATTGATGCAACATATGGTAATCCTATTAAAAATTTTTTTTAAAGTTTATTTATTTTTGAGAGAGAGAGAGACAAAGTGTGAGTTGGGGAGGGGCAGAGAGAGAGATGGAGACAGAATTTGAAGCAGGTTCCAGGCTCTGAGCTGTTAGCACAGAGCCTGATGTGGGACTGAAACTTGCTAACCATGAGATCATGACCTGAGCCGAAGTCGGACACTTAACCGACTGGGCCACCCAGAAATCCCAGTAATCCTATTTTTAATTTTAGTTGTTTATATTTTGTTTCACTTAGGCTTTTGTACTTCCAGGAAAAGCTGTGTGCTGGGCTCTTAGAGCTTTTGCAATGATGCTGGACTCTGTCACCACCTGGTGGCCTTTGGTATTTTTGCAGCAGCAGGTAAAGTGGGCCATAGAAGTTTTTTAGGTCTTGGAAAAGTCCTTGTAACATTTTTCTGTTTTTCAGGACTGCCCTTCAGCATCTGCATCAAGCAGTTGTGTGGCCTTTGCTTGAACACCTTCACTGATTGGGAGAGGTGACTTTATTACTTTTCAGCTAGCTCCATTGTTGGACACAGTTGTGAATATTCTTTATCTGGAGGAAAAAACCTTCTCCCTTTGTAATATCAAATAGGAATAACTAAGGCACATGGGCAGATGGTTTGTGGGGAAATTAGGGTCCCAGGAAAGGTAGTTGAAAGGCCAGGATTAGCTTGAGAATCTGACTGCCAAAATTAGTCACTTTCTCAGCAGACCTTAGCATGAATCTATCCTGTCCTGTTTCCACAGATCACCAAGTCTCTGATTTAGAAATTATAGTGGTTCAGCATCCTCTAAAGATGGGTTTTATGTTTTCACCTTAGGCAGTATGTGTTTTAAAGTAATTAAAGCTGATTGGGACACCTGTGTGGCTCAGATAGTTAAGCATCTGACTCTTCATCTCAGTTCGGGTCTTGATCTCACAGTTGTGAGTTCAAGCCCTGCATTGGGCTCCATGCTGGGCATGGAGCCTACTTAATAATAAACAAAGCAATTAAAGCCAAGTTTCGATATGAGCTAAGAATGAAACTTTTCCCTGATGTAGACCAGTGTAGCTGTTCAGGATGAAGGTGTTTTACATGTATGTTAACTAAGGCTGCCCTGTAGGTATCTAGGTTAAAGTATGTACCAACGGGACAGTCTGATAAGAACTGATGTAAAGCCTGATTTGCAAGTGCATCTTCAGAAAGGCACAGTTGAGAATATGTCTGTCCCCTCTCTGAGAAGGAGTCCATGCATCCTGCCCAGTGGGCAGCCTGGCTTGGTATACAGTAGGTGCTCAGTAAATGTCTCATTCTGCCATGAAGTGTTGTGGCAGTGAGAAAGGCCTTAGGCAGCTAGGACCAGAGGGGTGGGGGAAGCTTTGTCATTTTTTAGTGTTGATTTCTATCTTAATTGTCCTGTGGTCAGAGAACATAGCCTGGTTTCAAATCTTTGAAATTTGTTGGAACTTATTTTATGGTCAAGCATATAATCAATTTTGTAAATGTTCCTCCTGAGTCTTCTGAAATGAATGTATAGTCTGCAGGCATTGGGGGCAGTGTCCCATTTTTGTCATATGCTAATCCAATTGTTCACATGTCCAATATCCTGGGTTTTTTTGTCTGCTTTTTGTAAACCTAGATGAGTCAACTTCCAAATGATGCACGTTAAGAATGTTGTTTCAAGCAGCTGAATGTTGCGGGGCGGAGGGGTGGTGGTGGTTGTTGCTCAGAATTATTATATGACAACTAGCTGATACACAAGGTAAATTTGTGTTCACTAGAAAAAGCCCTAGAAAATGGACAGTGGAGCCTGGGCTCAACTGGGTGGAGGAAGAACTTAGGAAACCTGGAGTTTCCAGAACTGGGCAGGAATTGAGTGGGATGAAGGCTTCTGGAATCCAGAGCCATGTGACTATGACTATGTTTTGATTGTTCCCCAGGACATCGGGCAAGCTTTCCAGGGCTCTTCTGACTTTAGATCATACAGACCTGGATGTGAATCCCAGCCTGGCTGTTACTGGCTAAGTCTCTTCCCTGCTCTGAGCCTTAGAGTCCTCATGATGAAATGGGGGACAATCCTTAACTTTTCACATTGTTGAAGGAGCTGGAGAGACATTGTTGAAGGAGCTGGAGAGAACACTGGCACACTTCTGGGGCTCAGGAAATAAGGGCTCTTTATGATGTTACTACAGAACGTTTTCTCATTCCTTTCTCATGCTTAAGAAACCATGCAGAGGAGGAGTTCGTACCCATGCTTCAGTGGGGTGCTCCAAGGGGAAGTTAGGAAGTTACCAGGTTGGGGCTGGGGCAGGGCTTGAGCCACTCTTGCTTGCGCCACTCTTGCTTGCAGGCTCATACTTTAGTGTCCCTTGTTCTGTGTCATTGTCTGCTTCAGAATTCTCAGCCAGAGAAGCAGAGTGGTGCAGGAGAGTGTTAGGTATGGGTTCAGTTTTTAAAGACTTTCCATAAAAGTTCAGCCTACAGATAGCAAAGTGCACAAATCCCAATGTACAGCTGGGTGGGTCTTCACAAAGTAAACACAGGCATGTAACCACCACCCACGTCAAGAAATAGAACATGATGAGCACCCCAGAAACTCCCTCTCCACCCTGCCAGGGGTAACCACCATCCTGACTTCAAGCACCATAGATTTATTTTATTTTGCCTTTTTAGAAGAAAGCGAGTATGTGTGAGCAGGGGAGAGGCACAGGGGGAGGGGGACAGAGGATCTGAAACCAGCTCTGTGCTAATAAGAACCTGATGAGGGGCTCAAACTCCTGAGCTGTGAGATCATGATCTAAGCTGAAATTGGACACTTAACTGACTGAGCCATCCAGGTACCCTTGTTTAACCTTTTTAAATTTTATTTTTATTTTTATTTATTTATTTTTAAAGATTTTATGTTTAAGTAATCTCTACCCACAATGTGGATCTTAAATGCGCAACCCGGAGATCAGGAGTCAAATGCTGTACAGACTGAGCCAGCCACATGCCCCTGTTTTGCCTCTTTTTAAATTTCTTTTTATTATTATCATTTTTTAATTTTAGAGAGATGGAGCACAAGTGGGGGAGAGAGGGGCAGAGGGGGAGAGAGAATCTAAAGCATGGCCCCAGTCTCAGCATGGAGCTCAATGTGGGACTCGTCCTCAACCTCTGCGGAAATCAAGAGTTGCCACTCAACCTACTGAACTACCCAGGTGCCGCTTGCCTTTTACTTATCTATCTATCTATCTATCTATCTATCTATCTATCTATCTATCTATCTAAAACATTGTGGAAACTGAAATTCATATACGTAATATTTACCTGTGTTGATTTGTGTAGTTACAATCTGTTTACTCTCATGACTATATTATTCCATTATATGACTTTTGCACAATTTACCCATTCTCATGAAGGGCTGGGGAAAGTTTCTGGATTGGCTGTTATAAATAGAGCTGTTATGAACAGCTTGTCCTAACCTTTTCATGAGCTCATATACACATTTCTGGTTTATACATATCTAGGAGTGGGGATGGGTTTAAATTCATGAGGCCACTTGCCACTTACAAGCTTTGTGAACAAATGCAGGTTATTTAGCTTCTGAGTCTCATTTTACATGTCTATATACTGGAAATAGAAATAGTTGCCCCTCTGTGTTGTGGCTAGGCCTTCATGAAACAGTACAAGGCACTTGGCTCAAATGGAGCGCCCCTTTCATTTCCTTCTCATTCTGCTCTAGGACAAGGCTCTGCTGCGAGGCTCCCCATTTGCCAGGAATCCTTGACACGAAACCTGGGAACCTTATCCACTGCCCGGGGCTTGTGAATGCTTTTTCCCCAGCCACGGGCTTTCCTCTGTGATTCAGCCACAGGTGTCCGGCCCAGCACTGGCTTGCTGTGGTCGCCACCACTGCTAACAAATGTTTTTTTTTTTTTTTAATGTTTTATTTATTTCTAGGAGAGTAGAGAGAGAGAGAGAGAGAGAGAGAGAGAGAGATGTAGAGCGGAGACAGCATGAGCAGGGGAGGGTCAGAGAGAGAGGGAGTCACAGACTGAAACAGGCTTCAGGCTCTGAGCTGGCCGTCAGCACAGAGCCCGACGCGGGGCCCGAACCCACAAACTGCGAGATCATGACCTAAGCGAAAGTCGGACGCTTAACCGACTAAGCCACCCAGGCGCCCCAAATGTTTTTACGATGGTCTCAGTAAGAGTGTGCTTTGCAGCCAGTATTCTCTAGAGACTGGCCCCATAGAGGCAAGGAGTGAGGACTGGGGGCAGGGAACAGCTAGCTGGCTGCGATCCAGCCCAGGCGTTTAGAACAGACATTCATTTCTTGCCTGGTCTTTCTTCCCTGATGTCCAGGCAGAAGTTTTTCTTAAGCCCTTGTATTCCTTAACTTTTCCTGAAACCCCTCAAGTCAGGCCATGAGGGTCACTGGCCAGCGGGGGAATTGCCTACAGGGAGCTCTGTTATCATAGAACTGACTTCTGTCTCTGTGTAATGGCAGCCTGGAGCATTGTGTTGGGAAAGATTCTGAAGGTATTGTCCAGGCTCAGGAAAATGTGCTGTGATTGGTTCATTATGTCTGTTATATGCATGGGAGGTGGTGGCAGCGGCATACATTTCATGTATTTACCTCTATCTTTGGCTTAAAGGTATTTGTTAGTTCTGCTCAGAATAGACATGTGTTTGATTCAGAGTGGTAAATGGAATGTTATTAAATAGGTGAATTAAGTCTATTTTTATTTATCTGATTATTGACATATTTGGATTCATTTCTACCAGTATATTTTGTGTTTTCACTATTATAGTTTTCCCCCTTTCTTTTTTAAGTTTATGTTTATTTATTTTGAGAGAGATAGAAGCAGAGAGGGGAGGGGCAGAAAGAGAGGGAGACAGAATCCCAAGTAGACTGCACTGTCAGTGCAGAGCCCAATGTGAAATCATTGTGCTTGAAATCATGAACCGTGAGATCATGACCTGAGCCAAAATCAAGACTCCGACACTCAACTGACTGAGCCACCCAGGTGCCTCCTCCCCTTTCTTTTTTTTGTTGAATTTACAAAGTTTTTTTTTCTTTATTTTTGAGAGAGATAGCGAGCATGTGAGAGCAGAGGAGGAGCAGAGATAACGAGAGACAGAGGATCTGAAGCAGGCTCTGTGCTGTCAGTGATGTCAGAGCCTGATGTAGGGCTCGAACTCCCAGACCATGAAATCAGGAGCTGAGCCAAAGTTGGATGCTTTACTGACTGAGCCACCCAGTCGCCCTGAATTTATAAAGTTTTCTGTGATCTCCTGGTCTGTTTTTTCCTCTTGCCTGGTTTGAATCATATAAAAAATATTTCTCTTATTTTAGAGGCTATTTAAAAAATTTTAATACACATATTTGTTACTATTTCTCTCCTTCTGAACAATGTCCTTTCTTGGCCTATTTTCTTTTTTTCTTTTTATAAAAAAGTTTTTAATGTTTATTTATTTTTGAGAGACAGACACAGTGGAGCAGGCAAGGAGTGGAAAGAGACACACACAGAATCTGAAGCAGGCTCCAGATAGCACAGAGCCCAATGCAGGGCTTGAATTCATGAACCTTGAGATCATGACCTGAGTTCAAGTCTGACGCTTATCTGACTGAGACACCCAGGTGCCCTTTCCCTGGCCTATTTTCATTGAAAAGTTTTATCATTTTAAATGCAAAATTGATGATTTTCTCAGTTGATTAACTTTGTGTATGTATTTTATAAATTCACTTACTTATCTTGTTTCTCTTACCCCATTACATTTTCTTTTTGCTAAATACCACCACCGTTTCTGCTACTAGAAGGTGGCATTAGTCAGGAGCTTGCTACATACTGTACTGGTAATCCTACATGTCATCCCTTAATCCTCTGCACAGTCCTAGGAGTTTGTCATCCCTACCTTGTGGATGAAGAAACAGAATCACAGAAAGGGTGGGGTATCACCAAGGTCTCACGTTAGTAAGAAGTGAGGCTGGGCTTCATCCTGGCTATTGTGTTGCTCTTTGCTCTGTGTGCATTTGCATTTTTTGTTTTGAATTCATTTTAGATTTACAGAAAATTTGCAAAGATAGTACAGAGAGTTCCCAAGTACCTTCCACCCAGTTTTTCCTAATGTTAACATCTTCTAAGAGCATGATACATTTAGCTAAACTAAGAAATTCACGTCAGTACCATACTAGTAACTAAACTACAGACTTTCTTTGGATTTTACCAGTTTTTTTTTTACTCATGCCTTTTTCTTTTCCAGCATCCAATCTGGGATCCCACATTGCATTTTAGTATATGAATGTGTATTTAAAAATATTTTTGGAATAGAAGACTTCAAATTTATATCAAAATGGAGAGAAGTAAAATTTGTCTGTCACTCAGCTTCACCAATGATTAATTCATGACCAATTTGTTTCATTCACACCCCAAACCAAGTTACTTTTCTCTTCTTGGTCCTGGTGGCCTGTAGTTTACATCTGTGTGCTCTACACATAACCTTTCTTATTTCATCTGCTTCCTGTATGACAGTTCTCTAATTCATGCACTTTATGAATCATGGACTTTCTAGGGCCAATAATTAGAACAACTTCTTTTCCTCCTCCTCCTCCTCCTCCTTCTCCTCCTCTTCTTCTTCCTTCTTTCTTCTTTCTTTTCTTTCTTTCTTCTTGGAAGAAGAAATCTTTATTTCCCACTTCATAGAAAGAATTGAGGGGCCCAGGGTTGGCAAAGTTATGATTACTTAAAAATAACTTAGCAGTTAAGATTTCCTCCTGAAAAACTTTAAAAAGACTTAAGTCTTTTGCTGTTCTAAAAGATGTGTATTTTAATTTTTTGGCCAGATAATATATTCACATGTATTCACCTGTAAAAGGTACTGAAGGGTTGGTTGCAGGCAGCGCTCTGTGGCAGATGGTTGAAATTGACTAACACACTATGAACTTGATACAGCAAGAAGGTCTAACCTATTCAGGTGTTTTCTCCTTGTGAGACCAGCTGTTGCATAGGCTTAACCAGGGTTGGCAGCTGTCGCTAAAGTGCATTGAGATATGCCCTTGTACAGACTCATGAGGGAGGAAGAGAGGGGTCAGGAGCACCCACCTTCACAGACTTCTGAGGCATCCCACTTCATTTCAGTCTTCCCTAACAATACCTCTACTGTTTGGGGACAGTCCATTCTTTTTTTTTTTTTTTTTTTTTTTAAGTTATTTATTTTGAGAGAGACAGAGAGAGAGAGAGTACAAGTGGGGCAGGAGCAGAGAGAAAGGGGGGCAGAGGGACAGAGGATCCAAAATAGGCTCTGTGCTGACAGCAGAGAGCCCAGTGTTGGGCTTGAACTCATGAACTTTGAGATCATGACCTGAGCCGAAGTTCGACACTTAACCGACTAAGCTACCTAGGCACCCCTGGGACATCCCATTCTTAGCATGAATTTCTTACATATGAAAAGCAGCAGATGAACTTGATCTGTAAATCTTCTTAGAATTGTAGGTAGCATTGGGTTGGTATATGATTTTCTGAGGGGACGGTTCCAAACCAAAAGGGGACAGGTTTTTTTAAATGTATGTGTGTATATTTGTTTGTTTATTTATTTATTTTAATGTTTTATTTATTTCTGAGAGAGAGAGAGAGAGACAGCATGAGCAGGGGAAGGTCAGAGAGAGAGGGAGACACAGAATCTGAAACAGGCTCCAGGCTCTGAGCTGGCTATCAGCACAGAGTCCGATGCGGGGCTCAGACCCACGAATTGCAAGATCATGACCTGAGCCGAAGTCAGAAGCTTAACCAACTGAGCCACCCAGGCACCCCTAATGTTTATTTATTTTTGACAGAGAGAGAGAGAGAGAGAGAGAGGCAGACTGCAGGTGGGGGAGGGGCAGAGAGTGAGAGAGACACAGAATCCAAAGCAGGCCTTAGGCTCTGAGCAGTCAGTACAGAGCCTGACACGGGGCTTGAACCCACGAACTGTGAGATCATGACCCGAGGCAAAGTCAATCACTTAACTGAGCCACCCAGACGCCCCAAAAGGGGACAGGGTTTTAAATGTTCATGAGACACAATGAGGCATAATATAAACCATACGATTAAATTTTTACTTCTTTTTTTTTCTTTCTTTATAGGAAAAAAAATAAAAGTACTGAAGTGTCTATAGTAAAGTCTCTGTCCCCTGACTTTCTGTCACCTACTTGTCTTTCCTGCAGAGAGCTGATCTCTTTCTTCCTTCCTTCCTTCTTTCCTTCCTTCCTTCTCTTCCTTCCCTTCCTTCCCTTCCTTCCCTTTCTTTCCCTTTTTTCCTTCTTTTTTCTTTTTTTTAATGTTTTTTATTTATTTTTGACAGAGAGAGACAGCGCGAGCAGGGGAGAGTCAGAGAAAGAGGGAGATACAGAATCCAAAGACAGGCTCCAGCTCTGAGCTCGCTGTCAGCACAGAGCCTGATGCGGGGCTCGAACCCATGAGCCATGAGATCATGACCTGAGCTGAAGTCAGACACTTAACCGACTGAGCCACCTGGGCGCTCCTCTTTTTTTCTTTTTTAAAGATTTTTTTTTTTTAATTTTTATTTATTTCTAGGATAGAGAGGGACAGCGTGAGCAGGGGAGAGTCAGAGAGAGAGGGAGACACAGACTCTGAAATAGGCTCCAGGCTCTGAGCTGGCAGTCAGCACAGAGCCCGACATGGGGCTCGAACCCACGAACTGCAAGAGCATGACCTAAGCGAAAGTCGGACGCTTAACCGACCAAGCCACCCAGGCACCCCTAAAGATTTTTTTTTAAGTTTATTTATTTAAAAAAAATTTTAATGTTTGTTTATTTTTGAAAGAGTACAAGCAGGGGAGAGGCAGGGACAGAGGGAGACACAGAATCCAAAGCAGGCTCCAGGCTCTGAACTGTCAGCACAGACCCTGGCATGGTGCTCGAATCCACAAACCGGTGCTCAAACTCACAAACCGTGAAATCATGATCTAAGCCGAAGTTGGCCACTTAACCAACTGAGCCACCCACGTGCCCCTATTTATTTATTTTGAGAGACAGAGAGTGCGAGTCAGGGAGGAGAGAGGAGAAGGAGAATATCAGGCAGGCTCTGTGCTGTCGGTGCAGGGCCTCACATGGGGCTTGATCTCACAGACTGTGAGATCATGACCTGAGCAGAGATCATTAGCCAGATGCTTAACCAGCTGAGCCCTCAGGCACCCCAAGAGTTGATAAGTTTCTAGGGAAGAGACTAACAAGGAATCCGATAGGAGACATCGTAGGCTTTGTAGGTGGACACCTGTTCTATGTATCCTTGAGAGAAATTTATGCAAACATAAGCAATACTTACGTTTCTCTCTCACAGCTCTGCAAAAATGGTAGCATAATATACAGAATGTTCTGGATTTGGCTTTTATCCAAATCCTGGTTATCAGTTAGACCAGGGATTGGCAAACTATGTCCTACAGGCCAAATCTAGCCTGTTACCAGTTTCTAGAAATAGTTTTATTAGAACCTCATTTATTTGTCTACATATTGTCTGTGGCTGCTCAATGCCACTAAGGCAGAGCTGAACAGCTGTGACAGAGAACATGTGGTTTATAAAGCCTAAAATGTTTGTTCTCTGGCCTTTTAGAGAAAACGCTTGCTGGTGTCTGAGTGAGACACTGTTTTAGCCTTTCTAAACCAGTATGTAAAGGGCTTCCTCACCCTTTCTCATGACAGCATACTATTTCTGTATATGGCTGCACCGTAATTCACTTACTCAAACCCTCCCACAAGGGGTATTTGGATCATTTCTGACTGATATTTACTGCCACAAATAACATGGAGTGGGGTAACCTGGTACTCACCTCCCTCTCCGCAAGTGCGAATGAATGCATTTACAGGATGAATTCCTAGAAGTGGAATTGCTCCATCAAAGCAGAGCACACTGGTCATTTCTACAGCTTACTGTCAAATTGCTCTCCACAGAGATTTACCCCCTTACATTCTCACCAGTGTTATGAAAGTGCCTGTTTGCCCCATCTTTGCCAGCAGAATGTCCTGCCTGCTTTTAGATCTTTACCAACTGCTACATGAAAAACAAGGTTTCCCAGGGTGGCTCACTTTGCACACTTTTATTCTGGTGAGTTGCATCTCCTTTCCAGCATTTAAGAGGCAAGTGCTCCTCTCTGCTGCTGGTGGTTTGCCCTCCCGGTCTGAGAGTCTTCTGGGGGGGTAGTCAGGCATGGGGGATGGACCTCTCTTTCTCTGACTCTCTTATGTCGCTTTCACATACAAGCTTTTGGGGAACAAAGGTTTTAAGGACAAACATGGGAGAGCAGTTAGTGCTGTCGACATTCCAGACGTCAGAACTGGGGAAGCAAGAGGGCTCTGGAGGGAGATTTCCACTCTGCTCTGAACTTGGAAGGCTAATTTTCAGGGGGTGCAGGCTGTCATCTTCCTCTACTGTGCTTCTGTTGATACAGGCAGCTTCATGCTCCTCCAGCTCTTTGATGGCGACCACATGGCAGGCATTGTATTTGCAGCTGGCCATCTTTTTGGCTTTCTTGGGGTTCTTTCTCCTGCAGGATGCCAGGTGGTACTGAAATCGACTGAGTGGGACTCGGTGGTGAGGGTTGTAAGGGCAGATTTCTAAGGCTTCTGGCTCCATGAGAACTTGTTCTTGAGGCAAAGTAGCTCACTTCCCAGAGTCAAAATGCGACGCCCCTGTTGGAAAAGCCCTTCGTAAGGAGGACAGAGCTGTCCTCTGCCCAGAATTGGTCCTTAGAACTCTGTCGGCCAAAGTCTTAACAGCTCCTGTTTCTGGGGCTCTGTGACCACGAATGGTGGGTTAGGAGAGGGACAAGGAGCTGTCAGGGACAGCTGCACAGAGAGCAGAGTTACGCAGAAGAACCGATTAAAGCACACGCGAGAGCCCGAAAACCACAGCAGCCCTGCGGGAAGGTACAGAGGGTACATGCCAGCTCGCCTTGATTCCCAGAGGTACACTGTGTGATGTCGGGGCGCAGTCATGAATGATCACAATGGGCAGCTTGAGTCATCAATGAAGGGCCACTTGTTGTCCATCACTTTCAAGAGGCAGGGTAGCTTTGGGAAAAGCTGTTGTTCAGAATTATTGGTGACATGTCTCTTGTCATTTAACTGTTTCTAAACTTAGATGTTTAATGTAATTCCGGATATATTTGAGTTTAAATCTATTATATTTGTGCTTCCTGACCTATTCTTTGGTTTATTTTTTTCTCTCTTCCTTTCTAATTTTAGACAGTTTAAAAAATTGTTTCCATTTCCCCCATGATTTTGTAAGTTACACATTCTCTAATCAAAAATGGTTACTTTACAAATTAAAACATTCATAAATAGCTAGGTTTAAAGTTCATAAAAGTTTCATCCTCTTTCCAAATAATACAGGACTTTCTCTACATTTACTTCCCTCCTGACTTATTATGTTATCATTGTAAGTCTAATTAAAAAAAGTTGCCCAGATGGGATTGCTGTTGTCATTTCACACAGTCCAAGTTTGTTGACACTTGTCCTCATGTTGACTTGTCTCTGCTGCTGGTATTTCAGACCTGCCACCTGGGATCACTTGGTTTCCATTAGAGGTTTACCTTTTAGAATGTTCTCCTGATGAACTCTTTTGGTTTTGTTTGTCTGAAATTGTCTTTATCTTATCCTCCTTCTTGAAGGATAGCTTTGTGGAGTATAGTTGTGCTATTTTCCTTTCTTCACTGAAGCAGAGTTCAGTTTCTTCTGGCTTCCACTAGAGTTGAGGATTCATAATTCCACCACTACCTAACTTCTTGTGAAGGCAATCTGTTTCTTTTCATATGTCTCTTTTAAAGAACTTTTATCTTTGGTTTTTCTGTAGTTTCACTATGATGTTGACATGTGGTTCTCTTTGTTAATTTATTCTTTGTTTTTACTTTTAGATTTCTGGAATCTGTGGATTAGTGTCTTTCATTAATTTTAGAAAATGTTCAGCCATTGTCTCTTCAAATACTGTTTCTACCTTATTCTCGTACTTCCACCGATACATGATACATGTCACTTCCACCGACATTTCATTATCCAGAGTGAGTCTCCTGGCCACACCACACTCATGGTCAAAGAGATACAGTCCTGTTGGGTCCCCAGGAGGAGGAGAATAGGGACTTTGTCAAGAGTCCTAAGAGGTACCCGGCCAGCTCAGTCTGTGGAGTGTGTGACTCTTGATCTCAGGGTTGTGGGCTCGAGCCCCATGTTGGGTATAGAGATTACTTAAAAATAAAATCTTAAAAACAAGTCCTAAGAACATCCTGTGTCTCTGTCACCAATATTTGTTTACCTTTTCTCCACACACACAGAACATACTCCCTCCATCTCCAAGGTAGAAAAACCCAAAGTCCTAGTTTAGAGCAGGGAGAAAAACACCTTGGTCAGTGTTCGCCAGGAGCTGCTTGCGTCTGGCAGGAACTTATTCTAGAATGCTGGACATTCTAGTGCTTCCAACCAACCTGCTGCTGTGAGGAAATGAGGGGCTCGGAGAGTCGTCCTCACAGTATCCCCATTCCTCCCCATCCCCCTAGGATTAGCTCCTGGTATACTTTGCTGAGAAGGTGTCCTTGGTAAATTGTAACTTTCATTGCATTTATGAGACCAAGTGCCCATTTTCTGCAAGCCTGCAACCAGTATTGGAGGAGGTGTGACACTGGCCCTGCGGGGAGTTAACAGGTGCTTTCTGTACCCCAAAGAGCATCTGCTCTTCCATACCCCAAAGCCTGGCACGGTGTTTGTGGGTGATGCTGACAGTGCTTTCTCAGTTCCTAGTCCCATAGCCTTTTTCATGCTCATGACCAGGGCTGACCCAGGCACTGAGTAATTCAGGCATGTGTAAGTCTGCAAATGGAGATGATAATGAAAGCACTTCACCCGTCATTGAAATCCACATAATAAGGAGTAGGGCATTAGCTATCTCAGCCTTCTTTGTGGCCAAGTACCCATTAGTGTGGCAGGCCAGCATTTAGTCCATTATGGAGAGAGCGAAGGCTGGGCTTGATAATGCTTCTAATGGACATCTTGAATGGTCCGCAAGCCTGCAGCCTTCTCCCAGCATCTGCTCTGAGCCTGGGACCTGACAGGTTGCTCACCATGGAAACTTGAAGGGAGCAAGGGATGCAGACACACCTATCTAAGTGGCACTTCCCTGGGCCTGTCTGCACCTAGGTGACCAATAATGCAAGTGAGGTCAGATTCTGCTCATTACCCTCCCGCACTTACCATCTTGAGAGGTGCTACCGACAGATGGTAATGCAGGCGTGGAGAGAGAAGGTCATGGAGCATGCAGGAATAATGTTTTCTGAAAATGAACAGTTGTGTGTTTTGGCCAGCCAAGTCAGCACTTGTCATTATGGGGTGGGATGGAGCCATTAGCGGATTAGAGTCACAAGCTTGGAGAGTCGTCTTGCATCAAGACTGGCTTCTCTCCCAGGGCTGGCGTCCCTTCCAGAGCATCCCTGGAGGATGGTCGTGTGGTGACAGGGAGGTCCCTACTCCATAGAGAATTTTGCTGTGGGTTTCTTATGCGGAGCCTAGCTGAGTGCCCTCCTCATACCCCTTAGCATCTCAGTGTGAACTCTGTGCCCTCCGCTCTGGGAATATCCTCCAGGACATAGGGATATCCCAAACATGCCAAACTCATGTCATGTGTATGTGGCGCTGGGGTGTGTTCACTCCATTTCTGGCTCCCAGTGTCTCCCTGCATGTCCAGGATACAGATGTGGACAGTCTACATAGCCCCTCTGAGCACCTGGGTTCTGGCCCTGGGACTTCCCCTACGCTGCCCTCTGCCTGCTGCTTCTTGCTCAAGGCTGCCCTGGTCTCGGCCCACTGGGTTCCTGCTAGCCCCTTTGACTTGAGGACTTTATTGTGAAAACCCTCTGTGTTGTGTGGTGCAGTGCTGCTCAAACTGTAACACGCACACGAATCGCCCAGGGTCTTGTTAAGATGCCAGGCTGGGTGAAGGTTTTGGTTCTCTCTGTCAGGTTTATGTGTCAGGGCTGTGCTAGATTTGTAGATGAGTTGGAGCACATTTTGTATTTTTCTGCTTTCTGGGTAAACAGCCTAGGAACATTATTGGAAAGTTTGAAAGAACTGCCTGCTAAACTCTCTTGACACCTACCATTTTGGGAAATAGTTCTATGTCCATGTTCAACTTGGTTCCACAGTCTTCTGCTTCTCTTGACAATTCCCATTTTTCTAGAAAAGCATGCTATTATGGATTGAATTGTTTCCCCCCACCCCCCAATTCATATGTGAAGGCCCTAACTTCAGTGTGATGGTATTTGTAGGGGCCTTTAGGAAAGTAATTAAAGTTAAATGAGATCATAAAGGTGGGGCCCTCATCCAGTAGAACTGGTGTCCTTATAAGAAAACAATAAGACCCCAGCGGTATCTCTCCACGGGAGCGCAGAGGAGAGGCCATATGAGAACATGGCGAGAAGGGCCCATCTGCAAGCCAGGAAGGGAGGTCTCACCAGAAACCAACCCTGCCAGCACTTTGATCTTGAACTTCCAGCATCCAGAATTGTGAGAAAAGGAACTTTGGTAGTTTAAGCTACCCAATCAGTGATATTTTGTTATGCAACCTGAGCAGACTAATATATAGACATTCCCCACTGAGCATTCTAGATAAACTAGCATACTGTGTATATTTAGTATTCTCTTATAATTTGAAAACTCTTCTCTGCAACTTGGGTTAAATTTCCCTTATTTTTCTAATTTTTATTTATTTTTTTATACTCTCTCCTTCTTATGCTTCCTGGCCCCTCCCCGTATTGGGCTTTTACAAGTCTAGATATCTTACAGCTCTTTACAAAGAGCAGAGTCTTTGATTTATCAGGTCTACTGATTTTTATGTTTTCTAGTTCATTAACTTTTACCTTAACTTTTAATTCTCTCTCTAAGTTTATCTTGTTGCTTATTTTCCAGCTTCTTGAATTGGATGCTTCATTTACTTTCTGTCTTCCTTGTTTTATAACAAAAACATTTAGAGCTGCAGGCAGTGTTTAGTTACATTCCCTGAGTTTTCCTACGCAGAGATCCAATTGTCATTATGTTCTGAATGGCCTATAATTGCAGTTTTGTTCCCTTCCTTGACTTGAGTTATTTACGAATAAATTTCTAAGTGATTTAATTTTTTTCATTTATCCTTTTCTTTTTAATTTCTGTTTTTATTGTACTGTGGTCAGATAATGTGACCAAAGAGGATTGCTCATTAGTATCTCTGAGGTTTCCTTGTGACCTTGAATGTCATCAGTTTTAGTCACTTCCTTACAGATGTTTGAATCAAATGTCTTTTCTGTTTGTATGTATTTATTACATGAAGCTGGAACATGAGTCCTGCAGGGAGCTGGCGTATTGTATCCCTTTCCTGGGGAATCGCCTTGTCTGTCAACATGATCCAGGAAGTTCTAGGTAAAACAGACTGTACCTTCATTTAGCTCAGTGTTTCCAAGCCTCAGTTTCTCTTAATGCCTCATACCGTCTTGAACAGCCAGTTTTCCATGGAAAGTATTTCAGAGAATTTTGTTTTAAGGTCTACTCTTATTTCTTGAGGGACAACTATTTATGAAAGGTCGTAGTACTCAGGCCCTTCCCTTTGGACCTCCAAGCCCATCCTTGAGTCCCTGTTGCTTCTCTCGTTTTAAAGGAACCATGAGAGACTCTTGAATGCCGAGAACAAACTGAGGGCAGATGGGGTGGGCGGGAGGGGAAGGGGAGTGATGGGCATGGAGGAGGGCACTGTGGGGATGAGCACTGGGTGTTATATGGAAACCAGCTTGACAATAAACTATTAAAAAAAAATAAAGGAGGTGCCTCGGTGGGAGATGTCTGTGTGTCTCTGTAGGAGGCTTGTACCAGTCTCAGTGCAGATGGGATTTGCTGTCATTTTGCTTTGTTATCTTGGAGTCCACATTGTCTGAAGCACCCAGCCCAGGAGGGACGCTGCATGGCAGTGACTTCACTTCTGTGCTCAAGAATTCTCTCTTTGAGAGGCAAACCATGAGAGACTCTTGAATGCTGACAAAAACTGAGAACTGATGGAGAATGGGAGGGGAATGGGCATGGAGGAGGGCACTCGTGGGGATGAGCACTGGGTGTTATGTGGAAACTAATTTGACAATAAGCTATTTGAAAAAAAAAAAAGATTTCTCTCTTTGCTCTGGTAGCCCAAAGTTAGCTGGGCCCCCTTTCTGTACCCACCCTCAGGGGCAACCCATATCTCATTCTAACACCAGCGCTGGGGGTATGAAGTGGGGCTACAGCCTGTAGTGCTGTGAGCCACCCCTCCTGGACCTCTTCAGGGGTCACATCAACACCAAGTGTTGGTCCCCTACAGCTGTCCTGTAGCATTAGCTTTCCTACTACTGCTTTGAGCTTGTCCATTTCATGAAGTCCCACTGGGGGTGTAGCTCTGTATTCAGTTGACTTCCCCCAGAAGCAGAGCCTGAGACAAGGATTCAGACACAAGTAGTTTCTTCAGGTAAGCCTGTAGAGAGCAGAGAAGTGAGGTATAGCTGTATGCCAATACAAATATTTTAAAAGAATGAGACAAACAGTGTCATGGTAGGTCTTCTGTACGTTCTAAAGTTTTCAATGCACACGTTTTTCCATAAGAAAACCAAGTAAAAATTATATTTAGAAAGATATATATGGAAACTGGTAAAGACTTGCAAAGGTTAAAGTGTGTGTGGTTAATCCAGCTGCCTCAGTGGGCATCTGAAGGCCTTTGGGGAAAAAAATGGGGAATGATACGAAACACAACCCAGAATTGCCCCACCCAAGGGGTCAGAGAGCTGGAATATGTATACACCAACTTCTACAATTCTCATCTGTTGACGTCTGTGTTGGCGTTTATAAGTTCCTTGACACTTCTGATCTACCAAGCGTGGGCAGTCCTGGCACCACAAACAGATGTGGAGACTGGAGGTTTGTGCAGAACACACCGGAAGGTCCCATGGATATGGGTAGAGTGCCAACTATCTCTGCCCCAGAGTCCCTTCAGCTTACTCACAGATCTATTTCTTTTTATTTGGTGATTTACGGTGCAGCCAGTCCAACAAATATTTCATGACCCTTCCTTAAAAAAAAAAAAAAGTCCCCGACGTGTAGCATCTGCTGAATTCCATGATATAAACTCTCCCTTCCACTGAGGCTGCCGTGGTTTCACAAGGAGCTGGCAAGGCCCAGCACACTAGCCAGTGCTTCGCTGGGTGGGCTCTCCCAGCATATGTCTCACTTGAAGGCTTCTAGCATGTGGTCCGGGCTCCTCCCTGGTTTATATACTAATATAGATTTTTCTGTGTTTTTCCTTCAACCATTTCAGTAGGCATCTGGCAAAAAGCAGTTAAGTGTACACCACTGTCAGTCATCTGGAAATCCTTTCACTTTTAACCTTTCTGTGGCATTTCACTGCATGTGGGCTGTTCGTAAACAGCATTTATGTGAGTACGGGGAGGGGGAGCTACTGCCCTTTGCTCGCTCTGACATCTCCCCAGGAGGAGCTGCTGCCTGCGTTGGCCAGATTGCAGGCTGATAAATCCGATGTTCCTCTTCTTCCACATCCCCCCTGCTGTGTGGCAGGGTGGGGGTGGCATGCCACCTTCTTCCTTGGCTCTCATTTTCTGATTTACCTGCTATGGTGTGCCGGGTAGCTATATACAGTACAGGACACCCAGCTAAACTTGAATTCCAGATAAACAGTGAGGCTTTTTTAGTGCAAGTGTGTCCTAAATATTGCATGGGATATGTTTCTGCTAAAAAATTACTTGGTGTGTATCTGAAATTCGCATTCAAATGGGCACCCTGTATTTTCACTTGCTCTATGTGGCAACCTGGGTACTGGTCACCTTGTCCTCGGGGTCCGCTAGAATCGCTGGCTGTCAGACCTGGATTTAGGTTTTCATGGGGCCTCTGTTAGGGCTCACACCCAGCCATAATAATGTGGAAACCTGTCCATTTTCCTTTGTTTTTGGAGAGTCTGTCCTTTGGCCACTTCATAAGGAAGAGTGGGTGGCAGGGCAGGATTTGGTGTTCCTGGGTCCTCCAGCACGCCTCCATGAAACACCAGGACGATCTCACTTTTTGGATAACAATTGGATTTTGGTTTTGGTTCCATCCTGAGTCTTGAAGTTAATCTGTGCACATTTATTGTGGTGCCTATAATGTTTGGTCTTACTTCTTTCATTTTGTTAGCCATGTTTTCTTGAGTCAGTTTTCTTTGTGGGTTAGAAGTCATATCTCTTGTATTACTTGTACCCGAGGTTATTTTAAATACAAAAACCTTGGGTTTCCCATCATACGCTGTTCCTGGCTCTCACCTATCTCATTTCTTTGAAACAATTGGGATATTTAAAGAACCACATGACTATGATCGTGGTTATTCATAATAATTGACTACTGCTCGAAATGAGACCCAAAGAAGGAAGGTGGCAGGGAGGAAACACCCCCACTTCTCTCTTGCCTTCCAGCCTTCATGACCCAGAAGCCAGCCAACAGGTCTACAGGGGCCAACCTACAGGGTGCAGAGCAGGGTAGGAAAATGGCTGGGTGGAGGCTGAGGATGAAAAAGAGCTAGCACATCCTTCTGACTGAACAGATGAGGAAACTGAGGCCCAGACAGGGGAAGGGCTTGCCTAAAGCCTCTTAGCAATTGAAGGACAGAATGAGGACTTTTCCCCCAGAACTCTTTGTTCCCGTATTTGATCTCATTCCTCAGAACTGTAACTGCTTTATTTCATTGACACATGACTGTATTTTCTCATTTTCAAACCTTATTATAAAAACAAATCAGAAAATGCAAAAGTATATGAAGAAGAAAATGGCATGTAGTGTGTATCCTTTCAAATTGCCTAGCGATGGACGGACACACACTTAATAAAACCGGGAGGGGGCTTCAGATGGTAGGAGGTTTCGGGGTGTGCTAGAGGGGCCGGTGCCTGGCACTGGCCTACGGTGAGCCCCCTTGTTGATCAGCCGGTTTATGGGGCTCCCGGCCCTCCCCTGTGTCTCTTCCAAGCCCAGGGCCACTCCGAGCTCCCCAGAGCTCAGCTTCACCGCCCTTATTTTCACCTGTGCATTTGTAAATTAACTTGTGTTTCACTACCTGTTTTTTATTTCCATAGTACTTTTCATTGTGAGATAAACATACAGAAAAAACAAGGATGCTTGGGTGGCTTGGTCATTGAATGACCGACTCTTGATTTCAGCTCAGGTCATGATCCCTGGGTTATGGGATCGAGCCCTTTGTTCGGCTCCATGCTGTGTGTGGAACCTGCTTAAGATTCTATCTCTCTATCTCCCCTCCACCCCCCTCTGTCCCTCTCCCCTGCTCGCATGTATGTGCTCTTTCTCTACATAAATAATACAGAAAAAACATGTACAGCCCATAGGTACAAATTAATATATGATTATAACCACTTCCCAGATTAAGGAAATTTGGGTTTCCCAAAACTGCCCTGCCCATTACAGCCTTCCCCCTTCACCTAGAAATAACCCCTATTCTGACTTTTATGATAATTTCTGTGCTGAGCTTTATGGTTTTGCCACCTGGGCAAGCCATTGTTTATTTTTGGTTATAAAATGGTAATATTTTTATTTTAAAAGTTTGGTAATTCTTGTTTTTTCCCCCATTCTTTTACATCTCCCCTACCCCCCTCCCCAGCCTCTATTTATTGTAAGTGAAACTTTTTTCCCCCAACTACTGTGGAGTTGTTCTTCTTAAATGAGTTGTTTCACATACATACATTTAAAGAAAAAAATTAAGTAAAAGTAATTCAGGTAGCATATGAAGTAGGCAAAATGTTGAAGGTGTTACCCAAAAACTAAAGTTTGGAAAACACTGTGTTTCGTTTATGAAGAGAAACAAGCCCCGGAGAAGTCTTTGGAGAGTCAAGGACTTGATGTAGGTGCCGTGTCCCTGGGCGGAGCCCGGCCGCAGACATTGGCGGCTGTGAGGTGCACCAGCAGCCTGCGCCCTCCGGGAGGCCCGGCAGCTCCAGCGTCTCTGCGACCGCCAGAGGGCAGCACGGCCCCAGTTTCTGCGGCAGCTTCGCCCGCAAGTTAGCAGCCTGGGGGGCTGGGCGGAGGGCTTGGCGGGCCCCCCTCCTCCCAAATGCTGGTTCTTCTGCATTCACCCTAGTCTGGGGATCCTCAAACAGAGGCCTGGGACCCGCTCCCTTCACAATTACCTGGATGCTTGCTAACACCGGTTTGGGGCCCTTCCAGACCCATTGAATCAGCACCTCTGAAGCTCCCGGTGTGTGGGATGGGGTGTCAGATTAGGACAGCAGGGTTAGGGGGCCTGGAGAGTTTTGAGAACCTTGGCTCCCCGGGTCAGTCTTCTAAGGTCAGGGCTTGGGGGTGGTATGTGTGTGTTGGGGCGGGGGGAGCAGAAGATGATCACACAGTGTAGGTAGGGTCGAGTGTCAGGGGGCTTGGGCTTGCATTTTAGCCTCATCACTTACCTGGATGGGTGACAGGTTTTTGGATTTTTTCCCCTTGGGTTTTGTATATCATTTCCCAACTGTTCATTGTCCGTCATCCATCCAGTAATAGTAACTAAACTCATATTTTATATACTTTCTAGGTGGATGGATATAATGGTAGACAAGACAGACACTGTCTCTGCCTTCCTAGATTTCATGCTTTTGTGGGGAGTCAGCTGATAGCAAATAATCCCACAAACATGAAACTACAAAATGTTAATAGCCGCTTTGGAGGAAGAGGAGCCACCTCAGGGTGCTGTGTGAGTGAAGAAGAATTACAGGACTATGGGGAGGGTGTGAGCGATTCTTCCCTTAGGAAATTATGCTTGAATTGAGATCTGAAGGGTGAGCAGGAGTTAACAAGGGGGAAGAGTTTTTCAGGTGGGAGACTTTGCATGTGCAAAGGCCCTGAGGTGAGAACCACCTCGCTGCCTTTGAGGAACTGCAAGAAGGTGGCATGTGTGGAGTGCAGGGAGAAACGGGGAGAGTGGCTGGACGTGATTTGGACAGTAGGCAGGGACCAATACCGTCAGGTTCTCAAAATAGGGCAGTAAAGTTTATCTTGCAGAGATGATTAAATATAATGATGAGTGCAAAGTGTCTGGTCCATTGCCTAGTTCACAGGTGGTGTCAGAGATGTGAATGCATGTGGAGGGAAGGCACCTGGATGGGAGTGTGGGGGCACAGCCTGGTTAAAGAGTGAGCCGTGGGGAAGTCCTACGCAGCTGCAGGGACCGGAGCTTTCTCAGTTAACTGCAGGGACCAACTGAGAAGCATATTTCCATCATGGTGAAAATTACCGTTGGCATCACTCTCTTGTTAAAAACAAAGTGAAATTGGAGAACATACTGTTGTCTTTAACTAAGCCAAGATGACTAATTATTAGACTCATTTTCTAAAGCTTACCATATACAGACATGTGATAAGCTGGGGAGAGGAGAGTTTGGAAACTGGATTCATTCTGAAACCCCGTAGATGAGGCTCGTGTGAGGTTTCTGTGTGTAATGACTGTGAACATTCAGTTTAACTCAGCTGTCACCGCAGGTGTGATACAAAACAAAATGTTTTGCAAGAGCTCCAAAGAGCATCTTGGGGCAGCTCGCAGCAGCGCCCAGGCGATCTCTGCCAAATTGAAAAGGGTAGAAAAATGGGAGCTGGTGTTAGGCTGCGAGGGAGCATCAGACCCTGAGTCCTAGCTATGGTTTTGACCCTTGTGGTCTTGACTAACTTCCTCCTTTTTTGGGGGCTTAGTGTCCCCATCTGGAAAAAGAAGGGCCAGACCAGACGATTGCTAAGGACCTTTCTACTTTGTTGCTGTATGATATTTACTGATGGTGTGATCATGGGACTTTGCTCTGGGGCCTTTCTCTGCTCACTGTTACATCCTTAGGACCAAGACCAGTGCCTGGAGACTGATGGGACATCAGTAATATTAGTTGAATTGCATGGACAACTTTTTAAAGAGATTTTATTTTTAAGTAATTTCTGTTCATAACGTGGGACTCAAACTCACATCCCAGAGATCAAGAATCACATGCTCTACTGACTGAGCCAGCCAGGTGCCTCCAAATGAAGGATTAATTGAAGGAATGAACCGAGCTTTCATTTGATAAGCATTTTTGCCCGTGACAGGAGCACTTGCTAAAAGTTTCACGAGTCAAGTTTTCTGGCTTCTTTGTTGAGTATGTATTGAAGTCATTCACATGACAGGTTCAAACTGCAGTACATTTGATGTTCCTTTTCAGTGTGGAGTCTACCTCACTTTCCTCGATTGCCTTCATTTCCTCTTTACTTCCATAACTGACATATGCAGTTGGATTTATTTTGAGTGCCATTTTTTCACACAAAAAAAGAGTTTCATCACTTCTTGGGAGTGGTTGGGGACACTTAAGGACCAAGAAAGAACAGTAAGTCCTGTTGAGATGCATTGGGTGGTGGACTTGGCTCACTCATTGGCTAAGGTATTCATCTTGAATACCTTGTATACCGGGTTCCATAAGACGCAGAATTTGAATTCATTCCTCGGGGAAATAATAAGCGAGCTCATGTCCTGGTGTTTGAGGATGGCTTACAAATGATTATTGTTGACTTCCATCAATGCCAAGGAATCTGTAAGATTTATTAGTCTCTGCTCGAGAGACCTTAGCATCTTCCAGGCTTCTGTGACCTATCCCATTCTAAGTTCTCTTTGTTTATTCCTAGTTCTAGAATCCCAGCCACCAGGTTTCTCTCTCAAGCTTAGTCTGTCACTAAGTGGAGAGACATTTTGCTAGATGTTAGGCAGTCAGATGCTATGTGTGCTTCCCTAGTGTTCTTGTGAGCTAAGCTTTTAGCCATGTCGCCTCTTGCCCTTAATTTCTCTCTCATGTTGTAGGAAAGTAGACAATGGGAAACTATCACCTGAGGTCAGGACTGAAAAGGTCTCTTTTTTTTTTTTTTTTACTTTTCACACTTATGAAGGGTTTCTCCTTCTCCTTTATCTGTGGTCCTCTGTGTTCTGGCAGCCTGCATTGAGGCCCTACTCTGTGGACCATGGACCTCCATGGGATACAGGGATGAGCAAGGCAGAACTCTTGCCCCTCACAACTGTGCAGTCCAGAAGGGAAGTGGGACAGGCATGGCAACACTTGTAAAGAGAGTGACATGTATATTAGGAGAGAGAAGAGAGAGCTGTGATTGCCGGTAGGGTGGGGTCAGGGAATGACGTACAGTTTTCATATAAATGAACACGCATCACTATGTAAAAAAACACAGAAGACACAGTAAACGAAAGACTCCCCCTCATGCCCTCAAAGGAAACCACCATTCTGGAATGCCTGGGTGGCTTAGTCGGTTAAGCATCTGACTCTTGCTTCTTCTAGCTCAGGTCATGAACTCACAGTTTGTGAGTTCAAGCCCCACATCGTGCTCTGTGCTGACAGAGCCTGCTTGGGATTTCTCTCTCTCTGTCTCTCTCTCTGCTCTTCCTCTGCTTGCATGCATGCTCTCTAACTCAAAAAAAAAAAAAAAATATATATATATATATATATTTTAAAACACCATTCAAACTGTTTTTATGTGAATGGGGCACCCGGGTGGCTCAATCAGTTAAGTGTCCAACTCTATTTTGACTCAGGTCATGATCTCATGGTTTGTGAGATCGAACCCCACATCAGGATTCTCTCTCTCTCTGCCCCTCCCCTCACACATCCACTGTCCCTCAAAATAAATAAATAAACTTAAAAAAACCACACAACTATTTCTATGTGGAGTTTCTAGTTGGAGAGGTAGATAGAAATACTTTAATACACAATAGCTAAAATATGGAAAGAGCCTAAGTGTCCATCAACAGATGAATGGATCAAGAAGATGTGGTTTATCTATACCATGGAATACTACATGGCAACGATAAAGAATGAAATCTGGCCATGTATAGCAACATGGATGGACCTTGAGGGTGTTATGCTGAGCGAAATAAGTCAGGCAGAGAAGGACAAATATCATATGTGTGCACGTATAGGAGGATTAGGAGGAACTTGACGGAGGACCAAGGGGGAGAAGAAGGGGGAAATGGTGGGGGAAAGGGAGAGAGGCAAACCATGAGAGACTCTTGAATGCTGACAAAAACTGAGGACTGATGGATGTGGGGGAGGGGGGATGGGCATGGAGGAGGACACTTGTGGGGACGAGCACTGAGTGTTATGTGGAAACTAATTTGACAATAAACTATTTGTAAAAAAAAAAAAGAAAGAAATGCGAAAAAAAAAAAGAAATACTTTAATACAATGGGGTACTTTTGACAATAAAAGTCATTGGGGCTCTTGGGTGGCTCAGCCGGTTAAGCATCCGACTTCGGTTCAGGTCATGATCTCACGGTTCGTGGGTTCGAGGCCCGCATCGGGCTCTGTGCTGACCGCTAGCTCAGAGCCTGGAGCTTGTCTTCAGATTCTGTGTCTCCCTCTCTGACCCTCCCCTGCGCATGCTGTCTCTCTCTCTCAAAAATAAAAATAAAAACATTAAAAAAATTAAAAAAGAAAAGTCATTAAATGTAATTTTATTTGCTATTAATAGAAGAAAAGGAGACCAATGAAACCAAAGGAATTTCTGAACCTTGAATAAGTATTTCATCACCAATGTAATTGTTTCCCAATTACTGGGAATTAATGGGAATGCCTGGGTGGCTCAGTCGGTTGAGCGGCCTACTCTTGATTTTGGCTTAGGTCATGATCTCACAATTTGTGAGCAGTGATAACACTTCTAAGATAAAATACTTCAATTAATCCAATGATAGAATTTTTGAAAGAGCAACATAAAATTGTCCATTAAATCAAAAGACATGGGCAAATTCTGTGAAAAGTCTGTGACTAACTTTTCCATTCCTTCCCTAATCCATTTTTCACAGAGTAGCATACAGTCCATTCTGTGAGCTTTGACAAATGCACAGTCACGTAATCACCCCACAGTCAATCAGGATGCAGAAATCCCCCTCCCCCCTGGCAAATCTCTGTGTCCCTTTGCAGTCAACCCCTCCTTCCACACCTGGACCTTGGCAAACACTGGTCTGTTTTTTTATACCTACAGTGTCCCCTTTTCCAGAAAATTGCAAGACTCATACAGAAGATAGCTTTTTTGACTTTTTCTCACTTAACATAATGGATTTGAGATTAACCATGTTGTGTGTTGCAGTAATTCACTCCTTTTATTGCTAAGTCCATTGTATAGATGTACCAGTTTGTTTATCTGCTCACCAGTTAAAGGACATTTGGGTTGTTTCCAGTTTCAGTCAATTTGAGTAAAGCTGCTCTAAACAATTGCATACAGGGTTTTCTGTGGACCCAAACTTTCCTTTGTCTTAGGCAAATATGGCAGGGAATAGAATTGTCAGGTTGAATGGTAAGTGTTTGACTGTATAGGAAACTGCCAAACTGTTTTCCTAGGTAACATTTTGCATCTCCACCAGTAATGTACAAGAGGTCCAATTGCTCTGTGTCCTTTCCAGCACTGGGCTTTGTCAATTTACAAAATCTGTTCGTTCTAGTAGTTATGTAGCAGCATTTCATTGTGGGTTTAATTTGCATTTTCCCAAAAAGAACTATGTGTTCTTAACCGACTGAGCCACCCAGTCGCCCCCTTGGAACTATGTATTCTTAAAATCTTCTGATCTGTGGTCAGGTGCGTTATCCACCACGCCCCTGGCCCCGTGCTGAGAATCCTGTGTTCTTAAATGACATGTGTACCTGTTAATATGGATAGGTGGGTGGACTCCTTGTTTTCTAAAGAATAGGTCACTAACCTTCTCCTGCTTCCTCTCACTTCCTCCCTCATCTCCGTATTATTTCTATATTGCTAAGTTTTAAAACATTTGCATTTCTGTGAAATCATAGTCACAACATTGGTATAAACCCTAATTTTAAGTAAGTTCATTGCTCATGCTCAGTTCTTTGCCATGGTGTCTTCCTCTCCCTCCCCATTCATTTTCAAGTAGTTTTTACAAGAGAGATTTATAACACTCTGCGTTAGCTAAAATTTGTGTCTGCCTGTTGCCTTTTTACTTGAACTACATCTATGCAGGATGGAATGATCTTGGCTCACAACACATCTTTTAATCGAAAACACCAAGATCTTGTGGCTTTGACTAGCACCTCGTAGAAGCCTGAATCCAGCCTGATGCTTCTTCTCTTTTGCAGATGATTTGCTTTTTCTGCCAGAATGCCTAAAGATTTATTACTCAAAGTTTGTTTTCCTTTTTCTGAAAATATTTTCTATTTTTTTAAAAAAAAGAATAAATGTACGTAGATTAAAAAGTCAAATTGTGCTTCCCAGGAAAATCAGCTCTCTCCTATTGCCTTTCTTTATTCTTGCCAACTTCTTCCAACTCTTGAAGCTGTTTCTTTCCATTTTACTTTTGTATTTCTAAATAGCAGGGTTACATTCTATAAGCCCTGGGTGAGTTTGGGGACAGGGGCTTGTTGGCTGGTGGGCTTCACTTTGGGGTAAAAGGGCAGGGGACAAGGTGTGCCACTAGGAGACCTCAAATATTGGTATCTACAAGTCTTTTCCATCTGGCTGGTTTCTTCGGGGCTAGAGGAGCTGTTTGCTCCCCGCTGCAGGGCCCCAGCGTGTTCTGAGGCTGAGCAGGGAAAGGGCTTCTGCCTTCCATTGTTTAGTGTGCACACTTGGACTTCATTCTGGTGTTCCTGTTACAGCACACCATACCCTCCGTTTGCAGTGACTTGTGTTTATTTTTGAGCCTCTGCCTTCAAATTTCCCAAGGGAGTCAACTCCTGAGTAGGAGGCATCATCTAGCCTTGCATAGTCAGGAAAGGAGGCTGGCATTCCAGATGTTCACGGTACTGACTCTTGGTCACTCTTGTTCCAGCATCTCTTGTCCCTCAGCTTTCAGTGGCGTTCTGGTTGATTAAGAATCCTGTGGTTCAAGTCTGTTTTTTCTTTGCTGGTTTCCCCACCCTGCAGAGCCCGCACATAGGTCTCCATTTTTTCTTTTCCTGGGCTGGTTACCACTTGTCCATTTATGTTTTGTCTTCCAAATGTTGATGGCATCTGTCCTCTGCTGTCACCTCTTCTGTTCTATTTGGTTCTGAGAATTTATGCCTTTAAAATATTTGTATTCTGGGGTGCCTGGGTGGCTTAGTCGGTTAAGCGTCCAACTTTTGCTTAGGTCATGATCTCGCAGTTTGTGGGTTCGAGCCCCGTCGGGCTCTGTGCTGACTGCCAGCTCAGAGCCTGGAGCCTGTTTCAGTCTGTGACTCCCTCTCTCTCTGACCCTCCCCTGCTCACGCTGTCTCTCTCTCTCCTAGAAATAAATAAAACATTAAAAAAAAAATCCTTTAAAATATTTGTATTCTTATTATGTAGTTTTGTAGCAGAGAGCACTTATGTGAAGTTTTCTTCTGGATTTGGGGTTATATTTTCTTCCAGACTCGATTCTTTGCCTTTAGGTGATTCTTTTTCTTGGGGGTGTTGCATAGTTGCCATCTGTTTCTTATTTGTGCTCAGGCATTTCTATCCAGGTATTACTTTTGCTATTATATAGTGTGACTTTTTTTTTTTTTTTTACAAATAGTTTATTGTCAAATTAGTTTCCACATAACATTCAGTGCTCATCCCCATAAGTGTCCTCCTCCATGCCCATCCCCCTCCCCCCCACATCCATCAGTCCTCAGTTTTTGTCAGCATTCAAGAGTCTCTCATGGTTTGCCTCTCTCCCTTTCCCCCACCATTTCCGCCCTTCTTCTCCCCCTTGTTCCTCCACCAAGTTCCTCCTAATCCTCCTATACTTGCAAACATATGGTATTTGTCCTTCTCTGCCTGACTTGTTTCGCTCAGCATTAACACTCTCAAGGCCCATCCATGTTGCTACACATGGCCAGATTTCATTCCTTCTCATTGCCATGTAGTATTCCATGGTATAGATAAACCACATCTTCTTGATCCATTCATCTGTTGATGGACACTTAGGCTCTTTACATGTTTTAGCTATTGTTGAGAGTGCTGCTATGAACATTGGGGTACATGTGCTCCTATGCATCAGCATTTCTGTATCCCTTGGGTAAATTCCTAGCAGTGCTAGTGGTGGGTCATAGGGGAGTTCTATGGTTAGTTTCCTTAGGAACCTCCACACTGTTTTCCAGAGGGGCTGCAGCAGTTTACATTCCCACCAAGAGTGTAGGAGGGTGCCCGTTTCTCCACATCCTCGCCAGCATCTAGAGTTCTCTGATTTGCTCATTTTAGCCACTCTGACTGGCGTGAGGTGGTATCTCAGTGTGGTTTTGATTTGTATTTCCCTGATGAGGAGGGATGCTGAGCATCGTTTCATGTGTTCGTTGGCCATCTGGATGTCCTCTTTGGAGAAGTGTCTGTTCATATCTTCTGTCCATTTCTTCACTGGGTTGTTTGTTTTTCGGGTGTGAAGTTTGGTGAGTTCCTTATAGATTCTGGATATTAACCTTTATCTGATATGTCATTTGCAACTATCTTTTCCCATTCCGTTGGTTGCCTATTAATTTTCTGGGTTGTTTCCTTGGCTGTGCAGAAGCTTTTAATCTTGATGAGGTCCCAACAGTTTATTTTTGCTCTTGATTCCCTTGCTTTTGGGGATGTGTCAAGTAAGAAGTTGCTGCGGTAGAGGTCAAGGAGGTTGTTTCCTGCTTTCTCCTCTAGGGTGTTGATAGTTTCCTGTCTCACGTTCAGGTCCTTTATCCATTTGAGTTTATTTTTGTGCATGGTGTGAGAAAATGATCTAGTTTCATTCTTCTGCATGTTGCTGTCCAGTTCTCCCAACACCATCTGTTAAAAAGACTGTCTTTTTTCCTTTGGATATTCTTTCCTGCTTTGTCAAAGATTAGTTGGCTGTATACTTTTGGGTCCACTTCTGAGTTCTCAATTCTGTTCCATTGGTCTGTGTGTCTGTTTTTGTGCCAATACCATACTGTCTTGATGATGACAGCTTTGTAGTAGAGGCTAAAGTCTGGGATGGTGATACCTCCCATTTTGGGTTTATTTTTTAGTATTACTTTGGCTATTCGAGGTCTTTCGTGGTTCCATACAAATTTTTGGATAGTTTGTTCTTGTTTTGAGAAGTATGCTGGTGCAATTTTGATTGGAATTGCATTGAATGTGTAGATTGCTTTGGGTAGTAATGACATCTTAACTATATTTATTCTTCCTTTCCATGAGCATGGAATGTTTTTCCATTTCTTTGTATCTTCTTCAATTTCCTTCATAAGTTTTCTATAGTTTTCCTCATACAGATCTCTTGTATCCTTGGTTAGGTTTATTCCGAGGGTATATAGTGTGACTTTTGGACTCATCCTTCAGTATTATCTGAGGCAGGTTTGTGTACAGTCTTTGGTAAAAAAAAAAAAAAAAAAATACCTGGAGCTGTTCTCTCTCTTACTTCTGAGAGTTTTTTAGTACACTATGCTAGGTTACACCTCCCGGGGCAGAAGGATTACTTTTCTTTGAAATGTAGGACAGTTAAGACTCACTGCCCCCAGCTTTGCTGGGGGTGAGGCAGCAATAAACATCACACCCAACATCCTGAAATTAATAAATGAAGGTGGTAGGGAGAGCCCTGTGGGGTAGTGGATGGCTGGGTCAGGCTGGTGTGATGAAGGGACAGGATGAGGTCCCCAAAGCCCATCCCTAGTCCCTAAATGGCCATCATGAGAGTGAGTAGGTAGGACAGGAGTGGGATGGCCCAGTCTGGAAATGCTGGCAGGGAATTAGTGACTGTTTCTGGAATGTATTCCAGGATCGGAAAACTGCGGTTGAGAATCTGGCAGGTTCTGACCAGTGGCTAGAGTCCGACTGCAGTCTGAGGTCAAGTCACCAGGGACCATTTATTGATGTTTCTAGGGAGAAATGAGCAGGAATACATCAGTTGAATAAGATGATGTTCGTTTATTACATCCATGATGTCTTTCAGGGCTTTGAAAAACACCCTCTTTTGTCTAATTAGTCATTGTGACCATGTCTCCATGGAAACCATTATGTTTGTACTCACAATAGACACGTGTGCATCCATTAAAGGGACACAGTTGCCAAATGTGAGCTATGGGCTCAGGGTGGAGTGGCTTTATACAGCACGAGCATCAGGGCTGCTGCAGAAAGTGTCAGAAAACAAGCAAATGGCTATGCTGTCTATGAAGGGAGACACTCTCTGGTGTCAGGCCTAGGATTTAGACAGTGTGAAACCAGGAAAATGGAGTGTTCATGCTCAGGTTGAAAGCCCAAAGGGACAGAATTCTTTTTTTTTTTTTAAACCAATGTCAAGGATTTTTTTTAACCCATTAATTACTGAAGGAACCAGAAAGATATTAAAAACTGGTTCAGAAGAAGAAAATCCAGAGAGCAGACATGAATTTTCTAGGAAAATGGAAGCGAATTGATTAATAGGCCCAGAGTTGGCTTCTTGCAAGAGTGCTAAGGCAGTCAGTAAAGTCTAGGTTTTTTGTTAAAAAAAGTACTGAGAGCTAACAAGTGCCCGGCGGAGGTAAGTGAGTGCTCTGAGGGAGGGTGGATGGGCTGGGGTGAGGAACCAGAGCAGGGCCATGCTACCCAGGCCTGGGCGGTCTGGAGGGCTGGGCACAGGGGAGCTGCCAGGGAGAGAGGCTGACTGGGTCCCGTCCTGCTTGTGTTAGTGTTCCTAGCACCCAGTGCAAGCCCAGCGTCAGGTAGGTGTACCGCTCAGCTTGCAGCATGAGGCGGAGGGAGGGAGCCCCCTAGGAGGGTGCAGTCCAAGCAGCCTGGGAAATCGCAAGATAGCAGGACACCAGCTCTGCCATGGGGCTGGGCGTGGGGGGCAACCACTCCCTCCCAAGTATCACTGCCTCAGCTCTGAGAGCTGAGAAGGGCTTTGTTTCTTCAGCTTCCTTTGTCTTGTGGGGTTTCAGGACCACAAAAACCTGAGCTGGCTTGTCAGGTACTGACCATCAGCACAAGCTACAGAAATATGATGAGAATGAAGGCCTCAGGCCCCACCCAAAGACTTTACTGAAGCAGTCAAAAGGGGAAAAAACTATTAAGATGGTACTTAGAGATCTAGAAACTTTTTGACCGTGGACCTAGGGAGCAAACAAGTGCAGTTATCACAGATATTGTATCACAATACAGATATGTCTGTAAACTCGCTCATTGGCAAGTCCTCATTCATAGCCATTATCTCTTGTTTTGCACACAATTCTAGTAACCCTAATATTTTTGGCTTCCTGGTCATGGTGGATTAAAAATAATAGAAGAGCCATTGGTGTGGTGTGACTGTCGTGGTGAATGTTGTGACATTCATACCACCAAGTGGGAACAGCTGAGAGCTGGACAGGTCAGGAACTGGAGAAACACAAAAGCAGTCACAAGAGGCTGGGACATAGCATGCAGGGCCGTTCAGCGTGGAAGCAAAAAGCTCTCCAGTTACTCCTGGCCCAGCCCACTATTGACTGTGCTTCTCTTAGCAATAGCCTTGAGTCGTCCAGGAAAGAGGTTCCTGACAGCAGCAGGAGTTCCGGGTTCGATACGCCACTCACTGTTTGTGGGACTGCAGGCAAATCCCTTAAAATAAAGCCTTTATCTTAGAATGTTGGGAGGATCACAGGAGCTTATGAGGCACATAGTAAATGCTCATTACATATTAACTGGTATGAGGGGCACCTGGGTGGGTCAGTTGGTTAAGCGTCTGACTTCAGCTCAGGTCATGATCTCCCGGTTCGTAAGTTTGAGCCCCGCATCAGGCTCTCTACTGTCAGCCTGGAGGCACTTCGGATCCTCTGTCTCCTTCTCTCTCTGCCCATCCCCCACTTGTGAGCACTTGCTCTCTCAAAAATAAATAAACATTAAAAATATATATATTAAAAAAAACAAATTATCTGCTATTAGCAGAGAGGTGAACCATGGTCAACTATAGGCCACAACATTGATGAATCTCAAAAACATCGTGATAAAGAAAAGAAGCCAGGCACAAAAGGGGACCCACTGTATGACTCTATCTACAGAAGTCACAAAAAACAGGCAAAACTAATCTATGCTATTAGAGGTCATGATAGTGGCTATGAGGTGCAGTGCCTTTTCTGTTGTAAAGTAGATGCAGAAATCCACATAAAACAAACATGCAGCAACCTAGTGGATTGTGGTAAGACCACCACAGTCTTGTTCCTCCTGCCAAGTGTTTTGCTTCTTCATCTAGATGTTGGTTCCTCAGGGGTGTTCAGTTTGTGAAATGGGGAGATGTGTGCTCAAGATGGATGCCCTTTTCTGTATGCGTATTATGCTTCCATAGAAAGTATAAAGTGTCAGGTGTAATTATGACTCTTAATATTATTATTGTACTAAATTCTTTGGACCTCACGCTCTTCATCTGTACAATGGGGATGCTAATCCCTTCTTTGCAGGATTGTTATAAGATGTAGTATTCACAACACATTCATTCATTAGCCCATTCAAAGAACATTTACTGAGTGCCCGTGGGCCCAGCACTGTTCTGGGGGCTGGTGATAAGCAGTGAGCCAAACAGACAGTAATCGTGGGGCTTACGTGCTAGTGATGGGGGAGACACACGCTGGCATTCACTTGAAGGGACCTTTTACATCCCGACAGTGCCTTCTGGTTTAGAAAACGAAATCCTAGAACACATCTCCATCCCAAATGGTTAAGATTTTTGTTGGTTTGGTTTGGTTTTGATTTGGATCTTTAATTAGCTTCACTTGTTATGAAATCTTGGTTTGAACCAAGTCACGCCAACGAAGGTGTGTGTATACCAAACTGAGAATTTCTACCTTTTCTAGAATTTCTGGGTGCAGTTAAATTATGAGTTAGAGCAAACCATCCTTCATGAGCCTACAGCGCTAGGGCTGAGGGAAGGCCATCCTGGTAAAAAAAAAAGGCCTTCTCCTTCCTGCTTTGAGGAACTTCAGTTTCTAGGCCCTGAACCCTGCAGGCAGGAAAGCGTTAAGAAAGAAATGTGCATTTCCACTGAACAAGAAAATCAACTTAGAAAAGAAATGTGTATTGGAAAATATCTATTTGCCTGCAAAATAATGTAAAAATAATGAGCTCCTATTCCCCTTTGATGTGCAGCGCACGCTTTTAAGGAAAGATTCTGCATTTCTGAGATACTGGGCCTGGCGTGTAATGAAGTGGTTGTTATGGCAACAACTTTCAAAAGCAAGTATTTTCTGAGAGATGTGCTCCACACAGCCAGCGTGAGAGAGGAAAACATGAAAACAGAGACAGGGAGATGAGCTCAACAGAAAGCATGAGATGCCAAGGGCTGCGTTCTGTGCCCGAGGGGGAGGGAAATGTGCCCCTTGTCACCACCCTGCAAGGGAAGCCAGGCCCCTGCCTAGAAGGGGTCCCCGTGAGGAATGGGACCTGGGGAACAGGGTTTGGGGCTGAGGCCTTGTCTCTGAGCTAGAGACGCAGTCTGAGTCTGGGGGCTGTGTTGCCAACTGTTCTCCAGGATCCCCTCCAAGCTGCCTCCCGGCCTCAGCCTCTGCCCTGCCACCCTTGCGTCAGCTCCCTTCTGGCCTCCATGCTCCGGGGTACCAAAGGCCCCCATTTATTCCAGAGCCCAGTCTTCCCACTGACACTCAGTTGAAGGGACCTCCCACTCACTCCACTCCCTTTGCGTCCCTGGGGGCCCTGCCAAACCAGTGCCCAGTGTATGCAGACATGGCACCAAGAACTGGCATTCATCATCTCTGTCTTCACAGCAAGGCCCGGTCCCTAGAACAGTGCCTGGCACAGAGGGGCTGCTCCATCTCTATTTGTTGAGTGAATGGATGGTCCCTTCTCTGGTGCCACAGCTATGGTCCCCATTCTACAGATGAGGAATGAAGCTCAGAGATGTTAATTGATTTGCCCGAGCCCCAAAGACAGCAGTGGGGCTGGGCTGCCCGCGCCCCTTCATGGTACTACCTCTCAGTACCCCTGACTTCTCAGCCTCCCTGTCTTTGTTCCCGCTGTGTCTCCTGCAAAGCCTAGCTCGAAGACCACCTTGATTGTGATGTTATGAGAAAGCCACCTCTAAACTAGATCCGTGGGTGTGTCAGAGCCCACAGACAGGACCCTCACAACTTGCTGGCAAGTCTGGGCTGGGGCCACCAGGAAGGGAGCTGCTTCTGGGCTCGGTGTCTGTTCACCACTCTCCCCACAGTGCCTGGTGTAGGGAAGGCACTTGGCAGCCCTTGGTCAAATAAAAGAAACTTAAGAACCCAGATGGTCCTGGAAAATCCTGTTGGGTCAGTTACCAGGTTTCTGAGATCCTGGGGGGCTCCCCTGGCCAAAGCTGAAACCTGCTTCCAGCCAGCCCCAGCTCACATTTGTGGATGTGTGTGTGTGTGTGCATTAGTGTGTAAATGCATGCGTGCATGGCCTCTTTGAGGGGGATTTGCTCTAAAAGGGTCTGGGCTACATATGTGTGTGCTCATGCACTGAGGTGAGGGAGAAGGAAGTGTGCACGAGGCTTTGAGGACATCTCTTCTCTAGGGGGGCACATGTCTAGATGTGTATGTGTTTCATATGCGCGTCCATGTGTGTGCACTCCTGGTCTTGATGTAGGGGTGTGTGTATGTGCGTGTGTGTGTGATTTGAAGGAGTGTGCTGCAGGGAGATACGGTATAAATATGTGTGTAAGGCGTGTGGCTGGGGATGTGTGGGTGGATACACGGGGAGAGGGGTGCATGCATTCAGGGGCTGCTGCATTTACCAGGCAGAGGCAGAAGGAGCCCATAGAAGATTGGCTGTACTTTCAGTTCAAGGCTTCTGGCTAACCTGCAACCATGGAGAGAAGACTGCCATCTGGATCATAAAATGGGAGAGCGCTGGAAGCAGCTTTGGAAGTCATCTTTCTATCCTTTCTGTTGTAGCTCATGAAAACAGAGAGGGGAAGCAACCTCTGGAGATCACACAGCATACTCAGGATGAAGCTGGAACTTGGACTTGTATCTGGTTCTGGGCTCCCTCATTCCCCCAGGCTGCTGCCGGGCCCCTGGGGAGGAGGGAGAGGGTTAACCACGGAGTAATTAATATCAGGCACCAGAGTATTCTTCAATTCCATTCCCACTTTAATTAGGGGAACTTTTTTTTTTTTTTTTTAAATACAAGTCTTTGTTGTGTCAATTAGTTGATTGACTATCACTGGTTTCTAGGTTAGGGAAACTTGATCTGCAGTGAATGAATTTGTTTATCAGGGAAAAGGAGCCAGGGGATGGAAAAAGAAATTCAATTAAGTGTCAGGCTGCTGAGTGACAGGCTGCATTTGATAGGACTTTTAGCTTAATTGCTTGTATTTCATTAAGAGATTTATTTATCAAGAGAATTCATGTTAAAATCTCAGGCACTGTCTGAGTGGCTTCTGGCTATTTTTCTGCATTGATTGAGGATGTGGAAATGTGGACCTGAAGAATTACCTGGGGCCTCAGAAACATTCTTGTGTCTAAGACCCTCTCTGAGCCTGGCAACTGGGGCTGACAGTCCCCTCATCCTTCCCGTCCCAAAGTTACATCTAGAGTTTGAAAAGGGTCTGCATTTCTCTAAAGAGAAGAGTGCACACTTCTCTAGGATTTTCCAAAGAATATGAGTTCCAAAGAAAGTAACGCCCAATAGGTTGACAGCTTTTTGTTCTTTTTTGTTTTCCCCTACAAACCAGGTTTTATTTCACCCACATTTATAAACTGGTACATGAAGGCAGTTCTAGAAACTAAATATTACCAAGTAGTAAATGACTTCAAAATAAGTATTGTTAAGATTAAAGTCTCTGGGGCCCCTGGGCGGCTCAGTTGGTTAAGCGTCTGACTTTGGCTCAGGTTATGATCTCACAGTTGGTGGGTTTGAGCCCTGCATTGGGCTCTGTGCTGACCATCAGCTAGAGCCTGTAGCCTGTTTCAGATTGTGTATCTCCCTCTCTCTCTAACCCTCCCCTGCTCACGTTGTCTCTCTCTCTCTCTCTCTCTCTCTCTCTCCTCTCTCAGAAATAAATAAAACATTAAAAAAAAAAAGAGAGAATAAAGTCATCTCTATAAGATTTAATTTGGTTAGAGAAATGATTACTACCAGCTGTTTTAAGAATGTCAGAAAGTACCCCCCCCTCCATGGATGTATTCTAAATCAAATGAGTCTTCCTGTCCTAGAAGTAAATAAATCATATGTGATGTGACTTAATGCAAGTGGTTTTTCCAAAGTCCTCCTGATGCTGCTCGTGAGAATTGCCCAATGTGTAATTGATAATAATTGTAGGGAGTGATCATCTTGTGCTATAAATGAGAGTACCAAGGCTCAGAGAAGGCAAAAGGTCTTTCTCAGGACACATAGCCAGCCACGGGCAGAACCAAGATGAGCCACCTGTTCCTCTTGCTGCTTTTCCAACAGTCTGGCTTTCTGTGGGGCCAGATTGCTGGGCTTAAGGCCTGCAGGGAACAGTTCAGCTGGTTGCTCCTTCTTTTCCTTCTGCTCTATCAAGGCAGGAGGGCAGAGTGGTTAGGACTGTGCTCACCTGACCTGCTTACTGTGTGACCTTGGATAAGTGCCTTCTCCCTTCTGATAGACTGATGATAATAAGATTATCTGTCTCACTGGTTTGTTGGGAGAATTCAGTGACATATTCCGTGCAATGTGCTTGGACTATATTCATTATATAGTAAATGCTTAATAAATATTTGCGTTAATTATTATGCTTTCCAGGTAAGATTTCATGTGGAAAGAAAAGGGTTTCTCATTCTTATTTCTGAGAGAGAGAGAGACAGTGTGAGCAAGGGAGGGTCAGAGAGAGAGGGAGACACAGAATCTGAAACAGGCTCCAGGCTCTGAGCTGTCAGCACAGAGCCCGATGCGGGGCTCGAACCCATGAACCGTGAGAGCATGACCTGAGCCAAAGTCGGACGCTTAACCGACTGAGCCACCCAGGCGCCCCAGGTTTCTCATTCTTAAAAATAACTGAGGACCTCCGTCAAGGGCGGAAATGGTGGGGGAAAGGGAGAGAGGCAAACCATGAGAGACTCTTGAATGCTGACAAAAACTGAGGACTGATGGATGTGGGGGGTAGAGGGGGATGGGCAAAGAGGAGGACACTTATGGGGATAAGCACTGAGTGTTATGTGGATACTAATTTGACAATAAACTATTTGTAAAAAAAAAAAAAAATAGAACCAACTGGGGGCTGATGGAGGTGGGGTGGAGGGGAAACTGGGTGATGGGCATTGAAGAGGGCACTTTTGGGATGAGCACTGGGTATTGTATGGAAACCAATTTGACAATAAATTATATTTAAAAAAAATAACTGAGGACCACTGTTCTGCATAATGTGAACCCCACCCTCCACCACCCACACCCCCATTGTTAAGAAGAAATAATTGACTCCAGCAAATGTGTGGATTCAGTCCTAGTGCATAAGGACTGGTGGCGAACTCAGGTCTCCTGCTCCTCAGGCTTGCTCTCTCTGGCATCACCTGGTTCCTGAGTATTTTTATTTTCTTCTCTAGGTGAACATTTATTCATGCTTCTCCTTCCCTCCTCCTTTCCCTCTTTCCTCCTCTTTTATTTCCCTCCCTCCCTCAATCCCTCCTTCCATCCGCCCATCCAGTGGAGCACAGGAGCTGCTCGTACACACTTGTATGCACCAATGTGGTGCATGTTTTCCCAACTCTGTGCCCAGTGATGTCATCTTGGTAGCTTGAAATCAACCATGACGGGAGTATTTACACTGTGGAAATGGAAGGACAGTACAAGTGAGGGCTTTTTTTATGTTTTGTTTTTTTGATAGCTATTTTCCAGCACACCATTTGCATCCATCCATCTCTCTTTCATTCATCCATCTCTTTGTACATTCAGACATGGATCCAGTCATTCATCCATCCAACAAGTATTAAACACTTCTTGTGGGCCAGGCCCTGCACAAGATCCGTGGGGAGGGCAGAATTGGTCAGAGCCTCTTCCCTGCCTTCGAAGAATTGACAGTGTAGTGGAACAGACACCTTACAGCTGTCTCACATTCAAGGATTGTCCTGGACATCATTTCATTTGATGACCACGGTTGGTATTGTTATCTCAGCATAACCGTTGAGGAGATTAAGGCTCAGAGAGGTTAAGTGAATTGCTTGAGGTTACACAGCTGGCTGGACATTCATTTGTTTATTGGTATGACAAGGCATGATATTCCCCTTACCAACTCAAATCCAGCCAGAAAGTCAAGGTGAAAACAGATTTTCAACCCTGTCCTTCAGAAATAAGCCTTCTTTAAAAAAAAAAAGAAAAAGAAAAAGAAAGAAAAGGAAAGAATAGGGAAAGTTATTTTTCCATCTTGCTTAGATGGGGACAGTTTTGAATTTATTTTTTCAGATTGAACAATCGTTCCTCAAATGGATAGTGATAGGTGATCTAAAAAATAATCTTTAAAAACGTCGCCGAGTTGGGCATTTCCTCCAGGTGACATAACTCACTGTGACAGAATGCATTTAAATTCACGGAAAAGAAATTGAAAGGGGTGCAGCATGGAACGTGTTTGTGTGGACTGCCAGGATCTTAACCCTCTCTGTTTACCACCCCTCCTCTTCTCATTGCTGCAGGCCGCTGGGCGCTCCCATCGCTGTCCCCCTCTTGCCTTCCACTAGGCTCTATGGGCACCAAACCCTGAACTTCCTCTGTGGATGGCTGGTCCCAGGACAGGGCCAATAGGCCCTGGGGACAGGGTGTGGGTTTCCTGATGGGCCAGAGAAAGAGGCGTTCAGACCTGTCAGGAGATGATGCTCTCTCTTTTTCTCGGGTTCTTATCTGTTCCCATTGCATGTCTGGTCCCCCACATGCTTAATGTAGTAACAAGGAGTGGGCTTTGCTTTGGGAAGGCCAGGATGAGGCCAGACGGGGTCTGGGACTAGGCCCTGATGTTGAATTCGGAGCACTGTGTCCGTGGAATCTGCCACAAGACCTCTCTGGTTTGGTGGGTGGCCTCCCTCCAAGAGGCAGAGCTCCAGAGCCATGCTAGGGTTGCTGGCAAGAGTTTTGACAGACAACATGGCGCTCAAGACTTTGACGTGTCCTTTGTGTGATACTTTCATTGCACTTCCCAAAGCATGTTCTCTTAGCGGTACACTGATTTCTCTTTTCCTGCATCCTGTTTGCCATTATGGCTCTGGCAAAAGAAAGTGGCAGGTGCCATCTCAAGAAAGAAGAGGTGGGTCTAGTGCAAGGCAGTGTGTTAGGCCAGGTGTTCTAGAATCAGAACCTGAGATGGGGCCTCGGGTAAGAGCCATTTATGGCAGGGTGCTCTTGGAAGGAAGGAGTGAGGCCAGCCTCAGCCTAACCCCACAAGGGGCTCAGGAACATGAATTGTATCACTGAGTTGGTCCCCTCTTGAGACAAGGGGGCTGGCATTAGTACCCCATGCCAGTTAGTCAGTGGCCACTGGATGTCACTGATTGGGGAGGAAGAGTAATCTCGAAGGTGAGATAGATCCTGCCAGAGGCAAGGCTCCAAGGAAGAGGACACTGTTACCCTTAGCAGCCAACACTCACAAGATCTGGGGATCAGAGACCCCGGTCCAGCAAAGGGGATGCAGCTTGGAAACCTGCGGCTTCTATCAGAGGGGGAAACCTAACAAGACAGGAAAGGAAAGGGAGGGACTGTTGTACTTCCTGGCCCGGTAGCTTGTGCGAGGGAGATGAGAAACAGGACAGGCAAATATGGAGGCCCGTGCATCATGTAGGACCTGCCCTCATTGGCCTGGAAATTGGCTGGAGGGCACTGAGCCCTCCTTTAGGAGGCCTCTGCTTAGCTTCCTGTCTGGGGTGCCAGGAGGAGATAGCTGTGTAGAAAAGCCCTTGAAGGGTGAAGAGAGTGGCAAGGTGAGGTCAGGCCAAGGGTTCAAGCCAAGAGCCTGTTACAAGGCAGCTGTGGCGAGAGGTTGGGGGTCTGTAGCAAAGGCTTCTGCCAGGGAATGTCTGGGGCCATATGATGCTGCAGTGTGGTACCAGTTAAGGAGGGGCTAGAGATACTCTGAGAAGACGCCAGCTCCGATGTCTGCTGGAGGCCAGATCACAGACTTAGTAACTGCTAACAGAGTGTCTGCGACCAGGCTGGGTGATAGCCACAGCTGGCGTTCCACTACCAGTCATTCATGCTCCTCCTCCCACAGTGTGGCGTTACTGCTGGGAGGTGGCTGCCCAGATAGGGACTGTATTTCCCCGTTAACCTTGCATCTGTGTCTGGCTGGTGACAAGGCCTCACCAATAGAATGTGAGTGGAAGTCATGTGTGTCACTCCTGAGTGGTAGCTTTTAAGAAGTGGGTAGGAACTTCTCTCTATCCTTCCAGTGGCTAGAGAAAGACTTTGGGGGGTCCAAGAGGCTGGCAGAGCCACAGATGGGAGGAGCCTGGGTCCTTGAATCATTACATGGAGGAAAGGTCCCCATAGACTAGGAGTTGCCTCATTGGACTATTCTGTGGGCAATATGGGGAAGTTAAGGCTGTTGACATTTGGGGACTTATTTATTACAGAAACTAGTGTTGTCCTAACTATGACAGGCCTGACTGGGCATCTCCAGCAGACTGCATAATGTCCGTGTCAGTGCTGGCACAGGACTGACTCTTCACTCACTCCCACCCTCCACTGCCACTCCCCAGGGGCAAAAGTTCACATAAAACTCCCTTTCAATACTCAAGTGCCACCTTGGGAAGGAGGAGGTGAGGGAGGAGATCAGAAAGACTTACTCACTAAAGAGAAACTGAGGGGCACCTGGATGGCTCAGTTAAGTGTCTGGCTCAGGTCATAATCTCACGGTTTTGTGGGTTCAAGCCTCATGTGGGGCTCTGTGCTGACAGCTCAGAGCCTAGAGCCTGCTTCTGTTTCTGTGTCTCCCCTTCTTTGCCCTTTCCTGCTCATGTTCTGTCTCCCTCTCAAAAATAAGTAAGCATTTAAAAAAAGAGAAAGAGAAACTGAGGTGAGAGATTGCTTAAATATTTGCTGCTCAAAGTGGTGTCCCTGGACCAGCAGTGTCAGCATCACTGGGACTTACCAGAAATGCAGACTCTCAGGTCCTACTTGGGCCTCCTGAATCAGAGTCTGCATTTTATTTTTTTTATTTTTATTTTTTTAAATGTTTTTATTTATTTCTAGGAGAGAAAGAGAGAGAGACAGCGTGAGCAGGGGAGGGTCAGAGAGAGAGGGAATCACAGACTCTGAAACAGGCTCCAGGCTCTGAGCTGGCAGTCAGCACAGAGCCTGACGCGGGCTCGAACCCACGAACCGCGAGATCATGACCTAAGCGAAAGTCGGACGCTTAACCGACTAAGCCACCCAGGCGCCCCAGAGAGTCTGCATTTTAAAAAGACCCCCAGGTGATTTGCGTGCACATTACAAGCTTGAGAAGCTCTCCTCAGAGAAAGGTATTACATCTGAAAATGTGCCTCTTGGCCGGACAGACAGCTGAAGAGCAGACAGCATATTCATTCATTCTTTCAATCTGTTACTATTTATTGAGCATCTACTATTTTCCAGGCAATTTCCTGGAGAATAAAGACAGATACAGAATCTGTATGTTGACAAAGCATAAAGTGAGGTGCCGCCTGACTTGGTCTGGGGGCTCAGAGAAAGCTTCTGACAAAGCAACAGTGAGAGAGATCTGAAGGAGAAGTCAACCATGTGAACAACAGGGTCAGCCACGTTCACGGCAGAAGAAACAGTATGTATAAAGGCCTTGAGGTAGGAAGAAGCTTAGAGATCTTGAATAATTAAAAACAACAGCAAGAGCCCAGTGCTTGTTTTGAACTTGAGTAAGAGAGTGGGGTGAGAAGGGATGGAAAGGTAGAGGTAGGGGTGAGACCCTACAGGCCCTTGTAGGCCAGGAGAAGGATTTTGGACTTAATCCTAGAACGTAAGGGAATTTATTTATTTTTATCTTAATTTTTTTAAGTAGGCTCCATGTCCATTATAGAGCCCAATGTGGAGCTTGAACTCACGACCCTGAGATCAAGACCTGAGCTGAGATCAGGAGCTGGATGTTTAGCCAGCTAAACGTCAGGTGTCCAAGAGCACAAGGGAATTTAAATCCTGGCTCAGCCACTTACTAGCTACGAGATGGTGGGCAAGTTACTGAACCCCCAGCCCTCCAATTTCCTCATCTGTAAAAGGAGAACAACACAGTGCCTATTTCATATCATAGGGTGGTTTTTAGGATTAAATGAGTCAATATGTGTAAAGGGTTTATACAGCGAATGGCACATAAGAATTTGCAGTTACCGTTGAAGAGTTTTAGTCAGGAGAATCATGTGATAAGGTTTGTGCTTCAAGAAATCCTTCACTACTGCATGAGGGAAAACTAGGCTGCAGAGGGGAGAGGCTGAAAGCAGAGGGCCCAGTGGGAAGACTGTCATCCAGCCAAGAGATGATGGCCATCTCGACCAGGCTGGAAGCAGTGGAGACAGAGGATGCGGGACTAGGAATTGGTGACTTGTGGGCTGTGTGCAGGGAGAGCTGATGCAGCTGGGACAGGAGTCAGGAATGGCTGCCAGGTGCTAAGTGGGATGGGAGTTGGTGGATGAGAGTGCCAGGCTTTCATTGGAAGCTGAAGAGTCAAATTTTGGACCTGCTGAATCTGAGGTGCCCGTGAGACACAAAGATGGCGATCCCGAACTAGGAGGCCAGATCTGGAGCGCCAGGACCCACGTGGGAGCCGTTAGCCTATGGATGGCAGTTAAACCACTGGGAAGAGATGGAAGTACTCAGGAAGAGCATGTAGCCTGTGAAGAGTTTGGATTCGAATCTCCAGCAGCTGTCTGTTTTGGGGAGAGTTACTTAGCATCTCGGAGGCCCGGTGTCAGCTCTGAAAAGTGTGGCTGATGATACCTGCACCAGAGAGTGGTGTGGGATGCAAATGAGAAGCTGTGTGAGCCACCTAGCACTCAGCCCCATCAGTATTAATCCTTTTCTCGGTTTATCACCTTCCTCGCTGTCACACGCATTCTTTCCCACCTTGGTTTCTGCGGCAGCCTGCAACCAGGTCACACTGCCGCCTGCTTGTTCCTGCTCCCCAGGTGCTGAGCCCAGAGTGGTCAGCGTCCAGATGGGAGGAGCATTGTGGACCAGCAGAGACCCCCCAAACATGCGGAGAGTGAATCGTGCTGTGAAATGAACACTGGCCTCTGAGCCGGTGGGACTTGATTCAAGTGTCATCTCTGCCTCCCGCTTGCTTGAGGCCTCAGGTAAGTTCTTGCGCCTTCCACAGCGTCAGGCATTTCATCTGCATGGTGAGCAGTTAGGCGATTCTGCTCTGTGTTAGTTTGCTAGGGCCGCTGGAAGGAAGTGCCACAAACTAGATGGCTTTAAACAACCAATGTCGCTCACAGTTCTGGGGGCTGGAAGTCTAAAATCAAGGTGTCAGCAGGGCCAAGATCCGCTGAGACTCTGTGCAGACTCTTTCCTTGCCTCTCTTTAGCTTCAGGTCCTTGGTGTCCCAGGCTTGCAGCTGCATGACTGATCTCTGCCTCTGGCCTCACTGTGGCCTTCTCCTCTGTGTGTCTCTGTGTCTCTCTTTTTTTAAAAAAATTTTTTAAAATGTTTTATTTATTTCTAGGAGAGAGAGAGAGACAGCGTGAGCAGGAGAGGGTCAGAGAGAGAGGGAGTCACAGACTCTGAAACAGGCTCAGGCTCTGAGCTGGCAGTCAGCACAGAGCCTGACGCAGGGCTCGAACCCACAAACCGCGAGATCATGACCTAAGCGAAAGTCGGACGCTTAACCGACTGAGCCACCCAGGCGCCCCTCTGTGTCTCTTCTTAAAAGGACACCAGTCACTCCACTCCAGTTTGCCTTCCTCTTAATTAACTACGTCTGCAGTGAGCCTGTTCCTGAACAACATCACATTTCCAATTCCTGGGGCTAGGACTTCACCATATCTTTTTGGTGGGATACGTTTCAACCTATAACACATTCCTAGTCTTTTTTTCCTCTGAATTTGTAGAAACTGAGGAAGGAAAAAAAAATCTCCAGGGAGGAGAGAGCTAGGGAATGTTAATTATATTTTTACTTGTTAGAAAACAGTTTTCTGATGCCTAGAAATACACATTCTCTCTGTTAATTATGGTCTCCTCGTGGCAGGTAATCATTGCAGGTAAAAAGGCCTTTTATTGAGAGAACAAACAGAAAGGTAAGCGCTGGACCCTGCTACCCCTGGGGAGAAAATGTTTGTGCTTAATTGGAAAAGGCAAACTTTTTCTGCCCTCTGTTCTGTCACACCCTCTCTAGGGTGGGGGCAGGGCCAGGGCTTGTCTTCCTCTCCACCCCTGGACCACTAGACATGATTTGCCTTCTCCTGTAGTGGCAGCAGTTTGCCTTCACCCTCCTGCTTCAGGGAAAAGCCACCTTTGATTATGGGAGGCTCTGGTGTCCTCACCGGCCCATACAGCACCCTACCAGTCCGCTCCGCCGACAAGGTCATACTCTCGACCCTGGAGAGTAATAAGGGGCCCATGTCCTAGAGCTCTTGTTGAGCCTCAAAACTTCATGGGCCAGTTGCGCTCCTTAATATTGTATCCAGTGACTTGAAAAGTTATGTCCACACAAAAATTGCACACAGATGGTTATGGCAGTTTTATTCTTAATTACCCAAACTTGGAAGCAACCAAAGTGCTCTTCAGTGGCTGAGTAGATAAGCAACCTGTGGTGTGTATATCTGCTCAATGAAACATTATTCAGCAATTAATTCAGTGATAAAAAAAAGTTACCAAGCCATAAAAACACATGAGGAAACCTAAGGTGTGGTGGTACGTGAAAGGAGTCAGTCTGAAAGGCTACATATTGTGTGATTCCAGCCACATGGCATTCTGGAAAGGGTGAAACTGTGAACACAGTAAAAGATCAGTGATTGCCGGGGATTGGGAGGAGTGGAGGGAAGAGGGCATTTTTAGGGCAGTGAAACTATTTTGTATAACACCGTAATGGTGGATATGTGACAGAATGCCTTCGTCAAAACATAGAATCTACAACACAGAGTGAACCCTAATGAAACTATGGAATTTAGTCATTAATAATGCGTCAGTACTGGTTCATCAATTATAACAAACACACTACTCTGTGCAGGGTGTTAATAATAGGGGCCTGTGGGGGTGCCTGGGTGGCTCAGTCAGTTAAGCATTCGACTTCAGCTCAGGTCATGATCTCACGGTTCGTGGGTTCGAGCCCCATGTCGGGCTCTGTGCTGACAGCTAGCTCAGAGCCTGGAGCCTGTTTCAGATTCTGTGTCTCCCTCTCTCTCTGACCCTCCCCTGCTCATGCTGTCTCACTGTCAGAAATAAATAAAACATTAAAAAAATTAAAAATAAATAATAGAGGCCTTGTGTGGAGAAGCAAAGGAGGTTTATGGACCCTAGGGATTTTCTGCCCAGTTTTTCTGTAAACCTACAAATGCTCTAAAAAATAATGTCTATTAATTAAAAAACAAACCAACCTTATGGCTACTTTTGGGAAGCTCCTGGGGCTACAGGCGTGGGGCCTCTGGAGTTTCTTCTGTGAAGCAGGAGGCGCCAGAGCCCAGTGTGGCTCTTCACATCCGGTGGCCTGTTTCAGTCAGTGAGCCTGTTGTCCTGCTACCAGTTGTGTGTGGACTGCAAGCAAGAGGGAGTCCCACAGCAGGTCCAGACAGCTGTGCGGGTGGCACAGGTCTCGCGGCACATCAGGATGCCGTTTGCAGCTGGTGGGAAGTCTTGAGAATCCCAGCAGGGTTAGGGAGGGACTGGAGTGTGGCTAGTAGGACCCTTGTCTTGGGCACAAAAGTGGACAAAAAAGTTAAGGGGAAGTTCCCCAAAACTCAGTAGTCAAAATGGATAATATTTTAACTCTGTGTTTTAGAAAAAGAACAATAAATGCAGAAATATCCTCATCAAAACGTCAGAACTGTAAGCAAAGACAGGGTTTGACCCCGTGCTTGCGTGACCCGGCCTCACTCGCCTCTCCCTTATCTTGGCCCTGTCAGACCTTGTCTTTACTTGATGTTCTGACACTTGATTCATCATAGTGTGTTTTATATGAATTTTTATTTTAAAAGTCATTTCAACAAAGTATTTTTTGTCTTGCTTATTGAGATTTTGGGTACCTCCCTTCAGTTTTGTGCCCAGGACAAGTACCCCATGCCTCTCAATTGTCAGGTTAATATATTCAGTCAGAACATATTCATTAAGTATCTACTGTGTTCCATTTACCAGTGGCTAAGATAACTTGCCCCATGGCTGTTGACCTTCCTCCTTCCTGGGCAAACTGTCATTGCTCAGGGAGCTCATGGCCATGTCGCCACCTGCCTGTACCCCACACCCAGACTTCCTGGGCTGCCTCCACCTCCCTGTGCTCAGTGTTTCAGCAGCCGATGTCCACTCCCAGCCCTCAATGGGGTATCAGACCTCACTGAGGGGACCTGGTGGCAGAATGGTTAATAGGCCCTCATTTGCATTAGAGGGGAAGCAGTTTGTCTTTGTGGAATAGACACTTATTCTGGATTTCCTTTTCCATAAGGTCCTGGCAGCAACCCCATCCACAAACTTGTTAAATGCAGCCACAGCCACAGTATTCCCTCTGGCCACAGCAAGAGCAGTGAGATGCTCGTGGGACTTGCTATTTTTACTGTGTAGACACAGAAGCAGCCAGCCTAGTGGAAGGGGAAGTGGCCTGTTGAAGACTTAGCTCTGCCAACTTGAAGGTTGGTCTGCTGTTCTGAAGTAGCAACTGGTATCTAATGTTTTGTCTTCCCTGGCCAGAATATGCAAGTTCTTCCCCTTGACCCTGGAATCATTTAAAAAAAATTTTTTTTTTGGAGAGAGAAAGAGAGAATGCGCGTGGATGCAAGCGTGTAAGGGGCAGAGAGAGAGGGAGACAGGACCAAAGTGGGCTCTGCAATGACAGCAGAGAGCCCAATGCAGGGCTCAAACTCATGAGCGCTTAACCAACTGAGTGACACCGGAACCCTGACTCTGTAGTCATTTTATTTTACATAGAGACCTTGAGTTGGAGCTGAAACTTGCTCAGGTCATTTCCCTACCCAACAATCCAGTCCCTTAACCTGTGGCCCTGTATTGGCATCTACTATTTTTCACCATCTTCCTCTTGCAGCCAGGGATAGCCCACAGACTTCTGGGAGCAGCCTAGATTCTAGTTCTAAACTGGAGGACCCCAGAATCAGGACATTTTGCTAGCTTCATGGTGCTCATGCTCTCCAACTAGAGAGCTAGCATCCAGATCCTCTATGGTCCCACAATTTGCCCTCAGCACAGGGTTGCTATGTACAGGAGTGTAGCTTGTGCACTGCACAAGTCCAGAGGGCACCATTCAGATGGAATAAGATGTGAGTGATGCTCTTGAAATTGTGTAGTGCAGCAGTCTTGCCTGAGCAGTTAGTCATGAAGTCGCCACCCCCTTAGGGAACTTGGACCAATGCATTGAGGGAAAGGGGTATGGCAGGCTGACTCTGTGACTCTGGTGCCTTAGAGCAAGGTAGTGATCATAACCACAACAGAAATCCCCATGACAACCCTGTTAGGTGATATTAATGATATTAATATTATCCTCATTTTACAGATGGGGAAATTGAGACAATGTGAGGTTGGGTAATTTGCCAAGGACACACAGCTGAAAAGTGGTAGAGACACGATTTGAACCCAGGTGGTCTTCCTCCCAACCTTTGCTCTGAAACAGTGGTGGATCAGCACTGTTATATCCCTAACTTCATTTCAAGACTGAGACCTGGATCTGCCTCAGAAGAACCTTGCCAGATCCTGAACATACTGCATGGGAAGGAGATTTGAACCCAGACAGTCTAGGTCAAAGCCACACTCTGCTACATACCAATGTGACTGAGGCCCCATCCCCAAGTCTCTGAGCCTCTGTTAGTTATTCAAATGGGCCTGTGATGGTGAACAGGCCTTATACACTTACTGGTCTTGTACACTTCAACTACATGACTTCAGCCCTCATCCAAGTCTTCCTGGGGCCCTTGTTGCATGGGACCCTGGCCTGGAGTCGTGCCCAGGTAAGGTGTGTGTGTAAGGGCTTTTGAAGCATCTGTGTTCGTGCACACACATTTATTGGCAAGAGTGATGATTGCTAATGGCACTCTGTGACGTGCCTCATGTGCAGTTCTCATTTACCCCTCTAAGGCAGGCACTGCTGTCATGTCCACTTTCAGATGAGGACACTGAGGCTCAGAGATGAGAAGTCACTTTCCCTGCATCACACAGCTAATGGGTGGTGGATCTGGTTTCTCAGCCCAGGCAGGCTGACTGCAGAGCCTGTTCTCGACTTCAGGTGACAGCACCCAATGGACTCTCCAGACGGCCCTTCTTCACAGGCCCCTGTGCACTGCCTGCCTTTGGCTGGAACATGGAAGTAGGCTGGGGGGAGAGGTAGAGAAACTCAAGAGATAGAGCCCTAGGGCTGGAGCCCTAGAGCATCTGTGATTGGTCCACAGTTTCTCAAAAGGGTGGGTTTTGTTGTTCCTCATGATCCAGAAAATTAGGAAGAGTGGGTGCCAGGGAGGCCAAATCTGCCTCCTATTGAAAGAAGTTGGGCCCAAGGAGAAGGCCCTTGGAAGGATGAATTTTCTCCTTTACTGTTGCCAAGGGCTCCTTTCTGAATTTCATCTTCATTTGGGGCCATTGAGAGGGAAGAATGAAGTTATAAAAAGACTTGCTTCCAAGGCATGTCATTAAGGCGCCTCTTTGTTTGCTGGCTTCTGCTGCGTCTTTACTAGCAGCATTTGCAACGTTGGGGGACTTGTACTTGAGCTCAGAGAGAGGAGGCACCCGCATGGCGCTGCAGTGCCCTGGGTGACCCTCTAATACACCTGGATCATGGGAAGCTGAGATCCATAGATGTGTGACAGGATCTGGCATAAAGAGAGGAGCAGACTGGCCTTTCAGGGAGTGGGGACAGTGCTGTTGGTCACACCTTGGGGGAATTCTCTCAAATTGGAAAGATATTTGGATGGTGGGGGGTCAACCATCAACAAAGGTGCACTATCCAGGGATGAGGCGTGGGCCAAGTCTGACTTGACTTAGAGGAGACATGAGAGCAGTGGGGGTGGGGAGCGCCACAAAGCAAGGAAACTGGGGTGAGTTCTGCTTTAAAGCATCTGCTTCCTGGGCCACGGTTGTGCTCTGCACCCATTCACCATGTAGCCTCAGGAAGTCTCTCAGTCTTTCCCTGGTTTCCTCATCTGCTCTCAGGACAATGAAACCAACTGATAGGGCCTGTGGTGTTGCTACTTTGGTTAGTGTTTGTCTGCCCAGCCTCCCTAGCCCGCTTCGGGCTCATTTCCCTAGTCTCCTGGTGCTCATGGCACTTCCTTCTCAGCTCTGCTAGTGCCCAGCACAGGGCCTGGCTCAGAGCAGCTGCTGCTGCTATAAACCAAATTAATAAATTCATGAAGAAATGAGTGCTGATAAATAGACTGCCTGCATAGAAATACACTGGAAGGAGATGTGTGGGCTCCACAGAAAGGCACAGAAGCCCTTCAGGAGAGCCTTCATTCCATCTATCTTCGAATTTTCATCTTTTAATCAATCAGTCAATCAGTCAGTCAGTTTATTTATTTATTGAGAGCAAGAGAGCGTGAGCACACACAAGCTGGGGAGAGGCGTAGGGGGGGAGGGGAGAGAGAATCTTAAGCAAGCTCCACGCTGAGCCCAGTGTGGGACTCAATGTCATGACCTGGGAGTCATGACCTGAGCCAAAATCAAGAGTCAAAAACTTAACTGACTGAGCCACCCAGGTGCCCTGGAATTTTCATCTTGATTTATTTTGCTTGATGAGTGATGCTTTGCTCTGAGAAACTATAACCCTCAATAGAAATGGCCATGCAAATGTTATACATTTATATGAAAATGTAAAGAATTTTTGTTGTTTGGGTAATTCAAATTTTTTTCTGAGCATTTATTCTAAATATGTGTTCTGATTGGCTAGTGCAGAGCTGCCAGACAGAGATAACATCTTATATCTGGTCACGAAGAGTCTAAGCTCTACAGGATGCAAGAAGGGCTGGATCAAGGGGACATCTTGAGAGAGTTGTATTGCTGACCCTGCACATATTCAGGAATTTACTTTCGAAGCCTCAGTTTGTCCTTTTGTAGAAGTATTGATTTCTTCTACTAAATACAATATGAAGAGGACAATATGTCATTCCCACTTATTATTATTTTTTTTTTTGAGAGAGTGAGTGAGAGAGTACACCCACTAGAATCTCAGTGGTTATAAATTGTCAGAGGCGGTAGGGCAGCATCTTCTGTATCTCAGCAGACTTGCCAAACTAGAAGCTAATCCTTCTGGCACTGACATTCTGTAACACTGGGTTTTATGATTATGTAGCCTCACTTAGGTTTAGGTGAGAAAAGTAGCCAGATCCTACATGGTCCTTCTTTTGGGTTCCTGGACCAATTCTAATGTGTTTAGAAGGAGCAGGGTTCTCCAAGTCCTCCAATAAACAATTCTTAGACACCAGCAGGGTCTTCAAGAATTCAACTCAATCCTGACACTGTCTACTTGGAAACAGCATCAGATTCCACAGGCTAAGGGTTCAGTCTTACAAGACCTCCCACGCTCCCTTCAGATACAAGGCACAAGCCCAGGCTGTTATCTGTCCTTCTGACTGACCATCTGTAGATGGAGGTTTCCATGACCTCCACCTTGGATTTCAGATGCCAGCTGCAAGTGCATGTTGTTACCTTTACGTCTGGCCAACTGGAAATAAATCAGAGGTTCCTACGACCCCTTCTTCTTGTTTGACTAATTTACTACAGCACTTACAACTCAGATACACATTGTACTTACTAGATCACCAGTATGCTATAAAGGGATATAACTCAGGAATAGCCAGATGGGAAGAGGCACACAGGGCAAAGCATGTGGGGAGAGAGCAGAGCTTCTCTGTGCCCGCTGAGTGTGCCTCCCGCCTCCAGTCTGCACATGTTCCCCAGCCCGGGAGCTCCCCCAGCCCTGTCTTCTTGAGTTTTTATGGAGGCAGTTATCTGAATGACCAAATATTTAGTTTTCTTATAAGCCACAGTTTCACAGTCTTATAGATTCTTAACGTGGCTTTGCTTTTCTCTTGAGAAGGGAGCCAGTGGAGGGTTTTGAGCGAGGAGTGGTTTGATTTGACTCAGGCTATACAAGGATCCTCCTGGCAGCTGTATGAGGATAATGTGGAAGACAACACAGACGGAGGCAGAGTGAGGAGAGAGGCTATTGCAGTGGCCCACGTAAGGAATGATGGTGGCTCGGACCAGAGTGTTGGTGATGGAGGTGGTGACAAAGGGTTGCATTCTATAACTACCTTAAAGCATAATGCCCCAGGATTTGATGTCAATAAAAGAAAGATGTCAGGGATGACAGGAAGGTTTTGGGTCTGAGCAATTGGAAGGGGGAGTTACTGTTTCCTGAGACGGAGGTAACAATAAGAGGAACAGCTTTGAGGCACAGAAGGGCAGTAGGAGTCAGGAGGTCGGTGTTGGATGTGGATTTTTGAGGCACCAGTTAGATCCCTCTGGGGGCCGATGTTGGGTGGGAGGCTGTTGGATATGCACCTGTAGAATTCAAGGGCGAGTTCTGGGCTGGAGGTTTAAACGGTAACTCTCAGGCATATATGAACCTTTTTAAGGCCTTTGAAAATAGGTGTCAAATTCCTTTTCAGAAAGGTTCATAAATTAATACTTTCTCTAGAGGATATAGAAATTCCCAAATGCTGGGGCGCCTGGGTGGCTCATTTGGTTAAGTGTCCGACTTCGGCTCAGGTCATGATCGCATGGTTCGTGGGTTCGAGCCCCGTGTCGGGCTCTGTGCTGACAGCTCAGAGCCTGGAGCCTGTTTCAGTTTCTGTGTCTCCCTCTGTCTCTGCCCCTCCCCCACTCATGTTCTGTCTCTCTCTCTCTGTCTCAAAAATAAATAAACTATATAAAAAAAATTAAGGGGCGCCTGGGTGGCTTAGTCGGTTAAGCATCCGACTTTCGCTTAGGTCATGATCTCACGGTTCGTGGGTTCAAGCCTTGCGTCGGGCTCTGTGTTGACTGCCAGCTCAGGGCCTGGAGCCTATTTCAGAGTCTGTGTCTCCCTCTCTCTCTGACCCTTCCCTGCTCACGCTGTCTCTCTCTCTCGCCTAGAAATAAAGAAAACATTTTTAAAAAATTAAAAAAAAAAAAATTCCCAAATGCTGGCTATTACATCAAAAACTTCATGCCAATTCAATAGGAGAAAGGTGATGTCTCAATATTTTAATTTTCATTATGTGAATTTCCAGTGAGATTAACTTCTTAATGTTTTTTGGCCTTTTCTCCTTTGTCTCCTGTGAATTGCATGGTTGTGTCCTTTTGTCCATTTAAAAAGTGGGGGTGGGGGTGCCTGGGTGGCTCAGTCGATGGGTGTCCAACTCTTATTTGCAGCTCAGGCCATGCTTCCAGGGTCGTAGGATTGAGCCCCACATCAGGCTCTATGTTGAGCATAGAGCCTACTTAAGATTCTCTCTCTTTTCTCTCTCTCTCTCCCCCCGCCCCTCCCCCTCACTTGTGCGCGTGTGCTCTCTGTCTCAAGAAAAAAAGTCAGAATGACATATTGTCCTCTTCATATTGTATTTAGTAGAAGAAATCAATATAACCTGTTGGGTGACAGATAGTTTTTCTGAATTTTAATTTTGTTTATAGTGTTTGCTGATGTATGGGAAGATTGGTATATTCATGTAGTCAAATATATCATCTTTCCTTTTTGAATCCTTCGTTTCATTTGGAAAGCCTTTCTTCTCCTAATATGAGAAAAATATTAATCTATATTTTATTCTAGTTTTTTTATGTTTTAATTAAAATAATAACTCTCTGATTCATGAAATTCATTTTGATGTATGATGCCAGGAATTGAATTTTTTCCTGCCCCAAATAGTTAATGAATTGTTCTTGCATCATTTATTGGGCATTCTGTAACAGTTCTCATGAATTGAAGCATCACTTTAATCAATACTAAATTCCTGCCTAGACTCAGGGTTATTTCCAGGCTTTTAATTTTTTCATAGCTATGTCTATTTTTCTACACTGTTTTAATTTTTATAATTTACAACTCGACTAATATCTGGTAGATCCATTATTTATTTTTTTGAAAATTTTCTTCATTATTCAACCTCTTTTTTTCCTTCGCAACTTTAGACTTGAGACAGAGAAAGTGAGTGGGAGAGAGGGGCAGAGGTAGAGAGAGAGAGAATCTTTTCTTTTTAATGTTTTGAGAGAAAGACACCACATGTGTGAATGTGGGAATGAGGAAGGGGCAGACAGAGGAGGAGAGAGAGATTATTTATTAAGCAGGTTCCACACTCAGTGTGGAGCCTGACTCAGGGCTCGATCCCATGACCCTGGGATCATGACCTGAGCTGAAATCAAGAGTCAGGTGATCAACCTAACTGAGCCACCCAAGCGCTCCTAGACTTAACATTTTCAAGTTCCAGAAAGTTTCTAGCTAAGTGTTAATTACAGTTCTCTGAAGCTTACACATTACTTTGACAGGATCCATAGATTTATAATATTGTTTTCTCACCCTTGAACATGGTGTACTTCCCTAACCACGCAGGCTTTCTCTCAGGCTTTCCTCAGTATCCTTTTGTTGCTTCTTCATATACTGATGCACATATCTGGATGATTTTATTCCTAAGTAAAACAAAAGAAACCAAGCAAACAAAAACCCTGAACTACTCGGCACCTCTCTGCCTAATCTCTCCTCTGTCACAGTGGTTCTCAACAAGAGTGATTTTGTTCCCCCAGGGACATTTGGCAACGTCTGGAAATATTTTTAGTTGTCACAGCTGGAGACCCAGTACTGGCGTCTAGTGGGGAGAGGCCAGGGATGCTGCTAAACACCCTGTTACGCCCGTGACCGTAGAATTGTCTGGCCCCAAGAGTCAGGAGTGCTGAGGTCGAGAAACCCTCATGGATCTGTGTGGTGACTGGACCCTTTCTCCATGGGCTGTCCTTCTGGTATCATTGTATTTCGATCAGTGACAGAGGTGAGTCTGCTAAGTATCACAAGGGGTTCCTGTCCTCTGGGTGTCTGCTTCGTGCCTTGAGATGAATAGCCCCCTGTGAGAGGCTGTACCCCTGACTTGCATGGCGGCCAGGAGTGTGGAGTTGTGCAGCCCTCAACTCTCAGTCTGTCACGTGTCTGTTCTGGACTTGGAGTCCTAAAGGGGGCCAGTTTTCCAGAAGGGGACCAAGGAAGACCTGAAAGGAAACCTATGGTTGCGTTTAACTAAATTTCACTAACTGGCAAAACTCATCTCAGGTGGCATAAATCAGAAGTGTTTGCCAGGGGTGCGGGTGGAGGGCAGGTCGGGCCCAAGGGAACTCTCTGGGGATTATTTCTGGCATACTGGGTCTGGTGGTCAGATGGAGAGCTTTCTCCAGGGTTTTTTTATTCCTTAAAAAAGAGGTGCAACCATAGTGGAAGCCCCTTTGTATCCCTCCCACTCTCATTCCCCTTCCTCTCTTCCCAGAAGTAGCCAATGTTTGGAAGTTGGTATCTTTCATTTTAGTATTTTTGTATTTTTCCAAACAGTATAGTTTAGTCTGTTTTTATATTTTATTTATTTTGTTCTTCTTCTTAACTTTTAAGTAGGCTTCACACCGAGTGCAGAGCCCAACATAGAGCCCAGTGCAGGTCTTGAACTCACAACCCTGAGTTCAAGACTCCGACACTTAACTGGACTGAGCCACCCCAGGCACTTCAGTCTGTTTTTAAACATTAAAGTATCACACTTTATATATATAATCCTGTATTTTCTTTTCCACTTAATATTTTTATATCTACTTGAGTCATTTTAACTGCTATATAGTGTTCTATTATATGTGTATACTTCCAGTTTACTTCTAGTAAACTTATCCAGTTTCCTACTATTGGACATTTAGGTGGTTTCCAGTTGTTCTTTATCATAATGCTTCAGTGAACATCCCTACTGTGCCTTTGTATTTATTTTGTAACCTGTCAGAGTATTGCTTTCCAATTGGCCCTCTTGAGTTCTCTAGAAAGACAATATTATCATGGGCTAAAAATTATACTTCTGTTTCTTTCTCTCATAATTATGATTCATATCTATTTCTGGTCTTTTTACATTGCTTAGAAACTTCAGAACAATAGTAAATAGCAGTGGGAACAGTGGCCCTTCTTGTTTTGTTCTTCACATTAATGAGGTGGCCTCTTGAGTTTCACTGTTGTTAAGGATGATTTGGGCTTTCAGTTTGAGATAGATATTATTTATCAGTCATGCTGAGGTATTATCCTTTTTTTTTTTTACAAATAGTTTATTGTCAAATTAGTTTCCACATAACACCCAGTGCTCATCCCCACAAGTGTCCTCCTCCATGCCCATCCCTCCTCCCCCCCACATCCATCAGGTATTATCCTTTTTTTTTTACCTGAGCTTATCAGGAATTAAAATCATGAATAAATGAATATTGTAGACCAATTTCAATATTATTGTGAAATGCTTTTTCTTATTTGGATTAGTTTAGTAATAAACTTATAATATTGAGACAGTCATGCAGTTTTTGATGTATTATTCTTGTAATCTATTTCAGGATTACCTTTGCCAACATTTTTTTGTTTACTACCTTTGGATATATAACATACTAATTGTGATTAGCCTGTTATGTTACATTATTTATTGATTGATTCATTTATTTATTTTGGCTATCTTTTAAGTCATGGTCACCAGTTTTTTTTTTTCTTAAGAGTACATTATTAAGGTATAATTTACACACAGTAAAATGTGTAAACCTTAAGTATACAACTTGATGAATATTGACAAATCTAAACATCCCAGCAGCCATCGACCAGATCAAGATATGGAACATTCTCATGACCTCAGAAGGTTCCCTATAGTTCCCCAGGCAGTCCTTCACCCCCACCCCTAGCAACCACTTCTGTTGACTTTCTATCATCACACATTAGTATTGTCTTTCCTTGAGCTTCATATAATAGGGATCATATAATTTATACTGTGTGTGTGGCTTCTTTCATTCAACATAATGTTTCTGAGATTCATCCAAAACCTTATGTCAATAGTTGAGCTAGCTTTGTGAAATGAACTGATACAATATACATCTTTTTTTCATGCCCTGAAGGGGTTTGTGTTACATGGAAATTATTTGTTCTGTGGAAGGCTGAAGTACTGCACCCATGAAATCCTCTGAGGCTGGAAGCCATTTTAGGAGGCAATACTTTGACAACTTTCTTTACATTTTTTCCCTTTATTATCGGCCTATTCAGGTAGTCTATTTTTTCTTGAGGCAATGTTGGTATGTTATACTTTCCTAGAGAATAATCAGGTTTTGAAAGTATTAGCATATAATTATTCAGAGTATTCTCTTATAATTTAAAAATCTATGGTTTCCCTTTTTTCATTTATAATATTTATTTATGCCTCCTTCAATGGTGGAAACAAGGCTATATCATGAACCAGCTCTAAAATTTTTCTGTCAATTTTACAGTTTTTCTATTAAGTTTACTAATCAATTATGTTTGCTTTAACCATATTTTCTAGATTTGTTTCCACATTTTTTAAATCTTTTATAAAAACCAAATTATTTAAATGGATCTTTATTTTACCCACGTTCATGCTTTTCTGATTAATCATAAAGGCATTTAAGGTTATCAATTTGCCTGTGAATCAGCTTTGCCTCATCCCATAAGATTTCTTATATGATTTTCTCTTTTTCATTGTTTTTACATGGCCTATTTGCAGTTTTGATTTTTCTTCTTTAGCCCAAATGTTATCTAGGAGAATACTTAAAAACATCTAAATGATTAGATTTTTTGGTTTGTGCGCTAGGGAATCATATTATTTTTAATTCACCACTGCCTTTTAGGTAGAATGGTTTCTGTGCCTTTAGGGTCTTTTGTCTTTTACACAGATAAGAAAGAAAAGAGATCTTATCCAAAGATAAGAAAATCAGAGAAAAAGGCCAAGAGATCCAACATCCAAATAATAAGAGTTCAAGAATGAGAAAACAGACAATGAAAGGGAAGACATTATTAGAGAAATAATTCCACAAAAGTTGCTAAAGTTGAAGGATATGGATTGATAGGGCCCCTCAAATGCTGGAGAAAATAGACTCACTTTGAGAAATACGTTTTTTAAAAAAAATTTTTTTAATGTTTTGTTTATTTCTGAGAGAGAGAGAGAGAGAGAGAGAGACAGCATGAGCAGGGGAGGGTCAGAGAGAGAGGGAGACAGAGAATCTGAAACAGGCTCCAGGCTCTGAGCTGGCTGTCAGCACAGAGCCTGATGCGTGGCTCGAATCCACGAACCGTGAGATCATGACCTGAGCCGAAGTCGGACGCTTAACCAACTGAGCCACCCAGGCGCCCCAAGAGAAATATGTATTTTTAGAGGATGGTGTATTTTAAATTTCTGTTTGACTTAGAAGATAATTGAAGTCACATTTGGAGAATGCAAATTAACTTGTGATTGGCCTCTGGCCAGACTGTATACAGAAGGACCTCTGGCATCTGATATCATAAGATTGGTACAGGGTACCTGGTGGCTTAGTCGGTTAAGTGTCCAACTCTTGGTATTGGCTCAGGTCATGATCTCACAGCTGGTGAGTTTGAGACCCATGTCAGGTTCCACAACAGGCGGTGTGGAGCCTGCTTGGGATTTTCTCTCTCCCCCTTTCTTTGCCCCTCCCCACTCACTCTGTCTGTGTCTCTCTCAAAATAAACAAACTTAAAAAAATAGTGGATTGACATCATGTCAAGGAAATAGGTATTCCTATTATGAAAGAATGTCCTATAGAAATATGACATTCTAACTTCTGAAGTATTTTTAATTTAGGTGGGGAGGAAACCTGTCACAAAACAGGGAGGGAGGCAAACAACCTAGTACTTTTTAAGAGCTATATAATTTAAAAAGCACTGCACCTGTGTTTGATAAAATATTTCAGTCAGTCCTAATAGTATCACATGTGAGGCATTATGACTCCCATTTGGTAGACCAGAGTGAGACTCAGAGAGGTTAAATGAACTGTCCAAGTTCATAGAATTTACAGGTTGTAGAGCCGGGATTGAAGTAGAGGTCTCTGATTCTCTTGGCCTGTCCCATATGAACACCTCAAGAACACAAAATTGTTGAAGAAGGAAGAAGAAAGGATAAAAAACAAAGGATAAAAAAGGACATATGACAGCTGAGGCCTGTCCCATATGAACACCTCAAGAACACAAAATTGTTGAAGAAGGAAGAAGAAAGGATAAAAAACAAAGGATAAAAAAGGACATATGACAGCTGAGTCCACCCTGCCTTTAACATTTCTCTGTAATTTATTCTTACATATCATTTGCCGGATGATGCTATGTGGCCACCTCTCTTGGCAAAGGAAGCAGGGAAATGTAGTGTTTTAATAGGGTACATTGCTTTTCTGAATGAAACCACACTTATGCTAGGAAGAGAGAAGGAGAAGTGAGTAGGCAATCTCAAGTCTCTGTGGAAGCCAGGAGCAGAAGCAGCCGTTCCTTTGGCTACCTAGAAGTTGTTTACATGGATGACTGAGGTTGTTTTTTGTCTTCTTGGCTTTGGATAATGTAGATTATTTTCATGGAATGGAATAAAGTTTTCAGTATAGTGCATGCATTTAATATTTAAATACCACAAGCTGTCCAGCTTTTTCCTCTCTTCATGACAAGATTATTATGATGATCCCAAATCCTGTGAAAATTTAATCTTGAGTTGTTCTAATAAAAATAAAATGACAGTATTTAATATTTTAAATATACCAAAAGTGCTTGCCTATTATTTTCTAGCTTTCCTTTCTCTGCTCTCTTCCCCAGGACTACTTCCTCTCTATCTTCTCCCCACTTCCCATTCTTATTCTCCATCAATTCAACTGCTTTCACCTCTTACTGAATCTTCACCTCATAGAATACTGGAGAGAACCTCTAGTTCAACCAACTCATGTTGTAGGCAGGAAAACTGAGGTCCAAGGAGTTAGGGAGATCTCTGACAAGGACTAAGGTCCCCTGTCTCTGCCCGACCTTCTTGAAGGAAGATCACTGATCCTTATTCCCAGCAGGGAATTTGGAAAGTGAAGGCTCTGAGGTGGGAAAGAGACCGGGGACATTTGAGAAACCAAAAGGGGAATGGTGTGCCTTCGGCACAGGGAATGAAGAAGTGAGTGGGTAGAGGGGTCAGTGAGGACCATGGGAAGCCAAGCTATGTGAGCCATTGTAAGGATATGGGGTTTATAAGCTAGTGAAGAGTTGTTACCAGAGTGGTATGATTTAGCTTCAAATCTCAAAAGACCCTTATGTCTGCTTTGTGGAAGCAGATTAGAGAGAACAAGGAAGCCAAAAGAGAATAGTAAGGAACTACTACAGTCTTTCAGGTAAGAGGTGATGAAGGCAGTTGGTGTTGGAGAGAAGCAGACAGAAGGTAATATTGGTTGTCAGGGTTTGGTGACAGATTTACATATTGGCGTATGAGAGAGGGAGAGGGCAAGCATGAATCCTAGGTTTCTGTCTTGTGCAGGGGAAGACCCCCTATTGGGGCTGAGCATTGGAGGAGGAGCAGGTTTGAGTGGAAGATCTACAATTCACTTTTGCATGGCAGTTTCTATGATACATTCTCACGAAGATGACAGCAAAGTAGCTGGATATACATCATGAACCATATTTTTAAAATTCTATTTCTACCTGGCTATTGTTAGTATATAAAACAATTGTTTCATTCAAATTTATTTTGTATCTGACCACTTTACTGACATTTTTCATTAATTTGAATAGATTATCTGTGATTTTAAAAATGTCTGTTTATTTGTTTTGAGGGAGAGAGTGTGTATGTGTGCATACGTGTGCATGTGAGTGGGGGAGGAGTGAAGATAGAGGGAGAAAGAGAATCCCAAGCAGGCTTCATGCTGTCAGTGCAGAGCCTGATGCTGGGCTCAATCTCACAAACCATGAAATCATGATCTGAGTCAAAACCAGGAGTCAGGTGCTTAACTGACAGAGCCACCCAGGTGCCACTTTCTGTGTTTTTTGTTGTTGTTGTTGTTTTCTGATCTATAATTACATTGTCTGTAAATAATGGTAAGTCAACTTCTTCTTCCCCAATGGTTTTTACCTCTTTTTTTTTCTTGTCTTATCACTGTGTCTATAGCAGAAGTTCTTCTATAGTTACCTTTCTTTTTGTAAATATTTATTTATTAGAGAAAGCGGGGAGGGGCAGAAAGAGAATCCTAAACTCTGTCAGCCCAGAGCCCAACTCGGGGCTCAGTCCCACAAACCACGAGATCATGATCTGAGCCAAAATCAAGAGTTGGTTGCTTAATGGACTGAGACACCCAAGCGTCCCTGTAGTTACTTTTAAAGGTAAAAATGATATCAGTATTTGAGCAGCCAAGGGGAAGATGATTTGGAAATGAGGGGAATCTGGGGATGTAGTAGACAGCTAAGACATTGTGGCAGCAGTCGAGGGGTGGTATGATCATGTCCTTGAATAGAGTGGTAACAGAAGACATAGACAGGGATAGCAGTACCAAGCCTCTTCCCCTAACACTCACTAAGAATTGTCTAGCCATACAAAATGATCACAAAGCCTCAAAACTAAAGCATGGTGGTCAGATTGGCAGGAAGCCAAGAATATCTAAACAGTGAATATTAAAATTGTGTAGTGTATGTTCATCCGAAGAGAACAGAAAGGAAATTTATAAAACTTCTCAGTTTGTGAACAGTTCTAAAAAGGTAAGATCAAAAGATATTAACAGATATATATTTTTCTGATTTATCTCCATGGTTAAAGCTTAATCCATCTTCTTCCAAAATGTCTTATAACAACTACAATTTATGTAACACAAGTGTGCATATAACATCATTTGGTTCCCCAATACCTCTGTGATGTAGAGAGTAATTCATATTTATCCAGGACTTGACATTTTCTACCATGCTTAGATTACCTCATTTGATGCTTATAGTCCCAGGGCTCACTCCCTTGCAATTCAGGGTCAAATAAAAATCAATCTATTTTCAGTTCTTTGAACATAAAGTCCTGTGTTCCCTCTACTAAGCTTTGTGGTTTACCTTCTTCATACCTGTTTCTCCTTCAAAACCCAGTTCAGACCCAAGGAAAGGTCTTTGTTTCATTGCAGGAAGGGGAGGTAAAGGTGGGTGTAGACAATAAGGTCCCTAAAAAAAGTCCAAGCCAGAGGGTACAGCACAACGTCAGAGATGCCACAGACACAGTATTACCTGCTGGTCTGGGCTTTGCTGAGCTCCCATGCTTCTGGGAAGAAAAGAAAAAATCCTTCTTCCTTCAGCCAAATGCATTTCCTTCACACATTAGACTGTTGGCTTGCTTATTTTTACCAGCCACCCCTCTGTTTGGGGTAGATGTCAAATCATGTGTTTTGTGGTACAAGAGACTTATGGGGGTGACGACATTGGGGGCTGGGTACCATCCCTAAAGGGAATGCCCCAAGGCTCCAGAGTCTGGATAGTCCAAGGCCTTCTTGCTGGGTGAGTAGAGTCTTGGGAAAGGTGGAATATGCTTTTCCGGACCCGAAACTTTTTGCAGTTAGGTCTAGTTGGTTGGGACGGAGCCTTGGATGGTCTTCAAGCCTTGAGGACCCCAAACCAAAGACCCTAAAGGATCTGCTTCTGGAACCTCTTCTGTACATACCCCAAGGTGTCCCTCTGTCAAGCTGGGAGACTGGTGGGCATATGGATGGAGTCTATTCCATCTCTCTCAACTGTAGTGCCCAGTCTGGTGCCTGGACCACAGAGGACCACAGAGGATTTGGGTGGAATTCAAGGCACAGTCAGGCTTGTCTCTCTTCTCTTCACCTCGTGCCCTAGCTTCTCAGCCATTGCTCCATAACCTGTCATGTGGCTGCCTACAAAAGAAGATAAAGGTAGAAGTCCCAGGTGACTTTATGAATGGAAGAGGTTTCAAAGCTCTTGCTTTAGAAGCTCAAGCAGAAGTTTTACCCTGTATTGATGGAATAAAGCATTCTGTCAGCAAGCCTGGGCTTGCCTCCGACTAGGGGGCACGGGAGAAGGGAGAGCAACGTTGTCACTTTAATTGCATTGGCATAAATATTTGATATTCAATAAATTAGATCTGGAGCAAGGAAAACATTTCTTGCAAATGGATTTTTTACCTGGAGCCCAGCCCCATTAGCAGAGGAGTGGAGGGCAGCTTGCCCCAGGGCCGGTAATTAACTCAAGTGGAGCAGAACTAAGCATTTTTGACAGCCTTCCTGGTCTGGAATTAACTGTCATCTCAGAGGAAAAAAGAAACTGCACTGTCACATTACGGTTTACAAGAGGCTCCAGTGCTGCCAGCGAGTGAGTTTAGTTATGTCTCCCCCTCATGCCCTGCAATGTTTTTTCATCATTAAAGACAAGCTTAAAAGCAACTAATGATGTATTTTATATCCACGTACCTGAATCACAGATTTCGCCAAAAGAGAAGACATTAGCATGGTAATTCAATTTTATTTCCCCTTTTGGCAGTTGTAACGCAACAAGATACAGTGGGTGCTGTTATAAGTCACAACACTGTGATATTTGAAGATAGTGCAAACCGTATTTTTTTTCTCCTCTCTGTATCAGGACTTGGTTATAATGAGCCAGAGTGTAGCCACTGTCTGTCTGTGCCACCTCCCCCACCCCCACCCAGTGTATGAAAGCAGCAGTTGCTTCTCAGAAAAGGCAAAACCATTGGAGCCTGAAGCTCTTTCTAGAAGCCACTACTTGTCTTCTCCTTCTGTGGAAACTGATACAGTGGAAATTGGTGCTGTGTCGGGCCTCACCTTGGCAGTGTTGTGTGCAAGCAAATTTTTATAAGGTTGGAGATGTTAGTCAGACTTAGCATGCAGGTGTCTATATGCAGTCTACTGTGATGGACAGCCGGCTTCAGCAAGGAAAGGCTGAGAGTGTGTGTGTCCTTGTGTATGTGTGTTTTTGTGTATGTGTGTTGGGGGGGTGAGTTGTACCACATCACACCTACTTCTCAGATTTTCCACCTATTTCACTGGTAGTGGAGCCACAGCTCACTTTCCTTACCACTGACCCACGCTGTTTTCCTCGTGCCCTGCAGTCAGTGGGAGCGCTGGTCTCTTGACTTTTTCCCCTTTCTCCTGTCCTGTTCACTCCTGGCTTCTGTCTGGCCTCACTTCCTGTACAGTGTTAGATCTGAAGATGGGATTGTATCCCTTTGTGGTTGGAAATTTCTGACTTTCTGCTTGATGCCCCAGCAGGGGTCCCTAACCCTGGATGTCCCTGAATCTGAGGGGGGATCCAGATTGGCTGGACTAGAGTCTACAAAGTTGGGTCCCAGGGAGTTTGAATGTTCTGTTCTTTTGGGTTAGCAGCCCCTGGCTTATAAAATCAAGCCCTAAAATCTTAGACTTGTATCTTAGCCTGGACGGACACCTCCCCTTTGGAACCCAGAAAGTGTAAGACTTCACAACACCCTTAGACTTTGCCTTGTTCCACTCTTCTGTTGGTTAACTTCCACTCATCTTTTAAGACCCAATGAAATGCCACCTCCTCTATGAAGCCTTCCTTAATTCTCCCAGGTCATTCACTCATTCATTTACTTATTCATTCAACAGATGCTCAGTGATTGCAGGTGCCAGGCTTTGAGCTGGGTTCTGTAGATGACCTAGCAGTATATGTATCAGAAGTGAGGAGTCCCTGGTTAGTGGGGAAGTTAGGAGAGACATGGGCCGGGCAAGGGGAGTCAGTGAGTGCTTTCTGGTGGAAGCAACAGTTTAGGGTGATCTGAAGGATGTTTAGAAGTTAGTCACAAGGTGGGGCACCTGGGTGGCTCAGTCAGTTAAGCATCCAACTTCGGCTCAGGTCATGATCTCACGGTTTGTGGGTTTGAGCCCTGCGTTGGCCTCTGTGCTTAAGCTCAGAGCCTGGAGCCTGCTTTGGATTCTGTGTCTCCTTCTCTCTCTCTCTGCACCTCCCTCACTCATGCATGCATGCGAGCTCTCTCTCTCTTTTTCTTTCTGTCTCTCAAAAATAAAACTAAAAAAATAAAAAGTCACAAGGCATGAAGGGTGGGGGAAGGAAAGTCCTTCCACATGGAAAGAGTGTGCTGGTGGACCTGAGAGGTAAATCTAATCCATAAGCAGAGGCCAGATTCTGTCCTGGTTTACTGTTGTGTGGCATGTACCCCCAGTACATGGAAGAGGGCTCACTAGGTATTTGTGGGTGAAATGAAAGGCCTGATCCTACAGGATTGGGTCTCCCAGTTTAGACAGCAGGGCTGCGGGGTAGAAGATACTGAGGTGGAGCTCCAGTGTCAGGAAACACAGGATGTAATCCCCAGGATTAGAGAGAGAGAGAAGTGGTGCGGTGGCTCCTTATAAATATGTAAGAAATTTAGGGCCCTGTAAGGAATTATTATTTCTATTTCACAGCTGTAGGTTTGGAGTGCTGAAGAGTTAACTAACATGCCCACAGGAATTCTGCTGGTAAATGGGAGAGCTAGGATTCAGACCCCCAGCCCGGCTCTGGAGTCCATGCTTTTAATGGCTCTCTTGGGCAGACTTGGCCTGACCTGCCTCCTCACTGGAACTGGCGGTTTTTCTTTCACCTCCTGCAAGCCACCCCACACCTGGCCCAGGGCCCACTCCTGGGGGTGACTGGAGAAGGAGGGACCTCAGCGGCCACCCCCTCACTGAATGCTGAGATCCGTATCACATCCCGGGACTGGAATTTTTAACAATAACATTTTTTAAAAAATGTTTTATCTATTTCTAGGAGAGAGAGAGACAGTGCAAGCAGGGGAGGGTCAGAGAGAGAGGGAGTCACAGACTGAAACAGGCTCCAGGCTCCGAGCTGGCAGTCAGCACAGAGCCCGACGCGGGGCTCGAACCCACGAACCACGAGATCATGACCCAAGCGAAAGTCGGACGCTCAACCGACTGAGCCACCCAGGCGCCCCAACAATAACATTTAAGAAGGAAAACAGATTTTTGAAAATATGTTCAGAGGCCCATTGTGGCTGGTGCATTGCCGCCCTGTGTTGGGGAGAGGCAGGAGGTGTCCGAGGACAAGTTAGCAGCCCTTTCCTCGGAGCCAGTTCTGTGTCACCACTGTTGCTGGCTGGACTCCCAAAGGCTGCAGCTGAGTCCCGTGCTGGCCGGGTCAGGGAGCATGGTATGTGCTTCTCTCCTCACCGCCTCCACCACCTCACCCCAATATTTTATTAAGAGCTAATTTACACAGTAAAATGACAAATCTAAGTATTCAGTTGGATGCTTAACTGGTTGAGCCACCCAGGTGCCCCCCAATGACTTTTTTAAAATAATCTTTTTATTTCTGGATGATTTTATAATCAGAACAAAACTGCAAAGACAGTACAGAATTCCTAAATACTTTACACTGAGTTTTCCCTAATGTCAGCATCTATTCTATCACAATACAGTTGTCACAACTAAGAAGACAGGATTGGTGCACTACTATGAGTAAAGCCCCAGACTTGATATGGATTTCACCCACCTTCTTCATGAATGCCCTTTTGCCGTTCCGGGATCCCATGCGGGATACTTCATCTCTTCAGGTCTCTCTAGTCTGTGATGGTTTCCTTATCACAGCCTTGACAATTTTGAGGAATACTGCTATTTTGTGGTTGGTTCCTTCGTTTGACTTTCTGTGATGATTTGCTCAGAGCTAGGAATTTGGGGGAAGTGCCCTTTGCATGCCTTCCAATCAGGGGCATATGTTCTCTACGTGCTTTATCATTGGTGCCCGTGACTTTTTTACAGATCCAGAACATTTCCAGCTTTGCAGAAAAGCCCCTTTCCAGTCCATCTCTGCCTCCCACCCCAAGATAACCACTGTCACCTTGGGGTACCACTGTTGGGATTCCTGTCACTACCAATTAATGAAGGGTGCCAGTGCCTAGATTTGTATCAGCAAAATCAGTGGAATTTTTTTTTTTTTTTGCAAAACATAATGTTTTTGAGATGTATCCCGTTTTGCTTTTTCACTGTTGCTTAGTATTCCATAGTAGGGAAGTAGGGATACACTCAGTCTATTTGTTCACCCGACTACTGAGCCACATGTGGGTTGTTTCCAGTTTGGGGATATCATGGGTAAGCTGCCATGGACATTCTCACATGGTTGTATTTGGGGATGAGCCCTGCTTCAATTGAGAGAGTCCAGGTTCAGGGTGGGGAGGCTTTAACCTCGTCTCTTCAGCTCTCACTCTTGATGACTTTCTAAAAATGCCCTCATTTGCCCTCTCTACAAATAGATTAGGGAAGAATGAAGCCTCTGAAAGGAACAGAGAAATTCTTGTTAGGAGGTGTACATTCAGTGTGTTAGCAAATCTCATCAGCTCTGGCTCTAAAATATTTCTTCACTATGCCCACTTCACTGTTTTCCTAGCTCCCACCAGAAACAAATCCACCTCTCTCTCCACTCCTCACTGATCTGGCCTCCTCAGTTCTGCACCCTCTACCCTCCAATCCATGATGGCACCAATCAGTCCTTCACCCTTTATACCCCATTAAGTTCCCAGAAGCTTCCTTGTCTTAGGAGACCCTTCCACCTTCCTCTCCTGCTCTCCAGACCCTATGGCCTATAGTTCTGCCTCATGCCCCTTCCCAGCAAGCTCTTTCCCAGTGGTCTCTGCACTGGCTCTGCCCTCTGCCTGGAGCATTCTTCCCAAGAAAGGCTGCCTGGCACCTTCCGTTCCTTCAGGTAGGACTCTGTTTCACTGCCACCTCCATAGAGAGGCCTCCCCTGACTGCCCGTTCATCCAGTCTGTCTTTTGATTGGGTAATTTAAACCACTTACTTACAAATAATTGCTGGTTGGTAAAGACAGAGACTGTTTCCATGTAAAAAACTCTTTTCTGCCTGTTTTGTAATTCCTTTCTTCCTCTGGTTGTCTTCCTTTGTGACTTGATGACTTTTTTATAGTGTTATGTTTTGATTCTTTTCTCTGTATCTTTTGTGTTTCTACTACAGGTTTCTTCTTTGTGATTACCATGAGGCTCACATAAAACATCTTCTAGTTATGACAGTTCATTTTAAGCTGATAACTTAATTTCCATCACATACAAAAGCTCCACACTTTTGCTCCCTTTGCCCCATTTTGTGATCGACGTCAGTATTTACATCTTTTTATGATATGTACCAATGAGCAGATTATTTAGCTATAGTTATTTTAAGTACTTGAGTCTTTTAACTTTTATGCTGGCATTAAAAATGATTTATTCCCCACCATTACAGAATTAGGGTATTCTGAATTTTGCCGTGTGCTTATCTTCACCAGAGAGTTTTCTGTGTTCATTAGTTTTCATGTTCCACATGGTATTCCTACCTTTCAGCGTGAAGAACTCCCTGTAGCATTTCTCTTAAGACAGGTCTGGTTGTGATGAACTCCCTCAGCTTTTGTTTCCTGAGGGAAAGTCTCTTTCTCTCTATTTCTGAAGGACAGCTTTGTTGGGTAAAGTATTCTTTGTTGACAGTTCTGTTTTGTTTTTTCCCTTTCAGCACTCTGAGTGTATCCTCTGTCCTGACCTTCATGAGTTTGCTGGGAAATCCTCTCACAGTCTCGTGGGGGCTCCCTTGTATGTGGTGAGTAGCTTTTCTCTCGCTGCTTTCAAAATTCTGTCTTTGACTTTGAACAGTCTGGTTTTAATACGTCTCATAGACGATTTTCTGATATTCAGCCTATTCTTGGTTCTTTGGACTTTATGGGTCTGGGTGTTCATCTTCCTGGAGATATGGGCTCCCTGGAGATATGGGAAGTCATCTGTCATGAAGTCAGTGTTTCTGTGGGGGTGTGGAGGTGGGCTCTCCTGGTCTGCCGTCTTCTCCTTCGCTGCTTTAGATGTGATTTCTTTGGATTTTTGAACATATTTAAAAGCTGATTTAAAGATTTTGTCTAGTAAGTATAACACCTGTGCTTCCTCAGGGACTGTTTGCATGGATGTTTTTGTGAGTGTGTGTGTATGGGCCATACTTTCTTTTTTATTTGCATGTGTTATGTCTAAATAACGTAACGTGACAGCTCTGGAAATTAGATTGTCCCTCCTTCCCAGCGTTTGCTGTTTTTGCTGTTTCTGTTACTGTTGTTGTTCTTTATTTGCTTAGTGACTCTCCCGTGCTAACCCTATAAAGTTTCTATATTTTTTGTTGTTTGTGGCCACTGAAGTCTCTTCTCAGCTTAGTGGTCAGTCATTGATTGGACAGAGATTTCCTTAAATCCCTGGAACCAGAAAGTCTCCCAGGCTTTGCCAAGGAGTTCTGTATGTATATTGGGGAGTGTTTTCACCACACAGCCTAGCGTCTATAGCACTGACTTGGTCTCCACTTCCTGCTCGCCAGGAGCCCCAAGTTGAGCCAGCTTAGGAAATAGATGAGCTAGCTTAGGGCCTTCTACTGTTCCTGATCATGCACACAGCCCTAGGCGTGTGCACAGCCTTCTGCGTGTGCATGGCCTCCTTTTCCAAACCTTCTATGGAATTCTTATTCTCCAGCTTTCCTTTTAAGTGTTTTGGTTATTAGCATGTTGTTTGCCCCAACTTATTTTTCCTTCTGGCAGCTAACATGTTAGTTAAATAATTGCTACTCGCTGTTTTTGACAAAAGCTCCTAGGAGAGGGAAAAATAGACTGTTCACACTGGCCGAGGTCTGAGCCAGGTCAAAGAAGGATGTGCCTTACAAGTGGGGTTTTCCAGGGGACTGCCAGACAGATGGAGTGGTGACGCTGCTCTGACATTGGGGCTCTGAAAAGCTCCACTCTGTTCTGACTCCATCAGTGGCAGCTGGGCTGCTGGGCTGCTGGTTTTCCCAGTGATTTGCTAGTGATTATGGGTCGTTAGTTTTCAAGGTTATTGTGGGCTGGAGAGTAGGGGCCGGAACTAGGGCAAGTTAAAATGTCACAAAGCTCAATGTTCTTATCAAGATTCATTATTTTTCTTTTTTTTTTTATTTTTAAAAAATGTTTTATTTATTTCTAGGAGAGAGAGAGACAGCGTGAGCAGGGGAGGGTCAGAGAGAGAGGGAGTCACAGACTCTGAAACAGGCTCCAGGCTCTGAGCTGGCAGTCAGCACAGAGCCCGACGCGGGGCTCGAACCCACGAACCGCGAGATCATGACCTAAGCGAAAGTCGGACGCTTAACCGACTAAGCCACCCAGGCGCCCCAAGATTCATTATTTTTCTTGAAAAAACACCCCAAGCCCTGATTGCTGCCAACTTTTGGTTGATTTTTTAACATTCTAAAGCAGTTGATTCTGATTATTTTTGCCAGTGATCCTATTGCCTCTATGGTCGAAAGGGTTTCTGGAGATTCTTATTCTGCCATTTTTTGATAATGTCACTCCTACGTAGACAAACAGAGGCCTTTTCTTCTTCGTGACACTTCTTTTTTTTTTTTTTAATGTTTTATTTATTTCTAGGAGAGAGAGAGAGACAGCGTGAACGGGGGAGGATCAGAGAGAGGGAGTCACAGACTGAAACAGGCTCCAGGCTCTGAGCTGGCAGTCAGCACAGAGCCCAACGCGGGGCTCAAACCCATGCACCGCGAGATCATGACCTAAGCGAAAGTCGGACGCTTAACTGACTAAGCCACCCAGGCGCCCCTCTTCGTGACACTTCTTATGGCTTTTACGCTACTCTTTTTTTCTCCAGCTAGGTGCCACCATGGATATGCCTGTAGTTGAACAAAGTTGGGTTTATTGACTCGTTGCAACAAAGAGACCATACATTATGGGAGAACCGTGAACGTGAGGCAAGTCATCAGAGATATTACAAAGGACTTATTAGAGGATCTGCACCTGGGTCAAGCAGTTTTGAGAAGGTTTTATGGAAATAGGGCTTTTCTCTGAATTGGATGCTTTCTGGAAGTGAAGGCAAGTCTATGATTGCATGTTCTAATAAATCTTATTTAGAAAGTGGTAGGAATGAAGTGAGATTAAAGCTATACTGGATAAAGAAGTAGCAGTCACCCTCATTAGCTGGGGCTGGGGGTAGAGTAGTCTGAATAATGGCTGCCACGGTCTTCAGATCATAATCCCTGGAGCCTGCAATATTTCCTTAGATGGAAAACTTGTCTGCTCAGGTATGATTAAGTTAAGGATCTTGAGATGGGGAGATTTTCCTGGATTATTCAGGTGAGCCCTAAATATAATCACAAATGTCCATGTAAAAAAGAGGCAAGGGGTCTCCAGGGTGGGTCCGTTGGTTAAGCCTCTGACTTTGTTTCAGGTCATGATCTCATGATTTGTGATTTTGAGCCCTATATCAGGCCCTGCACTTACAGTGCAGAACGTGTTTGGGATTCTCTGTCTCCTTCCCCACCCTTCCCCAACTTGGGGTGTGTGTGTGTGTGTGTGTGTGTGTGTGTGTGTGTATGTGTGTATTCTCTCAAAAATGAATAAACTTAAAAAAGAGAGAGAGGCAGAGGTTCACACATACCTGCTCTCTGTATCTGTCTGTCTGTCTCTCTTTCTCAGGAGAAGACAATGTGAAGATAGAGCTGAGAGATTTGAGGATGCTGGCATTGAAAGCTGGAGAGATGTGTCCACAACCCAAGGAATGCCAACAGCCACCAGAATCTGCAAGAGGCTCTTTCCTAGAGCCTCTGGAGGGGGCACCGCACTGACCACACCTTGATTTTGGCCCAGTGAGAATGATTGCAGACTTTCGTCCTCCAGAATTGTAAGATATGATACATTTCTGTTTTTTTTTTTAATATTTTTATTTTTTATTTCTAGGAGAGAGAGAGAGACAGCGTGAGCAGGGGAGGGTCAGAGAGAGAGGGAGACACAGACTCTGAAATAGGCTCCAGGCTCTGAGCTGGCAGTCAGCACAGACTCCGACACGGGGCCCGAACCCACGAACCGCGAGATCATGACCTAAGCAAAAGTCGGACGCTTAACTGACTAAGCCACCCAGGCGCCCCTACATTTCTGTTGTTTTAAGCCACTAAACTTGTAGTAGTTTACTACAGCAGTCCTAGGAAACACATACAGGGGATGTTTGATCATTTTTATGGTTTGGACAATGTCCTTGTTTTTGTCCAAGTTCATGGGTTATGGGTTGAATTGTCTACCCCTCAAGTTTATGTGTTAAAGTTCTAACCCCCACTACCTTAGAATATGACCTTATTTAGAAATGGCTGGTAGCGTGGGCCCCTAAACCAACAGGACTGGTGTCTTTATAAACGTGGACAGAGATGCACATGCAGGAGGAGCACCATGTGGAGACTGGAGTTATGTTGCCATAAGCCCAGGAACTGCCAGAAGTTAGGAGAGAGACCTGGAACCACTCCTTCCCCTGCACCTGTGGACACCTTGATCACAGGCTTCCAGTCTCAGAACTGCCAGACCTTAACTGTCTGTTATTTAATCCACATCCACGTAGTTTGTGGTCCTTTGTTACAGCTTCCTGGCCAGTGAGTACAGTTTAGAGATGATTCCAGAGTGGTCTTGCTTTTATCTTGCTTGTGGCCTTGTCTGACGTTGATACTCCATGAAATTGGTGATGTTCGGCAGGAAACCTGCAGCGCCTAGCTGTGAGTGTCAGGCCTGCTCTCCCATATGTCAGGTACTGCTTTTCTCTTTCTTGTCACAAAGACTTTACTCATCTGATAAATGTTCACTTTATGTTGTCTTTAAGCATTTTAACTAATTCTTTCTAAAAAACATTTCAATCTTCAATCCAGTTGGCATTTATTCCAGAGGGAAGATGGGGCAGAGATATACAGCCTCAAGTAGAGGCCATGATCAAAGGGGCTTGAGGTCCAGACTTGCTGAGGTCTTTATGAACCTGAGTTCACAGCTATCTTAGACCACTCCCCTCAAACTGCTTTGTACATAGGAGTAATCTCAGGACTTCAGAGCATTTAGGGAGTAGTATCTTCCTCTCTTCCTTGTCATTCCTGATCAAAGGAAAGGCGTCAGCCCCCTTTAGTTAGAACAGGTCATGGCTGTGAGTGCCTTCTCACTAGAGCCATTAATTCGGAGGACAGGCTCATCAGCAGAAAACCCTCCCAGAGCCCCACGTGCCCCGGGCACCTCCTCTGTCTATTTGGATAAGTGCAGTGCAGGATCAATTATGGATGAGGCTCGATGGGAGATGAGTAAGTGGGCTGTTGTCTACTTTGAAAAATTAATGGGATCTGATTAACACAAGAGTACACTCCCTCTTCCTCAAGCCAGAGAGCTCAGATCTCTACAGAAGCTCAGGGGCAGACAGTGGGGGAGCAGCAGCCCTTGTGTCTGTGTGGGATTAGATTTGATTCATGGAATCATGCGTTAGACTTATCTACCCCCTTGACAGATGAGAATACTGAGGCCCATCAAGGTTAAACAATTTGCCCAAACAGCAAAGAAGGAAAGAAAAATAGTCCATTACTGGGTTTTTACAAACATGCTTATTTATTTTGAGAGCAGGGAAGTATGGAAGTATGAGCAGGGGAGGAGGGGCAGAGACAGAGAGGGGGAGAGAGAATCCCAAGCAGGTTCCGCACTGTCAGCACAGAATCTGATGCCAGGCTTGATTTCACAAACTGTGAGATTATGACCCGAGCCCTAATCAAGAGTTAGGTGCTTAATATACATTTTTTTAGTATAGAAAACTTAAAACCTATGCAAAGTAGCGAGAATAATATCATGTACACATTCTCAAACTTTTTGGTTTCATTTTATACTCTTAAAATTTTTTGAGGGGGCGCCTGGGTGTCTTAGTCAGTTAAGCGTCCGACTTTCGCTTAGGTCATGATATCAAGGTTCGTGGGTTCGAGCCCCGCGTCGGGCTCTGTGCTGACTGCCTGCTCGGAGCCTGGAGCCTGTTTCAGTCTGTGACTCCCTCTCTCTCTGACCCTCCCCTGCTCACGCTGTCTCTCTCTCTCTCTCCTAGAAATAAATAAAACATAAAAAAAAAATTAAAAAAAAATTAAAAAAAAATTTTTTTTGAGAATCTCCAAGAACTTTTGTTCCTGTGGGTCACGTCTACTGCTGTTTGCTGTATTAGACATTAGAACTCAGACATTTAAAAATATTAATTCAGTTAAAAATAATACTCCCATTACATGTCAACACAAATAACTTTGTCCTTGACAATGTATTTCTAATATCAGCTTTATTTTTATTTATTTATTTTTTAAATGTTTATTTTTGTTTCCCTGTGTTTTTTTAAAAATTTTGAATGTTTTTTTAAAATTTATTTATAATGAGAGAGAGAGAGACAGTGTGAACAGAGGAGGGTTAGAGAGAGGGAGATACAGAATCCGAAACAGGCTCCAGGCTCTGAGCTAGCTGTCAGCACAGAGCCTGACATGGGGCTCAAACCCACAAACTGTGAGATCATGACCTGAGTTGAAGTTGGACACTTGACCGATAGAGCCACCCAGGTGCCCCTATTTTATAAATGTTTATTTTTGAGAGAGAGAGAAGAGTGTGCCTGACCAGGGGAGGGGCAGAGAGAGAGGGAGACAAAGGATCTGATGTGGAGCTCGAACTCACAAACCATGAGATCATGACCTGAGCCAAAGTCAGACACTTAACTGACTAAGCCACCCAGGCACCCCTCTATTATAAGCTTTTAAATGCCAATTATATATCATCTATTAGATTTTATGTTATTTTGTTATTATGGCAAAATATATCCTAAATTTTCACTTTTAACCATTAAATTTTTTTTTTTTTTATTAAAAAATTTTTTTAAATTTTTTATTTATTTCTGAGAGAGAGAGAGAGAGAGTGAGCAGGGGACAGTCAGAGAGAGAGGGTAATACAGAATCTGAAGAAGTCTCCAGGCTCTGAGCTGGCTGTCAGCACAGAGCCCAATGCAGGGCTCGAACCCACGAACCATGAGGTCATGACCTGAGCCGAAGTCAGAAGCCCAACTGACTGAGCCACCCAGGCACCCCCACTTTTAACCTTTTTTTTTAATTTATTTCTAGGAGAGAGAGAGACAGCGAGCAGGGGAGGGTCAGAGAGAGAGGGAGTCACAGACTGAAACAGGCTCCAGGCTCTGAGCTGGCAGTCAGCACAGAGCCCGACGCGGGGCTCGAACCCACGAACCGCGAGATCATGACCTAAGCGAAAGTCGGACGCTTAACCGACTAAGCCACCCAGGCGCCCCTCCACTTTTAACCATTTTTAAGTGTATGGTTCAGTGGCACTAAGTACGTTCAGATTGTTGTACAACCACCACCACCACCTGTCTCCAGAACATTTTCGTCTTCCCATAGTAAAGCTCTGTACCCATTAAACCCTAACTCCCTATGCCTGCTGTCTGCAACCCCTGGGAACTACCATTCTTCTGTCTCTATGAATTTGACTGCTCTAAGTACCCTGTATGAATGGAGTCATATGCATTTGTCTTTTTTTGTCCTGCTGACATCATTTAACATAATGTCTTCAAGGTTCATCCCCGTTGTAGCCTATGTCAAGGTTTCCTTCCTTTTAAAGGCTGAATAATATGCCATTGTGTGTATAGACCATATAGACCACAGATTGTTTATCCCTTCATTCGTTGACATTTGGGTCGTTTTCACCCTTTGGCTGTTGGGAACAGTGCTGCTTCAAACATGGATGCACAAATACCTCTTTGAGACCCTGCTTTCAGTTTGGTTGTGTATAAACCCAGCAGTGGGGTTGCTGAATCAGATGGTAATTCCGTGCTTAATTTTTTAAGGATGGACACTGTTTGCCATGACAGCTGTGCCATTTTACATTCCCCCCAGTGAAGCACAAGGTTCCCTGTTTCTCCACACCCATGCCAACACCTGTGGTTTTCTGTTATAATTATTTTTTAATATCAGCCATCCTAATGGCAGTTAATAACTTTTTATAAAAAATAAACTATAGTTTTCCAAACAAAAAAAAATAAGATAAGAGGCATTGTTTTACATTTTGCTAATCCTTTGAATGTCTGGCCTCTCAGATCTGCTTCTGCATTTATTTAATCATTGTCCAATCACATGCCATGTAGACTCTAGAAAATTCCACAGTATCTTCATGAGAGAAAGGGAGGGAGAAAGGCAAATGACATTGTGATATTATTTAGGAAAATAGTTCTGACTTTGCAGACCTGTTTTAATTATTAACTCAGGGTCTATCCTGTTGCATCTCTTCTCCCTCTTGTTCCTCCCCTTCATCACTTTCTTTTTAAAGCTTTTTAATTTTAAGTAATCCCTACACCCAACATGAGGCTCGAACCCACAAACCGGAACCCATAACCCTAACTCACAACTCCAACCCACAACCCCGAGATCTAGAGTCACATGCTCTACCATCCGAGCCTCCCAGGCGCCTTTCCACTTCACCACTTTTAAGCGAATTCGTAACCATCAGTTATTACCAGCATTGTGTTGGTGCTTTCCTGCATTGGCTTCTTAATCCTTGTTGCAGATCTGCTTTATTAGCATGTGTGAGTATATGGTGGGAACCAGGCCCCAGGGATGTTAGGAAATGTTCCCGAGTTCATGCCTCTGGAAGCTGATGGTATATGCAGGATGGTGACCAGATCAGATCTTTATTACATTCTCTTACATTGGACTTCAGACCATGGGAGTCGTTGGGGCTGCCACCAGCTTGCTTCTTTTTCCCAGTGGGTCTTTGGGGGAGGCATTCCCTGCCTCCATCTCTTACAGGTATGTGGATGCTCTTTCATAGATCTTAAAGAAGCCCTCTGGGCCAGGCCATCTTCGGGCTGCTGGACACAGAACTGGGTTGGATGCTGCCATGTGAAGTAATTCTGGTCATTTCTTTGTCCATAAGCTGAGAAAGCATTTGCCTTCCCCGTCTGAAGGCCTGGCCCTGCCTCCCAGGGCAGGAATCGTCTCTGAAATACCCCACCCAAAGGGTGCTAGACCTCTCTGTTTCACCCTCAATGACAGGGAACTCACTCCCTACCTCAGCAGACAGCCAGTTGGTGGATGGTGCTCTCATTGTGAGAAAGTCAGCTCACGTTGAGTGACCTTCCAGGAACAATCCAAATCTGTGTTGTCACGAGAAGAGCCCAGGCTGGGAGTAGAGATTGCTGGGTATGTGATTAGGGTAGCCGTGGGTAAGCCTGTCCCCCACTGAGGGTTTGATTTCTTTGTTGCGAAGAGAGCTCATCTCTGGTTCTTTTTACCACTCACATTTTGTTTATTTTCTGATTTGGCCTCTGTCTCCAAAAGTGGCCTTTAGGAACTTGGAGAGAAGCTGTGGTCCCCTTCAAGTGTGGGCATCAACTTTCTTCTTGGGGCATATTCTCAGCTGCCCATCCAGGCACTGTGTCCAGAAGCACCCCTGCATTCCCCTGGCTCTCTATGTGGAGTCTGATCCCAGCACAGACCTCTGGGGTCCCAGGAGCAGTCCTTGATTCCACAGACCTGCTCCAGCCCTGAACACCCATAGCTCCTTAATCCACCCTCTGTGACAACTCCCTCCCCCAACACCAACCTAAGCTCTCCTCTGACTTTACACCATCCATGAGACTTTGCACGCCTTTTCCATATAATCTAGCTGATTTTCAAAGAGTAGGACCTTCTGACAGGAAGAAAGAAGAATAAAGCAGAAGAACTCCCGAGTCAGGCAACTGAGAGAGAGCTGGGGCTCAGACTGCCTCTTTGGTTTGGAAAGGGTGTGGATGTGGCTGATCTGGTCCTGGCCTGAGAGTCCTTCCAGGCTGGCAGGATGGACCGCCCATCTCCATGGCAACTGTTGTTATTGGTAACTGAATAACCATCTCCAACAACAGCAGCTGTAGTGGCTGCTGATGGTTTTCCCTTCTAGTTGAAAGTGAGAGGAGCCAGGCTCTGCTGACTGATCCTAAATGGTGAGCTTTTTGCCCCCGTTTTGGGATCTTCAGTTGATATCGGGCAAACGGAAGCCACCTTTCTGTTTCCCCTACAACTTCTGTGACTTAAGCAGTGGGACAAATTAACTTAGCATGTATTTTCTAGCTTCTTTCTGAGAGGCTGAGAAATCTGCTCAAGGACATTTAGCTAGCAAGGTCCAGAAGTTGAAGCTTGACCATTTAATTCTGAAAGCATGCTTGTGACCACACTGCTGTGATGTCTCTGTCCTTTTCCTCTGGGATCTCATGGAAACCTTCTCATCCCTCCTTGTGAAACCATTGGTCTGTCTGATTATTTGTGAGGACAAGTGACATCTCATGGTGATTCATGGGCCCCCGTGAAGCCATCCCACTTGTTTGTCCTGTAGTGGAGTCAGAGGGACCTCAAGATGCTATAGACCTGGAATTATTAGGGAAATATTTTTTTTTTCAGAATTACTTTTTTATTAGTTAAGAGTCAGGATTTATCCAAGTTCATTTGGAGAGGGTTTGCCTCCTTTCCATTCTCCCCGCAGTCTCTAATTTTGTTTGTTTGTTTGATTTTCTAATTTTATTTTATTTTATTTTAAATTTACATCCAAGATAGTTAGAATACAGTGCAACAGTGATTTCAGAAGTAGATTCCTTAATGCCTCTTACCCATTTAGCCCATCTTCCCTCCAACAACCCCTCCAGAAATTCTCTATTTGTTCTCTGTACTTAAGAGTCTCTTATGTTTTGTCCCCCTCCCTGTTTTTATATTATTTTTGCTTTCCTTCCCTTATGTTCCTCCGTTTTGTATCTTAAATTCCTCATATGAGTGAAGTCATATGATACTTGTCTTTCTCTGACTAATTTTGCTTAGCATTGTTCCATCCACATAGCTGCAAATGGCAAGATTTCATTCTTTTTAATTTCCAAGTAATACTCCACTGTATATATATGCACCACATCTTCTTTATCCAATTATCCTTCAATGGACATTTGGGGTCTTTCCATACTTTGGCTATTGTTGATAGTGGTGCTACAAACATTGAGGTGCATGTGCCCCTTTGAAACAGCACACCTGTATCCCTTGGGTAAATACCTAGTAGTGCAATTGCTGGTTTGTAGGCTAGTTCTATTTTTAATTTTTTGAGGAACCTCCATCCTGCTTTCCAGAGTGGCTGCACCAGCTTGCATTCCCACCAGCAGTGCAAAAGAGATCCTCTTTCTCTGCATCCTCGCCAACATCTGTTGTTTCCTGAGTTGTTCATGTTAGCCACTCTGACACGTGTGAGGTGGTATCTCATTGTGGTTTTGATTTGTATTTCCCTGATGATGAGTGATGTTGAGCATGTTTGATGGGTCGGTTGGCCATCTGCATGTCTTCTTTAAAGAAGTGTCTATCCATGTCTTTTGCCAATTTCTTCACTGGATTATTTGTTTTTTGGGTGTTAAGTTTGATAAGTTCTTTATAGATTTTGGATACTAACCCTTTATCTGATGTCGTTTGCAAATATATTCTCCCATTCCATTGGTTGCCTTTCACTTTTGCAGATTGTTTCCTTCACTGTGTAGAAGATTTTTATTTTGATAAGGTCTCAGTAGTTCATTTTTGCTTTTGTTTCCCTTGCCTCCAGAGACGCGTTGAGTAAGAAGTTACTATGGCCGAAGTCAAAGAGGTTTTTGCCTGCTTTCTCCTCTAGGATTTTTATGGCTTTCTGTCTTACATTTAGGTCTTTCATACATTGTGAGTTTATTTTTGTGTATGGTATAACAAAGTGGTCCAGGTTCATTTTTCTGCATGTCACTGTCCAGTTTTCCCAGCACCATTTGCCAAAGAGACTGTGCTTATTCCATTGGATACTCTTTCCTGGTTTGTCAAAGATTAGTTGGTCGTATGTTTGTGGGTCCATTTCTGGGTTCTTTATTCTGTTCCATTTACCTGAGTGTCTGTTTTTGTGCCAGTACCATGGTGTCTTGATGATCCTAGCTTTGTTATACATCTTGAAGTCTGGGTTTGTGATGCTCCTGCTTTGTTTTTCTTTTTCAAGATTGCCTTGGCTATTTGAGGTCTTTTCTGGTTCCGTACAAATTTTAGGATTGTTTATTCTAGCTCTGTGAAGAACGCTGGTGTTATTTTGATAGGTATTGTATTGACTATGTAAATTGCTTTGGGTAGCATTGACATTTTAACAATATTTGTTTTTCCTATCCAGGAGCATGGAATATTTTCCCATTTTTTGTGTCTTTTTCAATTTCTTTCATAAGCTTTCTAAAGTTTTCAGTGTATAGATTTTTCACCTCTTTGGTTAGATTTATTCCTAGGTATTTTATGGTTTTTGGTGCAATTGTAAATGGGATAGATTCCTTGATATCTCTTTTTGTTGCTTCATTATTGGTGTATAGGAATGCAACTGATTTCTGTGCATTGATTTTATATCCTGTGACTTTGCTGTATTCATGGATAGTTCTAGCAGTTTTTTTGGTGAATCTTTTGAGTTTTCCATATAGAGTACCTTGTTCTCTGCTAAGAGTGAAAGCTTGATCTCCTCCTGGCTGTTTTGGATGCCTTTTATTCCTTTGTGTTGTCTGATTGCTGAGGCTAAGACTTCCAATACTCTGTTGACCAACAGTGGCATTAGTGGACATCCCTGTCTTGTTCCTCACCTTAGAGGGAGAGCTCTCAGTTTTTCCCCATTGAGGATGATATTAGTGGTGGGTCTTTCATATATGGCTTTTATGATGTTAAGGTTTGATCCTTCTATCCCTACTTTCTTGAGGGTTTTTATCAAGAATGGATGCTGTATTTTGTCAAATGCTTTCTCTGCATCTGTTGAGAGGATCATGTGGTTCTTGTCCTTTCTGTTATTGATGTGATGTATCACACTGATTGTTTTGTGGATATTGAACCATCCCTGTGTCCCTGGTATAAATCCCACTTGGTTGTGGTGAATAATTTTTTTTAATGTATTGTTGGATCCAGTTGGCCAGTATCTTGTTGAGGAATTCTGCATCCATTTTCATCAGGGAAACTGGTCTGTAGTTCTCCTTTTTAGTGGGGTCTTTGTCTGGTTTTGGAATCAAGGTATTGCTGGCTTTATAGAAAGAGTTTGGAAGTTTTCCATTTCTGTTTTTTGGAACAGCTTCAAGAGAATAGGTGTTAACTCTTTTTTAAATGTTTGATAGAATGGGAAAGTGGAGTATTGACAAGGTGAAGGGACTTGCTCACCCAGGCCACTGTCTCAGACTGCCTGCTCTCCCTGTCCCACTCTCCCTCCTTCCTGGTGGGAGGTGTGCAGTGGGACAGACATGCCGCAGGAAGGAAATTCAGACCTTTCTCAGGCCCTGCATTATGTCTTATCACATATTTGAGCACTTTCATTTTATAAAACATTCAGGCATTTGTTTTCCTGGGTGGACTTTGGAATTGCTTTTGTTAGTTTTTAGATCTGATCTTGCTGAGATTTTGAGTGGAGTTATACTTAGCTCACAACTCCTGAAGGCCCTGCCCTATGGAAGAGAGAAACAACCCAGAGTTAGGCCTGCCCATCTGTGTTCAAATCCTAGTGCCCTTTCTCAAGAAGGACCCGCATCTTTCTGATCTCTCAGTGGTTTCTGACAGAGCTGACCACTCCCTCCATGATGAGCATTACCTTGCCCTGAGCTCTTGTGGCCCCACCACTCCCCTGGTTTTCCTCTTGTCTCGCTGGATGCTGCTTCACGGACCTCTGTGCTCTTCCTCCTCTACTTGATGTCTTCATGTTGGAGTGGTTCAAGGCTTGGTCCTAGGTGGCACCATCCACCATGCCTATGGTTTCACTTCCCTCCTGTCCCCAGAGCACACCTCTCTTTTGAGCTCTAGATCTGTATGTCTCATGGAAGACCTTGCAACTCTCCCTGGATGTCCCTAAGACACAGCAAACTCAACTCATCCAAAACTAAATGTGACCCTTTCTTACCAAAATTTTTCTCACCTAACCCTCCCACCTCGCCCTCCATTCTGATGTTTCCATCATAGGAAATGGCACTACTCTTTCCACACTAGTCTAGGCAGGAACTGGGGAATTATTCTTCACAGGTCCTTCCCTCAGCTAATCCATCACCAAATTCTGTTGTCCCTATATTCTAAAAAATCTCTAGAATTTGTCCACTTCTTTCCATTTCTACCACCATTGCCTTCGTCCACTGTTATGGCTTGCTTCTTTGCAAGTCTCTTTGCCTCCATCCTCCCCCAACTATCTGTTCTATACTTCAATTAGAACGACCTTAAAATACAAATCAGATCATATTATTCCCCTGCATATTATTCCCTTGTATTATATGGGTTTCCATATAATACCCAGTGCTCATCCCCACAAGTGCCCTCCTCCATGTCTATCACCCCCCTTCCCCTCTCCCCCACCCCGATCAACCCTCAATTTGTTCTCAGCACAGACTTCCCTGCTCTTGTGACAAAGATCTGTGGTGGTTTTTAAACATAGCTGCAGACTACATTTTCCCCCTTGAAACTAGGTGGTGAATGTTCCAACTAATAGAGCATGGTGCAATTGACGTGGGACTTTTGACAGTAAGTCCTAAAAGGCCATACACCTTTTGTCTTATTGGTGGAACATTCGCCTTTAGAGCTTTGGGTCACTCCATAAGATATTTTGATCACCATGAGGCCACCATGCTACCACACCCACGCCATGGGGAGACCACGTATTGGTGTTTTGGCTGATGGTCACAGCTGAACCCAGCCTTTGAGTTATTTCATACTAGGAGCGAGATATGAGTCTCTAGATAATCCTGGATCCCCCTGCTTTAGCCATTGAGTCATGATGGTCATTCACGTCCTTCCCAGCTGAGGATTCAGACATTGCAGAGTCAAGACCAGCCATTCATGTTGTTTCCTGTTTGAATTTCTGACCCACAGAGAGCATAAACATAATAAAATGGCAGTTGCTTAGGGTGGTTTATTCTGAAGCAGTAGATAACTGTACCAAAGTTCACATCTACAACACACAGTGAATTTTGGATGAGTGAAAAAATGGCTACCACTAATATCACTGATATTTTTTGGTGGCCATATTTGGGAGGTAGGAGAACTTTTGTTGGTTCCAGGTGACGCAGGGCTCTCCTGATTAAACTTCTTACTGTGACCAAAAGCAAATAGGAAGGAGAGGATCTGGGCTGTGTGGGGTTTCAGCCACGGTGGCATCCAGGTGGGAGAAGAGTCTTAGGGCAGAGTGGGGGTGGGGGTGGCAGACAGGGTGTACCCACCATGCACGAGTTCCCTACATTGGCCTTTGTATTTGATTAACAAAAATTGACCATGGTGGGTGGAGGCAAAGCCCATTCCTGACTTGATGGAGAATTTGGATGCGGTTCACTTACCCTCCCTGGACACCATTTTTATACAGATGTTAGACAAGAGCCCACCAAAAGCCTGCTCCAGCTCTATAGATCTGCATGTAAAGATGGCCAGGAAATCAGGCAGAGCTGCTCATAAGTGGCTCTAGAATCCAGGTAAAGTCAGCAGGGAGGGTTACAATTTGTAATTTCTTTGAAAAAATTAACCAATTACGTCCTCAATGCATTCAATTCCTAATTCCCTCGAAAAGGATCTTTAGGCATCTAATTGACATATTTTAAGAGACATATTGGCTAGTTAGACATCAATTGACATCCTTATTAAATATCAATTAACACATTCCCTAACTTGATATTTAATTAGCTTGCTGTAGCTATTCTTTTAAAAGTCAATTAAATGCTTAGAATATTCTTACAAGTTGACTCCACTGATAGCGATTATGTATGAATTCCTGTCATAAGTGGTTTTTAGTTAATTGCAGGGCAAGCTGATTCTGAATATACATATCAGGTCTTTCAATAAGAATTTCAGAATCAATCATTAGATACTTAATGAACCCTCTTCTCAGTGCTGATTACGAATAAAAGTCACGTCTGGCTCTGGGACTCTGGGCTATTGTATTTTCACATGACTGTATAAAATCTAGGTCAAACGTCCATGCCCCTGCCTGCAGGTAGAGTCTTGCTTCACTTTTTAAAAATTGTGATAAAATACATATAGCATAAAATTTATCATCTTAACATTTTTTTTAAGCATGTAGTTCAAAAGTGCTAACTACACTCACATTGTTGTACAGCCAATCTCTTAAAAATTTTTATCTTGCATGCTGGCGAGGATGTGGAGAAACGGGCACCCTCCTGCACTGTTGGTGGGAATGTAAACTGGTACAGCCCCTCTGGAAAACAGTGTGGAGGTGCCTAAGGAAACTAACAATAGAACTCCCCTATGACCCAGCAATAGCACTGCTAGGAATTTACCTAAGGGATACAGAAATGTTGATGCATAGGAGCACATGTACCCCAATGTTCATAACAGCACTCTCCACAATAGCTAAAACCTGGAAAGAGCCTAAGTGTCCATCAACAGATGAATGGATCAAGAAGATGTGGTTTATCTATACCATGGACTACTCCATGGCAATGAGAAACAATGAAATCTGGCCATGTGTAGCAACATGGATGGACCTTGAGGGTGTTATGCTGAGCGAAATAAGTCAGGCAGAGAAGGACAAATATCATATGTGTGCACGTATAGGAGGATTAGGAGGAACTTAACAGAGGACCAAGGGGAGAAGAAGGGCGGACATGGTGGGGGAAAGGGAGAGAGGCAAACCATGAGAGACTCTTGAATGCTGACAAAACTGAGGACTGATGGATGTGGTGGGGAGGAGGGATGGGCATGGAGGAGGACACTTGTGGGGATGAGCACTGGGTGTTATGTGGAAACTAATTTGACAATAAACTATTTGTAAAAAAAAAAAAATTTTTATCTTGCAAAACTGAAGCTTAATCCCTGTGAAACAAGAGCTTCCTATTCCCTTTCCCCCCAGCCCCTGGCCACTAGCCTTCTGCTTCATTCTATCTGGATTTGACTGCTCTAGGTACCTCATGTAAGCAGAATCATACAATAGTTGTCATTTTGTGACCGCCTTCTTTCACTCAGCATAGTGTCCTCCAAGTTCATCCACATCACAGCCTATGCCAGAGCTGGTTTCTTTTTTCTTGGTTCTTTTTTTTCACTAAAAAAAATTTTTTTTTTTAAATGTTTACTTCTTTTTGAGAGAGAGAGAGAAAGAGCACAGAGCCCGATGTGGGGCTCAAACTTGCAAACCGTGAGATTACGGCCTAAGCTAGTCAGACACTTAACTGACTGAGCCACCTAGGCACCCCATCTTTTTTTAAGAATGAATAATATTCCATTGTGTGTACAGACCACATTTCGTGATCTCTTCATCTGTCCGTGGACACTTGGGTGGCTTCCACCCCATGGCCATTGTTTTTTTTTATTTTTTTTATTTTTTATTTTTATTTATTTTTTTTTTTTACAAATAGTTTATTGTCAAATTAGTTTCCACATAACACCCAGTGCTCATCCCCACAAGTGTCCTCCTCCATGCCCATCCCTCCTCCCCCCACATCCATCAGTCCTCAGTTTTTGTCAGCATTCAAGAGTCTCTCATGGTTTGCCTCTCTCCCTTTCCCCCACCATTTCCGCCCTTCTTCTCCCCCCTTGGTCCTCTGTTAAGTTCCTCCTAATCCTCCTATACGTGCACACATATGATATTTGTCCTTCTCTGCCTGACTTATTTCGCTCAGCATAACACCCTCAAGGTCCATCCATGTTGCTACACATGGCCAGATTTCATTGTTTCTCATTGCCATGTAGTATTCCATGGTATAGATAAACCACATCTTCTTGATCCATTCATCTGTTGATGGACACTTAGGCTTTTTCCATGTTTTAGCTATTGTGGAGAGTGCTGCTATGAACATTGGGGTCCATGTGCTCCTATGCATCAGCATTTCTGTATCCCTTGCCACCCCCTGGCCATTGTAAATAACACTGCTCTCAACATGGGTGCACAAGTAAGTCTTTGGAGACCCTGCTTTCAGTTCTGCTGCCCATGTACCCAGCAGTGGAATTGCTGGATCACATTATGTTTTGTTTTTTGAGAACATGCTTCATTTTTAGGTTCATTCATTTAGTGCATTCTTTGAGCACCTTGGCTAGGTGGATGCTCCTGAAATCAGGAGCTCAGTCCAGGGGCGCTGCAGACCCAGGAGTGATTGTAGGCTGGCGGGGCTACTGCTGCAGTAGTCAGGTCCAGGCACAGAGGGTGTGATTGGGATGGTTCTAAGCAGTTTTGTGGCATGGGTGGGGTGCAGCAGAGGCTGAGGATGGGAAAGGGGTAGTTGGGTGGCTGAGGTATGCTGACGAGAGGTAACAGCAGGCCCAGGTTTCCCCTGTATGCTTGTCATCTCCTCCACAGTGGAGGAGTTTCCTTCACCCCATGCGAACTTGCCCTTCACCTCCAGTAACCTCCCTACAATTACTGAGTCCCTATTATCTGCCTGGAACATTGTTGCATTTTGTCACATCATCTGTCTAAGAAGAAGAGGTTGCTAGCATTTCCTCTGCTCTGCACACAAAGATCTTGGGCTCAGGAAGGCTAACACAGCTGCAGGGGGTTCAGAGATGAGGAGGCCACACCTGACCAACACCAAACCTATGCAGCCCCCCCCACCCTCCCCAGCACTCATGGCTGAGGAGCTAGGGCGGTATGGCTGGCAAAGAGTGGGGTTACCTGGGGGTGTCACTGCTGTTGGAGCCATCCAACACCGTCTTGTGGACCAGCTTGGAGTAACCTGAGTGGTCAGTAGCTGGATCGGTTAGTGGATCTTGCAGGGTTCGTGTAAGAAAGAACTCTTACCTATCAAAGTCCTCAACAAGGGGTAGGCAGGTCCTAGGGGCAGTGAGTTCCCTGTCACCTAAAGTGTGTGAGCAGAGGCTAAAGGATCATTTGACTCCTTGGGAGCAAGTTGCACTGGGGAGAGTTTCAGGTTCAGAAGCAGTTCATGCCCACAGTCATTGCATTTATCATTCTTTGTATCTGAAGGTCTCTTCATGTGTGTCTTCTTGTCTGTGAGACTTCAGTTTTAATGGCCCCTCCTCTAGACAGTCTCCCTTTATTGCTCACTGAAGGTAGGTTTCTTCTTCTCCACCATGCCATTCTTTATTTCAGAGAACTATCTGATTCCTACAGAACATTTTTCACAGTTCTGTAATTATTTAATGTGTTGGCTCTATTAACATCTCTATCCCTGGTACAGACCAAGTTGTTTTGTTCACTGTCTGTATTTCCAGTGTCCAGAACATAGCAGGTATTCAACATGCAGTTTTTTTGATGGTTGAATGGATAAATCGATGGATGAATGTATAGGTGGGAGGTGAGTGGGTGGATGGATGGATAGATGGATGTATAGGTGGATGCATGAATGGATGGATGGATGGATGGATGGATGGATGGATACATGATGATATGGATGGATGAATAGATGAATGGGAGGGTGGATGGATCGACAACTTCCCAGGGTTTCAAGTTCAAACTTTTCTGTGTGTTCAGGACATCCATATGTATAAATTCTCTGCAGAGAGCTTCACTGTGTGTGGCTTCATATTCAGTTCCCATAGACAAGAATTATGTTCTCCTTAAAGGTCACTGTAGTGAACTGATTAGGAAATAATTACAAGAGAAAATTTTTTTTATGTTTTTGACCCCAGAATTAACCACATGAACTTTGATGAAGAGGAAAATCAGACACTGGGCAAATTTATTTGAATATAGTTTACATGCCTTTTCAGCATTTGGCTGCTAATAAAAATGATGATCTGTTGGGGCATCTGGTGGCTCAGTTGGTGAAGCATCCAATCCTTGATTTCAGCTCAGGTCATGATCTCACGGTTTGTGGGTTTGAGCCCTGCATTGGGCTCTTCACTAACAGCATGGAGCCTGCTTGGGATTCTCTCCCTTTCTGTCTCCCTGCCCCTCCTGCTCTCTGTCTCTGTCTTAAAATAAATAAATAAACTTTAAAAAATGGCTATCTTTCATATCCAAATCTCCTCTAAAGGATTATCTCTGGATGTCCCAGCTTTCTTAGAGTGTGGCCTAAAGACCTCTGGAGATAGGTTCACTGTGAGCTTTGTTAAAATGCAATTCTGGGGTTCACCTATTGAATGAGAACCGTGGAAGAAGAGCCCATGGTGGGAGGCTTCTGAAGTACCCTGAGATGATCCTGGCTCTAGTGACATCCTCTCTGATTCCAGAGAGTGTCAGTGCTTAGGCACCTGGGAAGCTATCTAGTATAGACCATAACAGATGATGAAACAGGCCCAGAGAGGGGCAGTGACCTACCTGAGGTCACACAGCAAATCTGTGGCAGAGATCAGACTAGAATCTTGTCTTTCTTCTGCTATGACCTATAGCTTCCTCTTGATAATGGGCAAGAGGGAATGGGATTTAGGGTTAAAATGATCACAGTGATCCCAACCTTAAATTTATATTTAACAGTTAGCCCCAATTTTCTACGAATAATGTCCACTAAATAATTAATGTTCCTTAAAATAGTCTGTGTTCCCTCATGCCTTTTTATTCCTGGAACATCAAACTCTTTCAGATCATCATTAATTAAGATACTTGATGGCCCCGAGAGGTAGCCAGACACCCACAGAAACTTGGTAATTCATTCTGAATACCATGAGACACAGTCTACATTCCAGAGTTTTCCCAATTCAAAGACTGCCAAGGGAATGAAGAGGAAGTGGGACTGCAAAAAGACTGTCATGGGGCCCGAGGGTTGCCACACCAGGCAGCAGGCAGAGTTCTCCATGCATTCGGGCATGTCAGCCTCACACCCTGGTACAGGGGAATTATCGTTTTACAAACTGAGGCCATGGAGGCTCAGACCATGGGGCGATCTCTTCACCACAGTGGTATTGAAAGGCTGGTATATCTGCATCACATTCCCACCTATTGAGATCAAGGTGGTGGCTTGTCTTAAACTGTTTTTAAAACGTGCTTTGCTTGTTGTTTGATTAGTCCTTGACCAGCTTGGCTGAGTGGAGTGGAAGGTACTCATCGTGGGATGAAGCAGAGGGGAAGAAGGGTCTGCAGAGTTGGGGTCTGGGCTTGGACAGAGGCCACACTGCAGAGAACCTGCCTCAAGGTGACCAGTTATTTGTAAGCCTGTGTTGGGCTATTTGTGAGTAACCTTCCGTCACATCCATCAAGGCCTTCTTAGGTGCCATGCACAGTCACCTCTAGGTGTTTGTTCTTTCACTTATTCAACCAGTATTTATTCAGCGTCTGCTATGTGCCCGATACTGTTTCAGATGCTGGGAAAACAGCAGTGAGGAGGAAAAAACTTGTGGGTGACACAAACAATAAATCAGCCAGCTAATTAATTAATTACTGACTGTGACCCATGTGATGAAGGTCGCACATGCTGCTGTGGTTCAGGGCGTTGAGGAGGCAGGCCACTTCAGGTAGCATGGCCAGGGAAGGCCTCCCTCTGAGGGATGGAGATGTGAGACTGAAGGATGGGGTGTGGGTCCAGCTGTTTGAGGATGGGCTGCAAGGGTGTTCCAGGCATGTGCTGAGGCTCAGAGGTGAGGAAAGACCTGAGAGACTTGTGGAATCCAGAGGAGACTCCCGCTGCTGTCCTGTGTGGTGGGACGGGGGAGCATGGGGAGGGTGGGCAAGTGGGTCTGGGCTAGTTCTGCAGGATCAGAGCATGAGGGTGGTGTAGCCCTGCGTAAGGAAATGGGGGGCCACTGGAGGGGTCGGAGCAGAAGTGACATGAACTGACCTATGCCCTACGAGATAACTTTGGCTCCAGAGTAGACAAAAGGTGGGAGCAGGTGGCTGCAGGGAGCCCAGGTGAGAGGTGCTAGTGGCCTGGTTTAGGGGTGGAGTAGTGAAAGCACGAGCCAAGGTCACACCCAGATATATTTGGTGGAGGAAAGGGCACCTACCAAGGCTGACTTCTGGCTCTTCAGAGGCTCCCTTTGGGCCAGGCCGGGGACTTTTTTCCCATTGGACAGATGACAACACAGAGGCCTCCATGAGTGAAGTTCTCTCCAGTAGCTGCAACTCTACACAAGGGCTCTGTCCCCCCATGTGGCCCAGCTGAATCCAGGGACCTGGTCCCTCAGGAAGGAGGTGAATCCAGCTTTGGAGCGATCCCTGCCCCGCAGTCACTGAGGGCTGATACAGCCTCTCTTTACAATGAGCCCCTCCTCTGGGCTCAGAGAGGAGGTCACAGTCCAGTGGGGGAGGGGAGGAGAGGCCCAGGTAGGATATAGTTAAAGAACTACACTCAGCAGGAGCTCTGAGGCAGCAGGAGGCCTTCTTGGAGGAGGTAGTGAGGGAACCATAAGACCAAAGACTTAGCCAGCAGGGGTGTGATGTGAGAGACGCCAGTAAGAGTGGAGGGTGCTGTCGGGTGGGTAGTAGGTAGGAGAGACCTTTCAGGAAGTACTGTTTTGGGATTTAGGGTTAGCCTCATCTGTCTGGGCTGGGAGACAGGAGACCTGGCTTGTGGCCTTAGTTCTGTTCTGAGTGATCAGCTGTGTCTAGTCACATAACTTCTGTGGAGTTCTCCCCACCAGCTGAGCCTCTACGGGGCACTCCTCGGCACTCCCTGTTCATGGTGAAAATAACCTCTCCAACTCTCTCAGAAGACTTACAAATGTATTTCATATGTTAAAAAGTAGTTAATTATTTAGATCAGCATACTATTAAAGATTGCATTACAAAGTTTATGTTGAATGCCATTGTTGTACAGAAAGAGACATTTTTTTATCTTGCTCCTTTAAAAAGAAATGCACACAATTAACTTATTTTGAATTAGTTATGTAACAAACTGTACACTTGGCTGACAAATACATCTTTAAGTGACATATCGTGTTTGATTTGGCAGCAAATCCACATGAAAATGGAGATTGACATTTAATCACGTTGATCATCAAAGTAGAAAAACTGCTGTCATGGCCTGATGTTAGGGATTTTTGCATTTCGTGGCTAAAATAAAAGCCGTTGGCTTAATAGTTAATTTTGAGGTTTTGTTTCAAATTGACTAAACAGGAGTGATGGCTTCAGGCTGGTGTTGGTAAGACCTCGTCAAGGAACGCATTGTGGGTTCCTTTTCCCCTCCCACTAGTTGAAAAGCCAAATTGGTTGTATTCATGCCTGAATTTTCTCTCTCTATGATTGGTTTTTGAGGCGCCAGGCATATGGACATGCTTCACAAGGACTGTGATCAGATGGCCCCGGTGGGTGTTAGTTACCATGAGGCACATATAGTGAACTATCCTCATTTCACTCATGTTCATTAACTTGTATTTAAGATTCACTATCATCAAGCTTCCTATCCTTAACCAAATTCTGTTGTGGAAATAAATGAAACATGGTATGAGTACGAATGTGAACTTGAGCTGTATACAGCCAAAGTCCTACAAACAAATGTGAAATTACAGCAGTGATAATGCTCATAACACACTCATTACAGTGCCTGAAATATACTAGGTGCCCAATAAAAGTTAACTACGGTGATGCTGATAATTAATGCCATGAAGAAGAGGGATGTGGCACACAATGTATATAATATGGCATTTAGTTCAGAGCGGGGGCTGTGGAGCTAAATCTCTGTGTGACCGTGAGCGAATTGATTAACCTTTCTGTGGTTCGGTTTCTTCCTCTGGAACACGGAGACGATTAAGATGCCTCCCATGGATTTGTTGTGAGGTTTAAATGAATTAATATATGCAAGGTGCTAAGAATGTTAAAAGTGCTAAAATTCTTCATCATCATCATCATCATATTGTTAGGTCAGGGGAGGCTTTGCAGAGGAAATGATGCTTTGCATCATCTTTTGAGCTGAGCTTTGAAAGATGCGTGTGGTAGGGGCGCATGGGTGGTTCAGATGGTTAAGCATCCGACTTCAGCTCAGGTCATGATCTTGTGGTTTGTGAGTTCAAGCCCCACATCACGCTCTCTGCTGACAGCTCAGAGCCTGGAGCCTGCTTCAGATTCTGTGTCTCCCTCTCTCTCTGCCCCTCCCCTGCTCACACACTCTCTCTCTCAAAAATAAATAAACATTAAAAAAAATTTTTTTTAAAAGAAAGATGAGTGTGGTAGCTAGGCAACAGTGGGAGGGACAAGCATCTCAGGCTGAAGGAACAGCATGTACAAAAGGAAGGATGGTGGTACATTTGGTTAGCTGAACGGAACTAGTGGGACTGCAGCTGAGTGAGCAAGGGGGAGGGTGGTGGGGCATGAGGCTGGAGAGGTAAGCTGGAGCCAGAGCAAGTAAAGACTGGGAGTCTTTACTAGGGCTTTTCGTGTTTATCCTCAGAACAGAGGGCCAACCAAGGGTTTTAAGTCGGGGAGAGTCCAAATCTGATTTGCCATTTGAAAAGCTCCCTCTAGTGGCATCGGGGGGATGAATGGGAAGTGCCCAGCAGGGCTGTGGTGGGATGGGCTAGTAAAGATGGATGAGAGCAGAGGACTTGAGGAAGTGGACCCAGATGTGAAGGATGAGGAAGCGGCTGGAGGCAAGGCCAACTTCTCCTTTCAGTTCACGTAGACATTGGGTTGATGCTGGTGTCTGAGAATGACGGTGCGGGGGTGAGTTGCTTTACCTGTTTGAGCCGCAGTTTCATTTGTAGCCTCCATCCTGTTGTGAGAACTATTAAGTAAGCGAACACATAAAAGTCAGCACATGCCTAAAATGTGTCTTCTTCCTCCACAGTCAGCAGCTGAGACCAGCCCCTCAGCTATCATGGGTGTGGGTAGGATGGAAGGTACCTATATCACCCACATTTAAGCCTTTGGGCTTCATTTCATATCAGTAAAGTAGGGATCAGAACCCCTAACCCCCAGGTTTCTATGAGTCCCTAAAGGATGACGGAGGTGAAGGAACGTTCTGCCCATGGAGGGCCATACTCATGTGGATCATGGTCGGTCTGGGGCTGGCAAGCCTGGGTCTCTGAGACATTTCCTCTTCCCACCCCTCCCTTCTACAACATGCTCCAGTGTATCCATTTATGGGTGCACATTATGCGTGGACACACATTTGAGCTCACACATTCCTCCTGACACAAGCGCACACCTTCATAGTGCCCACATCCACACACCCCTCAAAATATTTTAACTTAGAAGGTCTCCAGAGCTGTGCAGTCCAGCAGAAATATAATGCAAGCTACATATATAGTTAAAAATTTTCTTGTAGCCACATTAAAAAGTAAAAAGAAGGGCACCTGGGTGGCTTAGTCGGTTAAGCATCCGACTTTTGCTTAGGTCATGATCTCGCGGTTTGTGAGTTCGAGCCCCGCGTTGGGCTCTGTGCTGACTGCCAGCTCAGAGCCTGGAGCCTGTTTCAGTCTGTGACTCCTTCTCTCTCTGACCCTCCCCTGTTCACGCTGTCTCTCTCTCTCTCTCCTAGAAATAAATAAAACATTTTAAAAAACTAAAATAAAAAATAAAAAGTAAAAAGAAACTGGTAAAACTAATTTTATTTTATTTAAAAAATTTTTTTCAACGTTTTTATTATTTTTGAGAGACAGAGAGACAGAGTGTAAGTGGGGGAGGGACAAAGAGAGGGGGAGACACACAATCCAAAGCAGACTCCAGGCTCTGAGCTGTCAGCACAGAGTCCAGTGCAGGGCTCAAACTCACAGACTCCGAGATCGTGACCGGAGCCAAAGTTGGCCACTTAACTGACTGAGCCATCCAGGTGCTCCTGGTGAAACTAATTTTAATACCATATTTTATTTAACCCAATGTAGCCAAAATATCAAATAATATTATGTAAGCAAAATAAAAACTCATTAAGGAGATATTTTAAGTCGTGTGTGTGTGTGTGTGTGTGTGTGTGTGTGTGTGTGTGTGTGCAGGGTAAGTCTTAGAAACCCGTTGTGTACTTTACACTTCCAGGACACATGTGGCTAGTGTCTACCATACTGGACAGCACATCTCTGGATCATCTGCCCATTCAACAGATGGGGAAACTGAGGTCCAGAGAGGGCCAGTGACTAGCTCTTTATCCCCTGCCATGGAAGGTTTCCAGGATGCCCCACTGCCTGTAGAGCGACTCCAGTGCAGCTCCCACATCCAGCCTCCCAGGAGAGGTGGTGCCTGAACAACCTCTTATCGAAACTGCCGACCTTGATCTTCCTCTGAGGGAGTGTCAGCTGGAAGCACTGGGTTCACAGGCAGGTTGGGAATGCTTAGGTCTGCCCCTTTCCTTACACCCCTGCATGGGGGTGACTGGAATAGGACCACATGGAAGACATGGGCATAAACATGGTGGAAACTGGATATGGTCCTGGCGTCAGTACATCCACTCTACTTGCCCTGGTTCCACCGTTAGCTGCCGAGGCCAGAGTTCACTGACAGTGAGTGGTTGACCCAGATCCCAGAGCCTCCCATCTATGAAGGTGGCTGTGTCTTCAGGATAGACAGGAGGTAAGGAGTCCCCTAGAACAGTGGGTCAGAACCTTTTAGCTCCGGCTCAACTGCTGCTGAAAGCCTCTGCATTAACTTTCCCATGGGGCTCCAGAATGAGGCCCCACTAGAGCTGGGTCCTTTGAGAGAAGGGTTTGAAGGCTGGGCCATGGAGGGTCTATAGGCCATAGGGTTTGGAGAGGAGTGGGATCCTCAGGGAGGCTTCCTGGCCTTGGAAAGGAGGCAGGAGTATCTGCACATACTCAGTGCCAAGTGCCATCAAGTTTAATCCTCTCAGTGGCCCATGGGGAGATTGTACCGTGACCATCCCCATTTTAAAGATGAGGAAATGAGGCTCAGCAGGATGAAGGAAGCTGCCCCAGTTCCCACCATCCATAACAGGAGGAGCTGGGGGTTTATTTCTGACCCTGTGGTAGGGGTGCTTTCATTTGTCATTTAAGCCAAGCAAGCTCCTTTGCTCAGATCTCTCACCAGCCTCCCGTTTCAGAAAGCCAACTGCCCTGTGGGTCAGGGTTACCTCAAACACAACACACCCAATCTCAGCTCTGACTGGAATTCTGCTTTGTCCCTTTTCTGGAGACAGGAGGCTCTCAGAGCTTGGAATTAGACTCCCAGAAATCACCCTGGTCTCCAGCCCCTCCTCAACCCATTGCCCAGGGATTCACTCACTCATTCATCAAACATTTACTGAGCATCTACTATGCTGAGGCACTGTTCTAAGCTCAAAGGAAAAGTCCAGATACAAAATAGAGAAAACATTCTACATTCTGCCTCACAGAGACAGACTAAGCAGTAAGCATGAAATAACGATTGATGTGTGTCAGATGTGTATCTCCGTTGCTATGGAGAAAACTGAGCTGGGTAAGAGAAATCAGGAATCTTGGCAGGAGGTGGATTGCATTTTTTAATACATGCTCAGTGTACCTTAAAATTTTTAATGTTTAATTTTGAGAGAGACAGTGCACGTGGGGGAGAGGTAGAGAGAGAGGGATACACACAATCTGAAGCAGGCTCCAGGCTCTGAGCTTTCAGCACAGAGCCCAATGTGGGGCTTGAACTCACAAACCATGAGATCATGACCTGAGCTGAAGTTGGATGCCTAACTGACTGAGCCACTCAGCCACCCCAGGAGCATGCTTTTTAAAAAAGCGGACACTGAGCAAGGACTCTAAGGGACCAAGAGAACTACTCATGGGTATATTGGAGGAAAGAACATTCCAGGAAGGGAAACAGCAGGTGCAAAGGTCCTGAGAAAGAGATGAGCCTTGCACGTTCTGGAATAGCACCGTTTGGGCATGGATGAGTGGGAAATGAAGAGAGGTTAGTAGCTGAGATCAGAGAGGAAACAGCAAAGAGAACATGCAGGGCTTCACAGGACCTTGGCTTTTATTCTCAGTGAAGTGTGCAGAAGAGTGAAGTACTCCCATCTGCCTTCTTTTTTGTTTTTTATCTGTAACCTTTTATTTCTTTTTTTTCTTAAATAGTTTATTGTCAAGTTGGTTTCCATATAACACCCAGTGCTCATCCCCACAAGTGCCCTCCTCCATGCCCATCACCCCTCTTCCCCTTTCCCCCACCCCCATCAGTCCCGTTTGTTCTCCGCATTCAAGAGTCTCTCATGGTTTGCCTCCCTCCCTCTCCCCCACTATTTTTCCCCTTCTTCTCCCCCATGGTCCTCCGTTAATTTCATCCTAATCCTCCTATACGTGCAAACATATGATATCTGTCCTTCTCTGCCTGACCTATTTCACTTAGCATAACACCCTCAAGGTCCATCCATGTTGCTACACATGGCCAGATTTCATTCCTTCTCATTGCCATGTAGTATTCCATGGTATAGATAAACCACATCTTCTTGATCCATTCATCTGTTGATGGACACTTAGGCTCTTTCCAGGTTTTAGCTATTGTGGAGAGTGCTGCTATGAACATTGGGGCACATGTGCCCTATGCATCAGCACTCCTGTATCCCTTGGGTAAATTCCTAGCAGTGCTATTGCTGGGTCCTAGGGGAGTTCTATTGTTAGTTTCCTTAGGAACCTCCACACTGTTTTCCAGAGGGGCTGTACCAGTTTACATTCCCACCAACAGTGTAGGAGGGTGCCCATTTCTCCACATCCTCGCCAGCATCTAGAGTCTCCTGATTTGTTCGTTTTAGCCACTCTGGCGTGAGGTGGTATCTCTGTGTGGTTTTGCTTTGTATTTCCCTGATGAGGAGGGATGCTGAGCATCGTTTCACATGTCTGTTGGCCATCTGGATGTCCTCTTTGGAGAAGGGTCTGTTCATGTCTTCTGCCCATTTCTTCATTGGATTATTTGTTTTTCAGGTGTGGAGTTCGGTGAGTTCCTTATAGATTTTGGATACTAACCCTTTATTTGATATGTCATTTGCAACTATCTTTTCCCATTCTGTCAGTTGCCTATTAGTTTTATTGATTGTGTCCTTTGCTATGCAGAAGCTTTTTATCTTGATGAGGTCCCAGTAGTTCATTTTTGCTCTTGATTCCCTTGCCTTTGGGGATGTGTTAAGTAAGAAATTGTTGCAGTTGAGGTCAAGGAGGTTGTTTTCTGCTTTCTCCTCTAGGGTTTTGATGGTTTCTTGTCTCACATTCATATCCTTTATCCATTTTGAGTTTATTTTTGTGTATGGTGTGAGAAAATGCTCTAGTTTCATTCTTCTGCATGTTGCTGTCCAGGTCTCCCAGCACCACCTGTTAAAGAAGCTGTCTTTTTTCCATTGGATCCTCTTTCCTGCTTTGTCAAAGATTAGTTGACCATACATATGTGGGTCCAAATCTGAATTCTCTATTCTGTTCTATTGGTCTATGTGTCTTTTTTGTGCCAATACCATATTGTCTTGATTACAGCTTTGTGTAGAGGCTAAAGTCTGGGATTGTGATGCCTCCTGTTTTGGTTTTCTTCTTCATTATTACTTTGGCTATTTGGGGTCTTTTGTGGTTCCATACAAATTTTAGGATAGTTTGTTCTAGCTTTGAGAAGAATGCTGATGCAATTTTGATTGGGATTGTATTGAATCTGTAGATTGCTTTGGGTAGTAATGACATTTTAACAATATGTGTTATTCTGATCCATGAGCATGGAATTGTTTTTTCCATTTCTTTGTGTCTTCAATTTCCTTCATAAGTTTTCTATTTTTTTTAATGTTTTTTTTTTTTCCCTAGGAGAGAGACAGTGTTTTTTCTTTTTTCCCTAGGAGAGAGAGTGTGTGAGCAGGGGAGGGTCAGAGAGAGAGGGAGTCACAGACTGAAACAGGCTCCAGGCTCTGAGCTGGCAGTCAGCACAGAGCCCGACGCAGGGCTCGAACCCACGAACCGCGAGATCATGACCTAAGCGAAAGTCGGACACTTAACCGACTAAGCCACCCAGGCGCCCCTTAACCGAAGTTTTCTATAGTTTCCATCATACAGATCTCCTATAGCTTTGGTTAGGTTTATTCCTAGTATTTTATGTTTTTTTGTACAATGTGAATGGGATCAGTTTCTTGATTTCTCTTTCTGTTGCTTCATTGTTGGTGTATAAAAATGTAACCAATTTCTGTACGTTGATTTTGTATCCTGCGACTTTGCTGAATTCATGGATCAGTTCTAGTAGGCTTCTGGTGGAGTCTGTCGGGTTTTCTATGTTGAGTATCATGTCGTCTGCAAAAAGTGAAAGTTTGACTTCTTCTTTGCCAATTCTGATGCCTTTTATTTCCTTTTGTTGCCTAATGGCTGACGCTAGGACTTCCAGCACTAAAACAACAGTGGTGAGAGTGGACATCCCTGTCATGTTCCTGATCTCAGAGGGAAAGCTCTCAGTTTTTCCGGATTGAGTATAATATTAGCTGAGGGCTTCTCATAGATGGCTTTTATGATGTTGAAGTTAGTTCCTTCTATCCTGATTTTCTTGAAGGTCTTTATTAAGAAGGGATGCTGTGTTTTGTCAAATGCTTTTTCTGCATCTATTGACAGGATCATATGGTTTTTATCTTTTCTTTCGTTAATGTGTTGTATCACATTGATGGATTTGTGAATATTGAACCAGCCCTGTAACCCAGGAATGAATCCCACTTGATCATGGTGGATAATTCTTTTTACGTGCTGTTGAATTCCATTTGCAAGTATCTTGTTGAGGATTTTTGCATCTGTATTCATCAAGGATATTGGCCTGTATTTCTCTTTTTTTGCTGGGTCACTGTCTGGCTTGGGAATCAAAGTGATGCTGGCTTCGCAGAATGAGTCTGAAGGTTTTCCTTCGATTTCTGTTTTTTGGAATAGCTTGAGAATAATGGGTATTAACTCTGATTTAATTGTCTGGTAGAATTCCCCAGGGAAGCCATCTGGCCCAGGGCTCTTATTTGTTGGGAGATTTTTGATAACTGATTCGATTTCTTCACTAGTTATGGATCTGTTCAGATTTTCTAGCTCTTCCCGTGTGAATTTTGGTAGTGAGAGTGTGTTTAGGAATTTGTCCATTTCTTCTAAGTTGTCCAGTTTGTTGGCATATAATTTTTCATAGTATTCCCTGATGATTGCTTGTATTTCTGAGGGGTTGGTTGTAATCAGTCCATTTTTGTTCATGATTTTGTCTATTTGGGTGGTCTCTCTTTTCTTTGAGAAGGCTGGCTAGAGTTTTGTCAATTTTGTTTATTTTTTCAAAAAACCAACTCTTGGTTTCATTGATCTGTTCAACTGTTTCTTTGGATTCTATATTGTTTATTTCTGCGCTGATTTTTATTATTTCTCTTCTCCTAGTGGGTTTGGGGTGCTCTTGTTTCTCTCCTTCTGGTTCCTTTAGGTGCACTGTTAGATTTTGTACTTGCATTTTTTCTAATTTCTTGAAATAGGCCGGGAGTGCAATGTACTTTCCTCTTAGGACTGCCTTTGCCACATCTCACAGAGCTTGAATTGTTGTATTTTCATTTTCATTTGTTTCCATATACTTTTAAATTTCTTCTCTAATTGTCTGATTGGCCCATTCATTCTTTAGTAGGGTGTTCTTTAACCTTCATGTTTTTGGAGGTTTTCTAGACTTCTTCCTGTGGTTGATTTCAAGTTTCATAGCATTATGATCTGAAAGTGTGCATGGTATGATCTCAATTCTTTTATATTAATTGAGGGCTGCTTTAAGTCCCAGTACGTGATCTATCTTGGAGAATGTGCCATGTGCACTTGAGAAGAAAGTGAACTCCATGGCCTCAGGATGTAGAGTTCTAAATATATCTGTCAAATCCATCTGGTCCAATGTGTCATTCAAGTCCATTGTTTCTTTAGTGATTTTCTGTCTAGTTGATCTATCCTTTGCTGTAAGTGGAGTATTAAAGTCCCCTGCTATTAGCACATTCTTATCCATAAGATTATTTCTGTTTGTGATTAATTGTTTTATGTATTTGGGTGCCTCCGTATTGGGTGCATAGACATTTATAATTGTTAGCTCTTTCTGATGGATAGACCCTGTAATTATTATATAATGCCCTTCTTCATCCCTTGTTACTGTCTTTCCTTTAAAGTCCAGTTTGTCCGATATAAGTATAGCTTTCTTTTGACTTCCAGTAGCATAATATATATTTCTCCATCTCCTTCCTTTCTTTCTTTTTTTTTTTAAATGTTTTATTTATTTCTAGGAGAGAGAGAGAGAGACAGCGTGAGCAGGGGAGAGTCAGAGTGAGAGGGAGTCACAGACTGAAACAGGCTCCAGGCTCTGAGCTGGCAGTCAGCACAGAGCCTGACGCGGGGCTCGAACCCACGAACCGCGAGATCATGACCTAAGCGAAAGTCGGACGCTTAACCGACTAAGCCACCCAGGCGCCCCCCATCTCCTTCCTTTCAATCTGAAGGTGTCCTCAGGTCTAAAATGAGTTTCTTATATACAGCAAATACATGGATTTTGGGCTTTTTTATCCATTCTGCTACGCTTTGTCTTTTGATTGGAGCATTTAGTCCATTTACATTCAGTATTATTATTGAAAAATAAGGGTTTAGAGTCATTGTGTTTTTGGTAGGATCCATGCTTGTGGTGGTGTCTCTGGTACCTTGTGTTCCTCGTAGAGTCCCCCTTAGGATTTCTTGTAGGGCTGGCTTAGTGGTGACGAATTCTTTCAGTTTTTGTTTATTTGGGAAGACTTTTATCTCTCCTTCTATTCTGAATGACAGGCTTGCTGTTTAGAGGATTCTTGGCTGCATATTTTTTCTGTTCATCACATTGAAGATTTCCTGCCATTCCTTTCTGGCCTGCCAAGTTTCAGTAGATAGGTCTGTCACCACTCTGATAGGTCTCCCTTTGTATATTAGGGCCCTTTTATCCCTAGCTGCTTTCAGAATTCTCTCTTTGTCCTTATATTTTTCCAGTTTCACTATGATATGTCGTGCAGATGATTGATTCAAGTTATGTCTGAGGGGAGTTCTCTGTGCCTCTTGTATTTCAATGTCTTGTTTCCTTCCTCAGATTGGGGAAGTTCTCTGCTATAATTTGTTCAAGTACTCCTTTCCCTCTCTCTTCCTCTTCTGGAATTCCTATGATACGGATATTGTTCCTTTTGATTGTATCACTCAGCTCTTGAACTCCCCTTTCATGTCCCTGAATCAATTTATCTCTCTTTTTCTTGGCTTCCTCTTTTTCTATAATTGTCTTCTAATTCACCTATTCTCCTCTCTGCCTCTTCAACCCATGCATTGGACGCCTCCATTTTATTATGCATCTCATTTGTAGCATTTTTTAATTCATCACAACTATTTTTAAGCTCCGTAGTCTTTGTAGCGATAGTTTCTCTGATGTCTTCCATGACTTTTTCAAGCCCAGTGATTAATTTTATGACTATTGTTCTAAATTCTTGTTCAGTTATGTTGTTTATATCTGTTTTGAGCAGTTCTCTAGCTGTCATTTCTTCGTGGAATTTCCTTAGAGGAGAGTTCTTCCATTTCATCATTTTGGTTAGCTTTCTGTCTCTTGTTAGTTTTAAAAGCTTGTTATGAACTCTACACCTGCAACTACTGCTGTATTAAAGAAGGCTTTTTGACTGTCCAGGGCCTGTCCATTCAGGAAGTGTTCTTTGAATGGTGTCTCTTGGTCTCTCTTGTTGAGACTTTGGTTATTTTATGTCCCTACTCGTAGTGGTATTTGGGACTCTCCACCCTGTGTACTTTGGCTTGTTTCTTGAGGTAGCCCTGGAAAAGAAAACAGACAGACAAACACACAGGGAACAAAGGCACACAAATGCACAGACAAATCCAACAAACACACAAACTGAAAGGGAAAAAAAAAGTAGAAAAAAAGAAGGGAAAAAAGAAAAAAAGAGGAAGGAGGAAAAGCAAATAATAAAAATTAAAATTAAAAAAAGAAAAAAGAAAAAAAAAACCAGAAAACAAAGGACAGTCTAAAAGCATAAAACGAGAATTCCCAGCTGCAAATAAAGAGCCAGGTGTATGCAGTGCTGATGGTAGAGTGTATACAGAAAGAGAAATGACAGGGCGGGGAGGAAGCAAAATTAGAAATGACCAGGCAGAGAGACTAAGAGGCTTAATTCAGAGAGAGAAAGAGGAGAATATGGTAGGAGGCGAGGACAAAGAAACGAAGATAATGTTACTCAGAGAAACTATATAGTCTGATTACTCCAGAGAGGAATAGAGAGAGAGGTAGCAGTAGAGGTATAGAATATACATCTAGAGAATGGATTATATGTGTTTATTTAAGCAAACCAATGACCAGAGTGCCCAATCCAGCAGAGGAGAGGGATATGAATGAGACAAGGGAAAATATATCTGAATAGAAAGAATTGATCTAGAATTAATCACGGTAGTGCATCCACATTGGACTTGCCCGGGTCACTGGTAAAAAACAAAAAAACAAAACACCAAAAAACAGCTCCCTAGCGGGGATGGGTGTGGTTTGGTGTAGGCAGGTCTTAGCCTCCACTGCATCCGGGGCGCTCCCTGAGGCCCCGCCCTGGTGGTTGTGGGGAGAAAAATGGCGGAGCCCTAGTCCCTTCTGGAACCAAGCGTTGCAACTCACTCTTTTGGGTCTGATAGCCGTGTGCCACGGGCGTAGCTGAGGTGGGCCGTGCTCTATATCCCAAGCCAGGCCTCGTTTCCAGATCTTAGTCCGCGCGCCCCATTGACAGCGCCAGAAATAAGCCTGTAGGCCAGCTCTTCGCGCAGTGTCGGGCCTCTCGCTTCCCCACTGGGGACTGAGCGGAGCCAGAAAAGCGGCGGAGTGCTTTCAGGTGCGCTGCTTCCCCTCCAGGTCTGGTGAGTGAGGAGCGGTGTTTTCCGGGGGTCGCCTGGGACCAGTGCGTCCTGCTCAAGGTCAGCTGGACACTTGGAAACCGGATCCCTCTGTGTCCTGAGCCGAGGTATTTCTCTTCTCCAGCGACAGGGACAGTGCCTCGAGCAGTTTCAACCGCTCTTTCTTTCCCCCTCGACTCACCGCGGCTCCCCACAAAGGGGGCTTCCTCCCCTCCCTCCGTGTCTCTGGTCCCGGCCCATTTTTATCTTCCCCAGTTCGCACTCACGCTGTAAGGTTTTCTCAGCAGACTCTGTCTCCTTTTCCTCCCAAACTCCTGGATTCTGTAAGGGTTCCTATGCCTTCAGGCCTTCCCTGTTTGAGATGGGGGCGAGTGAGATGTACAGAGCTCCCTACTTCCCCGCCATCTTGCTTGCCCCATCCCCTCCCATCTGCCTTCTAAAAGTCTCAAGTGGGGATTCAGGGAGTCCAGTGAGGTTGCTGCCGAATCCAGTTGAGACAAGACAGCAGCTAGGTCCAGCCAGCAAGGCTTGCTGATGGATTAGATGTGGAGTGTGAGAGGGAAGGAGGAGTCCTGAGTGACTCCCCCTGAGTGTGGCCTGAGCAACCGAAACATGGAGTCACCTCCTACTGTGAGGAGTATGGCTATGGGTGTAGTGAGTTGGGGGAAGACCCAGGAGTCCAAGCTGGACGTGTGGGGTTTCGTTCAAATGCCTCCTAGACACCCACGTGCAGACGCCGAGCTGAGTTCATGGGTTTGTGTACAGAGTGAGGTCTGGGTTGCCGTTGCTTACCTGGAGGCAGAGTGAAGCCACTACCTGAAGCTGTAGGCAAGGGCTGAGTCTCAGGGCCCTGGGTTGGAGGAGGGCACCGAGAAGGAGTGGCCAGTGGGAGAGGAGGAGGACTGGAGACCAGGCTACTGTGGGTCCAGTAAGAGGAAGACTGAGCTTTAACCAACATGAACGTCATCAGTGACCAAAGTTCCCAGGTCTGGACAGGTCTACCCTTTGCCCCCATTGTAGGCTGCATAACAGCCCCCAAAGATGTCAGCTCCTAACCCTGGAGCCTAATGTGGAAAAGTGGTCTTTGCAGATGTGATGAAGTGAAGGATTCTGCAATGGGAAGTTGTGCACGTGGGCCCTAAGTATAATCACAGCTGGCCTTATAAGAGGGAGGCCCAGGGGATCGGATACAGGCCAAAGGAAGGACAGTGTGAGCCTGACGGCGAGTTGGAGAGAGGACCTGAGTCACTTAATGCTGGTGGCTCCTGGGAGCTGGAAGAGGCAGGGAACAGATTGAGTGCTGCCCTGCTGACCCCTTGACTTCAGATTTCTGCCCTCTGGAACTGTGAGAATAAACCTCTGTTGCATTAAGCCACTAATGGTGTGGCAGTTTGTTACAGTGGCCCCAGGCAACCAGTACACTCCCTCTGGCATCAGATACCTTCCTTGCCCTCATCTTGGTCATCTGCTTCCAGCAAGTGTACCGTACCAGCCTTGGCAGACTACCCCTCCTGCCTGCCCCCAGCCCTGCCCTCCGCACACAGCCTGACTGGGTCACTTCGCACCCGAATTCCCTCAGGACAGAGCCCACATTTATTAGCCCCAAGTGCAATGCTTTTCTTGACACTCCCCCACTACTCTCCATGCACCTTCATCACCAGTGCCTTCACCACTTCTGCTGCAGTTACATCAGCATGTTCTCTCAAGCTTCTGAGCCTTTGCACCTACTGTTCTTTCTGCCTGGAACACTCTTCCACCAGATATCCCCAGGTATCTCCATGGCTCGTCTCCCCATTGACTTCAGGTTTTGCCCAAAGACCTTCTCTGATGACTGATTACCAGGTGCAATCTCCTTTTCACCCTCACATTTCTGATTCCCTGGCCCAACCTTGTTTTTCTCCATGGTACTTACCTCTAACTATGTATTTAACTTATTTGTTCATTATCCATTGCCCTCCCCCCCAATTAGGATTATATTGCATAGGGATAGGGGATTTAGACTGTATGGCTTAAATAATGAACATTTACTTCTCACAGTTCTGGAGTTTGAGAAGCCTAAGATCAAGGTGCTGGCAGGCAGGCCCTGTGTCTGGTGAGAGCTCTGGGCTCTCATCCCCTTATAAGGGAGCACATCCCATCACGGGGCTCCAACCCACTGACCTCATCCAAGTTGAATCACCTCTAAAGGGCCCCACCTCCAAATACCTTCACACTGGGGATTAGACTTCAACGTAAGAATTTGTGGGGCTGGGGGTGTGCAGAACACACATTCAGTCCATAGCAGGATGGCTTCAGGGTGATCTGTAATGCCTTCTGGGACCTCAATCCCTTACCGTCCTCAAGGTCAAACATTCCTGACCTTTCTGAGCCTTGGACCTCTTCTCTGAGCAAGCCTTCTAAATGTGTAAAATAAAATGGGTTTCATTACAAAGGATTCCAATTATATTAAAATGCAGTTACCAAACTATTAGGAAAACATATTTTTTGATATAATAATAAATGTGCTTCTTTATAAATACACTAAATACCATGGGCTAAGAACAGGTCTAATTAGTATCATAATTTTGAAGCCATGATGAGTGTAAACAATCTTTTAAGATAACATCAGTGATAGAAATGTGACATGAAAATATCTGTGATTTCTCTTGGTGACGGTCATGGGCACTGCAAATACTGCGGTTTGCTGTTAGCATTCACAGGGGAAGGAAATGATACATTTCAGTTAGAGGTGAGTGAAGAGAAAGATGTAATCTTTTTTCACTTCCAAATTGGCCAGCCCCCTTCCATTTAGATCCTCCCCCACCCCCACCCCCTCCCCATCTCTGCTGGAGCTGGAGGTGAGTCAGAAGGGCCGGATCCCAGGTCTTTTCAGCGTAGAGAGGTGCCCCTGAGGAACCTGCCCTCCATGGCTAGAATGGGGGGGGGTGAGGGAGGATTTAAGGGGACAAGCCCCAGCAGCCCCAAACCTGACATCTGTGCAGGCCCTGCCCCTTCCTGCCTGCAGCCGTGGTGAGTCACAAAGCGTCCTTTCTCAGGAAGACCAAATATAAACAGTTCAGGATTATCTTGAGAACAAGATGTTTGTTTACTTTTTAGAATTGCAGACATGGCAGAGCACTCAGGCCTACGACTGTAATTAATAATAATTTAGGTCAGTCTCTCCTGGGGTGAAGCTGCATCCTGATTTTAGAGAGAAAGGCCAATCTTTTCCTTGTTTTGTGTACAGGTAACATCATGTTGCTTATCTCTTCTTAGTGGTAGATATTTGTATTGCTTCCCCCCTCCCCCCTCGATGATACAGGCAATACATACTCATTGTAAAAATTTCAAAACACTACAGAAAGTGAAATTTCCCCCATTTTAACTCACTCCCTAGAGACAACCATTGATAATGGAGTAGAATATATCACACATGCTTTTTGTCACCACGTGTGTACTTATGCACATTGCCATACATAGATTTTTTTTTTTTTTACAAATGGTTTATTGTCAAATTAGTTTCCACATAACACCCAGTGCTCATCCCCACAAGTGCCCTCCTCCATGCCCACCCCTCCTCCCCCCCACATCCACCAGTCCTCAGTTTTTGTCAGCATTCAAGAGTCTCTCGCCATACATAGATTTTTGTTTTTCCAAATAGCATTCTATGAAAATTGTTTTACAGCTTATACCTTTCACCTAAGATATCACAATTATTATTTGTCTATATATCTGTCTCCTCAACTAGGAATTTGAGTTTCAGAGGGGGAAATCCTGTACTTTTGTTAATCTATAAGGCTAATACCTTGCCCAATAATTTGTACATAATAGGATTTAATAAATATTTGATGAATAATCAAATTAATGAATAAAATTTTTTTCTAAAATGATATCATAAATGCTTTTCTGTGTTTGTCCATTGAACAATACTGCATTGTTTCAGGGTTGCTGAGAATTAAGCTGTGTGGACGTAATGAACTCTTTCAATTATCACTAATAGGCACTTGGACTTGGATTATTTCCAATTTTTCAAGCTTATATCCTTTTTGCATTGAATATCCCTGTAACATATATATCTTTACATATTTATGCATTTTTTAGATTCAGAGAAGGGCTTACTTTGGTAGATATTGCCAGATTGCCCATTTGATAGGTTGTACCAAATTGTAATACTATCACCAGAGAATCTGCTTTTCTGTTCTCTCACTAACACTGAATATTAAAAAAATATATACATATTTTTGAAATTTCAAGCTTACAGAAAAGTTGATAGAATACAAAGGATTCCCATGTACCCGTCACCCAGATTCCCAGATTGTTAACATTTTATCACATCTGTTCTGTCTCACCACTAGTTTTTCTCTAAATCTGTGGAGGGCAAACCACAGACATAATATCCTATCATCTCTAAACATTGCAGTGTGTATTTCCCCAAACCATGTGTGTTCTGTTATGTAAACTCCATGCAGCTCTCCAAATCAAGAAACCAACTTTGGTGCCAGTACCCCCATCCAATGCACAGACCTCATTCAAATCAACAGTCCCAACCATGTGCCTTTTCCCTCTGGTCCAGGATCTTCTCAAAGAATATGTATTGCATTTTGTTCTTCTGTGCCTCCAATCTCCTCCAGTCTGGAGGCACATAAGACTCCTCTATCCCCCACTGTGTTTTGAGGCCTCCATAGTTCCAGGGGGTATGGGCCTTACATTCCCTAGGTTGACCCTCAACCCAGATCTGATGTGTCCTCAGTTGTACTCGGGTCATACTTCTTAGGCAGAAAGACCACAGAAATGGTGCTGTGCGGTTTCAGTGCACTGCGTCAGGAGGCACATGGCAGTGACCCATCCCATGCTGGAGCTGTTAACCTTGGCCCCTGGTCTTGCTGGTGCCTGCCAGGTTTCTTTACCTTAAGCTTGTCATTCCCCTCTTGTCTGGTCTGAGATTATGCCAATACTCTGTTTCTTGTCAAGCTTCCTCCATGGACAGCTCCTGCCTGGATCAACCACCTCCATGGTGGTTGTCAAGGGGTAGTTGTCTCTTCCCATCATTCCTTCTACACTAATTAGTTGGCCTTCTGTTGTAAGGAAAAGCTTTTCCCTCTGTCCCACTTATTTGTGTCAGCAGGAGCTCATGGATCCCTATTTTATAATCCATTTCTGTCATTACTTATTTTGATACTCAGATTGTCCCCGATTTGCTCAGTATCTCCTGTGTCCTTTTGACTTGACTCCGTCATTCATTGATCATTTCCTTACCTTCAGGCACAATGAGATATTCTAGGCTCATCCTCTCCCCTTGCATTTTCCTGGACTCATTGCTTTGGAAATGGAATCCGTCATTTCTTTGATTGGCCCTGGTATATTTCAGTGGAGATGATATTTAAAACCAAGATATGGGCAATTGGTGTGCTCATTGCTTCTGTCTACCTATCTCTGTATGTATCTGTATAATCAGATACATTATACAATCCATGCATACATTATCTATATACCTATCTGTCTATGTACGCATATACACATATAGCCTTTTATTCATCTTTAAATTATTTCCATACCTATTTGTGTACATGTTATAGAACCATGAATTCATATTGATACCTCCGCTTCCAATTCAACACCTCAAGGTTCTTTCTATGCTTCCTTGTACATTTGTAAATATCTTCTTAGGCAGTTAAAATCTTGGCTCTCCTTATCCTCAATATTTTTACTAATTTGCTCAATTGGTTTACTTACTTGGTTGATGTAACCTATCTCCCAACTTGCTTTCTGTCTTCTTTGCCCACTAGCTCAGCATCTGCCTCACCATCCTGTGACTTCACTTTGTCAGCTCACACCCCATGCCGTCTCCCAAGCCTCCCTCACTACCCAGCCTCTTCGGCCTTTGGACACACCGGCCCCAGACTTCTGTGTGATCCTCCGCCTGCCAGCCCTGCATCCTTGGCCACTGACCAGTGTCCCCATGCTCCTACTCCCTCTCAGTGTTTTCAGTTACTAAATATTGCAAGTCTTACAGTTTTAAGAGAAATGTCAATGTTGTAATTTGAAGTCTTTAATCATTAGTGAGGTTGAGTATCTCTTCATGTGATTTCTTACTGAATTGCTTGTTTATTTTGCCCAAGTTCAGCTATGCTCTTACTGGTATGAAAGAGTTCTTTGTACAGTAGAGACCTTGGCTCTTGGTCATATGCTACAATTTATCTTTTGATTTTGTTTATGGTTTTCATTACCATTTAAAAATTTCTGCATGATAAAATCAGCCCGTTTGTTTTTCAAGGTTTCATATTCCCCAATATATTTTTTCCCTAGCATTTTAATCATTAAAAAAAAAATAAGTAAACCATTGATGTCTGGGATATATTTTAGTATTAGGATAAAACTGGGAATATTTTCCCCCCAAAAGGCCAGACAGTCATCCCAACATCTTTTACTATATAGTTCATAATCTCCTAACTTAAAATGTTGCTATTATTACAAATTAAACTTCAATATATATTTGAACCTAATTGGATTCTCCATTTTATTCCACTGACTTGTCTGTTTCTTTAGGCAACATGCCACATCATTGATATACTATAGCTTATAATACATTTTAATACCTGGTAAGGAAAAAAATCCCCCTTCATTGTTCTTTTAAAAGAATTTTTACAGCTCTATACATTCATTTTTCTTGGTAAAGTTTAGAATTATTTTGCTAAGATCCCTAAAAAATGTCTTTGGGGTTTTAATTTGGATTACATTAAATTTTAGCGGAATTTGGAAGAATTTATATTTTTACGATATTAGAATCCTTATAGAAGAAGGTATCTATTGCTATTCATGCAGGTCTTTACTTATGTTCCTACATAACATTTTATATTTCTCTGCATTATAGGTTATGCACATTTCTTGTTATGTTCATTCCTAAGTATTTTCTTATTTTTGCTGGTATTGGGAAATGAGTCTTCTATTCCATCGTATTTTCTGATTAGCTATTACTTGTACATACAAAAGTATACCAAGAGGAAGCAATCCCTGATGGTTAGACAGATGGGCTTTGGAATGAAGCTACCTGGATTTCCATCTTGGTCTGTCATTTGTAGGCTGTATGACTGTGGGCTGGTGACTTTGCCGCTTTGAGCCTCAGTTCCCTCATTTTCAACATAAGGATAAAAATCATACCTATTTGATGTCAGTGTCCCTGGTACATAGTAAGTCCTTAATAACCAATAGCTATTATAATTTAAAAATTTTGTAATAAACTATTTTCCTGAGCTATTATAATGTATACAATTTCTGAATTATTGCTTTATTATTTTTATATTCTTGTTTTGAATTGTTACTTTCTTTCTTTAAATTTTTTTTGACATTTTTATTTTTTAAGAGACAGAGACAGAGCATGAGCAGAGGGGCAGAGGGAGGGGGAGAGGGAGACGCAGAATCTGAAACAGGCTCCAGGCTCTGAGCTGTCAGCACAAAGCCTGATGCGGGGCTCAAACCCACAAACTGTGAGATCATAACCTGAACTGAAGTCAGATGCTTAATGAACTGAGCTACCCAGACACCCCTTTCTTTCTTAAAAAAAAAAAAAAGTTTATTTATTTATTTATTTTGGAGGGCAGAAGGGGAGGGAGAGAGAGAATCCCAAGTAGGCTCCACACCCGGTGCAGAGTCCTGTTAGGGGCTTGATCTCACAACTGATCATGACCTGACCTGAAATCAAGAGTCGGATGCTTAACCAACTGAACCACCCAGGCACCCCTGTTGTATTATTTCTAATATTTTATCAGTTATTCTTTTAGATTTCTTAGGAAAGAAATTATATAATATATGAATATGTTGTTACCTTCTTTCCAAAAGCTATACCTTGTTTTATTTTCTTATTTACTTGTGATGTCTTGATCTTATTTCTGATTTATCAGAAATGCTCCTATTGTTTAACTTTTGAGTAAGATGTTTGTTATTGGAGACATATGTATGTCTTTATTCTATAGATATCCGGAAGAATCCAAATAGGTACATGTTTAACAATGTTATAAAACAATGTTATTTAACATTCTTTTTCATTAGAAAGGGAGATTCCATTTTATCCAATACCTCCCCCTCCCAATCTAAGAAAACAATCTTAACAGTTTTCTACTTTGACCTATTAATATGGTGAATCATATTTACAGATCTCCTAATGTCACATCATCCTTGTGGGCTTGGAGCAAACTTCTGCTTGCACATATTCTGGTAGCTGTTTGATGTACTGCCGTAGTTAGTGTGTTAATATTTTATTTAATGTTTTTGGATCAGTTTTCTTTTTTCTTGTTGTTTTCAGCTTTTAGTGTCATGCATATGCCTGTTTTCTTAAAACCTCAGCATGGTGCTTCTTTTTAAATGATCTGGAACACTACCTTTTTTCCTTAATTGTATTTGAAAAGTGATCATACAGTAAAACTGACTTTTTTGGGGGAGGGATATACAGTTTTCTGGTGTGTATATGTATATTTGTGGAATCAAGTCAATTATTCCATTGCTATATATATCCCTCTTAGGCTAGCCTGAGAAAAAAGGAAGGAGGGAGAGAGGGGGTGATGACTAGGAGGAACCTATAAAACACAGAAGCGAGGTGGTCCCAGAAACGTTTTCATGGGGCACCAGCTAGAATAATGGACTGTGGTTAGTGGGATGGGAGGCTGACCATCATAGGCATTTACATCTTAAAATTACTTTGTGGCTATAGACTGTTAAAGCCTAAGGACATATCAGTGGAATGTAACTGTTCACCGTGATGAGTTTTCGGAATCTAGTTTCAGCTTCTTAAGTTGACTTCTTCTTTGAGCCTCAAGAGTTGTTGAGGATAGAATTTGTCACACACACAAAAAGTCTCAATTTGTAGTTGTTTTTCCTTTGCTATTAATTTGCATACTTATTATCAAGGTCAGGGTTTGTGAGCTGTAATATATCTACTTTTAGAACTTTTAGGTTTCCTTTGTGGCCTTGCATGTGGCAGATTTTTGCAAACACCACATTAGCACTTGAAGAAAAAGAATATTCTCTGATTCTTATGCACAGAGTTTAATATATCATGCACAGTCATATGTAATACATTTTATTAACTATTTTATGTAGATTATATATATCCTTAATCTTAACTGTCAAAAATCAGGAGAGGGGAGTTAAAGATTCCTTCTCTTGCATTTCTGTTAGTTTACGTTGTATTTATCTATAGCTTTTGCTTCATATATCTTGATGCTATGTGATCTGAACATAAAGTATCATGACATTGTGCTCATTGTGTTTCCTACTCTTTATCATTATGGGCAGTGTTGTTTATCATTCAGTATGTTTTAGTTTCAGTTTAACTGTTTCTGATATTCTGATCACGATTTAGTTTGCATTTACCTGGCTCATCTTTGAATATCTGTTTACTTTCCAAGAAAAGAAAAAAAAAAGGTTTTTACTCTTCCCTCCTACTCAGCCCTTTTCTTTGCCTCCTGTTTTCTCGGCCTTCAACTCTGCGGACTATTTACTGATACAGTTCATCACATATTTTTGCTTTCTTAAAGATAATATACTCAAATCTCTTTTTCCTGATTGTCAACAAACAAAACCTGTGCATAATAGTATAAATCCATTCTTTACCATGAAAGATCACAAATCTAAGCATTCATATTTCCTCACCATCCGAATTTTGTTATCATATGAGTTGTTACCACAGTCCATTTGGGATATTTTTTAATTTTTGTATGTTTCTTGTTTATTGTTACATAACATAGGTTTTCTTTAGGAATTGTGTAGTTTTAATTTTCATTTAAAATGACTTTTCAAAATTATTGAGTCTTAGTTTTATGTATAAAAGGACCCAAGACTCAATTCTTATCCTTTGTTTCAATAGCTTTCCTGTTTCTGATTTCTTATTTTTAATTATCTTTTGACTATCTGAATTTTATTATCAAAACATTTAATATTTATTTATTTACTTATTTATTTTTATTTTAGAGAGAAAGAGAGAGAGAGAGAGCACAAGCGGGGGAGGGGGCAGAGGGAGAGAGAGACAGAGAATCTTAAGTGGGCTCTACGCTCAGTTCAGAGCCTGACATGGGACTCAATCCCACGAGTCTGGGATCATGACCTGAGCCAAAATCAAGAGTTAGATGTTCAACGGACGGAGCCACCCAGGTGCCACTAGCAAAACATTTTTTAAAAGAAATGCTGATGGATCCTATAATCTCTCAGTAAATATGAATAAAATACTTGTTGGGTATAAAACTCATAAGTCATACTTTTGTTTTGAAAACTTTGCAGATGTTACTTTGGTCTTCCGACGTCAGTTAATGTAGAGAAATTGAGGGTTATTTGATAGTCTTCCTCTTACTGATAACTTGGTATTCCTGGCTTGATGCTCAGGTAATTTCTTGATAAATTCTTCACGTTGAAATTCATGATCATAATAGATGTAGATTTGACTCCTTCTCTGATAATGTTTTTGCAGTCTCCATACTCTGCTTTCCCTCCTTTATTATATGATGGATTGTTCTTATGATTTATTTGTTCTCTTCTCATCTTTAGGCTAGTCATCGATATGTTGATATCCATTATCTGTCATCCATGCCAGTCATCTTCTTGAAATTGTTCCTAAATCTTTGAACTTTTCCTTCACATTTTGTGTGACTTTTCTGTAGATTATCTTTATTTATTTATTTATTTATTTATTTATTTTAATGTTTATTCATTTTTGACAGACAGAGACCAAGTGCAAGTGGGGGAGGGACAGAGTGAGAGAGGGAAACACACAATCCTTAGCAGGCTCCAGGCTCTGAGCTCTCAGCACAGAGCCTGACATGAGGCTCGTACCTATAAACCGTGAGATCATGACCTGAGCTGAACTCACTTGGTTTCTGTTGTGTCCCTTCTATCTTCCCTGTTTCTCACCTATTTGATGGTAGCACAGTGGGATTATTCTGGTGCACAATTCTTTACCTTGGTTCTGCAATCCTACTAATCTTATCTGTTATCATCTTATCTTTAATTTCTTTGAGGCTATGATACATTTGTGGTATAATACTTTTTTTTGGTTTCCTGTCTTTTTGGCCAGATCTTTTCCCAAAACAGAGCCTGTATCTGTTTTTTTTTTTTTTTTTTTTTTTTTTTTACAAATAGTTTATTGTCAAATTAGTTTCCACAAAACACCCAGTGCTCATCCCCACAAGTGTCCTCCTCCATGCCCATCCCTCCTCCCCCCCCACATCCATCAGTCCTCAGTTTTTGTCAGCATTCAAGAGTCTCTCATGGTTTGCCTCTCTCCCTTTCCCCCACCATTTCGGCCCTTCTTCTCCCCCTTGGTCCTCTGTTAAGTTCCTCCTAATCCTCCTATACGTGCACACATATGATATTTGTCCTTCTCTGCCTGACTTATTTCGCTCAGCGTAACCCCCTCAAGGTCCATCCATGTTGCTACACATGGCCAGATTTCATTGTTTCTCATTGCCATGGAGTAGTCCATGGTATAGATAAACCACATCTTCTTGATCCATTCATCTGTTGATGGACACTTAGGCTCTTTCCATGTTTTAGCTATTGTGGAGAGTGCTGCTATGAACATTGGGGTCCATGTGCTCCTATGCCTCAGCATTTCTGTATCCCTTGGGTAAATTCCTAGCAGTGCTATTGCTGGGTCATAGGGGAGTTCTATTGTTAGTTTCCTTAGGAACCTCCACACTGTTTTCCAGAGGGGCTGTACCAGTTTACATTCCCACCAACAGTGTAGGAGGGTGCCCGTTTCTCCACATCCTCGCCAGCATCTAGAGTTCTCTGACTGGCTCATTTTAGCCACTCTGACTGGCATGAGGTGGTATCTCAGTGTGGTTTTGATTTGTATTTCCCTGATGAGGAGCGATGCTCAGCATCGTTTCATGTGTCTGTTGGCCATCTGGATGTCCTCTTTGGAGAAGTGTCTGTTCATCTCTTCTGCCCATTTCTTCACTGGGTTGTTTGTTTTTCGGGCATGTAGTTTGGTGAGTTCCTTGTAGATTCTGGATATCAACCCTTTATCTGATATGTCATTTGCAACTATCTTTTCCCATTCCGTTGGCTGCCTATTAATTTTCTGGGTTGTTTCCTTTGCTGTGCAGAAGCTTTTAATCTTGATGAGGTCCCAACAGTTTATTTTGGCTCTTGATTCCCTTGCTTTTGGGGATGTGTCAAGTAAGAAGTTGCTGCGGTGGAGGTCAAGGAGGTTGTTTCCTGCTTTCTCCTCTCGGGTGTTGATAGTTTCCTGTCTCACGTTCAGGTCCTTTATCCATTTTGAGTTTATTTTTGTGCATGGTGTGAGAAAATGATCTAGTTTCATTCTTCTGCATGTTGCTGTCCAGTTCTCCCAACACCATCTGTTAAAAAGGCTGTCTTTTTTCCATTGGATATTCTTTCCTGCTTTGTCAAAGATAGTTGGCTGTATACTTTTGGGTCCACTTCTGAGTTCTCAATTCTGTTCCATTGGTCTGTGTGTCTGTTTTTGTGCCAATACCATACTGTCTTGATGATGACAGCTTTGTAGTAGAGGCTAAAGTCTGGGATGGTGATCCCTCCCGTTTTGGTTTTATTTTTCAGGATTACTTTGGCTATTCGGGGTCTTTTGTGGTTCCATACAAATTTTTGGATAGTTTGTTCTAGTTTTGAGAAGTATGCTCTCGGAAGCTAAGCAGGGTCGGGCCTGGTTAGTACTTGGATGGGAGGCCTGTATCTGTTTTTAACATGATCTATTTCTTCCTTTCTTTCCTGTTGTCTTTTGAAAATTTCCATAGTTGTGATGTTTGATGTTGTTATTTAAGCTTACTTATTTTTGAACCAGAGTAGTTTCATCAGGCCTATTATTTGCCCAAATTTAGACAGCTGGATTCTCCCTTACCTCCTTCACATGGTCCCAGCTTCAGAGAAGGCCTCCTTCTGAGGTGGAGTCTTTGCTGTAAGAATAATCCATTTTAGGCCATGGGTCCAACCAGGTTCTTCTGCCTTCTCATGAGACTGAGGTCTAGGGATTCTGGCTCCTCTGCCTATTCACAGGGAGGGGGAGAAGCCAAGTGGGTTATTCTTCGCATTCCACATTTTCCCCAGAGCTCCCTCAGCCCACGGAAGATGCTGTTGCCCCTCTCTATTCTATAAAGCTTTTGTTTGTCATCACAGTGTTTTGTCCTGGTGTTTAGCCCCTTAAAAGTGTTGTGCTTCCCCCTCAGCTAGAAGACATATCATAGATTTGTCTGAATTTGGCCAACTCACTCTTTTCTAAAGTAAGGGAGAGTCTTCTAGACCACTGGTTTGTTCTTATCTTGGGGCAATATGGCCTCCTAACCCCAGGGGACACTTGGCAAAGTCTAGAGACACCTTTGGTTGGCAGGATTTGCTTAAAACTGGTGGAGGCTTTGTACTTATTGCCAAGTTTTTGTTACAGATTAGTTTTTCCATAAAAACCATTTTTAACCTCCTTCCCCCAATTAATTTTTGTTCATTCTGTTCTATTCACAGAGAGGGACATTTAATAAGCCTGCATTTATTGTATCATCCTTCCATGAATGTTTCAGAATATTTTAAAGAAAACCTCACAAAATAATTTAGCCATTTGATTTCATACAGAAGCAGCTTTAAGGACCATTTGGCATACATTTTCAAATTGCTCTTTCCTGTGCATTATCTCATTTAACCCTCTAGCAGTCTGTTGAAGTAAATATTATTATACTCACTTTTTAGTGGCTTTCAATTACCTGTGGCTAATGAGTTGATGTGGATTAGATGTGTCTGACTCCAAATTTTGTGTTTTTTCCATCATGTGGCACTGCTTTTCAACAAATGAAGTAATGATCTCCTTGTCTTCTGGGGAGTGTGTTTTGTTAAGGAAATGGGATTCTGATAAGACATTGCTCACCACATCTACTTTACCTAAAGGCATAGTTAATTGACCTTAGTTGGAATACCTGTCCCAGGTTTTAAAAATTGTATCATTACTTTTTCTATCTCATTGCTAAGCAACTGCAAAAATTTTAAATGCTGACTTGAAGGGGCACATGCACCCCAATGTTTATATCGACAATAGCCAAATTATGGAAAGAACCCAAATGTCCATTGACAAATAGATAAAGAAGATGTGGTGTGTGTGTGTGTGTGTGTGTGTGATGGAATATTACTCAGTGATCAAAAAGAATGAAATCTTGCCATTTGCAACAATGTGTTTGTAATGGGAGTGTATTATGCTAAGCAAAATAAGCCAGAGAAAGATAAATATCATATGATTTCACTCATATGTAGAATTTAAGAAACAAAACAGATGAACAAAGGGGAAGGAGAGGAAAAATAAGATAAAAAGAGAGAGGGTGGCAAACCATGAGACTCTTAAATACAGAGAACAAACTGAGGGTTGCCGGAAGGGTGGTGGGTGGGGGAATGGGCTAAATGGGTCCTGGGAATTAAGGAGGGCACTTGTTGGGATGAGCACTGAGTGTTATATGTAAGTGATGAATCACTAAATTCTACTCCTGAAGTCATTATACTCTATGTTGACTAACTTGGATTTAAATAGAATTTAAACATTAAAAAAAGCAGGTGTTATAAGTGCAATTATATGTGAATGTGTTTTTCCCCTCTGTCTGTTGGAAATGGAAGAAATCTAACAAATGTATTGGGTCACCCTGGATTGGAATTTCCAGCTAGACCCCTTTCTGGTTCTGCTATGGGCCATATCACCTCATTCGGCCTACCCAGAGGAAAGAACTCTGTGTTCCTGGTCTCAGCTGTGTGACCAAGGAACACTTATATAACAGTTCTAGGCTTCATCTCTCCCCTGGTTGAAGTGAAAAGTATATGGTCGTATGTTCTTTTTGCCTTTAAGTTTTCAGATTTCATGAAATCCAAACCTGGGAATTGGCCCCAGAACACAGCCTGGGGTTTGCTATATTTCTGGGTGGCCCTGGAGAAATTTCTTTGAGCCTTATTTTACTCATCAGTAAAATAACCCTGTGTTTTTCAAACTGTATTCTGAGGAGCCCCAGGAACTGTGTGTGTGTGTGTGTGTGTGTGTGTGTGTGTGAGAGAGAGAGAGAGAGAGAGAGAGAGAGAGAGAGAGAGAGAGAGAGAGAGAGAGAGAGAGAGAGAATCTCAAGCAGAGTCCATGCTCAGTGCGGAGCCTGATGTGGAGCTTGATCCTATGACCCTGAGATACTAACCTGAGCCAAAACCAAGAGTTGGCACTCACCCTACTGAGTCACCAAATTGCCCTGGGTGCTCTGTATGGTTGAGCTCTGGATAAGGCTACATTTGTAACAAGCATTCTATTATTTACAAATTTAAAAATTGATCTCAGATACTAGATATTCCTTCCCAGACAGTGTCTTCCCTGAAAGATGTAAACATTCTTATGTAAATGGGCTGAATGCTCCAATCAAAAGACATAGGGTAGCAGAATGGATTAAAAAACAAAATCCATCTATATGCTGTCTACAAGAAACTCATTTTAGATGGGAAGATACCTTCAGATTAAAAGTAAGGGGATGGAGAAATATCTGTCATGCTACAGGAAATCAAAAGAAAGCCGGAGTAGCGATACTTATATCAAACAAACTGGACTTTAAATTAAAGACAATCACAAGAGATGAAGAAGGGCACTACATAATAAATACAGGGTCCATCCATCAGGAAGAACTAACAGTCATAAGTCTACTCACCGAATATGGGAGCACCTAAATATCTAAAACAATTAATCACAAACAGAAACAAGCCTATAGATAAGAATGTGCTAATAGCAGGGGACTTTAATACTCCACTTACAGCAATGGATAGGTCAACCAGACAGAAAATCACCAAAGAAATAATGGACTTGAAAGATACATTGGACCAGATGGACCTGACGGATATATTTAGAAATTTACATCCTGAGGCCAGGGAATTTACTTTCTTCTCAAGTGCGCATGGCACATTCTACAAGATAGATCACATACTGGGACCTAAAGCAGCCCTCAATAAATATAAAAGAATAGAGATCATACCATGCACACTGTCAGATCACAATGCTTTGAAACTTGAAATCAATTACAGGAAGAAGTCTGGAAAACTTCCAAAAACGTGGAGGTTAAAGAACACCCTTCTAAAGAATGAATGGGCCAATCAGGCAATTAGAGATGAAATTAAAAAATATATGGAAACAAATGAAAATGAAAACACAACAATTCAAAATCTATGGGATGCAGCAAAGGCAGTCCTAAGAGGAAAGTACATTGCTCTCCAGGCCTATTTCAAGAGATTAGAAAAAGCGCAAGTCCAAAATCTAACAGCTCACCTAAAGGAACTAGAGGCAGAGCAACAAGAACGCCCTAAACCCAGTAGAAGAAGAGAAATAGTAAAAATTAGAGCAGAAATAAACAACATAGAGACCAAAGAAACAGTTGAACAGATCAATGAAACCAAGAGTTGGTTTTTTGAAAAGTAAACAAAATTGACAAACCTCTAGCCAGACTTATCCAAAAGAAAAGAGAGAGCACCCAAATAGACAAAATTATGAATGAAAATGGACTTATTACAACCAACCCCTCAGAAATACAAGCAATTATTAGGGAATACTATGAAAAATTATATGCCAACAAATTGGACAACTTAGAAGAAATGGACAAATTCCTAAACACACACTCACTACCAAAATTCACACGGGAAGAAATAGAAAACCTGAACAGACCCATAACGAGTGAAGAAATTGAATCAGTGATCAAAAATCTCCCGACAAATAAGAGCCCTGGATCTGATGGCTTCCCTGGGGAATTCTACCAGACATTTAAAACAGAATTAATCCCAATTCTTCTCAAGCGATTCCAAAAAATAGAAATCGAAGGAAAACTCCCGGACTCATTTTATGAAGCCAGCATCACTCTGATTCCCAAGCCAGACAGAGATCCAGCAAAAAAAGAGAACTATAGGCCAATATCCTTGATGAATACGGATGCAAAAATTCTCAACAAGATCCTTGCAAATCGAATCCAGCAGCATATAAAAAGAATCATCCACCAAGATCAAGTGGGATTCATTCCTGGGTTACAGGGCTGGTTCAACATTCGCAAATCAATCAATGTGATACATCATATCAATAAAAGAAAAGATAAAAACCATATGATCCTGTCAATAGATGCAGAAAAAGCATTTGACAAAATACAGCATCCCTTCTTAATAAAGACTCTCGAGAAAGTCGGGATAGAAGGAACCTACTTAAACATCATCAAAGCCATCTATGAGAAGCCTTCAGCGAACATCATCCTCAACGGGGAAAAACTCAGAGCTTTCCCTCTGAGATCAGGAACATGACAGGGATGCCCACTCTCACCACTGCTGTTTAACATAGTGCTGGAAGTCCTAGCATCAGCCATCAGACACCAAAAGGAAATCAAAGGCATCAGAATTGGCAAAGAGGAAGTCAAACTTTCACTCTTCACAGATGACATGATACTCTACATAGAAAACCCGACAGACTCCCCCAGAAGCCTACTAGAACTGATCGAAGAATTCAGCCAAGTTGCAGGGTACAAAATCAACGTACAGAAATCGGTTGCATTTTTATACACCAACAATGAGGCAACAAAAAGAGAAATCAAGAAACTAATCCCATTCACAATTGCACAAAAAACCATAAAATACCTCGGAATAAACCTAACCAAGGATACAAGAGATCTGTATGAGGAAAACTATAGAAAACTTATGAAGGAAATTGAAGAAGACACAAAGAAATGGAAAAACATTCCATGCTCATGGATAGGAAGAATAACTATAGTTAAGATGTCATTACTACCTAAGGCACTCTACACATTCAATGCAATTCCAATCAAAATTGCACCAGCATACTTCTCAAAACAAGAACAAACTATCCAAAAAATTGTATGGAACCACAAAAGACCTCGAATAGCCAAAGTAATCCTGAAAAATAAAACCAATACGGGAGGGATCACCATCCCAGACTTTAGCCTCTACTACAAAGCTGTCATCATCAAGACAGTATGGTATTGGCACAAAAACAGACACACAGACCAATGGAACAGAATTGAGAACTCAGAAGTGGACCCAAAAGTATACAGCCAACTAATCTTTGACAAAGCAGGAAAGAATATCCAAAGGAAAAAAGACAGCCTTTTTAACAGATGGTGTTGGGAGAACTGGGCAGCAACATGCAGAAAAATGAAACTAGATCATTTTCTCACACCATGCACAAAAATAAACTCAAAATGGATAAAGGACCTGAACGTGAGACAGGAAACTATCAACACCCTAGAGGAGAAAGCAGGAAACAACCTCCTTGACCTCCACCGCAGCAACTTCTTACTTGACACATCCCCAAAAGCAAGGGAATCAAGAGCAAAAATAAACTGTTGGGACCTCATCAAGATTAAAAGCTTCTGCACAGCAAAGGAAACAACCCAGAAAATTAATAGGCAGCCAACGGAATGGGAAAAGATAGTTGCAAATGACATATCAGATAAAGGGTTAATATCCAGAATCTATAAGGAACTCACCAAACTACACGCCCGAAAAACAAACAACCCAGTGAAGAAATGGGCAGAAGTGGGGCGCCTGGGTGGCTTAGTCGGTTAAGCGTCCGACTTTCGCTTAGGTCATGATCTCGCGGTTCGTGGGTTCAAGCCCCGCGCTGGGCTCTGTGCTGACTGCCAGCTCAGACCTGGAGCCTGTTTCAGAGTCTGTGTCTCCCTCTCTCTCTGACCCTCCCTTGTTCACGCTGTCTCTCTCTCTCTCTCTCTCTCTCTCTCTCTCTCCTAGAAATAAAACATTAAAAAAAAATTTAAAAAAAAAAAGAAATGGGCAGAAGATATGAACAGACACTTCTCCAAAGAGGACATCCAGATGGCCAACAGACACATGAAACGATGCTGAGCATCGCTCCTCATCAGGGAAATACAAATCAAAACCACACTGAGATACCACCTCATGCCAGTCAGAGTGGCTAAAATGAGCCAGTCAGAGAACTCTAGATGCTGGCGAGGATGTGGAGAATCGGGCACCCTCCTACACTGTTGGTGGGAATGTAAACTGGTACAGCCCCTCTGGAAAACAGTGTGGAGGTGCCTAAGGAAACTAACAATAGAACTCGCCTATGACCCAGCAATAGCACTGCTAGGAATTTACCCAAGGGATACAGAAATGCTGATGCATAGGAGCACATGGACCCCAATGTTCATAGCAGCACTCTCCACAATAGCTAAAACATGGAAAGAGCCTAAGTGTCCATCAACAGATGAATGGATCAAGAAGATGTGGTTTATCTATACCATGGACTACTCCATGGCAATGAGAAAACAATGAAATCTGGCCATGTGTAGCAACATGGATGGACCTTGAGGGTGTTATGCTGAGCGAAATAAGTCAGGCAGAGAAGGACAAATATCATATGTGTGCACGTACAGGAGGATTAGGAGGAACTTAACAGAGGACCAAGGGGGAGAAGAAGGGCGGAAATGGTGGGGGAAAGGGAGAGAGGCAAACCATGAGAGACTCTTGAATGCTGACAAAAACTGAGGACTGATGGATGTGGGGGGAGGAGGGATGGGCATGGAGGAGGACACTTGTGGGGATGAGCACTGGGTGTTATGTGGAAACTAATTTGACAATAAACTATTTGTAAAAAAGAAAATAAACTATTTGTAAAAAAATATAAAATAAAATGAATTTAAAAAAAGATGTAAACATTCTTAGAAACTGAAACTTACTCCTTTAAGCATCATTTTGATTTGATATCGAATGGGAAGGAATATCAAATGGATTTAGATGTCTTGCCTTATTGAATACACGAGGCTGAACATTAATATTTTCTTGATGTTAAGGATTATTGTTATAAATATTAGCATGACACAGTGACTCTTCGAGGACCTGGTTACAGTGTAAGCAACTATCACCCCTTCACAGACTGTGTTTTTGTGAGTGTGGTTCTGTAGTCTGTATGTCTACTTTTCTATGATTTCTTCTCCTGCCCATGACCATCGGGCTGTCTGATGTCCTTACTTATTGCACTGAGGGGACATTCTAGACCCTGAAAAGAAAGTCTGACCATAGTGAGGCTCATCTTTAGAGGTATCCACATCCTCCTAGCATACCTCTTTCTCCACAAATCATTTGTCTACAGATTCCTTTATTGGTTGTTCCCAGAGATACTTCAGATCCAACAGTCTATCTCTGCTTCCCACCAACAGCACCTTTTCCTGCAAAGTCTCCTCAACTCTGTGCCTGACTCCAAGGCAGAAACCCGTGACTCACCCTGGATTCTTCCATCACCCTCAGATTCACCATCTGCTTAGTTACCCTGTACTGGATCTGCCCCCAAAACAGCCCGGCAACTTTTAACACCTCCCCTGATTTCTCTGGAAGGAAGAAAAAGACTGGACAGAAAGATAAAAGGAAGGAAAGAACTATTAAGCCCCTTCTTTTTAGCTGTAGGCTCAGTAGACGTCAACTAGACGGGGTCAGATCCAACTCTGCTGTCTCTCAGCTTTGTGTTCTTAGCAGAATAACACGTCCCTTTCTGAGCTTGTTTCCTCGTCTCTCAAGTGGGGTTGATAAAGTGCATTTTCAGGGTGAAATGATACAGTGGGCCTGGTGCACATTAAGCACTTGATGTATCACAGCCAGCCATGCATGTTGTTCCTCCCTTCTTTCTCCGTCCTTCCTTGCCCCATGGAGAATCTATCTATTGAGCTGTACTTTTCCACCCAGGCAAATGCTCTCCCCCATAAGTGTGTGCATTGTTTGGAGTGTGGGCCGTGAGATGAGGCCATGAGTTGCAAACACATCACCTCCTCTAGTTTTCCTTGCTGGCCTACAAATGTCACGTTCATCCAAATAGCAATTTCAGGACATACTTCTTTTCTGATATGTCGGTGCTTCTGAAAAAATCATAGGGAGGGAACATTGAAGTGCCAAGAACATGATGAGCTCACTGTAGAAGCAGAGTCAGCCCTTCCCCCAGCTGTCAAAGCCCTAAAATTAGAGTCAGCTAACCCTGTGAGGACAGCTTAGTCCACTCTTGTCCCCAAAGCAGAGGGTGTTCCATTTGCCCTGAGGACCTGAAGTTTGGGGGACAGACCTTCAAGGCTAGATAGAGTTCATTGCATCTCTCCCCTCTCTCTACTTCCATGTTGAATCAGGCCCCATGGAAGAGGCTGAGCACCTGCCAATCAATGTCTCTTCTAACTGTTCTTTCTTTTAAAAATCAGCTGTATTGAAGTATAATTTACATGTGAGAAAATGTACCCATTCTAGGTGTCCCGTTCAAGGAATCTTGTCAGAAAACCCATGGTCATGTAACTACCAACACAGGCGAGGCATAGAACATTTCCATAATCCTGGTAATTTTTCTTTTGAATTCAGAAATGTTACAACCACCCAGAAAAGAGCAGAGATTAATATTACAAAGTAACATTTACAAACTCGCCACCAAGTTTGGGCAAATGTTACTGCTTTGCCATATTTGCTTTGCTCCAGTCTCATTACTCATTCTCCCTCTCTCTCCACTCCTTTTATCTACCTTCCATTTTAAAGAAATGCAATAAAATTCTTTTGAAGAAACAAAACATTATAGATATACTTGGTATCCTTTTCATCTCAGTCCCCAAAGGTAACCACTGTCACTGGTGTTTTAAAAGTAACAATAGGGGCGCCTGGGTGGCTTAGTCAGTTAAGCGTCCGACTTTCGCTTAGGTCATGATCTCGCGGTTCGTGGGTTGAGCCCCGCGTCGGGCTCTGTGCTGACTGCCAGCTCAGAGCCTGGAGCCTGTTTCAGTCTGTGACTCCCTCTCTCTCTGACCCTCCCCTGCTCACGCTGTCTCTCTCTCTCTCCTAGAAATAAATAAAAAAATATTAAAAAAAATAAATAAAATAAAAGTAACAATGTTTTAAAGGTAACATGTCCTACCTATGTTTTGAAATTCTTACCACATTCTGTATGATCACAGACAATAACACTGTTGTTGGAGGTGGGGGGGTGCTTCTGCTAGTCACATAAAACAGTGCCATAACGTATGACACCTTTTGCAGCTTATTTTTACACAATATGTGCTTTTAAGATCTATTCACCTTTTGGGGCGCCTGGGTGGCTTAGTTGGTTAAGCGTCTGACTTTCGCTTAGGTCAGATCTCGCGGTTCGTGGGTTCGAGCCGCCTGGGCTCTGTGCTGACTGCCAGCTCAGAGCCTGGAGCCTATTTCAGAGTCTGTATCTCCCTCTCTCTCTGATCCTCCCCTGCTCTCTCTCTCTCTCTCTCTCTCTCTCTCCTAAAAATTAAAAAAAAAATCTATTCACCTTTTTACAAGTAGGTGTGGTCCATTTGCCTTTATCTAGTGTTGTGGTATAGGAACGTTTTAAAATTTCCTTATTCAATCCTCTGTTGGTAAGCAGTTAGATTGTTCTTTCCTTCTTTTTAATGATATGAGTGCTACAGGGAATATTCTTGAGCTTGTGTATTGGAGTTGCTCTAGGGTATTTAGCCAAAAGTGGAATTTCTGGGCCATAGGGTTGTAGAGCATGCACATCACCAACTTTACTAGATATTGCCAAATTGCTGTCCAGTCTCCATACTCAGACTGTACAAGACCTCTTATCTTCCCCACCTCCTCTGTATTGTTAGATACCCACACGTTCCCCACACACCCACCAGTCTACTAGTATTTATGAAAGGTTTGTTAGTTGTTTTAATTTGCATTTCTCTGGTCACCAGTGAAGCTGAGCCTGTTTTCATATATTTATTGGCCTTTAAAGTTTTTTTTCTGTGAATGTGTTTATGTTTCTGTCTTTTCATTGTTTCTACTTCTACAAAATAACAAGCAAGGTCAACAGCTGTGAGTGAAAGGTGGTGGGAGTTGGAGATTTGAGGGGACGAGAAACAAGGGAGGGTGGGTTATCTTACTTGGAGCTGCTCAAAAGCAGACCCTGAGACAAGGATGTATTGTATGTAGTTTATTTGGAAGAGGATCCCAGGACACACAGGTGCGAGATGGGGAAGTGAGGCAGGGAAGGGAAGGAAGCCAGTAAGGGGTTCATGGTCAAGTCCATTATCATGGTGGGCAACTGAAGGTCAATCCCACTGGGGAATTCTGGGAGCCACCTCTGAGGGGAGTGTTGCTCCTGATTGGGGATTCTGTACATTCCTAGCACTTACACAGACTACAGTGGTGGGAAGAGACCTCTGGCCACCAAAGAAAGCCCTTAGACAAAGACATGCAGATGATGGCAGTTTAGGAGTTGGGTCAGCACTGAAATGGTCAGGGTCCAGGGCTCGTGGATAGGAGAGTAAACTGCACTAGGTGGGCTGGCTGGGCAATGCCATAAAGGGTGCCTCAGGGCTAATGGTGTTAGTTTGTTTATTTTATTTGTTTGTTTAGAGAGAGAGCATGCAGTGAGCAGGGGAGAGGGGCAGAGGAAGAGAGAGAGAGAGAAAGAGAAAGAGGGAATCTTAAGCAGACTCCATCCTCATCACAGAGCCCAACAAGGGGCTCTATCCCATTACCCTGGCATCATGACCTGAACTGAAATCAAGAGTCGGACTCTCAACCAACTGAGCCATAATGGTGGTAGTTTAAAGGGAGCCAGAGAGCATGATAAGTGCCCAAAGGATCTCAGCCCTCGCCAACCCTTTGGCTTACAGATGAGGAACTTAGGGCTCCCTAAGGAAAAGGATTCTTTGAAAATAACAAAGGACCTAGTGCAGTAAAGATGGCAGACTGTGTCCCTTGCACAAAAGATAAAACAATTTTAAAATAGTTTTTATTTTACAAAAGTAAAAGATGATTATTGGAGAAAATTCAGAAAATATAGACAGAAAAGTAAAAAATCACATCTGTCACTATCAACAACTTGGTTTGTATCTTTCTAGCGTTTTTTTCCTAGGCATATCCATATCATTTTTTTTCCACATAGTTTTTCTTCAACAAAATTTCAATCCCATTATACATGCAGAACATCCTGCCTCTAACATGATTTTGTTTTCACTTTACAGTATATCATGTATACCTTTCCAAATCACTGAATATTCTACATAAATGTTAAGTGCTCCACAAATTCCATTGTTAAACATTTAAATTGTTTGCATTTTTTATTATTATGAACTCCATTGCAATAAATTTCCTGGATACTAACTCTGAGCACGACCATGATTATTTCCTAAGAATAAATTCCTAGGAATGGAATTGCCAGCTAAGAGTGTAAGCACTTTTTAAGGCTGTTTCTACGTATTGCCAATGTGATAAACTTTGTTAGCTCTGGGAACTGCACAACTATTTGTTTGCCCAGTAGCTGAGGCCAACATTCTTGAGTCTTGCATGTTGTAATTTTTTATATTGTATAAGATTTCTGTAGGGTACCCGGAAATGGGTTTGCTGAATAAAAAGTTATGCTTATTTGCCATGTTTTGATAAACATGTGTTTTGATAAATACTGCCAAATCATCTTTTAAAAATATTTATACTGGTTGAATATTCTTATACAAAAACATGCTGGTTTTTCTCTCTTTTCTATTAAATAGTTGGGTAGAATTAAATAGTTGTTCTTTTTTTCTGTATAGATTATGCACATTTTAAAAAGTTTAATTTTAGGTATGTCTTTTGTTTTTTATTGCTGGAATGAATGTGACTTTTTAAAAATCTGTTATATTTTCTAATTGGTCATTGCTGGAAATATAAGAAAACTATTGATTTTAGTATATTTATTTTAAACCATCTACTTTTCTGTATCTATTATTTTTTTTAGTGTTTATTTATTTCTGAGCGCGAGGGAGACAGCATGAGTGGGGGAGGAGCAGAAAGAGGGGGAGATGCAGAGTCAGAAGCAGGCTCCAGGCTCCAAGCTGTCATCACAGAGCCTGATGTGAGGCTTGAACTCACTAACCAAGAGATCATGACCCAAGCTGAAGTCAACTACCTAACCAACTGAGCCACCCAGGTGCCCCTACTGAATCTATTGTTATTTCTAATAAGTTTTTAATTGATTTTCTCAGGTTTTCTTCCTAGGTAGAAAATTATATAATGTGCAAATATTGATCATTTTGCTTCCCCCCCACCCCAATATCTATACCTCTTGTTTTATTCTCTTCACTTCAGAAGAGAGAGCAAAATGGGTGGTAATAGTTATCTCTTTGTCTTTCTTCATGATTTCAGGGGAATGCTTCTGAGTGTCTTCCCATTGAATATGATGCCAACAGTCATTTGACGTGCATGTGTAATTTTTTTTTTTTTTTGGTCATGCTACGGAAATATCTTTCTACTCTCATTTCTTATTTTATGAAACATTGCTATCGAGGATAGATGTTATTTTTAAAAATCAGGTTTTTGTCATTTATTGAGATGATTATCTTTTTACATTAACAGTCTATAAAATTTTGAACAATTGTTGCTAATTTCATGTTTCTTCTTTTAACCTACTATTTAGTTTCTTTGCTAATATTTTAGTTAGTGTTTTGCAGGTGTATTCATAATTGGGTTTATAGTGTTTCATTTTGTGTTTTGTCTGCTCTTTTTATATTAAATCCTGTATAATTTGTAAAAATAATTGAAAATTTTCTTTCATTATGTATTGGAATAATTTAAATGGCAATTGACTTCTGTGATGTTTGAATGTTTGAGAGATTTCTGCTTTGTCTGATGTCCACATTGCAGCTATGCTTTCTTCCTGTTTGCATTCCTGGGAACCTCTTTGCTTTTTGTCTTACTCATAATCTTTCTTAATCATTTTATTTTCGTAGGCATTCCCAAGCTATATTTTGTATTTTCATCTAAACAAATTTTTAAAAAAATCTGTTTATCTTTTTTCCCCTTATTATCATAATAATTTCCATTGTTTAAGAATGTTCTTTGATTATTTTGGTTTTTTTGTTGTGATTCATTGCAGTATTACTTGCTCTGTATCTTCTGCTATAATATTTACAATTTTTAAAGTAATTTGGTGACTGTAGATTCTATTTTTTAGATCTGTTAGTAATTGAATGAATAATCCTAGATTCTCTAATTCATCAATATCGAAAGCAAGACCTTGTCTTTTGTCTCTTATGAAAGGGAGGAACATTTTTTTTAAATATTTTTATTTATTTCTAGGAGAGAGAGAGACAGAGAGAGAGAGAGAGAGAGAGAGAGAGAGACAGCGTGAGCAGGGAGGGTCAGAGAGAGAGGGAGTCACAGACTGAAACAGGCTCCAGGCTCTGAGCTGGCAGTCAGCACAGAGCCCGACGGCGGGGCCCGAACCCATGAACCACGAGATCATGACCTAAGCAAAAGTCGGACGCTTAACCAACTAAGCCACCCAGGCGCCCCTGAAAGGGAGGAACATTTTTACTTCTTTTTGTCGCCTCCTCTGTCAATTTCAACTCCAAATCTACTGCACCAGATTAGTGTATACTGAATTTTTGTCCCAGGGCATTATAATGAAGTTATTATTCATAATTATATTATATGTCATTCTCCATCAAAGAATTGAATATTTCCATTCTATTTTATGAGTATAATTCTTACAGTTATTAAGTCCTAATTCCATGCTTAGAGTTGGGGTGGTTTTGCCTCTCCCCATGACACAATTTCCATGTTCGAAAGTATTTATTCAGCTAGTTTTTGAGAAAAAGTGTTTGTGATCTCTTCCTCAGATTCTCCAGTGTTTCATAACATCCTGTCCATTTCCTTAGCAGGTGATTGGCACCTTGGATGGACTCAAAGTCTGGGGCCATGTTTTTTTTATTCCTTCAGACCAGCAAATTGCATGGCAGAGAAGTCAGGGTCCTGCTTCTTCTACATGGATATTGACATAAATTTTTATTTACACATAAAATGAAATAATTTTATCAGAATTGGCCTTGTTACTGTTTGTTTGTTTGATCAATTTGTTCTGGCCTCTCCTTTGGGAATACCAATCATCCTACACTGAATCTCCATGGTATTTCCTATGTGGGCTTTCTCATTCTTTTGTCCTTTGCCCCTATACCCTGTGTTATTTTTCTCAAGCCTACTCTCCACCTCACTCGTTCGGATTTCTTCAGTGATGAGTCTGCTTATCATTGCTTTGTGTACCATTTTTTTTTAAACATTGCAGTGCAGTAGCATGGTTTATTTCCTTAGTGATTTTTCTTAACATCACCCATTCTTTTGTTAACCTGATCTGTTGTTATAGGGACTCATTTTTTATCCTTTTTTCTTTGGAGTCCTTGATGATTTTTTTCCTTTCCATTGAAAATGGAAAGTAGATTTGCCCCAATTTTCATCTGTTTTATGGGTTCAGTTTTCAGAAATATATTCTTTCTATCTCTGGGCTGCTTTGTTTGTTTCATTCTCTTTTGTTGCAAAGTTTTTGCTTATGTCCCCTTTTGTCATCTTTGAAAGGATTCTTTTTAGGATTTTTATTTGCTTCAGACTAGCATGGACAGATTTTCTGTGGTGGTTCCCCACACTCTACACTTTACCCCTCGGTATTTGGCTAGCTTTGGCACCATCTTACCAGGATCATATAAGTGTATATTTTGTGTGCATTTGGAGAAAGAGTTAGAAGGATAGAAAACCAACAGAAAATATTAGTTACTTAAAGGTAGTTTTAGAGGGAGAGACTATTTCTTTAAAAATCTCTTTTTAAAAAATAGAACAAACATTATGAATATCAGATAAAATGTGTAAGTGACTGAATTACCCTGTAAAAAGATGCTTGACGTTGCTGATATCCAAGGAAATGCAAATTAGGTAACACTGAAACGTCATCTCTTGCATATCAGATTGGAAAAAAACTTAAAATTTTATAATATTTAACATGGTAAAGATATGGGGAAAGATGCACTATTTCAAAAAATATTTTAATTTTATTGTAGAGAGAGAGAAAGCATGAGCTGGGGAGAGGGATGGAGGGAACGAGAAGTAAAGAATCTTTAGCAGGCTCCACACTCAGCATGGACCTTGACATGGTACTTGATCCTACAGCCTTGGGATCGTGACCCAAGCCCAAATCTAGAGTTCGGACTCAACAGACTGAGCCACCCAGGCACCTCCCCCACCCCAGTGTTTTTTTTTTAAAGGTAACTTGGAGACTGTATCATGTAACTTAAAATACTATATCAGGCATTTAAAACCCAGACTGAAATAGGGCCATGGACAGAGTGGGTTAATTTAGTCTTTGTGTATTTTGACTAAAGAAATATTTCATATCCTTTTAAGAACACAATGAACAAATTCAAGATCAGACTTTATTTTGTATTAAGATTGCCTTCAGTTTTTCTAAACTATTATGTTTTGCCTAAAATGGTGATTTCTCCACTGCTTTATCAAATACCAAATTTATCAACATTATAAAATAACAGAGCCTAAGGACTTCAAGTTTCTGTCAAGGTGACCTTGTAGCCAGGGTTGATGGCTCTTGCCCTCAAACAGTACCCCAGAGAAATGATAGAAATGGGAGAAAACATGGAGTCAAGGAATTAACAACTGGTGGAAATCCCTGGGGAGTCTGAAGGCTGCCTTGAGCTGGAATGTGTGTGTGTGTGTGTGTGTGTGTGTGTGTGTGTGTGTGCACGTGCACATGCGCGTGCACATGTGCTGTGTGCTTGGTATGTGTTACATGTGTGTATTTGTGCACATATGCTGTGTGATGGTGTGTGTATGCATGTAATGTATGTGTGTATATGTTCTGTGTGTTCTGGTGCGTGTGGGGGAGTTTGTGTGGATGTGTGTGCAGGCTCATGTGTGTTGAGGGTAGGAGACACGGCAAGCAGAGGCAATGGTAGGAAGATAGAACAGTGGCTCTCTATTCTGTATGCACATTAAATGTCATCTGAGAAAGCTCTTAAAAGTATTCATACCAGGTACAATGATTTGTAGGAGAATGTCCTCATTCCTAGGACATTTGTATTAAAGTATTAGGGATGAAAAATTATGATATCTGCAACCCACTTTAAGAGGTTCAGCAAAACAAAGCCAACAGTCTCATCCCCACCAGAGAGAAAGAGAGAAGAAGCAAATGTGGCAACATTTGGTGAAGCAAGGTAAAGACCATACCAGTGTTCATTGTATTCTTTTTTTCAACTATTTTATAGGTTTGAATTTTTTTTCCAGACTACAGTGTCAAGAAAATTTATACTCACCTCTGGACCTCATACCAGATATTTTGATTTTATTAATGTGTGGTGAGGTGGCTTTATTATTTTTTTAAAGCTCCACATACGACTCTAATGTTGAACCAGGGTTAAAACCTGTTGTGTCGGAGGAAAGCTTTTAAAAGTTCTGTTCTTGCTGCTCCTCCTGAAATGCCCTGATGCTGTCTTTGACGGCCATTCACCATAGAAGTTGGAAGCAACAGCCCAGACCTCCAGTGTCAGTAGAGTAACAGGACAGCTCGCGGCTCTGATGGCCAGGTGGGACCTTGAACTCACAGGCCAAAGCATCTAGACACTGGAGAAGCCCATTTCTTATGAAAGAAAGGCAAGAAATTAAATGTATCCCAGCTGAAGCAGAATTATTGAGACAGATGGATCTACCATTTAAAATAAACATTATAAAAAGAATTAAGTAAATAAAGGAGAAATGTTAGGAATATGTAGAAAAATTAAGAAATTGTTTAAAAGAACCAAGTGGAAATGTTAAGCATGGAAAATATAGTGGTTGAAGTAAATAGATACAAGAGATGGAATTGACAGCATGATGGAAACAGCTGAAGAACAAGTTAATGAAATGGAAGATGAGGTTGAAGAACTTGCCCAAGAAGCAGCAGTAAATGATAAAGAGGGAAAATATATACTGTTCAAAATGCTTTAGGGCGCCTGGGTGGCTCAGTCGGTTAAACGTCTGACTTCAGCTCAGGTCATGATCTCATGGTTCGTGGGTTCAAGCCCTGTGTCGGGCTCTGGGCTGAGTGTGGGTCATAGGGAATTTCTATTGTTAATTTCTTGAGGAACCTCCACACTGTTTTCGAGAGGGGCTGTACCAGTTTACATTCCCACCAACAGTGTAGGAGGGTGCCCATTTCTCCACATCCTCGCCAGCATCTAGAATCCTCTGATTTGCTCATTTTAGCCACTCTGACTGGTGTGAGGTGGTATCTCAGTGTGGTTTTGATTTGTATTTCCCTGACGAGGAGGGATACTGAGCATCATTTCATGTGTCTGTTGGCCATCTGGATGTCCCCTTTGGAGAAGTGCCTGTTCATGTCCTCTGCCCATTTCTTCACTGGATTGTCTATACAATGGAATACTACATGGCGATGAGAAAGAATGAAATCTGGCCATGTGTAACAACATGGATGGAACTTGAGGGCATTATGCTGAGCGAAATAAGTCAGGTGGAGAAGGACAGATACCATATGTTTGCACGTATAGGAGGATTAGGAGGAATTTAACAAAGGACAATGAGGGAGAAGGGGAAAAATAGTGGGGGAGAGGGAGGGAGGCAAACCATGAGAGACTTTTGAATGCTGAGAACAAACTGAGGGCAGATGGAGTGGGGGGAGGGGAAGGGAGTGATGGGCATGGAGGAGGGCACTTGTTGGGATGAGCACTGGGTGTTATATGGAAACCAACTTGACAATAAACTATTAAAAAAAATGCTTAATCATCTGAGTCAGTCAGGTGCTCCAGAAGTATGAGTTTTAAAGACTACTATAGTGGTTACTACTAACCACAACAAGACCAAAAGCAAAATATGTAACTTTTAAATGAGCAAAAGGAAATTCTCCCTGTCCAATAGAGACCAGGAAAGAAAGAAAAAGAAAAAAAGAATCCTAATAAGTTGTGAAATTCATATGTTCTAATCTAACAATAATCGTAATAAATGCAAATGAGTTATTAAAAGATACCTAAGATTAGATTTTTTAAAGAAGCAGTCAACATTATTATTTTTTAAACTAAGAAATACACTTAACGTGAAACATCAAAAAAAGCAAGGACTGGATTCCAGGCAAATATCAAAAGAGATCTAGGTTAGCAATTTCAATATGAGACAAAATAACATTTAATGTGAAAAATATAATAAACATAACAAGAGGTAGTATACTAGTAAAAGGAACAGTATAAAAACATTACCAACAGGAAAATATATGCCCTTAAAAGTATACAAATATATCCACAATTCACAGAATCCCAGGGAGATGTTGGTAATCATTATTTATCATTGGACATAGTATCATATTCCTCTCAGAAATGGCCAGATTAGTTAGTGGTCTAAAAATAATAAGAAGTAATTTTAAATTATTTCTTTGCTACTGGTGTTTTGAAATTTCACAATGATATGCTTTAGCATGAGTCCATTTTTATCCATCTTGCTGAGTACTCATGGATTTTTTCAGTGTGGCAGTTGATGGCCTTCTCTGTGGGGGAAATTGTTAATCATTTTGTTGATGACATTCTGTGATATTGTGAATTATAATAAGAAATATGTATTTGGTCTTCAACCAATTCCTAGCACTGAGCTCTTTAAATCTTTGACATTACTTGTGATCAAAGTGTCTTATTATGTTAATAAGGTGATTTTTAGAAAGCCCTTTAGGTAACCTAAGGATGGGGGCTGGTTTGGGGGATGGGGGGTACCAATCATGTGAGCAGAGGTTTGGAACTTTTAGCACCCCGCCCCAACCGAACCGCAGAGGAGGAGGTGAGAGCTGGAAGTTGAATCTACTGCCAATGGGCAGTGATTTAACCATCTTGACTATATGGCCTCCATAAAAACCCAGAAGGAAGGGGTTTGGAGAGCTTCTGGGTTGATGAGCACATAAAGATATGGGGAAAGTGGCACTCCTAGAGAGGGTATGGATGCTCTGTACCCCTTCCCTAGACCTTGCCCTATGCACCTCTTCATCTGGCTGTTCCCAAATTATATCCTTTTATAATAAGCTAGCAGTCTGGTAAGTAAATTGTTTCTCAGAGTTCTGTAAGCCACTCTAGCAAATTAATCCAGCCCAAGAAAGGGTCATCAGAACCTTTCATTTATAGCATGAAATGGTGTCTGAAGTGGGGTAGGGAGCAGTCTTGTAGGACTGACATTTTATCTTGTGGAATCTGATGCTGTCTCCAGGTAGATAGTGTTGGAACTAAGTTGAATTGTAGGACAGCCAAGACTGGTGACCAAGAGTTGTATGTTGGTATTGGAACTGGTACTTGAACCTATTTTCATGTTGCCCTCTGTTTCTCTGGAACCCCTCTTATTTAAGTGTGGCATCTTCTAGAGAGTTTAACTTCTCTTGCATATTTTCTCTACATTTCTCTTTTTGATGTACTTTCTGGGAAATTTCCTCATCTGTGTCTTCTAATCCTGCTGCTGACTTTTTGAAATTTCTCCTACCTTTTAACTTTAAGAGCAATTTTTTGTTGTCTGAATGTTGCTTTTCTTTTTTTTTTTAATTTTTTTAATTTCTGAGAGAGAGAGAGAGCGAGAGAGAGCAGGGGAGGGTCAGGGAGAGAGGGAGACACAGAATCCGAAACAGGCTCCAGGTTCATAGCTGGATGTCAGCACAGAGCCCGACACGGGGCTCGAACCCACGAACTGTGAGATCATGACCTGAGCCGAAGTTGGACGCTTAACCGACTGAGCCACCCAGGCGCCCCTGAATGTTGCTTTTCTTAAAAGAGAATCCTGTTCCTAGTTCATGCTTGCAATATTTCATTTCTTTGAGGAAACAAAGGCTTTTCAAAAATAGATTATCCTCTTCCTGAAACATATCTGTTTCTTGAAATCCCCCTGTATTTGGTTTTTATTGATGCTATAAGGAATTAGCACAACTGTAATGCATTGTCTTGCTATTCTGTAAGACAGAAGTTCAATATGGATTTCACTGGGCTAAAATCATGGCATCTGCAGGGCTGTTTCCTTCTAGAGACTCTAGGGGAGAATCTGTTTTCTTGCCTTTTCCAGCTTTTTAGAGGCCACCCACCTTCCTTGACTCATTTCAAAATTAGTAACTCACATCTCTCTGACCCTTTGCTGGTAGTCATCTCTCTCTGACCATGGCCAGGAAGAGTTCTTAGTTTTTAAGGATGCATGTGTTCGACTGGGCTCATGTAGATAATCCAGGATAATCTCATCTCAAAGTCCACTGATGAACAACCTTAATTGCATTTGTAGCCTTCAAACTGCAAAAGTACCATGTAATATAATATATTCATGGGTTCTAGGATTGGGACATGGATATTTTGTGGGGACCATTATTCTGCCTGTCTTTTTTAAAAAAATTTTTTAGAGTAATCTCTGTGCTCAGTGGGAGCACAGAGTGGGACTCAAATTTACGACATTGAGATCAAAAGTCACATGCTCCTTCAACTGAGCCAGCCAGGCACTCCTATTCTACCTGTCTAATCTCTCTCTCTCTCTCTTTCTTCTCCTTCTTCTTCTTTTCCTTCTCCTCCTCCTCCTCCTTCTTTTTCTTCTTCTTCTTCCTCTTCCTCTTCCCCTTCCCCTTCCCTTTCCCCTTCCCCTTCTCCTTCTCCTTCTCCTTCTTCTTCTGATTTTCACATTAGAGGATTTCCTCAGATGTCTGGTAGTCCTTAGTTATCTGAACATGGTCTTCATCAGGGTCTTCACCCCATTACCATGGCCTCAGAGTGCTGTCTAAGTAGGAAACTGGGCCTTTGATTTTCTTATGGCCCATCAGTGACTTTGTCCTCATGCCTCCAAACTGGAAATACTGCCATAATGTTGCACTTAGTTTTATAGCCATAGGAATATCCAATACCACATACGCTTAAGTTGAGGACAACCAGAATAAAAAGCACCTCCATCAATTTTCCAATTTAGAATAGCCTCCAAATTCTTGGCCAACTTACATGTAGAAAACCATTGGAACATAATTGAAATAGATATCTACTTCTAAATTTTACTGGGGTAATTTCATTACATATACACATTTACAATGATATACTACAAAACAACTTAATGTACTGCTTTTTTCCACTTGTATATATTTTTATAACTTTTTAAAAAATGTTTATTTATTTTTGAGAGAGCGGTAGAGACAGAGCTTGAACGGGGGCAGAGAGAGGGAGACACAGAATCCGAAGCAGGCCTCAGCCTCTGAGCTGTCAGCACTCGTGAGCTGTGAGATCATGACCTGAGCTGAAGTCAGACGCTTAACCGATGGAGCCACCTGGGCACCCCTCAACATGTATTTTAGGAAACAATTGTATTCAAACACTTTACCAGCATCTTGGACATCAATGTCTTTATCATCAGCAAAGCCATGTTTTGAAAAATCCAGCAGTCTTCCACAGTACATTGTCTTTATTTCCATTTGGGGCATTTGACATACATTAATGTTTGAATCTATATTTTTGCTCTTACTGAAATTTGTATCCCCAGCCACAATAACCTGTGTCAGGACAGGGTTTTGGTTGTTTAATTTGTCCTAGTGGTATATGTGCATGACTTCCAGTGACAACCATTCCCTGTATTGATTTTAAAGTGAGCGTTAAAGGCTTGTTTACAAAGACATCTGACACTTGCAATTGTGAGATGCTACCTCCGGCAATAATTACTAAATCTGTGTCAAATTTATTTTGCCTTCTTTATTTACTGATTCTGTCAGGTGCCACCCCTAATCACCCCAAACCAGCACTGATTGAGGTCATTTAAGGTTGATGTTTCTTCCCCAAACAGGACTTTTGTTCAAAATGAAGAAATTGAGAATAATGTGAGGGATTTTGTAAGAACTCAAATTTAGGGTAATTCTTTTCTGAGACTTAATATTTAGAAATGTATGATATTTGGAGTGAATTCCATACTAAATCAATTTTATTGCTTATTCTCAGTTTCCTGTTATCATGATCTTTTCACTTCTAGTCCCACACTTTGATCCAACAATCAGCAGCTTTTAAGAATAGGGGTTCTAAATATCATTTATACACTATTTTGTATCTTTCCTGACGTTCCCTTCATCTTCAGGTATATATTCACCTGGCAACTCAACACCTCTGTACACATCTGCAACTCAAAATGTCCAAAACAGAACACAGAAGTAGTGATGGACCTCCTTGCCCCTTCCAGAACTGTTCCCCCTCTGCCTTCCCATTTCCATTAACAATGACATCATTCTTCTTGTTGCTCAGGTTCAAACACCGAAAAGGTATTCTTGAATCTTCTCTTTCCCTTATTAACTCCCACACTGGGTTCCTCCCCAGTTCTATTAACCCCCTTCCAGATTCACCACTAATCTGACCACTTCTGACTTCCTCCACCACCCCCACCCTGGTCCCAGCACTCACCTCTCTTTCTTCTTTCTCCGACTTTTGTAAAAAGCATCAACACTAGCTTCCCTGCTTTCACTCTTGACCCCATACAGCCTACACACCACACAACAGCCAGAGGGATCCTTTAAAAACATAAGGCCCTTGCTCACATCCCTCCTGTGGATTCTTTTCACACGTAGAATAAAATCCAAAGCCTTCAAGTGGCCCACAGCAGTGCCTCTCCATCTTTAACAGGCATTCACATCATCAGGGGATTTGTTAAAATACAATTCTGAGTGATTCCCTAATTCTGGAGCAAAGTCTGAGATTTTGCATTAAACTTCCAGGTAACGCCCATGCTCTTGGCCTACAGACAGCACTTAAGAGTGACTGCGGGCTTTAAAACCATTCACAACCTGACAGCTGTCGATGTGAGTTCATTCCTACCACTCTGGCTCTTCCTCGGTTTGTACCAGCCATCCTGGGCTTCTTCCTCCTGCATGAAAATGCCTCTTCCTGTGCCATTTCCTCTTTACAGAATACTTTCCCTCCAGATATGCACAGGACTCTTCACTCAAGTCTCTGCTCAGATCTCATCTTCCCAACCACAGCTTGTCATGGTCACAGTCTTTCACTTTCAACTTTTCTGTGTCCTATTTTAGGTCTATCTCTTGTTAAAGAGCATGTAACATGAGTGTTACACTTTTTATATAGTCTATCTTTGTCTCTTATTTTGCCCATGTGTATTTAATATAGTTATGAGTATACCTGAGTTTATATCTACCATTTTACTATGTGATTTATCTTTTTCTCTGTCATATATATATTTTTTCTGTTGGATTTTGTGTGTGTGTGTATTCTCCCCTTGTAATGATACATTCTTTTACTATTGTTTTAAAGACTACCATGAGATTATAGCGTGTGTCTTTCATTTATCTAAATTCAATGTTAGTGGTTACTTTTATCTTCTTCCCAGTTAATGCAGAAACCTTAGAACATCATAGCACTGTTTGACTTCCCTCAACCTATATGCTGTTATGATCACATATTTTATTTCAATGTATATCTTGAGCCCCATAAGCCATTATTATTTTTTATATAGTCAATATTTTATTTTAATCTATCCACACATTTATTCTTTCCATTGCTCTTCATCCTTACATCTCTGAGCTTTTCTCTCAGATCATGTTCCTTCCAACAGATCTTGGTAATTTTGTTTGTGTGAGTCTACTAATGACAGAATTTCAATATCTTGTGCTTGTTCAGACTTCTGAGACAGAATTCCAGGTTGGAGCTTCCCCACCCCCCACCCCCCTTTCAGCATATTGAAGATGCCATTCTATTTTCTTCAGCTCATGTTTCCAGTTTTAAGAGGGCAGTTGTAAGTCTGTCTTGCTCCTTTGAAGGTAGTCTGTCTTTTTCCCTTGAAGTTTAGAAAAGATTTTCTTTGTTATTGGTTTTCAGCAGTTTCAGTTTATTGTGCCCAAGTGTGGATTCTACTTATCCTGCTTTGTCTTTGCAGTGCTTCTTGAAACTATAGGTTGATATCTTTCATCAGTTTTGGAAAATTCTGACCATCGTCTCCTCAAGTATTATTTAAGGCCCATTCTGTCTTTCTTTTCCTCCTGACACTTCAATTACACAGATGCTGGATATTCTCATTCCATTCTCTGTGCTCATTGTTCTCTTTCCTGCGTCTTCCCTCCATTCTTCTCTCACAGAGTGAATGTTGTTCTCACTCGGTGGTGTTTCTTTTGTTATGTCTTCCAGTTTACTAATTCTGTGCTCAGGTGGATCTGTTATGTTCTTTAACCCTATCCATAGGGTTCCTCATTTTGGTTACTATCTTTTTAAGGTTCTAGTATTGAGTTCTTTTATGACGATACTATTTTTAATTTTAAAAATATGTTCAGTTCTGGGGTCCCTGGGTAGCTCAGTCAGTTGAGTGTCAGACTTGGGCTCAGGTTATGATTCATTGTTTCTGGGGTCGAGCCCTGTGTTGGGCTCTGTGCTGACAGCTCAGAGCCTGGAACCTGCTTTGGATTCTGTGTCTCCCTCTCTCTCTGCCCCTCCCCACCCTCGCATTGTCTTTCTCTCTCTCAAAAATAAACATTAAAAAATTAAAAAAGATAAAAATATGTCCAGTTCTTTAATGAAATTCTTCATGCTTCCTTTTATTTTACATTTGTATCTGATTACTCCAAAGCCCAGACCTGCTGTGGGACCATCCCTTTGTCTGTTGTTTCTGCTGGTTTTGTGTATGTTGTATCATTGTCTATCTTTTTTGAGAGGTCTCGGTTAGCACCAAAAATCCACTATTACAGCACTGTTCAGAAATCTTCATTGGCTTTCCGTTGTATTCTAAACAAGAGTGAGAGTTTTGGTCTAACATTTGTATCTGTCTAGTATATGGTTCCAACTCACCTGTTCAGTTTCCTGTGCAACTCTGTCCCCAGTGTCTACCATCCTTCTTTGGTGCACCTGGGCAAACAGTGTGGGGAGCCTGGACTTCTCATTCGCACATTGAGCATGCCATTCCCCACAGTGCAGCAGAGACCATAGATCTGGGATACAGGGACACCTGCCACTGACCAGCCATGTGACCTTGAGAAAGTTGCTTCAACTTTTCAAGCTTTAGCTTCACCATCTGTCAGAGTGGTGACTCAGTCTGCCTATCTCACTGTGTGGTTGTGAGGTTGAGATGGAATAGGGTGTGTGAAGAGCTGCAGAGGTCAGATTTAGTCCTGCATTCCTTTCTTTTGGGGGAGAGGCTTCCCGTCCTGCTTCCACACTTTCCTTGTGTGGGCTGTCAGTCATTGCAGCCTGTGTCTCTGGGCCAATCAGAAGCTTTCATGGGAGATTTTTAATTAGAGTTAATGGCAGAGAAATGGCATCTCTGAGATGGATGAGCTGGGCAATGCGCAGGATGTTGGTGGTGTCCTGGTGGCCCAGAAAGCCTGAGTGAGAGTGAAGCCTTGCAAGAGCTCTGGAGACACTTCACTTGGGATCTGGGCATTTCTGAGGCCAGCTGCAGCTCTTTCCATAGTGTGCAAGCTCACCCATCGATGATTCTCTTGTTAAGTGGAATCCTGTATGTTTCTGACTCTTGCATGAAGTCACTTGACCAACTCAAGGGTCAGGGATCAGGGGAACCTCAGATGAGGTCACTTTTCTCATCCATTCTCTCCCCTCCCCAGGGCCCTCATCACGCCAGCTTTGTTTTCCTGTCCTCTCTGATTCTTATCTTCCCACAGGTCCGAGGCTATGTGTGAGCAGAAAAACAGTCATCTGACTTGGTGTTCCTGGAGAGCTAGGATGGGCATGTCAGTGGTTGAGGATGAGTTTACTAACTCGCAGGCTTAGACACCGTCAGCAGGGCATCAGAGTCCTTGCCAGGGTAGTAGGCACTAGAAAGCTCCAGTGTGGTTTCCAGGACCTCTGCCAGCTTCCAGAGAGGGCTAGATTTGGATTTTGATGAATCTCAATGGCTAAACTACCTTCATTCCCTCCCAGACCCACCAAACACACGTTTCTGGAAGTGGAGCTAAGAGTTTGCATGTCTGTCAAACATCTGGGACATTTTAACATCACCAGAACTAGAGAATCTCTGAGCTGGGTTTTTTTTTTTTTGTTTTTTGTTTTTTTTTCCGATGCTTTGAGTTAATAGTTTAGCTTCTTCAGACCCCTGAGCAGAGCAGTTTGGGGAAAGTTATGACTAAAGCAAGCCAGTGAGCTTAGCTCCTTGTGTTAATGGTCCTGGAGGCCTCATAATGACAGGACAACACAAGTGTCCTGTAATTAGCGTCTGCTGTTCTGTTCCTGGGGGTCAATTGTTCTGCAACAATGGCCATGCTCAGCACTGGACAGCCTGCAGCTCAGCTCACTCCCCTCCACATTCCATTCTCCTGAGAGAAGAGCCCCTGGGTTCTCCGGACTTTAACCCTCTCCTGCCAGGACCCCGCACTGAGGTGGGGGAGGTTTATGATCTGGCACCGGGCATCCAGGGAGGTGGGAGAAAGACTTCACAGAATGACTATTTGGGTCAGCTAGCACTTTGCATCAAACTCTGTGTTTCTCAGACCCAACACGTTAACTTTTGGGACTGAGGCAGAGAAATGCTGTACCAGCATTTGAGACACACTGACCAATTCCCTACCTCTTCCATGCTGAAGAGTTGGCTAAGAGGACAGACATGTACTCACAGGGTAAGAACAGCCTCTCTCTGTCTCAGCGGGATTACGAGGGACTAGCAGCGGAGTGGTGTGACAAGAACGCACATTTGACCCTAAAGCCTGTGTCAATTCCTGGCTGCCAGTCACCAGCTCTGCGATTTCAGTTAAGTTGTTTAATCTCTGAGCTTTAGATTCCTAGTCAGTAAAATGAGGCTAAGGACACTCACCTCTCTTATTTGCATATTTAGATTGTTTTCTGTTGTTTTCTTCTCTTTTTTCTTGGCATTAGCAGTTCAGCATTCAAGGTTCTAGCCACTGGGTGGTACTTGAGGTGTCCGTGAAAATCACCTGGGGAGCTTTTACAAAACAAAGACCTAGATCCATTGAGTGGAAATCCGTGAGGGCACAACTACTTGGAGAACGGGTACTCGGAGAAGGGACACCGTTTGTTGAAACTCATCTCAGAGAGGCTTGCAAGGACTGTGACATGTAGAAATGGGGGGAGTTTGCAGAGGCATCAGGTTAAAGTGTGCACACTGCTCCATTGGACCAAGCTAGTGGGGAGCAGGCCGGGCCACGTGCCCAGCTCCCACTTGTCTGTCTCTCTGAGACTCACAGTGGTTTCAGCACTTTACTTGACTCCCTTTTTTAACCCTAACTTTCTATTGCTTGTCGAGGCCACTGTCCGGAGCTCCAGATCCATGTATCCAGCTACCTGCCGGCTCTCTCCTCTTGGAAGCAGACACTCCTCTCTGGCAGGATCTGTCCCAGCAAACTTCCTGATCTCCTCCAAACCCGCTCCATCCACCCGCAGTCTCAGTGGCAACTCACTTCATGGGAGTTCTTGCAGTCTCTCAGGCTGAACACTTCGGTCCTCTGCACACTCATGACGAACTAGGTTTACCACCCTCAGGCTCCCACTGCATCGTGAGCCACTGTCACCTCGCTCCTGAGTAAGTGCTGCAACATCTGAACAATCTCCCTGTTTCATGTCACCTTAACTGGAGCCCTTCCACAAATAACCCCCCACCCCCACCCAGGTGCAACCCCCTTCCTCCATTCCATTTTCCTGCTTTATTTTCCTTTCTTGCACTTACTACTAGCTCTTATTATTTTCTTTATTTTGTGATTATCTGAACTCTGATAATATAAGTTCCACGACATAGACTTTTGTCTGTTTATCAGTACTAGGTCCCCAGTATTTAAAACTGTGCCAAGCGATAGACACTCTATATATTTTGTTGAACAAATGAATAAATGAATTGCCTGCAACATCTAGGCATTATCGTCTTCATTTTATTGACCAGGAAATGGAGGTTCAGAAGATGAGTTATTTTTTCCGAAGCCACACCATGAGTTGAGAGAAAAGCTGAGTTTTGAAATTAGGACTGACATACTCCAAAGATCATTTTTCCACACATGGAGGAGGGGCCATTTTTGCCCTCTACCACAATTTCCTTCTAAATGTCGTTCCTGCATTTGCATTTCAAATCAAGATTGCTGTCCTCATAGATCAACATGAAAGCTTAACTTGAAGACAAAGGGGCTTTCTTACCCCAGTCTCCTGAAGCTCTGTGCGCTGGACCAAGCTAACCCTGGAGGAAACTACCCAGCTGTTGTCTGTACTGACATGACAAGGAGTTGTACCCTCCATGGCTCTTACATCCACTGTTCCCTCTGGTGAGGAATCATAAGGAGAAAAATACACAAACGATAGGAAGACCCACTTACACAAGAATATTTACCACAGAATTACTCACTCAGTAGAATCCTTCAGAGTTTCAAGTCTGAGTGCCAGAGTCGAATGTTAAGAGGTTCTGGGAGCAGAGAAGGAACCAGAAAAGATACCAAAAAGAGTGACCTGGGAGAGAGAAGGCAGAGCAGAGAAGTATGGTGTCCTGAAAGTCAAGTAAAAAGTGCATCAAGGAGGAGTCTTAGAAATAAGATCAGGAAATGGTCTTGTACAAAGAAAATAATGAATTTGCACTGAAGGATATAAAATAGGACCTCAATAAATATAGTAATAAATAAACAATAGGACTTCCTATCCTGGATAAGAAGATTCAGTATTATAAGGATGTTCATCTTAGATTAACCTTTGATTCAATGTAATCCTAATAAACACACATACACATACCCTCAAATTGATGGCATTTAATGAGATTATTATAAATCTGGAACCATAGGTATAAAGAAATAGAATGAAATTTTCTGAAATGGAAGCATCATCCGTGAAACTTTCCTTACCCTTTTCCCAAGCCATGTTGTAAAGTAATGAAAACCACACAAGAGAGACACGGATGCTGAGAACGGGGCCTGGAGTGTAGGTGTAGACCCGAAGACCCATGGCTGTTGGGCACAGAACAAAGTTGGTGTCTCACCTTTGGGAAGGAAATGATGAATTATTCAGTAGTTCGTATCTAAATTGGCTAGTCATTTGGAATATAAAATTAAGCTAGAAACTGTTCTTAGTTATTTACTCCAAAAGTAAACTTCAGAGCTAGATCAAAGATGAAAAGAGAAAAAAGAATGGATCTGTAAATCCATGCAGTATTAAAAAAAAAGAGAGAGACTATTTTAGAAAACTTTAGAATAACTAAAGGAAAAGATGTATGATTTAATTACCTGAAGGTAGATTTCTACAAAGCAAAAGAAGTTACAAAGTTACAAGATAAATACCAATATGGAAGAAAAACTTCTAAAATATGGATGAGGGAAAGGGTTAATATCATTAATATTAATTTGGAGTAGGGATAAAGTTGGGGGACAAATAAATGCCCAGGTGGGGGAGGAAGAGAGTTAGGCTCTGTCCACCCCCACTTTTTGCAGGTGTTCGCCTCTTTGAACCCCTACTAGGCAATAGTTTGCAGGTGGGCAGGCTGGGCCATCGGGATGTTTCTAAATACCAGGAGCTGAACCCTCCTGTCCCCAAACCAATCCTCCATCTCAGGGGCCCACCCTGGACCCTACGGCTCCTCCCCCTTTCTCACGTGGTTATCATGGGGACGAGGAGGAGTCCTGTGAGTCCTCATCCCCCCAGAGAGTGAACCTAGGAGACTTGAGGCCCTGCTGGATATTGGAGCGAGAGAGGGTGCGCCTAGGGCTGCCGGGTTGGGGAAGAGGTAGGGTGCAGAGTCCCAGGGTTAAGGTTACAGGTGTGGGGAGGATATCTGGAGGTCATGAGCAGCATCTGGGAGGAGAGTTGAGAGGAAGATTTGGGAGTAGGGGCCCTAGGTAGGTAGAAGATTTGGGAGGAGAGCTGATGTGGGGGTGGGTGTCATAAGCTCTGATTTGTAATGAGTTCCCTTTGCTATGGGAAAGTTATCTTCATGTCCTGTTCTTAGGAAATAATGTAATGTGTGAAAACCCATTTTGAGACATTACTTCTTTGATTCATTCATTCAATACATGGTTTATTGATTATTTACTCTGAGCCACAGTGAGCTAGGCTCAGAGATAGTCTCCTTTCCTGTATGTTTATAAATTTTGAGGCAATGTGAAAATGTTTGGATTAAAATGGGATACTGCAAATAATCAACTGCCAGGCTCTAATTTGCTGCCTTTCACGGGGGTCAGAGAAACACAGGGTGTGGTTTTCTGTCTTAAGTTTATTAAACCTGGTGTGTGCCAGGCACTGGGTGAGGCACTGGGAGTATAGGGCTGATGACCTTTGATTCTGGTTTATTTAATTTAATATGAGGTCCCAAAACAGGGTCACAGAGTATCCAAAGTGAAACAGGTTTTGTGACACAGTCTGTTTCAAAGCAGTTGAGATCAGTTGCATTTTTGGCATTTGATTTTTGGTACGGAGCCAAAAAAAGGTGGGAGGGGGACAGGAAGACTTTTACCATAAATGCAGCTATTTCATACTGTCAGTTTGTAAGGATCCCATTGAATTTTTAATGGAAATGTTTTTGTGTGGGTCCAACTTCAGCACAAAGGGAAATGTAACGAACACGGAGGGGGCGGGGCAGAGTTGATAGTGTTTAAAAACATGTTCAAAGATCTTATACTTTGTAACTGAGTTGCTGAGCAATAATGGAAGAATTCCTGACACAGCAGGGTGAGCCTGGCTAAACCATGCCCACTGACAGCTGGGAGGAGGGGCGTTTATTCCCCAGTGGAATGCAGGCTGGTTTTCAACTCTGCTCACCTCCTTTACACAGTACACAACTTATACAACTGTGCATGGTTGCCTTGGCTTTGAGCGCCTAAGCCTGGGTTGTAGGGTTCTCCCTCTGGTTTTGCCTCTCCAGCTATATCCAGATGTTCTCTTCCAGGTTCTATATTCTCTACCAATAACTGGCTTCATGGGGGTACTCTGCATGTAACAAGTTACTTCATACCACTCTGCCCTTGTTTTTACCGTTTCTTCTGACTGAAGCCCAGCCAATCCCTGGTCATTCCTAAGACTTTGTTTGGGAAGGTCTCTATCCTGAATGTCCATCTGTATTCCTTCCATCCTCCCTTCTTACCTCTTGCAGCCTGCACCCCCAGTGCCTGCAGCCCCCCACACCCCGTACCACCCCTTTGGCACTCACTGCTTTCCACTACTGTGTCTGCCCACACATCTGTCTAAACGCAGCTGCTCTAGGGCAAGGACCACCTGTGGCGTGGAGGTAGCCGGCCTCAGCCCTGGGCCTGGCCGCAGAGGAGAGCAGGAAGTGGAGTCAGATGAGGAAGTGGCTTCAGCCTGAAAAAGTGATTGATAGGATGGAATGAGTCCACACTGATAGATTAATTCAGTCAAGCTTTATTGGCTCAACAATTACTGAGTACAGACTGTGTGCCAGGCCCGGTGCTGGCCTCTGGTGCCCAGTGAATAACGAACAAGATATTGTTTCTGGCTCCGCTGGAGTCTCAGCTTCCACACACATATCACTGGAACAGAAAGAGAAGCGTGAAGTGGTGATTCTGCTTGGAGCAGTGACAGAGGGAAGGAAAAGGGCCACCAGAGCCTCAAATAGGTCTAATCTGGCAGGTACAGGGTGTGGAGCCCATGGCTTTGGGAGCAGCCTGGGGCCAGATGCTGTTCCCTACCCTTCCGTGACCTTTAAGAGCTAGGCCTTCCTCTCCGGTGACCAGCTCAGCCAGCTTAGGCCACGCGCTCCATACCACTGTCCACCCCTCAATTCCTGCTTCACCTTTGAAGAGGGAGGAGCGTCCAAGGCTGAATGACACTTGAGCCCCAGGTCTGATCGGATGGAGTACATGGTCTGGTGGGGGGAGAGGGGGTGCTGCCCTTAAGGCAAGCTCCTTGCTCTCAAGTGCAGAGACTACACCAGAGCCAAGGGCAATGAGGATCCCTTTCTGGGCCGGGGCCAGGCTTGCTAAAATTTGAGGAGCCCATCTGCTCACCCACTGCTGCTAGAGTTGCCGTTTTAATAACCAAGTTTAGGAGATTCAATTAAGATTGGGAGCCTCATCCCTCTTCCAGGGAGGCCTTACAATTGGTGTTTTTCTTTTCAAGAGCATGAGTGGGGCCCTTTGCAGGGGTTTTTTGTACAGCAAGCGGCACAGAGAGAGAAAAGAGAAAAACAACTTTGGTTCAAAGATGCCAATAATGGGGGATTTCTTTTCTCGGCCTCCCCATGGAAGGTTGTCAACAGTGCAGGCATAATCAGGCCGGCGGCTGGCCTGCTCGGAGAGGGGGACGTGTGCGCCTTTGTCATGATGGGCTGAATAGGATGTCCCTGCACCCAGACCTGGCCTCCCGGCTGACAAAGGGCCCCTTTGTCACCCCGGGCAAAGAGTGCTGCTGAGGTTGCCACAGCAACTCAGGGACACAGACTTAGCGTGCAAGTGACATTTCAGATGGGAAGCGGGTATCAAAAATTCAAATTTCTTTATGTATGGTGATTTCCCTCTCTGGATGTTTTAAAGAAACCATGTGGCAAATGAAAAAAAATAAGCCAACAATAAATACGTAACCGAGCAAACAAACATCACTGCCTGTCAGCATGCTGGCTCTTCCTCCCTCAGTGGCTAAAAAGCCATCGTTGGGGCCCCTGAGTAAGCTGTGGGTTCTTATCCAAAAGGCAACTAGACACCATTACAGAAAGTTTGAAAACAAAAATCATCTGGAATTCCACCTTGCCGGACCCAGGACACTTTTTCCTTGTCTGTGTCTCTGCATTCCTTCAGCAATGGTAGAAGATCCACTTCGTGCCACTCCATGAGCTGGGGTGGGGGAGGCTAAGGTAAATGAGGTTCTTGTCTGCAAGGTTGATGGTATAGTGGGGTTCCCATGTGCATGTGATCTCCATGCAACTCTACTCAGCCTTTCTTTGGGGTCTAGAAGGTCCCCTTCAGAGACGGTAACTGATGCTGTATGGTGAAAGGGGTTGAGCAGAGCTTGACGGAGGAGGACGAGTCCAAGAAGTGATTTGCTGCCAACTGGGCACTTTGTTGGCACTTTGTTGCTATTTGCTGGATGAAATGAGGGAGAAAGGGCTATCTCTGTGTTATTTTAAAGGAGAAAGCATACTAAACAGCAGCTCACAGGTGAAAGTGTCAAGTGCAAATGCCTTCTCACAGTAGCTGCTGCAACACACAAGACATCCCCCCCACAACATTTTATTTTGGACACTTTAACAAACACTGCTGAAAGAATGTTACAAGCGAACACCTGTATATGCACTGCTTAGGTTCAGCCATTGCCATTAGCATTTCACTCTCCTGGCTTTATCATCCATTTATCCATTTGGTCATTTCTCTATCCATCCATCAATGCGTCTTACTTTTTTTTCCTGGACGCAATTCAAGCACATCCTTTGACCCTAAAATAGATCAGTATGAAATCATTAATTAAGAGTCCAAAATTTGTTTAAATTTTTCCTTTTGATTTGAAATTTACATGTAATTAATTGGACAAATCTTAAATGTCTATTAACTGAGATTTGACAATTGCATCTGCCTATGTAATCCGAACCTTTATGAAGCTATAGAACACTGTGATCACTCCAGAAAGTTCCCCCGAGCTGCTCCCCAGTCAACCCCTGTCACACACAAGCTGTCTCTCACACACCCACCATTTTGTCATTTGCTTTTCACTTACTATTACAGTATAATTACTTTCCATGTTGCTTTCTAGTCTTCATAGTAATTCATTCTTCTGGAACTCACTTCACCCTTTAGTCACCCAGGGTCTACTCTCCTCCTGTGTGCTGGGGACATGAGCTCATATGAGCTGGTGTATCAGAGTTCTGGAGCTAGGTTGTCTGGGTTGAGTCTCAGGGCCAGTTGTCTGGGGCTAACCTCACCTAACCTCAAGCTTCACTTTCCTGACCTCGCCTAGGGATGGGGAGAGCAACCTCCCACAGGTGGTTGGGAGGATTAGGGGAGTAATACATGTCAAACACTTAGTATGTAGTAAGTGCTCAGTAAACAGTTTCCTTGAGAGAGTCCACAGCTAAGTGGTTGCTGTCAGCACTGCAGTCTGAAACCCTTCTTCTTTTTCATGGCCATTAACCAAACTGCTGTGTCTGTCCTTTTTAAGACATTATAAGTCTCTCTCCCCTGGACTAGGAGATTAAGGCTTGTGCAGGGTGATTTCCTGAGGCCTCTGGAAGGAGACTTGGAAGGGACTAACCAGAAAGTTGTACATCTTTTATTTTAATGTGCTTGTTCTGATGTTTCCCATAAGGCTGAGCCTGTTTACAAAGCTACCAGCAATTGGGGGAGTAACTGTCACTGTAAGGAATTTTGTAAATATCTTCCTCAAGGTGAGAAGTAGCAACTGTCTGTATCTTTATTCTCCTTTGTCAAGGGCAGTACATGACTGAGGCCACAGTAGGTGATAGAAAATATCAGGTGGGTCAACTGAAGATGGGCCGAGGGTAGAACTAAGAGACACCCATCTTTTTCATCTGCCTAACTCCTCACATCCTGCAGTGCCCCGCTCAAAGGCATGTCCTTCAGGAAGTCCCATTCCACTCTGTACTCACCTCTCTTATGTTGATCACATTGCATTTAAGTGACTATTTGCTTGTCTGTCTCCCCAGTTCAGCTGTAAGCTCCTTGAGAGGACAAATTATGTCTCAATTATAATTGAATAGTCTCTAGCGTATGCTTAAAAAGATTTTTCTTATATTAACTTTATGAGTATTTGCCAAATGCTAAATTCCAGGTACTTTACAACTATTTGCTTTGTTTTAAAAGTTAATATTAGGGGCACCTGAGTGGCTCAGTCGGTTAAGCATCTGACTTCGGCTCAGGTCATGATCTCATGGTTCATGAGTTTGAGCCCCGCATTGGGCTCTGTGCTGACAGTTCAGAGCCTGGAGCCTGCTTCAGATTCTGTGTCTCCTTCTCTCTCTGCCTGTCCCATGCTCACACACTCTCTCTCTCCAAAATAAATAAATGTTAAAAAAATTTTAATGTTAATATTAAAGGACTCCAGTAACTGTAGAAAATTTGGAGAATAGAGGAGAATATAGAAAATATAGAATATAGAAAAACTATAGTCAAGTGACATAGACAAACCTTGAGTATGATTGATTAAGAAAAAAAGGAGGAAAAAAGCATTGATAATAGAGTGACTTTTTTTATTGAATTATAGTTGACACACAATGTTACATTAGTTTCAGGTGTATAACATAGTGATTTGACAAGTCTCTATAGGTTGTACTCACCACAAATGTAGCCACCACCTGTCAACATACAACACTGTTACAATTACCATTGACTATATTCCCTATGCTGTGCCTTTCATTATTTGTTCCATAACTGGAAGTGATATAGATAATTTTTAAAACTGTAGGGGCACCTGGGTGGCTCAGTTGATTAAGTGTCCGACTGTGGCTCAGGTCATGATCTCATGGTTCGTGGGTTCGAACCCCATGTCGAGCTCTGTGCTGACAGCTAGCTCAGAGTCTGGATCTTGCTTCAGATTCTGTATCTCCCTCTCTCTGACCTTCCCCTGCTCTCTCTCTCAGAAATAAATAAAACATGAAAAAATTTTTTAAACTGTAAAATAATACTGAAACACCTTGACACCAATACATTTGAACAGTTAGAGGAAATAACAACTTTCTAAAAAAGTATAGTTACCAAAATTTACTGGAGAAAAATATAAGATGTAATGATCCAATTATAATTTAAGAAGTTGAACCAGCTATTAAAATTCTTTTTCCCCAAGTCACTAGGCAAAAATAGTTATAACCTTGACACACAAAATTTGGCAACAAGCATAAAAAGAAAGTATGACCAATTTTGATTATTAACATAGTTATAAAATGAAATGATTTTCTGAATGAAAATTCTAAATGAAATAATATTGAATGGAATTTAGCAGGATTAAAAAACAAATTACCACCAAATACAAGTTGCAGTAGTTTTTACCAGGAATTCAAGGATGGTTCAATAATAGCTTAGAAGATAAAATCCAGATGACTATTTCAATAGATGCTCAAAAAGCATTGTACACCCTAACTAATGCCAGAGAAAAGTTTCCTAGCAGACTAAACATAAAAAGAAACTATTAATTGATAAGAAGTATTACCAGAAGTTTACAGTAAATATCCTTTAATGGCTTAATGGTAAATGTAAGCAGTGTGTTTACTGAAGTAAATAATAAGACAAAAATGCCTGATAGCAACACTTCTACTTAACATTGATTCTAGAGGGGATGGACAATGCAGTAAGGAAAAACAAGTGTAACATGATTGTAAAGGAAGAACAGAATCTCTCTCTCTGCTGATCATATGATCCTTTACACAGAAAATCCAAGCAAATCTACAGAAAAAACAAAACTATTGGCACAAGTAAGAGAATTTGGTAAGTTTCTTGGGCACAAGAGAAGCATTCAAACTTTTCCTAGTATCTCTATGCATTGATATACACGTACATATATAAACACACTCATACACATCTGTACATGTGCACATAAATCTATATAAGTCTATATAATTGTATATATATTATATTGACTATGGTCAACATATATTTGACAATATATGTTATTTGACTACTGAATATATTAAATATGTTTCATTAAATTTATATTACATAAGTTAAATATACATTATATTAAATATATTGAAATAGAATTTATAAATATATATGTAACCTCAATAGATTGAAGTCTTTATTGAAAAATTTCAGTAGTCCTCAGTTTATTAATTAAATGTAATTCCAATAAAAACATGGAACAGGGTTTTCTTTTTCGCTTAAGCTAAAATTTGTATGTAAGATCAGAGGTGTAGCGAGGTCCAGTGGTCAGGAGTGTGGGCTTTGAGCCAATCCTGGCTACATCATATATGTACTAACTGTATGTAAGTTACTTGTCCTCTCTATGCCAAATTTTCCTTATTTGTAAAACAGGGATAATAGTAGTACCTACCTCATGGGGTTTATATCAAGATGACTAGAGGTACTAAATGCCCAGGACTTAGCACATGTCTGGCAGAGGTCCAGCACTCAGTAGTTCTTAGCTGTTAGGCATGCTTCTTTTTATTTCCCTCCAGATAGCTGCACATGGTGATTTTTCTTTTTGTTTTTCAATGGGGCTCAGTCACATTTGACGTTTTTGTTTGATTTCTCTCCTTATGTAACCGGCACAATACACAGGTGTGCACATGGCAGACAAAGGTAAGACCTTGAGAGTTTTCAGGGAGTGTGTTCCAGATAACTCACCCATTAGAAGCTCCTTGTGTTATAAAACAATATGTACCATGTAATTTAAATGCAAGTATAGTGTGTTGTAGAAGGAGCATGGATTTCAACTATGAATCCTAGCTGCAAAAAGTCCTGGCTATTACAACCGGGATATATTAAGACGAATGGTAGTTGTACTTGTGGTGAGCACAGCATAATGTGTAAACTTGTGGAATTACTATGTTGCACGCATAATGTTAACATGCAACAAAAAAGAAAACAAGTCTTGGCTCTGGCCATATGATGGAGGCTCTGGGCCTTCTCTCTAAGCCTCAGTTTCCTCATTTGTAGAAAATGCTTTGAAAATAACATCCACATTGAAGTCTGGTGTGTGTGTCCCCAAAAGCTCAGGTGCCAGTTTTCAGCAGGTGCTCCATAAACTTCCCATGGACCCTCCACCCTCACACTCCTTCCATCCAGCCCTCACTACCTCTCCCCGGGAAACTCCAAGGAATGTGGAGTCTCCCAGATGGACCTGGGCATTGCCTTTCTGGAAAGATGGAGAGGAATTCAAGGGTGGGGACTTCAGAATCCTTGACTAGGAAAACATCATTTAATGACTCACAAGTTAATAGTGCTCCAGAGGTTTAAAGCGCTTTGCTATTTCATCATTGCTTCTTACAACAAACCCATGGAGTGAGCATTACTACCCCATTTTGTGGAAATGGAAACTGAGACTCAGAGAGGTGTAGCAACTTGGCTAAGATCAAACAGGGAGCTGAAAAGAACTCAGGACTTGAATTCAGGCCTTTGGCATCTCATGCTTTTTTTCTGTGTAGGGGCCTGAGTGAATCATCTTGTGCCAAAGCCTCTGCCATGTGGGCATTGGTCCGTCTGCTCTTTGGTCCAGCAGACATCTGGGGTGGAAGCTTTGAGCCACGTTGGCTGCTTGTCAGAGATAATGGATAGGCTGGAATGCTGGGATACAATGGCCATGGCGCTAGGAATGCCTGGCTATTGCCCCAGATGGTAGTCACCCACTGCAACCAGGTTCCTAAAGGAGATGCACACACATGGAGTGAGCATGCCTGAGGGAACTGGAGTTCTTCCCTGCGACTGCATGGCTCCGAGTGCCGTGGCAGACATTTCCAGTGCTCCATCTGCATCCCCACAAACCTTACCACTCCAGCACATGACGCCCCAGCTGTTGACTGCTGGTACCTGCCTCTCTTGGTCTAATGGCTTTCTCTGGTGGCCAGAGCCCCATTCTGCCTGCCAGGCTGAACTGCCTGGGAATTAATGTCTTCTGGGAAAAGCCTTCAATCAAAAGTTTTAGGAGTTGGTGGGTAAAGACCCCAACTCCTTACCCTTTAAGTGGGGTAACTCTGGGCACGTGTTCCACATTGTATTCCAGAATTCTGCAGTGGAGTTAATTTTCCACAGTGGTCATTTACCATTGATTGGCTGTCTTCCTTTTCTCCTGTCACTTCCTGACTCCCCTGTCTGTGTGTCCTGGGATCACTCTCCTATCAACTACTTGCACTAGGATCCTTGTGTCAGGATCTGCTAAACTCAGAGAGGTGAGCTTTTCCCTGGGGTCCTCCATCTTCCACGCCCCAGTCCAGCTTAACACGTCTCACCGCATCTTCACCAGTAAGTCCGATCTTACTGGCTACTAGGAATGCAGAGACAAAGGAGCAGCTATAGCTGGGCTTCTAAATTTTGACCCCCTCTCACTGGCAAATGTGTCCTGGAATCTAAACAGTTTGGAAGCTAACTTCTTCCTGAGTGTGTGTGTGTGTGTGTGTGTGTGTGTGTGTGTGTGTGTGTGTGTAGATAGGAAGGTGGTTCAAAGCTCTGTCTTCCCTAGAGGAGGGCATGAAGCATCCATGCTGTCTTAGCTCTCATGCTAATCACTGGAGGCACCAAGATGAGTGAGCCCTTGTCCCTGCCCTGAAGATCTCATGAAGCAAATACATTATTCTGGTTTGGTGAAAGTGTTCTGTGTGCAGACAGTTATTGGGGCAGCAAATTGAAACACTGAGTTGGAGTCTTGGAGCCAAGTCTTCACTAAAGAGGTGTTACTTGAATTGGGTCTTAAAGGCAGAGTTGGAATTTGTTAGGGTTTTCAAGGTGGACAGAAAAAAGAATAGGATCAATTATACCCAGATCCTTAAAGCCCAGAAGTGACAAATAACATTTCCACTTATGTTCCCTTGGCTAATGTGAGTCATACTATCATATCTAAGTTCAAGAGGAGGGGAAATATAATTCTACAAATGCCTGTAAGAAGAATGAGATGGAATATTAATGATGAGACCTAAGGACTCCCACAGTTGGATATGTAGCTTCTCTGCCATAGTTGTTTCTAAAGTGTTGGCTGTTTTGATTTAAAGGCAAAACATTCCTCGGGTAAAGGGGTCATGGTTGGAGTAGGACTCGTTTCTGTCTGAGATCCCATGGATAAGTGGATGTGCCTTGTGTTAAACAGGTCTTTTCTGTATTTGATGCTCTGACATCTAAGGTCTTGCAGACCCTGGACAGACTGCCCCTTCTAGGATTAGCCAATTCCTAGAGATAGTAAACAGCTCTGCTGTGCCTGTGTTTTTCAAATATACACCAACCAATCCAGAGCCCATACCAGCACCTACCTCCTTTACTGAGCTCTCACACTCCATGCCGCTGACCATCTACTTGCCCTCATCAGCCAGGGCCAGGAATCAAACACGAGGGATAGTCCCTAGGCTGAGAGCCCACTGAAATTATTCGAATTAGCCAGTCCTAAATCTGCTTGGCCTGCCTCCCCTGTTCTTTTCCACGGAAGTTCTTTTCCAGACAGTAAACGCTTCTGTCCACACCTCTCCCCTCTCCCTCTGCCTCCTGGACAATGCACATGCTCCGCCCCCGCTCCATGGCATGGCATGCCCATTCTCTTGGGAGCTGTAACAAACTGTCTTTTCAATGGCAATCATCTCCTGATCTGTTTGCCTCGCTATATCTAGATAATAAAACATATTAAGACATATCTATATTCTGATATCTCAGCTATTTATGATACTAGAAGCTGAGAACAGGAAGATGTACAAGCAGATATTCTGGGTCCTCAACTGGCTTGCTGCAGGCAGGGCATGACCAAGCTGTCCTGAGCCAGCTGGTCACTGGCTAAGACCTGAGACCCCCCTCTCTCAGATTCTGTATGGGGTCAAAAGGAAGAGAGGAAGGCTCAAGCCCCACTCCCATCCTGAGGACAACAAATGAGGCTGGCTATTTCTTTGGTGGAACTGAGTCATCAAGTTCATATCTGATCAACTGCCAACATGAAAGGGCAAGTCCAAGCTTTGGGTCTGCATGGCTTCCTTGCTGGGCTCCCTGCTGGCCTTCCTGGAGACCTCCTTGGTGCTGGCCCTCGCCTTAGGGAAGGGAGAGGGCAAAGGTGACTGACTGTGTTGGTGGTGTCACTGCTGGTAGACCCTTAGAGAAGCCAAATGGCTGTCTGTAGCTGATTCATTGCACATGTCCTCCATACTTTCATGGATGTAGTTCTATAGCTCTGGTTAGAGTTAGTGAGACGAGGCCTGTGGAAATATGAGCATCAGGAAGTGCTCCAGGTGAGATTTCTAGATTTAAGTACTGCTAATTAGTCCTGTTAGTAAGACTGTGATATTGAGCATTCCTCCCTGGACCTTATTCTTATCATCTGCAAAATGGCAACAGTAGTCTTATTTGCTGACCCGAGGACTGCTGTGAAGATTGACCTCCCCACCCCACAGCAGAGGTATCTACAAAAAACAGCAAAACAACATAATGAAATTGAACAAACATAAGATAGTAGCAAGCATTATAATTAATTGTGAAATATTGATAGCTTTCCTTCTGAGATCAGGAATGCCTGTTCTTATTACTTCTTTCCAACATTGTACTGGTAATACTAGCCAGTGCAACAAGGCAAGAAAACGAAATAAAATGTATAGGGATTGAAAAGGAAAGAACTCTTATTTTTACAAATGAAATAGATGTGGTATATTTTTTAAAAAGCCACAGAATCTATAGATAAATTGTTAGCATAAGTGAATTTGGCAATGTTGCTAAATACAAGTGTAGTGTACAAAAATCTATATATGTTCCAGACCTATACTGCCAAGTAATAATTTCTAATGGTTTCTGTACAATTTGAATTTGGGAAGGGCTCAGCTGGATGGTCCAGGGTTTTTCATATGGTTGTAGCCAAACAGTGGATGGAATTGTAACAGTAGGGGGATGATCCAGCTGGAGACTGGAGAGTCATCTTACTCTCTTTTTTAGTCTCAGGGTAGCTGCATATGGATACTCTGTGTGAGTTACTTCAGACTTCTTTAAAGCACAACAGTCTAGGCCTTCTTGCAAAGTGGCTTAGGATTCCAAAAACAAATATCCCAAGAGAGGGAGCCAGGCACAAGTTGTATCAACCTTCAGAACCTAGACTTAGAAGCCATGCATCATTTCTGCCATATTCTGTATGTTAAAAAAATCCAGTAAATGCCTCCTTTTTATACTGGAAAGTTATTAGACCCCATTCCATGGGAAGAGTGAGGGAATTTGTTGACTTGTCTTAAAATTGCCACACTGTACTTGCAACAAACAGAAAAATAAAAAGCCATATAAAGAAACCATTTATAATAGCATCAAAAGTATAAAATACACGGAACTAAATCTAATAAAAGATGTGCAAGATCTCTGCATAGAAAACTACAAAAAAAAAAAAGAAAACTACAAAACATTACTGAGGGAACTTTAAAAAAAACCTAAACAAATGAAGGGACATACCATGTTTATGGATAGCAAGACTTAATACTGAAAATGTCAATTTTCAAGTTGATCTAAAGACTCAATGTGATAGCAACATAGCAATCAAAATCCCAGCAGGATTGTGTGTTTGTGTAAACAGACCAGCTGATTTTTAAATGTCCGTGGAAGTGCAAATGTCAAGGATAGCCAAGGCAGTCCTGAAGATAAGTGTATAGACTTATTCTGTGGGGCACTTATTACAAAGCTACACTAATTCAGTGTGATAATGGCACAAGAAGAGAAAAATAGGCTAATGGAACAGACTCGAGAATTCAGAAACAATCCATGCACACATATGGACAACTTGACTTACAACAAAGTTAACATGGCAGAGAATTGGGAGGAAAGGTGATCTTTTCAATAAATAGTGCTGGGTCAGTTGGATGTCCAGATGGAAAAAAAAAAAAAAAAAAAAAGTAGAGGGGCCAAAGGGAAATTCCTTCTGATGAGATATGGCAGTGCATTTCTAGAAACAATGACTGCTGAAAATTATTTGGAATTTTTTCCTTTCTGAGCAGTAATTTCCCTCTGTTGTTTCCAGACGTTTAGCAAAAGCCTGTTTCCCACACCAATATTAGTGGATCTTTATGGTGACAAATAGTAGTCATAGCTCATGGTCAAGACCAACAAAGCTCAAATAGCCGTTGGGAGCTAGGTTCTAAGCCGGCTCCTGAGCAGGCAACAGGCTCACTCGCTTTTCTCCAAATAGCATCACATGTCCAGCTGCCAGCCAACAATATCATTGTGACCCTGCCTCCTGGCCCTTCCCAACGAGGCATCCCACTGTGTCAGAGCCAGGAACCAGAGGGCAGTGGTGCAGCAGTCAGTAGGGGTGAGGGAGTAGAGACTGTTCCTGTAGACAATTCTTGGTTGAGAAGGGTAGGAGCTACAAACAGGCCAACTGCAGGTGATGTGAAGAGTTAGGGGGCCTTTTTTCTGTGGGAGAGAAGCCTGCTTCCCTCACCTTTCTGCTCTGCCATGGGAACCATCCCATTTCTGTTCTCCTCTGTCTCCAGGAGATCTTGAGGTAGGGGTGGAGGGGTAGATTCTGGACCCCTCTTCAGAACTTCAGTTTCTAGGCCATTTCTGTGCCCCTCCCTCTCCCTATCATTAAAGGGGTCAGGGTCCTTTGCCTTCTCCCAGTTGTCTCAGACCTGGATACTCTGGGGGCAGTGGGCCCATACCCTTGGAGCTCCATTACTGAAGTCACCGTCCTTGCCTCAGTTTCCTCACAGGTAAAGTGAGACCTTAACAGCAGCAACTCCCGGAGCTCTTCTCAGGATCAGTGGGACAAGGAGGGAGGGCATCCTAAGATCAGTTGCAGGCGCTGGACCACGGTCCCCTGGGCAAGGCAGCACCCATCTTCGAAAGTGTACCTGTCACCGCCTTCCTCCCCCGCCCCCACGCGCTAAATACTGAGGGTGGGCAGTGTCCCACTTCTGGGGAGGGGTGTCAACCCGGCTTCTCCCTCCCCTCACCCTTGGTGGCGGAAGGCGGGACAGGAAAGGGCCGTCTGGACAGGCGCGCAGGGCCCCCCGGACTCCCCGGGGTGCAGGGCCGGGCGGGGAACCCGGCGGCGGCCTGGCCCGAAGGAGAGACCCCCTCCCCTGGGCCCGGGCCCCCGGCCCTCCGCGGCGCCCGAGGCCGGAACAATAGCGCGCGCGGGCGGGGCGGGGGCGGGGGCGGGCGCTCCGCCGGGCCCCCCCCGGCCCGCCCCCGCGCTCGCACACCCGCTCGCACACTGGCTCCCACCCGCCGCCCGCCCAGGCACTGCCCGCGGGAGCCGCCGCCGCCGCCGCCGCGCCCGCCATGGACGTCCGCCTGTACCCCTCGGCGCCCGCGGTGGGCGCGCGGCCTGGGGCCGAGCCGGCCGGCCTGGCGCCGCTGGACTATTACCACTGCGGCAAGGTAGGCGGGGGCCGGGGGTGGGCGCCGAGCGGGCGCGGCCTGCCCGCGCCTTCGGACCCCGCGCCACGGCCGGCGCGTCCCGGGCTGGAGCGCGGGGCAGGAGGCACCTGGCGGCCCGGGACCGGGCTCTGTCGGAGACCCGCGGGGGGAGGTGCCGGCGGTGCCAGCGGGCAGGGGACCCGCACACAGCCGCCGCGCCGACGGGCACATGCCGCTCACACCGATACCTTCGCCGTTACACTCCGGCCCCGAGTTATTCCGTTCACAGGCAGAAGTCACCTCGACAGTCACTCACACGATGACACAGTGACACTCACGCTCTCCCACGTCCCCCTGACAGCCACACGCTCTTTCCCAGGCCGACACACGGTGACCCACTGTCACACACACAGGCAGCCATGCACCTACTTGTACACTGTCTTCCCGTCCCACACAAGTCACTCGAACAGTCGTTTATACACAATGACATGCAGTCACTCGCCCACGCACACTGTCACATCGACACACGCAAGTCACCCATCCACACAGCACGATGCCGCTCACTCCGTTACATGCCCCCAGTCGCCTGTCACACCCAGTCACAACTGGGGACAGGCACACAAAGAAGTTGCTCCGACAGTCACACGCTCACACTCACAAGGACTCACACGGGCGCGCACTGTCACGCACAGCCACCCATGTACGGTGAACCCGAGACACACTAACCGCCTGGCGGCCACACAGCGACACGCGGTCACACTCGACCTCCGCGCCGCCCCAGCCCTCACCCCGGTCCCCAACTCGCGCGTCGGGGCTTTAACTTGCCCGCGCCCAGGCACACTAATTGGCCGTTCAGTAATTGGCCGTCACTCGCCCGGCGGGGCCCTGGGATTCCGAGTTGGCAGTGGCCAATCGAGGCCTGTCGCCTCCCGGGGACGGCGGTGAGCGGCCCCCACCCCCCAAGGCTGGGGCTGCGGTGACGGACAGCCGCCCCCACCCCCGGCCTTTTCCGAGAGGGCCGCCGCTGCCCCCGGCCGGGCCCCCGCTCTGCTGTCCCGGCGCGTCCTCCCGATGGAAGCTCGCGGGCCCGCCTCCCCGACCCGGCTCCCCAGGCCGAGGCCGGCCGGGGACGCTGAGGTGCCGCGGCGCCGTGCGCGTCTCCCCGCTGGCCGGGGAGGGAACTTTCAAACTTAGTTAGCAGGCCGGACGGTCGGTGCGTCCGGCGGTCGGCGCGTCGGTCCGGGGCCGGTCGGAGCCCGGAGCGGCTTTTCGTCACTCGGAGCCCGGATTGAACGGCGCGCGTGGGTCTCCCCGCGGCCCTGCCGCAGACGCACCAGCCCCGCGGCGCTGCGTGGTGAGTGCGCGTCGGGTGGTCGGCTGGGTGGCCCTCCGGGGGTCTCGGCCTCCCCCTATGCGCCCTGAGCTTCTAGCCCAGCCCCTTGCTGCGCGGGTGCTGCTGAAAGGGGGCGTCCCCGCGCGGACCGCGGGGCCTGCGGGCTGGGCCTCGCCGGGTGCGTCCTCAGGCGCTGGCTAGCGGCTTCTAGGGCTGCAGCGCAAAGCCCTCCGCAGTTCGCCCCGGGGTGGGGAGTGGGGTCCTGGGCCACCAGGGCCTGGGAGGCATGGGGACGAGGTGGGCGAGAAGTGAGGCCTCCCAGGGGGTGGGTGTGATTATCTTTTGTCCGGCGACCGGCAAAGTTAGAAGCCGAAGAGGGGGATGGTGTCCTTAAGAGAAGACCGGTTCTGGGCTATTTCCAGTCAGATGGAGGGAAAAATAATTACAAGTAGCAAGGAGAGTCTTGAGGGAGAAGAATACGGCTGGATGAGGGGGCAGTTGGTCTGCCTTCTGCCCGTGGCTTTGTTACTTTTTTAAATATTAAGTTGGCAAGGTTCCAGTCTATGGTTTCAGGGTGTGCGTGGGGATCCGGGATCTGTGCCTCAAAGTCTGGAGGGGTGGGTGGCCGTTAGCCCGGCGTACTCCTTTTTGGGGTGGTGTTTCTGTAAATCCCGCCAGAGTGGGGTGGCCCCATATGTGGGCCTTTGGGGGGCCTTTCCGCACTCAGTTGAGGCCCCTGCTTTATTCCGATACTCTACAAAGCTGTGACTCGGCACCAAGACCCAGTGTGAAACCCGGTCAGGGAGGGAACCGCTCAGGGAATGAAAAGCCTGGGTGGTTCTGGTTCCTAAAGTCTGTGATCTAGGACCCCTGGCCCAGAGCTGAGGGTATGTCCAGTTAGAGGAGGGTGGCAGCTGGGCCACCAGGGTAGGTGAGAGAAAGGTCTAACCTTGCACTTGGATGTGAGACCAGTGCTTCCAAGGGGAAGTCACTTGTCTCAGCTGAAGTTGGGTCAAATGCCTGTTGGTAGCAGATCCCGAGCCGGCAGTCACCTTTAGTGCTGGTGGTTTGAAGGTGGAGCACATTGTGACCAGGATCTGATGGCGAGGAACTCCATTCTTATGGCTGATCACTATCAGAACTAGAGGAGAAACTGAGGCTCAAGGCACAGCCATGACCACACTTGGAGCCTGTGAATTGGGCTGCAGAACCAGGACACAGCTTGCACACCGGGAGCTTGGCCTGAGAAACACAAGGGCAAGCATTTGCCCAAGTGATGCTTGATAACTATGGGACAGCTGACCTGGAAGGGCCCTTGGCGACTGTTCCCTTGGTGACTGTCCCCTTAGTGATCCTCTACACAGAGATTCCAGCCACTTTAAGCCAAAGTCATGTGCACTGGCTGTTCTTTTGGCATCTTTTGTTTGAGAAAATACATAATGGCAAAAGCTGCTATGGTTTCATTTTTGCTTCGAAATAGATGTTATTTTATTAATCACAGTAATATTAGCATGCATTTGAAAAATAGCTTACCAGATAGGAGGCAGGCACATTACTCATTTCATGTAGTAACTGTGCCTGGTGAGCATAGCGGCTTGTGGCCCTGTGGCTCCCAGGATCTGTGGCCCCATGTTGAGAACCACTGATCTTCTCCTTCTTCCCTGCTTCACGGAGGGGCAACTGAGTCACAGAGTAGTATACTCCCAGGTCACACAGCAAGTGAAGGGCAGAGACAAGGCTTGGGCCCAAGTTTCTCGACTCCCAGCTGGACACTTCTGTGGCCCTCAAGTCACTGCCGTGGTCGAGGGGTGGGGAGCGCAGTGTGACATCCTCATAGGGTACCACCCCTGAAGTCCCTTCATTCTGATTTTGGCACTTTACCAGGCTGAGAGCAGGTTGAGTAGGGCTCCCCACTCAACTATGGCAGACTAGTATAAACAGGCCATTGGAATTTGGCAAACTTGGGTTCAAATCTCCAGTTGTGGCTTTGTGACCTAGGGCACATGATTTGTAGTTCACTTTTTTTTTTTTTTACTGAGGTATGATTGACATAAAATGAATGCAGATTTTAAGTGTGCAGTTCCAAAAGTTTTGACAAATGTAAACACTTGTGTAACCACAATCCCAATCCCCATAAAAGCACATTTTCCATGCCCCAGAAAGTTCCCCTATGTTCCTTTCCAGTCTATATTCTTCATCTCCACCTCTATAGGAAATGACTTATCTGATTTCTGTTATCAACGCTTTATTTAAGTTCAGTTTAAGTGTACTAAGTATGTTTAAGTTCTAGAATTTCACGGGCAGCATATACAGTTTTGCATCTGGTTTCCCTTAGCTTGACATGGTGTCAAGATTCATCTGTGTTGTGTATATCCAGAGTTGTGTTTTATTGCTAAGAAATATTACTTTGTTCAAATACAGCTCAATTGGTTTATCTTTTTACCTGCCAATGGATGCTTGGCTTTGTTTCCGGGTTGGGGCTGTGATAAAACCTCTGTGAACGTTTTTATACCAGAGAATTTGCACATCCAGTGAACTCCAGGGTGATGCTGCTGGCGGTCCAGCGACCACACTTCATGTAGCAGTGGTTTGGTTGTGTACAGGTTTCTGCGGGCTCCCAGCACCTGGCACCATGCCTCACCCATAACTACTCAGGAAGTATGTGTTGGTGGGTGAGTGATGCAACTCCCCACCCACACAGCCCCAGGCACAGCATCTTGTATCTTGATGGGGATAAACACAAACTCGGCTAGTGAATCACTGGGAGTCTCCTTGGGATGAAAATCCATGAAGTGGGGGTTGCTGTTTCCACCTCACCCGTACTTGAGGTTTGTTAGGCCTGCTCCGCGTTTCTGGTGGGTGAGGTCCCCACTGCAGGGGCACAAGTGGCTGTGAGCCAGGTGAGCTCTGGGCCAGGTGAGCTCTGAGCAGAGATGGCTGGTCCTGGAGACTCTGGAGGATGTTAGGAAGCTCTTCTACTTTTCATCTAAATGATGAAAAAAATCCAGGGCAGAGCAAGGGCCAAGACTTTTTTGGCTGACTGGTCATTCCTAGAAGAGTTTACCCAAATAGGCCCAGAAGACAGAGCCCAGCACAGAGAGCAGCCGGGAAGCCTGAAGAGCAGCTGAGACTATGCATACAGGACAGGACCCTACACCCTCATCCCAAGAATTCCTCTGAAGGACTGCCAGCCCCATGTGATTCTACCAGCTATTTTGCTTCTATGATACCCTACAGCTAGCCTCACTCAAGATATGAAGGCAGTGTAAGTTCTGGAGCCCAGCAGAACTGGGTTTGAATGCTGCCTTCACCATCATCAGCACAGACCAGTTATTTAAGTTCCCTGTTCTTCAATCTCCTCATCTGCAAAATGGGCACAGCAACACCTCCCCCATGGGGTTGCCTTGAGTTTGGAGATCATGCATATACAGCATGTGGCCCCAGCAGGAAATGCTTTCATTTCTATTCATAAAGAGCTGCACAGTTGAAAGTTAAAATGCTGGAGGAACCTGTTTCAACACTAGATGCTGGAGGACTGACCATCCCAGCTGCTGCAGGGAAGGGTCTTCCTAATGTCCGGTGTTTCCATACCTGTGTCTCTCGATCTGATTTTTCCTACCTCTGGTTTGAAGCCATCTTTCACTGGACTGTTCAGCATAATGAATTGACAAGGAGCTGCTCATTTCCTTGGCATCTGTTTCCTCCTTGAGTCAGTGTGGGAGGGGAGCTGGATTCATCAGGGAGGGAAGACTGGTTCAAATTGCAGCTGTACAGTTCTCTGGAGTGGGCTGGTGACCTTGTGCACATTATTTAATCATCCCAGGTCTCAGTTTTCTCATCTGTACAAGGGGGTCAGTAATGCCTTCCTCATACTGTTGCTATGAAGCTCACATTAAAGAGACAGATGGGGAAGTTCCTTAGCCTCAGCACTGTTGGCACTTTGCACCAGATAATTGCTTGTTTGGGGGGCTGTCCTGTGCATTGTAGGATGGGCAGTAGCGTCCCTGGCCTCCGCTGACAAGGTGCCAGTAACCCCTCCTCCCTAGTCATGATAGCCAAAAATGTCCCCACACTTTGCCAAGTATCTCCTGGGGAGCAAAACCACACCTGCTTAAGAACCATTGTCCTGGAAAATGTGACGCAGGTAAACTAGAGAGTGATGGGGATGAGAGTGACAGAGCTTTAGAGCTTGTGCTTTCTGTTCAATATTTTAGTCCTGTGTCTTCCTGTCAGTAAATTCTGTGTCCACGTGGTTGGCAGTCATCCTATTTACATGGACCAAAAACCTGCATAGCGATTTTTCAGTGTGGTTTGGGAGCAGCAATAAACACATATGGTAAGTAATTATTAACTTAATGAGTCGTGGTAAATTGTAATTTTATCTCTTAGTGAAAACATGCTGTATAACACAGGATAATAAATTTTGATCAATTATCCTGATGCTTAAACTTGCTACTGTGTAACAACAAACTTCTGGTCCTGCTAGAATGAGCAACAGGACTGTGGTTTTTCACTATGTAGTTACCCGTTCACTGCTGAGCTTCTCAGATGTTCAGCAGGTTTTTATTGAGTGCCTACTGTGTGCCGGGGGGATCCAGCCCTGTCTTGAAAGCTCAGCCACTCAAAGGGAAACTTTCATTTACTAGATGAAAGGCTGTGTGTGTTTGTAACATGGCTCAAAATGCAGAGTCATAATTAAATATATAATGGTGGATGTGGCCGGGGTGTGGGAAGGCCTCACACAGCGGAGTCTTACAGGAAATGCCAGGTGGGCTACGTGGGGGCACGTAGAGTCTTGGAATGGTGGTGTCCTGGGCAGAGGAGGGAGCTATTATTACAAGGGGGCCTGGAGGGTGATGTGGGGATCCAGTCAACCTAAGGCAGGGAGACCTGCCTACAGAGGAGCTGAGACACCAGCAGAGATTGTCATAAAGAGTGTCACATTCCGGCTGGTTGGGTTTTATTTTTTTATTTTTATTTTTTTTTAAATTTATTTCTAGGAGAGAGAGAGAGAGAGACAGCGTGAGCAGGGGAGGGCCGGAGAGAGAGGGAGTCACAGACTGAAACAGGCTCCAGGCTCTGAGCTGGCAGTTAGCACAGAGCCCGACGCGGGGCTCGAACCCACGAACCGCGAGATCATGACCTGAGCGAAAGTCGGACGCTTAACCGACTAAGCCACCCGGGCGCCCCCGGCTGGTTGGGTTTTAGGTAGAGATGTGCCTTGGAGCCAGAGGTGTGGAGCAGAACGTGGAACACTTGACGTTGCTGGATCAATCTGTTAGCAGCAGCCGTCCCTTGGTCTTCTGCTGATGGAAAAGTTTAATGACTCGTGTTTCACTTCACCCAGTAGCCAGAGAGGCTCTGCTTCTCAAACTTTAGTGCAACGGAATCCCCTGGACAGAGGGCAGTTGAAACACAGATTGCTAGGTGTTGCTCTGAGAAGTACGGCCTCAGGAGGTCTGGGGAGAGGCTGAAAGTGTGCAGCGCTGACAAGTGATGCTGACGTTGTTGAGGACATATTGTTGGGCTGGGCTACGTGGCCTTGGCTCAGACACACTCAGGTATCCCAGAGACCCCTGCTTTCTTTAGGCCCTCTATAGGTTATGGGGAGAGTCTCCTTCACCTTGGGAGAATCTTATGTTGTACTCCTTGGAAACAGACTCTGAGATGGAGAGTTGCCTGTGGAAAGTTTATTTGGGGGGAAGTTCCCAGGAAGTGTACCTGTAAGGGAGTAAGGGAAGCATGATTGTGTGGAGGGAGAAGCTGGCCTGGAGCATAGTCACTGATCTGGGCTGGCATTGTAGCGTTGTCTCAGACCGGGGCAAGGGGGCTGCCCATGTCTTTGGTTCTTGCAACATCCGGTCATTAGCTGCAGGGCGTCTCCTTGGCCCAGGTAGCTCCCTATGGCAGAGAGGTTCCCAGTGGGGGCTACAGCTGGGACATCCCCGTCAGCTGGGGGTGATGCATAGAAAGGGGAGCACCACAGTGGCTGTTTCAGGGAGATGCACGGAAGGGAGAACACTCACCCTCCTCTTGGTTCCCAGGACATCAAGGGCCAGCATGTTGATGAGTTTTAGAGACTTTTAGTGACTTCACTTGCTGAAAATTCTTCCTTATCTCATGATGAGAGTGAGAACTGTAGGATAATTGCTTCTTAGGTCTGAGTGAAGAAAAATGATAATTAATGGAATTTTCTGGGGCCCATGGAGATTCTATAACTGAGATGTCATGTACTTTCCAGTGTAGTGGGGAGGACTCCACACTGATTTCTGAGAAACTTCTGGGCCATGCCTGAGGGAGTCGGTTCTGGGCAGGGGACGATGGCTTTCCCCTTGGGCTGGAGTCCTGTCACAGCTTCAATAAGAGGCTCTTCACCTGGCCCCTGCCTCAGTGTTGGCCCTTGTCCATGGCTATCCCCATTGTCTTCACCTTCTCTGAACTCCCAGGAAGCTCAGAGGTAAATCTGTCCTTTATCATCTGTAGGTCATCTGTAGCTGTAACATAGGACGTAACACATGCTTGTTAACTCCCAATTTCATTTTGCTCTTGTCATTTTCCCACTTGATCCGGAGTCCCACCATCTTTTTTTTTTTTTTTTTACAAATAGTTTATTGTCAAATTAGTTTCCACATAACACCCAGTGCTCATCCCCACAAGTGTCCTCCTCCATGCCCATCCCTCCTCCCCACATCCATCAGTCCTCAGTTTTTGTCAGCATTCAAGAGTCTCTCATGGTTTGCCTCTCTCCCTTTCCCCCACCATTTCCGCCCTTCTTCTCCCCCTTGGTCCTCTGTTAAGTTCCTCCTAATCCTCCTGTACGTGCACACATATGATATTTGTCCTTCTCTGCCTGACTTATTTCGCTCAGCATAACACCCTCAAGGTCCATCCATGTTGCTACACATGGCCAGATTTCATTGTTTCTCATTGCCATGGAGTAGTCCATGGTATAGATAAACCACATCTTCTTGATCCATTCATCTGTTGATGGACACTTAGGCTCTTTCCAGGTTTTAGCTATTGTGGAGAGTGCTGCTATGAACATTGGGGTACATGTGCTCCTATGCATCAACATTTCTGTATCCCTTGGGTAAATTCCTAGCAGTGCTATTGCTGGGTCATAGGGGAGTTCTATTGTTAGTTTCCTTAGGCACCTCCACACTGTTTTCCAGAGGGGCTGTACCAGTTTACATTCCCACCAACAGTGTAGGAGGGTGCCCGTTTCTCCACATCCTCGCCAGCATCTAGAGTTCTCTGATTGGCTCATTTTAGCCACTCTGACTGGCGTGAGGTGGTATCTCAGTGTCCCACCATCTTTTTTAAAACATTTGTTTTTGTTCTTTGTAAGATACACAGAATATAGTAGAATATAAAGGAAAACACAGGGGCCCTGCTCATTCGCATCCCCTTTCCCCACTGCCTTCTCTGCCCCACTCCCTAGGGCTAACCCCCAAGGGTATTGGGTGGAGGTACTTCTAATCATGGCTATTCTTCAGTTCACTTCTAATAAGTTCATTGTCTCTATTTCTGTAATCACTTTTTCATTTCCCAGAATTTTGTATTATTTCTTGATTGATCTTGTATCAGAGAATCCCATTCCTTTTTTAAAATGGATATATGAATATCTTGAGTCTTTTTGAAGATTATAGTAGTTATTTTTTTTCAAGTTATCTTCTGTTTCCTGCATTAACTCTGTTTTCTTGGTGGTTAGTTCTTCTGTTCACTTTAGGCCTCTTTGTATGCCGATCAGGGCAGATCTCTCATTTAACTGGAATTCTCCTCCCTGGCTTCACTTTGGAGGCCGATCCTACAGGCAGCTTCTGCGACGTCTACGGCTAACACAAAGGTCCAGGCACATCCCCGGTCCATTCAGCTTCTCTCTGGGGGTTTTCTGGGGTTCAGTTAGGGTAGTAGTTTTCCCAGAGAACTGTGTTGGCATGCTGGTACCTGGGAGCAGGTAGGCTGCATCGTCAGTCTGACTTCTTACTGCCTGGCACTCTTGGTGTTTCTTCTGATCCCCAAACCTTTCTTGTGTTCTTACCGGCACTCTTTGGAGTTATTCCACTTTAATCCATCTATCTGTCTGAATCATGAATGTGTATGTGTGTTTATATAAGAATTATGAATATATGTGTTATATGTGTGTGCATCTTTTTTCTCTATTCTAGTATTGTTTACAAGAGAGGCAGAAGGTGTGTGTTCCATCTGCCATCTTGAACAAAAAGGCCCCTCTCACTGATTTTTATTTTTTAAATTTTGTGCTATCTTATGGAGAGAAGTAGGATAGACATAAGAGCAAAATTTATTCGCTGAGCATTTACCCATCGTAGGCTCATTCTCGTACCGTCTCATTAAGCCTTCATAAGAACTTTATGTCCCCATTTGTAGGTGACAAAACTGAGGTCCCAGTAGGTTGCGTTACAAAAGGCAGCAGAGGAGCTGGTTGGAAGAGCTGGAGCAGAGAGTGTGTTCTCTTTCCTCCTCTCCCCTGTAGCCTCCAAGGTGCTGGGTGGTGCTCCTGCCCTCTGCAGGGATGGAAGAGAGGGTCAGCTTGCCCCTTGGTTTTACTGTTGACGCCTTGGCTCTCCTGGGGGCCAGGGGATTCCCAGCTGGGCCTTCTGCCTTGGTTTTCAACTTCAAACATCACTCGGTAATAGAATGACTTCATATTACAGCTAATTAAAACATGCTTATCTTGAAGTTGGGCCTCATTTTCAGGAATGATTTAGAAACTTGTTGGAAATGAATCCAACTCAGTAGTATAACCCAGGGTCAATCTCATGCATAAATTTTATTGTTCCATTTTGCTGTGTTTTGACTTGAACTGAACTTGATAATGTAGAGTATGGACCCTGGGCCTTTTATTGCACATTTATTTTGCAGATATTTACTGAGTGCCTCGTGGGTGGTATCTACATTATTTAAGGAGGTCCTTTCACCCCAACCCCCATGCTTTTTTTCTATTCTATTCTATTCTACTCATTCACCTGAAGTGTAAGTTAATTGTTTTGCAAAACCAGATAGTGGATTCAAATGTGACTTTGAGTTCAACGGAAGTGCCTGGCTTCCTATCCTGCTGCTTGCAAGCTGTGTGACTTTGTACCTGTCACTTAACTTCTCTGATCTCCGGTGTTCTTACATAACCACACTTGCATCTCAAGTTTGTGGTGAGGCCTCTGGGAGGTCATGTAAATCATGATCTCCCTCATGATTTACATGGCCTTCCTCATTCCCTCTGCCTAGTCCCATTCAGGTCATCTGGGCCCTCCATAGGACAGCGAACATAGGCTCCATCCCAGGTTTTTTTTGTCTTTTATAAATGATACAGTTTCAGGAGTTTCCAGTTCAGAATAGGTGTAGTGGTGGTTTTGGTTGGGATGGTTTCCTTTCTCTCCATATCAGTTCCCTTATTTCTTGATGTATATCCCAGAGGGACTCTAGAAGGTTCAATTAAACATTCAGACTCAGAAGACGCACATGGGCGACACTTGGTCCCTGTCTCCTGAAGGAGTCACCTGCCCACAGCACCCAGGATGTGTCCCTCTTCTGCAGGAGCAATGCTAGGCCACAGTCTCTGCCTTAGTCCATGGAGGTGGTCGCCAGCTCTTCTCTTGCCTACCTTCCCCCACTCCCAGGTTTTAGTTTAGGTGCCTCTCATTCTCTTAGGGAATGAGACCCACAATGGGTAGATTTGGAAGTCACTCTGGCTTACAAGCCTTATTCCCCATATCTCTTTTAGCAATTCTATCTCCTTCATTTCAAGGGTTTTTTGCAAGGGACATGTCAGTTATAAGAGTCACTGCACTCAGGAAAATCTAAAGTTTGGTTTTGTTATTAGATATTTATAATTTATTTATAGTTACTTCCACTGCAGGTACAGCTTATCAGTCAGGGGTCATTTTTACCATAAGCAGAGTTGCCTAGTAACATAGTTAACATCCTACCTTCATCAGGTTTCCAGGGGAGTTATGCCAGATGGTTAACAAAGGTGAAATTTTCTTGCAGAAGGGAAAAGGATTTGCTTAGTCCTGTCCCCCCCACACATCATCCTGTTTTCCCCAGAGAAGTAGTGTTCTTGGCATCTCTTATGAGGCCATGAATGAAGTCCTCAGTGTGGCTGTGACATATTCCACACTTGTTTATGTCTTCTGATTGATCTGTATAAGACACAGACATAAACTCTGGCTAAGAGAGATCTTGTGGAGTCATATTGGCTTGGGATCAAATCCTGGCTTTGCAACTTATTAAGAGTGCATTCATGCATTTGGCCCTGCAAAGAACATTCACTGACTGCTGTCTGCAGGCTTTGAGGTCGATGCTAGGTAGGAACAGGTGTTTCAGACTTGGTCCTTACTTTTAAGGAGCCAGAGTCCTATTAGAGAAATAGGCAAAAATAAGCAATTCCAAATGGGTGTGGGATGACCAGGCCAGGCTGAAGTAGTCAGGGAAGTCGTCCCAAAGGAGGGGAACATCCGGTCTCTGCTTGAAGGTGAATTGGTCAGGTGAAGAAGATTGAGAAAAGCATTTCAGATAGAAGGAACAGCATTTATAAAGGCGTAGCAGGGAATGAGAGTGTCAAGAGATAAAGCTTGAGAGGGGAGCAAGGACATTTGGAAAGCTACTTAATACCTCAGAGCCTCAGTTTCCTCATCTGGAAAACATTTTGGGAGGGAGTAAATTCCTGTTTATGAAATTAACTGAGATAATAATATCTGCTCAAGCACCCAGAATAGTTAATTCTATTTCCCTTTCCAAATCTGTCTGTGGATGCCCAAGAGCCAAACTTTGGCTTTAAATGAGAGATGTGAGATGAGGAGAAACAGAAAACAACTTGGAGGGCTTGGCCACCCACCTGTGCAATGCAAGCTTTTCCTCCAGTGACTCTTCTGTTCGTTGTCTTACCTCTTTTTTGGATGAAGCACTAAATGTTTGCACTCTGTCTCAGATTATGTCTTACAATATCAGTGAAGCACATAATTGTGTTTTCCTAATGGCTCGACATTAACAATAAGCCACGACCCTGTTGAGGCGTTCTCTGGGACAATTTTCCATCTGCCAACAGCCTTGTGCCCGTCTGATGCTCTGTCAACACATCCTGTCATTTGCTGCCTTGTCTTGCTTTTCTGAAAGGCGGCCACCTCCCCCATGCCAGCTGGGGATGCTTAGCTTTTGGGGACATTTACTCTTTAGTGACCACAAGTCACATCAGGATACGCGGAGGAGCTGTCCTGGCCATGATCAAGATCTTTCTGATGTGTAAATTGGATGCTGTCGTTTCTCTGGGTGAAACCACTCTCCGGCTCTCTGTTGTAGCTTGGTGAACTCTTAACCAGCCAAAATCAGACCTCTGCTTAAAACCTTCCAGTGGCTCCCCCTGGTGTGTAGATAACCTTTTTTGGGCCCATAAATCCTGGTGTGATCTAGCCCCTGCCTGCTTTTCCAGCCTTAGCCCCCGCTGCTCTGTCTGAGGCACTGGGCTTTGTGCCAGGGATATGGTGGTGAGCAAAGCCAACTTCCCCCTGGTTGACCTCATTCTAGCCACCCTGGCCTTCTTGCGTCCAGCCCCCTCATTCCTCCAGGCTCCCCCACCATGCTCTCTTTAGCTTTGCACATGCTATTCCCTTTGCCTGGAATGTTCTTGCTTTCACTGTTCACATGGCTGGCTCTTACTCATTTTTCTTAGCCTTTTCATCAACTCTGACCTTCTAATCACCACGGTTATCCCATTATTCTCCATCACAGCCTGTAGTGTATTTTTTCCCCATCACAAGATGTATTTATGAGATTACTTGAGTGTCTCTTCCACCTTTCAGACCACTGGGGGTCATGTTTGTTTTCTTTACCACTGAGTCCCCAGCACCTCAGTCTGGTGTCTGCTCTAGAGTAGGTGCTCAGTAAAAAGTTGTTGAAAGAATGAATGAATCAGTGTGGAGGTTATATTTTCTAGAGATGGCCGCTATAACATAGCCTAGGCTGTGTTTCCAAGAATAAATCACTCACTGTCTCTGGGCCTTACTTGTCTTATGCATACATTGTTGTCAGAAGAATTAAACATAAAAATGTGAGAGGTAGTATCTGGGGTCTGCAAGTTTTTTTTTTTTTTAAGCTATCTATCTATCTATCTATCTATCTATCTATCTATCTATCTATTTAAGTAATCTCTACACCCAACATTGTGTTCGAACTCATGCTCTGACATCAAGAGTCACATACTCTTCCGACTGAGCCACCCAGGCAACCCGGCCTGCAAATGTTAATAAATATGAGTTCCCACTGTTACAACATCCCACCCTCCCCTGCAGCTGAGCCCAAGACAGAAAGTTGAAATGTAAGTCAAGAGGGCTGATGTTTAAAACCCTCTGGATTTTAATCAGTGCTTGGCTCTCTGGGGCAAGGGCTGGCAGACCTCAGCCCCGTTTTGTCCACCTCCTGTCTCTCTGCCGGTGGTGACCTTGCCACTTTCAAGGGGGAGGTACCACTCCTTGTTGCCTGGGTTGGGGTATCTGGGGCATGGCGGGCCTGGCCTTCAGAGATAACACAGTCTCCAGCTTGTGGGAATGTTTCTGTTGAGCAAGCAGGAGTTTTGGGTGACTTCTCTCCTGAAGGGATCACCTCCTTCTTATTAAACTATAAATTATGAAGATTACATTACCTGCCAAAACGTTTAGGAAATGGGGGTGGGAGGAGATCCCCTGCCATGACCCCACCATGCAGACTGAAGAGCAGCGTTTATGTGGGTCCTTTTCTTTCTGAATATTCAATGCAGACTGTTCTGCCCCACCCGGGTCCCCCAGGAGCCCTTTACCTGTCTTGTCTTTTCTCTTTTCATGAATCACAATTTGTCTGTTTATTGTGTTTCTTGTTTATGTCCCACCCGCACTGCTAGACTGTCAGCTTCACAAGGGCAGGGGTCTGTGGGAGCAGTTCTGACTGCCGTGCCTCTGGTTTGGGCATTCCCCCCCTGCCTGGCAAACTCCTGCCCATGTGTCTTTTAAGTTTCTTCTCAAGGGCCACCCCTTCTGAGAGAGGTCTTTGCTGCTGTCCTCTGGGCCGCTATCATTGCCTCTCCAGCACCTGGGACACCTTAGGCTCCCTGAGAGATGGGACGCTCTCTGTCCCCAGGACATGGGGCCTTGAAGGCCATGTCCAGAAGCTTGGACTTTGTCTCAAGGGTGGTGGGAGCTGAGGTAGATTGCATTTTAGAAGAATCTTGGCGGCTGCCATCCAGGGAAAACATGGGATGGGGGCAAGAGTGGATGCCGTGATTACTGTTGCTTAGGAGAGACTCGATGACGGCTTACTGCACTGTCCAACATGATAGCCACTGGCCACATGTGGCTATTTAAATTTAATATCAAATCAACTCAAATTCCTCCATCACACTAGCGCTCTGTAGCCACTGGGCTGTGCAGATACGGAATGTTCCCACCATAGCAGCAAGACCCAGGCTGTTGGCTGTGGGCCAAAGTAGAACCCAAAGTGAACATTTTTTATGGCTCTTGATTTGGGTTGTCCTGTCATTTTCCAGAAGAGTCATACACATTCCCTAGCAGCACGAGAAAGTGCACATTTTGTCACACCATCCTGATGCGGTTTATTGTCTTTCGAAGAACCTTCGATTGTGTATATGCCCCTTGTCAAATCCGCCTTCACTTAGGGTGTAACATGTGGACCGTGAGGTCTTTGTGATCAGGGAATTATATGTATATTAATGCAGATTTCAATAAAAAGAGTTATGTTTGCCATTGTGGTACGGTCTGATGCTGTTTAAATGCCTTTGGTAATATCTTCAATCAGATGGCAAATAGAAAACAGGAAAGTTAGTAATAAAAAATGAATTAGGACGATTAGCAAAAGGTGAGCTGCTTCCCTCCTCAGGCAACAGGCAGAGTTGACGGAGCTTTGCAGGGTGTTCCTGTCCAAACACACGTCTGGATTATTGCAGCCTCCAGGGCCGGCCCTGGGGTCCGCTCGGCACATAGGACTTGGTTATTGCCTTTAGTTTTGCAAAGGTCATGGACAACCCCTTAGAGGACCTCTGAGGGGCTCACACCAGGATGAGGGGCTCATACCCTGGGGTGGCTGGATGGGGCCTCTGAAGAGGGGTTTCTGACTCAGGGCAGGGCAGGAATTTTCTTCTTCCAGGGCAGAGACATCTATGGCCTGGTTCTGCCTCTTACCCACCAGGGCCCTGGAGAATCCTAACCTCCCCTCTTTCTAGCATCTTCTGCAGGGCTGCCCTTGGGGAATCTTTCTTAGCCATCTGGTGTTAGGGGTGCGGTCTCCTCAAGAAGGGGTAGAGGCAAAGGTTTTAACTGATCAAGTAAAACTGGACTAGTTCCAAAGAAGAACAATATTCTGGTGAGCAGGTAAGATGTGTGGGGTTGGAGCTCAAGCCAGAAGGACATGGAGCTTGCGCCTTGGTGATGTTGGAGCTCATACTCACAGAGGGTGGGCCATGGAGGTGACACACTGGTGTGCAGGGTGGTTATGTCCACACTCACCTCCACAGTCAATAATCAGGGTTGGGTAATGCCCACAGTAGCTGTATATTTGCAGTAACAGATGGGCATGTTTTGTTATACCATGTTTGCTGGACGGTCCCTGCGGCTGGCTGGTGACTACCTACCTTAAACCAGAGCTTCTCAAAGGTTAATGTGCATATAGATCACATAGGGTCTTGTTAAAGTGCAGATCCTGATTTGGTAGACCTGGAGTGGGGCCAGAGGTTTTGCGGGTCTTAACAGGGTCCAGAAGATGCTGGGCTGCTGGTCAGTGGACCACAGTTTGAGAATCAAGGCCTTTGTGTCAGGCTGAGCTCCCAAGAAGCAGAGCCCGAGACAAGGATGCTTGTCAAAGAGATGCAGCCGTGTGCTCTCCTGAGAAGCGGGTGGGGGCCCAGGACAAGCCTGGGGGAGGAGGTGAGCGAGGGAGTGGTCCTGGCTGCAGACCTGCTTCAGCCTGATCGCACGGGGGATCCTGGAGCAAGAGTGGCACCACACAGCTGGTCCCATCTTGAGGTCAGGGCTGGGGGTGGCCTCTTGCACACCCTTGTCAGTTGGTCACTGGCCAGGGGTTTCCTCAGGGAGGGGTGGGGAAGATGTGTTATGCTATGCTTTTCTCTTTCAGCCAAGGGCCCTTCTGCAGAGGAGAGGGCATTAGCACTCCTGGTCACAGGGGATGGGTGTAGAGCTGAAAAGGGGGATCTGGGTAAGACCCCATGAGCATCCGCACACTGTATCCTTGTCTAATAGCCTTGAGAGTGTGGACAGGGAGGCAGGACTGCTGGCTCACAGCAGAACTCTGCTGTGTGACCTTGGGTAAGCCACTTCTGCTCTCTGGGCACTGTGCTACAGCCTCACAAGGTTTTGGTCATGATTGGTCCTTGGTCCTTGTCCTCAGGTTGTGATGGAGCCTGAAGGTAGGGATGGATGGATAAGAGGGGGCCTGTACAGATAAGACAACTCTTCAGAGCCCAAGGTGGGGGGTAGGAGGGATAGAGGAGGAAGGGAGGGAGGAGGCAGGGAGAAGAGAAAATGAAGGGAGAGAGAGAATCCCTGAGACCTGTAGTGTAGGGAAGGCTTCCTGGCAGAGGGAGGCATTTAGGCAGGACCTCCTAGAAAGGTAGGATGAAGACCTGTAGAGGAGGGGAGAGCAGAAGCGCCATTAATTTAGTATCTATCATAGGATGGGTGTTTCACTTACACTATTTATTTGTTCTTCACAACCACACTTGGAGTAGAAGCTGATCCCGCGGTGCAGATAAGCTGAGGCACCAGGAGGGAGGTGATGGGGCCATGGTCATGGTCACACTGGGACTGGAACCCAAACCTGTGAGCTAAGACCCCCGTTTTCAGCCTCCATGACTGCACCAGGCAGGGAGGGGGTGTGGCCAAGGCCAAGGGGACCAGTGGCTTAGGGAACTATGGCAGAGCTGTCTGGATGGGTACAGGCTCATGTGGAAGGAGAGGCAAAACCTGCAACTTGGGAAGGGCATTGAGTGCCATGCCCTGGAGTTGGTCCAACCCTGGAGAGCCGCAGAAGGCCCTGGGGCAGGCGTGCTATGTGCAGGAGGAGTGATCCAGTGTTGTGCCCCTCTGCTCTGTGGCTCTTCCTGCCCCCACACTGATGCATCTGTCTCCTAATTCAGCTTCTGTGTGTGTGTGTGTGTGTGTGTGTGTGTGTGTGCATGTGTGCTGGGGGGGGTTCATCCTCTACCTTTCTGTAGACCACTTTCTTGGCATTTGGGGTCCTTGGGGGCAGAGAGGCTTCTGCTTTTGCTGTAGGCGCTCTGTAAGACCAAAGGCCTGGAATGACACTGCTACCCAGCAATCTCAGCGTAGGGAAGAGCTGGTTGCCTTGCCACGTGACAAGCCCACCTTCCTGCCTCCCTCCTTCCTGTGTGGCCAGCCAGCCCCAAGCTGCACGCCTGTGCCTTGGAGGCAAAGGGAGGAAGGACCACAGACAGTTGTCCCAGACGAAGGGAGATGTGGGCTTGGGTGTGTCAAGACTTTGAGGCTGAGGATTCAGGTTTGAATCGTCTTCAACCTTCTTTACTCTCTTCTCCATGGCCCGAGTTTTCTCCCCGAGTAAAACCTGGCAACATCCAGCTCTTTCTCATTCTTCATGTAAACCTCTCTCCCTCTCTTTCTCTCTCTCAGGATGTTATGTAAGCTGCAGTCACAACTTGGCACCTGGCACAAGATGTTGATATCAAATGTGGAAACTGTTACCGCCAAGCGGGATGGTGCGGGGAAGATTGTAGTGTGGGAGATACCTAAGCGGGGTACTTAGCAGACACAGGGGCTAAGTACAAGTGTCTGGTCTATACGATATCAAGCTGAGAACAACAAAAGCCTCTTGGGACACAGTATCTCCTATGATAGATACTGCTAAGCGGGGGTGGGGACCGAGGCAGAGCTACTATTTACTGGATCCATACTATGTGCCAGGCGTCTTATGTCTACCATTTTACTTTACCCTCACAATAGTCCTGCGAGGTACATAGTATTTTTACCATGTCACAGACACCTGACACCTGGTCAGATGACACCAGAAGCTCAGAGAGGCTGAGAAACTTGTCTAAGGTCACACAGCCTGCAGGTAGCAGAATGGTTCACAAACCAGAATCTGTCTAGCTCTGAAGTCATGATGCTTATTCTGCACCATGCACAGAGGATCTTTATCTTTGTTTGAGGGGCCCTTTTACATGTGTTCCCTGCTTAGACTCAAACCATCCCAACCTAGAAGACTTGGCACAGGCTGTGTTATTCCCACTGCAGAGACAGAGGTGAGTGCCTGCCTTGTCCAGGCTCAAGCCAAGGTCATAGGCCAGTGGGCCCAAATCCAGGGGCCTGAGCCTTACCCCCCAGCTGCTTCTCTGTGTCCCAAGAGGCTTTTGTTGTTCTCAGCTTGATATCGTATAGACCAGACACTTGTACTTAGCCCCTGTGTCTGCTGTCTATTGCTGCATAAAAAGCCACCCAAAATTAGTGCTTCAAGGCAACCATTTTATTTAGCTCACAACCTGTGGGTTAGCTGGGGGACTCTCTGGGCATGGGCTGGCTGGTCTCTGTGGGGCTCCCTCCTGCATCCGTGATCAGTAGGCCAGTTGCCTGGCAGCTGGGTGATGTAGGATGGCCTCGCTCACCTGTTTGGTGGCTGGCAGGCTGCTGGCCGGGAGCTGGCTGAGTGTTGTCTGGCCTTTCCCCAAAACCTCTCCTTCCAGCAGGGTAGCTCAGGCTCCTTGACCGCATGCTTCGGGGCTCCTGGTACCACAAGAGCAAGTTGCTCTAGTTCACAAGTGCCTTTCAAGTTGTACCTTATGAAACATTTGCTGTTGTCTCAGTGACCACATAAAGTCACGTGGCTAAGCCCAGCTTCAAAAAGACTCCATCTCTTGATAAGAGGAACAGTGACACCACTGCGCACAGGGCGCTCGGTAGAAATGGGAGGACCTGCGGTCGTCTTTATAATCTACCATGGCTGGCCGCAAACATTTATGGAGCCCCTGCTGTGTGCCAGGCACTGTGGCAGGAACTCCGGGGTGAACATAATGACATAATGAAACACAAAATGGGAGCATGACAAGGTTGGTCAGGAGAGCTGCACAGATGCTGTGAGGCCAGGTAACAGAGGGTCAGAGAGGACTTCAGGTGTTACAGAAGACACATCGCTAGGTGGTGGGGGCAGGGTAGGCATTCTAGCTAGAACAGCATGTGCAAAGGCCCTGTGGAGGGAACACTCATTGAAGTACCACTTCCGGGGCACCTGGGTGGCTTAGTCGGTTAAGCGTCCGACTTTCGCTTAGGTCATGATCTCGCGGTTCATGGGTTCGAGCCCCGCGTCGGGCTCTGTGCTGACTGCCAGCTCAGAGCCTGGAGCCTATCTCAGAGTCTGTGTCTCCCTCTCTCTCTGACCCTCCCTTGCTCACGCTGTCTCCCACTCTCTCCTAGAAATAAATTAAAAAATTTATTTAAAAAAAAGATTTTGAAGTGCCACTTCCCTCTAAGTGACAGAACACTTGGGCTAAGAAAGGAACTTTTGGTTCACAGATACTCCCTGAGCAGCCCCCATGTGACACAGTTTCAGTAGGGAGGTGGTGAAAGACCTTTCCATGGGCAGCTTATACATGATGCAGCTGGGCTTCGAGGGAGAGGTTGATCCTTGAAGGCACCCAAGAAATCCTTGTGGAAGAGGAGGGATTTGAGCATCAGAAAAGGCAAGGAAGTAGTGAGGGAGAGGTTATATGTTAGGGTTGAGGGGCAGGCCTGGCATGCTGGGTAGGATTTAGTTCTATTGGCCAGTGATCTCTGAACCATGAACTGAGGGTGTTATGCCATCGGGGGTGGGGACCTGAGTGCCCAGGCACCTGGGGGCTGCCCTCAATGTCCCTGAGCCTTCAATACGTTCCTTCAAAGCATATGAGGGGGTGCAGGTTTAGAAAGGCCTGAGGTCTCTGGCAGCCAGAATAATGATCATAAATGAGCCAGCACAGAACTAGAGAAATGGGACAAGGCAGACAAATTCAAGTTTGAATCCCTGTTCCTTGCGAAATCACCATGAAACCCCAGGCAAGTGCCCCCAGCCTCAAGCCTTGGTTTTCTCATCTGACAATGGGGGCGCCTGGTCCCATCTACCGTGGGTTGGGTGGGGAGGAGCCCATGTGGACTGCGTTAATCTCAGCGCCTCTTTTGTGGATGCAGGCTCTTCCTGTGTGCAGCCGAGGACAGTGCAGAGACCTTGGAGACTGCAAGTCGGAATGTAGCAAATGCTCCTCTTTACCAGACCCCAGAATAAACAGAAACCATGGCAACTGGGATGCATCACATGGCCGGCAGCCCATCTTGCTGCTGATGGCCAGGGATGTCACATATGCCCACTAGCGGTGGGCTGACCCATGGGGACTCCCTTAGCCCTCTTCCCAGCCTGAGGTAGGACTGACCAGTTCTAGCAAAATCAGTCCTGACTTTGGGTTTTTATTCAACCTCATATTTTGTTATTTAATTTTAGTTTTCAGTCTTGTCCTGGAAAGCATGTCCTGAGTGAGATAAGTTGGAGCAAACCTCCCTGCCCTCCCCTTCCCTTTGTCATGTCGTGTTGGATGCTCTGGAAGGAGTGGCCAGGGTGCTGTTGGAGACCAGCACCAAAACAGCCACACATCTAGTCTGAGAGGGAGGGCACGGGGCTGGTGGGCTCTGCGTGTCCACAGACATCCAGCAAGGTGGTGGCATTAATACCCCACTTTGCAGAGAGGCTCACCCTTATCTGAGAGGTTGCCAGCTAGTAGGAGACAGAGCTGGGATTTGAAGCTGGGTCTTCATGCTTCAGAACTCATTTCCCTTCTCCCTTTGGTTAAACTGGGGATTCAGGCACCTGTGTGGCTGGGAAGAGTGTGTTTGTCAGCTCCCCATGTGGGGGGCAGCTGGCTTGAGTGCCTGTGCTGTCACACAGGGGTCCAGGGCAGCGGCAGTGGCGGTGGTAGAGGGATGGCTAAAGTGACCTTGGAGACAGAGAAGCTTTCCAGTCCTTGTGTTTAGCCTGGCAGCCTCCTCGTGCACCACTGTGGACAGGAGTGGACTTGAACCCTTGCTTCTAGAAACATGGCTTTGTCTTGGCTGGATGCTCAGAGTGGGGCTTCCTGGAGCCACTGGCTTCTCCCTCTATGTCTCCAGACATCCAGACTGGAGAGTCACAGTCCAGGCTTGGTGATCCCTTTGTGTCTTGGAACTTTGTTTCATCTGTAAAATGAGGGCTCTGGTGACTCAGTTGACAGCACCGCAGTGAGTGTGGACGGTAAGGCCCAGAACTTTCCTTCTGATCCTCTCTGTGACACTTACTAGCTGTACACATCTAGCAAGTCACTTAACGTCTCTGTGCCTTGGTTTCCTCCTCTGTGCAACGGGGATAACTGCATGTACCTAACAGGGTTGTCTCGAGAACCAATATGTGGAAACGCAGGAAGCAGTACCCGGGACAGAGTGTACGTGCTGCTGTTAGCATTACCTTGGATTGGGAAGTTAGTGTGGATAGAACAGGCCCTGCCCTTGTGCTTGGCAGGAAGCAAATGCTCAGAAAGTGCTTTGGGCTGAGGAGGGGAGGAGAAGAAGGCACCGCCAGGCCTGCTGTGGGACCTGGGGACACCCACCTACCCTCTCGGATCCTCACTTTTGGTGGTTGCTTATTTATTTTTGGTTATTCAATGACAAGAACACATAGGAAGATATAAAAGTATACTTAATACATTCCAAAATTAGGGCCAAGGAAAATATAAAATAGAACAAATTCCAGGTGGAAAATGGAAGCAGGTACGTCAGCCCTGGGCTCTGCAGTTATAGAAATCAGCCTGCAAATCCAGCTCTGGGCTTCCTAGCAGATGAGTGAAAAGGGAAATAGATTTACTCCAGGATTTCTTTGATAAGAGAGAAGAGGCTTGGCAGCTCCTCATGAGAAATACAGTCTGAACTAGCATTTGGAGATGGAAGAAATTCCTCTCAGCAGCCTCATGGAAGTTCTCAGGCCTCAGTTTCCCCAAATGTAAAATGGGGAGACAAGACCATGCTTCCTTGCTTCCCCGGGCTGAATGTGGGGATTACATGGGTAGAAAGTACCTGGTGCATGCCCAGTGAGTCATGAGCGCTTGGAGGGCACATTCACACCCGTCTGCTCCTGTTGATTTCTGGATGAAAGCTGAAGCCCACACAAAGTCAGCCTGAACATACCTGGCAGTGCCCGGAGCACAGCTCTGCTGTTGGGACCCAGTGAGGGGGGTCTTGTGTGTGGGAAGTGGAGGCTGTTTAATAACAGGACCGATGGCAAGGCCAGTGGGGGCCTGTGACACAAGGAGGCATAAGCCCCACAAACGAGCACGTGCAGTGTGGCTGAGGACTACATGAGGGCCACCTGTGAGACTCTGTGCAGTCAGACGTGAGTTCAAATTCCTGGAGGGCTGCCGGGTGGCGGAGGGAGTGGGAGGCATTTGAAGAGGAGGAAGGGAGGCGGGATCCTGTGCAACGTCAGGTGTGCAGTGTGGCCCCCACAGTGGCTGGCGTTTTGGGCAAGGAGACACGTGGGATGAAGCAACCACTGTGTGCCGGCGGGTGTGAGGATCCAGACAGGCATCTCAGAGGCGCAAAGCGGCTCTAATCACTTCCCTTGGGCGAGATTTATTCAACGGCAGCTCAGAACTTCCCGCATTTACAGGTGCTGACGGGGGCATCACAATATTGTGAAATGAAGCAAGGAGCCGACTTCATTACAGCGTACCTGGCAAGGAGGCAGCTGCCTTAGTTAGCAGCGATGGCTGGATGTGACAGAGCTAAAATTGAACTTGGCAATTAGGCTCGTGAGAGGTTCTCGGTGCTGTAAAAGAAAGTTCCATGGAAATCAACCCTGGTAATCACAGGGTTTACAATTAGTCAGTTACTATTAAGGCTGCCCTGTCAGCATGTGCTTCAGGGTGACGCGGGGAATAGGGATGGAAGCTTGGGTCTTGATGGCCTCGGATTACCAGGTGCTCGCCTGCACCAGCCCTTTTCTTTTTCTACATTTGTTCTGGGACAGAAGTTTGCCAGCCCCTGTATTAATGTCACGCTACAGGTACAGGTGGCCATTTGAATAATGGATCATTTTAAAGTCCTTTTCTGCATGAGCTTACACCTCTTTCCCATTTTGGGGTTTCTCCCGACTTGTGAGGGTGTTTTCCTGAACAGCTCCATGTCTCTTCTTCGGATATTGCACATGAAAGGCTCAGCGTTTTGTTGACTCCTGGTCCCAGAGGCAGGACTGATGTGATATCATTGAAGGTTTCTGAACACCCTCATGGAATTATTTTTATCAAGCCATAACTAGAATATTTCAACAACCTCAGAATATTGTCCCCATTTTGCAGATAAAGGGCCGCTGTGCACGAGGCTGCTGGTGCCCGGAGAGGCAGACAGAAAGAAGGAACTTACTCAGACTCACTGCTGAGTCGGCCTGGGGTGTGTGCACTGACCCTCTTGAATGGGATGATGGAAACTCAAGCCAGCTCGTTGCTTTGAGCCCCAGTCAATTCATCGGTACAATGGGAGCGTGTGCTCGGCAGCGCGTAAAGATTAAGTGAGACCGTCCAGGCACAGTAGAAGGTCAGCACAGGTGGCGGCTGTTATTAACACTAATATTTATTGTCCGCTCGCTTTGTGCTGGGCCTGGGACCAGACCATGGCCACAAGTGACGGTGGCTTTGTACAAGGACCACACCATGCAGTCTTATGTCAATGTAGGCTCAGATAGGGTATGGCTTTGTTCAGGTCTTCTTAGTAAGGGGTAGTGCCAGGATTCAGACTCAGGCAGTCTGGCCCCCAGAGTCTGGCCCTTGTCCCTGCCCCCACCTCTGGGATCAGCTGAATGTCAAGAAAACAAGGCAGCCAGGATGAGCCATCTCTGTGGCCTAGAAGAGAGAAGCATTAAAACCGAAATATCTTTCTAAAAGGCTTCGGCTCCTTCACATGAAGCTGAGTCATCGCTCTGTGTTTTGAACCATAACCATCGAGCTGCCTCAAAATGCCCCAAATAAAAAAAAAAAAAAATGCCGAGTTCTGCCAGGAGGAGCTAAGCAAAGGGTCCGTAGAGCTGGGACCCCCGCCACCCCGCGCTGGGTACCTTGGCCCAAGTGTTGAATGGGGCAGGCGCTCTCAGGGTGAATGAGTCCAGGTCGGGAAGCTGCTCTGTGCCTGCACACCTGGGGACAGCATAGTCACAACCCCAGGATGCCTACATGTGGCGGAGTTCAGTGATTGGTGGAGAATGCAGCTGTCCCATGGCACCCCACCTCTGCCTCCTAACATGCTTCCTCCCGTCGCTGTATCCCCAACCCCACCCCTCCTTCCACACTCTGCCAGTGACCCTAAGGCCCTTAGCTCTGAGCGCTGTCTCCCTTACATACTTATTTCTCATCTACATACGTGAGCTGAGATGTCTTTGGGGACAAGGACAGTGTCCTAATCACACACTGCCCTCATGTCTGGAACTGCTTCCTGCATAGAGTAGGGAATAGGAAGATGGAACGGAAAATGCTATTGAGTGAATGAATTAATACATGATAACTGAAGGCTTTTTACCTTCACACTTTCTCTGTGACAATAAGTTATACCTTTTGAGTATCAGAGTCTCAGATTCCCAGTTAGAAAGTTTAACATCCAGCAAGCACTATGGGCCTCTTTCCAGATCAGTGAATGCAGGTCATTTGTCTGGCTGTATACTATTCCACTGTACAGAGAGTTGTGATTTATTAAGCCTGTACCCTAACGATGGATTTTATTCTTATTTCCATTTTCTCATAAATAATATTGTAATGAAGATGTCCATGTGCAAATAAATTTGGGCCTGGAAAGTCCCTTCCCATCTTAAGCCCATATAAGCATTCACAGATGACTTTTCTAGCACTCTCCAGCTTTGTGTGTGTTTCCAAATCTTCAGTATACCTGAAATATCCACCTCTCTATCATAGTGCAAGATCTACATCTCCCTCTCCTTCACACAAGCCCCATGTGCTTGGATCTAGGCCTTGGATCTACAGATTGTGTGTACTTTCTATTTGTTGAGTCTACAAATTGTGTGTACTTTCTATTTGTTGAGCACCTGCTGTGTGTCAGGCCCTCGGCTAGCAGCTGAGACCCAGAGATGTGCAAGGCAGAGGGGTCCTGGCCATCATGGAGCTCACAGCTTAGTGAGAAAGATGAACAATAAACAGAAATAAAAGCAGCCATCAAAACAAACAACCAGACAACGTTGGCTGGAGGGGTGTGCTATGAAGAGTGTAATTCAGGGTGGGTAAGTCAGAGGGACCCCTTACTGGGGAGGAAGGAGATCTCTGAACAGGATGTGAAGGATGAGAGGTCAGTTGTGTGAGGACCTGGGCAAGCACGATCCAGGCACAGGGAACACCACGAGAAGGGTGCAGAGGTATGGACGCAAGACTTTTCCTCTCTGGAGCCCCTTCTAATACCCCCGCCCCCTCATCATGCAGATATGCTGGGCATCAGTCTCTTTTATCACCATGTGTTCCCCAGGTCATTCTTGTCACTTAGTTTATTATTTTTACCAGAGTTCAATATTGGGGTGATTCCCAGAACTCCTCTTACTTAGCTCTGAGTGTCCTCAGCTCTGTGAGGCTTCCTCAGCGGCCTCTGGTGTCTCTGAAATGTCCAAAAATGAAAATTGGCTTAATAGGGCCTGGCACAGTACCTGGCACTTAACAGGCACTGTCATCCCCATTTTACAAACGAAGAGACTAAGGCTCAGGGAAGCTAACCGTTCCAGCAGCCAGGGTTTGAACTCAGTTCTGTCTTATGCCAAAGTCCACATTCTTCATGGAGCCCTGAGTTAACTGTGCTTGTGTGGAAGCTAATGAGACCATGGGGGACCCATAGTGCCTCAGACCAGCCCTGTCGCAAGCCTGATCCAGCCTTGTAGTGTGTGACCTTGGCCCTTGGCCTGCTAGCCTCAGTGGAGTGGGAAGGAACCAGGCAGGCTCTCATATTTTTGTTTTTAATTACGAATGTCATATATGCTTGTGGAAAAGAAAAAAAGAAGAAAACAAGACAAGAAAGAAAAAGCAGTGACTGAAAATACCGCCTTATCCTACTCCCCAGGGTGACCACCACCATTCAGTTTGGCATCTTTTATGGTGAGCATCCAAACACACACAGAGTTGTCATTTTTATAAAAATGGGATCATGTCCTTGACTCTTTCTCCCAACCAGTCCCAAGTCGGCACCTGCGGACCTCCCTCATTCCATCACATTCCACAGAGTGGATATATTTTAATCTGTCCAAGACGACCCTGGTTTTAGACACTTAGCATGCCCCCAATTCTTGTCGGTAACAACCAACATCTGTGGGCGTGCACTGTGCACACCAGTGCAGGTATTTCTGTGGGACGGATGCTCAGAAGTCCGACTGCCAAGTGAAATGGTGTGCAACTTTCACGTGTTGACAGGTGCTGCCAGGCTGCCTTCCAGAAGCTTTTCCGGCTCAATACCTGCTCCCGAGGCAGCCTGCGTGAGTGAGAAAGGCTCGTGAGCCACAAACAATGCAGAACGAGCCTGCCTCCCTTTCCGCTCCGAGACCTGGCGTGGAGACCACTGCCAGGAGCTCCGCACACTCAGGCCCAGATTGGGATAGAAGATGGATTTTGATAAAAGAGATTGAATAACAGGTTTTTCCATTTCACCTTATAGGAATGGGATGGGGGGGGGGGTGCCGGGCCTCCAGCCAATAGAGGACCAAGACTTGTCAGGAGGGCTTATAAAGCTTGCTATTTCTGGCATTTTTTCTCTTTCTCTGCTGATTATGCAGCAGAATCGCACAGAGGCTGTCGCGGGCGCGTTCTCTCTCTGCCAGGGCTTCTGTGGAATGAGACGCGGGCTCCTTCTATCCTTCTACTTGGGAGACGCTGGTGCATTGCAGGTGTGTTTCAGCAGAAGGTAAGCAGCGGGTGCCCACCACCTCCTGAGGTGGAGGAGGGCAGGTTGTCGCTGCGGGGTGAAGACAGACAGCGCCTGGGTGGGGGCAGGTGGCGACCCGGACCGGCGCTTGTCATGCTGTGCAATGAAGATGCTTCGTAGGGCTCCAGGAGGCCTGCTCTTGGCAGCTCCTTCTTGAAAGGGAATTCTAAAAGTGGCTGGGATTGGCCCCCGGAGGGGCAGGTGTTGGTGTCCTGAGCATCTTAGTTTCCCAGGGTGCTCAGGAAGCATTTGTTCATTCATTCATCCGTTCATCCGTTCAGCATACCCCGCGGTGGGCCCGGCCCGGTGTGGGTGGGGGGTCAGACCAACTCAGACCAGAAGCAAGGGTGGGATAATCCATGGTATGGCAGGAGCTCAGAAGATACCTAGGGTGAGGAGTGGGAAGGGCTTTTCAAGGCAGGAGGGATGAGGAATAGCTGGGACTGTCACTCGGAATGAAGGGTGAGCTGCTGCTTTCATTGGATTTTGGAGTTTGTGGAATCACTAAAACTTCCCCTCCAGTTTTGCAAGTGCCACCTTTTCCTTTTGTCCATTAGGGATATTGAAAAATAAGCACTTGAAATCTCCAGTTGCCGTCCTGTTGTAAAAGCAAGGACAGCAAAAGATGAGGGAGGACATTGTCACAGATTTTTTTTTAAGTTTATTTTTATTTATTTTGAGAGAGAGATGGAGGTGGAGTGAGGGAGGAGCAGAGAGAGCAGGAGACAGAGAATCCCATGCAGGCTCCACACCATCAGCACGGAGCCTGACCAGGGGCTTGAACTCATGAACCATGAGATCATGACCTGAGTTGAAATCAAGATGTTAAGAGTCGGATGCTTAACAACTGAGCCACCGAGGCGTCCCTGACATTGTTACAGATTTAAGGGCAAACACATACACACATAATAGGCGGCAGATTTTGAATGCAGAAACCTACCATTAATGGCATTTTTCAGCTACTGCCTGGCAGATGGTCTTTGTGGAGGGAGTTGGCTGAGCAGGGGGTAGGGCTTGTTGCAGGTGACCGGGCTGCACCCGGCTGAGCAGGAGGCATGACCTCTTCTAGTGCTCTGATTTATCACAGTTATTGTGGACAAGCTGGCTTTGCACATGTGTGTCCCAGAAACGGAAACCATCCTCTCAAGTCTGCTTTCCCTTGCTTGGAATGTCCCAAGGGAATCAAGAGAGACCAAGAAGGAGCTTCCATGCCCCCTGGCGTGATCTCCACTTTCTGCATGCTGGGTCTAAAGGCAAGCGGCCACAGACCCTCTGTTGGCTGGGGATGGCTTTGGAGCCAGCCGGCCACTGAGGAAGTAGCCACGGAATGCCTGTGTTAGGTACTGGTTTCAGATCTCAGCTCTGCCACAAAATCAGTCTGTGACATAGGGCCAACTTTTTGAGCTTTGAAGTCTCCATCTGCTTATCCATAAAGTGGGGACACTGATACCTCCCTCCTTGTGTTGTGATGATTGTATGTTGTGTGCACACACATGGTGCCTCACCCTTTGCCTTGTATGTGGTGGGACCCCCACAAATGTTGAGTGAATGAGTGGACAAATGACCCAGAACCCATAGCTCTGCTTAGGAGAACTTCATGGCTAACACTCAGTGTGTGTGTGTGTGTGTGTGTGTGTGTGTACGCACATGTATGACCTGGGGACCTCTCCTCCTTGTGCTTAAAGCCAGAGACTCTGTGTTCTGATTCTCTTCTTAGGGAGCTCAGATGCAGAGCCACAGGCTGCTTCAAAGCCTTTTCTGGTACAAATTTCTCTATGTCTCTGGTCACATCCATGGCTCTTGACTGGGAGAGGAGGAGTTAAGTATAGGGACGTACCAGTTGTCTTGAAACAGACTGAGTCTTATTTTTAATGCTTTCTAACAGCTTTCTGAATACTAGCATTGTATGAGTGGGGTCTTGGGCAATAGCCAGCCAGTAAACAAGTGTTAGCTGAGAGCCCAGCGTGGGGAGAAAGTCTTTGGAAGGGAGATGGGAGTAGTCTTAGAAGGGAGGGTGTGACTGGAAAATCACCATTCCTGAATGCCCCCAGACCTGGAGAACAGAAGGTGAACCCAGGTTTCTTTTCAAATGTTTTAGGGCAGGGTGCCTGGGTGGCTTAGTTGGTTAGGCATCCAACTTCAGCTCAGGTCATGATCTCACGGTTCATGAGTTCAAGCCCCGCGTCGGGCTCTGTGCTGACACCTTGGAGCCTAGAGCCTGCTTCTGATTCTGTGTCTCCCTCTCTCTCTGTCCCTCCTCAGATCACACACACACACTCTCTCTCTCTCTCAAAAATGAATAAACATTGAAAAAAATGTTTTAGAGTTTTTTTAAGTTTATTTATTTTGAGAGATACAGAGAGAGAGACTGCAAGTAAGCAGGAGAGGGTCAGAGAGAGAGGAAAAGGGAGAGAATCCCAAGCAGGCTCTACACTGTTAGTGCAGAGCCTGATGTGGGGCTACAACTCACGAACTCTGAGATCATGACCTGAACCGAAATCAAGTCAGACACTTAACCCAATGAGCCAGCCAGGCGCCCCTGAACCCAGGGTGAAGACTTGGCTTTGAGTCCTGGCTCTGCTTTGTGTTTGCTCTGTGGTCTCTGGCAGGTCACTTACCTCTCTGAACCAGTTTCCTTACCTATAAAATGGCAGATTATTAGAATTAAATGGGACTAGATATATAAAGCACTGTGTTGGTGCTTGATGAATAAAAATACTCTCCTCTCTTGGGGAAGGACCCTGGAGCCTTTGACGGAGCTCAGGGTATCTGCTGGCACACATGATTTGGCACACAGCAGACCCCTAATGAATATTTATGGAGCGGGTGAAGGTGCCCAAGAAGTGGGAAGTCAGAGTTATATGGTTATATCCTCCTTTGCAATGGCTTTGCGATCTTGAGTAAGTTCTTTGCCTTCCTTTGGTCTCTGATTCCCTTAGAAAAAAGTAGTTCAGGCTGGTCCTGTGAACTCCTACTATTCTATTCCGTGTTGGAAATGCAAACATAAATTCATGTTTGAAATTAATTTCCTTTCTGCGGTTAGTGGCACCCGTGATGACGATCTCCCTCCCGCTGCCTCCTGCATTCACAAACCAGTAATTAGTGAAACTGGGAGCAGAGGCTGAGATGTGAGGTTTCCTGAGGAGGCAGCTCAGGCACGGCTGGGGCTCCCTCTGTGGCACCTGCTGTGCTTGCCTCCAGGAATCACCATCTCCATCCAGTCAGGGGGCCTGGCGGGTGCTCGCGTGTGGGGATAAGCACGAATGGAGCCCTGAAATATCACAGATGGGAAGCGATTTCTCCAGCTTCTCCCAGACCCTGGGGTGCCGTTTTCCAGGGAGGGTGTGGGGACCTCTTGCTTTTGGGTGCCTGTCCAGATGGGCATTGATACAGGAATCAGGTGGGCCAGGATCTGCAGTCTTCCCTGTCTTGATTTCTGCCTGAGACTTTAGGCAATGCATTCATCTTCTCTGGGTCCTACTTGCTGTGCGGCCATGGGAGCAGCAGCCTCTTATGAATATGGGGGGATAGTCTAGAAAAGCCGCTTTGATCTGCACATTCTCTCCCCAGAGGGTTCCTCTAAAGGAGACCATGGCTCTGAATGGACCTTGTCTTGATTCACACGCCCCCATCCACAGACATGCGCTCCTCTGCCATGCCCATCTTGGCAAACTGTGACCATCTGCCCCTTGGCTTACATCGTCCCTGGCCCTTCTCTCTGCCCCATTCCCCGATGAGCTGCACCTGCAGGATAAAACCCCACCTCCCCACTTCACCTGTTGCCTGGGTGATACAGGAGCCTCTGTCCAGGCCTCCCTGCCTCCATGTCCCTTGTAGAGTCCACTCTCCCCACACAGCTCGCAGGTTCTCTGTGAACCAGTCCCCTGCTGAAAGCCTTTTGTCGGATGGTTGCTTGTAGCCTGTTGGATCTGTTCCGATACCCTTAATGTGGCCACTTGGGGGGCTGGGGCACCTGTCTGATTTCAGTTTTTGCAGTCAGCAAGCTAGCTTCTGCCTCCTCCCTCCCAAGTGGAATCATCACTGCTGTACAGCTTCCTGAAGCCCCCTCCCCCACTAACCAAGCTGTCATGCTTCTGGATTTATACATGCAGACCTTTTTGTCCAGAGTGTTTGCACTACTCCTTGAACTCCTGCTCATTCTTACTGACAGAGTTGTGGCATCACTGTTTTCCAGAAACCTGATCTGGTTGGTCATTGCTCCCATCCCAACAGTCTGGGCCAGGGACCCTTCCCTGCACCCACTCCATTGTAAGTGCTCTGGTGCTCTGAGAGATTGAAGCCGGGTATGATACACCTGTATCCTCACGCCATCTGGAAGGCCATACAACACAGAGTATCTGCTGGGGAAACATTAATTTAGGTGTAAACGCAAAGAACTCCTTGCAAATCAAGGGCCTTCAGACCTAGGTAGACTGGATTAGATCCTCAGCCTGTGGTTTGATTTGGCTGTGTTACCTTGGACAAACCATCTAACCTCTCTGGTCTTGTAGGTTCATGAGGATGGACAAGATGACACTTATAACAAATGTCCTGTTCTTTCCCAACTGCTGGACTCTAAATGTCCCCAAAGGCACTTGGGACATTTAAATGGCTCCCCTACCTTGGTCTGAGCAAAGCAAACCCAAAGAGGGGCCAGGCCGAGCAGCCCCCAGTACCGTGCACAGAGGAGCCCTGCACAGAACCTCAAACAGGAGCAAAAATAGCACCCATTGGGGCGACCTGAGATGCAGAAGCCACAGGAAGAAGCCGCAGGCCGAGCGGATGTCAGCTGCTCTGAGGCCCGACCAGGGCTCCTCGGTTGTGCCGAACTATTGCAGCCCTCACGCCTGCCCTTACTGGCTCCTCTGACCACAGCCATCAGATAAGGCTGCGGAAAAAGTGCTGGCTTCCTCTCTCTGGGGAGGAGTAATCTCAGTGCCATCTGTGGGGTGCACTTCATTCTCTGTTGCCTCCCTGGCATCTCTTCCCCTTCCCCCTTGCTCGCTCTGCTCACCTTACTGGTCTTCACCCTTCACAGTCCTACCTTCGGGCTTCGCACAGGCCATTTCTCTCTGACATACTCTCCTGGCTTAGTCCCTTACTGCCTTCCAGTTTGCCCAACCACCCTTTTCTTAGTGAGGCCCCCTTGACCCCCCTGTTTAAACTCACATAGCCTCCATCCAGGCATTCCTGATCCATCTCACCTGCTCACCTTTTTCTTCTTTCCATAATTCTTGAATCTTCTTTTTTTTTTTTTTTAATTTTTTAATGTTTTATTCACTTCCAGGAGAGAGAGAGAGAGAGAGAGACAGCGTGAGCAGGGGAGGGTCAGAGAGAGGGAAGGAGTCACAGACTGAAACAGGCTCCAGGCTCCAAGCTGGCAGTCAGCACAGAGCCCGACGCGGGGCTCGAACCCACGAACCGTGAGATCATGACCTGAGCGAAAGTCGGCCGCTTAACCGACTAAGCCACCCAGGAGCCCCTAATTCTTGAATCTTCTAACATACTATGGAAGTGACTTAATTACTGTGTTTAATGTTTGCTTTCTGTCTTCAGTGCAAGAGGCAGGCTCCGGGGATCTTTGGTCCTGGAATAGTGCCTGGACCCCAAGTAGATACTTAATAAATATTCTTTCAGGAAATGAAGGATGCATTCTTTCGGGATGCATGAGTGAGGGGTTAAGAACCAGCCCAGCCATCAGAAGAGGGTCACGCTGGATTTGTTTGGAGTTGTATTTCACGTGCACACTCACATGTGTGAACACACATGTGTGCTCGCTCAGATAGATGCCTCCAGCGACTTTTTGAGCCTCTCGGTGTTTGGGCTAGGGCTGGCCTGAGGTAGGTGCTCATCAAATGTTTGTAGGAAGGAAAGGGAGACTGACAGCCAGGCCAGTGTGAAGGAGACCTCGTGCTTTAGGGAAAGGGCCTTTCCAGGTATGAGTCAGCCAGCAGGAGAGGAGTGGTCCAGTGGGAGATGGTGAGGGACATGGCTGGAGAAAGTGGCAGGAATCAGGTTAAGCCAGACCTCGGGACCAAAGGAAAGAGGTGGGAGCATTTGAAGGACTTTAATCAAGGGAGTGGTTTATGGGTGATTTAAGACTGGGTTCTCCTGGTTTGTGATTAGGTGGGAAAATTCAGTCTTTGTTCTAAGAGGCAGCTATATGCCAGACACCCTTGACTGTGCTTTTCATGAGGTTTCTCATGAACCCATTATGTAGATGAGAACATTGAGACCCATGGAAAGAAGTTTCACAAAATCCATCCTCCACATGACAGCCTGAGTCATCTTGTAAAATGCAAATCAGAGCATGCTACTCCTTTGCAAGAACTCTCCAAGGTCTTCCCATTTGGGATAAAATCCAAATCCCTACTGTGGCCCCATGATTTCATATGCTTTGGCCCCGGCCGACGGCTCTGATCTCCACCTTGTCCCTCCCCCTGTGCTCTAGCCACATTATGAGCATGACAGCTTTCTGCTTGCTGACCCCAGGCTCTTCGCCTTTGGTAATCCCTCTGCCCATAGTACTTTTGGAGCCCCTAGGGCTCCTCCAGTTTAACTGTTGCCTCTAGAGAGAGATCTTTCCAAGCTGTTCCTCACTGCCTTCTATCCCTGCAGTTCCCTGTTTGCTTCACAGCACTTTATCACAATTGTGCCCATGTTTGTGCCTTTGCTTGTTTGCCTCTCCCAGTGGGCTCTGCTGTCTGTAGGGGCTGGGACCATGTCTGTGGAGGATGCAGGGAGCTCTGGGCCTGTGTGGCCCGCAGGGCTGCACGTCCCTGGGCCGGCCAGCACCACGATTCCTGCTGCAGCTGGTCATGACTCACTCCCAATGCCACCCATGTTCCCCATAATGCTAATGCTCTGCCTGGCATTTCGGTTGCCTGGAGAATCCATGAATATATGTGGAAAGATGTCAGGTCTGGGCTCGATTCCCAGCTCAGCCACCTAGTAGCTGTGAGATCTTGAGCAGTTTCCTTAACCTTTCTGAGCCTCACTTACATCATCTGTAAAATGGGCACACAGAGGGATGGATGGTCTGTCAACAAGGGCCTAGACCCTGTGTGCCCAGTGCTCGGCTCAACTCTAAACTCCCTTCTCTGAAATCCAGAAAGCTTTGCCACCAAATACTGGTTTGTAAATATGCTGTGAACTCATTTGACCCCAGAACCTGACCTGAACTGACACAAAACTCTTCATAATTTGTACTTAGTCCTTATGTGGATATTCATAGGATATGAATGTGTTTTACTGCAGCTGTGGCCCCAGACCCCACTCCAGCTACTAAGTAAGTTGTGGAATTTTCACTCTCTTTCTGGAAATCAGAACACATTCTGAATTCTGAAACCCCTTGATTTCTGGCTCAGGGGCTTGGACCCGTGTTTGTGAGCTGGCACTGAAGACCGTCTTGGGGCACGGGAGGGTCGAGGGGCCTCTGACAGCTGTTGCATAGCCAGAAACCTCTTGTTTCCTCTCAGTTTCTTGGCAGCCAGTGTCATTTTAGCTCTCTGGGGTTAAGTTGGGTTTTGTTTGCTCCGGGCAGAGGTTATGGCTTGGGCAGGGTGAGCTCAGGTGCTCAAGCATTTCTGGTTTGAATTTAAAAGGAGAAATTTTTTTCTTATGAATCATCAGAAAAAGAAATCAGAAGGAAGTGTGTGACCAAGGAGAGGAAATTAGGGTTTGCGAACTGGGTGAGTCACCCCTTTTCTGACTCCTGGGTGATCCCTTGCTCTTGATAGTTTTCATTCATCTCTGAGACTCTTGGTTCTCTAGTTTGGAAAACAGCCTGGAAACTGCTGTGGTTGTATTCTGGCTCCAGCCCTGCTTCCCTTTCTAGCCATCAACATGATTGCCTCTCTTTGAAGCACTGCCACACTGTTTTACTTATTATTGCTTTATCAAATGTTCTTCTCTGCCAGGCTCTGCTCAGAGTCCTACTTCCTGGTCCTCCCCACCGTCACCCAATCACTGCAGCAGCTTCTGCTTGGCTTCCTAGACAGGCTCTGGTCTTACCTTTTCCAGTCCCATTACCCATCCTGAAGCCAGAGGCCAGCTTCTAAAATGCAGCTCCACACCCCTGCCAAAAATAGAATACAAAAGAAAAGAAAAGAAAAGAAAAGAAAAAAAGAATAAATAAAATGTAGCTCCCATTCTGGGCTTCCAACTCCTTGGTGTAGCCCTTAAAGCCCTGTCATGATAAGGTCCTGTTTGCCTTGCATCCCAGCGCTCACTGCCTCCCTATTCAGCGAATGGGCCCCCTCTCCAGCCCGCCAGTCTTGGCGAGTGCTATTCCCATGCCCTCTTCCTTCCATTGGTGCCTTCTCTTATCACCTGGCCAGTTATGCTCATCCTGCAGGTGTGTCTACTTAGAAGCCATCTCCTTCTCTGAAGTCTTCTCTCACAGGCCGTCTCCAGGCTCCCGTGAACTCTGGCTCCCAGTATACTCACCACCCACGTTACAATACCTGTTCCCATCCCCCTCAGTACACCACAAGCTCAGGAGGACAAAGACTATGTCCCAACCATCACTGGTACCATCTCCAGACCTCAGGAGAGAAGACTGTTTTAAGCGAGACTGGATGTACTAGAGACAAATAGGCAATGTACTGACCGTTGACTCCTGAGGCAGGAGACAGGGGTCTTGGGTTTTCATCTACCTTCTTTCTGGCTGGCTGTCTGCCTTGGGAATGGGTGCCATATTGCTTTCCAGTAGGCTGGAAGCTCTTTTCCATGTCAGCAGTGGCACAAAATATCCCTTTTATTACATTAGGTATGTTTCATGTGTATTTCCTCTCCTGTCATCGAATCAAGTGTACATTTTCCCTATATATTTGTTTCTTGCATGACTTTCCTGTTTGTGTCCTGTGTCCTTTTGTTTATCAGCATCTTGCTGTCTCTTTAATTTGACTGAAATGTTTCTACATCATATATATTAACTGTCTCATAGTTGGTGCTGATATTTTCTTAGTCTGATGTCCTTTTCATTTTGGTTTTATTATGCTTCCTTCTACAGAAGATATTAATGCATATATATTTGAATCTGTCAATCTCCCTTCCTCTGTGATTGCTTCAAGGGCTGAGGAAGTTATCTTGCTGCCATAGATCTGATAAACATTCTGTTCTGTTTTCTGATTATTTCCCTATAACTGATTATTTCCCTATGACTTTTTATACTTAACTCTTTAATCTATTTAGAGTACATTTTGGTGGGTGGCTTGCAGTGGGTATCTAGTTAAGTGTTCCTGAATAGGAACAGGATAACCCTGCTGTTCCCATTCTGTTTTTAAATAATTGGTCTTTGTCTCTTTGTCTCCAAAAGGAGAGACAAAACAGAATAGTTGTTATGAGGGTGAACTTTGACAGAGTTCAGATGCTGGCTTTGCCACTTTCTAGCTTTGTGACTTTTGCTGCTTAAATTTTACCATTAATTTTCTCCTCTGTAAAGTGGGAGAATATCTCCCTCATAAGCTTGAGTGAAATATTATATGCAAAGCATGTCACATGGCACCTGGCATATAGTAAATGCCCTCTTTCCCCACCATACATTTTCTTCCTTTTTTAAAAAATATTTATCTATTTATTTTTGAGGGAGAGAGAGAGAGTGAGAGAGAGAGCGAGCACAAGCTGGGGAGGAACAGAGGGAGAGAGGAGACACAGAATCTGAAGCAGGCTCCAGGCTCTGAGCTGTCAGCACAGAGCCCGACACGGGGCTCATGCTCACGAACTGCAAGATCATGACCTGAGGTGAAGTTGGATACCTAACCAACTAAGCCACACAGATGCCCCCACCATACATTTTCATATAGAGTTGGGTCTAATTCTGCAGTTTCTCTTCTGTTGCACTGATTTAAAGTTCTCCTTTGACATCATTATCACACTTCTTTGGTTGTCACGTCACAAAAAGTTTTAGTATTTGTGGGCCCCCCATCCATTACTCTTCTTTTAGGAATCTTGCTGCAAGCTCTCCCCATTTTTTTCAGTGAATGTTGATTCCTCCTGCCCACTCTGCACTGCAGCCCATCTCCATGATATACAGACACCTCCCCCCACCATCACTCGTGTATACACATCCCAGTTTTTTCACGCCTCCCAGCTGCCTTGCCTTTGCTCACTGTGGTCCCTCTGTCTGACAGGTGTGCGTCAACTGCTCTCTCCTGGCCTGTCTCCACCTAGTGCCTTGTCATCCCCCTGTATCATCAGTGCTGCTGCCTGTACTCCCTCTGGACCCCAGGCGTCCCCAGGGATCATTTCTGTGTCCAGTCCTCAGAGCCTGACACATGGACGGGTACATCGTAGTTGCTCAGGTCAGGGATTGGGGAAGGCAGGATGCTCCCCACGACCTTCAGCTTTGACGGCAGCCAGGCTAACTCTGGCTTCTTTGGGAGGCATAGGCTCGGGACCTGGTAACGCAGTGGTTGTAACCCTCAGCATGCTGTTGCCGATAACGGTAGGTCATCTACCAGCTCTGGCCTCAGTTTCCCCCATGGGATAGCAAGAAGGTCTCTAGGGCCCTAATTTATCTTAAACTGGGTGGCTCCAAAGTGATGATCAATTAGAAGAATTCACTGGCATATGCTGTGCCTTGGAGTGTGGTTTGCTCTCTCTCTGTTTTCTGGGGAGAAAAGGTCTGTTAGGACAGAAGTTCCTCCATTGCCCTCCTGGCTCCTGTGCTGCAGGGTCCTCAGGAGAGCCCAGGCTTGGTGCATAAGGGTTCCATTGTCAAGAACAGAGGGATGGGAGTGGGAATCCAGCCTTCTAGGGCACCTTGGTGTGCCCTCATGCTGCCAGGCTGTACTCCCAACCTGTTGACTCCGGTCCTGTTTTATAGGGGACGAGTCTGAGGATCTGACAGGTGAGGTCCTTCCCTTGGCCACAGGGCCACACGGTGGCTGTGTGCGGAGTTTGGGCGTGAGTGAGGCCAGGGCTGTGGGCTTCCGGGGCTGTGCGGTGCCAGTGTTCTCAGCTTCCACGTCCAAAGGCTGGTTTTAAGACAGCACTTAAAAAAAATAAAAACAGTGTTTACAAATATCATTTCCTGTGTTATCTTGTACTGACAGAAGGAAGTGAACTTGGTACTTTGTCTGTGTTAGGTTTTGGGGTTAGATGCATAAATGTCAAGTTCAGGTGACCTAGAAAACCTTTCTAGGTCAAATTACTATTTCAAAAGATTTTTTTTTCTTTTCTTCTTCTTCTTTTTTTTTTTTTAAACCGTCCCACGATTTAACGCTGTCATTGACATATTTCCCTTCCAACAATGCAAGCCCTTTGTGGCATGATTGAGGGCTTGTTTTGTACCACTGGGGAGAAAATATCTCCCAAATCATCTGCTTCTCATTGTCTCAGGCATTTGTTCACCCCATCCCCCACCCCATGCCACAGTCCCACCCAACTCACACTCATGTGGCCTCTGGTTAATTGTCTTTGGCAAGGATCAGTTTTGGGACGTGTTCCCAACCGCTCGGAGGATATTTAATTGTCAAGCACTGGCAGTACTGGCAACCTGAGTTTCTAGACCACTGACCGCAACCCAGCCCCTGGGGAGGAGGCTGGGATTGGACAGCTCTGCCTTTGCAGCGTAGCAGGGCAAGGCCACGAAAGTGGAGTAGCTGTTAGAACATCGACCCTGGAGGTGGACTTCCTGGGTTTGAGTCCTGATTCTACCACCTACCAGCTGTGTGGCCTAGGGCAAGCCACTTAACCTCACTGAACCTCAGTTATCTCATCTCCAAAATGGGAGCCTTAGTAGCAGTAACTTACCTCAGGGTTGTTGAGAAGAGGATATGAGTCAAAACTTACAAATCAATTAAAGGAGTGCCTGGTAGATGCAAGCACTGAGTAAATGTTGTACAAATTAGATAAGGTAAATAAATGCTCTTAGTGGGAGTGGATGCTATCGCAGTCACCGAGGTCCCTCCTGAGCTGAGACACTCATTCTGCTGGCTGTTGAGAGTTCTGGCTGCTGTCGCCTCTCTGGGTATTGCTTTTGGTGGAAGGAGGGTGCCTTTCCCAAGGTTCTCACCCTCCCCTGGGGCAGCCTGGGTCCGGTGGCTGGCTCACCTGGGAATGTAGCTCTCCTGTTGAGCTTCCCCAGCTCCAGAGCTCTCCTGTGGACAGGCTGCTGCCTCTTATGTGACCGCATCACAGTTCAACTTGTCCCTTTGCCCAGTCCTGCCTCACCGCCTTTCCTCTGGTGCCGCCCAGGAAAACTCCTACCTTCACTCTCAAGGTCTGTTCCCAGGACCCTGCCCTAAAATCGCAGGTAGCCACCAAATGTTGAATGGATCTTGACATTCTTTTAAAACACATTTATTTCACTTGCTTACATTTCTAGAAGATCTTTGAGGAGTGGCCTTGGGGGTTCTGCACCATCCCCCATCTCTGGCGGTGTACCATCATTGACCTGCGTTGGCAAACTTCCCAGGCTCTGTAGGATCCTGGTGGAATGATTGAAGGTGGGTTGGTGATTTCAGGACCCTCTTCTGGTGGAAGAGGAAGGTCTAACTCCTGGACAAACCACAAAAACTTAAAACCTACCAAACTGCTAAGGGACCCAGAGAGCCTCAGCCATTCAAACCCTTTATGTACAAAAGAGGAAAGTGAGGCTCAGAGAAGGAAGGTATTGTTGAAAGCCACACAGTGAGCAGGTGCCTCTCCTTTCCCCCCAGAGGAGATAGTGCTTTGGGAAAATAGTGGGACAGGCTAATCTTAGGAGTCAGACATGCAATGGCCGAGTATGGCATTATGGTCCAGTAAATGCTTTCATGGTACCCCACTCAGAGGGCAGCCAGTCTCTCTGGGGGCTTCCTGGCCAGGGCAGCATGGAGTGAGTGGGAGTTAACTGCAAAGAAAGGGAAGGGAAGGGAGGTTTGGGGCTGGGGTGGGGGCAGTGCAGAGCCTGGGTGTGTATGTGTGCGAGACCTCCTGGAAAGGCAGGGCAGGGGAGGAGCCCAAGTGAGGGCCAGGAGGCCACCAGCACGGTTGAGTTGGCAGAGGACAGGTCCTCAAGTGCTTTCAAAGACTTCGCCCCAGTGGGGAGGATGAGACTTGAAGGAGAGGGTCCTGGGCAGAAGCAGACAGGAGTCTTATCTTTCCTGACCTACGCTGGTCCCTCGCTGCCAGATCAGGTCTCTGCGCAGGAAATAGCTGTGGGATGAATGAGTGAGCGGATGAGGGAAGGGAAGATTGTGCTGGAGAAAGATGGCTCCACTGTAGCGTGGGAGCAGGGACAAGCGGAGGCTTTGAAGACACCAGCTCCGGGTCAGGGAGGGCATACGGCGCAGAGCTGGGAGCTCAGGTCCCTGTATTCCCTCCTCCTACCCCAGAGAGGCCCACTGGCGCCAGCTGAGAGGAGGCTGTGGGCACACCTAGGGGTGCAGGTGGGACCGGCTGACAGCACACGCACCGGCATCTCCTGCCACAGGAGCCCAGTGGGAGGCCCTGGAAGGCTGAGCCAGATCTGCTGGGGTCCTTGCCTGCCCTTGGACAGCCTTATGTGACCACACCCTGACCCACTTCCCAGCCTGCTCTTTCCAGCCATAGGCGGCGTCTGCAGCCCCCTTGGAAACATTCCCCCTCACAGCGGCCAAATGAAAATGTTTGTTGAAAACAACATGTGCATAATTAAAGCTTAATGAGCGCTTGTCTGTTTGGAATGTGCAATTAGATTTATAATCGGGGATGGGAGCGAGCTCCAAATGGCTTTAAATGGAGCTGAGAGAGAGGATAATTTTTGCCATAAATCTGCGGTGGCGCGGATGGTGTGTAAGCTGCCACGGGCCCACCAGGCAGCCATGCTGTGCCCACTGGGCTGCCCTGTCCATCAGGCTCTCCTGGCAGCCGCACTGGCTAATGGCCTGTGTGGGACTCACCAGGGGTCTTTGAGGTGGTTCTGCTCCTGGTTGGAGCGGGAGCTCCCGTGTGTCTTCCTGCCTACAGGCCCTGAGCTCTGTGATCAGATCTGACTGTACAGTTGAGTCCAGCTGCTCTCTGGTCTGTGGGGATGTGGCCAAGCAAGGAATCCGGAGTCCTCACCATGTTGCCCCTGGGCTAGGAGGTTGCTCCGTATTATATTCTCTGCTGTAATCCAATGCCTAGAACTCAAGTAATACTTGTTGAATGAGTGGTGTGTCTCTGTACCAAACTCTTGCCTAAACAAGTCACTGTCTCTCCCTCAGGCCTCAGTTTCCTCATATCTATCACAGAGAATTTAGCTATTGCTGATGTGGACTCTTCTATCCCCAGGGTTCTGGGGCTGGAGCAGAGAGTGGCTAGGACCGCATCTCAACCAGTGCTGTCCAGTAGAAATGTAATGCAAACCACACTTGTAATTTTAAATTCTCTAGTAGCCACATCGGAAAAAATGAAACAGGGGGTGCCTGGGTGGCTCAGGCAGTTAAATATCCAGCTTCAGCTCAGGTTATAATCTCATGGTTCGTGAGTTCAAGCCCTGCATCGGGCTGTTTGCTGTCAGAGTGGAGCCTACTTCAGATCCTCTGTCCCCCTCTCTCTCTGCCTCTCTCTCTCTCTCTCTTAAAAATAAACATTTTATAAAAAGTAAAAAGAAACAGGTGAAACTAATTTTAATAATATATTTTAGTTAGCTTCATATATCCAAAGTGTTACCATTTCAGCATGTAATCAGTAGAAACATACTGATGAGGCATTTTACATCCTTTTGTGGTTGCTTTAAATCTGAGACCTGGTGTATAGTTTACACTTACATACATCTTAATTTGGACTAGCTGGGTTCCCAGGGCTCAGGGGCCAAATGTAGCTGGTGGCCGCCATACTGGACAGCACAGGTCTAGATGGAGAATGGCCGGAGCCAGTTGAGAAGGGTCTACTTCTCCATTTGTAAAATGGGGACACTGACTTCTATCTCCCAGAGGTGGCAGGTGCCTGGTAATCCCACCGTGGGAGCCGTAGTGATCACTGTATTTTTACACTACCTCTCAATGTATTTTCTTCTATCTCCCAGAGGTGGCAGGTGCCTGGTAATCCCACCATGGGAGCCGTAGTGATCACTGTATTTTTACACTACCTCTCAATGTATTTTATGACTAAAATAGGCAGCACCATCCACGCCAACTTTTGTCAGCAGTGGGGAGGAGAGTCCTGCAGTAGCTAGAACACTGGGCTTGCTCACAAGTCTTCTCCCAGTGCCACTGGGCATCGTTGTCCCTTATTGGTAGATGTGGCCCCAGGCCCAGAGTTGTGAGGTCACCTGCTCTGGTTCATATAGCCTGGAAACGGTAGGGCTGGGAAGTCAGTATAGGCTTTTAGGGGATCAGCAGCCTGGACTACAGACTCAGCTGTGCCATATCCTGGCTGTGTGGCCTTGGGCTAATCCCCTAACCTCTCTGGGCCAGTCATAGTGCTGGATTTCTCAGTGGGCAAAATAAGAATGTGCACTATGCCCAGCAAAGTGGGTACACCAATAAGGAGAAGAACTTTTTTGGAGAGAAATTGATACTTGATATATAGAAACAAAGCATGAAAGTCATCATCATGGAAAAAAAATGAACTCTCAAACTCTCTTATGAGATTTTAGTTTACGAATTTTATTTCAAATTATGTATGGCAGGTAGAGGCATCAGGGGTCTTTCCCATGTTTAAGACTCTGAGGTTTGCCTGAAGCCCCACTCAGTTTCCTCACCTATGGAAGAGAGGTAGTTATAGCAACCTCTCAGGGTTGTTCTGAGGATTAACTAATAGAAGTAATAGCTGACAATGATTGAGTTCTTTCTGTGTACCAGGCACTCTTCTAAGTACTTTCGATTTATTGACTTATTCAGTCTAAATGATAGTCATATCCATTTTCCAGATGACGAAACTGAGACACAGTAACTTAGTCAAAAAGTCACACAGCTTGAAGAGCAAGGCCAAGATTTGGACCTAGGCAGGCTGGCACCAGGACCACGTTTGTAACCAGGGTACTATCATGCTTCTCTAAGCACGTTGGCGCCCGAGACTCTATCCTTGGCCCCCTTCCATCTGCCCTGTGCCTCTCTGCCCTCCCCCCTTTCTCCCTGGTCCTGATGAACATCTCTCTGTGATTCTGCCACATAAAACCGCACTCTCGGCAGGGCCCAGGGTGCAGCCGCCACATTCACTGCCTCTAGCTTTTGAGCCGTGTTTTATCTGTGCAGAAGGAGTGTTCTCACGGTCCAACGTGGAGGCAGGCAGGCGCAGTGTACGCTGCTTTGATTGTTTCCTCTTTAGATCTCTGTGAGGTGCATCTCTCAGTGCCTGCTACTGGCTGCACTGGGGGCTGTGCATCCCTGGTCTTTGATCTGTGCCTCTGTGCAGGGGGGAAGCGGGGGGAAGCAGCTTCTATAGAATAACTGTTGCTCTGGTACCTGGAGTCAAGCCCAGGTCTAGAACTGGCTGGGTGGCTTTGGACAAGCTCTCCAGCCACCCTGAGCCTTGCCTTGCTCATCTCTGCAGTAGGGCTGGTCATGCAGCCTTGGCATTTCTGGGAGGGTTCCAGTCATCACGAATGAGGTCTGGTAGGTGCTCACTGGCCTGAGCTCACAGCAGCCTGGGGTGCTGTTTTCCCTGCTCTTCGCCTGCCCAGCGCCTGTGTGTCCTCCACCATGAAGCTTCCAAGTTACCTTTTCAGGACGCCTCTCTTGAGATGCCTTCTTCCGTGCTTCTGCTCCCCAGTGATTGTCACATTGTCAAAGAAGAAGCCATTATTTGATATCTCGAGTGTGAAGTCATTGCTGTACTTTGTAAAGCTAGTCTCTCCAAACCAAGCATGAGCTGAGCTTTGTAGGGCTCCGGGGGAGCACAGAGTCTTAGAGTACAGGGACTCTTGTAAGCAGGAGGTTCTGGGACTGGCTGAGCCCCAGAGATGGACATGTGGCTATTGGAGTAAGACTGACATTGATTGCTGGACTTTCAGAGGCTGGGTGAATGAGAAGCTGCCACTGACTAGTTGCGACAGGCTTCAAACAAGTTCTGTAGTTACTTGTTCCCATCTTAGGACTATGACCAAAGAACTGCCTGGCTTTCTCAGATTTGGAGTGTAGGAACATTTGATTTCTTTGCAGCTTCTCCATAGAACAGGGGGTTCCTTGAGGTCAGAATCATTATGGTGTGCCTTGTGTGTCAGTGCTATGTTGGGCACGGAGTATGCACTCTCTAGACATTGTTCAATGAATGACAGTTGCCCCCTCTGTAACCTCCGAATCCCTTTGCTTTTACATTTCTGTGCCTTGTGACAAGTTTTATTAATTGTAGATACTCAGTGTTGGGTATTCCTTGGTACATTGTGGGTGCTTAGTATATGGTATACAAGGGCATGGACTGATTTCATTTTGCTTCTGCATATTTAAACCAGATCCTACACCCAAGACGGAGAGTAAGAGTGAATGAGAGGAAGATGTGGGCGGATGGGGTTGAGGTGAATGGGTTGACTTTGAACAGGATGGAGATACTTCACCTTTTCAGATAGAAAGGAAGGAAGTCAGGATGGGTATGTGTCAACAATGTCAGGGAGGGGAGGTATTTGAGGGGATAGCTAACAGCCTCAGTGACATAGGAGACATGGTCCTGTGATAGATGGAGGGGTTTGTGGCTGGCATGGGGATAAGAGTTTAGCACATAATAGCAATAAGAGGTTAAATCCAAGGTCACACACAGCTAGTTACTGGTGGAAATAAAACCTGAATTCAGGAATCCATGCTGTTGCCTAGAATGGTATACCACATATAGAAATTGAATTAAGACCAGAGTGACTTGGGAGGGAGGCTTTACAATTGGGCCCAAGAACGCAAGTCTACAGCAGCAAGCAAGACCACTCAGGGTGGAGCACATAGCCAGAAAGAAAAGACATAGAGAGATTTGAATTTTAGTGGGTAGAGAAGGGGAGGAAGAGGTGCTCCGGGCTGACCATGAGACAGTGTGTGTAAAGGCAGGAGCTCTACAGGTTCCTGCAACCTTTAGGGAGCACTGAGGGAGCTGAGACTCAGGGCCAGTTACTATGGAGGGTCCTGTGGGGCATGGCTAAGATGTGGTATCACTGTAGGGTTTTGATCTGAGCACTGAAGTGATCACTAGTGACAGCCAGGGTGGAGGATGGATTAAGGATGGGGAGGAGCTGAGCACAAAGCCACTGTGGGTGTTTGGATTAGGGGGACAGAGGAGTGACAGGGTCTAGAGTCATCCTGGAGGTACTGCCTGTGTCCCGTGCAGAGGGTGACATCTTCTCTCGTGGTGGCAGACCACTGGAGAAAGAACAGGTTCATGCTCCATGTCATGAGTTCAGTGTGGGGTGTGTGGAATTTGAGGTGCTCATGGACCAGATGTCCAGGAGAAACTGTACGTTGGAATCTGGAGGTAACTTGGCTGAAGATAAGCATTTGAAAGTCAGTGACATATTATAACCCCAAGAAGCCATGACATTGTCCAGGGAAAGTGTGGTTAGAGTGAGAAGGAAATACCAGATACTGTTATCCACCCACTTATCTATCTTACCCATTCAACCCATTCCGTCAACCCAGGCATCCTACCCATCTCTCTATTTCACCCACCATTCCAAGCATCTTCTTATCCACCTGTCTCTTCATTCTCACCCAGCATCCCATCCATCCATCCATTCATCCCTCTCATCACAAATTCCAAGCATCCATCCATCCTTCCTACCCTCCCACATATCCTACCTTCTAAATCTGCTATCCATATCACTGAGTCATTCATTTATCCACCTACTGGCCCGTTGATTCCATTCATTCCTCCAAACCGCTTCTTTTCTCTACATACCTAAGTGTCATCCATCCATCCCACCGACCCACCAATATACCCACCCACCATCAATCCACTCATTTTACCCCTTATAACTATTTCCTTCTTTATTCACTATGTCAACCGCCAGCCACATGTGACTTTTGAACACTTGAAGTGTGGCTAAGTCTAAACTGAGATGTGCTATAATGTAAAATACACACCAGATTTCAAAGACATTACCAAAAACAAAAACAACAACTGTAAACCATCTCATTCATAATTTTTCTGTTGATCACATGTTCTAATCATAATATGGTAAAAATATTGGGTTAAATAAAATGTCATTAAAATTAATTTCCTTTGTTTGTATTTGCTTTTTTAGCTGGGACCACTAGATAATTTAAAATGATTTAACGTAGCTTGCATTTGTGACTTGCATTATACTTCTATTAGACTGCACTGATCTATACTGTCTATCATCCATCCATCCATCCATCCATCCATCCATCCATCCATCTATCCATCCATCCCATCCATCCATCTTATCCTTCACTCCCTCCCTTCTCCCACCGATTCATCCATCCAGCTATCTCATTTCTCCATCCCACAGATATTAAATTTATAGCTATTATGAATCAGTGACTCTGTGGGTCATAAGAATAAGGAAACTGAGGCACAGAGCAGCTTTGGCACTTGCTCAGGATTATGCCGATGGAGCTGGCATCATCTGACTCTAAGATCAGGGCTCTCACCTTTCACCTTGGCTGCCAAATATATTTGCTAAGTGCCCTTAAAGATAAAAACAGGATCTAGGTTGGGAGGGCTATTGAATAGGGGCCCAGGAACCCCTCTTGCCCAGGGACCACACAGTGTGGGGGAGAGACAGACTCTTTAGAAGCTTCTGTGAACAGAGTCCCTGGTGGCCGTCATGAAAGGGTTATCCCCACACATTCAATATTTGCAAAAATGTGGGTCCTTTCAGATTCCAAAACTCATTTCCATGACAAAACTCTTGGGAAGAGAAGATGAAGGTCTGGCTTTTGCAGAACAATCTTCCAGCTGTAATGAGGACTGAAGATGGTGATGGGAAAAGGAATTATAATTAGAATATGAAATGGGGAAAATTAATCTATTCCAGTCAGTGGTAAGAGGATGTTCTCCTGGCGTTTCGTGGAAATTCTTAGGCTCTTGTTTCCCCTACATTCCCCCCACTCCCTGATTTTAAAGCATACAGAAGGTTGTGTGGTGTGGAAAAAAATAGTTTTGGCTGAGGGACCGATAGATTGTGAAATATGCATGGAATTTAAGTTCTTGCATATCTTTGCTTTGTGTATGTCTCTATGTGCTCATGCCTTATATGTTTGTGTGCACATTTATGTGAGTTCTATTTATACAGTTGTAGATGAATGTATATTTAAACACATCTGGGCAATGCTTCCTGTCCGTGTGTGCATCTTGCGGGCATTGAGGACCAGTCACGTAAAGGGTCTCATGCTTGTGCTATGCTCCTTTGTGTTGGTTTGTGTTACCCATGGACATGGTATGTGTGTGACTAAGTGTATTCCTGAATGCTGTGTTGTGTGTGACAGGGATCCCCCACTGGTTTGTGGTGTGTAGGTGGTCACCACGCTTGGGCACACTGTGTCCGTTGTGTACACTTGTGTCCACACACACACACACACACACACACACACACACACACACAGCCTTCGCTCTGTGGTGGGTATCGATGTGAGCATTTGTGATCTTGTGCACACAGAGAAGTAGTGGCCTTGCTTTGCTCTTTGACTCCTCCCCTTGGCTTATAAGTTCTTTCCCCAAAAGGGCTGAGGAGGCAAGCCTCAGGCCATGGAGCCCTCGGGGCCAAGCCAGAGGAAGCCTGGGACTCTCGGAATCATCCTCTCTCCTTCCTTCCCTTGCAAGGGGTCTGGCAGAGAGAGGGCAGAGGACAGACTCCCCCCACACCTCAGGTTCATGGCTGCTCAGTAGCCAGGCCCCAAGCCCAGTGTGCTCCCAGTGCACCATGGACCCCTGGGAGGAACCAATCAGTGGCTGACCTGGGCACTCCTTGGCAACCTCTGCCAACTTCTCAGGTCCCTCTAAAGCAGGAAGCAAGCTTTACTCTGCTTGGGGCAGCTCTTTCTTGGTTGAATAAACGAGTGAATGAATAAACCCAGAGAGGCCGGCTCTGGTGACCTCATGTGGTGCCACTGGCCAACCCTCTTGCATCCCCCAGCAGACACATATGAAAATCCAGGGTTTTCTTTCCTCATATCCCTAGAGCCATCCCCCACTGCTCACTGCAGATAATGCCTCCCTCCCTGAACCACTGACACATACTCATTATGTGCCACCTAGTATGTGCCAGGCCCAGGCTAATGATTGGTTCCCTAGTGGGGTGCAGCAAAGCCTTGATCCCCCCCTTAAGGAGTTTCCAGCCTAGTGAGGGAGACCAAACCAAAGAAGCAGACAGCTCACTGTGAAGCCCAGCTTGTCACCAAGTGTGCAATTTTGAGGCAGCTGCTAATCCTCCCAGCCTGTTTCCTTGGTTTTAAACAAGGAAAATAATACCTGCTTCACTGGGTTGTTTTGAGGATGAAATAAGATCTTTTATGGAAAGCAGTTTGCTCAGTGCCAAGCATATTCATTCATTAACCAAATATTTGTTGAGTGCCTATTGTATGCATTGGGGAGAGCAGATGGGTTCCTCCTTTTGCCATGATTCTGTTGAAGTAAGCAATTAATAAGTGGGCTGTTCCTTGGGGTTTTGGGAGACAGCTTCCCTTGCTTCTTTGATACATGTTCCTGTAGTTTTAACCTATGCCATACTGTTTGATTACTGTTGCTTTATAAAATGTTTCAGGTATCTGATTAAACTCCAGTTCCCCTCCATTTCTAGTCTTTCTTTTAAGACATGCTTATAACTTACGTGTGGTTTTTGAAAACGTCCTACTTTTATCAAAGTAACATATGGCCATGGTGACACATCAAAAAGTATTCAGGAGCTTAGTTCTCTTCTGATACCAGCCTGTTCCAGGTGCTGGGGGGTTTGGAGATGACCGGACACAGTTCTAGCCTCCATGCTTCTCCTGCTTTGGGGCAGAAGACAGACGTGGAGACCATCTGTGTTGTAAGAAAGACAGCCAGAGGAGGCGAGAGCACGGCAGACCTCCTGGAGGAGGTGGTTTCTGAGCAGGGCCTTGAAGCATGAGCTCTAGGTGCAGTGTGGTGGATGGAGCCCTGCGTTTGGGGCCAATGCCCAGACTCTAGGCATGGTACAGCCTTTTCTTTTGTTAATCCTGCAGTTACTGAAGGACTCTGCCCATCCCTATGCCAGGAAGACATTCTGGAATAGCCATTAACCCTACTGTTTTGATGGGGAGACTGCCCTAGGAAAAGACAATATGAATGGTGCAGTGGTTGCTTCATTCATTCATTCATTCATTCAGTAAGCAATTATTGACTTTCTGCTTTGTGCAAGGCACTACTCTAGGTGGTTAGGAGGCAGAAAGACTAATATAACCTGACCTTCAAGAGCCTCAATTTTAATAGGGGGAATCTACTATAAGCAGTAAACATGGTAAATAAGTAAATGATATAGAATGCTAGAAAGTAAAGGGGCCTATTAACAAATGGAGCAGGGCAAGGGAAGGATAGTGGTGGTGGACTCGCAGAACCAGTTGTTGACGAAAGCCTCTCTGAGTGACGAGGGTCCAGACGGTCTTGTGCATGATTGCAGGAGGGTAGATTTTTATAGTCTCCACGAAGGTGGTTGGCAATGCCTATCAGAATTACAAATGCATGCACAGTTGGACCCAGCGATTATTCAAACTAATCCTGCAGATAAACTCACACCCATGCGAAATGATGGATGTGCAAAAATATTCATGAGAGCAATGCTGGAATAGGGAAAGACTAGAAACAACTCAATTGCCCATGAGCTCACCTAGTTAAATATATCTGTTACATCTATACTATGGAATACTAGGTACCAGAAGACAGAATTATGTTCTGATATAAACAGGTTCTCAAGATGTGTTGCTAGGATAAAAATGAGGTGCAAAACAGTGTGTATAGTATGTTGTCATTTATATGAAAGAAACTGCTATAAAATGTATATATGTGGACCATCTCTGAAAGAATATAAAGGAAGCTGGTGGACGCAGTGATAGCCTCTGGAGAGGCTGGCTGGGAGGTGGGGTGGGAAGCAGACTTTTCACTCGGTTGTTTTTTGCGCTTTGGGAATTTAGAACCCTGTGAATATAACCTAATAAAAAAATTAAATTTTCAATTAAAATAAAATGACCAGCTGCCATAAGGGCCCCACCCAGATCCCTTTACTAGCCTGCACAGCGATCTCCCATCTGCTAGAACACTGGCTGCAAATGGCTCACAGCTGGCACAGTTCTCTGGGGAACTGTCCTTGGCCAAATGGGGGGTGCCCTGTTCAGAAGACTGTGACTTCCCCTGTCCCCTAAGAGCAGCCCACAGCCAGTGACTGGCTTAACTCTGTGGTGCAATTCATGCCCTGTCGCCCCCGCCCCCTCCCCGGGATCAGGCTCCAGCAGGGCTCCAGCTGAGATCATATCTTTGCTTAGCTACTTCCACTGCCCTGTCCTGCTTACCTCACTCCCTTCCAGAGTTTCCTAAAGAGCACTTCTCAAAAATGACAGGCATTTGAATCCTGGTCTTAGGCTCTAAATTTAGGGAACCTGATACAAGACACCTGTCTCAATGGAAGAGAACTTATTGGACATGAGCTAAGTGCTCCACGTTTCGGTGAAGCACCCCATGAAGAAGGGACTACTATCATTATCCTCATTCAACAGATGAGGAACCTCAGATGTTCAGACAGCATCTCCAGATCACGCATCAGGGGAAAAAGCCAGTGGCTCCAAAGCCCACACCTTCCCCATGGCACCTGCTTCCTGCTGCAGGGAGATCTTTCTGAATCCAGAGTTGGCAACTTCTCAGAACATAGGACTGCAGTTTCCATGTGCGGTTTCTACCACAGTCATCTGCCTGTGGACACAGGTGGCCTAAGGGGCAAATGTGAGGGAAAAAGCTTCTTAGGATAGTAAGACCTGGAGGGCATGTCTGGGGCAAGTGTTATGATCCCTGGGCTCTGAAGATCTTAGCCTCCCTTCATCATGTGGAATTCTAGCTCCAGCTGATAGCCTGATGTCATTTTGACCAAGAGAGACATTTGCATAATTCCAGAGATGGGGAGCTCAGTATCTGACAAGGAGTAGCTGCCTGTGGGCACGGCAGAAAGGTTTTCCTCTCTTCATCCTAACTGTAACGAATGGTGCCAGTCTAAGCCCACAGGGCCCACAGAGGCCACAGGACAGGGGCTGCTCCTGTCACCCTAGAGGGAACTCTGCTTAAATGGGATTTGGGCATCTTGGGCCAGAACCTTGCTTCTCCAGGCCCCACAGACAGCTCTTACCCCTCCTCAGTGTATTCAGTCCCCTGACTGAACTTGGGCTTCTCCTGGGGCCTTCTTAAAAACTTACTCAGACCCGCTTCTCTCTCTTTCTCTGTTCCAGTTTGATGGTGACAGTGCCTACGTGGGGATGAGTGACGGGAACCCAGAGCTGCTATCGACCAGCCAGGTGGGTGCTCCATCCTCCTGTGTGGGGGTCTGGCCTGGAGCTGGCTGGAGCTCAGCTGCTCCAGGGTGAGGCGGATGGTGCAGAGCAGCGGGGCCTAGCTCACTACTGTCCTCTCTCACAATGATCAAGAATATCAAGTGTCCCCTTAAAAGGGACAGTCCAACTGGGACTACAGTATTTTCTACAGATCACTTACCTGGCTCCTGTTGGCTTAAAGTGAGCACCTTTGAAAACTTGGTGAAACTCAAAAGGTGTGGCCCTCATTCCCCGTGCACAGAGGAGAAGTGTTCAGCTGTAGTGAGGAGGACTGTCACATGCTCCCTGGTGCCATCTGCCTCTTGCCGCCACACAGCACCCGTGGGACGTACAGAGGCACACACGCCCATGCAAAGGCACGCAGACTTCTCCTGCACACCTAGAGTTGTCTGGTGTCATTGGGGAGGATTGCGGGGTGTGGTATGCAGGGAGGATAGCAGAGACTTCCTCTGTAGTCTTCCCTGGTGGTGAAGGAAGTGGAGTCATCCATAGGCAAGGCTGTCCCAGTCCCTAGCCCTCTGGGATTCCCAGATGCCAGCTAGAATCTGAATTTCGACTGTAGGCTGGGGTGCTGGGAAGGGTCCTCAAAGCAAGCTGAGATGCTGGGGAGGGTCCTCACTGCAGGCTGGGGTACTGGGGAGAGTCCTCACTGCAGGCTGGGGTACTGGGGAGGGTCCTCACTGCAGGCTGGGGTAAGGGAGGGTCCTACTGCCGATTGAAATGTTGTGGGGGGGTCCTCATTGTAGACTGGGATGCTGGGGAGATCCTCACTGTAGACTGACAACTTGCAGGATGGTTCCTTAAGGCAGTGGTGCCTACAGAGTGGCAGCAGCTCAAGGGGCAGAGGAACTTGGTGAGCTGGAGGACAAGCCTGTCCCTGGAGCTGACCTCCATCCTCTCTCTGACTGTGTAGCCAGGCTGGCTGTGATGGTCCAAATCGGGCTGCTGGGCCCACATTTTCCAGCTGGGGAACTGGAATTCTATTAATTCACAAACATTGGTGTGCCCTCCTATGTGACAGGCCCAGTGGCAGACATGTTGAGTAAGGCGTGGACCTGTGGCCCTTAGGGGCGCACTGCCAGGGAGGGAAGGTACCCTGAGCTCCGCCGCGGGGTGCTGCATGCCCCTCCCCAGCCACGGCAGGCGTGCTCGTGCTGGGATCGCTATGCCATGCCCCTTCTTTGGCCTGTGACCACATGAGCATCACGGTGCCGCTGCAGAGCCTTTATATGGCACTGACTCGTGCCAGCCTGAAAGACTCTGCTGGGCAAGACTCCAGGTCCTGGAAGTGCTCATTTTGGAAGAGACCACTGAAGTCATTTAATTGTCCATCATCAGCTTGGAAATGTGATTGTCTCAAAAGAGCAGAGCTTTCTCCTGGACATCTCATCAGAGCCCTTTCACAGTGCTTCAGGTGCATCTCGCTAACACACTGAGCCCTGGCTCTCAGAGCCCTAGCACAGAGGGGTCGTTGTGTTTCAAACCCTGATGGAGAGTGTTGGCACTGTACTCTCGTGAAAATGGAAGGTGGGGCTCCGCGTCTGCCCCAGGCTTGAGCAGGGGAGCACAGTCCCTTGGAGAGGAGCTGGGGGGCAAATGAGGGTCCCAATAAGCTGTTAACAGCAGGGCCCTCACCTGCCCACCTGGCATTTCACGGTGCAAAGCCTTTTCCTTGGTTATTTCACAACAGTCTTGAGAAGTAGTAGGTTGCCATCAGCCCCATTTTATAGATGAGGAAGCTGAGGCTGGAGGATGTCGGCTCATCCTCATCCAGAGAGTGGGACAGCTGGGGCTCAAAGCTCCACACATCACCTTGCTGTGTCTGTGGAATGCTCTGTCAAGCCCGCCACTGACTTGCTTCAGCCTAAGTGTCACTTTCTCAGAAAGCTGTTGGTGACCCTGAAATCCAAATTAGGTTCCCTCCCCTTGATTCTCTCTCATGGTACCATGTCCTTTTAATTCATGGCATTGATCACTGTTTGTGGTCGCCTGGTTATCTGTGTGATGACTTGGTAAACATCTGATTTCCACATCAGACTGTGCCTCCATGAGGGCACTGTCATTCACTGTTCTGTCCCCCAATGTGTTACAAAGCCTGGCACATAGAAGGCACTCAGGAAAGGTTTGCATAATGGGTAAATGAGGCCCCATCTCTTTTCTGGACTTTAATTTCTCTGACAGTGAAATGAGGCAGATGGATTCTCCAAGGATCCCTTTAAGTCTTGTGTGCTGTCACTCAGAGTCTCCCTAACTTAGCACTTTATAAAGAACACATTCAGGATTCCCTGCGATTGACTCAGTACCCTCAGTACCCTCTGAGTCCAGCTGGATGTGAACAGATTTAGCAATTATAGTCTAGACTCTTACACTGTTCCAGTTGGCTTTTGCCAAAAGTTTTGTCAAAACTGGGGTGTGCCTCAGTCAGTTGAACATCCGACTTTGGCTCAGATCATGATCTCGCAGTTCATGGGTTCGAGCCCCACGTCAGACTCTGTGCTGACAGCTCTGGGCCTGGAGCGTGCTTCAGATTCTGTGTCTCCCTCTCTCTCTGCCCCTTCACCGCTCATGCTTTCTCTCTCTCCTTCAAAAATACACATAAAAAAAAAAAAGGAAGCATGTCAAAGCTTAGCGTCTTAAAACAACAAATACTTATCTTGTTCATAATTCCCTGGGTTGGCAGTTTGGATGGGTTCAGCTGGATGACTCTTCTGGTCATGCCTAGGACCCATGTAAGTGGTGGCTGTAAGCTGCTGTGGACTGGTTGTATAGACATTCACTTCTGTTCCAGATGGTTTCTTGTCCCCCAGCAGGCTAGCCTGAGGTTGGAGAACGGTTCCCAGGACAGTAAGAGCAGAGAAGCTGTAAGACCTGTTGAGGTCTAGGATTAGAACTGGCACAAGACTACTTCCAGCACATTCTATTGGTCAAAGCAAGTCAGAGAGCCAGTCTAGACTCAAGGAATGGGGAAATAGACCCCACCTGTTTGATGGGAGGAGCTGCAAAGTATTGTGGTCTTTTAACCAACTACCACCTACAGGGAATGTGGTAGATTGTTCACGCTGATTTTACTGAAGAATAGCAGGCTCTTCCAGGACATGCAGCCCGCAGTGGCTTGATGGGGCTCCAGGACCCCTACTTCTTAATTTTTTCTTCCAGTCCTTTCCCCGAAGTGCTTGTCTGAACCCACACACTCAGGTATGCATGTGAATACCCTGTCATGGTGTGGTGCCTCACTAACTGCAGGAATTTTATGGTCCCAGTCATGGGGGACTGACATAAACATGTGGGCAAAATGAGGGTCTTCTCACCAGTAGCAGATTCAGAGTACACACAGTCTCAATGGCATAAAATGTGTTTTATAAATACAACTAACTAGAAGGTCCACCCATCCAGCAAGGTTTTATTGGGCACCTATTATGTGCAAAGCTCTGGATATAAGCAGGAAGCCATTTCTGGGAGATGTTTGCTTTCTGAACATACAATTTCATCGTATTAAAAACCTGCTCTTTAATGTAACCTTCTCCTGAAACACCATCTTCTTTATTCAGAAACTTGATTGGAAACACAGGTTCCTATGGGGTATATATCAACCAGCTGTGCCCCCTGTTCAAAACTTTCAAACCAGCTCTTAGGTGCTTGAAGTTTCTTTTGCAAATGCATCCTTTGTTGTTTGGTTTTTGCAAGTTTCCACAAAATTCCTGCCTGGCTGCCTTAGCTGTCATACAGTATCCCTTTCCCCCTCTCTGGACACTGTGTTTCTTTTGCACCAGACCTGCCTGCGGGGTCTGAGGCTGAAATGCACTTCTCAGGCATGGCTTGTGTTTCATCAGCAGCTTCGGGGACTGAGGCGGGGGTGGGGGAGAGGCTGGTAGAGATCAGCTTTTCCCCCTGTTGAGAGCAGACCCTGGCCAGGAGTTACAAGGATATTTCCTGGTTATGTGATGCCGGGATGAGGGTGAAGAGGATAGTAACTGGGCTGTGGGCTCAGCAGACCTAGATTCAAATCCAGCTCTTGGACATCCCAGCCAGATGCCCGTTCTAACCCTATGCAAGCTGTGTCAGCTTTCTGTCAAATGGGAGAAATAACTTCTGCCTCTCAGGGTGTTATAAGTACTAGAGGTGAGTGTTGTGGATTCCCGTCACCAGGCCAGGGAACCCCTCACCCAGCTGATGTGAGTGCCGGCTGCTAACCATTCATGGCTGCCCCTTCTCTGGAGAACTGGCCTTTGCCAGATGGGAACTGTCAGTGGGGAGGGGTGTGGGGGATGGTCTAGAAGACCAGGAAGGTCCTCTTCTCAAGCAGGGAGCAATTCTACAGCTCCCTACAGAGCTCCAGCTGGCATAGCCACCTTGCCTAGCCCATTTCCCTGCTCTGTCCTGCTTTCCTTCCATCTCTTCTGAGTCACTTCTCAAAAGGAATGCCAGTGTCATAGGAATCCCCATCTCAGGCTCTACTTCAGGGGAATCTAACCTAAACTACCAGTGTTCCATAAAACTAGCTGGGACTTATTTCCATGTTTTTCTTATCATAAATAATGCTTTGGTTACATAGATGAATCTCTGGTCACTTCTCATGCTCATTTATAGCTCTGTGCCTCTTTTTTTTTTATATATATATATGGCATTTTTTTTTTTTTTACAAATAGTTTATTGTCAAGTTGGTTTCCATATAACACCCAGTGCTCATCCCCACAAGCCTCTTTATGCACAGATTCTGATAGGAATCCCCCAGGCATTTTCACGCAACAAATGTCTATTTGTTCTTTGGGGGGCGCTGCAAATGTCACCCCCTCAGTCCACCCTTCCTGGCTGTAGGTAGAATTTTCCATTGTTATGGCTATAAATATGACTTTTTAAAAAATAGTTTATTGTCAAGTTGGTTTCCATATAACACGCAGTGCTCATCCCCACAAGTGCCCTCCTCCATGCTTATCTCCCCCCTCCCCCCAACACCCATCAGTCCTCAGTTTGTTCTCAGTATTCAAGAGTCTTTCATGGTTTGCCTCTCTCCCACTATTTCCCCCCTTCTTCTCCCCCACGGTCCTCCATTGAGTTTATAAATATGACTTCTGCTGAAGATTTCTGACTTTGTGCTAAGAATTATTGAAAGGACACGTGGTGTGTGTGTGTGTGTGTGTGTGTGTGTGTGTGTGTATGTGTGTGTGTGTGAGAGAGAGAGAGAGAGAGAGAGAAGGAAGAAGGAGAAAGAGAATTGGCACATGACTACATTCATCACATTCTGTTAGTCAAAGTAAGTCAGTGAGCTTTGTTAGTGAGAAAGGGAGAGACTGAGATTGGATGAATGATCATAGTGCAGTTTAAACAGCTCTCAAGGGCAAGGGTGGATACAGAGAGACCACGTGGGAAGCTAAGTGAAGCTGGTGGTGTCCTCTAAGGTGGTAGAAGCAGAGGAGATGGAAATACGTGGATGGATCTGGGATCTGTTTTGGAAATAAAGTTGGTACGTCTTGACAGTGGATGGACGTAGAGGGAGAGAGAAACAAAGGAGTAAAGGGTGTCTCCCAGGCTTCTAGCACAGCACATTTTCCAGCATGCTGGTATCATTTTTGTGAGTGTGAGAAGGCCTGGGGAGGTGCAGGCTTGACAGGGTCAGACACGTTACTCTTGAGACACTCATCCAGGGAAGATGTCTGAGTATGTAGACGGTTGTGCAAGTCTGGAACTTCTGGAGGAAGTGAACTTGGACGTTCTTAGCCCACGGTGAGGATGACATTTGCAAAGACATAAAGAAACGAGTGAGAACCACAGAGAAGAACAGAGAACTAATGAGTCTTAAATGTTGAGCTCCAGTATTTGAAAGCAAAGTGGAGGAGGAGAAGACTGTGAAATAGGTTGAGAAGTAGGGACTAGAGAAATAGGAGAGCATGGAGGCTTTGAAGCCAAGGGCAGAGTGTTCTGAGATGGAGGTGAGGGATCTGGGGAAAAACGATGTTGGATCCACAGCTTCTTCCCTGTCAAAGGATAACTTTTAAATAAGTCAAAGATTTATAGGTACTCACAGAAACCATAAAGGCACGAGAAAAAAAGCCTTTAAGGTATACATTGTAGCTTTGGAGTCAGAAGGGCATTTTTAGATTCAAAGTCTTAGAAGAAAAGACTTAAAAATTTGACCATAAACAAAAATGAAAAACAACCTTTGTATGGCTAAAACAGCATAAATAAAATCAAAAGACAAGTGAAAAATTGGGCAAAAGTACTTTCAACTCACAATATAAATATATAAAGAGTTTCCAGAAATCAATTCAAAACCCTGGTAGAAAGACAGATGGGAGATATGAGCCAATAGTTTACAGAACAGGAAATGAAAATGGACCTTCATTTATGAAAAGGTGTTAAAATTAATTAGTTCATAAGAGAAACAAAACTAGCATTCTTCACCTCTTGGACAAAAATCCAAAGATTTGATGATATACTCTGTTGGAACCCCTGTGGGGAGACAGGCGCTTTTGCACATTGCTTGAAGGCAAAGTTGGTGTAACCCTATGGAGAGCAAATTGGCAACATCTATCAAAATTACAAATACATTGACCTTTAACCCGGCAATTTCCCTTTTTGGAAGTATATCCCACAGATACATTTGCTCACATGAGAAGTGGTGGCTTCAAGATTGCTCATTTAGGTATTGGCATAATGGCAAAATATTGGCAACAACCCATCAATGCAACAATGAGAGACTAGTTCAATAAATCACATACATCTATCGGGGGGGAATACTGTATGGCTGTAAGGAAAGTAGAAAGTAAAGAGATAGAAGTTCTTTAGATACATTATTTGCCCAAAAAAAGCAAGGTGGCCAATAGTAAGTATAGTATGTTACCATTTGTGAGAAAAGGTGGTGATCATGTGTTTCTAGGTGCTTGTATTTGATTAAAGTAACTCTGGAAGCTAATAAAAGTGGCTTTGTACATTGTGTGTGTACCTATATGTGCATGTTCACATTTGTATGTGTGTTTGTGTTATGTGTGTATGTGTGGTATGGTGTGTGTGTGTGTGACTTTTCACTGTACCTTTTTAGATTTTAAGGGTTTTAAACCATAGGGATGTTTATTTCAAAAAGTTGAATAAAATATAAACAAGGAGAGGGTCAAACGATTCTGAGGGATTGGTTAGGGTAAGAGTTGAAATGTGCCCAGTAGTTTTGAGAACATAGAAGTCATCCTGGATCTCAGAAAAGGCGGCTTTGATGTGTAGTGGGCTTCATGTAGGCCCCAGGGCAGATCAAGAAGGGAGCATGCATTAAGGATGTAAACAGTGTGTGCAGACAACTTGTACGTGAAGTCTGGGCTGTGTCGGACCAGGGCAAGGGCTGTAGCTCAATGGGATGAAGACTCCAAAGGAGGGACCTTTTTTTTTTTTTTTTCTTTTTAAAGACAAGAGAGTCTTGAGAATGTTTCATTGTCAATAGAAGGGATCTGAGAAAGGGTAAAGTTTGGCACTCAGGAGAGGGAAGAGTTAATTGATAGTTTAAGTTTTGGGAGAAGGTGAGAGGGGCTGGGTCCTGCCCAGAGGTGGAAGCTGTGGCCTTGGCCAGGAGTGGGGACAAAATGGAAAGGAGTGTGTCACTGTAGAAGGTTGCCCAGGAGAGAGGACATCTGCATCTGGAAACACGTGTCTTCTCCAAGAGATTGGTGGGCAGGTCGCCTGCTGAGTCAGGGTGCCAGACGTCTGAGCGGGTGAAGGTCCAGGATACTTGTGTGGCCTGTAGGATACTGAGCTCTTGGCGCGGGTGCTCTGGGGACAGACAGTTGGGTGACTCCACAGTGAGGATTTGTCAGGCAGGTGTACCAGAAGGGCACTCCAGCTTTTTTTGCAAAAGAGAAACTGAAATGAAGGGAATTTTTTATTCTTAGACTAAGAATCCCAGTGAGTCCAGGGACAATTTGCGAGGGGAGAGGTTCAGGGGCTCACATTTGAGGTGCTCCTTGGGGAACTCTGGGACCTATGGAACATGGTCAGTACCGTCAACCATCAGCACTGCCAGGCATGAGCCGTGTCCGGTGTGGGCCCTGCCCACCCGCTGCTCTGTTTGCATCCCTTCCTAATGTTCCAGCAGAGCGCATGCTGGAGTGTGGAGTTCTGTCATAAAGGCCAAGATTCCCACGCTACCAAATGAGGCCTCGCGGTGCCTCCCACAAGGCCTGGCACACAACAGGCATGCAAGCACTTTGAGTTAAGCAGATTCTTGCTGCTGGGTCTACGCCACTGGGTGTGTACGACCAGTATCCTTCATAGATCCCCAACGATGCCTGGTCTGTTTTTCGTACCACTTGGACCAAGCATAGGCCTAGAGGGGGTTGATGGTATAACCAGGAACCCAGAAGACCAGAGCTGGTCAGAGTCACACCTGCAGCCTCCTTCCATCAAGGGACAGTGTAGGATGCCCAGAGGGGTAAAAGCCCAGAGCTGTGAGCTCCGGGTTCTGTATGCTCCATTTCCTTCACCGGTGTTGATATTTCTCCCAGCCTATTCCTCATGTGAATTATGAGGGTAGACGGTCTGTGGGATTTTCCCAGCCCACACTGCTGCTGCTGCTGTATTCCTAGTGCATTTCCTTGGGCTCAGGCGCTGGAGCTAAATGTTGTCCATGAACTCTATCAGGTAACTACTGTTGCTCTCCCATGTTACAGATGAGAAACCTGCAGAGCAAAGAGACAGAGAGGTGGTCAAGTCTTTTTTAAACAAATAAACAAACAATGCACAGGGAATAAATGCATAAATAGTAAATGCACCTGAGGCAGGCCTCCCTCCTGTCACTGTTTAAATCTAAGATTCTGGGCTTAGTAACTCTGGCCTCTGAATCTGTGTACATCCTAAAGGGCAGAGACGACATGGCTTTTATTGCTTTAATTAAAACCTGGGTGAAGAGCTCGCGATTCATATTAAAATGAAATTGTGTTTCGCTGGCCATGGTGCCAAGAAGGGACCGGCAGTGATTACTGCTAAGATTACAAACAATCAAAGAGAAAAGGCCTTTTGCAAGCATTTCCTATTAAAGCCACAAACATCACACTTTAAAAATAATTATGGTTGTGTTATCGGAACATGATTCATGAATTCTGAATAAATATGAGGGGGCCTTGAAGGAAACTGTTTCAAGACCATAGATTTTGTTCAAATCTGATGAAATTTAATATCATTTCGCAGCTGGAGAATAAAATGCAAGGAGGGGAAAAAACCCATCCTATGTGTATGGAGAGAATTGAGTATATGTCAGACTGAACTAATGAGCCTTCCCTCATCAGTCCTACACACGTGCTTAGAAAAATGGACGAGCCTCTGTTGTTTTCATTGAGAGAAAACCGCTGAGAAGGAGTTGGTACTTACACCTCACCAATCTTCATTTTACATTCCAGTGGCTAAAAATATATTCACTTTAAAGCTCTGCATTCCTGACTGTGAGATGTTTAAATATTTGAGGGAGTAGGCATGGAGGCGTTAGGGAACGGGTTTGGGGGTGGGGAATCTTGGTGTGCGTTTACCACACCTCCCCTGTAGTAAAGATATTTTTCATACAATGAAGTGAATGTTTACAGCATATAGTTTTGTTTCCTTCCAACTATTATGAGAGAAATTGAATCCCTGGAAATGTTCCCTCTCTCTAAATGGGATGGAAACAATGAAGATGGTGCAGGAAGTTTATGGGTTGGGGGAGGGAACAGCAGTGTATTGGAAATGTAAGGATTTTCTTTAAAACAGTGCCTCTCTCTCGCTCTCAGCCACCTTGAACTCTGCATCTTCTCTAGGGCCTGGGTCTTTCCTGGGGAGTGTGGGAGAGCCCTCTGGTTTAACACATTTGTTCATTGCTACATGAAAGCTAACCCTGTCATCAAGAAGTAGAAATGAAGCCAGATGTGGGGACCTTTCCAAAATGGTGGAGGGTCCTTCCTTAGCTTCTTCTGGAGGGCCGGGAGCCTGGGTCTGGCCCTCTTTAGCCTCTTTCACTGTGTGACCTTGAGTAAGTCATTTGTCCTCTCTGAATCCTATTTTTTGTGTCTGTGAATGAGGGCCTCTAGGTTATATCTGTAACCAAGGGATTGGTTTCCTCCACCTCCTAGAGTCTCTAGGAGTGACAGTGGTCTGTCCAATAGGCCAGAGCTCCCCCCGCCCCCCAACATAGCACCAATGTTAAGGGACCCTTGGAGACGTGGTCAGTGGCCCTGAGCGGGGTTCCCAGCCCACCCCTGGCGACAGGAAAGAGATGCACACCTAGCATCTCACCAGAGATGCTGGTAGTCGGATGGGTTATAAGGGTAATGACATGAGAAGACAGACAGACCTGGGCTCAAATTATGGTCTTCAGGTTTCATGACTAGGTGACCTTGGACAAATCAGCCAGCTTTCCTGAACCTCAGTTTTGTATTTAGAAGTTCCTCAGAGCGATGCAGGGAGAAATAAGTAAATAAAATGTATTTATACCCTAAGTTTTTATTGACTTTACTTCCATTTCTCTACAAAATTTTAGGAAATGACTGAAAATATGAACATCTAAGAAAAGAAAGTATGTGTGCATGTGTGTGTTTTTGTGATGCCGTGTTGTGGTGCAAGGAAACCTTGTTTATGGAATATCTGTGCAAAAAGTTCCTCGGGGCACATGCAGATACACCCATGTTTGTACACAGACACATTCACACATGAATACTAGCATATGTGCATGTCATGCTCACGTGGGCATGCTTGCTGATATATACCTTTTCATGTATTAAGCATCACTTTGTGACTCTGAGCAAGTTATTTAACCTCTTGGTGCCTCAGTTTCCTCAGTGAAATGGCGATAATAATAGCACTCAGCTCTTGAGGCTGTTATACACAGACATGCACACAAATTAGATTTTTATTTGTGTTTATTTGTTTAATGGCTGCCTCCCTCCTAGACTATTGGTATCATGGGAACAAGGACCCGGCACATAGTAGGAGCTGAGTTAAAAAATGGTGAGGGAGGGGTGCCTGGGTGGCTCAGTTGGTTGAGTGTCCGACTTTAGCTCAGGGCACGATCTCATGGTTCGTGGGTTCGAGCCCCACGTCAGGCTCTGTGCTGACAGCTCAGAGCCTGGAGCCTGTTTCAGGCTCTGTATCTCCCTCTCTCTTTGACCCTCCCCTGCTCATGCTGTCTATCTCTCTAAAAAAGAAAAAAAAACATTAAAACAATTTTTAAAAAATGGCAAGGGAGTGAATGGACAACTCCCACAAATCCACTGGCACATGTGCTGATGTTTAGACACACTGACGTACACATTTGTGCATGTCTGCACACACGTGTTTGCGTATGTAGACTTGTATGCACGCACACAAGGATTATACGTGCAACACCCAGACATGTCCAGGCCCAGAGCTCAGGAGGGTGGGGTTAGCTGCAGTTTCGGGATTCTGCCTGGGGTCCCGCGTAACTGTCATTTATTATGTGACCTTGGGTAGGTCTTTCTACCTCTCAGAGTTTGAGGACTCCTAGCCAGGATGTGACAGAATTGGAATTTGAACCATGGTCTGTCCAGGTCAAAGTATATGCTTTTAGGGCCGCGCCATGACCCACAGACCAGCAGCCTCCCCTGAGCTTGTTGGAAACGCAGCAGGTCGAGTCACACCCCAGCCTCCTGAATCACAGCCTGCACTTTAACAAGTTCTGCAGGTGATCTGTGTGCACATTATAATTGAGAAGCAGGTCCTAAGGGACACTGTCTCCCTCACTCATTAAGTGGAATTAGGGTTCATATGGCAGGTGGAGTACAGGCATAAGCCCACCCAGAGGACCGCCAGAGAGGAGCAGTCAGAACGGGGAGGCTACAGCCAGGAGCCACCTGTGGAGACAGAATCAATATGGAGACTCAGCATTGCACTTGTTGGGGGTGGGGTGGGGTCTAGTCCCTGCTATTTATAAAGGTGCAGAACCACATAGTCATTAAGGGTACCAATTCATGAGCTAAAATTTTAAATTTAAAAACAGCCCAGTGTTAATCATCTTATAGTTCCCATAGGTAAGAAACCAGGTTTGCATTAACGGGGATGCCTCTGGCTCCAGCCCTCTCATGAGGCCACAGCACGTGTGGTGATCAGTGCTGCAACCTCACGGGAAGGCTCAACTGAAGGGAGGTTTGCACCTGAGCTCATTAATGGTTTTGGCGGGATTCAGATCCCTTGAGCTTGACTTTTGTGTTGGAACTGGGCTCTGTCCGTTCCAATGGTGTGACTTCCATTGAGTTTCCCTCTCAGTGCCTCTGTTTCTTCCTCTGTGAAATGGGTTTAATAATAGTACCTGCCTCATAGAGTTATTGTGAAGACTGATAAATTCATGTATGAAAAGTCTAGAACAGGGATGCACTTAGCCCATCACAAGCGCTATATAAATGCTTGCTGTTATTATTAGTTGAACAAAAGTGCAGAGAGGCAGGACTGTACAAGCTTGGTTCACAGAGGGCCACTCAGTAAGCCTTAGGGGAGTGGATGAGCTCTGAATTGCAGTTTCCTGTTAGGACTTAGAGGGCATATTAACAGGAGCATGGGGGTCCAGGCTATAGGAGGAGGCCTTGCTCCATTCTACTCAGAGTCGGCTTAGAGTACTGGCCTAGTCCTTGGTACTGCCACCTGGGAAGGCCAAGGGTGTTGTGGTGATTCTGAGCGGGAGCAAGTGTCACCAGGGGTAGACAGTGGCCCAAGTGGAGGGTCCAGCATCTTCCGGAGCCTGGTGATACCAAAGTATGTGTTGTCTGGGGGCTAGTGGGCTCACTATCGTTGGTGTTAATGTTGTTGCAGGATCTGGTCCAGGAGGCCTCATATGCCAGAAAGATGCTGGGACCCTGGTCTGAAGTCAGTGAGCCTTGCAAGGGTCTAAGCAGGGCAGTGTCCCTGGAGCATCCTGGACTGGGGGACTTGCCTACTTTGCCATGTGTCACAGGGCTTCAGAGCACTCACAGAGGCCAGTCTCTGAAAACTTCAGTGCCTTCATATTCAGGCAGCTGGCTTAGCACATTTTTAGATGATGCCACTTCTGTAGTTTTCAAAAGGTAGAGATGGAAAAGAAAAAAAGGCTGCAAATAGACATAATTTTTTTTCCCCAGAAGCTATTTTAACACGGGAACAACTGGAGAGCCTACTCATCATTTTAAAACGCTTTTAAAATTAGTGCTGCCTCATGCCTGCCTGTGGACCTGCAAACCAGTGGCACATACATGAATTCAATTTGGGTTTAAAAATCCCTTGGTCCAACTCTCTCTTTTTTGTGTGTGGCATAACTGAGCACTAAAATGGGGGCAGTGACTTTCCCAAGGTCACACATCCCAGCAGGGCAGAGCTGGGACTCGACACCTTCATAGGAAGATGATTTCTAAGATGAGAACAGAGAACCAGAAAGCTCTCATAAGCATTGTTTCATTCTGAGAAGCTTTTCTAAGGGGAAGGTCACTTCAGACGTTTGCTGACTTCTTAGAGCTTACGGGGAAGGTGGTGAGGAGCCCAGCTCTGTATAACAGCAGGCCATCAGTAAATTCATTCATGCATTCATTTGTTCAGAACAATATTTACTGAGTAGCTACCTTGTGTTAGGCAGGTTCTAGGTGCTAGAGATACAAGTGAGAATACAGCAGTCCAATCCCCAATTCTCATTCATTTGTGTGTTGTTTCATTCAGCAAATGTTTATTGAGGCTCTACTATGTGCAAGGCACTGTTCTTGGTCCTGATTTAATCAGTGACTAAACAGAATTTACATTCTGGTGAAGGGAAGGTAACTATGTTGTTTTTTTTTTTTTAAAGTCAAGACTATTGTGTGTTAGATGGGAGAGGTTTGATAGGGAAGAAAAACCACCTTTTCGATAGGGTTCAGCACACCATGGCCAGTCTTCCACTTGTTGTTTGTAAATAAAGTTTTATTGGAACACTGCTGTATTTATTAGTTTAACTATTGTCTATGGCTACTTCCATGCTACAGCAACAGAGTTGAATAGTGACAGAGATTACATGACCCACAGCCAAAAAAGATTTATTATCTGTACCTTGCAGAAAAAGCTTGCTGACCTGTCCTCTAGGACATCCAAGGGAAAGTGTCAAGGAAGCAGTTGAATAGGTGATTATAAAAAATATGCAATTAAAGGGAGCCTGGGTAGCTCAGTCGGTTGAGCATCCAGCTTTCACTTAGTTCATGATCTTATAGCTACTGAGTTCGAGCCCTGCATTGAGCTTCTCACTGATGTCAACACGGAGCCTGCTTCAGATCCTGTCTTCCTTTCTCTGCCCCCTCCCCCTCTGCTCGCTCTCTCAAAAATGAATAAACATTTTAAAAATATGTTACTAAAATAAATGAAACTCTGTCACTTACTGGAAAAATAACTTCCTTATCTATAAAATGGGGTCATGCCTGGTGTTCAGGCCACCCCCTGCCCCCAACAGGAATGCTTAGGTCCCAAGTTATCTTCAGCTTTGCTACTTGCTGGGACTGTTTTCTCCTAAAGAAGAAGGGAACTCCACCACTCATGGCTCATTTTTCCAGAAACATCCCCCCACCCCCCAGGTATATCAGTCCGGAAAGCTTCCTGAAGCTCAGAGTGTCAGATGATTTCTCAAGTAAAAACATGTGGGGATTATCATGTTTGTTCCCAGATAGAGTTTTAGTAAACAAAACTCATGGGTAATGTGACTGGCGGCCATTGTCACATTGTGATGCCTCTGTCGGCTCGGATCTAAGCTTTTCAGGGTCAGGACCACCGGCAGGGGGATGTTACACTCCCTCCTACACCCCTGTTGCCACAGCTTGGGAATTCTGCCTGTAAATAAAGACTTAAAATGATATTACTCCCCCCTCCCATTCCTTCAGAATCCACATGTAATTTTAACAATATGGCTTTTTCATTTCCATTTTGTTTATATATGGTATGAGCTTTTTATTTGTTTGTTTTGTTTATTTATTTATTTTTAAGAAGCATTTTGAGCCCAGGAAAGCGAGAGCACAACAAGAAGGCATAATTGTACTGATTGTCTGAAGTGCAGCAATACTCCAGCTCCAATGTAGTGCGAGACATGAATCAGAAAGATTCTATTACACGTCTCTGGGACGGGCGACACAGGGGTATTATCCAAGATGATTAATTTGACTTGGTCATTATGGACACAGACAAGCCTGATAAAATTGCATTTCATTCCCCACTGAATTCATAAAATCGCTGTACACATAATAAGTTACCACTGGGTGCCCCGCTCCTGGTGATGGGATTTCAGGTTTGGATAAGGTTTTCCTTGGATAAGATTTCCTTATTTTGAAAACAGAGCCAGGAAACACTGAATTGTATGATAGTCTTTTCACAGAGATGTTCTCACGGGGTGTGAATTTTACTTGTGAAAATAGTAAGGTGGTAGGGTGGCCATATAATTTATTGTCCAAACCAGGATGATTTTATTTTTTTAGTTTTTATTTTTAAAAAATTTTAATGTTTATTTTTGAGAGAGAGAGAGAGAGAGTGTGTGTGCACGTGCATGCAAGCGGGGGAGGGGCAGAGAGAGAGGGAGACACAGAATCTGAAGCAGGCTCCAGGCTCTGAGCTGTTAGCACAGAGCCCGACGCGGGACTCAAACCCACAAACTGAGATTATGACCTGAGCCAAAGTGAGATGCTCAACTGACTGAGCCACCCAGGCACCCCTTTTAATTTTTATTTTAGATAGAGTGCAAGCAGGGGAGAGGGGCAGAGGAAGGGAAAGAGAGCATCTCAAACAGGCTCCGCATGCAGTGCAGAGCCCAGTGTGGGGCTTGATCCTACGACCTGAGGTGAAATCAAGAGTTGGATGCTCAACTGACTGAGTCACCCAGGCGCCACCAAACCAGGATGAATTTTGAGTAAAAGAAGGCACTATTAAAAATTACCCTGGGACAGGAGGTGTACACAGGACTGACCTGGGCTAATCAGGATTAAAGTATATGTTGGGAGGGGAGCAAATAATGGCAGAGTGTGTGTTGGCTCCAGATTGGGTTTCCTGGTCCTTATTTCCATACATGCTATCCATGTGACTTTGGATAAGTCATTTTGCCCTTTTGAACCTCAGTTTCTTCATCTGTAAAATGGAAATGATATTTAACACTTGTTCTGCTTATCACCTGATGTCTTTTCTCATCCTCCTTGGGTATGAGGGAGAGGGTCGTGTTGATTTTCTGTTCATGTGTTTTCACATCTGTTTCCTTGTGTAATTCTCTCAGCTGTTAGGTGGGGTTTCATAGATAAGGACAGTCAGATAGACAGTTTGGATAAATTGCCAGAGGTCCCGCAGCAAGTAAGTGGCAGGACTGGAATTCCCCCAGGTCAGACTAAACCCAAAGCCGACATTCCATCTGCAGATTAAAAAAACAGAAGGAAAGAAAAGAAGAAAAGAAAAGAAAAGAAAAGAAAAGAAAAGAAAGAAGGAAGGAAGGAAGGAAGGAAGGAAGGAAGGAAGGAAGGAAGGAAGGAAGGAAAGGGAAGAAAGAAGGAAAGAAAGAAGAAAGGAAAGAAAGAAAGAAAAGAAAGAAAAAAAGAAACAAAGAAAAAACCAACAACCCAATACTCACGGATTATGTATTCCATGAAACTTCAAGCCTTTTTTTGGGAAAAATATTTGAAACACATAAAAGCATTTGGAACCCAAGGTCCTGTGTCAGCATGAGGTATTATTGCTGTCACCCAGGTTATTCAGCAGGATGGACTTGTACGAGAAGGCAGGGATCCATCCCTTACTCTTTTCTCCAGGCTCATGGCCTTGGGAGCCTGCCATGAGGGCCGTCTGTTACCTCTCCCACCACACCGATTTCCTCTGCTGCTGCTGGAGACCTTGGGATCCGGCAGGGCGAGGTGGGGTTCAAGGAGTAGGGCCAGAACATCTTGCTGCCTGGTGTGCTTACCATCCATGCCTGCCGTGCTAGCAGATTTTCACATGTGGTTCTTTTCATGAGCACCCTGAGCTGGGGTTCACGCTGCGGCTCACCTCTCATGACCTGCCCTGCATCTGGTACACCTGCCGACGTAAGTCCTGCTGCCAAGACCTCCCTGCCCTATCAGGCCGCTGTCTTGGGTGGGACCCTTTCAGATGCCTTCGGCCAGCTGCCTTCCTTAGCTTTCTCTTGCTCCCAGGGCCACTCACACATCCTTGCCTTGCCAAACCACGCACCTGCCGGTTGTTCTCTGCCTCTCTCTCTCTTATTCTCTCAGTCTCTGCCATTTAAGGCAGCTCCATCTATCCTCCCCAAACCCCCTGAGCCTCTCAACTCTGGGGACACAAGCTGGGTCCTCCTGAGAGCTCTTTCTCCCCAGGCTTCACCAAGGAGTGAGGTGCCACCTCGTGTCTTGTGCTATATCCTGAGTCCCAGCAAGCTATGCTACTGGGGACCTTTCTTATACGGCTCGAAGGCAGGGCTCCCCTGCTCCTATAGATTCCCGCTCAGTGAGGCTTACTCCTTTCTTTTACACAGCATTGGGGTGGGTGACAGAAGTGGAGTCCAAATGTCAGCCTGAGAACCTTCCGGAAGCATTACCTGGATAGAGTAGGAAACCATCAAATTGTGAAAGGCATACTTCCCCAGAAAGAAATCAGTAATTTGTAAATACTTGATGACATAGCCCTAAACAAATGAAGCAAAAATGAACAGAAATACAAGAAGAAATTGATCAAATCACAATCACGGTAGACATTTTTACCTCTTTCATAAACCAAGGATCAAGCAGAAAAAGAAAACTAGTGTGATTTAGAAGATTTAGATAACGATTAAGCTGGAAATAATAAAAATTTGTGAAAATTATCTTTATACTATATTACAAAGGAATTGTCATTGACTTTCAAAGAATAAATATACTTTTCAGTCCCTTTTGAGTATTCTCTCTTTTCTTTTTTGTCAGTGTTTTTCTCTTTTGTTAGCCTCTTTTTAAAAAAATTTTTTTTTAATGTTTTATTTCTGAGAGAGAGACAGCATGAGCAGGGGAGGGTCAAAGAGACAGGGAGACACAGAATCCGGAGCAGGCTCCAAGTTCTGAGCTGGCTGTCAGCACAGAGCCTGACATGGGGCTCGAACCCACAAACCATGAGATTGTGACCTGAGCCGAAGTCGGACGCTTAACCGACACCCAGGCGCCCCCCTTTTGTTAGCCTCTTAAAAACACCCAGCTGTTCCTTAAATTTATCTCAAACTTTTCTTTTTTATTCCTCTTTCTTCTACTGACTTTTGGTTTATTTTGTTTCCATGTCTAGCTTCTTGAGTTGAGTATTGAGTTTATCTTTTTGTTTGTTTTTCTTCCCTTCTAATAAATTCACTTAGGTAAATCGTTGTAAATTTTCCATTGTTCACTTCTCACAGGTTTTCTCAAGTAGTGTCCTCATTGCAATTTTGCTTGTGATTTTCTCTTTAACCCAGGAGTTATTTAGAAGATTGCTCTTGGGGCACCTGGGTGGCTCAGTTGGTTGAGTATCTGACTTCAGCTCGGGTCATGATATTGTGGTTCATGAGTTTGGGCCCATGTCAGGGTCTGTGCTGAGTGTGTGGAACCTGGAGCCTGCTTCAGATTCTGCGTCTCCCTCTTTTTCTGTCCTTCCCCTCTTTACTCTCTCTTTCTCCCTCTCTCCCTAAAAAATAAATAAACATTAAAAAAAAAGATTACACTTAAAGGGTCCAAGGATTTAATAGCATCCACGTCTCTCTATTTTTTCCTGTTCCTTCTTTCTGTACCATTTTTGTTTTTTGTTAAAAACTGGGTTAGTACATTTATCTTTTTTATTTTTAATGCTTATTTTTAGAGAGAGAGAGAGTGAGTGAGTGAGCATGGGGGAGGGGCAGAGAGAAAGGGAGACACAGAATCTGAAGCAGGCTCCAGGCTCTGAGCTGTCAGCACAGAACTCGACACTGGACTCACAAACCATGAGATCATGACCTGAGCCAAAGTTGGACGCTTAACCAACTGAGCCATCCAGGCACCCCTAGGTTAATACATTTATATAGTAGAATGTGGTCTATATCATTTTTACCTTTTGAAAAATTTGAGATTATCTATGTAGCTATTATACTGTCATATTCTTTAAGTGTTCCAGGGTCATTTGAAAAGAATATGTATTCTTTAAATAGCAGAAGAAATCAAGAGAGTGAATCATGTTATTCAACTCTTCTATCCTTACTGATTTCTATCTGATTGATTTGTTAATTTTTGAAGAGAAGTTTTAGTGTCGTGTTGTGTTTATGGTTTTGTTGAATCTTCTTTGTACTTCTAACAGTCTTTTACATTTTATATTCCTATGGTTTATCAGTCTACATAAAAGTTTTTGTCTGTCGTTTCTTCTTAGTAGGTTGTATCATTTATCAACTTAAGTATTTCTCTAAGTTCCTTCAGTGCATTTGCCCTTAATTGTACCTTATTTGTTACTAATTTTACCACTTCTGCTTTTTATTTACCTAACATATCTGTTTGTTTTTAACCACCTGTCATTTTATTTATGCATGCCTATTATTAATGTTATATGCTGGATTCACTTATTTTAACCAAAATACTAAATTTTATCTTTTAATAAAAGGATTAAAATCATTCATACTTAGTGTGATTAGTAATATTTAACCTTAGTACTATCATTTTATGAAGGTTCTTTTTTATCATGTTTCATAGTTCATCTATTTTCTTTTTTTGTTTTCAGATTTTTGTTAGGTTGATCAGATTCTATTTTCTTTTCCTTTATTTTGGTTCCTCCAACAGTGTGAAGTTTCTGCTATCCCTTAAAATTATAAACAAAATTGGCTAATAAGTGGGGCGCCTGGGTGGCTTAGTCGGTTAAGCGTCCGACTTTCGCTTGGGTCATGATCTCGCGGTTCGTGGGTTCGAGCCCCGCGTTGGGCTCTGTGCTGACTGCCAGCTCAGAGCCTGGAGCCTGTTTCAGTCTGTGACTCCCTCTCTCTCTGACCCTCCCCTGCTCACGCTGTCTCTCTCTCTCTCTCCTAGAAATAAATAAAAAATATTTTTAAAAAATGGCTAATAAGTGAATTTAGTGAAGTTTCAGCATGCAAGACCAACACACAAAAATCAGCAATGTTTCTATATAAAATGAAATGAACAATCCTTAAAGAAAACCAAGGAAACAATTTCATATATAATAGTGTTCAAAAGAAGAAAGTATGTAGGAATAAATTTAGCCAAGCAGGTGAAAGATGGAGAACATTGAAAAGTATAAAACATTGGCTGAAGAAATTAAAGAAGATCTAAATAAATGAGAATCCCATGTTCATGGATAGAAAGTCATAATTTTCGTAAGATTGCAATACCATGCAAGGAAGCTACAGATTGAGTATAATCTCTATCAAATTTCTACCAAACTTTTTGGGCAGAAATGTAATAGCAGATCCTCAAATTCATATGAAATTTCAAGGGGCCCTGAATAGCCACAAAAAGCTTGCAAAAGAAGAGTTGAACACACATTTCCCTGTTTCTACAAAACCACAGTAGAACAGTGTGGTACTGTCCTAAGGACAGACATACAGATTAATAGAATAGAATTTAAAGAGTCAAGGAATAAACCCCTACCTACATCTATGGCCAATTGATTTTTGACAAGGGTCCCAAGACCCTTTGGTGGAAACAGAATAGTCTTTTTACCAAATAGTTCTGAGACAACAGAATACCATGTGCAAAATAATGCAGTTGGACTCTACCTCTTGCTGTATTTAAAAGTTAAGTCAAAATGGACCCCTTACCTAAGTCTCAGAGCTAAAGCCATAAACATCTTAGAAACATAGGGGTAGCCCTTCATAACATTGGATTTGGCTGTGAACTCTTAGGTATGACATCAAAAGCATGAGCAACAAAAGATGAGTTGATGAAAAGTTAGATGAATTGGACTTCATGACAATTACACACTTTTGTGCATCCAAAGACATTATAAGAAGGGTGAGCAAACAGCCTACAGACTGGGAGTAAAAGATGTGCAAATCATATATCTTATAAGGGTCTGTATCTAGAATACATAAAGAACTCTTATAATACAAAAACGAAAAGACAGTCCAATTTAAAAATGAGCAAAAGACTTGAACAGACATTTCTTCAAAGAAGATATGCAAGTGGCCAAGAAACACATGAAAAGATGCTCAGCATCATTGGTCATTCGGGAAATACACATCAAAACTACAAGAAGATACCATTTCACACACCCTAGGATGGCTATTTAAAAAAAGGGTGGAACATAAGTTGTTGGTGGTGAGGATGTGGTGAAATTGAAACTCTCAGATGTTGCTGGGTGAAAAATAATTTGATGGTTTCTCAAAGTTAGATGTAGAATTACCATAAACCCAGCAATTCCTCTCCTCACTATATACCCAAAAGAACTGAAAACATGGACTCTAACAAATATATGTACACAAAGCAGCACTAGTCACAATAGCTAAAAGATGGAAACAGCCCAAATGTCCATCAGTGGATGAATGGAGAAACAAATTGTGGTATTTACATACAATGGAATATTATTGAGCCATAAGATGGAATGAGGTGCAGATATGCACCACAGTATGGTAGAACCTCAAAAACATTATGCTAAGTGAAAGAAGCCAGACATTAAAGGTCACATATTATATGGTTCTGTTTATATGAAACCATCCAGAATAGGTAAATCCACTGAGACAGAAAGCAGACTGGTAGTTACTAGGGGTTGAGGGGCCAGGGAGAATAGAAACTGCTTAATGGGCATGAGATTTCCTTTTAGGGTGATGAAAATGTTCTTGAACTAGGTAGAAGGGATGGTTGCGGAACAGTGTGAGCATACTAAAAACCATTAAAGTGTTAATTTTTAAATGGCTAACTTTATGTAACATGAATTTAACCTCAGTAAATTTAAAAAATTGTAACAAATATATTTAGACAAAATTTCCTTACTCTGTAAATAACTAATCAGTATCTGTAATTTCCTTCTTTAAGGAAAACACAACTTCTAGCTGAACTCCTCCAGATTTTTAGTTGGTGATCATTATTAATTCTTTAATCCTATGCTATCTCTTCTATTTTAGAAATCCTAATAAAAGAGTCACATTAAACCCTGCAGTCACCCTAACAATAGCTGTTTTGAAAGAATATAAACTGTAGTGGTTTCTGAGCTCCTTCTAAAATTCCTTTCTTTGGTTTACTTTTCATTCCCTAGGTTTGAGCTTTGAAAGTATTTGTTTCAGAAAGGAACAATTTGAAAGAATATATATATATCTGAAAGAATATACCCACACACATATGCACACAGTATGTATATTTTACTCCTTACGGGTGAATTTTTGATTCATTTGTCATTTGGTTGTAGTAAGTGAAAGAGTGTGTTCTGATGACTTCATAGAACATAAGCTTCCCACTGCAACAGGCTTCTGGCTCATTGGATATTCTTAGATTCTTTCTTCTCCAGCCCCTCCTCAAGGCCCAGAGACCTCCCTCTTGCCCCTGTTTACCCATTGCCCCCCCACCAAGGAGTCATTGCCTTTGATGTTTAATGAAAACCCTTCCTCCTAGAAACTCCAGGAGAAGACTTACCCTGCCCTTACCCAAAGGGCAAGCCACATATTGGAATTAGTATAGCATTCTTCCCTTCCTGGAATTCCCTTTGTGGTACATGAAGATCCTGGCAGTCCGTCCTTCTGCATGTGCCTTCTACCCCAGCCATATTGCTTTGCTCTGAATTCCCATTCCTTAAGTTATTTGGAAAGCGAACCACACATGGGGAAATTGAGGAACAAGGTGATTCTCACAGCCTTATAACCCACCTCTGTGTGGTTTGGGAGCTTTACCTTTTTGTGTGTTGGTCAACTCCACATCCTGGCCCTGCCATTTGCCTCAACACTTCCCCTCCCCAACCACTCCCCACAAAGGACACTCAGTTATGGTTTTTCATGTACCACTTCTGGGGAAGGAGGAACACTGGCTTGATTCAAACCACCTGTCCTACCCCTGGGTCACAGCCAAGAGTGATCCCGCATAGAGGACCTTCCTGGTCTGCCAGTCTATTCATTTCTTACCACTCTTGCTTCTTGGCATTTGGTGAGAAGTTCATTTGTTCATTCGTTCATTTGCTTTTTGAGCACTCATTACAGTTGAAGAAACTGGGGATACGGCAATGATCAAAACAGATGAAAACCTCCTCCTTCATGGAGCTGACATTCTAGTTGGGTGAGACACATAATAAATCAATAAAATGTGTAAGGTGTTAGAAAGCGATAAACACACAAAAGTGATAAAAACAAACAGAAAATGGAACGTGGCTGTGATTTGCGATTTTAAATTGAGCAGTGAAGGTCGAACTCATTAAGAAGGGGATATTTGAGTAAACATGAGTGGTGAAGGAATGTGCTGTGTGAATATTTGAGAGTAGAGTGTTCCAGAAAGCAGTGCGAAGGCTCTGAGGCATAATCATGCCTGGTGTAGCCAGAGTGACATGAACCAGGAGAATAGTGTGGGGTATCAGGGAGGTGAGGGAGACAGAGGCGAGCGTGAGGGCGCTAGACTATATAGCATGTGTAGGAGACCATTGTAAGGCCCCTGTTCTTCCTCTGAGTGACAAGGGGACACTGGAGGTAGTGGGCTGAGGAGTGCTGTGATCTGACATTTTAACGAGATAATCTGGCCCCTGAAGGAGAAAAGACCATAGCAAGGGTGAAAGCAGGACGTTCTCTTACTTAGGAGGGGTGAGGAATGAATCTTGAAGAAGCCTCTGAGCCAGTGTGGGACAGTGCCAGACTCAGAGTCATAAGACCTGGGGTTGAATCCCATCCAAGACATACTAGGGATATCACACCCCCACTTCCTGAGCTTCCTCTTCTTCACCTGCAAAATGGAGAAAATAGTCATGTGAGTTCCTTGCAGAATGGATGCAGGTGAAATGGAGAACGTGTGTGGAAAGGCTGGGCCCAGTGGCTGGCACACACTAGGTGCTCGGTAAGAAGTGGTAGCAGAGAGGGTTGGTATTCAGGTGTCCTGCATTTAGGATTTGATTGCATCTGAGGGAGACATGTAGTGTTTGCATGTTTAGTTATTTTTAAGTGTGCTAATCGCCTCTTTAAATGAATTGTCATAATTGTGTTATTCCAATATTTTGATACAACATATGCTTATTTTTGCAAAAGGCTTCTGGCTGGTTGGGCTGGTTCCAGTGTGTTGAGGTTTTGGGTTTTTAACGAAAGGAACAGACTCGTGCAGTCATTCAGCATTCACTTGGCCCATGCTCTGTGCCAGCGCCTGTTCTGGTTGCTGCAGGGGCGGGAGGGGCGGGGAGCAGGCAGGAAGGTGGTGGTCAAGAGACATGAACCACCAATAACTGAAGGATTTCTGGTCTGCCAGGAGGGACCTAGGGGAGCTCTCACCCTGAAGTCTGGCACCCTCCCCATCTGATGTACTCACTCACCACATTCTAACTGAGCACCTATTGTGTGCTACACGCTGTGCTAGGTGCTGGTGACGAGACAGTCTTACTCCTGCCCTCATGGGGTCGGGGTGGGGGTGGGGGGGCACAAGAAAAAGGTAAGTAATGAATAAAAGATAATTGGAGGTGTGTGTGATACCGTGGGGAGCATAAGCAAGGGGCCACAGAGGGGGAATGTGAGGAGGGGACTCCCGCTGCAGCGGGGAGGCTTCCTGGGACCCTGCTCTCTGGGCTGAGATGAGGCCCATGGCTGAGTCCCATCTAAAGCCAGTCACCCCTCGGCCCATCAGGCTGAAGACATCATGCCATGGTGCACAAGCCTGGGGCGTGCAGAAGAGGAGTTCAGACCATTCACAGTGAGGGTACCAAGTGCGTGAGCTGTTGTCTACTTGCTGAGTGTTCTTGGGGAAGTTCCTTAACATCTCTGGAACTCTGAGCAAGGGCAACAATGGCGACAAAAACAGCCAGCACCAAGAGGGCTGACTCCACACAAGGCAGCATGTATGGATCCACTTACTCTTTGCAACAGCCCTGTAGCATCTGCTGTTATTAGCTTCCTTTCATGGGTGAGGAAACTGAGGCACAGAGAGGTTAAGTAGTGTGCCTCAAGTCACATACCTAGTGTGTGGCAGAGCCAGGATTCAAATACAGGCCCTCTGGCACTTGACCACACGCTATACTCCTGTGCAATGGGGACAAATACCACCTGTGTCCAGGGCAGTCACAAAAGTTGAGTGAGGTATATGCTCATGGCGTCTGTCCTGGGGCCTGGCTCATACATACTTTCAACTAATTATTCTTGAGCTCTTCCTTTGTGCCAGGTTCTGGGAAACAGGACAAACAAGGGCTGTCCTAGCAGAACTCACACTGAACATGAAACAGTTATGCAAGCAGTTAATTAACTGCAGGTTTGATGAGTGCTTCTAAAGAGAAAGCAGAGGAGCCTGGAGGCATGTAAGGGGCTCTGACCCACTCTAGATAGAGTATCAGGGAAGACATTTAAACCAACCTATTGGTGATGGGTGAGTAGGAATTAGATGAAGGAAGAGCATGTGCTGGGCACAACGTTCTAGCAGAGGGAACAGCCTATGTGAGGCCCTGGAGGCAGGTAAGGTCATTGTGGCTAGAGGGGTGATGGAGGACAGCCATGTGAGGATGACAGAGCCATGTTTGAGACTGAGGGGCTTTATCCTCAGGATAGTGGGGAGCCATTAAAACCACTGTAAGTACGGAAGTGGCATGCTGAGGTGATGATCTTCCTAGAGACCACTCTAGCTACATGGAGGAGATGGACTGGCAAGGAAAGGAGTGGGCTGTGGAAGGCCAGGGCACAGGCTGTTGCATTTGTCCAGGTAAGAGACTGTGTGGTCTGGACCAGGGCAGTGGTGGTGGGAATGGAGAAAAATGGGTAGGTTTAAAAGATAGTTTAGAGGAGTCTCACTAGATTTGAGGAATGACCAAGGGTAAGCCCCAAGTCTGTAGCTTTATTAACTGGATGGAGGACTGGATGAGGGAGACACAGGTGGAGGGTGGGAGAGGACAACGTGACTATAGCTTTGCACATGTTGACCTCTGAGACGTTAGGTGAAAATATTAGGTGAGGGGAGGTGTTCAGATACTCACATCTGGAGTTCAGATGGGTGCCAAGATTGGAGGTGGAAACGTGACACTAGATGGGAATTAAAACAGCCTGAGGTCCACCTGGGGAGAAGGTGTAAGGCAGGAAGAGAGAAGAGTCAGGACTGAGGCCAAGAAACTCTACCATAGAAGGTTGGGTAGAGGAGGAGGATTTGGCATTGGAAAAGGAGAAGAGGAAGCAAGAAGGTGGGCAGCATGAGGTTCTGGATGCTAAAGGAGGGGTGTTCTCAAGATGAGGTGAAGGGATAGTTGGCCTGCCATTGATGAGGGACAGTGAGATGTCATCTGTTTGTATCTGGCACCATGGAGGCCACTGGGTGGTGAGGGCCTTAGGCACAGAGGAGGCAGGTCCCAGTGGGCTGTGGAGTGAGTGGGAGATGAGGAAGAGGGGGCTACAGATGAGGACAGCCCTTTCAGGAAGACAGGTGTGGACCGGGAGGAGGTGGTGGCAGTTGGAGAGGGATGGAGGAGTGTGCAAACCAGGGAGACATGAGAATTATTCAGTGCTGATGACAGTGGTCCAGCAGAGGGGGAGGCCAAAAAGCAGGAGCAAGAAGGGTTAATGGGATGCCCAAAGTCCTGGGACAGATGGGGAAGGATCATTCCCTACAGAAGCAAAGAGCTTGGCCTTAGGAAGGAGGGATGGCTCTTTTGATATCAAAGCAGGAGGCAAGATGGTACCAAATGGGCATGTTTGTGGTTCTGGCATCAGGATGCTGTTAGAGTTATTATCTGTGTTCCCTGGGAAGTAGAAGGTCATTTGGTCATCTGCACTGGGCGAAGGGGCAGAGAAGGTGCTAGAGGACGAGAAAAGAAGACAGACAGGGAGAACCACCATGGAAATGAACAAGCTGGGAGGGAGCGGTTCCCAGAGGCATAAAGACACCACACAGAGCTGGTGACCATGATTTCTGGTGAAATTTGACCAAAGCCTTGCTCATCTATCTTGGTGAAGGTGAGAAGCAGTGGGTAGTTGGGTTCATATCATGATGGGGGTTTTACAAGCAAGGTGTTAGGCATAGGGTTAGCAAAAGGGTTACAGAGTGCTTTCTCTCCTCCACCCATTTCTGATTACTTGGGGGTACCCTGGCCCCTTCTCCTCTCTGCCCCCTGCCTATAGCCATCTCCCTTCACCAACCCCTGTACCACTCATACCCTTAACCATAACAGAATACCAGTTGACCTGTGGGCACCTTGTCTTGGTGGAGATGCACTTAAGGGCAAAATTACATTGACACCCACATATATGCGCCAAAGTGCATCAAAATACAACCTGAAAAATCATTTTCATACCCCCCAGGGTGCCATGTTAAGATATTTAGAAGATTCTCTCTCCTTCCCCCTCCACACATGTGCACACACGTGCAAGCACACACATGCGTGCACACACACACACACACTCCAGTAGAGGTGTACTAGTTGTTGAGCATGGAGTGTTCAGAATGTATTTATTTGGGGAGTGGACAGAGTCTCAGTGGGGAAATGGCATCTGGAGACTCCTTGAAGAGTTTGCTGTGCCAAGTTGCACTCCTTGAAGAGTGTGAAGATCAGACCTTATTCCCTCCTAGTGTAACCTGGGTGAAGGCTCTAGATCTTGTTTTTCTGATTTGTCAAATGGGGATAAATATGGGATTCTTTTAAGAATTAGAGATTAATTATATGTCAATTATATCTTAATAAAGCTGGGAAAACTGGGGAACCTGGGAGAACCTGGAAGACATCCATGTCAAGGTAGATTCACCTAGAGAACTAAGGAGATAGATACACCTGGGAGTTTAGAGAGCTATCTGAGGTCATATTAGACACACATTTGTAATTAGGGAAACATAGGAGGTCATTACAGACATGCCTAGGGCATTAGGAGCACATTCTAGTTTTGTGTCACGTGCCTAGGAAATTATGGAGCAAAGACAGAATGGAAATGGCACATATGTAAAACACCCTGCTTAAGGAAACAATCCATAAAACTAATAGGCAACCAATAGAATGGGAAAAGATAGTTGCAAATGACATATCAGATAAAGGGTTAATGCCCGGAATCTATAAGGAACTCACCAAACTCCACACCCAAAAAACAAACAACCCAGCGAAGAAATGGGCAGAAGATATGAACAGACACTTCTCCAAAGAGGACATCCAGATGGCCAACAGACACATGAAATGATGCTCAGCATCCCTCCTCATCAGGGAAATACAAATCAAAACCACACCGAGATACCACCTCACGCCGGTCAGAGTGGCTAAAATGAGCAAATCAGAGAACTCTAGACGCTGGCGAGGATGTGGAGAAACGGGCACCCTCCTACACTGTTGGTGGGAATGTAAACTGGTGCAGCCCCTCTGAAAAACGGTGTGGAGGTTCCTCAAAAAGTTAACAATAGAATTCCCCTATGACCCAGCACTAGCACTGCTAGGAATTTACCCAAGGGATACAGGAGTGCTGAGGCATAAGAGCACATGTACCCCAATGTTCATAGCAGCACTCTCCACAATAGCTACAACATGGAAAGAGCCTAAGTGTCCATCAGTGGATGAATGGATCAAGAAGATGTGGTTTATCTATACCATGGAATACTCCATGGCAATGAGAAACAATGACATCTGGCCATGTGTAGCAACATGGATGGACCTTGAGGGTGTTATGCTGAGCGAAATAAGTCAGGCAGAGAAAGACAGATAGCATATGTTTGCACGTATAGGAGGATTAGGAGGAACTTAACGGAGGACCATGGGGGAGAAGAAGGGGGGAAATAGTGGGGGAAAGGGAGAGAGGCAAACCATGAAAGACTCTTGAATGCTGAGAACAAACTGAGGACTGAGTCTTCCTTGGGTCCTCTCTCCTAGCCATTCTGTTAATCTCAGGTACCAGCTGTGGGTCCCCCATTAAATTAGATTCAATCTCACAAATATTGATTGAGTAGCTAATTCTTAGCCATGGAGCTTGAGATGGTTGAGATGAGTCCATCCTCCCCTCTCTTTATGCAAATGGGGAAATTGAGTCCAGAGAGGGGCAATGATCATGCCATAAAGAGATTAGAGTGTACATATGGAGCAATGAGGCAGGGGTCAGTCCCCAAATCTGTGCAAGCCTTCCCTGGTCCATCCTGGTCCAGATCTTGGAAGCAGTGTCATGTGACAGGAAGGAGCCAGATCTTGGGGGCAGAAGACTAGGTCCTGATCCTGAGGGTTGTGAAAGTCCTTTGCCACCAGCACGATCACTTCTTCCTGGACGGCACGTTGTTCGTCTGTGAAATAAACCCACAGAAGCCCTAGCAGAGGGAGCCAGTGAGCAAAAGGTGGCTTGGGCTCTGGGTCCAAGGATGGGTGTGACCGTGGCAAGGCACTTACCATCTCAGAGCACATTTCTATAGATGTGCAGGACTTTTCACTGGGGCAGCTGAGGGGAGCTTCAAACATAGTGCCTGAGGAGAAAAGTTTGACACCAAGCAGGTGTTTAGATACCACATGCTCCTTGCTCTCACCATAGCTCTACTCAAATCCTACTTATCCTTACCACTCAGTGGCCTCATCCAACGAGTATTTGCTGGGAGCCTACCTACCAGGAGGCAGATATTGTGTTGGGCTTCACCTACCCTCGTTATTTTAACAGACATATTTAACTTATCATAGAAAACAAGGATGTTGGAAGATGTTATTTCTCATATTCCACTTTGGTATTGTGGGGTCCCCTTACACATTATGTATTATGATTGTTCTAAGATTTACCATTATATTCGCCAGTACATCTGATGTCTTTCTTCAGTTCTGAAATATTCCCAACCATTATCTCTTCAATTACTCCTCTTCCCCATTCTGTCGCTCTTCTCCTTCCAGAATGCTGATTGAACAGGTGTCCTCAGGACCCCCTCACTTTGTCTTCTAATTTTTCTTTCCTAAAAGTTTTCTTATACGTCTCTTCTCTGAGCCCTGACCTCTTTCAGAATATAGAAAAGGGGAGTGATTCCCCCTGATTGACATCACCTCAGTACGAAAACCCAATAAGGGCAGAAGGAAAGAGGGAAACTACAGGCCAGTTTCACTCATGAACTAGATACAAAAACCCTAAACAAAATGTCAGTGATCAAGATCCAGCAATGCATAAAAGCAGTAATACATCACAACCAAGTTTATTCCAGAAATGCAAGGTTGCTTTAACATTTTCTAATGTTAAACCAAGTGAAGTAATTTACCATATTAACTGTATTAAAGGAGAAAAGTCACTTGAGCCTTTCATTAGATATAGGGAGAGAGAGTCCAATAAAAGTAAAACAACAATAATAAAAACCCATGCACACTTGAAAGAAAAACAAACACCTTGACAAACTAGGAATGCCCTCGGTCTGCTACAGAATTCCTGTAAGAGCCTACGGCAAACACTGTACTTAGTGGTAAAACACTGAAGTATTTAAGGAAGAAAGCAAGGGTCCCCACTTCCATCGTTTCTATTCAGCATTGTCCTGAATGCAAACAAACAAGGATTAGAAAGGAAGGTATCCAGTATAGCTCCTACCTTGTGCTCCTGGGGGGATCTTGGTGCCATTTGTCAAGATGAGAAAGACCGAGAGGGGATCCGATTGAACTGGGTGTTCAGGACACATAAGGAAAAGGCATCCAACTGCTGTGGGAGACTACCAGGCAGAGTTGAGGATACTTCAGCTCCATCCCAACTCTTCAACTAACCTTGGGTAGGCCACTTTCCTCTTGGTGTTTTTTCCTTAAGATTTTATTTTTAAGTAATCTCTACACACCAACATGGAAGTTGAACTTAACCCTGAGATCAAGAAGCACAGGCTCTTCCAACAGAGCCAGCCAGGTGCCCTGCCACTTTCCTCTTGGCCCTGAATTTTCCCATCTGTAAAATGGGTGGAAGATGGACTCACGGTGGGCTGCAGTGACCAGATCTGATGGGAAAATGAAGGAGAGAGGAGAACAAGAGCTGGTCCCATTCTCCGGGAGGGCAGGATTTTGTGTACAGACTCTCTGGTGGGAAAGAGCAGTCATCGGGCCATCTTGATTGTCTGCCTTGCAGAGGGATCATTCCTTCTTCCCTTTGAAGAATTTGTTACCATTGTTGCTGCTATTATTGGTGCTATTAAGCATCTTCTGCGTTTGTGAGACACTGACTCCCAACTACATGCCCTTTTGATGTTTTAGACCTACAGCAGCCAGAGCGAGAGCAACGAAGACTATGAGATCCCCCCAATAACACCTCCCAACCTCCCTGAGCCATCCCTCCTGCACCTGGGGGACCACGAAGCTGGCTACCACTCACTGTGCCACGGCCTCACGCCCAATGGACTCCTCCCCGCCTACTCCTACCAGGCCATGGACCTCCCGGCCATCATGGTGTCCAACATGCTGGCCCAGGACAGCCACCTGCTATCAGGCCAGCTGCCCACGGTGAGTCCCTGTCCTCCACCATAGATCCTGCTACTTACAGTAGGGAAGGGGGTTGAGGAGGGAGAAGAATGCTTGCATGCCAGGTGTGGGCTCCGATGCTTGCGTGGGGGTCTGTGGAATATGAGGGCTGGGCATGGAGGGTCATTTATGTCTTCACATAGGAAACTTCTGGAGCTCTGTTTATAACATCTTGGTATTATTCGTTTTGTCATTATTTCTAATAGGATAATCTCATCTTTATTTTTATTTTATAATGGCTTTATTGAGATATCATTCACACACCATACAATACACCCATTTAAGGTATGCGACCCAGTAGGTGTTCGTTACACAGGGTTGCAACCATCAACACAGTCCATTTTGCATCATTTTCATCACCCTGAGAAGAAACTCTGTACCCCTTAGTCATCATTCTCAGCACCCCCACCGCTACAGCCCCCAGCTCTAGGTAACCACTGGTCTACTTTCTATTTCTAGATATCTGCCTATTCTGCACATTTTAGATAAATAAAATCATAATATTTTAAAAATATTTTGTATCTTGTTTAAGCTGCCAGGGAGAAAGGTGGTTGCTGAGTTAAAGTTTTCAGGATAAATAGAAATGCAGCGGGCAGATGAAGATAGGAAAGTACTTTCCAGGTTGAGGGAACAGCATTTACCAAAGCAAGAGGCACATGGGCCAGTGTCATGCTTGGGGACAACATGTGGTTCATTTTCTTTATAGGGCTGGAAAGAAAGGACTTGGAGCAAGAGAAAAAGAGGAGGTAAAAGAGCTAGCAGGGCCTGGATCACAAGGGTCCTGAACCCCATGCTAAGGAAATGTATGATTTCTTAGCATCATGGCTGATTTGAACATTCAAGATCTACAGAACACTAGCACAGCATTTTTGTATAATAGAAAAAGGCCCTTAAAGGGAATTCTAGTACTTCTTCTGAGTAACCACGATTTCTGTTTATTTTTGCTTTTTCCCTCACAGTTAATATTATATACTAGTCACAACTCTTAAGTTCATTTCTAAGTGGCAGAGACCAAACTCAAACTAACTTAGGCAAAAGGACTCAAATATCCAGGGGCAGACAGGGGTTTCAGGCATGACTGGATCCAGAAACCCCAGTAGTGTCCTTAGGGCCCTATCCTATGCCACTGACACACGGCAGGCATGGTGGCTGTTGGTAACCACCATCTTCCCTGACACCTCTGGCAAGTGGCAGTCTGGGTCTTCCAGGGAGGACCACAACGGAGCAGGGCTTGACCAACCATCGTGTCTAGGAGGAAGCAGTCTTCGGTTTTGTCAGCTTGGGTCACAAACTCACCAGTAGCAGGGGAGGAGGTCCACACAGATCTCCTGTCGGAACCACATGGTGCTGGGTTGATCGTGTTTATCTCTGCAGAGGGTACTGAGAGGCCACAGCCACGTGTGTGGCCCACTTCTAGCCAATGCCCGGGACCTTCGGGCACACAGTGTATATTCTAAGACTCTTTGCTGTGTTTTATTTATTCTTTACTCTTATTATCACCAACTTTCCTTGCTTTAAAAAAAAAAAAAAAGCCGGTATCCTCTATGGATTGTTGTAAACTGCATCACAGTTTTTTCTTCTTTGAATCCAGGGGAGAAGTAAAAGGAGGGAGGGGTGGGGGGAGAGGGAGGCAGCCAGCTGAAGCTCTACATCGTGCAATGTGCGGGGTTTGACGCAAGTGCTCAGTGGAAATGGATCCGCATTTCTTGAGGAATACTTGTCTTTGGGGCCCATCAATAATGCAGGTCCTTGGTTTCTTCTGCTCTGTGAGACCTCAGGATTCCAGAGCCATATGGTTTTAATTCCTCTTTGATAGAATGCTGTGCCTTAGCTGCCTGCGCCGCTGATTGCTCACAAGACATCACTACTCCAGACCATGTCTTTGGGGAATTATGGTAACACAGGCCAGGGTGGGGCCAGCAGACGCCTCTGGCGTGTGTCCCGGGGAGGGCTGCGAATGCAGGGATGAGAATGGCCATAGTCCTGGGCCCCATGCTGCTTGCCTCTGGTGTGGTGGGCAGGGGAGACAGTATGGGTTAGCGGCTAGCGTGTGGGGCTCTGGAGTCCCACAGACCTGCCTTAGATCCTGCCTCCACCCCCCGGGCTTCATTTCCTTATCTTGGAATCATAGCGGTGCCCGCCTCAAGGCTGCAGTGAAGTGTATCTCAGATCATGCGTGCAGTCTTAGCAAGTGCCTGGCAAGGAACAAACCATCAGGGAGTATTTGTTAGTATTAGCAGTAATGACGGTGAATTCCCACCGTAACCAAATGGCAGTGTTTTCCCGTGAATCTCACTTACGTAAAGGAACAGACCGCAGATATTCTCAGGAACCATTGTAGGGCCACCTGGCTACAGTAGCTCTCGTAATCACAAAGAATGCCTGTCTATTAACCAAAAATGACCTTCTGATCACTCCTCCTAGGATTTGTTTTGGTTGGGCTCGGTCCAAATAGGCACTTTGAGTCATTTTCCAGATTTCTTTGAAACTAGCTCATGTTAAAGACACTTTACAAATTCAGAAAGCTTGAATTCTTTCATTAGCTTTCAAGGGTTCGCTGAGTTTTATATTCCCTCATTATATAATGAAAAATAAGCCAAACTGTCTTACCCAGGGGAGGGCTACCGGACCAAACAGGAAACGGGTAAGCATATGTCCATGCATTGGGACTGTGTGGTAAAGAGAGACAAGGCAGGCTTAGAGACACATTTTTAGAATTTGTCTGAGTTGTAGGACGCAGGTGTGTGTGTGCATACAGACGTGCGCACCGCGGGTGGGGCTGGGAATTTCTTCGCCACCTGCTAGGTGTCAGGCACGGTGCAGAGGGCTTTACAAACTGCTCACATGTGGCTCCCAGGAACCAAATGTGGCGTCACAATAAGGGAACAGGGGGGTGTGGAGCAGGCGGGTGATTGTACTGGATTTCTGTGGCTGCTCTAACAAATTGGCACAAACATGGTGGCTTAAAACAACCAGAAATTGATTGTCTCACAGCTTGGGGGGCTACAGCTTCAAATCAGTGTTGCTGGACCTAACATCAAGGTGTCTGGAGGGGTGAATTCCTTCTGGAAGCTCTGGGGAGAATCCATCCCTTGCTGCTTCTAGCTTCTAAGGGTTGCTGGCCATCCTTGGCTTGTGGCCACAACACTCGAACTTCTGCCTGTCTTCACATGGCCTCCTCTGTACGCTCTCCTCTGCCTTTCTTGTAAGGACGCTTGTGATAGCATTTAGGAATAACCCAGGATAATCTCTCCATCTCAAGAACTTTAACATAATCACACCTGCAAATTTTTCCCCCAAATGCACATTCCAGGGATTAGGACGGACATTTTTAGGGGGCTGTTTTCAGCCTACCATATGGTGGTCAACTGTACAGCAGCCTTTATTGAGAGCCTAATAAGCACCAGGGATTGTCTGAGCCCTGGCTCTGTAAGGTCCCCTTTATATATGTGCATGTGTGTATGTGATATCCTATCATATTTATGTTATATATATGTATTAAGTTTATTATTTTGAGAAAGAGAATGAGTAGGAGGGGAGCAGAGAGAGAGAGAAAGAGAATCTCAAGCAGGCTCCACACTGGCAGCACAGAGACCAACACAGGGCTCGATCCCACGAATCGTGAGATCGTCACCTCAGCTGAAACCAAGAGTCGGACGTTCAAGTGACAGAGCCACCCGGGCGCCTCCTCCAAGACGTCCTCGAGGAAGTCCTGGTACAGGCAGAGAGACAGGCAAAAACTCCGTTTCTGCTGTGTGGACCCAGAAGAGGCACCTTTAGGAAGTGATGAGCTGACACATAGCAGGTTCCAGAAACACTTCATGAATAAACAAATGAGTGAACGACTGAATGTCACACAGTTATTAAGAAACAAAACGGGAATTCAAGCCCAGCTCTGGCTGCCCCCACGCACCTCTCAGTTTTACCAGGTGCCCGAGAGGTAGAGCAGCTGTGCCGCAGACGGCACGGACGCTGTTCCCAGGGCCAGGAGGTCACAGATGCTATTTGCACAGGTTGAAGTGCGTCAGGAGTGTCATCCCTAGAGAGGTGGGTGAGGCCAGGGCATTTGACAACCATCTCGTTTATGCCAGGCCTTTTTGGCTCTGGTCCCAGAGGCCACCAATTCCTTCTGGTCCCCCGGCCTGGTGACCTCCTGACATGCGTGGCTGTCGGCTTTTCTGCTTTTAAGGTATGGCTGCTGGTAGGAACCCTGTGCAGTATTGGAATCAGGCCCCTTTTACAAAATTAAATATGCTTAAAGCTTCTCCCTCGACTTTAGCGTCTTAACTGATTAAACATTCATTTCCAAGACAAAAAGAGTCAATTTAGTATGAAAGATACATTTTGCCGGTTTAATTTAAAGCACTGCACCTCCATCTGACCCCTATTTTCATAACTCAATAATTTTATCCTGTGTTGATTGTCTCATTTTGAGAGAGAGATTGTATGTATAAATCAGTTTCTAAAATACCCAAAGAAACTGGAAGAGTGGAATTTATTAAGCAGCCTCTGTTAAGTCTGAAATAATTTATTTTGGAGTCGTCCTTGGGAAATGTTCGAGCTTACGGTCCTGGCATACCCAGAAGAGGAAATCTCCAGGGAAGGGCCCGTGCCGGGTGCTGCCAGGCAAGCCCTGGGGAGCCTGCACCTTCTGTGAGACCGGAGAGAGTCCGGGGAGAGTCTTGAGTGGGTGGAGACGGGCCTGAGTGGAAAGGAGTCTGGCAAAGTTGTCCTTGCCACAGCCATGGGTTCTGGTGATTTGGGGAATGTGGGGTTTCCCTAAGCCGAGCCCTCGGTGTTACGGGAGCCGTGTGGTCCAGTTTTGGGCCTCAGTTACCACGGGGGTGGCATGCAGCTATCATTCAAGCATTCTCTTCCAGAGTTGACTGTTGTTTGCTTTTTCTGGGGCCTTGGACAAGTCTCATCTCTCCCAGCCTCAGTTTTCCCATCTATAGAATGGGGATTGAGATTCCAGCTCTGGCGAACTCACAAACAGGCAATTGAGAATAACTGCTCAGTCAGCTAGGATGCATTGGACAAGGGTATGGGTTTGACGTCGGATAGACCATCCACTACCAACACTGCACGTGTCACTGGCTCAGGGAGCTCAGATCTTACCAACTTGAATTAAAATCCTGAGTGCCAGACTGGTAGTTTTAGATCCTTTGTGTTCTATGTCCCTGTCCCAAAGCATCTTGGTAGGACTGGTCCTTCTCCCACACAGAGTGGGCTAGGGGCCAGGTTCAGGAACCCCATGCCAAGTGGAAGGTCTTTCCAGACTAGTATCCTGGGGTAGGCTGTCGGGGTGGGGGTTGGGCATTCTAGTTTCCTCTACTCCCCATTGCTTTAGAGGCGGTTCCCATGAGAGAGCCTGCAGCTCTGGGTTAGGGCCTGGGGTCTGGGGCAGAGTCCGTATTGACCCTGAGAGGTCCTTGGTACACCTCCTAACACCTCCACCCTTCTCTTCCTCTTCTCTGCTCTTCCCCTCCAGTCTCCTTTCTCTCTCTCCTCCTCCCTTCCCTGCCTTACCCCTTCTCCCCCAGGAGATTTGGTCTACCTCTGTTTGATTCTCACAAGTTGAGATGCAGGGGATTCTGCTCCTGAGTCTGAAAAAAAGGGACCAAAGACCTGCTCCCTCCTCCAACCCTTGTCTGGACTTCCGAGCCACGGTGGGCAGTAGACACCCGCAATCCAGACTCTTTGTTTTCTTGCCCTTAATGCATTTAATTTGTTTGTTTGTTTTGGCTTATGATTGTATTAGTTAGTTTTCACTGTGTACCAAGCTTGAAGCAAACAATGAACTTTTACTATTTCTGGTGATTCTGTGTGGGTGGGTAGGTCTTTTGATCTGGACCAGCTTGTCTGATTCCTGGGGTCCGCGTGCAGCTGGCCTGGGACAGCCTGGTCTAGGGCGACCTTGTTTACATTCTGGCAGCTGGCCTGTTGTTGGCTAGGGCCAGTGGTCTCTCATCCCATGGTGGCCCGGGCCTGTTTACATGGCGACGGCCACAGGGTTCCCAACAGCGTCAAAGAAGGACAGGCCCCAGGTACAACCACATTTCTTCTTCTTTTTTTAATGTTTATTTATTTCTGAGAGAAAGAAACAGACACAGAGTGCGAGCAGGGGAGGAGCAGAGAGAGAGGGATTCACAGAATCCAAAGCAGGCTCCAGGCTCTGAGCTGTCAGCACAGAGCCCAGCACGGGGCTCGAACCCAAGAACTGTGAGTTCATGACCTGAGCTGGAGTTGGTCGCTTAACCGACTAAGCCTCCCAGGCGCCCCGAACCATTTTCAAACCTCTGCTTGTGTCATGTTTGCTGATGTCCCATTGGCCACAGCAAGGCACGTGGCCAAGCCTAGATTCCAGGAGCGATGAAATCAGCCCCACTTCTTTAAAAAAAAAATTTTTTTAATGTTTTATTTATTTCTGAGAGAGAGAGAGTCAGCATGAGCAGGGGAGGGTCAGAGAGAGAGGGAGACACAGAATCTGAAACAGGCTCCAGGCTCTGAGCTGTCAGCACAGAGCCCAACATGGGGCTTGAACCCACAAACCGCAAGATCGTGACCTGAGCCAAAGTCGGACGCTTAACCAACTGAGCCACCGAAGCACCCCAGAAATCAGCCCCACTTCTTAAAGGAAGAAATCTCAGTGTTGCACTGCAGAAGGGTATGGATGCAGGGAGGGCAGGAACTTGGGCTGTTTTTTGAAATCTATTGTGCTGGTGCTTTGTTTGGCTTATGTGCTTTTGTTTTCTTGACGTCTAGTATCTCCTACTAGCTAGGAGCATGGTGTCTGGAGTTAAGCTGACCCAAGTTTAAAACCCAGCTTCACCATTTGTTACCTTTAACCCTGAGACTCAGACCAAGGGGTTAATCCTCCATGAGCCTCAGTTTCCTCATCTGTAAAATGGAGGGACTATTACTTGCCTCGTAGGAACTTGTGAAGATTTAATGATCAGATATAGCAAAAGTGCTCAGCCCAGTGCCTGGCACACAGTAGGCACTTATAATAAATATAAGCTACTCTATTAATTTTGCTGATGGAGTTTGGGTGCCTTCAGCCTCGTATCTGTTTGTCCAGCCTGAGCTGCTAGGGGGTCGGCTTTGTTGAGGCAGTAAGTAGCCAGGCTGGCTCACCTGCGGGGGGCCAGGCCCAGGGGTGGGTGTTGGGAAAGGCAGGTTGGAGGCTCAGGTGGAGTGGGAAGGAAAAGGCCCCAGTCCAAGAGTGGGCTGGAGGAAGCATGTTACCTCCACTGGGACCTCAGTTGGGACTCAGAGCTTAAAAGCAACCACAAAGTGACAGTCCCACTACCTGCCAAGAGGACAGGACCCCTAGCCTGGGTGGCTCAGTCGGGTGGGCATCTGACTCTTGACTTTGGCTCAGGTCATGATCCCAAGGTCATGGGATCGAGCCCTGTGTCCGGCTCTGTGCTGAGCATGGAGCCTGCTTAGCATTCTCTCTCTCTCTCCCTCTGCTCCTCTCCCTCACTCACACTCTCTCTCTAAAATAAATGAAAAGAAAGAAAGAAAAGAGAAGACGAGGACCCCAAGCCCAACTTTTCTGGAATGCTCGACGAGGGGCAGGATCCACCTCAGTAAAAACAAGGGGTTCACAGGGATACCCCAGCTTGGGTTTTTGCAGGGTACCATGTTTGTGTGCAGTTACCCTCTGGGGGGTGGGAATGGGGGTGCTGATCTCCGAAATGGGCCTCTGAGGATCCTTAAGTGGGGGTAAGCAGAGGCCCAGAGGTCTCTTTATATTCAGCAGAGTCTGGATAAGACTCCCGCCCCCTGTTTTTCAGAGGCAGTAAGCGAAAGAAATATGTCTTTTTACATTTTATAAAACTCAGAAAAATAGCTTTAAACAGCTTTTGCTCTCCTGCTATAATTATTTATTTTCAAACACTCCTGCAGGGGACTGCTCCGTTTTCTTATCCTGCACTCCTTTTTCTCATAAATGAACCATCACTTCAATAAATCATTATGAAAACAGAGACTAACACCAGCTCTGAAAGGTTGAAAGATTTATGTAACACATTTATGTTTCCCATTTTCTCATTCTGGTAGTCGGCTGCAAAAGCTAAGCTAATAAAAGCTGCTATTAATATTTCTTGTTGCCTAGCAACCCCAGAGCGGGAGTAATAGCTTCAGCTAGAAAAATAGATGACCGATAAGGAAAAATTCAATTCTTTTATTATCTCAGGGGGAAATGGCCTTTTACTGGAACATTATGATGTACGAGTGTGAAGTTGAACACAAAAGATTTTTTTGTGTGTTTGTTTTTCTATTTTTAATGAACATTATTTTACCTCCACTAACTCTTTTAGGGCACTTTTGTTTTCCTTTGCACTCTCCCCCCGCCCACCCCGTCCCTCATGCTTAATTTAGCAGCTATAGTAGTTAAGAACCTGTCAGCGTTTTTTAGTTTAAAAATGGTTTTTGCAAAGGTTTATAACTCGGTCATAAAAATTCACTCCCTGTGAAAACTCAGGCCAGTGATAAGCCAACACCAGGCTATTCCTCTGTGAGCAGGCCCCCGTTTGTTGAGAGATAAGACTCATGGTTTTCACTAAGAGAAAGGTCGGAAAAGAACAGAATGTGTTCTTTTCCGTGTCCCAGTTTCCTTTGGAACCTGGGGATGCTGTCTCTTCTGAGAACTGTTTGCTCTAAAGTTTGAGATGTGTTCAAAGGGGAAAGGGTGAGGGCTTAAGCATTTATTGAATACCTGCGGTGTACAGACTTTGGTCCCATTGCTTCTTCCCAGCAGCCTATTATTATCGCTGTTTGTCAGCTGCAGAAACTGAGACATAGAGAGGCCAAGCAACCAGCCCAAGGTAGCACGGTGCCACGATGTCTCACACACCCATGCCTTAGCATCAGGTTCTCAACCCAGCACCACCGGCTTTGGGCCAGGAGCCCCTCCGTGGTGGGGGGCTGCCCCGTGCCTTGTAAGATGCCCAGCAGTACCCCCAGCCTCCACCCACTATCCCTGGCCTCTGGGAGTTCTCCCTCAGTCAAAACCACAATAAAAACTGCCTCTAATTGGTGCCAAACGTTCCCTGGGGGATAAAATCAACTCTGGTTGAGGACCAGTGTGGGCTGTTTCTTCTATTTGGAAGGCTCTGCCCCCCTGTCAACCTGCTGAACTCCTTTTCCTATGTTAGGACCCAGCTCAGAAGTGATCTTCTCTCTGAGGCTGCCTAGACCCTCTGGGCTAGGAGTAGCGTGAGGCGAGTGGGGCACTCGCCTCAATCTTAAAATTTTTTTTTAAACATTTTATTTAAACATTTTTTTAAACATTGTATTTTATTTTTTTAATTGATTTTTATTCATTTATTTTATTAATATTTTATTCATTTTTAGGAGAGAGAGAGACAGCATGAGCAGGGGAGGGTCAGAGAGAGAGGGAGATACAGACTCTGAAACAGGCTCCAGGCTCTGAGCTGGCAGTCAGCACAGAGCCCGACGCAGGGCTCGAACCCACGAACCACGAGATCATGACCTAAGCGAAAGTCAGACGTTTAACCAACTAAGCCATCCAGGCGCCCCTCAATCTTAAAATTTTAAGAGAGTGACAAAAAATTCAGTAATCAAGATAAACGGTATCTTACTGCAGTATTTTTTTTTTTTAATCAAAATTACCACAAGAAAACCACAATGAACAGCATATGAAAAGCTTAAATAAAGGTGAGATCAGTCTGAGTTCATGGAGACAGGTGGCTCACTGTGCTCCCAGCCTGGGATGGCTTTGAAGGCTAGGTCTGTGCTTAGGCCTTCCTCTGGCACCAGCATCTGGCAAAGGGCCTGGCCTGGCGGATAACCGTCAACGTCTATTAATTGGCTGAATGAACGGCGAAGAGAGACGGCTCATCCAAGGTCATGGAGTGAGAAGAAAGAGGGAGCTAGAACTTGAACCTGAGCCTCTGGCTCCAAACCCAGTGCTGTCTGCACCCTTCAGGCTGGGTATAGGAAAATGGGGGTTGCCTGCAGAGCTGTCGGAGGACTCAAAGATGCCCTGGGGTGCTCACAGCCTGGGGGAGAGGCGAGGTAACAGCAGCCATGATTTTGGGTTGGTGTCCACATGGCTTTCCCTACAGCTCTCAGTTTAGGCCTATAACTCCCGTACCAGGCAGCAGCTTCTGAGGCAGAGCACCTCCAAGAACGAAACCTGGTGACCATCGCCTCAGAGCGCTGTTCATGCTCACTGTGGCCACAGACGCCTTATCTTAGCCTTTGGAGAGCAAGGACCACATCTTGTTGGACCCCATATCCTCTTGGCACGCTTTTCCTAAATGAGCGGCTGAATTATCTCTAACTGTAGTCTGCTAACATTTATTTACCATTTATTATGTGCCTGGCACCCTCTTATGCCCTTTATATTTGTGCTCGCATTTCATCCAGTAAGGAGATATTCTTACTGTTGCTACTTTACAGATGAAAAGGCAGAGGCACAGAGAGACAAATCACTTGGTCACACAACTCTCAGTTGTGTGGTGGCCCCAAAATTTGATGCCAGGATGACTGCTGGGTGTCCAGTATCTAAACTGTACAGCCTTCAAATGAGTGATTGAATGAAGAATGAGCAAGGGAGTGAGCCGCCAGCGAGGACTGAGATCCACTTCCTCTATTCGACTCTGAGTCAGGCCATTCATGTTCATAAGGAAGCACAGCATGAAGTATGAAATGCTAGCTTGGAACAAGGAACAGAGGAATACTGAGGAGTTCAGAGGAGAGTAGCAGCAGGGGAGGCTTCTTGGAAGAGGTGGCCTTGGGGGTGGGCCTCAGGGGCCGGACAGAAGCAGCAGAAGCCTGAGAAAAGGAAATTGCACACCTGTCCAGACTAATCCTTGTTCAGACCCAGTCACCACCCTTTCTGCTGCGAGTCACAAAACAGTTTGTGATGTTTTACGATTGCCTAGGTAACCCTCTGGTGCCCACCCTCTCCACCCCCTGCCAGGCTCCTAATTGGTGCCATGACCCTCTGCCGCGAACAGTGCAAGGGGCAGGCATTTAACTTCCATTCTGGGCGAGATGCCAGGTTCGCCAGACCACCTCTCCCTCTGAGACCCGCTCCCGAGCCATGAGGGAGAATTCAGGGAAAATCACAGCAGCAACCGTCAGCCGCAGCTCCAACATTACCCGGCATAATGGCCCTTTCCTCCGAGTGCATATTCAGTACCATGTTTGGGAAAATGAGCTTTTAATGTACCGTCGGCATTGCTCGGAAGCCATCTCTGGCTCCGCAGAATGTCTGGAGCACATAAAACTTGAGATCTATGAGAGTCATTTTCCCTCTGCTCTGGCTGGGTAATAAAAAGTCAGTCTCCTGCGCTCTTTCTCTCGCCTTGTGGCTTTGTCCATTTAGAACTCAGAGTCTTTAGAAAAGGCAGCAAGAGAGACTCTTGAATGCTGAGAACAAACTGAGGACTGATGGGGTGAGGGGGAGGGGAAGGGGGGAGATGGGCATGGAAGAGGGCACTTGTGGGGATGAGCACTGGGTGTTATATAGAAACCAACTTGACAATAAACTATTTAAAAAAAAAAAAGGCAGCAAGACAAATAAAACTCATCTAAATATTAAGGCTCCAGAGGAGAGTGTCACTCAGTGCACTGTTGAAGCTGCGGAGCCAAGAGCATCTCCAGGGGTCGGTGGGAGACTTCCTTCCACTTACCGGAGGGGATGGGCTGTGGCTGCAGCTGTGAGGCTGCCTCCTGGTGTCCAAGCAATAGTGTGTAACGGGAGTCTGGAGTCCTGGGGTCCCTGGTCTGCCCTGCTGGGGGATCTGGGGCATTATTCTCCCTCTCTGAGCCTCCACTAGGTTGAAGCTGATGCTACTTACCTGACAGGGTGGTGGTTAGGGTCAAATGTGCTAATAAAATACTCCTGGTGCTTAGCTTTATGTGTGGGATGCAGCATGTCTCATATGGGTTTGTTGACTGACTGACTGACTGAATGAATGAATGAATGAATGAATGAATGAACAAATAGTAAATGCTGCCTGTGTAAACACAAACTGTAGAGCGCTGCCTGTCATAGGTGGCGAGTAGGCCAGATGGGGTCCCAATAGCTTATTCCATCTCACAGTAAAATCCACCCTGTCTCATCTAACCTTGGAAGGAGATGGAATTATCCTCATTTTATAGATGTGTACCTGAGACTCCGAGGGCAAGTGGCTTGTCTGAAGACACACATCCAGGAAGTGGAGAAGGCAGCTTGGGAGCCTTGTTCCCTTGACCCCAAGTATCTTGTGCCTTCAGCATCATACAGAAATGTCACTGGCCCCAGCCCCCACCCTGAACTGGGGGCAGGATCCTCGTCCCTGTCAGTCCAGCCAGTGGGGGGTGGTCAGAGCTGCCACTTGAGACAGAGTTGGTAGGAAGTTCAAAAATGGCCCCCGTGGCTATTTCCCCAATCTCTTGGTAGCAAGGCCAAAGGAAAGGAACTTTGGGGTGAGTAGTTAGAGCCTGTCATTGGGCTGAGTCCGTCACGTGGAACCGTGGGCCTGGGATGCTAGAGCCTTAGGGCATCTCTCCTGAATAAGCCATTATGAGTTTTTCCCTGTCACCCCAGAAACTGACAAGAGACCCAGGGAAAGGAAACCTGGGCTCCCTTCCTACCTCTGCCACCACTAATGGGTTACGTACGGCCAGCCACTTTCCTCCCTGCCTCACACTCTTCGTATGTTGAGTGGGCAAACCCCAGATTGCTGTAGGGAGTTGAGGAGACAGCATGTAGGTATAGAGAGCGTCTCTGAAGTGTGTCATGGATGGGCCCTGCAAGGGGTTGTTGTCACTGAGGTCAGAGCCACAGGTCAAGCAGCCTAGGGGTTTGGGAGAGAGTGCTCTGGGGTCAGACAGCTGCATGTGTAACAAGTTGTGTGACCTCAGCCAGGCCACTGAACCTCTCTGTGCCACAGTTTCCTGACGGGGTTGTTGTGAGGAGTGAATGGTAGAGGGTGTCCAGATCCGCGTGAGAGGGAGGTCCGCCTGGTCACACAGGGAACTCTCAAGCGAGAATCAGACCACAGGGCTGCCGGCATTGGTGCCCTTGGGTGAGGTGTGAGTCAGTCGCTGGTCAGGCTGGGACGGGGTGGGGCTTGTGCACAGCTTCCTAGGCAAGACGACTCGTGCTGATCAGGGCAGTTCTGAGAGAAGAGGGCACCTGCCAGCCTCTGGCAGCCGGCACACTCAGGAATCCATCCGGCCAGGGCTCGGGCAGCATCTGAGTCTAAAATGAGTTCCTGCTAGGATCAACATCACCTGCGGATATGTTAGAGGTGCAGATTCCCAGGCCCCACCCTGGACTCTCAACCTGTGTTTAACCAGCCCTCCGGAGGATTCTGATGCCGCTGAGCACCACTGGCTTGCCACCATCCTCAGGGGGGCCCACGTTCCCCATGTTTTTAGGGAACACAGCACTGTGACTCACGTGTCAGGTTGCCTCGAGGGTTTTATCACACCTGTGACAGTTGCAAGCCTTATCCCCCAGAGAAACCAGAGAACCTACAACCTCTGCCAAGGGCTCCAGACTCTTCTCAGCCCCTCATGCCTCCCACAGGCTCAGGCCTTGAAGCAGACCCTTTGGCATGAGGAGCGTCCCCAGCCTAAGACCTGAAGGACTCCAGATCTCCTTAGACTGTACACTGTCCCATCCTTGTGAGGTTCATGGGTAACTGTGCACCAGGGGTCAGCCCAGAATTAGAAACAAAATGCAGCAGGGGAAAGAAGGGAGCCTCAGGGTGGGGGAGTTCACCGGGACCTCTGTGTGACCGGGAGGGACGGTCCTGCCAGCTGCTTCTGGGGGACTGTACCTGTGTGCCAGGTACAGGGCAGTCAGTAAAGCCTGTTCTTGGAGACCATGAGAGGATGGAGTGTGGGCAGCCAGACAAACAGACGCAAGCTATACACCTGCAGCACTGGCAGCAGCTGTTCAAGAAGAAGGGGGCCTTGGTCAAAGATGACAGCAAAGTGTGGGTCCCCCGCCAGACATCCAGGGTCCTGTGGGTCAGCTGAGATGGTCACTCCCCCATCCCACAGGACTCTTCCTCTCCCTTGGGAACCCGAGACCTTGGGCCCCTGTGGCTTTGCACATAAGAACCCTCCTCCCTGCTCCTTTTCACCTGTCTTATGAACTTGGCATAGTCTTACTTGCTGTGTCCCTGCTAAGGTGGAGCAGAATTCCAGCCAGCAAATTGGCTGTACCCTTCACTGCGCGTCCTCACCATTGTGACTTTGGTCATACTAAATCGCAACTCTATCTTCCCCTAACCCTCAATGCAGTAGGGAACAGGCTCACATAGTGAAAGCCTGACACCCAAGAAGATGTTCACAAGGGACCAGCGGGCAGCCAATGACACCAGAGACCAAACTATCTTCTGGGAATAGGGCTTAACCCCTGCTGTGGCCCCTCTGCCTAGACACTCACATGGTGTCTCTGTGCCCACTGCCCACTGCCCTGCTGAAAAGGGTCAGCACTTTGCCGGAATTAATATCACTGGCTTTGGACCTCGAGAGAAATGGATTTAAATCTGAGTTCCTCCAGCTGCTTGCTGTATTGAGCAAGCTACCCACCCCCTCTGAACTTTAGTTTTCTTATGTGTAAAATGGATATGTTAATAATTCTTACCGTATGGAGTTGTTTTGATAATTAAATGTTATAATGCTTATAAAATGCTCAGCATGGTAGCCATAACAATGCTATTAGTCTCTAAGTACTTTGTGTATGAACTGCCTCTGTTTTTCTTCCCTGCCAACCCACACGGAGAACTCTGTATCCTTTCTAGATCCCCCAAGAAATCCGCCTGCCAAGTATTGATGGACAAAGTCAGCTGGGGGGGGCTCTTACATGGGAGGGTGCACCTACCACAGACAGCTGCATGTGTCTACGCTGCCGAGTCCCCTTTCTGGCCGCATGACACTGACACTGTGATGACCTCTCTCTCTTATCCCTGCCCACATGGCAAGTTCAGTGTCAGCCTCCCCTCTGTTCTGCCTCCTGCCGTGTTTCCCTCAGTTTCTACGTCTCTCCCAAAGTCCACAGGTCCTCTGAGGTCAGCTGAAGAGGGCTCCCCCATTAATAGCACCTGACTTCCTGAGAGGTTCGTTTAGGGCCCCTTTCATCTGAACTGAGCATCTCTAGGGACACCCTCCACCCTGAGCAGGGCACGGTGTATTTCTCAATACAAGTTAAGTATGATTTTCTCTCAAAGAGGGATTCTGGTCGCATTTGCTTGAATCCACCAAGAAGCAGCACTAGACAGGATTAGGCAGGTAAGAGATTTGTTGAGAGGGAGAAAGAGAAGGTGGGAGGTGGAGGGAGTTTCAGACCACAATGCAGGTCTGATGCCTGTGGAAGGAGGGGAGGAGGGTGGAGGGTTGAGTATGGACAATGCAGTTCCCAGAAAGGTTTGGCCAGGCCAGTCCTCAAACCAAAGCCACTCACTGGAGGAGCTCCTTGTCTCACCAAAGGGTCCTGCCTCGGTAGCCCCGGTGTGCTTAGCCATTGGCTGGGGGTGGCCCTGGTGAGAGCATGTTCGTGGAGCCAGAGGAGCAGTGGCTGGGGCTCTCAGCACTGCAATTCCCAAAGCAGGAGGGCTGAGCAGGGCATTTCCGTGGCCTGCCACAGTCTACCCCTTGTGCCACACAGATATGATCCTCCATGGTTCCCTGGGGCCCTGTTCCTAAAGGACACTTAGTGGAACAAATGACAGTTTCCCTTTTCCTCAGCTATCGCCTCGATGGATCTGGTGGCTTACGTGTCTTACAGGCTCTAGAAAGGTCTGAGTCCCTTGGCATTTGTTCAAGCTTGCCACACCTGTCCATTCACAGTTGCAGTGGGAAAGGGGGTGACAGGAGGCACCCAGGTGGGTCCTCTGGGTTACATGTGTATTACACTCCCTGCCCCCACTGGGTCACAGCCACCCTGCCCATTAGGACTGATTCCCCTGCCCTGATGGTGAGTCCTTTGCTCACCTGCCGGGCCCTAGACATAAGAAGCCCAAACCCCCTGGCAGCAGACACACCTGCTGTGTCCTCTGGCAAGAATATCCCCACTGGACGACCAGGTCCTCCAACCCAGCAGAGCCCAGAACGGCAGAATCAGGAAGCACAAGATGTCCCAGTGGGTCTCTGCAAGTGATAATGAGTAAGGCCACTTCTGCTTCATCCCCTTGGTTCTTGAACCCATGTATTCTTCATGGAGCCATATGGAGGTCACGGATTTGATGCACATTCCACATCACGAAGGACAGGACCCCATCCTTTCAGTGTTTGCAGGCTGGCACTTTGCACCTTTAGAAGGCCATCTCAGCATTCTGTGAGGATGCTGCCAGCTTCTGGCTGGTGAGACATGTGATATGGCCGTGATGGTCCCCATGATAGGGGTCCATTCCCACACATGTCACTGTGAAGTGGGCCCCCTGGTTGCATAGTACACCATGCGGGATTCCATGCCTGTGGACCAGTCTTTCTGTCAGTCTCCAGAGAGCAGTGCTGGCTGAAGTTCTGCAGATAGGAGAGGCAAACTGTGCCCAGAATATGCGTCCTTGAGAGGATGAGTTGCTGGCCCTTCCATGATGGAGGGGGCCCAGTGTGGTAAACTTACCATCCAGGGGCTGGTCATTCTCCTCAAGGAATGGTGCCATACTGGGTCTCAGCATTGGTCTCTGTGGTTGACAGGGGGGATATCCAGAGGCGGCGGCAGCTAAATTGACCCTGGTAAGGGGAGTTCATGTCATTGGGCCCATAAATAGCCTCCATTGTTGCCACCTTGGCTATCCCATCCATGTGTAGTGCCATTGGGGGTGGTTGATGATAATGGCTGAGTAATGGCAATGGGCTGAGCCATTTTATCCACTTCATTATTCATTGCCTCTTCTGTGATGAATGCCTTCTGGTTGGCAAAACGTGATTCAAAGATCACACTTCGTGCTCACTCTTGTATCTCCATCTGTGTGCCTTTCCCTGAGACCAGCTTGCCTCCAAGGTCACATTTCTCTTCCTTCTAGACCCCTAACCAGACAGCCAGGCCCATAGCCACTGCTATGAATCTGTATATCATCCATCTTCATTATTGGCAGATTTCTCCATTCGCCACTTCATCTATGAGCTAAAAATTTTCTATAACCCCAAAATCAATATTCACGGGGTGTTCGTAGTCATCTGTGGACATGCACGAAATGGCAAAAAATTCATGTCATCTCCACGTGTACATTCCAAGCTGAGGTCACACAAGGCGACGGATGCTCTGCCTTCTAGTCGCAGCTTTCATACTCAACACCAGGGTCTGTTCTGCAGTCTGCCCAGTGCCACATTTTTTGCATTTTGTGGCTTATTTCACTGCTTAAAATGGTCTCCAAGCATAGTGCTGGAGTGCTGTCTGGTGCTTCTAAACTCAAGATAGGCCTCACAGAGAACATAGGTGTGTCAGGCATGAGCTGTGGTGCCTTGAATTCCTAATGAGTCAACAATATCAAATAAGGTGTTTTAAAACAGGAACACACATCAGGTTATATATGGATCAGTAGATGAAAATAGTGTGACCAGAGGCTTGCAGGAACCTAGCCCTGTCTTTCCTCTAGGAGCAGTGGTTCAACCTTCTCTATTTGGGAACCTAACTACCATGAAAAATGAGAATCGACTTAGTCTCACCTTGGGGGGCTCCTCCTTCCGCACAAAGCAGATGATGGGATGCAGGGCTCACAGCCCCCAGCCTCTGGGAACATCTTTTGGCTCTGTTCTTTTTCAAGGCCCACCATATATGTTGCTAAATGCCCTCCACACACACTTTTTGGCTTGTACCCATGTGAGTAACTGACCCGTCATCTGTAAATTGTCCTGGGCCTTTTCTTCTTGTTTCAGCTGTTGTACAAAACCTCTTCCATTTATCAAATGCCTATTAAGTATAAATTGAGATGATCATATGGTTTTTTTCCCTTAGTCTATTGGGGTGATTCATTTTATCAATAGATTCCCCAGTATTAATATATTCTACTTGGTTGTGATATGCATGTATACATATATATTTAAACATACATAGATATGTTTTTTATATGAGGCTGAACTTAAGGCACTATTATTTTACTTAAGGTTTTTATTTTACATTGTTCATAGTGAATGGATCTGTAGTTTTCTTCATATAAGATAGCTTTCTCATATTTCTGTATTGAAATACAGGTTATCCTATAATCTATATAATCATTATCAAGGTTATACCATCTTCATCAAATGAAGAGTTCATTACACTCAGATCTACACAGTTATTACCACTGAGTTACATTTAGTAGTATCTTATAATTTTTATAGTCTTTGTACCTGTAATTATGTCCTATTCATATTCCTAAAGTTGTATATTGTGGTTTTGCTATTTTTTCATGTTCCTCTTTATAGGAAGTTCATCCGTGTTACTAGTTTATCCAATTTCACTCATTTTATTTAGAGAACCAACCATCAGTGTTACATTTCAATTCTATTACTTGTTTTTTTCCCTAATGTATCCATTTCCCCCTTTAAAAAAAATTTTTTTTAATGTTTACTTACTTTTGAGACTGAGAAAGAGAGAGACAGTGTGAGTGGGGCAAAGGCAGAGAGAGAGAGGGAGACACAAAATCCAAAGCAGGCTCCAAGCCCTGAGCTGTCAGCACAGAGCCTGACACGAGGCTCAAACCCACAAACCGTGAGATCTTGACCTGAGTGGAAGTCAGACACTTAACCGACTGTGCTTCCCGGGCACCCCTCCTCTTTTTTATCTGTTAATTCCCCCTTCCTTTCTTTAGGTGTTTAAATTTGTTGTTTTAGATTCTTTAGTTCATTTACTTTTATTCTTTATTGTTTAGTGATAGAGAAGTTTATGGCTGTACATTTTTTCTGAGTACGGCTTTGGCTGTATCCTGTAAATTCTGAAGTGAGGTGTTCTTACATCCTCTACATCTTCCCAAAACAGAGCTTTATTGATTTTTATAAAAATGGCACATGTTCGTTGTAAAAGAAAAATTAAACACAAATACAAAGAAGAAATAAAAGATCATTAAACTGTACTATCCACAAATAACTATTATTAACCTAACTATTTGCTGGTTGGGTATCTTTTCAGTCATATCTTTGCACATCATACACGTAACATTTACATAAACAAGACATAGTATGGAGCCTTTTCCTGTACTTTTCAGTCTGTTCTGTTGGAGCTGATCTGTGGCTGATGATTTCCTGTAACAGTAGCTGATGGATGTATTTCCATGTCCCTACTTCTAGGTCATGCCCTTATTTTTAGTGAGTGCAAAACAGTCCATTGTGTGGGTGTTTTATTGTGAACATAAACAGTGTTCTGTTGGCATCTGGGCTTTTTCTGACATTTCTGTATTATAAAACTTTCTTGGGATGGGCTCCTCTCACATTGTGGAAGTGTTTTTCTGAGGGTATCCTTACAGAGAGAGAAGAAGAGAGCTGTACCCCAGGCAGACTGCTTCGTCCTCTGAGCCTCAGTCTTATCTGTAAAAATGGGAGTCATCACGGTGCCCACCTCATGGGAGAGAGGTGAGAATAAATGAGGGACCATTTGTGAAGGTTTCAAAACTATTTACAAGCTGTGGGGGCTCTAAGCACGTAGTCCTCTGACCTGGCCCTGGAAGGGCAGGAACTCTGAATTTTAAGATTGGAGCCAGCCTGGATTCTAAGAGCTGTGGCCCTGAACCACTTTGACGACAGTGGCTTCGCCTTCCTTTTTTTTTTTTTTTTACAAATAGTTCATTGTCAAATTAGTTCCCACATAACACTCAGTGCTCATCCCCACAAGTGTCCTCCTCCATGCCCATCCCCCCCTCCCACCCACATCCATCAGTCCTCAGTTTTTGTCAGCCTTCAAGAGTCTCTCATGGTTTGCCTCTCTCCCTTTCCCCCACCATTTCCGCCCTTCTTCTCCCCCTTGTTCCTCCGTCAAGTTCCTCCTAATCCTCCTATACGTGCACACATATGATATTTGTCCTTCTCTGCCTGACTTATTTCGCTCAGCATAACACCTCAAGGTCCATCCATGTTGCTACACATGGCCAGATTTCATTGTTTCTCATTGCCATGTAGTATTCCATGGTATAGATAAACCACATCTTCCTGATCCATTCATCTGTTGATGGACGCTTAGGCTCTTTCCATGTTTTAGCTATTGTGGAGAGTGCTGCTATGAACATTGGGGTCCATGTGCTCCTATGCCTCAGCATTTCTGTATCCCTTGGGTAAATTCCTAGCAGTGCTATTGCTGGGTCGACAGTGGCCTCGCCTTTAAGAGGCGGGCACCAAAGAATGCTCCACTTCCTTTCTGTTCCTAACATTGTCTCACAGCCAGATGCCCCCACTCCCCCTTTGCCAATGACTGTGGCAGCTAAAGCCGTGGGAACTGCACCAGAAGTCTGAGCCCTGTCTGTGCCTCGGATGCACTGTGTTACCTAAGGACCAGTCCTTGCCCTCTCTGGGCCTCCCCTCCTTGGACCCTTCCAGCTTGACCACCCACATCTTTTCTGAGAAAGGGTATCAGAAGCTTTGCCTCCCAGGCATTTCAATCTTGGCTTAACCAGGGACTTCAACAGGCAACGCTTTTCTCGAGAGTTCATAAAAACATGTAAACACGGATGAGGATACAAAATATTGTGCAGCAAGGCAGTAAAACACGCCAGTGTTTGTTGTGTTAATTGAATATTCATGAGCTGACTGTTTAAATTACAGTTCACAACTGTTGCAGGGCCTGATGAATAATTTAAACGAGGGTGGCCAGAGAGATTTCAACACCGCATTAGCAAACTGCTCAGGATCAGCTACAGAGAATTTATAATTAGCTTGGAATATCCTATAATAAATTCTTTGGAAAGATGGTTTTAATTAGCACATGTGCTAATTCAGAATGTAGAATGTTCAGTGTTCAGGAGGGGTGAGTAACCCTTCGCTCTCCTTGTGTTTCCCTCTCATGTGGGTCCCCGCCACCTGCCGGGAGTTTCTGAGCCACGAGGAGCCTACCTCCCGAGTCGCTCCCACCTCCGCTCCCCTGCCTCGAGCACTGCCTGCTGCCCAGTCCCAGCTCAGACCTCCCCTGTCGTGGCCTAGGCTGGCTCAGAAGCCTCTGCGCCAGCCTCCCTGCCTCTCTGTCTCCCCATCTGGTTCATTCGTGAGCTGGTTCACTCCCACCAGGGCAGCTGGCGTAGCTTTCTGAAATGAAAATCTGATTCTTCTACTGCTTTTAGAGTCCCTCCACTGAGGAAGCCCAGAAGGTGAAGTGGCTGGTCAAGGTCATTCAAGTCATTCAGGTTAAGGTCTTTTCGCCCTGAGCATGCCAGGACCCTCTGACTTCAGCCAGTCTCTAGACTGGGAGGAATGAGAGAGGAACAGCATAAGCAAAGGCAAAGAGGCAGATCTGCCAGTGGGGAGCAGACAAGGCTTGAAGGGAGCAGGAGCCCAAGCAGGTGTGGTCTCCGGTATTAGAGGGGGCAAGGAGGAAGCAGCTCCCACTCAGGGACTGGGTGTCTACTGGGCTGGCCTGGAGCTCGGGAAGCCTGCCACTCTGGGGCGCAGAGCACCCAGGCCTCCCTGGCTCTTTCCCTCCACATTTCCTTAGTACCTGCTGTGTGTCAGGCCTGGGGCTAGACATCGGGACACCACTCTGAGCAGAGCAACTGTGGTCCCCACCATTGGCTGGAGGACACAGCCAGAATCAGGCACACAGGCAGAGAAGGTATAATCCCAACCATGACAAGGCTGATGATAAAAGTAACAAGGTGCCATGAGAGGCAGTCCGCAGGGGACCCTGGTTTAGGTAAGAGAGCCAGTGAAGCCCTCCTGGAGGTAGTGACATTTGAGCTGAATCCTGAAAAGTGAGTAGGGGCTGGAGAGACAAACTGGGTTGCAGGCACATGGCACTGGGCCAGCGGATGTCACAGCTGCCCCGTCCCTGGAGGGAGGTGCTGAGGACGGGGGGCTGGCAGAGTCCCTGGCAGTGGCCTGGGGTGGGGGGTGGGGGCTGGACTGGCCATGGGAAGGGGCACCTGTCCACCTATTGCTGGAAAGGAAATAATCCCCTTTCTGGTCCCAAACCCTGGCTCCAGTCCTTAAAGTTGTAAGACCTTGAACAAGACCAGTGGAATTTCTCAGCTTCATTTCACCAGATTCCCTCATGTACTTGTGCATTCATTCTGTAAACTTTTATTGAGCCCCTACTGTGTACCAGGCACTCTCTCAAGCCCCGAGCAGGTGACAGTCCTGATCCATGGAGCTTTCATTCCAGTTTGGGAGACAGACAACAAGATAAGGAAGTAAAATACACCCTTCCTGCCACTCAGATGGGGAAGCAAAGGCTGGCTGTCAGATAAGCAGGTGCATCCTTGCAGAATGTGGCTCGGCCCTAGTGGCGCTGCATGGGTATCAGGCCCCCTTTGAGATAGGAACTGAAGGTCAAATTCAGGAAGATGGAGGATTCACAGTCTGGACAGGGTCATTTGGGTTATCAGCCCACTTTGACCAAGGACACTGGCTCCACCTCCTCAGCTCTCTCCCATCCATGACGTCTGCTCCAGGTGCCTCCTGACCCCACCTCTGGCCTCTTCCCCCAGGGCACAGGAAGTCTGCTGGGCCATCCGCGCCTCATGGCCACCCAGGCTCTTCAGAGCCTGCAGGACCAGCCCTCGCCCTCACCGCGTGTGATCTGCCCCCAGGGTTCCCCCAGCTTCATCACTGCCTGGGCCCCAGGGTACCCCCAGTCCTAGCAGCTCCCTGACACTCAGCCCCTGCCCCAGTTCCTTACAGAGGCAGAGAAGAGTTCAGCTGTAGTCGAAATAAGACAGGCCTGCTGTGCCGACTCCCCCGTATGGGGATAACAGAGCCGTTCCCTGTCAGGTGCTCTGCCGCTGCAGCCCTGCCCGGCTTGGGCTGCACCTCTCTGCCCTCAGTAGTGAAGAGCTCAGACTGGGGTCACGCAGACCTGGCTTGGGATCAGGGAGCGATTGATGTTACTGCTCTGGGACTCCACATGCTCACCTGTAAAGTGGGCACAGCACCATCTACCTCATAGCGCTTGGCAAGAGACACGCATAGTGGTGCTGTGACCCCTCCCCACCCCACCCCAGTTTTCAGTTCAGGTCTCCAGGAGGGCATTTCTGTGCTTCCCCTTAGCATCTAAGGAGACGGTCTTCCTCGGACGCTGCTCACGATCCAGCTTCTCTCCTGGTGGTCCCAGTGAAGCTCCCAGGAGGGGCCATCACCCGTGGTTGTATTTCCTCCGCTGCCATTCCCTCCGGCCTCTGCCTCCCCCCAGCTACAAAACTGCTCCACTTAGGGACCCTGGTGGCCTCCCGATTGCCAAACCCTTCAGGCACGTGCTGCCTCTATCGCACTTGACATTTAGGGGCCACTCCTTTCCTCCTGAAATGCCCTCCTGTTCTGCTTCCTCAGTGTGACTGGTACTCCTGGAGTCAGACCACCCCTTCCCACACCCCTCCCTCTTGGCCTGATTCTCCACCATCACCATCGTCGCTGAGTACCTCTCTCTGGGTACCTGTTGGTCCCCACCTCTAAATACCAGGCCGTGGAGTTGACCATCCCCACCTGGAGACCCCACTTGGATGCTGGGCCCAAGCGCAGCCTCCCGCTGCTGCCCAGTCCTCCCTACCCGGCTGGACACGTCCCTTCTGTCACGTGAGCAGCGCATGAATATCATTAGTGATCTGGTGTCATCCTGGACCACCTGCCATGACCAGCCCCAAATCCCAGATCTTCCCTTGGCATCTCTCACAACCATCTCTTACTTTCCATTGTCCACGATGTGATTATGTCACTTCTCACCTAACAGCTGTCCCCTGCCACTTAGCAGCCAAGCTGGCCTTTCTAAAACTGAGGTCGCTGATCTGCCTAAAATGTTTCTGGGGTCCTGGTGACCCTGAGGATGAAGTCCGGACATCTTCACCTGGCGTTCAAGGTCCTACCAGTCTGGCTCCTTCCTGGCTTTCTAAGCTCGTCCTTCCAGCCCCCCTCCCCCCTCTCCACTACCCTTCCAACTGAGGCTGTTCCACAGCCCCAACCTGCAGTGCACAAGCTCACAGTGGTCCATGGCTTTCCTTTCAGCGCTTAGCACCACTGTGCCTGCACACTGCTTTGGGTGTGGAATTGACTGATGCCTGTCTCCACCACAAGACCATCAGCTCCATGGGGCAGGGACTGCGCCTGAATTAGTCTCCATGAAATCCATGCTCTGCCGTGCCTGGCACATACCAGATACTTAGTAAATACAGACGTTTCTGCTATGCTGTGAGAGACACAGCTCTACAAAACCTGCAAATTCCCAAAATTAACAGAGCTTGTGGGAAAAACAGGGTTAGGGCAAACCTCTCAAGGTCTATGTGATTTTGTAACCACAGCATTAACAGAAAACCATAGTGATACTAATGGTTCTACTTGCACAATTAAAAATCATGTGTTACATTCTAACTTAAGGGGAGGAACACTCTGCATTTGTTGAGTAGGTGAGAGCGTCCGTCACACTGCATGGCATGGTTGGCTCACTCGTCTTTCTGTTCCACTGGACTTGATGGTCCTTCCTGAGTGACGGGGGCTTTCCTGCCTTCTTTGTGTCTCCGGCTCTGTGGCTCAGGGGCAGTCATCATGTGGGCTCCGGGGCTGTGACTGATCACAGGCCTCTATCTCTGCCCTTGAGGAACCAAGAATGTGCCATGTGGCATGTAGGAGTTACCCAAAAACTCTTACTGGACAGATCCCTAAACAGCCCATTAAGAGACTTTTCATTGTTCAGGAAAGAGAAATGGAGTCTGTGTTAGGATCCTCCAGAGAAAAAGAACAGGGTATACAGACATCCATACAGGAGGAAATTTATTATAGGAGTTGGCTCCTGTGGTTATGGAAGTGGAGAAGGCCCATGATATGCTGTCTACAAGTTGGAGAGCCAGGAAACCTAGTGGGATGACTTAGTCCAAGTCCCAAGGCCTGAGAGCCTGGAGCTCCAGTGTCTGAGGGCAGGAGAAGATGGTGTCTCACCTCAAGAAGAGAGAGAATTTGCCTTTCCTGTGTCTTTTTGTTCTCTCTTGTCCCATGTTAGGGTCCTCAGTGGATTGGCTGATGCCCACTTGCATTGGTGAGAGCGACTTTCTTTACTCATTGGCCAATTCAAATGCTAATCTCTTCTTGAAGCAACCTTCCGAACATATCCAGAAGTAATGTTTTACTGGCTATCTGGGCATCCCTTAGCCCAGCCAAGTTGATGCATAAAATTAAGAATCACTGACTCTGAACCTGGACAAGAGGAGGTAGACTTGGGAGATCATGAGGAGGTGGTATTGTCCAACCTGGAGGCCAAGAGGTTGTAGGAGGTGAGGGAGGAAGGAGTGTGGGCAGATAATTCCTTCAACAAACATTCACTGAACCGCTGCTATGGGTCAGGTGCTATTCTGGAACACTGAAGATGTGAGCCTGTGTGGAATGGCAGTGAGAGCAAGATAAGGAAACACTAAAATAACAAGTAAGTCATATAGTGTGTTCACAGGTGATCAGTGCATTGGAAGGAAGAAAACAGTGCCATAAAGGTGATTGGGATGGCTGGGGGTGGGCAAAGGGCAGATTGGGGAAGATGGTCAGGGAAGACCTCATAGAAAGAGATCTGAACAGGATCGACAAAAGGGTGAGGGAGCCGGGGTAGGTATCCCCTCGCTGGGGAAGAACATCCTGTACAGAGGGAACAGCTGATGTCCAGGGTTCCCACACTTGACACTGACATTTTGAGCTTGGTGGTTCTTCATGGTGGGAGGCTGTCTGGCGCATAGTAGGATGTTTAGCAGCACCCTTGGCCTAGTACCCAGTATATTCCAGTAGCATCTCTCAGCTATAACTGGAAATGGCTCCAAATATTGCCATATGGTGTGTGTGTGTGTGTGTGTGTGTGTGTGTGTGTGTGTGCGCGCGCGCGCGCGCGCGCGCAAAACCACACTGAGCTAGAAAAGGCCCTGAGCCTCGCGCGTGCTTAGGTGTTCAAAGGAGGGCAGGAGGCGAGTGTGCCTGAGTGGAGTGAAAGGGGGGAGGCCAGAGAGGTACCAGGTGCTGCTGGTGCTGCTGGCACTGCCAGTGGGGTTATTCTTGGAGTTTTGGGCTTAGTAAGGACGTGGGCTTTTCTGGGAGGGACGTAGGGAGCTAGTGCAGGCTCTGAGCAGAGGAAGGAGGGCCCGCATCCCAGAGATGCGAAGCGCAGGGACCACAGCCCCCACCCCAACCCAGGCAGAAATGTCACTCTCCCAGAAGGGCAGTCCCAACCCAGTGTTTCAGTGACCCTGTTTGCAAACCTTTCTTCAGAGACCAAACCAGCCCTGAAGGGGACAAATTGCTTTCCATTTACATCCTTCCCTGCTGGTGCCTTCATATTCATAACAGGATGATCGGTGTAACCAGGAATGGGGCTGTTGCTTTAAAAGGATAAATTAGTCTGACTCTTAACTCAATAATTAAAACTGTGATGGCGCTCGGCCTGCAGGGATAATGTACTATTATTATAGTCGTTTGTTTCAATTAAATGCTTACTGATTTTACAATAGCAGCTGGGCACCTGTGCACTATAGCTATTACTCTGAACAAGACATCTCAAATTTCAGGAGAAATTTGTCAGCGGGCGAGGGATCTCCCACCAAGCATGAAAGTTTATTAGAAATACTTACTGACAAAGGCTTCGGGGCGAGAGGCAGGCACTGGGGAAGACTCCCTATTGGCTTTCTTTTCCTCTCTTTTGTGCTAAAAAATTTTTTTCCTAAAAGAAAATAATTTTCAAATTTTTGACTCTTAAAGCCTGAGGAAACCTCAGAGAGCTGGTTTGGTTGGCTGGGGAGGGGTCTGGCTGTGACTTCACACATCATTGATTCCAGGGTGTGGTAGATTAAGTAATGCCCCCTGTCCCCAGATGGCCATGTTCTAATCTCCGGAGCCTGTAAATAGGTTATTTTAGATAGCAAAAGGGGTTTTTGCAGATGTGACTACATAAAAAAATCTTGAGGTGCAGAGATTATCCTGGATTATTTGGGTGGACTCAGGGATGTAATTATGAATCCTTATGGGGGGCGGGGGCAGGACGGTCCAAAACCTGGACTAGGTGGTGTGACAGTGGAAGCCGAGGGAGAAAAGCCCATGTGATGCAGGACCACAAGCCAAGGAATAAGGACAGCATCCATCCTTAAAAAAAAAAAAAAAAAGAGCAAAGAGACAGTTTCCCCTGGAGCATCCAAAGGGACCAGAGTCATCCCTACGCCTTGATAGTAACCTGGTGAGGCTGAGTCCAGACTTTTGGCCTCCAGAACTGTAAGGGCATGAGTCTGTATTCCTTTTTCTTTTTTTAAGATTTTGTTTTTAATTAATCTGTTCATGCAACATGGGGCTCAAACCCACAACCCCGAGATCAAGAGTCACACATTCCACTGACTGAGCCAACCAGGCACCCTGAGTTTGTGTTCTTGTAAACCAAAGGTTTTTTTTTTTTTAACGTTTTATTTATTTTTTGAGAGAGAGAGAGAAAGGGAGAGAACGAGTGGGGGGTGGGGGGCAGAGAGAGGGGGAGACACAGAATCCAAAGCAGGCTCCAGGCTCTGAGCTGTCACCACAGAGCCCAACTTAGAGCTTGAACTCTTGAACGGTGAGATCATGACCTGGGCCGAAGTTGGATGCTTAATAGACTAATCCACCCAGATGCCCCTAAGCCACCAGTTTGAGGTGACTTGTTACAGCAGCGATAGGAGACGTCCACGCGGGCTCTCTGCTACTTGCCAGTGTGCTGAGGCCTTTCTCAGGGCCCCAAGACAGCTTTCCCTGGGCCCTCCACCTCCGTCCCCCGAGGGCTCGCCCCCGATGTCCCTTCGTCCTCATCTCCCACTCTTCCGGACCCTCCAGCTTGCTTGTGGGCAGCTTGCACCGCTGGTCGTGCGGCTTATATTAGTCAGGGTTCTCCCGAGAGAGAGAATGTCCCAGCGCTCAGGCCGGTGAAGTTCCCTGTCACTCGGCCCTTTTGTTCTGTCCAGGTTTCAGTGGACTGGACAAGACTCACCCCCCTGAGGGAAGACAATCAGCTGTCCTCAGTTTACTGACTCAGATGTTAATGTCATCCAGAAACACTCTCAGAGACACATCTAGAATAACGTTGCAGCAAATGTCTGGGCCTCCGTGGCCCTGTCAAAGTGACTGAGAAATTAACCATCACATCACTCCATGCCTCTGTGCCCTTGCCGAGGCTGTTCCTGTCCCTGGGCATGCCCTCTGCACCCTCCTCGTTTCTGGAAACTTCCCCTTCAAGAGTCGGCTCAGAGTCTTCCTCCGTGGAAATGCTTTCTGGCTCACCGGCATTGGAAGGGCTCCTTCTCTTGTCCGTTTGCTGCTCTGGTTAAAACTGTGTGGGTGCATCTCTGCCTCCCCCATCAGACTGTGCACTCCAGATGGGCTGTTCTCTTCGTCTGCTCTTAGGGTCCCAGACAGAGGCCCTCAGGGAATGTGTGTTGAATGAATGAGTGGCAGGAGCAGCTTGGGGACCTGAGAGGACTTGAGACGTAAGATGACCACAGAGGTGGTTCTGCTAAGGGCAGTTCAAGGCAAAGGCCCAGTCAAGGACCGGAGGAGGCTCAAGGCCAGCGTCAAAATGGGGGATAACTGCAAGGTCTCTGTGGCCAGTCCAGGCCTTCTGATTTTAAAGAAAGGCTGTAATGCAGTCAGGGAGAGGGCCCAGCTGGTGGCCAGAGCAGGGTTTAGCTGAGGGGCAGCGCCAGGTGCCTGTTTCCTGGGGCCAGGGCTGGACAAGAGGGTGGGCTGGAGGTGTAGGCCCTGAGGACATGGACATGGCAAGCAGATAGATCTTGATTTGAATCCCAGCTCTACCACTTGCACTAAATGACCTTGGGCATGTTACTTCCCTTTCTGAGCCTCAGCTTCCAGACATGTAGGATGCTGATGATAAACACACCCTCCTCCCATGGCTGGGTGAGAATTAAGTGCAGTCAGAAGGCCAGTGTCTGGCAGATGTTAACTGCCACCTGAAGGGTAGTGCTTCTACCACTATTTCTGTTTACTTAACATTCAGCTAAAACAGAGATTGGCGGGATGCCTGGGTGGCTCAGTCGGTTAAACATCCAACTCTTTATGTTGGCTCAGGCCATGATCTCACAGTTCATGAGATCGAGCCCAGAGTCAGGCTCTGTGCTGACAAGGCAGAGCCTGCTTGGGATTCTCTCTCTCTGCCCTCCCCAACCATGTACTTATGCACACTCTCTCTCTTTCTCAAAAACAAAACAAAAACCACAGAGGTTGGCGGCCTATGGCTATACGCCGACTCTGGCTCTCCACTTGTTTTTGTAAATAAAGTTTTATTGGAATACAGCCATGCTCATTCATTTACATATTGTCCAGGGCTGCTTTTGCTCTATAATGGCAGAAATGAATGGTTGTAACAGAGGCCATCTGGCCCGCAAAGCCTACCATATTTAATATCTGGCCCTTTACAGAAGAAGTTTGCCAACTCCTGATCTAACAAATAACAAATATTTGTGAAGCACTACCCTAGTGCCAGGCCTGATGCTGTTATTTTTATTCTCACTGGAGCTTTCTTCCTGGCTTCTCTCATATTTCTCCCATATTCTAGAAACTTCCATTGTTTCTGACCTCTTAGCCCATCTGGTTCAAGATCTGGTTCAAACTTCAAGTTTATACCTTCAGCAATTTCATGAGGGGATGAAGGAAAGGAACACATACCATGTGCCAAGCTCTGTACAAAGTTATCTTTTCATTGGGTCCTCACAGCTGCCCTGTGAGAGCAGGGTCATTGCCCTCCACCCATATTAGAGCCATTAAAGTGTGTGTGGGTGCCATGAAAAGATCTCAGTTTCAGATGACAACCAGAATTCTGACTTTCTCACTTCTAGCTGTGTGACCTTGGGAGAGTCACTCAACCTCTCTGAGTTTCGGTATCTTTATTGTAAAATGGGAGTGATGAGAGTGTTTGTGCAGCTCATGGAATGGTGCCCAGCACACAGTGAGCATGCACTCAGTAAAATGAGAAGTATTTTGTCATTGTCACAGTTGTTACCATCCTCTGTAGAACAGGGGGATTTGTTGGAAAGAGCCACCCTGGACTGTGGGAGGGATCATAAAATGCTGGTCAGTGGCTTGTTAGTTTTTCTTCGGGGTCTGATGGTGCTTAGAAATTAAGAAGTTGTTTCTGGCCCCTCTAGAGCTGAGGCGAAGGCTTCAGTGAGAGAACACAATTGAGCTGAGCTGCTTCGTCTTCAGAAAAAATGTCCCAATTCTCCAGGCAGAGTGTGAGGCTGTGTTTAATGATACACATCCCTGCCCCGGAGGAAGCAAGAGGGTGTTAATTCCAAGAATCAGCAGAAGGAGGGAAGGAGTAGGTGTGATTTCTTATCCTCTCCCCCCTGGGTGGGGGCACCCTGGCACCTGGAGCTCCTCTCCACAGAGGCTGCAAATGGAGAATTTGTGAAGAACACCTTTGTGTTCGGAAAATCTATTAAGCCAGGCACATCTAAGTACGTTCATGGTGATGCCTGCTTACTGTTTCCTCTGTCTCCTCCTCCCTGGAGAGGCTGCAGACACGGCTCCTAGATGTGTCCACATGTTCCCATGAGAGAAGCAGGAGGCTTGGTCCCCCAGGTCAGCAGACATCTAAGTGCCAGCTGCATGCCGGGCCATGTCTCTGCATAGAAGCAGATGCCTGATGCTCACCATGCTGAGCCCTGGGGACGTTCAGGAAATGGGTGTGGCTGGAAAGGGAGGTCAGGGGAGGCTTCTCTGAGGAGGTGACATTCCAGTTAAGAACTGAAAGATGAGCCACGTGCAGAGACCAAAGGGAAGAACGCTCAGGCTGGAAACCTGAGGCCGGCGTAGGCCTCCTGCATTTGAAGATCTGAGAGGAGGCAAGCCAGAGGCGCCGTAGGTGTGGCGGGGACGGTGCACAGGAAGGGCTGGAGCGTCAGACTGGGGCCCATCAGGCACAGCCTTGAAAACCAGGGAAAGTGGAGCACATTTTAGTCTAAGGGAGTCAGGACGCTGAGGAGGAGAGTAGCATGGTCTCAGTCACTTATTCCAGAGATCTGTCCAGTGACGGCAGTGGGGGTAGCCTGTGGGGAGGTGGGAGTACAGGCAATGAAACAGGAAAACTGAGAGATGGCAGTGGCTTCGGTGGCAGAGGTGCGTGCGGGACTTAGGATTCACTGCAGAGGCTGAGCCAACACAGGTGTGTCTGGGGCAGGAGAGGGTGCAAGGAACACGGCGACATCCAGGTTGGTGCCCAGCTGTGGGGCTTGGTGAAGCAGACAGAAGGAGAATCGAGTTCCATTTTCAACATGGAAAGTTTGACGTGCTCATGGGGCATTCAGTGAAGATGCAGCGAGGCAGTGGGATGGAGGTGTTTGGGGCCCTGGCCAGAGATCAGGGGACCAATCCTGTCTTATTTCAGGATGCATCACATAACCACCTACGTGACACGGATGCCATCCACCTTCCCAGACTTCCTAGAACCTAGTACATTAAAGTTCGACACAATGCTTTGAAGAGCCCCTGTTTTTTTTTTTTAATTATTATTAATAGCTTTGGGTCTACCTTTGAAAAAAGAAAATATTACAGATATAAATTAAGCAGACTTTAGTATCTGTCTTTTCCTGCTTTTAATGCTTTTACTACGTTTTTATATGTCCTTAAACACTTTATCGTAATATTTTATGTTTTGATCATGTACGTTAAGGTATTATACTGCATCGATCCTTCTGAAACACTTTTTATTCATTATTGTTCCTGGGCTCATCCACCTCACTGGCAGGTGTGGCTGTAGGGCTGTCCCTTTAACTGTGTACAGAATTCTATTATGTGAATCTGTCACAGATCTTTACCATTTCCTGGTTGGTGAACATTCACATTATTTCCAGTTTTTCTGGAATTTGGAAAATGCTGTAGTAATGATCATCTTTATTATAATATCTAATTTTTGAGAGGTAACTCCATGACTGTCACACAAATATGAGATGAAGACATGTCAATTTATTTAACTCATTAATTAATGAGAAAGCCAATAATACATTACAGTTGGCTCAAAGGAGAATTCATGAATAGATATATATATATTGGCAACCAAGAATGGTAAAATAAATTTTGTAATCAATGTAAAACTGGTTGATATCTATGGATATCTATCTATTGATATCTTTGATATCTGTGGAGCAACAGAATACTGTTGGTGGAATCAATAGTATCTCTACCAGACAACATTTATTTGCATTTTTATGGCCAAGAATCAGTTGCATTCCACCTCATACCCACTAAGATGGCTACTATAAAAAAAAAAATTTCCGGGGTACCCTGGTGGCTCAGCTTAACCAAGCGTCCAACTTCAGCTCAGGTCATGATCTCATGGTTCGTGGGTTCAAGCCCTGTGTTGGGCTCTGTGCTGACAGCTAGCTCAGAGCCTGGAGCTTGCTTCAGACTGTATCTCCCTCTCTCTCTGACCCTCCCCTGCTCACGCTGTCTCTTTCTCTCTCTCAGAAATAAATAAAACATTAAAAAAATTTTTTTAACGTTCCAAGTGGTTGTCAGGAAGTGGAGAAATTGTGTACTGTTGGTGGCCATGTAAAATGGTGCTGCCATTATAGAAAACAATATGGCAGTTCCTCAAAAATTAAAAGTAGAATTACTGTGGGGCACCTGGATGGCTCTGTTGGTTAAGCATCTGACTTTAGCTCTGGTTGTGATCTCATGGTTCATGGGTTTGAGCTCCACATCGGGCTCCATGCTGTTGGCTCGGAGCCTGGAACCTGCTTTGGATCCTGTGTCTCCTCTCCTCTGCCCTCTCCTGCTTGTGCTCTGTCTCTCTTTCAAAAATAAAAATAGACATTAAAAAAAATTTTTTTAGGTAGACTTACTGTATGATCCAGCAACTCTATTTCTGGGTGTATACCCCAAAGGATTGAAAGCAGGGTCCTGAAAAGATTTTTAAACACCCATGTTTGCACCAACATTATTCAAAACAGCCAAAATGTGGAAGCAACGCAAGTATCCATCAATAGATGAATGGATGAATGCAGCATCCACATACGATGGAATTTTATTCAGCCTTTAAAAGGAAGGGAAAGGCATAAAGGACTCTTAAATACAGAGAATGAACAGGGTTGATGGAAGAGTGGGAGAGAGGGGGAAATGGGCAATGGGCACTGAGGAGGGCACTGGTTGGGATGAGCACTGGATGTTGTATGTAAGCAATGAACCGTGGGAATCTAGCCAAGAGCACACTTTACACACTGCATGTTAACCAACTTGATAATAAATTATATTAAAAAAAAGAAAATAAAAAAATTTTAAATAATAAAAGGAGGGGAAGTCTAGTAGAGGCTACAACATGGACAGACCTTGAAGACGTTATGCTTGGTGAAATAAGCCAGTCACGGAAGAACAAATGCTGTGTAATGCCACTTACAGGAGGTACCTAAAGTAGTCAGACTCATAGAATAGTAGTCAAATGTCACAGTAGTAAAATGGTGGTTGCCAGAGGCTGCAGGGAGGGAAGAATAGCAAGTTATTGTTTTATAGGTAGAGTTGCAGTTTTGCAAGATGGAAAGAGCCCTGGAGATGGATGGTGGGGATGGCCGCACAATAATGGGAAAGTGAACTGTACTCTTAAAATTGGTTAAGGTGGTAAATTGTTATGTTACCACACTGGAAAAAATTTAATGATAAAAAAGATGCACTAATTTCGTTTTTCTTACAAAGTTGTAAAATAGCCTAGTCAAAAGACAAAGGCACACATTCCTATAGAAAACATAACCCAGAGGGCAGGAGCCAATGCTCAGCATTCTGTCGAGAGGACAATCATTTGCCCGTTCTAATGTTTTTGACTGGTGCATCTGGGAAAGTTCTTTATAATAAATATCTTGGAATAGAATTGCTAGGTTACAGGATTGCATGTCTTCAGCGTACCTGGGTATTATCAGATTGCTTCCTGAAGTGTTTACCTTACTAGCTTACACTCCAACAGCAGTATAAATAGAAACCCAAATGGCCAGTAAACTTATGCAAAGGCATTCAACCTCTCTCGTAATCAGGACAGTGCAAATTAGAACAAGTTTGAGAGCATTTCGCACTTTGCAGATTTGCAAAAATGTTGGCAATATATGAAATTACAGTGTCAGGAATATCTGGCTGAAGAATTCTAAGCACGCTGCTGTGAAGGAAAAAGAAAAAGCAAATCCTAAACACAGAACCCCAAGGCTATTTTGCCCTTGAGGAAATAATGTTAGACTCTTGTTTAAGATTCAGGGAAGGAAGGGTATGTACACATTGAAATGGAAAGAGGGATGTTTAGAGAAGGGATTTTAAATCCTTCAGCTCTCTATTTTCTTGAGAGTTAAATTTTTTTCCAGCTTTATTGAGATAGTACTAACATTTAACATATATTATTTTAAGGTATACCACATGGTGATTTGACACAGGCAAATATTTTGTGAAATTATTATTACAGTAAGGTTAGTTAATACCTGCATCCCCTCACATAATTACCTTTCTGTGTGTGATGATAACTATTAAGATCTCCGTTCTTAACAACTTATAAGTATACAGTATAGAATTGTCAATGACAATGCTCGTGCTGTACATTAGGCCCCCATAGCTTATGCATGCTGTAGGCAGAAGTTTGTGCCCTTTGACCACCTTTACCCATTTCCAAGCTCCTGGCCCTGGAAACCACCATTCTATTCTCTATTTCTTTGAGTTTGGCTTTTTTGACCCCACTTGAGTGAGAGCACAGTCTGTCTTTCTCTGTCTGACTTATGTCACTTGGTATAAGGCCCATCCTTATTGCAAAAAGCAGATCTCCTTCTTCTTGTGGCCGAATAACATCGTACATACATCCCACACTTTCTGTCTGCTCATCTGTTCAAAGACACTTGGGTTATGTCCATGCCTTGGCTATGATGATGAATAATGCCACAGTGAACACCTGATATCTCTTCAAGGTAGTGATGTCATTTCTTTTGGATCAATCCCCAGAAGTGGGATTGCCAGTTCGTATGGTAGCTGTGTTTTTAATTTTTCAAGGGACCTCCCGACTGCTTTCCAGAGTGTCTGCTCCCGTTTACATTCCCACCAAGAACGCACAAGGGTTCCCCGTTTTCACGGACGCACCAACACTTTTATCTCGGATCTTTGATGACAGCCATTCTAACAGGTGTGAGGTGGTGCCCATTGTGGGTGTGATTTGCATTTCCCTGATGATGAGCGACGTTGCGTATCTCTTGACCATTTGTAGGTCTTCAAAATATCTATTCAAGTTCTTTGCCCATTTTTAAATCGAATTCTTTGGAAAATTTTCTACTCTTTGAAATAGTTCACTTGAAGTCTGTCTCTCAGGCTTCTTTATGATTAATATAACAATAAAATATAGATTTCACAATACATAGTATTAAGAACTCAGAACCAAAATCTACGTATGTGCTGTTCACAAGATGCATGCTTAAAGTGATGCAGGACAATTATGAAACAGTGGGAAAACAGAGGTACTGATCACAGGTGCAGTTGGATCTAAAATAAAAACATTAATTGAGGCAAAGGTGCTAGTTTTTTTTTTTTAATTAAGCAGGAGAGGCCATCATGAAAATGTAGCTTCTGCAACATTTATGGGAATGAATAGCATCGCGTCAGTAGATATGAAGAAACCTGTTTAAATTCCATAGAGAAACTGAAAGGAACACAGTAGCTGTGGGAGCTGCTTCAACTCATTTTTCTTGAAATCTCACAGCTAAAGTAGTCAAAACAGTTGATTGAATAGACACATAGAAAATGTGTATATTGGAGCATAAACACGATTCCAGATGCACATGAACATTTTACAAAAACTGATCATATCCTAAGCCATAATGAAAACCCAATACCAGAAAGATAAAATTCTAGGAGTCATGTTTTCTGACCATAATAGCAAAAGAATACATTATATGAAAACTCTTCTCCAAATAACTTAGGGTAAAAAACAACAACCCTTAATTTATAGAATATATACTTTTTTATTTGAGGTGGGGGTAGGGGCAGTGAGAGAGAGAGTCTCAAGCAGGCTCCATGCTCCGCGCGGTGCCCAGCATCGGGGGCTGGATCCCACGATCCCAGGATCACGACTTGAGCTGAAATCAAGATTTGGATGTCCAACCGACTGAGCCACCCAGGTGCCCCATAGAAGTAAAAAAAATTTTTTTTAATATTTATTTTTGAGAGAGAGACAGAGATAGAGACAGAGAGTGAATGGAGGAGGGGCAGAGAGAGAGGGAGACACAGAATCCGAAATAGACTAGAGGCTCTAAGCTGTCAACACAGAGTCCAACGTGGGGCCTAAACCCACAAACTGTGAGATCATGACCTGAGCCAAAGCCAAACATTTAACCAACTGAGTCACCCAGGCACTTCCCCCCTGCCACACACACACAGCATAGACTACTTTTAAAAACGTTTATGTGATATACAGTTAAAATGCTCATCATGGGGAAAAATCATAGTTATAGAGCAGGGGTTCTCAACTTCACTACATTTTGGGGTATGTAATTCTTTGGGGGCAGTGTGTGGAGGGGGCATTCTACACATTGTAGGACATTTAGCATTATCCCTGACCTCTACCTGCTAGATGCTAATAGAACCCACTCCATAAACACACACACACACACACACCCCAGTTGTGAAAGCCAGAGGTATCTCTGGACATTGCCAGATTCCTCGGCAAATGGTTGCCGTCTGGACCTCTGCCCTAGATAGTAACGTTATTAGAAAAGAAAATCTGAGAGGCTCCTGGGTGGCTCAGCTGGTTAAGCATCCGACTTTGGATTTCGCCTCAAGTCATGATCTCATGGCTCATGAGTTTGAGCCCAGTGTCGGGCTTTGTGCAAACAGCATGGGTGGGGTCTGCTCAGGATTTGCTCTCTCTCTCAATCTCTCTCTCTGCCTCTCTCCTGTTTGTGCTCTCTCTCTCAAATAAATAATCAAAAAAAGAAAAATGTAAAAGTAAAAAAATTATTTAATTTGAAAAGCTACATAAAATGCAACTTATGATACCTGAGGTCAATAGTAATAGAAAAGAAAGCAAAATTTAATAATCAAAAAACTTGTCAAATTCATTTTTTTTTAAATATAAGAACTGGTTCTTTGGGTAGATAGTTAAAACATATAAACTCTTATGGAGGAAATTTTTTAAAAAGCAACATGCATTCACAGTATAATTGGGAATGGGGATTGAACTACAAAAACTATAGAGTAGGTTAAAAATATGATAACTTTATCCCAGTTATATGCTGTTAGTGTTGAACTGTGGACGAAGTAGACAGTTGAAATATATATGTATATAACTTACCAGAATTAACTGAAGAAAATATGGAAACTAAAATAACCATGGAAAATATTATAAAAATTAGTATTTCAAAAAGCACATAACAAAATGCCAGCATTTACCAAAGATAACCCCCCAAAGAATGGAAATGAGGAGACACTGAAAAAGAAAGTTCCTCAGAACTGAGGAGACACCAGACGAAACCAAAGAAACACACATCAAGGCAAAGATGGCGATGTTCCAGTTAGATTCCACTGAAATCAAGGCAAAAGGAGGCACTTCATAATAATAATGTTAATGGGGCACCTGGGTGGCTCAGTCAGTTAAGTATTCAACTCTTGGTTTCAGCTCTGGGAACAATCTCGTGGTTTGTGAGTTCGAGCCCCGCATTGGGCTCTCCGATGACAGTGCAGAGCCCGCTTGGGATTCTCCCTCCCTCTCTTTCTGCCTCTCTCTCAAAACAAATAAATAAACTTTTTAAAAATCTCATTAAAAACATTCAATCCATAATGAAGACATAATTGGCAGTTTTCTTTTTCCAATAAAAACCAACATCGGGCTCTATGCTGACAGCTCAGAGCCTGGAGTCTGCTTCAGATTCTGTGTCTCCCTCTCTCTCCCTCTGCCCCTCCCCAACTCATGCTTTCTCTCTCTCTCTCTCTCTCTCTCTCTCTCAAAAATAAACATTAAATTAAAAAAAATTTTTTTAATTAGAAAAAAAGAAATTTGATTCTATTGAGAAGAAAAAAATCTCCCACATAATAAAATGGGAAATCCATGAACTTGCCTAACGAAGATAACATGGGATGTCAGAAATTACAAAAGGAAAATAACCACAGATGCAAAGGAAATAAAAACAGGGGCGCCTGGCTGGCTCGGTCAGTGGAGGGTTGATCTCAGGGTTGTGGGTTCAGGACCCACATTGGGTGTAGAGATTACTTAAAAAATAATAAGAAATAAAAATAATCATAAGTATATGTAAATTGTTATGCCTCACTCAACTGTGTGCATGTGTGTGTGTATATACATAAAATATTTAGGTGAAAAGAACACACCGTTCTGCAGATGTATTTCATATGAGAAATGCCTGTATATAAAAATCAGGAGCTTTCTTATATTCCAAAAATAACCAGTTAGGAGTATCAAAGGGAAGATTTGATAAGAAAATTACTGACTTAGAGGAAGAAAACTACAAAGCTTTATTAAGGGGTTTATTTATTCTGTGTATTTAACAAACCCTTATACATAATATATGGCTTACTAAGTGCCAGGCACATTTTGTCCTACCCAGCCCTAGAAGGTAGTTTTAATTATCATCTGCATTTTTTGGATGAAGTAACTGAACAGAGAGGTTAAATAACTTGGCCAAGGTCACCCAGCTTACAAGTGGCTGAACTGGGATTCAAAACAGTCAGCCTCCAGTGCCTGTGCTCTTTGCTGTAGCGCCGCCTAGTGAGTAAATGAAGAGACACACCGTGTCCCAGGAGGGAAGACTCGGTATCATAAAATGATCAATTCGCTGCGGGCCTGAGCTCTCTGGCAAGGGCTGACCTGCTGATTGTCTGTCCGGGGTCAAAGTCAACAGAAAGCAAACTGTCAGGGAGCTGTAGGCTGCGCCTGGGCGCACCGAATCTCAGCCCCAGCCCCCGCCAGAGCCCGTGGAAGCCCAGCTCGGAGTGGAGCCCTCCACCCTTCTCAGCTGCATGGCGCTGCTCTGAGTCCCACCGTGCAGGTGTGATGGTGGCGGGCAGGTCCTCCCTAACTCACAGTGCCCTGTCCTCTTCTCTTAGATCCAGGAGATGGTCCACTCGGAGGTTGCTGCCTACGACTCGGGCCGGCCAGGGCCCCTGCTGGGCCGCCCGGCGATGCTGGCCAGCCACATGAGTGCCCTCAGCCAGTCCCAGCTCATCTCTCAGATGGGCATCCGGAGTGGCATCGCCCACAGCTCCCCGTCACCCCCAGGGAGCAAGTCAGCGACGCCGTCTCCCTCCAGTTCAACTCAGGAGGAGGAATCGGAAGCACATTTCAAGGTAGGGAGGGTAGAGACGCAGAGCCCGAAGATGCTGTCCTGTTAGCAGGTGGGTGGGCTGCATGGAAACTGGCGTCCCCTACCTCTAGGCAAGACGAGAAGGGTCTAACTGGACCCTTTGCCAGAAGACACAGAGGAGGAGAATCAGCAGGTAGAACAGGGCCCGCTGGCTGGACCACCTGGGCAGTGGAGATGGCGTGGCTGGAATTTGGGATTTCAGGCTTCAACTGCTAAATTTGCCGAGCGGCCTTGACAAGATCCTCAGGGTCACATCTTAGGGCCACGCTGGCGTTTTTGGAGAAAATATTCTAACAAAAATGTGTGGTCCAGCAGAAGGCATCTCTGGGCTGCGCTGACCACAGGATGGGGCGCTAAAAACGAACACCACCACCCCAGCCACTGGGGACACGCCTTCCCCCAACATCCCTGGAGTCACGAATGGTCCTGCCTCTAGAGAACAGTTCGGGAGGGACAGGTCACCAGCTGTCCACGCTGCCCTTTCTTTGCACTGACACATCTCCCTGGCTATTGGAAAGCATCTTGTTTTCCCGGGGCCGAAAAGAGAGGCCCGGAAAGGCCAGGGATGGAAGCAGTGGCTAGAAGTCTCCCAGTGAGCCTGTGGCAGAATCTAAACTTGATCCCACAACTCCTGCCTCCCTTCCTTCTTCCTAAGGTCCTCTCACCCCTTTCCACACGGTGGCCCCGCAGACGCCTGGGGCGGGACCCGTGGCCCCGTGCCCTCTAACAGAGACCCTGACCGCTCTGGAGCTGGTCCAGCTTCATCCTCAGGATAACTTGGTCTCTGCCATAGGCCAGGCAGGAGCAGTTGTTATTATTATTATTATTATTATTATTATTATTATTATTTTATTGAACAGACACTTGCGCCCAGACATTGTTCTAAGCACATAACAAGTATTAATCCACGTAATCCTCACGACAGTCCTGCGCGATAGGTGCCACCATCATCTCCAGTTGGCCGATGGGAAAACTGAGGCCCAGAGAGGTTATGTAACTTATCCAGCGTCACCCAGGCAGGATTCACCCCGAGGTGGTTACAGTCTGGCTCCAGTGTATATGCTCTTGGCCACCTGGGTGCACCAGGGGCATCGGGGGTGGCCAGTGGCAGAGAGGCAGGAACACAGCCCGCGCTGCTCCAACTGTCCCTCACCATCCCTCAGCCACGGAGGCCTGAATTTTGTCCAGTGGCCTGCAGTTTCCCTATCAGCCCCCAGTGTCGCCTTCATCTGCTTGGTGCAGAGTGACAGTCCTCACTGCAGGATCCAGGGCCTTTGGCCAAAGTTCCTGGTCCCTCCTGCGTGGCCTGAGGGGTCCTATTAACAACCTGCTGAGGTCTGAGGTGAGCATCCCTATTCTGTTCCCATTGCAAGGCCTAAGTCCGACACCCATGGGATTGGAGTCCTGGAGTCCGATAGCTCCCGAAGGCCAGGTGTCCAGAGTGAGGCCACACCCAGTGAGTCACATAACCCTGTTCCCATCCAGCCATTTCACAAGGGCCCCAGGGGACTCTGCCCCCTGCCCCAAGTTACACACCTAAAAATTGGTGGGGGACACTGATCTTTTGTGATTAAGGATCATCTTTGGGGATGATTTATGATCACAAGAAAGGAGAGCTGTTAAGAAAAATATATATAGGGGCACCTGGGTGGCTCAGTTGGTTAAGCCTCCGACTTCGGCTCAGGTCATGATCTCATGGTTTGTGGGTTTGAGCCCCACGTTGGGCTCTGTGATGACAGCTCAGAGCCTGGAGCCTGCTTCAGAATCCGTGTCTCCCTCTCTCTCTCTGCCTCTCCCTTGCTTGTGCTGTCTCTCTCTCTCTCTCTTTCTCAAAAAATAAACATTAAAAATTTTGAAAAAAGAAAAACATATATATAACTTGGAAATCGGGCCCTGAACAACATTGCAGGCTCTTTCAGTGGCATACCACAGCATTGTCCACACAACTACCCACTCCCCTGGGAGAAGTGATCGATCAGGGGATTTTACACTCTGTGAAGTTAGAGGTGAACTTGGGAAAGAAGTGGTAGAGATGTAAACAATTTTTGTCTGATTACAAGGCAAATTAATTTCTCCCTGTAGAGATGCAAATGACTTCTGCCCCGTAGAAAAGATTAAAAGCCCCCAAAAGCGATAGTTTCATTACCCCGAAGGGCAGAGTTTCGCTCGTATTTCTTTCAATCAACTTTGCCACCTTGCTGATTTTCATTAATGAGTTAAACACAGACCGCGGGGCTCCTAGCGCCTACCCAGGCTCTGTGTCCGCCTGTTGCCTCCCTCACCTAGAGAGTGGGGAGCACGACCACGTGTTCAAGCACAGGGTGGCGGCCAGCCCACCGTTGCCCACGCGTGCACGGAGTCAGACAGGGAGGTGGTGGGGGCAGTGGAAGGTCCCCTCTGCCTCAGACTGGGCTGGGCAGCCTATGATGGGATGCCCCTGCCCTCTCTGTGTTTCTGACCCCTCTCACCTGCACAGGCATCCGGAGAGAAGAGGCCCTCCACTGACCCGGGAAAAAAGACCAAGAACCCAAAGAAGAAGAAGAAGAAGGACCCCAACGAGCCTCAGAAGCCTGTGTCGGCCTATGCGCTCTTCTTCAGAGACACTCAGGCCGCCATCAAGGGACAGAACCCCAGTGCCACCTTTGGGGATGTGTCCAAAATCGTGGCCTCTATGTGGGACAGCTTGGGAGAGGAGCAGAAGCAGGTGAGTCTCTGTCCCTTTTGGGACCATCCCCCGAGGCATTGCGGCCCTGGAGCCAGTGACAGACTTGGAATGTCTGAAACCAGGAAGACACTCCTACAGAGGTCTTTCCTGGACTCAGTCTGCCCATCTGTAAGGTGGGAAGCTATTCGAGTTCTGCTGTTTGCCAGCGGCAGTCACTAGTGACTTAACCATTCTGGATTTTGCCTTCCTCATCTGTAAAACAAGACTAAGCATCTCAATCCGCCTTGTCCCTCCAACTGTGCAAGTCTGGAGTTCGGGCCAGAGCTTCCTCTCCCACCACTGAGGGCATCCGGGGCAGAGAGGGAGCAGAGCCAGCTCCTAGGCAGATTCCAGGCACGAGCTATGGGGCCCCGGGCTGACCGCCGGAGCTCTCCCTAGTTGCCCATGTCTTGGCTCTTTCAGGCCTACAAGAGGAAGACCGAAGCAGCAAAGAAGGAATATCTGAAGGCTCTGGCAGCCTACAGGGCCAGCCTCGTATCCAAGGTAACACCCTGGACCATGGGCCCGGCCCTGATAAGGGTGGCACCACCCAAGGATTAGAACAAGAACTGAGGCCCACGGGAAAGGTCAATGCTATAGTTTCTGGAGAGGATGGATAAGACCAATGTGGTCACTTCTCCGGTGCACCTACTGTGTGCTGCGCTCATGCTGGGCACTTGTGTGCATCTCGCTACATTTAATTCTTCCAACGAGAACCCAGCATTCAGTGAGGTTAGGCGACTTGTCTGACATGATGAGTGTAGGGGCATCATCTGGAAGCTATCATAGAGGACATGGCAGGGGGGTTAGGCCATAAAGGGTCAAGTTGGGGGGGGGGTGTTCCAAGTTGAGGGGGCAGCACCTGCAAAGGCATAGAGGCCGTAGCAGAGCATACATAGAGGGTGGCCCAGCTGGGTGACACTGGCCTCATGGGCCATGCTGAGGGGCATGAGCCTCATGGGCAGGGGACCCCAGGGATTAATGCAGGAGGTGGTTGGAGGGTCACAGCCAAGTGCACTGAGGACCCAGCACTTCCTCTGGTTAGCCCACAGCTTCCTGCCAAGGGGCCAGAGAGCCAGCCAGGGGCCATGGCAGTGGGCTGCAGACCCAGCTGGTCTCACGGCCCACGTTCTGGCTTATCCATCTTCTCCAGAGTCATTGGTGTCTGTCTCCTTGCAGAGCTCCCCGGAGCAGGGCGAGACCAAGGGCACTCAGGCAAACCCGCCGGCCAAAATGCTGCCACCCAAGCAGCCCATTTATGCCATGCCGGGCCTGGCCTCCTTCCTGACACCATCAGACCTGCAGGCCTTCCGCAGCGGGGCCTCCCCCGCCAGCCTTGCCCGGACGCTGGGCTCCAAGTCACTGCTGCCTGGCCTCAGCGCGTCCCCGCCACCGCCCCCCTCCTTCCCTCTCAGCCCCCCACTGCACCAGCAGCTGCCACTGCCGCCCCACGCCCAGGGTGCCCTCCTCAGTCCGCCTGTTAGCATGTCTCCGGCCCCCCAGGCTCCTGTCCTGCCCACTCCCATGGCACTGCAGGTGCAGCTGGCTATGAGCCCCTCACCTCCAGGGCCACAGGTAAGGAGGGCCCGGTAGGAACATGCCCTGCGGGACCCCTGTGGGGAAGGGAGGCGGCTTGGGATTTCAGCTCCTGGCCCTGCCCCTCACCAGCCTAGACTCCCTGCCTCTCTCTGAGCCTCAGTCGTCACATCTATGAAATGGGTCTAGTATACCTTCCCTGAGATATACCAGCTGCAGTGAACGATTGACAAGTCCCCAGACAGATGCTTCAGATTCTTAGGATATCCCAGGCCCCCCTTCTCTTCTCCTCTGTCCATTTCTGCTCTCTGGCTCCGGGGGGGCTGAGGGCCATGCAGCCGCTGCCAAATCAGCCCCAGTCACTGACTCTCCCCAGTGCCTTCAAAGTCTGACCCCCCTCATGGTTCCATAGACACTCTTACGAGACTTGTATGGCTCAGCACAATAACTCCATTTTACAGACTGGGAAACCAAGGCCAGAAAAGGAAAGGCCTCAAAAGCAGAGTCCTTTACCCTCTGATGCAGCTAAGAGAAGGGTTGAATTTTCCAGAAGGTGCTCCACCAGGCAGAGAGGCAGAGTGGAGGTTCTGTGGAGGCCAGAGGGGCGTCTCCGTGAATGCCCCCAGGCACACAGAGCTCCCATCCCCCCGACTCGCTGCCAGAGACATGCACCCCGCTTCCTCTCCTTTGCTCACCCGCCTGCTCTCCCCGGGCAGGACTTCCCTCACATCTCCGAGTTCCCCAGCGGTTCCGGATCCCGCTCACCAGGCCCGTCCAATCCCCCGAGCAGCAGCGGAGACTGGGACAGCAGCTACCCCAGCGCCGAGTGTGGCGTCAGCACGTGCAGGTGGGTCCTCACCCCGGGCCGCGCCGCAGCCCCGGCTGCCGGGGGACGGGAGGGGCCCCTGAGAGTGCCCATGGGTACCCGCAGTCTTCACGAGAAGACGCAGAACGAAGCAGAGACCCCAGAAGGACAGCGCTGGTCTGACGCCAGGGCCGTTCCGGACACAGGGCCAGCCGCAGTCTTCCTCCCCACTTCCGGCCTGATTGTCTCCTGGGTGCAGCCGTGTGACACTCACAGGTGGCGCATCTGTCCTCAGTCAGGTTCCCTGGAAGCAGAGCCTGATTTGGGTGCCCTGATGGTGTCAAGGGAGAGCTTGCAGGAGAAGGGAAGGGAGGGGGCAGGACAGGTCCCAGGAAGGAGCTGAGGGGGCTCAGCCACAGACCCGCTTCCGCTCGGGGCACAGATGACACTACAGACTACAGACCTGTCCTGCTCTGAGGCTAGGGCGTTTTGTGCCCGTGTCTGTCAGCCATTGGCTCTGGGATGCCCCTGGGAGTGTGGCCCCGGGGAAGGCAGCTCTCTCCCCCCCTCCCCCCCAGCAGTTCTCTGAGGAGGGCAGAGGAGGGGGTCTGGGGGAGGCACGAGCCAGAAGGGCCAAGTAGCCAACACGGGGAGTCACAGGCCTTCCTGGTACCCCCACCACCCGCTGCAGCCCAGCACCCCCTCTGACGCGCTATCCCCCGACCGGTCACTTGGCTCCTCCCTGGTCCTCATGTGGCCCTTGTCCCCCAACCTCCTCTCACACCCTGCACTCGCAGCCTCTTAGCCTGTGAGCGCCACGCTAACTGCCCTTCCTCTAGAAGGTCTTCCTGCTCCAAGAGACAGTGACCTTTAATTTTGGAAGAGGGAACTGGGGTGCAGAGGGCACGTGTGCCTTTACCCGCCAGCCCTGGCTGCCACCCTCTGGCAAGAACCAACCTTGTGGAGGCACCTGGGGGGGCTCAGTCGGTGAAGCGTCTGACTTCAGCTCAGGTCATGATCTCACGGTTCGTGGGTTCGAGCCCCGCGTCGGGCTCTGTGCTGACAGCTCAGAGCCTGGAACCTGCTTCAGATTCCGTGTCTCCCTCTCTCTCTGGCCCTCCCCTGCACACTGTCTCTCTCTCTCTCTCTCTCTCAGAAATTTAAAAAAAAAAAAAAAAAAAAAGAACTAACCTTGTGGCCACACCCAGGGTATGTGGTCCCTGCAACAGCCCCACACCTGGAAGTCTGGAAGGTCATGTTTGGTGGACAGGAGGGCTCTCTGCTGGGCTCCAGCTGTCCCTGAGCGTGGCCGTTGGCCTTTCTGTCCCTCACGCAGCCAAGCCCGCCAGGGAGGGAGCAGACAGGGCACGTGCCCCGCTGCTGACGGCCAGTGCCCGGCCACAGAGTGTGCCTGGGTGGGTGGGCACACTCTGCTCAGTGGGAATTCCCGGCATCCACCCAGGCAGGTGCAGACCCCCACCCCCACCCCGCGGGCTCCCTTCCCGAGAGTCAGAGTGTGGGGCTGGGGGCTCTGTCATGGACATTAGGGAATGTGTCCGAGCTTCCCCCTAGTGCGGCGGGCAGACGGCAGGTGTGCCCTGTTTTACTTGTGTTTTAAGTGGAGGGAGAACTGGCTGTTAGCTTCAGGCTGTGTACAACACGGTGATGAACGTGGACTTGGCCTCCTGGGAGATGATCACCAGAGAGTCTAGGTGCCGTCAGAGTTACAGATCCTCTTCTCGTCTGGAGAACTTTTCAGATCTACTGTTAGCAGCTTTCAAGCATACAAATTGACAAAAATACAGTATTATTAACTGAGGCCCCTGCCGTACATGGCATCCCCAAGACATATTCAACTTCTGAGCAGAAGTTTATCAATATGCCTTTTGACCCTTCACCCATTTTGCCCATCCCCGTCTGGCACCAGCAGTCTGCTCTCTGTATCTATCAGCGTGGTTTGGGGTTTGTTTAGATTTGACATGTAAGTGAGACCATCTGATACTGGTCTTTCTCCTCTTTCTCGGACTTATGTCACTTGACATAATGCCCTCAAGGTCCCCTGCTCTTGCAGATGGGCGTCCTATTTTTTTCTAATTTTTAACGTTTATTGATTTTTGAGAGACAGAGAGACACAGAGTGTGAGCGGGGAAGGGGCAGGGAGGGAAGGAGACAGGGAGGGAAGGAATCGGAAGCAGACTCCAGGCTCTGAGCTGTCGGCAGGCTTGAACCCATGAACCGTGAGATCACGACCTGAGCTGAAGTCGGATGCTTAACCGACTGAGCCCCCCACACTCCCTGAGCATCCTATTATAAAAACACAGAAGGCACCTGCCTGCCCTCCTTGGATTCCGTGTGCAATTTACAAATGGAAACCGACTACACAGGGACCTGAGAGCCGGGTGGTGTTGGAGCACCTTCTCTGAAGGGCAGGCGCTTTTCCTCAGCGCTGAGGACCTCATGGTCCCCAGCAGGGTCCCAGGAGGGGAGTTTGGTTCTGCCTGGTGGCCCATCAGGGACAGACCATTCGTCTCCAGAGGGGCAGCGCATCCAGGGTGAGGGCAAAGGTGGCCTGCCGCAACCCCCCACCCCCCCAGACCATATGTTCAGGCCCCAGGGGCCAGAGGGCACCTGGCTGGGCTCCCCAATTCTGACAGCCTCTCCTCTCTCCCCAGCCTGCTCCCCAGGGATAAATCGCTCTACCTCACCTAATCCCGCCTCCCTTCTCCTCCCTGAGGCTGGCTGGAGGGGCGCCACTCAGAGCCTGAAGGGCCCACAGCAGGGAAGCCTGGGCAGGAAGCAGGGTGACCGGGAAGAGAGCAGCGTCTCTTCCTCCTCTTCACATCAGACTCTGCAGAGGCAGCCCGCAGCCCTGCCACCCGCCCAAAGAACCTGCAGGAACCTTCTGCCCCCGACCTGCTTGCTCCAGGGTTACCGTGGACCCCGCTCCTCGCCCTGCACAGTGTACTCTGCATCTGGACGTCTGGCCCCCGCCCAGGCTCACGTGGGCTGCCCCGGGAGGGGTCGCCTTCTGACAGAAACCCACCCCCAGATGCACGGCCCGGCTGCCTGGCCACAGACGTGCACATGCGGTTTTACGGTGTGAACAAAGATTATGAAACGTCTAAACTATTGGCTCCACGTAAGTAGTTGACTTAAGTGTTTTAGAACCGTGAAGACAGCTGTGAGATTACTTTGTGGGGGAGGGGAGTAGTTTCCTTTTAAGGTGACAACCATTTTCTATGACCCTTAGCACATTTTTTTTTAAGTTCTCTCTTATGGGGGAGGGGACGGGGAGATGTGTACCAAGCAGCTGCCAAACCAGTTCCCGCCAGCACAGCAGGCCCCGGACAGCCCGCAGCCACACTTGGGGACGTTGCGTCTTTTTTTTTTTTTTAACTCTATGTCCGTCTATTTAAAATTGCCAACACCAACTTTTGTCTATTTATGAAGAAAAGTTGAGGACCGAAAAGCAGTTGATCATCAAGTGTGCGTGGTTTTCGGGTCTGGTTTGGGTTTTGGTTCCTAGTGTTGTTCGCGGCTGTTTCCTGGCCCCAGCGAGTGTCCGTCCCCGCGCCCAGTGCTTCTCTCCATTTCTTTATAATAAAACGTCTGAAAAGCTGAGAGTTAGTCTGTCTCTTCGCGCGCTTGGCAAGCCAGACCCAGGCCTTCCGGAGTGGCGTCCGGTGGCAGCTCTGCCCTTGATGTCAGCGGGATCGGGCCAAGCGTCACCTGCCACTTACTCCCCCGAGGGTCCGTGTGGACGACTGCGCCTCCCCGGCATCGTGCTGCATCTGCAGAAGCAGGACGGTGCCCTCACGAGGCCCGCTGGGGATGATGGGGGTAATGGGCGTGGAGGGCTGGCCGCGCAGGCCCCCCATCTCTGGGGCAGGGGCGAGAGGTGGGCTTGGGGAGCCCTGAGGATGCGCCTCACTTCTCCAAACCTCAATATAAGGGCAGCCCGGAGAAGGGCCTCTAACCCAGATTTCCCGACAGATGTTCCGTGGCGATGCGTCAAAAAATAATGATGATGATGATGTGACTATTTTAACTGTATCTGGAAAAAATCACAGTTTCTTGGTGTGGAGCAGCCTCCCCCACCCCACCCCACCCCCGTGCCCTCTCAGGGCCTCTCCCTCCACCACCACCCATGGCAGTCACCTCCCTCCTCCCGGATAACAGCCCCGGGGCTGGGGCGCAATCTCTCTGTGAGCAGTTTCCTCACCGGAGGGCATTTTGTAATCCACTTTGGAAAAAGAAAAAAGGAAACCAAACCAACAACAAAAACAGCACGCTGTCATGTCGGCGGCATCACTGCGATGCGAAGCATAAATATTTCATGTGGTTACAATTTCCTTTCCTGTGTGGAGCTTGTCAGTAACACGGTGATGACTTAGTTTAATATTCGATGCTTGCTTCTACGTTTGAGAAAACAGCGCTGTTGGGATCCACACAGACAACCCAGAATAAGGAGTGGGAAGCTCTCAGGCCCTTGCCGGCCCCCCAGTGCTGCCCTGTCCTTCGGAGGTGTCCCCGTGCCAAGGCTGACCTCTCCATTGCAAGGGGCGCCCGGAGACGCCCAAGCAGAGTCAAATACCCTGCCTGCAGACGTCAGGGGTCGTCACGCGGCACCCCCGATCTGCCAAGGCCAGTCTGCCGTCTGGACCTTAGAGCGGTGCCCCTGACATCGTAAGGACCTTCAGCCCCCGCAGCCCATCCCCCCGTCCATGGAGCCGACCCTTCCAGGTGCCACGCACCTGCTTCAGATTCCTCCTCCTCCTCCCACGGACACACAGGAATCCCAGCAGAGACACAGGCTGGGCAAAGGCCAAGCCTCCGGAACCCGAAGGAAAGGGTGGCTGGTCCCTAGACTGTCCAGCACTAATCCCTCCTGGAGCTCCGCGGGAAGTTCTGCATTAGATTGGAAGATGGGCAACTCTGAGGGGCCTTCCACTTAGCTTAAGAGTCCACAGTGCAGGTCGCCGGGCGGCTCAGTCGACTAAGTGACCGATTCTTGATTTCGACTCAGGTGATGATCTTGTAGTCCGTGAGTTTGAGCCCGGCGACGGGCTCTGTGCCGACAGTGCAGAGCCTGCTTAGGATCCTCTCTCTCCCCCTCTCTTTCTGCCCCTCCCACATGCTCACATGCTCTCTCTCTCAATATAAATAAATGAACTTCAATAAAAAAGAACTAATCATGGTCAACAGTCCAGTTATATCTTTAAAAAGAAAAAAAAGACAGGGTGCCGGGGCGGGGGGGTGCTCAGTTGGTTGAGTGTCCAACTTCAGCTCAGGTCATAATCTCACGGTTCGTGGGCTTGAGCCCTGCATCAGGCTCTGTGCTGACAGCTCAGAGCCTGTCTTCGGATTCTGTGTCTCCCTCTCTGTCTGCCCCTCCCCCGCTGGCACTCTGTCTCTCTGTCTCTCAAAAATAAACAATTAAAAAAAGAGAGAGAGAGACTGGGGTGCCTGGGTGGCTCTGTCGGTTGAGCATCTGACTTTGGCTCGGGTCATGGTCCCACAGTTCTTGAGTTCAAGCCCCACATCAGGCTCGGTGCTGACAGCTTGGAGCCTGGAGGCTGCTTTGGATTCTGTGTCTCCCTCTCTCTCTGTCCCTCCCCTGCTCACACTCTGTCTCTGTCTCAAAAATGAACATTAAAAAAAAAATTAAAAAAAAAAAGAAAGAGACAGGGAGTCCACAGTGCTGAAATTCAATGTGTTCATTCTGCAAGACTGCAGACAGGTGAGCAGTTACTTTCTGCCCCGGCGGAGCACGGGGGGTGCCTGGGGAATCACACACGGATTCCACCCCTAAGAGCTCCCTAGCTGCGGAAGCAGAGAAGGAAAAAGGTAACATTTAGTTATAAAAGTATAAGCTTATATTATAAATCATAAAAATATAAAATTCACAGCACTATGTGATGAGTACTAAAAGGGGCCTAGTGAATGCAGAAGAGAGGCCCCCAGGCCAGCCAGGGTCTGCGGCGTCCTCCTGGGTGAGGCAAGGTCTGGGCTGCGCCCCATCCAGTGACTAGGGCAGAGCCAGAGCCCTGACACGGGGTCTGGAGTGCCGTGCCTGACTCAGGACCCCCAGACGCCGTGGGTCTGTGACTGTGCTTCTCATCGAGAAGTTGGAGAATCCTCTCCGGAAGAAGCTGAGGCTGAGTCCGCAGAGCGGCGTGGGGGTCTCTGAGGAAGGAGCAGGGGTGGCTTCTCAGGTTGAAGGTAAACCTCGTGCACAGAGCATGTTCTCACCTGCCAGGGTCTGGGCGAACCTGGGCTCCCTGTGCCGTGGGGGTGGCTGATGGTAGTGTGCGCTCAGAGGTGGTCTGAGAGTGGTAACGGGCCTCTGTGTGTGTGTTATGTGTAGGGTGGTGAGGTGCCCATGTGGTGTGTTTGTTTCTGCATGTAGTGGTGTGCACGCAAGCCTGTGCTGTGCACCTGTATGTCTGCGGTGTGCATATCTGTGCAGTGTGCTTGTGAGTACACGATCATGTTACATGTGTGTGGTGTGCATGTGGGAGAGGACACACGTGTGCAGTGTGTCCAAAACACAGATGCGTGCACACACATCAGACTCACACACGGGTGCATTACACACGCCCACACATACAAGCACACGTGCACATGCACACACATCACACGTATTACCAGTACATAATGCACATCGGCGTGCACACCGTACACATCACATACCACATGCATGCAATGCCCGTGCACACATACACGTGAGCATATACACATGCGCATCACACACATGCTACGTTCATACACAAACCCACCATGCACATGCATACAAACCTCTTCCTTCACCCACCCACTAGACACACAAGGGCATATATATACATTTTTTTTTAGAGAGAGAGAGAGAGAGAGCGTGAGGGCGTGCACGATCATAAGCAAGTGAGGGGCAGGGGGAGAGAGAGAGAGATGATCCCAAGCAGGTTCTGTACTTAGCATGGAGCTCGTCATGGGGCTCGATCCCACAACACTGGGATCATGACCCGAGCCAAAATCAAGAGTTGGACACTTGGCTGACTGGGCCACCAGGGCACCCTGCACACAGGTGCATCTCGGTATACACATGACCATCGCATGTGCGCACACACCTGTCACACAGCTGCACATACGAATGCACAGAGCACACGCATCTCTCTGTGTGAGTTGATGTGGGAATGAAATGTTCTTCAAAACTGGAAAGAGTTCACATGCAAAAAATCTGACCTGCAATTATAGGTTCAGGGGCTTTTAAAAAATGGCCCAGCACATCAGCTGTTACACAGCTCTGCTCCCTCAGTTGTCCCAAATGAATAACCCCAAACCCGGGAGAGGCAGCAGGGCAGTCACTCAGTAGTGGGCTCGGTGACGAGGGGGGAGGCGGGGCCAGGGCACCCCTGGAGACGATGGCCCAGGCCGGCTGACTATGCCACGTCCCCCTTCCCCGCGTCCTGCAGTAGTAACTGTGGGTCGGCGTCCCCTGCTTCTGTGGTGCGGTCGTGTAAGCTGAGGTTTCCTGCCGGGCCAAGTTGTGTTCCTGAATCATATTTTTCCCTTGAATAATTCTCTGCTTTTGCTTTTTGTTTCTCGGGTGCTCACTTTCCCAGTCGGTGTCACATGAGCCTCTGGGACCCCACAGCCCTGTGACTCACTCGGCTTGTGCTCAGATGCTGGTGCCAATCCGTCCTCTCTCTCTGGAGGCGGCCTCACCCCAAAGCTTCCTTTCTTTGCTTGTGATTCAGCAAACTGCTCTGCTCTGACCCACCAGAGGGTCCTCTGCTTTCTGGGTTCCATCGAGCCCTCTCTCCGGCGTTGCTTCTCCGTGGTGGCGGAGCACATCTGCCCCTGGCTTTCTCAGAAAGGGCAGATGGAAAATAAAGGTGCAGTTCTGCAAACGTTTCCATTCTCCCCGCGCCCCGGACCCGTGGTTTGCCTGGGTGAAGGTGTCTAACTTTCTCTGCGACCCGAAGGCACTGCTTCATGGCCTCCCCAGTCTCCAGCTTTGCTGCTGGGGAGTCTGCCGTCATCCGCTTCCTCTCTTCGTCTGCTGCTTGCACGCTCCCCGTTCCCTGGTAGCTTTCAGATTTTCTCTGTCCCTACATCTCGAGATGGCACAGTGGTGCACATTTTGGAGGGTCTTTGCTGAGCAGGCCCTGGGTAGACCCTTCCGACCTGCAGGGGGCCAGATCGCATCTCCCCTCCAGCTTCAGTCTTCCCCCAGGCCATATTTTTGAAATCAGAAGGCAGGAACTTGGCTTCCTGGTGCTCTTGTCCATGAAGAAATGGTAGCTCCCATCACTTACGGCAGGAGAATGTGGGGGACAAAGCGTATCAGGCAATTGCGCCACGGAAGTGTCTCATGTGGGGTGGGGGCTGGGAGGGCGGTGTCATCCTCCGCATCTTCCTCTCTCAGGCTGGCCCTCGGCCAGACTCGCACCCCCAGCTCAGCCAGCCCTTGTCTAAGCCCCCGACCGGCCCACCTTCCGTGAAGACAGTGGACCAGTTTGCTAGGGACGCCGTAATGAAACACCACACACTGGGTGGCTTACACAACAGACATTTAATTTCTCACGGATCTGGAGCCTGGAATCCAAGATCAAAGTGTCTGCAGGCTTGGTTTCCTCCAAGGCTCCTCTCTCTGGCTTGCAGATCGCTGCCTTGTCTCGTGTCCTCACCTGGTCCTTCCTCTGTGCACAAGAGTGTCCGTCCCCCCCCCCCCCCGTGTGACCAAATTTCCCCTCCTTATAAGGACACCAGTCCAATTGGATGCGGGCCCACCCTAATGGCCTCATTCTGCCTTAATCGCCTCTTTAAAGGCCTCATCTCTAAAGATGGTGACATTGTTAGGTACTGGGGCTGAGGCCTTCGACATACGAGTCCAGGGGAGACACAACTCGGCCAGAACAGAGTGGCTGGTACTGCTGAGAAATCCCACAGCGAGGGTTAAGTTCATGGTTCACGGGCCTGGTGAAAGGGAACGGTAAGAGGCACAAATTGGGAAGGATTCTGCCTGGGCACGTGAAGTAGCCAGACCACTCCACTGGGAGAAGGCTGTGACGTCCAAATGTGCCTCGTCTGCCGCCAGCTCACCACCGTCTGTCCCGGGAGACCCACGCGTCAGGCGCGGTGCCACGCGGGCTGGAATTTCTCAGGGACGCTTCCCCGCCTGTGAGGGGAGGGCGCTGGAGGCCAGGGCTGCCTCCCCACGTCCCTGGAACGATGGGCCACAGCCTCTTATCTCTCCCGGGTGCCTCCCTAAACCTCCAAGCTTCCCCTTCGTTTTTTTCTCTAGATCTTCTGATTTCAGTCTGTGAAATGTTATCAGCACAAGTGGACTCGCACATTCAAATGACCTCAGAGTTGGGCAGGTAACATAAACAAAGGAATGAGACAAGGATAACAAGCCAGGGCGTGGCTGAATGGAAGGCGATTGCCCTGCCCCAAAGCGTGCAAATTCAGTGTGTCTGAAAACACGACGCCGGCCAAAGCAAAACAAGCTTGCCAGCCAAATGCAGCCTCCAGGCATCTGGTTCGGGCCTTCTGCCGAGGATACAGGATACGGTGAAGAGATGGGCTTTGAAGACAGACCTTAGCCTCTCAGTTGCAAAACACAGTGGTGTTTGAAATCGTAGAGCTGGTGTGGGGAAAATGTGAATTAAGGTATGTAAAGTGCTTAGTGCAGGGCCTGGCACATAGTAAGTGCTTAATTTATAGTAGCTGTTATTACTGTGGTAAGTCAGAGGACAGCGATGGCGATGAATTTTTTACAAAAGCAGCGTGCCTTGTCGGGAGTGCGTTTATGAGACCGTTCATGTGTGTGGCCTCGGCGCCCCCCAGTGGTCATCATCGATAACTGCAGTGCAGTGTAGCGAGCTGAAGACATTGGTTAGGGGCCAAGTTAAGCTTTAGGGTCAAACAGACAATGGGTTTGAATCCAGTTCTGCTATATGCAAGTAGTTGACAAGTCATTCACCTGCACTCTTACCCTCCATCTCTCTGCCTCCAGCAATTAGACTCCCATGGAGTGGCCTTAACAACTTAATGAGAATATAACATCTTCAGGCATGCAAGGGATATTAATATCCCCTAAGTGCTGGCTATGATCCTAACATGATCCTAGCCTGATGCCAGCACCATGGCAGTGTGATCCTCGTGCTCAGAACACCACCGGCCCCACACTGCCAATATCTTTCCATCTTATAGGAAGGAGAAACAGATGGATACCCGTTATTTATTTTTTTCTTTTATTGGGTGGAGCTGAGGAGGGGTTACTCTGCCTCGGAGCCCCTGACCAAAAAAAGATGCACCCTGTGGGTACCTGAAACCGCACTGGAGCAAAGTATTCTCTTGATAATGCATTGCTCTACCCAGACTTTTTTACAGTGAAAATTCCCCTGCAACTGTCAAATACCCAGATGAGGATGAGTGTGTATCAGCTGCTTTCCTTCCAGACAAGAAGGGTCTAGGGGAAACCCGGGGTGAGGGACATGTTGTACTGTCATGATCTCTAGGAGAACCCCACTCCACACACATCCTTCACCCCAGCTGCTTTTCTGCCCACACAGGCGACTTTCTTCCTTCTTAGAGACCAGAAGGGGATGAGGAACCCACTAAGGGAGGCCTTCCTGGAGGGGGAGGCCTGCCCTCCAGCGGCTGAGCCATCCCCAGGAGATGGGGGACCCGAGCCCAGGCACGGGCTGGGACTGCAGAGTCCCTTACCATTTCCCTCTGGAGCAGCCGCCCCCACACCAGCCATGCTCGTGCCTCCTTCCAAGGTCCGGGGGTTGTTTTCTAGCAAACAGAAGTTCCTTCTCCCCGGATACTCAGACAGAGGGGCCTCTGCTTGCTCCTTGAGCATCCTTTCCCACTGCCCTGGAAGATTGCTGCCAAGACCTTAAGGTAGTGTCAGTGATCGCAGGCCCTGGCAATGCCCATAGGGTGGTTTCAAGTTCCCCTATGGCACAAGACACCTTAAATGAACGCTGGACGTGGCAGAGGACCAAAGGAACTTCCCAGAGCTGCCGCTGGCCAAGGCTGGGACAGTCTGTGTGCGGCACCTGAGCCACCAGGGGGCGCCAGACTCTGACCAACCTTCCCTGACTGGGAGACTCCAATGGGGGCTCAGGAAGGAGCCTTTTTTTCCTTTCCTTTTTTCCCCATTCCCACCCCACAATAAGCCCTCTTTTCCAACCATCCAAGGTGATTCTCATGCAGCCATCCCTCTGCCCCGAGCCCTCACTCCCATGTTCTACACACACACACACACAGCCAGTCTACAGACCCTCTTTCCTTCAGTAGGTTTATTAAAACCCCTGCAGATTAAAAAGCCCCCCTCCTCATTCCTAGCCTCACCACCTCACCAGTGGTCCCTCCAAGCCCATCCTTCTTCTTGGGGTCCCTGGATCATTCCAGGGTTTCGAATGCCTCTTGACCACCCGCAATCCCCCCTCATTTGTATCTCACTCCACCACCTGTGAAGAAAGCCAGGTGGCAGGGATTATGGTCTCATTGGCAGAAGAGGAAACTGAGGCACAGAAAGAAGGAATGGCTGACACAGCAAGACAGGGGTGGCACCAGGGAAAGACCCAGGAGTTCCCGTCACCACATCACTCTAGGATGTGATCCACTCCCCGCCTGTGGATGGGCCAGGGGGCTTCCCCTCCAACCTCCCCACAGGGCAGCCAGCTGTGGGAGAGCCTCCACAGAAACTTCTCACTCGCTGCCCGTCTCCAGCTTGTGGTGGGACCTTTCGCAAACCCCTCCTCTCTGAGTCTCTGTAGAGAATGAAGACGACCTATAGGCTCCCCCACCGACCCCGAGACGTTCTGGGACTATCTATCGCTACCCTTCAGGATTTCTGGGGTCCTCCATCAAAATGCAAGGGGGCTCTGGGGAGGCCTGGACAGTACTGTGTGTGCAGCAATCACGACACATGTCTCCATCTCACCCCTGGGCTTTACTTCACAACCACCAGCATTTTGTGGAATCCTCACTGCAGTCAGACGTAGTATTATTATTTTCCCTGTTTTATAGATGAGGAGACTGAGGGTCAGAGAGAACAATAAGGGGCTGAGCAGGACTGCAGGCCAGGAAGACCTAACCTCAAAGTTCAGGCTCGCTCTTCTACCATACGCTGCTCAGGGAAGGTTCTGGATGTCTGCTTTAGAAATTCAGGGTGTGTCCTAGAAGGGTCTTTGATCTGCCCCACCAGAACTGAAGCCCTTCGGCTGCCCCTCAGGAGGTAATAGGGGAACTGTGTGAGAGAGAGAGACGGGACCCCAGCGTCTCTCGCTCCCTCTGGCCAGTCCCTCAACCTGGGCCCACAAGCAGACACCGCAGCCCCCACAGAGCCCACGAGCAGATGCAGGTTTATTATTCCACAGACCGCAGCGTCCTGAACTGTCACCCCAAACACCAGCTCTAAAACTAGGCCCGGACCTCTGGTGCCCGCAGGCTTGCCCCCAGCACCCCCAGCCCGGCTGTCTGTCATTCCTTCGAAGTCCACCAAAGCCCACACACAGATGCAGAGCCGCGGGCCGGCTGAGGACGGGGGATCTGCGTGCTCCCCTCCGGAGAAATGCAGTCCACAATTCCAACCACACGTGAGGCTTCAGCAGCGCTCGCAACAGCCACTGTGAGGCTGGAGGAAGGTTCCCAAGTACCGGGGGGCGGGGAGGGGGGGGGAGGCAGAGCCGATCTCTCATCAGAAGCAGACTTGAGGCCACAGAGCTGCCCCCGGGGAGGCTGGGCCACGGCCCCGAAGCCCCAAGTCCACAGACACAAAGGCTGTGGAGCGACAGCCAGGCAGTTCTGCTTGGGCGCCACCGCCACGACCATCTCTGGGCTTGGAGGGGCCTTTCCGTCTGTCCTCCCAGGTGCAGGGGCCCCGTGAGCCCTCGGCCCCCACCCGGCCCCCAGAAACACAAGGAACCGGAGGCCCAGGAGGACACAGAGTATCTGTAACGAGCTACATGCAAACACCATCTTCTGCTCAGCAAGCCAAGGGACTTAGTATCGAACAGACCGCACCCCACGGGGCCCCCCAGACTTGCTCTCCTCTCCCTGGGAAATGCCTGTGGACAAACAGCCTGTCTCCAGCTCCTGCCCCAGAGTCCGCTGGGGGGGCGGGGGCGGGGAAATGTGCCTGGGCTTCCAAGGGCTTCCATGCTCACTCTCCCCTGAGCTGGCGCTGGGCCCCGGTGAAGGAAGCCGACACACCAATTCACAGGACAGCCCCCCCACCCCCACCCACTAGCTTTCTCGCAGCAGCCCCAGGGCTCCTGGACGGTGACCCTTAGCACCCTGAGGGCACTGGAAGCCCTGAATGCAATGCCAGCCTCCGGCTCAGGCACAGTGGAAAACAGCGGCCCTCCTAACTGCCCCTTAGCCCCTCCTCCCGCCCCCACCCCGGGCCACTGTCCAGAGGCCTCCCCGCCAAAGGCTCCAATGCCTTGCGTCTCCCCCTCTTCGACAGGGCAGGAAGGGAGGCCGTCTGGACCGCGGGGAGGAGACAGGAGCACTGTATCCGGGGATACCACTCCGGGTGTGTCTGTTTCCTCTGCTGTCATCCAGAACATCTGTTAGCAAGGCACACAGTGTGTGCTGCGCGGAGACCACGGAAGGCAGGGCCTCTGCCTGCCGGCGGCTCCCTTGCTCGCCCACCACAGGGATCCGCCGGAAGTTAAAACAAAGCAGGGCTGGGGTGGAAGGAAAGTGGCTGGGAGTTAGTGTTACTGTCCTGGTTCAGTGACTTCTCCCGAAACACACAAAAGCTCAGGGAACGGGGACCTGGCAGCAAGGCGAGGGAATGGATGAGGATGAGGGACAGGAGCGCACAAGGGACGGGGCTCTTCCTTTGAGGCCCCCCGCCACCGCACAGAGCTCCTGGAGGGCCCCCTGCACGTTCCCTTGCTCTGGGCCCCACTGCCGCCCAGCACAGCGCCACCGGGGCCTCCACGAACGCATGTGGTGCGGATGCGAGCTGGATCCCGGGGCTCCCGGGCCAGGGTCCAGTCCTCCTGGCCTCCCTGCCGGGCACTGCACAAAGACGGGTCCTCGCATCCTCAGCAGGAACTCCTCTGCAAAGAGACAGCGAGAGGGTGGAGAGAGAGGGAGGGAGAAAGCATTCCCTTGCCTGGTACCCTCTTCCCCGCCCTCCCACCGCGCAGGTCACAAGCTGTCAGTCATTCCCAGATGCCCTGTAAGATGAGGCTGCTGCAGGGCTCAGCACTCACCCCAGCGTAGCACCTACCGGCTGATACTGTCATAGCTATTAGCAGGGTCTGGACTGGACAGGGCCTTCTCCTCCTGGGACTGAAGGAACCTCCAGCCCACACTAAGCTAGGAGCGAGGAATGGGGGCGGTGGTGGGGGGCAGGGCAGGAGGCAGAAACTCTGCTAGTATCACCAAGCACAGGCTTTATGGTGCCAGCAGGCAGTGCTTTTAGGCATCGCGTGGGTACTTCACCCTGAGACCGCTTTCCGTCAGGCCAGCCCAGCCCATCTCCTTCTCACAGGACCTCACCAAGCCCTCCTGGCTCCATTGTGGGGAAACAAGTGACTGTCAGCTGGGGGAGTGGTTCTAGAAGAGAGGACTGGGGGACGGGGAGGCTGGGGGCGGAGGGATTACAGACTGACGTGGGCAAGAGGGAAAGGGAGGGCAGAGGGCCTGCCCGTGCCAGGCAAGCTCCGGTAAGACTGAGAGTCTGGGGAAGAGGGTCAAGATCTGTTCTGCCTGCATCCGGATGCCTGATGTCTGCCTCTAAGTTAAGGGTTTACTTTCATCTTCACCCTGTTTCTTAGGGCTGGAGTGTGTCTGACAGGGAGCAGGTGCTCTGCACTTGTGGAGCTAACGAGGGGTGTGTGTGCGTGTGTGTGCGCGTGTGTGTGTGCGCGCGCGCGCGCGCGCGCACGGTGTATTGGGGAAGGCATGACCTATTGAATCCACACTCTGGGTCCCTGCCTCTGTTGGGGGATGGGCCTCAACGAGCCACCAGACAGATGCCCAGTAGGCAACCTCCTTCCTCCATCCCCCTGGTGCCCGGAGCTCGCCACAGCTCCCACCCCCTGGCAGACGCACCTGGTAGACAAGGGTCAGGTCAGGAGGTGAACGAAGAGGATCGCCAGGCCGATGTTAAGCAGGATCACCATGCAGATGAGGACAGTGTTGGGGACCTGGGAGCAGTAGAGAGAAGTTGCCTGAGTTCCTACGGCCTCCGAAACACCCTCTGCCCAAGTCCCTACGAGGCTGGACAGAGGAGCGGGAACTTCTGGAAGAGCTCTCCTCTGAGCACCCCCTTGTTTTGCTCACTGCTGTGTTGGGCGCCTGGACAGCAGACCATCAAGGCTGGAGGGATTCTGGGAAACAATTAACCAAACCGTTTAGGGTCCAGAGAGGGTAAGGATTTGTCCCAAAGCACACAGTGGGCAGCACTGGAACTGGAAGCCAGGAACGTGCCTTCCTTTCTGCCAATGCCCCCTGGGCCGCATCCACGGCCCCCTCAGACCTAGCTTCATTCCGGCCCCTGAGTTTCCAGCTCCCTGCAGGCTCTAATAAGCCCTATTGGGCCCTTCCTCCACTGCCGGAAGCCCTCCCTGCTACACCTGGGGGCAGATGCTTTTGGTGCTCAGCTCAGATAGCCCTGGTCCCGCAGGTGCACTCACTCCCCGACCCCAGGGCCTATGGGTTCCAGCACCCCCTTCTCCAGAGCGCTGCCTCCTGCTGACCAGAGAGCACGGGAAAAGGCCTGTCCCCTGTTCCAAGGTGCGGATTCTGCAGAGAAATTACATTCCCAAGGTCTCTGCTTGACCACGCCCACATCCGTGCTGGGGATTTCCCTGCCCTATCCTGTGCCCTCACCCTTCCCACCCCCAAATCATCCGCACTGGAATCCCACCCGAAGCCCGATCGCCCTGGGGTACCCGACACGGGACACCCTGCCACCAGCTACACTCACCTCCTCCACCTCCACCTCCGCTGCCTGCGCCGCCTCCTTCCGAGCCTTCTTCTTGGCCCCCGCCTTGGTCAGCCCTCGGGCCTCGGTCTTGCGGGCCTTGGCCTTGGGCTCGGCTTTGGGGACGATGGGCTTGGGCTCCAGCTTGGCGGGGGAGTTGGGCGCGGGCTCGGGGGCCCGCACTGGGGCGGCGGCCGGCGACGGCGGCGCGGAGTCGGGCCCGGAGGCCTCGGGCTCGTCCTCGAAGGGCGGCGGCGCGGGCGGCGCGGTGCGCACGGCGTAGCTGTGGTAGCCCCGGTACAGCGCCACCTCGGGCTCGTGCGACGGCGCGGGCGGCGGCTGCAGAGCCTCGATGGGCATGTGCTCAGTGGCTGGCCGCGCGGGGCTGCGGCTGCCCGCACCCTCGGACGGCGTGAGCGGCCCGCTGCCCTCGGCGCCCGGCTCCCCGTTCCAGGCGCCCGGGCTCGCCGGGCGGTCCTTGGTGGCCCCCGGACGGGGGCGCTTGGGCTGCGGGGGCGTCCCGGCGGGCGACGGGGGGCCTCCCTCGAGCCCGGGGGGCTCGTGCTCGTGCAGCTGCGGGCTCTCGCGGGTCCGCTGCGGGGCGCCCGCGGCCCCTGGGCCCCGCTCCGGGGGCTCGAGCAGGCTCTCCGAGTTCTCCAGGATCTCCTGCAGCAGCCGGCGCTTCTGATACTCTGGACCTGGGGGGGACAACCGGCGAGGCTGGCCTCGACCCCCGGTCCCACCAACGATGACCCTGGGCAAGCCATTTAACCCCAGCCTCCTTCATTGACTCAGCCAGCACCTTCCTACCATCCAGCCTGTGCCCAGCACTGTGCCAAGCAATTTCCAAACGGGAGCTAATTGAGGCGTTTTAACAACCCTATGAGTTCCGTGCTATTAGCCTCATTTTTACAGATGAAAGAAAGGGAGGCTCGGAGAGGTGACATCACTTGCCTAAAGTCACCAGGCTGACAAAGGGCAGAGGCAGGACCAGACCCAGTCCGACTAGCTCCAGAGTTTATGTTCTTAACCGTGGCACCGGTTTCTTTCCACCCCCTTATCTGAAAAAACGGCCTAATCATACCTATTTCACAAATACTAATGCACGGCTTAATTGAAAAATGCATGTCACATGCAGAGCTCAGAGCCTGGCACAGGGTGACAGCTGTTGCTATGACCACTGAAGGTGGGAGGTGTCGCTCTTCCTGGGACCAGCAGGGGGAGCGCTGGGACGGGAGGCAACTTACTTTACAGGTCTGCGCTCCCAGGTCCCCCAGCCAGTCCCCTGTGGTCTCCCTGCTACAGCCAGAGTAACAGTCAGAAAATTCAAGTTTAATCACGCCACTCACCAGAAATCCCCTCACTTCCAAGAAGGCTCTCCCACGCCCTGGGCTCCCACTGCTCCACCCAGGTGCCAACTCTGTATCCGAGGCAGGGGCTGCAGAGTAAGGACTCATCCTCTCCCCCCCACACCCACCTCCCACCCCCCGCCTAGCTTACTGTCTAGCTTCCTCATCTGCCCTCCCTTCCACGTTTCTGGGCCTTTGCACCCGCAGTTCCTTCCTCTCAATGTGCGGGTCCCACAGAGCACTGCGTGGTGCAGTGAGTGGTCCCAAACCAGCAGCACTGGCACTGCCCGATCCTTGTTAGAAAAATCACATTCATGGGCTCTACCCCAGACCTACGAAATCAAAACCTCGGGGTGGGCCTAGTGTTCTATGACATGTTTGAGACCCACTGACCTGAGGGCAGCCTTCTCTAACATCTCCCTGCCTGGAGATGTAACTCCCTGGGTTACGTGCTCCCCATGAGCTCCCAGAACCCCCGCTCTAACCACACGAAACGTATGCTGTGTGGAATTTAATCATAACGGGGACATGACAGCCAATACCAACAGTTATCAAGCGCTTGCTATAGACGGTCCATGTGCTCTTCATCTGACATGCACTTAATCCACCCCCCAAAAGTATTATTCTTATCCCATTTTACAGATCAGAAGACAGGTTTACAGAGGCAAAAGAATTGAACAAGGTCTCTGAGCTGGTGAGCAGTGGAGTCAGGACGTGAATACATGCCTCACGCCCTGATACACTGTCTTCATGATTCTCTGCTCCTCTAGATTCTGGACCGAGGCTTTGTGCGCCCCAGAGCCCAGCACAGTGCCTGCCCCATGGGCAGGACTTGATTAAACTGAAAGTGATGAGCAGGAGCGGGACCTCTCCCTTCGCTAAGCTTCACCAAGCAGCAGAGAGAGGAGGCAGCCTGGAGTGGGGCCAGCATGCAGCGGGAGCCTCTGGTTCCCCACCACGACCTCAGCATGAGTCCCCCGGTGTCACCCCATCCCATGCTTTCACCGTACCCCCTTTTCTTGGACCCGCAGACATTTGTGAACCCACCTGGGTATCTCAGTGTTCCAGCAAGCAAACAAAAAGAAAAATGATCCAACCCTGAGGACCCTGTCCTGCCTGTCCCCTCCCTGGGTGGCCCTACCTGGCTGGTAGAAGTCTGGAGCCAGCTCCCTGGCCAGAGTGCGGGCAATGTTGGACTCCTGGTTGGCAGCCACGGCGGCTTGTTCCGCTGCCTCAGCTTTGGCCTTGGCGTGGCTCGTCCTAAGGAGACAACGTGGTAGAGACTCAGAATCCCTCCAGAAAACCAGACCTCTGCCTACAAAAGATATGCTGGACAGAGCAATCATTCGCTCAGGCTCTCAATGAATCTGTATTGAACCCTGTGGCCCAGACTGCTGTGTGTTGCCTAGACCATCCCGTCTTCTTTCTGAGCACACAGACAGACCACATCTCTTGCAATCAGTGTGGTCAGGCAACTGAGTTCTGTCCAATGCACTGTGGAAAGACATGGCATACACTGTTTCAGGCCAGGCCCATAAAAACCTCCTCTGTAATCTAGATCCTCTCCTTTTGCCCTGTTGCTGGTTGAATGGAAGAAAAGTTCCAGAAGAGGAAACTTAACCTCTTTTGGATAACAGACCCCTTGGGCACCTGGTGATACCTATGGACTCCTTCTCAGAATAAGGTTTTGAAATGCATAAGATACATAGGATTACAAAGGGATGCAATTATATTGACACACCATTACCAAAATATTTAAAGGAATAAATTCGTAATGTAACGTACGTATCCTTCATTAACACATTGAACAAAGTTATCTAGCAAGTCTACTAACTACACGAATTTTAAAGTATAGATTGGCATAAAGGGTATTTCAAAGACATCTGCATTAGGGGCACCAGGCTGGCTCAGTCAGTGGAGCATGTGACTCTTCGATCTCTGGGTTGTGAGTTCAAGCCCCATGTTGGGTGTAGAAATTACTTTAAAAAATATTTTTTAGAAAACAAATATCTGCAACAACAATAACGTGAAAGTATATGTGATTTCTACTGGTGACAGTCACAGATATTTAGTTTTTATTTATTTTTTTTTTTTTGAGAGAGACAGAGTGCTAGTGGGGGAGGGGCAAAGGGAGAGGGAGACACAGAATTTGAAGCAGGCTCCAGGCTCTGAGTTGTGAGCGCAGAGCCTGACACGGGGCTCGAACTCATGGACCACGAGATCATGACCTGAGCTGAAGTTGCATGCCTAACTGACTGAGCCGCCCAGGTGCCCCAAGTAATGATAGTTCTAATACTGCTGTGGTTTGTTGCCTACCTCTATAATTTGAAGCAAATCCTAGTTTCATTTAGAGGTTAGTAAAAACAAGATAGTTTCCCCATCTGTTGTAGACACTTTTGCTCCCTGCCCAGATCCCTTCGCTGGGCAAATGCACCCACCCCTAGCTTCTGTATAGGCTGCTAATGGCTCACTGCTGGCCCAGAGAACTGCACCTAGCAGAAGCCCTGTTTTTCTGGAGGTCAAACTGTCCCCCACTCCAACCGAGCACCCACAACTAATGACTGATGACACCCACCGACAGTCCCCTCTTGACCCAGGAGGATCCAACTCTGTGGTGCGAGCCACAGAACACCCCCCACACCCCCTCCCGTGGGGTCAGGCTGAAGGGGGACTGCAGGTAAGATTACACCCTTGCTGGGTCACTTCCCTACCCTACCCTGCTTCTGTCACCCTCCCCTCTCCTGAGAGCATCCCCTCAAAAAAATCATCTGCTCACGGGGTGCCTGGGTGACTCAGTGGGTTAAGCATCCAGCTCTTGATCTCAGCTCAGATCATATCTCACAGTTCATGAGATGGAGCCCCACATCGGGCTCTGTGCTGACAGCAGAGCCTGCTTGGGATTCTCTCTCCCCATCTCCCTGTGCCCCTCCCCCGCTCCCTCTCTCTCTCTCTCTCTCTCTCTCTCTGTCAATAAATAAAAACTTTAAAAAAAAAATCTGCTCAATAATCCCCACCTCAGATTCTGCTTCTAAAGAGTCTAACCTAAGACAGCATCCAGGTTCACAGACTCCCTAAATTCCATCCACAGAACCCACTGTGAACCCCATGTTAAGAAACACGGGAAGGAACCAAGGTCCCGAGATGATTATAGATAATACAAAGTTCCTTTCCCACAGTCCCACACTGGAATGTGGAACATTTAGGCATTACATTGAAACATTCAGTGTGCAACCTTTAAAGAAGCCTTACATGTTTATCGTGTTAAGCACCCGAGATCTGGGAGACGTTTGTTTTGGCTGTTAGTCTACTAAAATAATAAGAGCTCCGTTATGAATGGGCCAGGCACAGTCCTAAATGAATTATCAAGATCACCTCATGTAATCATCACAATGCCTTAGGGAGCTGGTGCTGTTATTATTTTCCCTATGTTACAGAAAAGAAAACTGAGGCACGGACAAGGTAAGTCATTTGCCCTGGGTCATGGGGTCATTAAGTGCAGGAGCTAGGAATCTGAACCCAGGTGATGTGACCCAGGGCGCGTCCACTCGAGTACTACTCTGGAAGATGTATCAGCCTGGGGCACTGAGGACACAGACTCCTGTGGATAAGGCCCGGTCCCTGCCCTCACTGTCAAGTGAGGCAGGAAGGTGGTAAACAAACAACAAAATATATTTAATACAATATAGTTAAGTAAGAACTTAATTGCCATTATGAGAAGTGCCATGAAGGAAGTGCCATGAAAATAAAGAACCGGTGTTTGCTTTGGCAGCACATATACTGAAAAAAAAAAAAATCTAGAGCAGAAAGACAGTATAGATCGGTGACAGAGGTGGGGGCAGTGGAGGTTTCTTTGAGAATGTGACATTTAACTTGAGAAGGAGAAAAACATAAATTAGACCCATAACAGGAGAGGTGGGCACAACAAGGCAGGGAGAAGAAAGGGCATGTGCAAAGGTCCTGAGAGAGAGCAAGAGCTCTGTGCTCTGGAGAACTGAACAGTCAAATCAGCATGCACATCTGCGGATGAGTTAAGTCCTCAGGGAGCTGATGTGTATCTTTGTATTTCAATCTCCAGCATATAGAATTAGGCCTGGAATAAGGGAGACAGATTTTATTAAGCTGCTTCTATGTGACGGGCCTTTTACCTATGTTATCCCCTTCAATCCTTAAAACTGCCTGGAGGGTAGTTTTTACTGTTTGTAATTTACACCTGGGGAAACTGAGGCTCAGAGAGGTGTCTTCTCAAGGATGCAAAATAACAGTTAATACTTACAAAGCATTTATCACATGCCATGGGCTTTGTAGAAATTAACTCATTTGATCCCCCAATAACACTGGGTAGCAGCTATTAGTACCGCCATCCCTCTTTTCTGAGGGGATTTTAAGGAACTAAGGCAAACTTACACAGCCAGGAAGTGACAAGCAAGATGTCAGACCAAGGCATTCTAGGATCTAGGGTCTGTGCCTTTAACTGCAGGCTATCCTCTCACACCATAGGGAACAGCGGAGTTCGAACCTAGAACTCTGTGATCTCCAAGCCCTGCCCTCACCACCGTGCTGCCTTGCCACAATAATGTTTACTGAAAGAAAGAATACACAAACGTGGGATGTGTGGCTGGTTTAGTTGGTAGAGTATACAGCCCTTGATCTCAGGGTCGTAAGTTCGAGCCCCACATTGGGCATAGAGTTTACTTCAACAACAACAAAAAAGAATACTTAAGTGAACTCACGCATGTGGACAGGTATAAGCAGAGGGGCAGCACAGGCAGTGGCCAAGAGCACAGCTTTGGATTCCAGTTTCCGTGCTGCCAAGGCTGGGGCTAGGGTGAGGCAAGTGAGGCATTCACCGCAAGCGCAAAATTTAGGAAGATGCCAAAAACTCACTAAGCAAGAGAAAACAATATTTTAAAGCAATATTTTAAATGTCAAAAATAATGCCCCAAATCCTTAATGAACAAGTTGTGAACAAAACTTAAATAAAGACTGGATCGGACCCTGCACCTCACTTCACCCTAGTCCTGATCCCACCGTGACTCTAGGACCTTGGGTGAGTTGCTCTGCCTCTCTGTGCCTCAGTTTCTTCGTCTGTACAGTGGAGATAATTATTTTCCCCTCTTGGAGTTGCTGAGAAAACTAATGACTTAAGAGGCAGCCTATGAAAGTGTTTAGGCCACGATGTGACTGAGTGGAGGTGGTAGTGATGGCAGGGGAGGTGATGACGGTGGGGACAGTGATGGTGGTGGTGGAGGAGCAGGTGAAGGAGGAGGAGGAGGAGGAGGAAGATGAGGTTTCTGACATCAAAACTGAGTGTGGTATATGCATACACCAGCTTCATATTTGCCTGTACATGGATGCATGTGACTCAAACTCCTAAACTTCCCAGAAACACTTCCCTGGCAACCTGAAACCCCAGGTCGGGGGGAGGAGGGAAAGTGCTGGGCAAACCTTCAAAGGGAGAAAATGTCCTTATTTGGTAACACAAGCTGGACGGCGCTTGCCTGTTTCCTTGGTGCCCTGGGAAGCTGTGCTACATACAAGACTCCTCCTAAGGCCAAAAAGGCAGCCTGCACACAGAGCCCCAGAAGATGTGGGGGATCAACCGTGGACCCTCGCCCAGAGTGGCCAGAACGGGTTGAGAAAGGGGCAGGCACACAGCCCAAGGCAGTGAGGGCTGCTGTGTTCACAGAAGCACACCGCTCTTCCCCATGTCCATCAGTCTGGCCGGCTGACCCCCTTGTCTCTGGTCTCAGGAATGGCTGCCGTCCTTCAAGCCAGACACCCCCGTGTTCTCCCACACCCTCCTCCATGGCTCCTTGCGGCAGCCGCGGCCATCACTCACCAGGTCCCCTCTCCCAGTCTTGCTAAAGCTCCAGCATCCGCAGCCTCTCCCTCCTTCCGTCACTGCTCCTCAAAGGCCCAGTGTGCTCCCTACAACTGACCACAGTGGCATCGTGTGCTGGCGTCCAGGGGCCTCAGTTCTTGCTTAAGATCTTTGCAAGGCTTCCTACCACGCTCAAAATAAAGCCCAGGGCACTTAGCACAGCCTTCAAGCTTCTCCAGTCCTCGGCTGAGGCCGCCCTGATGAGCGAATCACCAGCTGCCTTCCTGGCTCAGCACTGTCAGCTCCTGGGTGAGGGCAGGGCGCCTGCTGTTGCTCAGAGGCTCCTGTAAGTCAGGACCACTCACAGTGTGGCCCATCACCCTCCTGGCCCCTCATCACCTGGGAGCTTGTCAGAAATGCAGGTTCTTGGGCTCTACCCCAGACCTATTGAGTCAGAACTTCAGGGAGTGGAGCCCAGGAATCTGTTTTAGAAGCACTCCAGAAGCTTCCACTGCTCACTGAGGTCTAAGCATGCGCTGGCAGACAGATCCAGAAACAAGCTCTATGCTGGGCAGCTCCCAGCCTGCTCAACTCCCCGGGAGCCTTGCTTGTGTGCTTCTCCTTAAGCCCCAGGATCCCTTCCCTGGGGTCAGCTCCTGCTAAGGAAATGGACCTGTTTCTTCTCCTCTGACCGTCACTGTGTCTGGGCTGAGACCGCCAGGGCAGGGTCTCCAAGGATGGCTCTGACCCGCGGGGAAAGGCGACCAGCAAAAACTGGGGCAGGGGGAGGGGCAGGGATCAGGCACTCTTCTTGATTTCATTCGGATTATCTTTCATCAGCAGGGTTAAAAATAAGGCTGGTGGTTCTGGGACCGGGGCAGGCCGCTAACCCAACAGAACCGCTTCTGGGAGCACCCCCGCACCCCAGCTTCTTTTCCTCATCCCCAGGCCCCTACCTGCTATTCCAAGTCAGCCTTGCTGGCTGCCCAGTCTCCACCAGGCATTGAAGGCTTGCTTCCTGGGCAAAGAGGATACCTGCTGGACTTATCCCTGACTCCGTGCTTTGTTCAGGCTGTTCCCCTACCTGGAACGCTCTTGTCCCCTCTGTCCGACCTCCCAGTCTTAAAGGGCCAGCTCTATACCCACTTCTGTCTATTGATTCATTCATTTAATGTAACTTTCTGGAGTGCTTACTGAGTGCTAGGCACTATTCTGGATACTGTGGATATAACAGCAAACCAAGCATCCAAAAACCCCTTGTAGAGTTCACGTTCTAGTGCAGGGAGATGGCAAACTGCAGCAGCAGGCCAGCCAGTCCTGCCCGTGAGCACAGACTGGTTTGAAAACTTTTGAATGGTTGGAAAAAACAAAACAAAAAAACGAAGAGCAATATTTTCTGACACTTGAAAATTACATGAAATTCAGATTTCAGTGTCCATATAAAGTTTTACTGAAACCCAGCCACACCCATTTGTTGACACATTATCTAGAGTTAAGTAGGTACCAAAGACACTGTGTGACCTGCAAGCCAAAAATATTTACCACCTGCTCTTTTGCAGAAAAAAGTTTACTGACCCCTGTTTTAATGCATTCACCCAACAACTAGCTTTTCTACTACTACTATCAACACTATTAATATCTGTTATTTGTTAGGTTCTTTGTGCCCAGCTCTGGGTTATGGCTGCCTTTACACAAATGACCTCAGAGAGGTGGAGTCACTTTCTCAAGATCACACAGCTAGAAAGGGAATCAGCCCAAGCTCTTACCCTTTACATCAAGCTGCCACCCTCTTGCCAGTAACTCTGGGCCAAGTCCTCCATGAGCTGGGACCAGGGAAGGGGACTGATAGGACCCAGCAGCCACCTGAGCTTATCACAGCCGCCAAGTCAGCCACACAACAGCCCTGAAAACCAATGGATAAAGAGGGATGCAGAGTAAAGCCTCTAAACTGCTGGGTAGAGTTGCTAAGAAGAAACTCCAGCTAGGTGGCTTGGGTGAGGGGTCCGAGCACTGTCCCCTTACAATCTTTGGCAAGTCCGAGCCCCCTGAACCCCGGTCTCCTCATCTGTAATATGGGGATAATAACAGCAACTACCAGGCAGAAATGATGTAAGAAGTAGACGAATGGACAGTCATCTGGCCCTTAGAGCAGTGGCCACAACACAGGAAGTCCATATAGTCCTTTTTAATAAAAAAAAATAGGCATAATTTTTTTAGAGAAGCCTAAAAGTCATGGATGTGTACTATGCGCCGCTGAGTTGTTAAAAAAAAAAAAAAATTAAAACTCTTTTTTCGTTTTTAAAGTAAAAATAAAAATTCAGAACAAAGAACTCCTGGTATGTTCGGAGGACAGAGGCAGATAATGAGGCCCCAGCTCAAAGCTCTGCCAGGCTCTCTGGAGGGCGCAGAGGTGGCTGACAGGGACAGTGCTGCCAAGTGTCTTCCTGTGGTGGGGGTGCTTCAGATGCCACTGCCTGCCCTCTCCCAAAATAGCCCCTCGCCCACAGCTCTGGCTGGCCGGGGCCATTTCCTCCCAAACAATCCTGGTCAGAGTAACCACAAGGAGGGAGCACAGCTGGGGTCCCCAGAAATCTGCCCAGAGAGCTGCCGGGAAGAAAGCCCCCGAAGATGTAGGCAAGGCCATGGCCAGTGAGTCTAAACTGAAGGGGGAACCTCCTCGCCTCTCCACCCCAGCCCCAGGACTTCATTTGGCAAATGGGGCTAAATCCCTGCCAGGAAGTCCCCCTCACCAGAGGGGGTTAAGGGCAGAAGCTCCAGTCTAAATAACAGCACCATCACAATCCAGGTATCTGACCTTTGCTCACTGGTCTCAGTTTCCTCAACTGTGAAATGGGGATAATAATACTTCAGAAAATTACCGAGAGTCCAAAATGAGCATAAATGGAGCATTTAACAAATACTAGCTTTCATTATCATGGTTTTTGTTTCTATTGTAACAGTGCTGACCAACAATTCCCTTCCAGAATTTTATGGACCGCCAACAAATTGGGATGTAAATATGCATTCTTGTGGAAGGATATGTCCTCTGAACACCATTCCAGATTCACCCATGCTGTACCCCGTGTCCATACTTCAATCCTTTCTTCTTTTTATTTGTATTTTTATTTTTATTTTGAGAGAGAGAGACAGAACATATGCAAGCGGGGTCAGGACAGAGTGAGAGGAGAGAATCTCAAGCAGGCTCCACGCTCAGCACAGAGTCCAACACAGGGCTTGATCTCACAACCCTGGGATCATGACTTGAGCCAAAATCAAGAGCTGGACTCTCAAATGATTGAGCCACCCAGTGGCCCCCATACTTCGATCCTTTCTACCAACAAATGTTGTTTTACTGTGTGCAGCAACTGTATTAAGTTTACCTGGTTATTCCAGCAGTTTCCACTTTCTGGCTGCTGTGAATAAAGCTGCTATGGGCAGCACCAGTTCTTACGTGTCTGTATGTTTTCGTTTGTTTCGGGTGCCCATTGAGGAGCAGAATTTCCAGGTCATGTGTTAAGTCCATGTTCTGGTTGAGGGACTGCCAGGCTGGGTCCATGGTGGCTGCACCATTTTACATCCTCTTCAGAACATAGGAGGGCTCCCATTTCTCCTCGTCTTTGCTAACACTTGTTATTATACCCATCGTTTGAATTTTATTCATACTACTGGTTTGTGAGGTGGTGGTGACAGTGGTGATGGTGGCGGAGGCATCATGAACCGTCAGGGAAATGTCCATCTGCATTTTCCTGTGGCTCATGACACTGAGCATCTATTCGTGGGCTTCATGGCCATTTGTAGATCTTCTCAGGAGAAACATCTCTTTGGATCCTTTGCCTTTTTTCAACTGGGTTTCTGTCTTTTTTATTATGGAGTTGTAAAAGTTCCTTACATAGTCTAGATATAGTCCCTTATCAGGTATATTGCCAATCATGTATTGCCAATATTTTTCCATCCTGTGGCTTGTCTTTCCACTTTCTTGATATTGTCCTTTGCAGCATAAAGGTATTTCAGTTTAATGCAGTCCAGTGTATCTGTTTTGTTTTTGTTTTTTTCTTTTGTTGTCTGTGCTTTTGGTGCCAGAGCCAAGAAGGCTCTGCCCAACCTGTGGTCACAAAGGCTTGTTCCCGTATTTTCTTCTAAGAATTTCCCAGTTTTAGTGCTGATGTATAGATCTATGCATACGCCTTGGCCATGGGGTCATGCTGCCTTGTGAATTAAGTACCACCACCATTGTACAAATGAGAAAACTGAGTCACAGAGAGCCTAAGTCACTTGCTCATTCAGATGCCAGATGAATGAGCGCTGAGCCAGAAGGGAAGGAAATAGAGTCTGGTAGGAGAGACGGAGAAGACTGAAAGGTCCTGACAGCGGAGCAAACAGAAATCAACAGAGTAGGAGAAAGTTCATGGTTCCAAGAGTTGGAGCCCTGCGTCGGGCTCTGTGCTGACAGCTCAGAGCCTGAAGCCTGCTTCAGATTCTGTGTCTCTTTCTCTCTCTGCCCATCCCTTGCTCACACTGTCTCTCTCTCAAAAATAAATAAACATTAAAAAAAAATTTTAAAGCATATAAAATGACATGACTTCATTGTAGAAAAGTTTTGAAAATCAGCAGGTTTTCTTTTTTAAAAAATGCCATCAATGTTTTGGTATTTTGAGGTGCTTAGGAGCACAGCTGTAGGACTATGGATGACTTAATACATTTTCTGTGTTTTGATTTTTCCATCCGTAAAATGGGGACATGAAGAGCCCTTACCTCATTGGGCTGTTGGGATTATAGAGTGGATTAATGTAATAAAGCATTTCAAAGAGTAGGCTCTATGAATGAGTTTGAAAGTTTTCAATAAAGTGGCTTTGTTCCAGGTGAAGTGGGCAGCTATGCCTGCCACCTCCTCAGGGCCCAGAGAACACCCCCATCCTGGAAATGCAGCCTGGAATCCCCAGGCCATGGACATGACCTCTTCCAGATCACACTGTGGTTATTTACTTATTTATTTTGTGTGTGTGTGAGATTGAGAGAGAGAGAGCACAAGCCAGGGAGGGGCAGAGAGAAAGAGAGAATCTCAAGCAGGCTTCGCACATCAGGCCAGAGCTGGATGGAAGGCTCGAACCCATGAGCTGTGAGACCATGACCTGAGCAGAAACCAAGATATACTCCACCCACTGAGCCACCCAGGGGCCCCACATCACGTTTTATAGCGGCCCTTGTCCCCTGCTGACAGAAGGCCTCCGCCACATGAGAGCAGGTGTGTGACCCCCGCCCTGGCCTAGAAGGCAGAGGCAAAGTAATAAGAGTTGCTGTTTACTGAGTGCTAACTCTGTGGCAGACACGCGACCTATGTGGTCAGCTGAGTAATGGCCTCAACGCTTCCCGTCCCAATCCCTGGAACCTGTGAATGTGACCTTATATGGCAAAAGGAGCTTTGCAGATGTGATTGAGGATCCTGGGATGCGGGGATTACCCTGGATTAGCCAGGGAGGCCCCAGATGTGATCACGAGAGTCCTTACAGCAGGAGGCAGGGGGAAGTGGGACGGTGGGAGGGTAGGCCACATGATGACAGGAGACTGGATATGAAAAAGAAGAGAGGCGCCTGGGTGGCTCAGTCAGTAAGCGTCTGACTCTTGATTTTGGCTCAGGTCATGATCTCCCGGTTCGTGGGTTCGAGCCCCATGTCAGGCTCTTCACTGACAGTGCAGAACCTGCTTGGGATTCTCTCTCTCTCTCTCTCTCTCTGCCCCTCCTGTTCTCTGTCTCTCAAAATAAATAAGAAAACTTAAAAAAAAAAAAAAAGCACCAGCAGAGACTGGAGCAGTATGTGATGTGAAAATGTAGAGGCCATGAACTGAGGAACAGGGCGGCCGCTGGAAGCTGAAAAGTCAAGGAACTGGATTCTCACCGGGAGCCTCCAGAAGGAATTAGATGTGCTGACCTTGGCTGTGGCTTGGGGAGACCGATTTCATACTTCCAACCTCCAGAAGGGTAAACAGATAAATCTGTGTTGTGTTAAGGCCCTAAGTCTGTGGAAATTTGTTATGGCAGCAACAGGAAGCTAAATCAACTCGTGTGATCTCATCATCCTCAAGACAACTCACTTTATGGGGAAAGAAAGTCATCTGCCCGAGGCTCATCGCTGGAAAGTGCCAGAGCCAGCTGGAATGTGCCTCCAGGGCCGTCTGGCTCCAAAGCCCACGTGTCCGCTGTGCTCCCTCAGTTCAAGCCCACGTTCCAGGAGGGCCCAGCGGCCACCACCCAGCCTCTTCCCCGAGGGGTGGTCTGAGGCCCTGGGTCACTGTGCCCTTCTGAGAGGTTCCCAGCAGTGATAGCTCTGTTTCCCCACAAAAGGCTAGTCCGTCGGGACCTGGGAATTGCCTGGCTGACTGTGTCTGACTGAGGTCTGGCTGCACTTTGGTAACTAGTGAGGGGTCAGGGAGGGGACCTTGGGCCCGCAGCCCTCCCCCACATAAGACTGGGTCCTGCGGTCCAATCCGGAACCAGGCTGCCGGCAAGGTGGCATCTTCGGTGTGGACTGGCACAGAGACCTTCAGAGCAGCACAGAGAAACTTCCTCTTTAAAAAGTCTATGCCAGGATTGAAAACCACAGTTTACAAATTATAAAAACAAATATTTAAGCTACAGCACCATAAATCCACTGAGCTCCCATGTGCAGGACCCGGTTTTTAACAGGGTTATGAACACATAACAATTCAGTTTGGAGGTACAGTGCTTGAGAGCGCAGAACCTGCAATCACACTACCTGGGTTTGAACCCCTGACTCGCACACAAGGCAGTGTGGCCTGGGAAAATTGCTTAACTTTCCTGTGTATCCATCTCTTCTTCAGAACAATGAGTGTGGCAGGCAGATTTCTCAGGGCGCTCCTGGTACTCACACCCTTGTGTAAGCCTCTCCCCTGTGTGTAGGCTAGACTTAGGTTTCTAAATAAAAGTACACAGAAAAGGTGATTCGTTTATAAAAGAGTGACTTCTCTCTTGCTAGCAGTTTCTCTTGCTGGCCTTGATGGGGAGTCCATGTGGAAGGAACTGAGGGCTGCCTCCGGCCAACAGCAGTGAGAAACTGAGGCCTTCAGTCCAAAGGCCCACAAGAATATGTCTATCGCGAGGGGCGCCTGGGTGGCTCAGTCAGTTAAGCCTCTGACTTCAGCTCAGGTCATGATCTTGTAGTCATGAGTTCGAGCCCCCCATCGGGCTCTGTGCTGACAGCTCAGAACCTGGAGCCTGCTTCAGAGTCTGTGTCTCCCTCTTTCTGCCCCTCTCCCCCTCTAAAATAAATAAAAACATTAAAAAATTAACAAAAAAGAATGTCTATTATGATACTGTGATTTATAAGAAATGCAGCTGACCCTTGAACAAAGCAGGGACTGGGTGCGTCAATTGCCCACAGAGTCAAAAATCCAAGTATCACTTCTGACCCCACAACGTTAACTACTAATAGCCTATGTTGATCAGAAGATTTACTGACAATATACACACTTAATTAGCACACATTCTGTATGTTATATGTACTATAATCTGTATTCTTTCAATAAACTAAGCTAGAGAAAAGGAAATGTTATTAAGAAAACCGAGGGGCACCTGGGTAGCTTAGTCAGTTAAGCATCCGACTTTCGCTTAGGTCATGATCTCGCGGTTCGTGGGTTCAAGCCCCACGTCGGGCTCTGTGCTGACTGCCAGCTCAGAGCCTGGAGCCTGTTTCAGTCTGTGACTCCCTCTCTCTCTGACCCTCCCCTGCTCACGCTGTCTCTCTCTCTCTCTCCTAGAAATAAATAAAAAACATTAAAAAAAAAAGAAAACCTAAAAGAAGAGAAAATACATTTATAGTACTGTACTTTACTAAAAAAAAATCCATATTTCAGTGGGCCTGTGCAGGTCAAACACATGTTATTTAAGGGTCAACTTGAGGGTCACTCAGATGACCAAAATATATTTCTCATATATATTTAGTCTTCGTCCATTGTTCCTGTTTCATGGTTTCCAAAACTCTTGGAATTTCCAGAGTGATAAAAGCAATGGGAGCATCTTTTGTTACAGTATTTAGTCTCTTGGCACAAAAACAGACATGCATATCGATAGATGGAACAGAACAGAGAGCCCAGAAATGGACCCACAAACATATGGCCAAGTAATCTTTGACAAAGCAGGAAAGAATATCCAATGGAATAAACACAGTCTCTTCAGCAAGTGGTGCTGGGAAAACTGGACAATGATGTGCAGAAAAATGAACCTGAACCCTTTCTTACACCATACACAAAAATAAAGTCAAAATGGATGAAAGACCTAAATGTAAGATAAGAAGCCATCAAAATCCTGGAGGAGAAAGCAGGCAAAAACCTCTTTGACCTCGGCCGCAGCAACTTCTTACTCAACACATCTCTGGAGACAAGGGAACCAAAAGCAAAAATGAACTATTGGGACTTCATCAAGATAAAAAGCTTCTGCAAAGCGAAGGAAACAATCAGACAAACTAATAGGCAACCGACGGAATGGAAGAAGATACTTGTAAATGACATATCAGATAAAAGATTAGTATCCAAAATCTATAAAAAAATGTATCAAACTCAACACCCCCAAAACAAATAATACAGTGAAGAAACAGGCAAAAGACGTGAATAGACATTTCTGCAAAGAAGACATCCAGATGCCCAACTGACACATGAAAAAATACTCAACATCACTCATCATCAGGGAAATACAAATCAAAACCACAATAAGATACCACCTCACACCTGTCAGGATGGGTGACATGAACAACTCAGGCAACAACAGATGTTGGCGAGGATGTGGAAAAAGATCTCTTTTGCGCTGCTGGTGGGAATGCAAACTGGTGTGGCCACTCTGGAAAACAGGATGGAGGTTCCTCAAAAAATTAAAATTAGAACTAGCCTACGAACCAGCAATTGCACTACTAGGTATTTATCCAAGGGATACAGGTGTGCTGTTTCAAAGGGGCACATGCGCCCCAATGTTTATAGCAGCGCTACTGACAACAGCCACGGTACGGAAAGAGCCCAAATGTCCCCTGAAGGATGAAGGGATAAAGAAGATGTGGTACATTTATACAATGGGCTATTACCCGGCAATCAAAAAGAATGAAATCTTGCCAACTGCAATGATGCAGATGGAACTAGATGGTATTATGCTAAGCAAAATTAGTCCGTCAGGAGAAAGACAAACGTGATATGACTTCACTCATATGAGGAATTTAAGATACAAAACAGATAAACATAAAGGAAGGGAAGCAAAAATAATACAAAAACAAGCAGGGGGACAAAACATAAGAGACTCTTAAATACAGAGAACAAACAGAGGGTTGCTGGAGGGGTTGTGGGAGGGGGGATGGGCTAAATGGGTAAGGGGCATTAAGGAATCTGCTCCTGAAATCATTGTTGTACTATATGCTAACTCATTTGGATGTAAATTTAAAAAATAAATTAATTTAAAAAAACAATATTTAGTCTCTTGTCCCCAGTTCCTGAAATCACTTCAGAGCCATACAAACGAAATGGGAGTCTTGATATTCATAACAAGCCCCTTCCCACCACACCTACGTTTATGATGAGGCGGTGACTTCTGGAAAGCACCTAACGATGGAGGCTGGTTGCCAGGGGCACCGACCAAGAATGGAGGGTTGGAATCAGTCCCACCCTGTGATTTCAGGGGAAGGAAGAGAGGCTGGAGAATGAACCAATCACCAGCGGCCAATGATTTAATCAATCGCGCCTATGATAAGAAGCCTCCATGAAAACCTAAAAGGATGGTGTTCAGAAAGCTTCTGGGTTGGTGAATACTTGAAGGTACAGGAAGAGCGTCACACTTAGAGCACAGAAGCCCTGCACAGCTCTGCTATTGATCTGGTTCTGAGTTATATCCTTTGATAATAAACTAGTAACCTAGTAAATAAATTGTTTCTCTGAGTTCTGTGAGCTGCTCTAGCAAATTAATTGAACTCAGAGAGGGGGTCACTAGAACCTCCTACCTACAGCTGGTCATTTAGAAGCCCAGGTGGCATCCTGGATTTGCAAATGGAAGGGGAGGGGGTTGCCGATACCCTGACTTGTGGGCTCTGACACTATCTCCTGGTAGATAATGTCAGAACTGAGTGGAATTCTCAGAACCTCAGCTGGTGTCAGTGAACTGCTTGGGGCCATGGGGGGTGGGGGGAAGGGGACCATATCCCCCACGACAGGCTGAAATTGGGTGCTGAGACCCCTTACTACCTCCTAGGGTTGCTATGAAAATTAGAACAAATATACAGAGCAGCAGGTCGCACAGAGCATGCACTAGAGGCGTGCACTACTACAGATTTCTCACTTAAATACTTTTCTGTGTTTCTGTATATTCGTATTTAGCATCTCAAACTGCTCAGCTTTTTCCTTTAGAAATTTGGTGTCTATGGGGCGCCTGGGTGGCTTAGTCGGTTAAGCGTCCGACTTTCACTTAGGTCATGATCTTGCGGTTTGTGAGTTCGAGCCCCGCGTTGGGCTCTGTGCTGACTGCCAGCTCAGAGCCTGGAGCCTGTTTCAGTCTGTGACTCCCTCTCTCTCTGACCCTCCCCTGCTCACGCTGTCTCTCTCTCTCTCTCTCTCTCTCCTAGAAATAAAAAAAAAACATTAAAAAAAAACCATAAAAAAAAAAAGAAATTTGGTGTCTACATCTTTTCAGGGCTAGTGATTCCTATTCTGGGAGTCTGGCCAAGGGATATGTTGGAAATGACACACGTGCAAAGGCATTTATGGCAACATGGTTTGTAACGGCAAAAGACTGGAAACAAACCCAAAGCCAGCAGTAGGGACCTGGCTAACCAAGTTATGGCTCGGCCATTTGAAGGACTTTATGCAGCCAGTACTAAGAATGAGACAGATCTTTAAAACAGAGGGAATCGGGGCGCCCGGGTGGCTTAGTCGGTTAAGCGTCAGACTTTCACTCAGGTCATGATCTCGTGGTTCATGGGTTCGAGCCCCGCGTCGGGCTCTTTGCTGACTGCCAGCTCAGAGCGTGGAGCCTGTTTCGGTCTGTGACTCCCTCTCTCTCTGACCCTCCCCTGCTCACGCTGTCTCTCTCTCTCCTAGAAATAAATAAAAAGCATTAAAAAATTAAAAAAATAAATAAATAAAACAGAGGGAATCCCGACAGGCCAAGGTATGGAGCTGGGTGTAAATTAACGTATATTGTGTGCAACGCTTGTGTAAACAAACAAGTGTGTTTGCTCTTCTATATGTGGAGTATTCCTGGAAGGATAGGTAAGGAATTGGTAATAAAGGTTGCTTACTGGGAAGGAAACTAGATGGCTAGGGAGGACGTGGGAGGGAGGAAGACACACACACACACACACAAGCTGGGGACTTTCCTTTGGCCCATCTTCTCCCTTCACCCCACACATCATTCCCCACCCTGCTCTGCACCCGGGGGGACCCTACTCCACGGTGTGGATCCACAGTGCTCTTGCTCTCTGGCTTCCAGCTGTGTTCAGCTGACAGGGGCCACCAGCCAGGGGCTGGAGGAGGGAAAGGGAGCAGCTCCCTGTCTCTTCCAGAGATTCTCTCCTCCACAGCTTGCACCCATCAGCTCTAGTGTAACACCATTTCCTCCCCTGGCTCCTTCAGACCCAGGGAACTAACGGCTTCCCATCATTGCTGGTCCCGCATACCTCAGCATCCCTGGTTAATTTCCTGCCCATCTGGTATAAACATCCAGTTATAAGATGAGTAAGTTCTGGGGACCTAATATAGAGCATGGTGGTTATAGTCAGCAGTACCATATTATATGCTTGAAAGATGCTAAGAAAATAGGTCTTAAATATTATGACACAATGGCGATGTTAGCTAATGCTAGGGTGGTAATCATTTTGCAATATATAAATGAGTCAAATCAACACATTGTACACAGTGTTATATGCCAATTATAGCTCAATAAAGTTGGGGGGAAATCCAGTAGCTTCATGACTGCAACTGAACTCTGAACATACCCTTTCCTGCCAGGACTCTGATGGATACAACCCTTTTAGATCTTTTGAATGTGCATATAAGGGCACCTGGGTGGCTCAGTTGGTTAAGCATCCGACTTCAGCTCAGGTCATGATCTCATGGTTTGTGGGTTAGAGCCCCGCGTCGGGCTCTGTGCTGACAGCTAACTCAGAGCCTGGAGGCTGCTTCAGATTCTGTATCTCCCTCTCTTTCTGACCTTCCTCTGCTCACACTGTCTCTCTCTCTCTCTCTGTCTGTCTGTCCCTCTCTCTGTCTCTGTCTGTCTCTCTCTCTCTAGGAAATAAATAAAAACATTTTTAAAAATTGAATGTGCATATAGTATGCCTACTGCAAGATAGATACATAAATAATTAAAATTTTAAAAACTGTGAGTGCTAGGATTTTTACATGATCTAATTTATTCCTGAAAACAACCCTAAAGGGTAGTATTATTATGCCCACTAAATAGACAGGGAGAGTCACATAGCCAGGAAGTGCTCTAGACCCCAGGTTGGCCCGATTCCCAAGCCTGTGTCAGCCAGCGTAGGATGGGCCCAGTCTCACCTGCCAAGGCCACAGGAAGAGGGCAAGGACTGGGCTAAGATCCAAGTTTCCCGAGCTGGCACTGCTCTCTCTGATGTTCTCCAATGCTTTCTCAGAACTGGGACTTGACTAAGACATATGCAATGAAAAAATATCGAGCAAGTGCTATGGGGTAGGCACCAACCAATAAGAGTGATGTGCCAGGTGGTTAACCATTTAGTTGCTGGGTCCTGGGGAAGTCAATATGTTGGGCAAGAGGCACACAGGTGCACAGGATGGTAATGGAAGGTGGAGAGCACTGAGGGAGCTCAGGGGAGCTGACGTTACGAACTGATACAAATCAGAATATTTCAAAATGTGAACAACTCGTGTGATGTTACAGGAGTGTTCAGCTGGATGCTAACCCTGGATGCAAGTTTCTTTCTTCTGTCCCATCTGGTTCAGGAAGCCTTTCCCAGACGCTACCCACATGTGATCTTGACCCTCTGCTGAAGCCTCTCCAGTGCCTTTCCCAGCACCTGGAGGATGATGTAGAAATGCATTATTATGCTACACATATGATTTCATGATCTAGCCCCTGCCAACCTCTCTGGTCTTCATCTAAACCAGTCCCCCATATAGCCAGAAAGTTCGAGGTCCCCACATGTGCTCTACTATTGCCTCGTCTGGGGCTTTTACACAGGCTGTTTCCATTCCTGGGAACACGTGTTCCCTCCTTCATCTGGCGAACTCTTACTCATCCTTCAGAACACTTTCTCAGGAAAGCTTACTCTGACTGCCAGCGCTCCGTTCTTGCAGTCCCCTGCACTTAGCTGCAAGGTCACTTTCTCTTCCTGCACATGGTCTGTGAGCTCCCAAAAGGGGCAGGAGCCTCACTGCTGTGTTTCTACCAAAACAGAAGCAGGTACATAACAGGTGCTCAGTAAATATTTGTTAGGTAAATGTGTTATATGCTTTACATATTGGACTGTGAGACTCACCTCTTCTCACTTAATAACAGAGTTATAAGATGGAGTAATGGAGGCCCAGAGAGGCCTGTGGGATCATTTTATTTTAATGCTTATTTTGAGAAAGAGAAAGAGAGTGCACATGTAGGGGAGGGGCAGAGAGAGAGAGGGAGAGGGAAAATTCTAAGCAGGCTCCAATGTCAGCACAGAGCCTGACGAGGGGCTTGAACCCAAAACCCACAAGACAATGACTTGAGCCAAAATTAAGGATGCTTAACCCACCGACCTACCCAGGCGCCCCTGATCAATTTCAGTATCTGAAAATGATCATGCTGATTGTTAGCTCTGTTACAGACATGTTAGAAGGGTCACTTACTATGTGACAGGCTCTGGTCTGGGTGCTTATTACATATTACATCACTAAACATGAACAACTGGGTGGGAAATACTATTATTATCCTCAGTGTGCAGATGAGAAAAGTGGGACTCTGGGAAATTTCAGTAACTGGCCCAGGGGCACATGACCAGCAAGGGAGGGGAATCCTGACAGTCAGGCTCCAGAGCCTGTGCTTCTCCGACACTCCACTCTGCTGCCATTCCACAGCGTGGCCACAGGCTCCGTGAGGGACGGCAGCAGGCCCTGTTCTGGGAACCAGCCCAGACCTGGGTACACAGTAGGTGCTGGTGGAAACCTTGGGCAATCAAGCCGACATTAGAGCATGATCGCACACCAGGTATTAGCAGAGGGCAAAACCTACCCTCCTTCCAGTCTCTTGCTCTGGGAATCTACAGGGCTTCAGGCAGGCCAGGAATGGCTCTCTCTAGAGGGCCAAGACTGTCTCTGTGCTCCAGGAGCGCACAGAGCCCCACTTTTTGTGCACTCTGCTGCCTGGGTCCAATCCTGTGAGAAGGATGCTGAATCCCCTGTGACCCATCACCACATTACTAACAGATAACACATGTTAAGCCCCTACTGTGTGCTGAGCACGATGCTAAGACATTTGCATGTGTTACTCCATTTAAGCCTGACAAGGGTCTCCAAGGTTGATATCACTATTGATTCCCATTTTACTGGTGAGAAAACTCAGGTTATGTAATGGATCCAACCCACAGAGCCAATAAAGAGGGAAAGCCAGGATTTCCAGTGTGGCTACCACCAAAATAAGAAGATGGGAACATTAGTTAATGTTGGAATCTGAGACCCTGGCTTCAAGCCCCAGCACCCCCTGTTCCAAGTCCCATGACCTTTGCCAAATCACATAACCTCTGTAAATCTCAGTCTTACCACCTGTAAAATGGGTTGATAATTAGCCACCACAAGAATTACTGTGAGAATCAAGTGAACTGTGGCATGTGAAGTGTATATTCACTCGATCATGACAAGTATTTACTAAGCACCAATTGTGTGCCAGGCCCTGGGCTAGATCTGGGAGTACAGCCATGAGTAGGAGACATTTACCCCCTGGAGCTTAAGAATTGGCCTCGCCCAGTGCTCTGTGCACAGTAGGTACCCATGAGTGGTAGCTGCTATTTTGTAATTATTACTTAAAGAGTGATTTTTCTCCCCAAGGGTTGAACTTTCCATTCGGATTGCCAGCCCAAGAGCCCACTGATTTGGCTCCAGGAGTGCTCTGCACAACCTCTCCTCCGCCCCCATTCCCCACCACCCCCCAACCTGCCTGGTGAGCCAGCCAGCCATGGCATCCCACGGGCCAGAGTCAGCAGACATCTCCTGCCCAAATAAGGACAAGGCACCCAGGAGAGCTTTCTGTGAGCCTGAGGAATGTGACAGCTGAGGCCTCCCTGCCCAGCACCCTCCCCCACGTCCGGCCCCTCCCCAGGTGGGGCCTGGGCTCTGGCATTCCAGCTTTGTCCAGAGCAGCCCTGAGTGTCCCCCAACACCCCCCTCATCCTACTCCAGGCTGCTGTGAAAACTGATAAGGAGCCTTGGGAAGGAATTCCAGGCAGCTACAACTGTTCCTGGGGGCTGGCACCTCTGCCACCACAAGGGTGGGGAGAAGAGAGCCACAGACGGGCCACACCCAGCTCCCGGCCTGGAGAATCGCATCCCTCCGTTCAAAAAGCATTTCCAGAGATTTTATTTGGCCCCGGCGCTGTGCCAGACTCCAGAGGAGAATCTGAGCTCGTTGCTGTCTTCCTGTCACAAAACGGTGTCACAGCAGAGTCCTGACTAGGATAAGTGTCTGGGGTGGGGAAGGGGGAAACATATCTGGGCCTGAGCACAGGATCAAGGAAGACCTCTTAGAAAACCTGAGCTCACAAGCCACACTTTGGGAGCACGAGCCCTCCCTCTCTCTCTGCCCTTTGTGGGATTCTCTCTCTCTCTCTCTCTCTGCCCCTTGAACACTTGCACTCTCTCTTTCTCTCTCAAAAAAGGAAAAGAAAATAAAAGAGAAAGAAAAGAAAAAAGAGAAAAGAAGAGAACAGAAAAGAAAAAGGGAAGGGAAGGGAAGGGAAAGGAAGGGAAGGGGAGAGAAGGGAAGGGAAGAAAAAGAAAAGGAAAGATGATGCTCAGATAGTGGTTGAGTGAGAACACTCAGGCCCCAGACGACCTGGGTTCAAAATGTAGCTCTGCTTCTTCCAAGCTATGTGACCTTGAGCAAGTTGCTTTATCACTCTGTTCCTCGGTTTCCCCTTCTGTGGAAAGGGCAAATAACAGAACCAACCTCATAGGATTGGGAGGGTCACATGCACTGGAATGTGCAGAGCGCTTAGAGCAGAGGCTTTGTTTAGGGTGACTGGAGAGCTTATCCAAACCAGGCAAGCTGAGGGTGAAGGGGATGCTGCTAATAATGACACCCAGTATGAGCCAGGACTGTCCCAGGCACTTGGAGCCGTGTAGTCACCTCAGCCTTGACCACACTAAGGCACCAACTGAGGCTGAAGATCAGCCACTATGTTTGTCACTCCAAAAGCCCTGCAGCACTGGGCACAGACCCAGCACATAGTAGGTGCACACAAGGGCTGTTGAGCGTTGTCTAGTAGATCTGATATTCAGGACTTCCCGGGAAGAATAAATAACCCACACAATGAAGACCTGAGGACATTTAAAGCTGAAACTTTGTTCAGAGTCCAAAGAAAAAAATCAAGGATTTCAGTGCATTAATGGAGATGTTTATTGCGCTCTTCATGTGGGGTCCGTGCCTGGGCCCTGAGGGGGTGCTGTGAAGGGGGAGGGGAAAGAGGTGTCTCAAGGGAGTAAAATAAAGACGCAAAGGATTCCATTCCTGGTGGCCAACCATGGCTGGCCGGACAACAAGGAAGGATTTGGAGTCCCCTATCTATCACAGGACAATTCGGGGAGTGGCATCAGTGTTTAAAAGAAAACCTGCAATCCGCTCTAGGAAGGAGGTGGGGGAGTGGGAGAGGACCCCGCCAGGCTCTGCACAGGGGTGCTCTCTTCTCCCTGAGAGCAGTCCTTAGAGAATGACAAAGTCTTAGTTTCAGTTCTGAGGCTGTGGTCGTATTCCCCACATCCCTGTGAGCTGGTCAGTCAGAGAAGACAGGGAAGAAGAGAGGAAAATCTGCTCTAAATAGAGGGAACTGCAAAAGCCAAGGCACATGAGGTGTTAAAACTAAGAGACACACAGGAGAGCCTGGGTGGCTCCGTTGGTGAAGCATCAGGTCACGGTCTTACACTCTGTGAGATCGAGCCCTGCATCAGGCTCTGTGCTGACAGCACAGAACCTGCTTCAGATTCTCTCTCTCCCCCCATCTCTCTGCCTCTCCCCCACCTCCCTCTCTAATAAATAAATAAATACACACACACTATTTAGGAAATTGAGAAAAGTTCAGCCTGACAATGTCAATGTCATGAGTGAATGAAGATACAGGACAGAGGCAGACAATTAAAGAACCTCGAGCGCCATGTTCACTAAGCTGAGACCAGTTTGCAGTTCATCAAACCGGTTTCCTCTTCCTCTTGGCCACATGCTTAGGCCGTTACCCAGCCCCCCTTGCAGAAGGTGTGGTCCTGTGACTGGATTCTGGCCGATGGAATGTGAGAGGACATGACGAGCCCTACTTCTTGGCCTGGACAATAAAAACCACCCACTTGCATCCTTCTGGGTGTTCCCCCTTTTCACTGGCTTGATGCAGAAGAGCACGTCAACCCTGGAAGCCAAGTGCTGAAGATGGCGGGGCCACAGATGAAAAGAGATGGGCACATGAATCACATGTGAAAGAGCACAGCCCACCAACGAGGGCACCGATTTTGGATTTTATATGAGCAGGAAAGACATGCAGGCTTGATGTGCTCTCCACCTGTGTGCGTGTTTGTGTCCTACAAACGAATGAAGAGATGGCAGAAGATGAGGCGGGTCCTGTGTTCCTCCTATTCACTCTGGGTGGCTCCTATTCCAGTGCTCTCCCAGCAAGTCTCAGCTGTGAGGTAAACCATTTGCCACATGAGGACAGAGCAAGAGGAAGCCATGTGCTCTTTAAACAAGATTCAGGACGGCACCTGTCAGTCTGAATGCCCATCCTTTCGTAAGAGCCCCTCAGGCTCACTGAGAAGTCAGTCACTGACAAGCATTTAGTGAGTGCCTACTGCGTGCAAGGCTGTCTAAGCTCAGGCGCCCCTCACCCAGAATTCCACAGAGTCTCATCTCTGGAGCACAGGCCCTTCAAGATCGCCTTTCCTCTATCTCTCTCTCTCTCTCTCTCAGGATCCGGGAGGAGGGAGAGGAGAAATCTGTCTCTTCAGGCCGATGTCTGTAAAGTGGGGAATGCTTACCACGGGTAGGACCGAAAATGAGAGTTGGTACCAGGACATTCATCAGGTAATACTGTTCTTTAACATTCAAATTCAGGGGCATCTGGGTGGCTCAGTCAGTTATGTGTCCAACTTCAGCTCAGGTCATGATCTCACAGTTCACGAGTTTGAGCCCCGGGTTGGGCTCTGTGCTGACAGCTCAGAACCTGGAACCTGCTTTGGATTCTGTGTCTCCCTCTCTCTCTGCCCCTTCCCTGCTCATGCCCTGTCTCTCTCTCTCTCTCTCTCTCTCTCTCTCTCTCTCAAAAATAAAAAAATAAAATTCAAATTCAAATTCAACCATCCTGATTTCATCAATGAGAAAGTCTCCTTTGATGCTTATATGTCTTTAAGGAGTCTCTTACATTCCATTTTTTTAGCAGAGAGAAAGCACAGCAGCAAAGCAGCCTTGATCTGAGCTTTCAGTGAACAACAGTCTGAGGGAGGGTTTAATGATGTTTTGCTTCGTTGTACGTTTCTCTCCTTGTGTGTGTGTATGTGTGCCTTTTTTTCCTTTTTCTTTTTTTGCTAACTTTTTATCTAACACTGGATTTCTATTTATGGTGATGTAAAAAGTTCTTTTATAAAAAAAAGTAGGTTTAAGAAAGTTAAAAATATTTTTTAAATAGCAAGGAAATAATAACCCAGATAATACATGGTTACGGCACGGCTTAGGAAGGCCCATCAGTGATTGGCATTTGGGAAACCCTGCCTCACTCTACGCTGCCACACCTCTTCGCCTTTGCCCATGCTGGTCCCTCTGCCTGCTCTTCCATGCTGACCTCATCAGGCTGCTGCGGCCTCGGCTGAGGCTGAAATCATTTCCCAAAGAAGCTGTGGCAACAATAGCTGCACGTGGCCGGGGCATGGGAAAGGCCAAGCAAGGAGATGAATCTGGGTCAGCTATTTTTCCCAAGGACAAATAAAAGACAGCTCAGAGCTCCAGGAAGCAGAGACCCACAGAGGGCAGGGACCTGCCCAAGGTCACCCAGCACCTCAGTGGCAGAGGTCTTCTCACCCTAAGTGAATGTGGATGGGAAGATCAAATGGGCAACCACTACAGAGAGCCTTTGATCCAGTCACTGCCCTTTGGGGAACTTACCCTAGAGATATACTGACTTACGGGTGAAATGGTGACTGTCCAGCTTCATTTAACATAGCAAAATTCTGGAAGCTCCCCAGATGATCATGTTCAAGCACAAGGGGACTGATTAAGTAAGTTATGATCCAGGCATACAATGGAATACTTTTCAGGTGTTAAACGGATCAAGGCCTTTGTCTGGGAAGACAGGGAAAGATCTCCAATTCACACACAGAGACGAAAGCAAAGCTCAGGACAGTATGTGGGATATGCTACCTTCCGTGTTAGAAAAGAGGAAACTAGGAATCTAAGTGTGCGTTTGCTCAGGCTAGGTGCAACTGTACGAGATTGCCATTTTGGAGATCAGACATGGTCCATTTCACGGGTCCCACCTTCACCGTGGGATCCATAAAGCAACTGGAAGGAAAGAAAAGAAACTGCAAACAGTCATTGCCCATGGATGTGGAGGTGTCCTCGTACTAAAAAATAATTTTTTTTTTTTTTTACTGGAGGGATTGTGGGAGGGTGGATGGGCTAAATGGGTAAGGGGCATTCAGGAATCTACTCCTGAAATCATTGTTGCACTATATGCTAACTATAGATTGGATATATATTAAAAATACATGAATAAATAAAAATTATAAAATTTTTTAAAATTTATTTATCTTGAAAGAAAGAGAGCACATACAAGTGAGTGTATGCACAAGTGGGGGAGGGGCAGGGAGAGAGGGAATCCCAACGGGTTCCCAGCTATCAGCTCAGAGCCTGACTCAGGGCTCCATCCCACAACTGTGAGATCATGACCTGAGCCAAAACCAAGAGTCAAATGCTTAACCGAGTGAGCCACCCAGGCGCCCCTCTACATTTATATAACTGTGGAGCCCTGAACAAAAGGAACATGTGAGCTAATTTTAAAAAAATAAAGGAAGAAATAATTCAGGTGCCAGGGCAGCTTTTCTGTTACACGATGTCTCCATACCCAGCCCAGTTGGGGTGATTAGGGAAGGACTATGCAGGCCTGGAGCCCAGCGGGGCTGTCCTAGGTCAGCCTCCAACAAATCCCCCTCTGGAGGGGATCTATGGCATTTCTGAGCCTCTCCTAGGTGGGTCAGAGCTCAGAGGCCCCCACCCTTAGCCAGGCATCTATCAAGGCTGCAAGTCCTACGGGGTACAGTTTAGGCAGCCGGTTTCCATGACCTCAGGATCACAGCCCCTTCCCAGATAAGGCTGCCCAAGCCAGGGCTGATAGAAGCAGTGCTCAGCAGTAATGTGACAGCCCCCACACAGGATGTGGCTTGGCCAAAGGTGGCTTTGGAGATGGATCCACCGAAGGCCCTCCTTCTCTGTGGCCCCACCCCACACCCCTGCTCGAGATGTACAAAGAGAGGCCTTCCCTGGAGTGACAGCTGGGGCTATGGGAACACCTTGGCGACCCCAGCAGAGAGCTCACCCGGTCTGGGCTCCCTGGATCCTCATTCAACACCAGAAGGACTCACTGAAGTAAGAGCCGTGACAGTTACAATGATAAAGGTGACAACTGCCTCTATGGTGTGACTGCTGTGTGTCAGGCACTGTGGTTAGTTCTCGTTGGGGCCTCAGGGGGTTACCTCGTTGGGGCCTCACAACACCCTCAGCAATAAGTACTGAACTACTTTTCCCCACATTCCACAGCCCAAGGAACCAGTGTTGTCTCTCTGGCCCCCAAACCTGTGCTCTTGGCACCAGATGATGTCTGTCTGTGTCTCTATTTCTCCACCTGGAAAATGGAGTCAGTGAGGAGACTTGAGAGCAGAGGTCAAAGGAAGGGAATCTTGGGGCAGTTAAGAGTTTTTAAATCTCTGCAGGGATGTGGGTCAAAGGCAGACATTTCCAGCTGCTCACCAAATACCCATTTTCTCCATGCTCCCCACTAACAGAAGGCTAGTCTTGTTTAGGAAACAACACATCTGGCTAAAAATACTCATTTTCCCAGACTCCTTGCATGCAGCGAAAGCCATGCGATCCGTTCTGGAGACTGAGATGTCAGTCCCTGGGGTGGGGTTTGCTTCCCCATGAAGAGAAGCTATTGCCTTGTGGCCTCTGCCCTGGAATGCACAGGTGAAGCCAGGGGATGTGGTGACCATCTCTGGGCGAGGACACACACCACACACTTGGGAGAGCATGAGAGAAAGACAGCTGGAGGCAGGTCCTTGCGGGCATCATGGGACTGCGGTGACAGCCTTGTGCGGGCTCTCTGAGCTTATGGGGGAAGGTCAGCCCAGGGGTTAAGACCCTAGAGGCAGGCTCTGACACCGGCAGCTGAGCCCTGTTCTAACCGATTCAGTCCTCAAGGGCAGAACTGGGTTGGATGCTCAGAAGCTAAAGAGACCAAAACATTCTTCTGGTTTCAGCAAACCCAAGTCAGAGCTCTCCAGGGTTGGCCAGGACCTTCTCAGGAGGGGTGTCTCCTCTGCCGGGAGATACAGAAGCAGTGACTGAAGGTCCACCTGGCAAGGGGGCTGGGAAAGGCATTCTGACATTGGCCTTGCTTGCTTTAATCATACCCACTTTGGGAGGTGAGGAAAGGACCCCCAGATGCACGTCCAGGTATGTATGGGCAAGGGCGCTGCCTTACAATGACGGGCAAGGCCCTACCAAGGCACTGTCCAATGGGGCTTCCAATAGGGGAAATGGTCTGTCTGTGCGGTCCAATGTGGTAGCTATTGGGGGCTTGACACGTCCCCACTGCAACCTAAGGATGGAGCTGTCAATTTCTTTCATTTCAACCAATTTAACCCCAAACAGCCATATGTGGCCAGTGGCTCCCGTGCTGATACAGTGACCCATCCTTGCCTCAGCCCCACACTCTCTGTCTGGTGTCTTCTGCTATTGACCTCCTCTTCTGCTCACGTCCGCCATGCCGGTCTCCCTCCTGCTCCCAAAGCACACCAGGCGCATGCGCAGCTTGGAGCTTCCTCCTGGCTCTGTCCAAGGCTGGGCGCTCTGGCCCCAAACATCCGACCGGCTGATGCTCTCAAGTTCTGTGCGTCACTTTCTCACCGAGGCCTGCCCTGACCACTTATGTAAAAAGGCAGCTCACCCCCTACCCCGTGCGCTATAATTTACTTCTAATGTCTGCTCAACTACAGTTTCAACTCCACAAAGGCCAGGATCTTTAGCTTTTCTTCCCCAAGAGTCTAGAACACTACTTGGCACATAACAGGTGCTCAATAAACATTTGTTGAATGCATTCGTATGTTTAAAGGAGCTTAAAGGAGTCAAATGGAGGGTGCTTCCCATCATGAGATGTCTGGGACCTAACATTAGTCAGCAACACTTCCTGAGCCACACTAGGTGCTGGGTGCCACGCCAGGTGCTGGTACCAGGGAGTGAACAGAGCAGGCAGGACCCTCCCCCAAAGGGGTACACAACCTAGCAGGGTACACAACTTAGCAGGGAACACAGGAGGAGTACGGACAATGGCAGCAGGAGGGATGCAGTTGAGGCAGGGGCACACAGGGCGCCAGGGGTACATCACACAGAGGAGCCACACCACAAGGGAGCTCTAAAGAAGAAACGTTTGAGCCCAGAGAGGCCTGATGAATGATAAGGTGCTATTAGCAAACTAGAGAGTAAGGGCCATTTCAGGCAAAATGAGCAGTATGTGCAAAGGATCAGAGGCAGAGGGGAGAAGAACCCTTTGGAGGAACTGTAGCTGAGGGTGGGTGACGGGGAGAGCACGTGAGATGGGGCTGGGGGAGGGGGGGCGGGAGGTGAGCTAGAGCCAGACAGGAAGGGTCTTATGGGCCAAAGGAGAACTCTGAAATTTCTCCCAGAAGCAGACATCCCTGATGCCCAAATCACATCTCCTTGATGTTCTAATTTCACCCGCTGCTGTGGAGGGAAGTCCCATATATGGTAACATTCCCCTGGCACAGCTGGTGTCTCACCCAAGCCCAGCTTTCTGCCTTCTGCCCAGAGCCTGCTCTTATGCTGCAGGAGTGCCCCTCACGCCCACCCCAAGTACAAGCACACCAGGAAGAGTTCAAGGATGTATACCCCTAAGGGAAATCTTCAGTGAATGGGGGAGTGGAGTGGGGAAGGGGGCAGTGCTTTGTCCACCCACCCTCTGTCCTCCAAGTGACAATCTGGGCAGGGTGGGGTGGGGTGGGTTCTGTACCAAGGTCCCAGCTCAATCCAGTCCCTGTGGCCTGCAATGATGCCTCAGTAATATATCCTTAGACTGGCTTTTCCTTCTTCCCTGTCTCCATCCACTCACTCTTCTTACCTTCTCCTTCCTGCATCACCTCTCAGCTCAACTACCTGCACCTGAATCCTTGTCTCGGGCTCTGCTTTTGGAGGAACCCAAACTAAGAGCCCTAGGAAAGTTTTGCTTACCAGACTGGCATGCTCAGGCTTACATTTATAAAAGGTCACCCCAACTGTTGTGCAGAGAAGAGTACAGGGCAGCAAGAGGAGTGAGGAGCTGCTGAGGGGCCCTTACAGTTCTGCAGCGAGAGGGGCTGGTGGCAGCGGAGACAGGCAGAAGGGGCTGGAGACACTTGGATCCCCCTCAGGACCAGAGGCTCAGTGGCAAGGTGGGGTGGGGTGGAGGCTTGGCCCGCACCCGCCTGACTGTGAGAACCAGGCCCGTCAAGTTCCATTCCTCAAGGCCGGCCTGGCTCTGGAGACCAGTTTGCAAAGGCACTATTTTTAGAGAGCTGGGTGTTTACTTGAAGGATTTGAAGACTGGGCTTTATTTTTAACTCCTCTCTCAATGGCCGGGACTCACTGGTGTGGACTTAGGAAGTCAAGTGGAAGTTGGACTGGGCTTTGGAAACCCAAGGGAGCAAAAGGGCTTGCACTTGGGGACAGATGAGCTTGGAGGAAGCGCCTGCTGGCCTCTCCATGTTCCGCTGCCTGAGTTTCTGATGATAAAACTGGCCACAGCCTATACTCACCAAGCACCAGCTGAGCGCCAAGACCATTCAAACCTTCGATGCACATCCCCTCATTTAGTCCCCACCATAACCTAGGAGGCAAGGCTGACACTGTCCCTACTCTACAGACGGGAACACACCTCTCTAGAGGCTCTAGGACTAAGGACACACAGCCATGTAACAATGTGGGACTCGAACCTCAATTTCCCCCTCTCCCCAGCCTATGCCCTCAACTGCACTGCCATACCAAAGGCCGGCCAGGTGCCAGGTCCAGGCACCAAACATCACACGGGCAGGATAATGATTTGAAAGGTTCAAGCTGAAAGACTTCCTCTCTCACCTGTGGTTTTGCAGGCGGGGTCTGGATCTGAGAATTCAAAGACTGGTTTTGTCACTTACTTTGGGCCTTTGGGCTGGTTTCCTGGCCTACACAATGGGTTATTTATTACATATAAACAGCACCTCACTGTGAGGAGTAAATGAGATGACGCATATAAAGGGCATCAGCGCAGAGACTGGCGCACAGTAGTGGGAATGGGGCACTGATCTGTGCCAGGCACTGCCCTTTGTCTGCCCACGAGGCAGGTTCTCTCAGGATCCCACCTTAGAGCCTGAGAAAGGGAGGTACATAAGGCTTCAGGGGAGTCGCTGGCCCACGCAGCCAGCCAGTGTCCAGGACTAGAACCCAGGCAGCCCAGCCTTGAGCCACGGCCATTCGCAGAGTCGGGCCAAGCATTGGCTTCATGTGGTAGGACCTTTCACTGGGATGTGGGGAGACCCTTGCATTGAAAGAAAGCGGCATTTTTCTCCTGAATGTGCAGGCTGTTGGGCCTGTTTTCTGACTCTGCTCTTGAGGCTAAAAAATCAAGCTGGAAAGGTCCTGGAGCAGGACCACAAGCCCAGTTTATGAGGGTTAAGGGTGGGGGAGAGAAAACCATGCCTGTCAACCTTCCGGAGCCCCGGCCTCTCCTAGCTGATTCGTTACATGTGACCGGAAGTCAAATGAGATTTCACCAGAGCCTTCCAGCCATGCCTCTCTCTCTCTCTCTCTCTCTCTCTCTCTCCTCTGCCCCTGGCTCACTGCATGCCCCTGGCTGGGTGCCTATGCCTTTCCAGACCTCAGTTTCCCCATCTGTGAAATGAGCACACTGGGCAGTGTCCTCCCTAAGGTGCCTTCCAGATGACTGGCTTTTTCTGAGGAGTGAGAGGAGCTCCCTGGTCTTTTCTCCGGTTTCCCATTCCCCAGGCCTAGAAGGCCTGGCTCCCCCAAATACACTTCCCCATAGTTTGAACATCTTGCTGCCAGGGGCACAAGCAAGGTCTTCTCTCTCCCCAGACCACTCAGCTCAGAGGCCACCTTGGAGTCACAGCTGCCTCGTGTATGTCACAGAAGCCCAGCTCTGACAACTCAGGACATTCCATTCACCCCGGCCTCAGTCTCTGGGAGCACAGGGATTTTGTCCACTGGCAGCTCTCCAAGGAGGGATGTGATGGAGGGCAGGAGTCAAGTGTCAGGGGCCTCGCCAATATCCTCAAGGCCTTCCCCAGGGAGTTTAATCCCCCTCAATGGAACCCCATAACCGAGGAGGGACCTCAAGAGGCAAGCTAAGGGCTAACTTTTGCCTCTACGGGCACGGGCAGTTGACGGTGGACACTGGGTTTCTGGAACACCTGATTGTCCTCAAGTTAACTTGGCAAGGATGCAAAAGACCGATAATACATGGTGTTGGTAAGAGTTTTGAGGAAAACCGCCCTCCTGGACACTACTGGTGGGGGGAGGGGGGCGGATACATTTGGTGCAACCCCTTAGGAGGTTAACCGGGGTTCTGGTAATAATTAAAATGCACATTCTTTTCGAACTGGCAATTCTACTTCTGGGACCGTGATCCATAAGTGCAGACCTGTGCAAGCAAGGACGGGCAGAGACAGGGGGACATGCCAGCAGGCTAATATTCTGGCACCCCTTGCAACAATTATTCTTAAACATCTATTGAATATATATGGTGGGCAAGGGACATTAGACAGCAGGGGGTCGGATTTCTGCTTGTTTGTGTCACTCCTGGAACACTGGAGGAGAGAGACCACCAAATACACATTTTGACAGTGAATGTCAAGAGTCAGTCCCTTGCAAAGACCCGGGTTAACTGGCATCATATTTCGAATGCATTCCAAGGATGGTCAAATGTTGCTGACGGAATAAGGTAACAGACTAAGCCATCCCTTTCGCCAGCACACTCTTCTGTGAGCAAGAGTGTGTGTCCACGCATGCTCACTGCAGCCTTTTTTTTTGTAATCGTGAAAGCATGAAATGGTTTCAGTGTCCCTCAAGAGAGATCTGGTTAAATAAACCATAGTATTTCCAAACTACGGAATAGTAAGCAGCTGTTAAGAACAGGGCAGATTTATCTGTAGAAGATTTAAAAAAAAAATCTCAAAACACATGAAGTCAAAAAAGCTAACGACCAGTATAGAGGTCATCCTAGTTGCAAAAGAAAACAACAGAATAAGTAAGAAGCAGAGTGAACTCTTAACAATGGTCACACCAGAGGTGTGGCTGAGACGGGTAGGAGAGGGGTTTGATTACTTTTTTATCTTTTATTATTCTGAAGCTCACTTAATTTTAACAAGTATGTTGTTCTGGGCAATGTAAGAAAAGAAAAGGAAAAAAGAAAAGACAGAGAAAAGCTCGCTGTCTGTAAAGTGGCAGACAGGGTGGTGGCGGAGAATGCAGACTCTGGGGCCAGAATCTCAGCGCCAGCACTTGCTACTGTGTGACCTGGAGCATGTTAAGGAAATGTCCATGTGCCACCATTAGCATGGGATGAGTGAATTCGGCAGGGCACCTAGAGCAGTGCCCGCACACAGCACGCCTGACGCTCCCCAAGCTGGCACTCACAGCCTGCCCTACCCTGGCCCTCGGCCGCCTTCCCAGCCTTATCTCCAGTCTCTTCCCCGCCCACTCCAGCACCCATGACTCACTGCTCCCAAAATACACCACACACGTTCCCACCTCTGTGCCTCTACCTGGAGTGACCCTTCTCTCCCTCTTCTCTGTCTGGCAAACTCCCAACCAGAGTCACCCACCACCTGCAGGCCACTTTCCCAGACCACCCCTGGGGCGGTTCTTTCCTCCGACCCACCGTGGCCCATGCTGAAGCCCCGTGTGTCTTTGCCGCTAAGCTATGAGCCCCCCGAGGATGCTGACCACACTTATCCACTAGGTGCCCTGTGCCCCAGCACAAACCTGGCAAGAGTAAGTGCTAATCAGTATGCGAAAGAAAACCTGCCAAAGGTCAGATAATAGTCAAGAGCATTCTAGAACCAGGTCTCCTGGTTCTGGGGTGTCAGTTCCCAGCTCTGCATTACTCAGCTGAATGACTTTATTTCAGATACGTAACCTGTCTATGCCTGTTTTCTCATCTGTAAAGTGGTAATAACAGTACCTTCTTCATAGGGTTGTTTTCAGGATTAAATAAGTTAACATTATATAGAAGGTACTTAGAATCTTGCCTGGCTCCCAGAAATAAGGACTACACGGATGCTTGTCAAGTGAAGATGAAATAAACAGGCTCAAATCGCCAAGATCCTCCCTTAGACCTGGTCCAAGGCCAGGCTCCCTTCCCCCTGGGTCTGCATACCCTGGTGGCTCTGGGAATGCGTGCTGGCAAGTGCAAAGGCCCAGCTGGTCTAGGACAGACCTCCGCCTTTGCCTTGTTGGTCTAGGACAGACCTCCGCCAGGTGCACAGACGGCTTTCATACCTGTCAGTCTCTTGCCATTGTCTCTTTAACAAAAAGAGAGCACACTTTGGGTTTAGCACCTTTGGTAATTATCGTTTGACCTCTGTTTCAGAACATGATATTCATTTCCCATTTTCAACAGTGATTAGAAAGTCTTCCTTGGGGCGCCTGGGTGGCTTAGTCGGTTAAGCGTCCGACTTTCGCTTGGGTCATGATCTCGCGGTTCGTGGGTTCGAGCCCCGCGTCGGGCTCTGTGCTGACTGCCAGCTCAGAGCCTGGAGCCTGTTTCAGTCTGTGACTCCCTCTCTCTCTGACCCTCCCCTGCTCACGCTGTCTCTCTCTCTCTCTCTGTCCAAGAAATAAATAAAAATATTTAAAAAAAAAAAAAAAAAAGAAAGTCTTCCTTTTCAATAAATGTACATAAATACTTTTTAAGCAAGTCGATTTAAAGAAAGATATTAAGAAAGCAAGTAGAAGGGGGATGTGATGTACCAAGAATTGGGATGGTGGTGTGCACAAGGGGCAAGTTTGGGAAACACAGTTGTAAGGACTGTGACAGAAGATGGGGCCTTCCCTTGGGGCAATTTCATTCTCAGGGAAGATGCTCAGATTAGTACAGAATGATACATGATTCACAGTAAAGTTTATACTGTTTTGCACACCTTCAACACATAGGCCCTCTACATGGGCTACTTTTTTTTTTATTCTCTTCAACAATACTTTGAAGAAGGATTTAATTTAATTCGCATTTGACTGAAGAGGAATGTGAGGCTCAGAGAGGTGAGGTAAGTTGCCTAGGGTCACACAGCTTATAGGAAGCTGAACCCAGATTCAAACCTGGGTCTATTCAACACCACAGTCCATACATACACTCTTAGCTACCATAACATACGGGCTCCTGCTCACCTGAGAAATCACCTCCCAGGAACCTGCAAAGCCAACTCTAACCCTACACTCAACTGGGGAATTTCCAGGGCCAGTCTAAGGGGGAGATGCGGGTGGGGAGGCAGAGGAGCAGAAGACAGACCCACTCGGCAGGGCCTGTCTTCAGGGCCACACGATGCCATCCCGCACAAAACCTAAGGTGCTCCAAACCGCACACCCTGGGGCAGCTGAGAACTCGTGCAAGGCCAGCCCCTGGTTCTGCAGTGGGGACACAAGAACAGGAACAAGAACAAGAATACCACGATGACATTAGCAGCTAACACTTACTAGACTCCTCCTCTTCTAGCCCAGTGCTGAGCCCTTCACGTGCAATCTCTGTTTCAACCTTTGTGGTATCAAGGTACTACCATTGGTTTCCTTTTAGAGATGAGAGAGTTGAAGTCTGGAGATAAGATAAGGCAAGCAAACCGCAAGACCAAAGCAGCGCCTTAACCACACCCTGTGCTCCTTACAGAAGGGAGCCATTCATCATCGAGGTGTTGGCATGACAACCAGAAACATTCAGGCACTCCCCAAACATCCAGCTCCCCTTCACCAGGATCCATAACCTTAAAAGGCATTACAGAAAGAGTTTTTAGGGGCGCCTGGGCGGCTCAGTCGGTTACGCGTCCGACTTCAGCTCAGGTCATGATCTCCGGTTCATGGGTTCGAGTCCCACACAGGCTCTCTGCTGACAGCCCAGAACCTGGAGCCTGTTTAGCATTCTGTGTGTCCCTCCTTCTCTCTCTCTGCCCCTCCCCGACTCGTGCTGTCTCTCTCTCTTTCAAAAATAAATAAACATTTTTTTAAAAAAGTTTTTAACCACAAAATCAGAAGAGCTGAGGCTAATTCCCCCTGGACCACTTAGTGGCTATGGGTATTTCTTTGTCCCCTTTTTTTCTTTTTTATATCTATTTATTTTGAGAGACAGAAAGAGCAGAGCATGAATGGGAGAGAGGCAGAGAGAGAAGGAAACACAGAATCCAAAGACAGGCTCTGAACTAGCTGTCAGCACAGAGCTTGATGCGGGGCCCAAACCCACGAACTGTGAGATCATGACCTGAGCTCAAGTCGGACACTCAACGGACTGAGCCACCCAGGTGTCCCTTTCTTTGTCCCTTTCTTATTGCTATTTTCCCATCTGGTCAGGGAAGGGGTCGAACTATCCCTGGAGCCCTGGATGGGTCTAGAGCAAAACTGTCCAACAAAAATACAATGTGAGTCACATATGTAATTTTTATTTTATTTTTTTAATATATTTTTATTTATTTCTAGGATAGAGAGAGACAGCGTGAACAGGGGAGGGTCAGAGAGAGGGAGATACAGACTCTGAAACAGGCTCCAGGCTCTGAGCTGGCAGTCAGCACAGAGCCTGACGTGGGGCTCGAACCCACAAACCGCAAGATCATGACCTAAGCGAAAGTCGGACGCTTAACCGACTAAGCCACCCAGGCGCCCCCACATATGTAATTTTTAAATTTTCTAACAGCCACATTCAAAAAAGCAAAATGACACAGATGAAGTTAATTTAATAAACCATGTTACTAATACTATTAATGATAATGTAATAATACATTTTACCCAGCCCAATAATATCTAAAGCAATCATTTCAACATGTAATCAGTATTAAAATAATAAATAAAAATTTAACAGGTTACTCTACACTTATTTTCTTGCTAATTCTCCGAAACCCAGGATGTGTCTTTCTCACTTAACGGCACATCTCAGTTCAGATCGGCCTCATTTCAAGAGCTCGGCCGCCTCAGGAGGCGACCGTATTAGAGACTGCAAGTCTAGAATCTCTTCCCGTCCATAGCCCATTTTAGGGGCACATGAGGTCTCTGTTTTCTTTCTTCCCCAGGGAAGCTATCCCAATCCTAGACTCTGAGCTGACAAGATGGGTGGAAGCCCAACACCAGGAACTTGAGGCCACAACAGAGAACAAGCCTGGGTCTGCCTGGCCCAGGCAGGCTGGTGGCTGCTGGGGCGGCCCCCTGTTCCTCTGCGGCTCCATTACTCACCGAACCCCCCGTAAGGAAGATAGTGCTGCTGTTCCTCCCAACCCAAAGATTCCCTTAATTGGAAATTCAGTCTGAGCTTAAAATTGAGCCAGGGAGCTGCCCCCACGTGGTAAGAGCCCCGCAGGCATACAGGATGTGTTCCCTGAACGCATCCAGCCATTCCCTGCGCCCCCCTCCTTGCAGACCTTGTGGAGGAAGCTGGATACCACCTTCTCGCTCCCAAGATTCAGTTCCCAGCTCCAGGGGAGCTCATCACATTCAAGGGCACAGGATTTGGCAGGAAGGACAAGGAGGTCAGGGAAAGCAAGGCCGGGGCGGGGGGACCGGCGGCAGAGACGGGCAAGATTTTAGCCTCAGCAGGTAAGAGCTTGGGGGAAATCCCTCCTCGTTCCCAAGCCTCCATTTCCTCACCTTCCAAATCAAACATGTTAGATGATGACAATGACTGCTTTCGCTGCTGGCTGCTCTGTGCCAGACATTTTATAGGCATTAGCTCAACTATGCCTCAAAACAACCCTAGGGGGAAAGAAAATCCGGGGTTCAGAGTGGTGAAGCATTTGAGCAAGGTCTGGCTCTGCAGGAGAGAAGCCAGAACGCTCACTCGAACGATCTTCCAAATCAAGAGCCTAAGCTCTTACCTATCCTATCGTGAGCTCTGCATGTCCCAGGGTGGCCCAGGACAGTCCTGGTTTACGCCTGTCACAACAATACACACTTGGCATGATAATGAAAAATGTTTCCATTGGAAGAAGGGACAGATCTTCTTTCAGAAGAATTCCAGCTAATGTATGTTGATAATCCTCCCTCTGGAGCTTCATTCTAGAACTTTCTCCCTCTCAGGTGTGGACTGAACTTAGTGTCTGGATTCCAAAGAACAGAGTATGGGAAGGGGGGGAATGGTAACTCAACAGCAGAGAAACCTGGCAGACACCAAGGGATCAAGGTTAACATCATCTGTGACAAGTCATGTTGAGACCACGTGTCCTGATAGGATGTGATCTGGGCATCTCCCCTCTACAGTCTTCTCCCCCCAAACCCATAACCTCAGTCTAATGATGAGACAAACATCAGAAAACCTGAGGGACGTTCTACAAAACACCTGGCCGGTAGTTCTCAAAACTGTCAAGGTCATGAAAAACAAGGGAAGGCTGAAAAACTGTCCCAGACCAGAGAAGACTGAAGAGACATGACAAGGGCAATGTTGGACACCAGATGGAACCAGGAACAGGAAACGGACAGTAGTGGAAAAACTAGGACAATTCAAACGAGGTCTGGAGTTTAAGAAGTAGTCATGTACCAGTGTTGGCTTTGACCAATGTATTAAGATAATGTTAAGAACTCAACACTAGGGAAAGTGGGGCAGAGAGGGTGTGTAATTTTCTTAAGATTTAAAAACACCATCTTTCTGTCTTAATGATACTAACTGCTCGCACATTCACAGCAATTTAAAGTTCACAAAGTTCAGAGATAGCAGGATGTGTTGGTTAAAGCTTTTTAGAATCAGAAATGTCAGTGCTGAAGCCTTCGTCTCTCATCTGCCTGCCAGGTAGTCTCGGGCATATTATGTTCCTTCCTGGGCCTCAGCTTCCGCATCTGTATAATGAATTCACTAAATGACCACAGTGACTAGTAATGCTTACTGAGCCCTTGCTAGGTGTCCCACACTGTAGCAGATACTGGAATGTGCCATCCAGTTTCCCCTTCAGGACTGAAGGACTTATTTCTCCTCTCCTCCTCCCCTTGGCTGCTCAGAGTGACGCCAGCTGTCAGCCCTGTCCAGAGATTGCCCTTGATTGAACAGAACTGTCCAGCCAGAGCTCACACACCCCCACCTTTTTTTTAAATGTTTATTTATTTTTGAAAGAAAGACAGAGCGCAAGTAGGGGAGGGGGAGAGAGAGATGGAGACACAGAATCGGAAGTAGGCTCCAGGCTCTGAGCTGTCAGCACAGAGCCTGATGCAGCGCTTAAACCTGTGAACTGTGAGATTGTGACCTGAGCCAAAGTTGGATGTTTAACTGACGGAGCCACCCAGGTGCTCCTCACACCTCTTTCTTTAAGGTAGTGGGGTACACCCCTCACACCCAGGGCGGAAGATGTAAAGATCCAGTGACCTCACCTCAGCTAGGGACGGCTCTCAAGGGCATCTCCACAGCAGCATACCCCTTGTGGTTGGCTGAGGCCTTTGTGGGGACTGCACTGCAGCCCAGCATCTCCTGCCCAGCCCAGCTGCCTTCCCTTCCCCACAAATATTGATCCTGAGTCCTCCCTATAAACTTGATGTACCTTGATCTCCACTTCAAATTCGGCTTCTGGGGGAACTCGCCCTGTGACAGGACTATAAACCACAGGACCTGCACTATCTTTGCTAACTCTCAGACGAATCTTATTTTTGTAGATGACACAATGGAAGTTGAAAAAGAAAACGGATTTGGCCAAGAACATACAACCAAGAAACAGTGGTACCACAGATGGGGAAACTCAAGCCGGGACAGGCAAACTGATCCGCGCAGGTCTCAGCTGACAGATGACAGATCCAGGATTTGGTGCTAGGTCTGCTTAACCCTGGAGACCACAGAGCCACAGCCTCCAGCCCAGGCCATTTAGAGCCACCAGCAGGACTGCCATGACCACCAAGACAGATGAGTTCGTTTCACCACTGTCCCATCACACCCGCTGATGCCCCTGCAGCTCACTCCACATTTGCGAGATGGGAATAATAACGGTACCTACCTTTTGGAGATGTCTTAAAGCTTCAGTGAGTTAATGTACGTAAAGGTCTCAGAATAGTGACTGGCACATAAGGAGCCCTTTATAAATGGTAGGTTAAAAACAAATCACATGAACAGCATAAAGTTCCACCTGCAAGATGCTCTAAGAAAATGTCCATGCAGTTAAGTGACAGGGACTGGGCTTTATCAGCTCTCTAAGGGAGTCAGGCCTGACCTGAAGGAAGAGTAGGAATTACATGGGCAGCAAGATGGGGTGCCTGGGTGGCTCAGTTGGTTAAGCGTTCAACTCCCCATTTCAGCTCAGGTCATGATCTTGTGGTTCATAGGTTCGATCCCCATGTGCTATTAGCACAGAGCCTGCTTGGGATTCTCTCTCTCTGCCTATTTCTCACTCTCAAATAAAAAATAGGGGCACCTGGGGGCCTCAGTCGGTTAAGCATCTGACTTCGGCTCAGGTCATGATCTCATGGTTCATGGGTTCGAGCCCCACATCAGGCTCCGTGCTGACAGCTCAGAGCCTGGAGCCTACTTCAGATTCTGTATCTCCCTCTCTCTCTGACCCTCCCCTGCTCATGCTGTCTCTCTCTCTCTCTCTCTCTCTCTCTCTCTCTCAGAAATAAATTTAAAAAAAATAAAATTTTTTTTTTTAATAAAAAAATAAATGGGCAGCAAGAGGAAGGAAGAGCAGTCCAGGTGAGCAACAAAAGCTCTCTGGCAGAAGGAAGTAAAGAAGGGTGATGAAAGGCCAGTGTAATTTGCACAGAGAATAAAATCCAGGTCCAGGGCAAGAGTGGTAGGAAATGAGGGGGCGCCTGGGTGGCTCAGTCGGTTAAGCGTCTGACTTCACCTCAGGTCATGATCTCATGGTTTGTGAGTTTGAGCCCCACGTCTGGTTCTGCGCTGACAGCGAGGTGCCTGCTTCTGATCCTTTGTCTCCCTCTCTCTGCCCCTCCCCCACTCACACTCTTTCTCTCTCTCAAAAGAAAGAAGAAAAAGGGAGGGAGGGAAGGAGGAGGGAGGAGGGAGGAGGAGGGGGAGAGGGAGGGAGGGGAGGGGAGGAGGAGAGGAGAGGGAAGGAAAGGAAAGGAAAGGAAAGGAGGCTAAATAGAAGTGTAGGAACCAGATTATGAAGGGCCATTCACTACCTGGGTGACTTGGACAAGTCACTTTCTCTCTTTAAGCCTCATTTAGCCAATCTGTGAAAGGAAATAAAAATAGTACTGATCTTATAAAGTCCTTAAGGAGATGAAATGAGTTAATATTTATAAACTACTAAAACAGTGCCATGTGCACAGCAAATGCTATAAATGTTTGAAGACAACATTAGAACTTTTTCTGAAGTACAGTGAGAAGACATGGAGGGGTCTGAACATGGATGAAAGGGTGGTTGCTGAATGGATAGGAAGGCGGCCGGACACAGGACTAGAAGATGGATGGGTGACAGCAGCTGAGTGAGTGCAAGTGCAGATGGGTTGTTGAATGGAATGGGCACTGGAGGTGGTCGGATGGATGGATGATAGATGGGTGCTTGCATGACTGGCTAGGTGGGTGGGACTGGCTGTTGTTTCAGTGGATGGAAGCATGGCGAGGTGATGGGAGTGGCTGGATAAATGGAGATTTGGTGAATGGAGGTAGTTGGTGAATGAATGCATGGATGCATGAGCGGCTTGGTGCAGAAATGGGCCCACAAATGTAAGGCCAACTAATCTTTGACAAAGCGGGAAAGAATATCCAATGGAATAAAGACAGTCTCTTCAGCAAACAGTGTTGGGAAAACTGGACAGCCACATGCAGAAAAATGAACCTGGACCACTTTCTTACACTATACAAAAATAAACTCAAAATGGACGAAAGACATAAACATAAGAGAGGAAGCCATCAAAATCCTTGAGGAGAAAGTAGGCAAAAACTTCTTTCACCTCGGCCACAGCAACTTCTTACTCAACATGTTTCCAGAGGCAAGGGAAACAAAAACGAAAATGAACTATTGGTACCTCATCAAAATAAAAATCTTCTGCACAGTGAAGGAAACAATCAGCAAAACTAAAAGGCAACCAATGGAATAGGAAAAGATGATTGCAAATGACATATCATATCAAATAAAGAGTTAGTATCCAAAAATCTATAAAGAACTTACCAAACTCAACACCAAAAAACAAATAATCCACCGAAGAAATGGGCAAAAGACATAAATAGACACTTCTCCAAAGAAGACATCCAGATGGCTAACAGACACATGAAAAAATGCTGAACATCACTCATCATCAGGGAAATACAAATCAAAACCACAATGAGATACCACCTCACACCTGTCAGAATGGCTGACATTAACAACAGATGTCAGTGAGGATGCAGAGAAAGAGGAACCCATTTGCACTGCTGGTAGGAATGCAAACTGGTGCACCCACTCTGGAAAACAGCATGGAGGTTCCTCAAAAAATTAAAAATGGAACTACCCTATGACCCAGCAATCGCACTACTAGGTATTTATCCGAGGGATACAGGTGTGCTGTTTCAAAAGGGCACATGCAACCCAATGTTTATAGCAGCACTACCAGCAATAGCCTAAGTATGGAAAGAGCCCAAATGTCCATCGAAGGATGAATGAATAAAGAAGATGTGGTATATATACACCATGGAGTATTACTCAGCAGTCAAAAAGATTATGGAACCAGAGGATATTATGCTAAGGAAAATTAGTCAGAGAAAGACAAGTATCATATGACTTCACTCATATGTGGAATTTAAGAGACAAAACAGATGAACATGAGGGAAGGGAAGCAAAAATAATATAAAGACAGGAGGGGGACAAAACATAAGAGATTCTTAAATATAGAGAACAAACTGAGGGCTGCTGGTGGGGTTGTGCTGGGGGAATGAGCTAACGGGCAAGGGGCATTAAGGAAGACATTTGTTGGGATGAGCACAGGGTGTTATACACAGGGGATGAATCACTGGATTTGACTCCCGAAATCATTATTGCACTGTATCCTAACTAACTTGGATGTAAATTAAAACAATAATTAAAAAAATAATAATACATAAATAAATCAAAAGATGGGTGGCTTGGTGGATGGAAGAAATAGTTGAGTGAACATGGTTCGCTGGTGAATAAGGGGACGGATGGGTGGCTGAATGGTTGTCTGGATGGGTGTCTAGGTGGTTGGGTGGATAGGTGAATGGAAGGATGGGTGGGTGAAAGGATAGAAAGTTGGATGGGTGGGTGGCGGTGGAGGAGGAGGTGGCTGGGTGGGTGAGTGGCTGTCCAGGTAGATGTTAGAGAGGCTGAGTGACTGGAGGTGGCCGGCGAAGGGAGGGGCTGGTTAGGTGGGTAGCGAAGAAGCTGGGTGAATGAGGGGGCTGGGTGAATGAATGGATGACTGGGTGGTTGGGTGGATGACTGGATGGGTGCCTGGGGGTCGGATGGGTAATCAGAAAGGGAAGTTGGGTGGGTGGGGTGAAGAGATGGTTGTTCAGGTGGCTCTTAGAAAGGCTGGATGAATGGAAGGGTTACGTGAATAGAGAGTTGGATGAATGGGTGGATGGGAGTAGATGAGTGGATGGACGGACGGATGGATGGACGGACGGATGGATGGACCCACCACAGGGGACCTGAGGCACCTCCACTTAACTCTCTAAAGGTGGGGGGGAATCCCTGACGGTGAAGGAAGCAGAACAGGCTTGGATACCGAGCCTCCTGGGTCGCCCTTCCCCGGAACCCCTTCCCCAGCAGGGTCCGCCCCGCCTGCACCCAGCCCCAGGGTGGAGGGATGCGGGGGGCCTACCTGGAGGCGGCGATCTCGGCCTTCTGGCGCGCGATGGCGGCGGCGCGCTGCGCGCCCTCCACGCTGTGCTCCACCTTCTGGCGGACCTTGCTGCTCTTGAGCGGCAGCACGCGGCGCTTGGTGCCCTTGACCAGCACGTTGTGGCGGTACTTGCCCTCCTCGCGGTGGCCGTCGGGCAGCGTGGTGCAGCCGTAGCCGTGGCGCAGGTTGTCCAGCCACTCGCCCTCGTAGCGGAGGCCGCTGGAGCGCTCGCTCACGCCGAAGCCCGAGCGCTTGTCGTTCTTCCACTCGCCCATGTAGGTCTCGGTGGTGGTGGCGTCGATGTCGGCCTCGAAAGGCGCGGCCTCGTCGGCGCCCTCGGCGCCCTCGCCCAGGCTGGCGGTGGACGCGGCGTCGCTGGCGCCGGAGCTGAGGTCGCTCTTGAGGAAGCTGACGCGGCTGCGCTGGCTGCCCAGCGACGTGCGCGACTCGGCGCGCCTCAGCCGGCCCAGCAGCGCGCCCCGCTGGAAGAGGCCGCCGCCCTTGGGCGCCCGCGCCGCCTCGGCGTTGGCCAGCAGGCTGAGCGCGAAGCCGCCGCGCGGGATGGCGGCCGGGGGCGGCGTCGGGCCGTCGGGGGCGGGCGAGGCGGGCGAGTCCGGGGCCACCGTGCCGTTGCTGTGCTCGCTGCGCAGGGACGAGAGCGACGTGCGCAGCGGCGAGCGCACCACCACGGCCATCCCGTAGGGCACGCTCTGGCGCACGCCGTAGCCGTGGCGCATGCCGTTGGTGAACTGGCCCTGGTAGGTCCCTGCGGGGCGAGGAGAGGGCGCGTCAGTGGTCGGCTGGGAGGGCCCTGCGGGCGCGGGGCGAGGCGGGCCGCGAGGAGCGCGCGGGTGGGAGGCCAGGAGGGGGAGGGGGGGAAGGGGGGAGGGGCGCGTGGTCCTTGTGGGGCGGGGGCGGGGGGCGAGGACGGCAGTGCGCGAGCCGTTTGCGCAGTGGTGCGAATATTCCCGGTGGTGGGAACACGCGAGGTCACGGTGGGCGAGGCAGAGTGCGGCCGTGTGTCAGCGTCAGTGTGTGAAGCTGTGTGAGCAGGGGAGGCCCGGGAGTGCATGCGGTTAAACGAGTGAGAGGCCGGAAGGAGTCTACAGGGTGGCGTGAATACTTCCGTTGGTGGGAACACAGCAGGGTCACAAGTGTGCCAGATGGGGCGAGTCAGTTTGAAAGTGCAGAGTTGTCCGAGCAGATGAGGTTCGGTGAGTGCGAATTTGAATGAGTGCACAGATCTTGAATCGCACGAGAGACTGCACGTGCAAGTGCATGAGTGGGCGAGACAGTGAGTTTGTGTGGTAGCATAAATATTTCCATCTGCGGGAGTGTGCAGGGTCATGCAAGCCTGTCAAATCATGAGTGTGCAAGGCAGTGTGTGTGCAGAGGGTGACTGAGATCACATGAGTGTGATATCATGAGATGTAACATAGGGTCATGGGAGTATTTGAGGTCTTGAGTGTGTAAGGAAAGGCAAAGTTGAGCGAGGGTGCAAAACCAGAGATTCAAAGAGTATAGAGCTGTGTGAGCAGGCACATCTGTCCGTCCATATGAGGTTAAATGCATGTGCATAGTCCTCATAGTGAGCAAGGTGATACGAATGCTCAAGCTCATGAGTGGATAAGACAGTGAGGTCACAGAGTAGTGAATCCTGGAGGGCACAGGGCTCTGCTGGAAAGTCTGGGAGAATGTGTAACTGTGCAAGCCCATGTGTATAGAAGACTTTGAGGGACTTGCATGTCAGTGTCTTTTGACTATATGAGATCATGAGTGTGCAGTGCAGTGTGTACACAGTGGGGTAAGTGTCCAAGTTCCTGTGGAGGTGGCATCATGGGTGTGTGACAAGTTCTAAGTGTGCAAGGCTGTCTGAGTGTTAAAGCACAGAACAATATGTGGCACTTGAGGCTGAGTGTATGAGGTTGTGGGCAGTAGGGAATTTGAGATCATGGAAGACCGTGTGTACGTGGGGGAGAGAGTGGCGTGTACAAGGAGGAGGTATCAGCAGTGGAGGCCTCGCGTGTCCATCAGTGTGAGCACGTGAGCTCCTGGGAACAGAGCCTATGTAAGTAGTCTGCTGAAAGCCAGCTCCCTGCCTTCGTCATCATGCCTTCGACATGTAGAACAGCGTCTGCCGTAATGTTCCCTGAGTTGAGGGGGGAAATTCAGAGCCTTGGTTGTAAACACGAGCTGATACTTTACCCTGGTTAAACCAACCCCAAATGGCCTTCTTCCCAGCAAATGCCCAGGATGGCTCGGGAACTGAAACGGCCGGCCAGGTAAGGGATTCCTAAGCTCACCCCAGCAGGCGTGCTCCCATTCGGGCCTTTGCACTGGCTGTTCCCTCTGCTTGGAACTCTTTTCCTCCAGATAGCCTTCATGGCTCTGCTCAGCAAGCCTGCCCTGATCAGCCTATCTAAAATTGCCATCTGCCTACGCACAAGCACCCAGATACCCCTTCTCTGCTGTTGTCTAGAGTATGTACCCTCTTCTAAAATATCATAGGACTTAATAATTGCGTTTATTGCCTTTCCTTCCCCACTAGAACGGAAGCTCCACTAGGGCAGGGATCTTTCCTGTTTTGGTCTCAGATGTAGCCCCAGCACCTGCAGTTGGGCCCGGCACATAGGGTGCTCTAGAAATATTTGCTAATTGGTTGGCTGAGCCTCTCCAGAAACTCCATCTCATTGTGCGACCTTGGGCAACTCTCTTCCCTTCTTAAGGCTTCGATTGCCCTGTCCGTCAGTGATGTGTTAGCTATGAAACTGTCTAAAGTTTGGCCTAGCTCTGAGACACTGGCATTCTAGGAGGACTCTGCAGGGGAAGGACAGCATGTCCCTGTGACTCCATGCTGCCTGGTCCCTCCCAGCCCAGGCTGCTCCACCTCAGGCCCCTACTCCCACCCCGCCCCCATCCCTTTCTGCACGAGGAGACCACATTAAGAGTCATGTACAGTGCCAAGGGCTCATTTAAACCTCTCAAAGTTCCTATCAGGTGGGTCCCCTGATGTTGCTCATTTATAGGAGAGGAAGTTGGTGGTCTGAGAAGTTAAGCAGCTTGACCAAGGAAACAGAATCCAAACTCACGTCTATCTGATGCTCAGAGTTCACGCTCTGAGCCCACAGTTCTCTATCCTGGCTACCCTTCAGAAGCTCTAAAAAATAACAATTTCTGGGCCTCACCACCAGAAAGTTGGGCTTTTCTACATTTTTGTTGCTTGCAGCCTTTCTACAGGAAGGCACACAGCCAGCAGTGAGAGGGACATCAGAGCTCCCCTCCTTTCAATGACCAGCCATGAAAAATCAATGACCATGGAATATGAGCTATAAAAGGGCCAAAGAGAAATGGAGAAAGGAAATATCACCGGGCATGATCTCATAGAGCCAGATCTCAAATATTTCACAGGTGGAATGGTTCAAAGAGATTATGTGACTTGCCCAAAGCACCTAGTAAGGACGGAGCAAAACTGAGATTTGAACTAAGGTTTAACTCAAGTTAAGGAAGTAGGAAAATGGGTGTGTGTGGCAGGTGCGGAGAACAGAGCAATGAGAGCATGGTGCAGGGGATGGGAAAGTGGAGAGATGGAAAATTAATGTGTTCCCCTTTCCAAGTTCATTCACATGTAGTCACATTATATGGGAGACAAAGGGACAGATAGAGACGTGTAGTCAGAGACACACTGATCTCAAATATCTATCTAACCTGGAGAACCTTGGACAAGTTACTTCTTCAGATTTTCAATTTGCTTATCTGGAAAATGGAAAAATAATACCCACCATCTAGGATTCGGGGAAAGGTTTAAAAGAAGACAACAATAAAAAAGGAAACAACCCGCGGTGCCTGGGTTGTTGGTTAAGTGTCCGACTTCAGCTCAGGTCATGATCTCACTTCAGTCCAAGCCCTGTACTGGGCTCTGTGCTGACAGCTCAGAACCTGGAGCCTGCTTCCAATTCTGTGCCTCCCTCTCTCTCTGCCTCTCCCCCGCTCCTGTTCTGTGTGTCTCTGTCTCAAAAATAAATGAACATTTAAATAACTTTTAAAAAAAAAGGAAACACCCTAAATGCCCATCAACTGGTAAATGGATGGACGATGGCCAGCCACACACTGGGATACTGGTCAGCATTAAAAAGGAATAGACTGCCAGCATATCCAACATGAATGGATCTCAAAAACATGCTACGTGAAGAAAGCCAGAGATGAAAGAATACAGTGTGCGATTCCAATTACATAAAAGTCTGGAAAAGACTAAGGTATAGTGACAAAAAGCAGATCTGTGGTTACCGGGGTGCAAGGGAACTTTCTGAATGGATGGAAATGCTCTACACCTTGATTGCGCTGGTGGTTACACAGCTGCATACATTTGTCAGGACTGTACACCTAAAATGAATTTTATTGCATTTATTGATTTAATAAATTAATTTATTTATACATAAACTTTTAAGAAAAAAAAACACACCCCAGCACAGCATTCTGCAAATACCCAGTGGAAAATCCTGTCAACTCCCCATTCCAAGTGAATCTGAAATCCGACCACTTGTCACCACCCCACTGCTACTAGATGGTAGCCTGAGCCACCGTTGTCTCTCACCTGGATTTTCTTTTTTTTTTTTTTTTTAAATATTTTTTATTTATTTCCAGGAGAGAGAGAGACGGCGTGAGCAGGGGAGGGTCAGAGAGAGAGGGAGACACAGACTCTGAAATAGGCTCCAGACTCCGAGCTGGCAGTCAGCACAGAGCCCGACGCGGGGCTCGAACCCACGAACCGCGAGATCATGACCTAAGCGAAAGTCGGACGCTTAACCGACTAAGCTACCCAGGTGCCCCTCTCACCTGGATTTTCATCATAGCTGCCACACCAGCCTCTTCCTGCCCCATGCGCCTCTGTCCATTCCTAACACGCTAATCACAGGGATTCTACCCAAAGGTAATAAAGTCAGAATCATGACACTGCTCTGCCTCTTCTCATTCAGAGGAAAAGCCGAAGTCCTTAGTGACCCATGGACCTGATCTGATCCCATCCCCGTGGCTCCTCTGTCCTCACCTCCCTCCACTCCTCCTTTCCCTCACTCCACTCTAGCCACAGAGTCCTCCTTTCTGTTCCTCCCACACCATGAGCCATGCTCCTGCCCCAGGGCCTTTCTGTTTGCTGCTCCCTCTGCCTGAAACAGTCTTCCTCCAAAAATCTGCACAGCTCACTCCCGGAGGGGTATTTAATGGTTTCTATAAGACCAAGGTGACACAGCTAATAAATATACCAAAATACACATTCATGTCCAGCTGTGCTCCTTACTGTGCTCAGAAGAAAAAAGAAAAACAAACATGTGAAAGGAGAAAGTGAACAAGAACAGGAGCAGAGAAGATGGTAAACTGGGAGAAGGAAGACATCTAATCTCTGGCTTGGACACGTTTGTGAAATTAAATCAGCCAATCTACCTTTAGCTTAAAGTTGGCGTGAGATGGGCTGACATGGTCCCTTTAAGCCCAAGAGAAACTGAGATTGCCACAGGAGAGCGGCCCTTGGCCACCAGCTGGGGAGGAAACGGCCAGGCTATATTAGGAAACTTACAAGCAAGTGGCAAGAGGCACAGACACCCAGGGGAGGCTGGGAGTGACGGGGCCCTGGGAAGGGGGAAAAGCCAAGTGCTGGGGCCATCCCCGGTCTGACTCTCTCTAAGACTGGACAGCTCTCCCTGGAGACAGGAAGAATGCAGCATCTGCATCTGAAGAGAGGGAAAAGGAGGACCCTGCCCACAGCCATCTGGCTAAGATGAGCTGTGCCTCCTGATCACCTTTGGGCTGGCGTTCTCACTTGGCCTTGTAGACCCTGCAGGGCTTCCCATTGCCCTCAGGGTAAGGGGCAAGAGTCTCAGCCTCTGACCCTCTCTCCTGACTCATCTTGAACAACGCTCCAGTCACATTTTCCTTTCCACCTCAGGACCTTTGCACATACCCCCCCGCCCGCCCCCACACACACACTGCCTTTTCTCAGCATGCTCTTCTCTCTCTTCCTCTGGCCAACTTCTTTTGATATTTCAAGCTTTGGCTTAAATATGACTTCATCCAGGAGGATTTCTTGAACCCTGCTCCCTGAGTACTGCCATATGATGTCATGTCTCCCTGTTCTTGGCACTTTTCCCAACTGCAGCTAAATAACTATTAAGATCATTTGTTCACCATAAGCCTTTCCCACTGGACTTTGGTTTCCAAGAGGGAGGGAGCCATATCCAGCTTATTTCTGCTATGATCCCAGCATCTAGCACAGTTCCCAGGCCCAAGGAAGCCCACAGTAAACGTCTGATGAATCTGTATCTTCTCTTCCATTGTTCCAGGGGCAGGAACCACATTTTCTTTTTTGCTTCATGACTCAGCACGTAGTAAGTACTCAATAGTGACTGGCTATTGTGTTCAGGTCTATATTTAGCAGCCCAAAACCCTGGGAATTATTGGGGTATATGTAAAAGGCAAGTAAATACAGTTCTGTCCCTCATACCAGGCTCCTAAAGTTAATAAAACTTTATCATACCGAATATCATCTGCTTCCTGCAGTTGCCCTTCTGGTTTAGCACTGAATAAGCTGGGTTTTAACCTTGACTCTGACACCAAATAGTTCTAAAACATGTGCAAACTATCTAAGCCTGCTGAACCTCAGCTTGTCCTTCTTAAAATGGAGATAATGGTACTTACTTCAGATCTTGTTCATTCACTTATTTGAATTTAACGAGTATTTGCTGTGGACCCTGAATTCTTGGTGTTAGATACTGGGATACTGGTGTTAGATACTGATAGATAGACATGATCTCTGCCCTCAAGGGGCTTAGAGTCAAGTGCCAAGGGTAGACCAGATTTAAGCAACTATCACAGAAATAAATGCTACCCGTGGTGCAGAGTGATGACGGCCCAGACTTTAGGTGGTGGGGGAGGATTGGCTGACCAAGGATTAAGTGAACCATATGTGAGGCAGCTAGCACACAGTAAGTGCTCAATAAAGGCTAGCTTTGGCAGGCGAGAATCTTTGCTCTGAAAAGCTGGCCCAGAAAGGATTAACTGGAGAGTTGAAAAGGAGCCGGGGAGGACAGGAAGAACTCGGAGAGAATGAGCCCAGCTCTGATTTTCCGCCTACGTCTGCTTGCTAGTAAGAAAGCAGTCTTAAGCTCTGGAATGCCCAGGCTTGGAGGCTTTGGCCACATCTCTGACCCAGGAGGCCTTAAAGCTTCTGTCCTTGGGAGGAAAAAAATGGGGGGGGGGGGTCTCTTCATCAGTGAGACCTGCCTCCACACCCTCTAGACACACATGACACAGTGGTTTCTGGAAGCCACATCTACAGCACAAGATCCATGCTTTGGGGCAGAGATTATGACTTCACTGACATGGACACTGTTGTTTAAAGCACCTCTGATGGCTCTACTATGCAACTTGAGTAAGAGCTGTAAAACTCTACATTGACCTCTCGTTAACCAATACACTCCGTTCCTTCTGTCAAACCTGTGACCTGCTGTCCCTGGCCAATCCCGGTGGTTACCCAAGAGCAGATTTCTCCTTTGTGAATGGAACCTCATTCTGTTTAAGGGCCTAGACTTCTTTCCTGAGCCTCAGAGAAAGGTTCCCTATGGAGGGGTCAATCCAGATTGCTCTCAGCCAGACTTCATGTCTACTTACCAATGATTAGATTCTATATGAGCATTTGATGAAATCCAGCATTGAGGAGGGAAAGTTGGCTGGGGGCAGGGAGGCAGGGAAGAGTTTCTAGCTCTTATTAGGAGAAACATGCAGGCATATACTCTTCTGCTGCATGTGGAGGTGACCCCTGCAGCAGTGGCAGGCAACTTGGTACCACACAGGTAGCTACTGAGACTACAGCTGACCATGTGTGGATGGCAGAGCAAAACACGACAGAACCCCGGGTCCTTGTTGACATTATTGAGTCTCCAAGTTAGCCAATCCTGAGACTCTCTTACCTCTGGATTCTTCTTTATGTGAGATCGTAAATATTCTTATTGTTTACGTCTGTGCTGTCCAGCATGGCAGCCAGTGGACACAGGTGGTTATTGAGCGCCAGGTTGCAAAGAATTAGCACAAAAACTGTAAAATATCTCACTAATAATTATATATCGATTACATGTAGAGATGATAATATTTGGGGTAATGGGTCAAATAAAATACACATTTTTTAAGTAGGCTCCACATTCAACATGGAGCTCAACGTAGGGCTCAAATTCAGACCCTGAAATCGAGAACCGAGCTGAGATCAAGAGTCCGACGCTTAATCGACTGAGCCACCCAGGTGCCCCTAAATTAAATGTATTATTGATATTAATTTCACCTTTTTAAATGTGACTACTAGAAAATTTTAAATTGCATTTCCAGCCCACGTTGTATTTCTATAGAAAGTGCTTTATTTAATTCACTTGGAGTTAGGGTTTTCTGTTTCCCACAGACAAAAAATGTATCCCAACAGGTGTAGGTGTCATCATTGTGATTTTATAGTTAGAACAATTGAAACTAAGAATTCAAATGACCTGCTCAAAATCACACAAATACAGCAACTGTTGGTGGTCACAGCCAAGTGTCCTGACCAGTGCTTTCTCCTCTACACCTCTAGGAATCTGAGAACACCTCTTACAAGCTAAAGATTTGAAATCTTTCATCCAGACCTCAGCTCTGAAGGAAGCTGACCATTTCAGAAACCCAAGGGAAGTCTAGGAAATCCAGAACCCACTTTGACACAGAGAAGAGACACATGGCCCAGACCAGGGATTCTGCCTCCAAATACAGAATGGACACTGAGGACACCACCCCCTCTGGCCAGTGACACCTGCCTATTTCCAGGAAACTGTCTGAGGTCTGAACACCAGTGTCCCTGGAGTACTGAGAACAGAGAGGGAGGCAAAGGATCAAGACTAACTCCTTCCCAGTGGTCCCTGCTACCTATGGAAGTTCTGACCTGACAGTCCAGTCAGTGTCTTCATGACCTGGTCCCAATTCACCCTCCCAAGTTTGTCTTCCCAAATACACCAAAAAGCCCAGCTTCAAAATCACCTCCTCCAGGAAACCTTCCCGGGCTATCTTCTTTCCCCCATACTCTCATTGAGACATTAGTCACCTCTTACCTCTTATGACATCTATCTTGTCTATGTCTTGTCTATTTGGTCTAATGGTCATCCTTGGTCCTTCTTCAAACCCCCTCAGAGTGTCAGGTGTCAGCACAGGATCTTTAGACAGGATTATGGAAGTGTCATCAGCAGATCTCAGACCGTGTTTAAGATGGAGAATGGCAGTGTGTAGCAACATGGATGGACCTTGAGGGTGTTATGCTGAGCGAAATAAGTCAGGCAGAGAAGGACAAATATATGTTTGCACATATAGGAGGATTAGGAGGAACTTAACTGAGGAACAAGGGGGAGAAGGAGGGGGCAAATGGTGGGGGAAAGGAAGAGAGGCAAACCATGAGAGACTCTTGAATGCTGGCAAAAACTGAGGACTGATGGATGTGGGGGGAGGGAGGGATGGGCATGGAGGAGGACACTTGTCGGGATGAGCACTGGGTGTTATGTGGAAACTAATTTGACAATAAACTATTTGTAATAAAAAAAAACTAAAAAAAAAAAAAACAAACAAACCACACTTAGATACCACCTCAGGCTGGTGAGAGTGGCTAAAAAGAGCAAATCATAAGACTGTAGATGCTAGCGAGGATGTGGAGAAACGAGCACCCTCCTACACTCTTGGTAGGAATGTAAACTGGCTCAGCCCCTCTGGAAAACAGTGTGGAGTTTCCTCAAAAAATTAACAATAGAACTCCCCTATGACCCAGCAATAGCACTGCTAGGAATTTACCCAAGAGATATAAAAGTGCTGATGCATAAGAGCACGTGTACCCCGGTGTTCATAGCAGCACTCTCAACAATAGCCAAAACATGGAAAGGGCCTAAGGGTCCAACAACTGACAAAATGATCAAGAAGATGTCTTTTATCTATACAATGGAATACTATATGGCAATGAGAGAGAATGAAATCTGGCCATGCGTAGCAACATGGGTGTTATGCTGAGCGATATAAGTCAGGCAGAGGACAGATACCATATGTTTGCACATATAGGAGGGTTAGGAGGAACTTAATGGAGGACCATGGGGAGAAGAAGCAGAAAAATAGTTGGAGGGAGGGAGGCAAACCATTATGAGAGACTCTGAGAACAAACTGAGGGCTGATGGGGGTTGGGGAAGGGAGTAATGGGCATGGAGAAGGGCAGTTGTGGGGATGAGCACTGGGTGTTATATGGAAACCAACTTGACAATAAACTATTAGAAAAAAAAAAAGATGGAGAATGGCAGGCAGGGGACTGAGCAACCGAGAGTCCAGAGGTAAGTGACTCTTGTCCAGATGCACCAAAATCAGGCCAGGTAAACCAGGACTGCACACGGCAATGATCACCCAGGCCCACATGCCACAGATATCTATATAGATACCTCTAAGTGAAAGGGACCCATCCCAGCTTGACCCTAACCCACCTTGATAAACACCATGGACCCCGTGTCCCTGAGAAGCCAAGTCAGGCCTGAGACATCTTTGGGGACAGCAGAATAATGGAAATTGTTTAGGTTTTGGAAAAGACAGACCTGACTCTGAATATTGCGTTAATCTTCCCCACGTCTCTTTATTTCCACCCCGCCCACCTAGTCCAGGCTGTACCCATTCCTCCTAGTTTACTGCAACAGCATCTTCCCTGGTCTCTCGCCTCTCCTGATGCTGCCGTCCACCCTTTGCTGCTGCCAGAGTCACCTACTTAATAAGATGTGGATCTGATCAGGTGACCCCACCTAAAACCCTGCCATGGTTTCTGAGTACCTTGAGGATAGTCTTGGGTCCCTAGGAAGCTAAGATTGCATGTGAGTGATTTGGGGGGACTGCTCTCAGGATGAACATCTGCAAGGAAGGAAGCAGGATTCAACAGTAGAAGAAGGTGAACTTCTTCAAGTTGAACAAGCCAAGGCTTATGGTGATCCCAGGGGGATCTCTGGAGCTGTATAGCCCTTCAGAGTTGTCCAAGGAGTCCGGGTCTTTGGACGCCTGTATCAAGCAATCATTAGCTCTGGGTTGCCCACAGAGCTGGGCAACTCCTTTTGACAGATGACAGTGCCTGGCTATGAGCCATCAGCGACCAGTGCTTGTGGCAGCAGGGAGAAGGAGGCGCTGCCCCCGAAGGGTATCTGAGGGTGTTCTGCAGCAGCTACTGCTGGAGGATTTACATGGATTCCCTAGCAGAGATCTGATTCTCAATAAACGTTGGCGCCCTTCACTTCCTGGGAAAGGATAGCAAGGTGACCAGTCATCCCAGTCTGCCTGAGACTGAGGGATTTCCCAAGATTAGGACCTTCAGTACTAAAACCAGGACAGTTCCCAGGCAAAGCAGGCAGCTTGGTTACCCTTCATCTGGGTGGGAAGGAAAAAAGGGCATATCTATATTAGCACAATGTTCAGTGGTGTCCTGGTAGAATAGCTCTTTGGAAAAATAACCCTGATTTTGTAGTGCTAGCCAATTTCCTTCCTGTGAGTATACCCACAGTGGCCAGACAGACTACCAACAGTTGAACAGCCGGCTTGCAAAACTCCTGAAAATTTAGTAACAGGCTCTCATGAGATGGTACCGCACGTGTAATACAGATTGGCATGTTGCTGATTCCTGCAAATGGGCAGCATGCTCATAGACAACCTGAACTCGGGGGTGAGACTGTCTCAATCCTGAGAAGATCACAGGTGGAGCGGCCCTCTAAGACCGTCTAGTTCAAGGCAACAAGTCATCTGTCATATGGGCCATCTCTTACCTACACTGTGTCCACAACAGACATTGCTAACCAATCATGATCCTGCTATGGCTGAGCATATGACCCCTTATCACGTCTGCAGGCAGCTATAGTCAATTAGCTGGTGGTGTTGCATATAAGAAAAAAGTGACTTACCCTAGGGAGTAAGTGTGGTTCAGCCCCCTCATTTTACAGAAGGGGAAGCTTTCACACAGAGAGGTAGAGGAACCTGTCCAAGGCCACACAGCCTGGCCATAGCTCAGCTGGGACTCAAAAACAGATCTACTCTCTTGCCTGCTCACCTCCAAACCTTTTTTGTACCCTAAAGGTTTCCTTCCTTCCTTCCTTCCTTCCTTCCTTCCTTCCTTCCTTCCTTCCTTCCTTCCTTCCTTCCTCCCTCCCTCCCTCCCTCCCTCCCTCCCTCCTCCCTCCTTTCTTTCTTTCTTTCTTTCTTTCTTTCTTTCTTTCTTTCTTTCTTTCTTTCTTTCTTTCTTTCTCTTTCTTTCTTTTGAGAGAGGCAGAACGAGAGGGAGAGAGAGAATCCCAAGCAGACTCTGCACCACCAGCGCAAAGCCCAGTGTAGGACTCACGCCCACGAACTGTGAGATCATGCCCTGAGCTGAAACCAAGAGTCTGACGCTCAACTAAGTGAGCCATCCAGGAACCTCACCCTGAAGGCTTCTTATATGTGTATATAAATGTTGTATATGTGTTGGTGGGCAGGGCACTTTTTAAAAAATTATAAAAGTTGGGGTGCCTGAGTGGCTCAGTTGGTTAAGCGTCCAACTTCGGCTTAAGTCATGATCTCACAGTTGGTGAGTTCAAGCCCCACACTGAGCTCTACGCTGTCAGCTTGGGATACTCTCTCTCTCTCTCTCTGCCCCTCCCCCAGTCTCTCTCTCTCTCTCTCTCAAAATAAATAAATAAACTTCTAAAAAAATTATAAAAGTCATATATGCTCACTAGACAAAATTCAAACAATACAGGAGTATTTAAAATTTAAAAAAAAAACGAAAAAACAAAACTTGTGTAGTATTTCCCCGGGGGGAGGGGGGAGGAGGGGCAGGGGTGGGTAATCACTGTTAACAATCAAGGTTCCGATAGGCCCTTTCTGCACATTTACAAGGATATACATATAACAAATAGACTAAAAGTTTAGCTGTTCCACTCTACCATTAGTCCCATCACTGAAGACACTGCCTAGCACATAGTAAGCACTCAATAAATATTAGTCAAAAGGTTCTTGTTCCCCTAAAATGTCTTAGTATGGGTCTACCCTTAGTAGTGGGTCTACCCTTGTCTTTTAAACGGTTTTAGGACTTCATGGCTTGGTTCTCTTGAGTTAGTCTAGCAGTCCCTTTGCGTGAGCATTTAGACTGCATTTCTTTTTTCCCATAACACCCCCAACAGAACCCTGTTGCCTGGCTTGCCTGCAAGGTGGCACCCAAGTCCCTTCCCACGGCTCCCAAATGCTGCCACCCATCAGAGCACCACCATCCCTGGTTTCCCAGGATCCCCGTTAGGCAGCCCAAAGCGGAGAAGCTGGCAGCATTTGTGACCAGCTCCTGGGAGCAGGGTCAGGTTGCAGTCGGTGTAGGACAAGTCCTCGTGGCCTGCAGGGCTCCTCCACCCCCACATTCAGAGGCTGCTACCCCAGATGACACCCCACAGCTCACACAAGAAACAGGGGATTAACCAGGCGACATCACGTGGGTGCTGCCAGCCCTGGGCACCGGTCGCCTGGGTGGAAGTGCCTTTGCCAGGCTCTAAGTCAGCTCTGTAACCCTGAGGGCCTGGGAAACCAGAAATAACTGGGTGTAAGGAGGCAAAAGATATCAAGGGGAGAGAGTCTGGGTTCAAAGGAGGCCCACCGTGGTCATTCAGTCCCCTTTCTTTTTTAAAAAAATATTTTTAAATGTTTGTTTATTTTTGAGAGAAAAAGAGAGACAGAGTATGAGTAGGGAAGGGGCAGAGAGAAGGAGACAGAATCCGAAGCAGGCTCCAGGGTCTGAGCTGTCAGCATAGAGCCCGACGCAGGACCTAAACTCACAACTGTGAGATCATGACCTGAACCGAAGTCAGAGGCTTAACTGACTGAGCCACCCAGGCACCCCATTTCAGGGCCCCTTTCTATGCTCAGGCCTGCCCACAACCCCCATGCTGAGATGGCATGTGCAATGGGCATCCCTCACCCATGATGTCCAACACCGAGCTCCTGACCTTCACTCTTTGAACTCTTGCTTCATCTCAGGTCAGAGCAATGCCATCCTTCTGTGGTTTAGGCCAAAGCCTTAGAGCCATCCTTGACTCCTCTTTCTCTCTCTCCCCCTGTCCAGGCTATCCGCAGAATCTATTGATTCTACCTTCAAAATAGATCCGGAATTCAACCACTTCTCTCCACCTCTGCTGCCATCAGACGGTGGCCCAAGCCTGTATTCTCACCTGTCAGTAGCTCACTAATTGGTTTCCCTGCTTCTACCCTTTCTGCATGACCTCCTCTCCCCAGCCTCTCAACACAGTAGCCAAAGGAATCCTTTTAAGCAAGATCTGACCATATCATTCTTATAGGCCTCATTTTTCTCAGAGTAAAAAGCCAAATTCTTAGATGGCCTACAAAGCCCTGCATAAACTGCCCCTTCACCACACCTTGCTGGCAGGAATAGTGTATACACAGGTGATGTGGTGCCTTTCTCTGTATGTCCCATCAAGGGTCTATATTGTAAGGTTGTCCTGTCGGCAATGATGTGACATTTGATCACACTTTGCTAAAGATGGTACCCATACAGGATTCAAATTTAATTAAAAATAAAAGTCTCAAAAATGTGCATGCAGGGGCGCCTGGGTGGCTTAATCAGTTGAGCGTCTAACTTCGGCTCAGGTCATGATCTCACAGTCGTGCATTCAAGCCCCACATTGGGCTCTGTGCTGACAGCTCAGAGCCTGGAGCCTGCTTCAGATTCTTTGTCTCCTTCTCTCTGCCCCTCATCTACTCGTGCTCACTCTCTCTCTTGCTCTCTCTCAAAAAATAAACATTAAATTTTTTTAAAAAAAACACCATGCATGCCAAATGGAGCATTTCCTGCAGGCTGTGTGCAGCCCTCAGGTCTCAGTGTGTGGTCCTAGCTCTACACTAGCTCTACTATGAAGGTCAACAACATATGCTTAAATACTTCCAGGCCCAAGGTGCTCACTGCTTGCCTGGGGAGAAGAGGGTTCTGGAGTTCCCATAACCCCTGGATCACTCTATGGATTTTTCCAGATGGGTCTGGGCCAGTCAGCTCTCAATTATAAAGGAAGGAGTAGGGATCCTGGATGCTTCACTCGTGACCAGACCTAACTGTCCACCTACTCTGTGGCTCTGGCTTCAGAAGGGTTAGGAGAGAACAAGGATAGCCCTCTGGTCTATGGCAGGAAGCAGCACCACCCCCAGCTCAGCCTGCACCCCAGCCTCACCCAGGGCCCTCAGAAAATGAGGTTCAACATTCCTCACAAGGCTGTGGTTGCAAGGGCTGGTCCAGGGAACAGCTGCTGGGGACACGGAATTAGCAGCTTCTGGAAACAAGCAAGCCCTATGAATCCCAAGGGCCTGGCCTTGGACAGGAGTATGTGTGCAGAGATGTGGCCAGTTGGATACACACATCACAGAAAGCAAGGCTGCAGAGAAGAAAGATTAATTGTGTCCACTTCCCTGTCTCATTAAGGGTCCACTCTGCTCTCTTGGGGTCCCAGAAAAAGCCAAGAAGCTGCCAAGACAGCAGCTCAGCCGGCTGCCACGCTGGCCCCTTGGCTGTGAACTGGGACATGAGATTTTCAAGATGAGGTTAAATTATGCTGATTCTACATTCGAAATGGAATCGTGCCTGGCATGAGTTCCATCAACACTGGCAGGACTCAAGGCAGAACTAATCAAATCAAAGTCTTAGCTTATTAACTGCTCCCAAGTCAAAAGCTAGTTTCTGCGCTGAAACGGTCTCTCCAAAACACCTGTGGTTCAGGCCACCCTGAATTAGTTCATCCTCTAGACTGAGAAGGAAATGCAAAACAGGAGAATAGTTTCAGCACTTTCTGTGTGCCAGGCATTATGCTAAGTGGTTTTTATGTATTATCTCATTTCATTGTTTCAATCATATTTTGAAGGAGATTTTTATATCCCTGATGGAAAAAAAGAAATGGAAGCTCAGAAAGGTTGCATGGTGTGCCCACGTTCATAGATTTAAGAAGTGGCACAGCGGGGATTTGAACCTGGATCTGGCTACTGTAAGCCCCACGTGCTAAGTATCACGTGCCCCTCTTAGGACTAACACACTTGATTTTTAATAGCAATCAAGAAATTTTAAACTAAAAGATGTTCCTTTTAAATCTGAAAAAGAACAGGAAAAATCCCACTAGAACTAAGAAGTTAATTTAGCAGGGTTAAAGGATTCAAAGTCAATGACAAAAATATTTGCATTTCTATAACCTAGCAATGAACAATTGGAAAAATGAAATTTAAAGTTCCATTTACAATATCATTTTAAAAACTAGTTAATTTTATTCAATGAAAAAAAAATGTGCAAAACGCTAAAAACTCCAAAACATTGCTAAGTGAAATTAAAGACTTAAATAAATAGGGACTTAAACCACGTCCATGATTGGAAGTCTAACTGCTGTTAAATTATCCACTCTTTATAAATTGATGTATAGGTCTAAGGCATTTCTTTTAAATTTTTTGTTTTGTTTTGTTTTGTTTTTGAGAGAGAGCAAGCAGGGAAGAGGCAGAGAAAGGGAGAGGGAGAGAGAATACCAAGCAGGCCCTGCACCGCCAGCACACAGAGCCTGATGCAGGGTTCAGACTCATGAACTGCAAGATCATGACATGAGCTGAAATCAAGAGTCAGACACTTAACCTACTGAGCCACCCAGGTGCCCCTAGGTCTAAGGCATTTTTAATCAGGCTTTTTACTAGAAATGAACAAGCTGATTTTATAATGTACCTGTAGAACCAGAAATGACCTAGAAGAACCCAGCCTTAAACAAAAAGAGCAAAGTTGGAGGATTTACTCTGATTTTAAAATTTACTGTAAAATTGACTATAGGGGCACCTGCATGGCTCAGTTGGTTAGGTGTCCCTCCAACTCTTGAATTCGGCTCACGTCATGATCTCATGGTTCATGAGTTTGAGCTCCTCATCAGAATCTGAGCTGACAGTGCAGAGCCTACTTGGCATTTTCTCTCTCCCCCTCTCTCTCTGCCCCTCCCCTACTTGTGCTCTCCTCTTTCTCTCTCAAAATAAACATAAAAAAATAAAATGTACTATAAGAAGATAAAATAAAGTAAAATTTACTATAAATCTCCAGTAACAAAGGCAACATGATATTGGCATAAAGGTAGACAAACAGATCAATTGAAAAGATATTCCTGGGGAGAATGAATGAATGAATGAATGAATGAATGAATGAATGAATAAATAAATAAATAAATAAAGTTGCTTCAAAGAACACATATCCCAGGCCCAGATAATGGGATACTCGGTATTGCTCAGACCCAGAACCTGGCAAATTTATTTTGCTCCCATGTTTAGAGTCAATTGGGCTTAAATGAGCTTAAGACATCGGCTTTAGGCAAGAGAGATAAAATTGGATCCAGAGAGCAGATGCTTGGGTCTTTTACCCAGTTGTCATATTAAAACATGTAATAATGATAATAATAGCACTAACCCATATGTTAAACTCTGTTCTAAGTGCTTTATTCTATCAGGGCAGAGTTTAATTCTCTCAACAAGATGAAATAAAAGAGAAAATAGCAAGTACTGCATATAGAAAGGGGAATATTATTTTGCAACGATATATTTCAGTTTTACATTTGTGTGTGTATGTCTAGAATTACAATGTGAAATAGCGGGGCACCTGGGTGGCTCGGTTGGTTAAGCCTCCAACTTCAGCTCAGGTCATGATCTTGCAATTTGTGAGTTCAAGCCCCACATGAGGCTCTGCACAGAGCCTGGAGCCTGTTTTGGATTCTGTGTTTCCCTCTCTCTCTGCCTTCCCTCCCTCTCTCTCTCTCTCAAAAATAAATGAACATTAAAACTTTTTTTAATAAAAAAAAAAAACAATGTGAAATACCTAACATAGCAGTTTGTAGTCATAAAGATATAAACACCGCTAGGGTAGTCAATGAGAGTATTAAGAAGCCTGAATAATATAATGTTTGTAAGATCCTTAGCACAGAGCCTGGCACAGACTAAAGACACAGTAAGTGGTTCATGCAGGTATGGCCATTCTCAAGGTCTGCTTCATAAGCATTCAACCTGGGTCATAGCTCCAGGCTCTGCGCTTAGAAGGCCTGAACTTAGTTTTAATGCTACTGCTGTGTTGAAATTCTTAATGGTTTTGAAGAAGGGGTCTTGGGTTTTCATTTTGCACTGGGTCTCACAAATTATGTAGCCAGTCTTATTTTGTATAGTTGTTTACTGTTTATTAAAAATAGTTACACTGTGAAATATTTAATTATTGCTTACTATCATCTGATTCTGTCTGCCCCTTACTAGCTAGAGGACCATGAGTAAGAAGACAGTGCTTCAATCCTCTGTCTCCATTTCCTCGTCTGTAAAATCGGGGTGATAACAGTACTTCCCCATGAGGTTGTTGTGAAGGTTTAAATAACACTGCATGTCCCATGCCAAGCCCAGCACCTGGTACATACATAGTAAGCCCACCAAACATGTTAACTATTATTATTACTTTTGGTTTCATGAACAAAGTCAACCTTGGTCCTGATTTTTCCACTGCACATTTGGGAGTGGGGATTACTGACTAGATGAGTAAGTAGTTCTAGAACTTATTTGAGTGCCAGATCACTTTGAGAATCTTGTGGCTCTCTGAGGACAAACACAGATAGTCCACGCTCATATGCACACATATTGCCTGCACCCTGGTGGGCCTCTGAGGCCAAGGCACGGGCCCCAGAACCTCGGAAAGCAAAGATCCCCAATGGCCCCTCCAGTCCTGGAGTCTGTGGGTCTCTGGGGTGGAGACAACCAGGCCGTCAAAAGGAGCATTACTACTTAAGGCCCTGGTGTATGCTTGCTTTGGAGCTTTAAATCAGCAGCTATTTTTAGTTTTGCTATATATGGCCAGGGCAGGAAGAGGGCTGTAGGTGGGGCAGGGGTGCCAGGAAGTTTACAGCAAGACTCAGGACCCTGGAGCACCTTGCCTTCTCCATCTTCCCCTTCCCGGGGGAATTACCCTGGGAATAACCCCCAGCTGAAATGACAGGCATGGAGGAGAGAGAGAGTCTGTGGACGTGGGAATGGCAGCGGCTTGGATGAAGGTTCCATGTCAACAAGTCACTTTAGAATAGTGATTTTCCAATGTTTTTGACCATGACCTGCAGTAGGAAATGCATTTTTACCCACATCGTGTAAGAAATACATGATGCATGTAAAGATAGTTTTATACACACACACACACACACGTTATATATGTATATGTATCTTCAGCTGAACAAACATTTCAGGAAACAATGCTTTCTTATCCTCTGTGAGACACTCTGATTTTCTGTTCTGTTCTTTCGTTTTTATTTTTTTTAAACATTTATTCATTTTTGAGAGAGAGAGAGCGAGCAGGAGAGGGGCAGAGAGAGAGGGAGACAGAATCCGAAGCAGGCTACAGACTCTTAGCTGTTAGCACAGAGCCTGACGCAAGTCTTGAACCCACGAACCATGAGATCATGACCTGAGCCGAAGTTGGACACCTAATTGACTGAGCCACTCAGGCACCCCTGTTCTTTCATTTTTAGAAATGCAGGTCATGACCCACTGAATTGATTTTACCACTTAGTAATGGGTCAGTATATCCAGTTTGGAAAACTGTTGTTTCCTTTGGTTTATTTATTTATTTATTTTTATAAATTTTTTGACCGTTTACTTATTTATTTTGAGAGAGGGAGCAAGTGAGCAGAGGAGAGGCAGAAAGAGAGGGAGAGAGAGAATCCCAAGCAGGCTCCATGCTCAGCCTCAGAGCCTCAGAGCAGGGCTCAAACTCATGAACCGTGAGATCATGACCTGAGCTGAAATCAAGAGTTGGACACTTAACCGACTGACCACCCAGGTGCCCCTCCTTTGGTTTAGAAGAGACAGTCACCTGCAACATTTGATGGCAAGACAAGGTGGAGACTGGAAGAAATGGAACATATTGTCCCTTTGATCAGTATTTCCTAAAACTGGGGAAGAGATGCAACTTTCAGATTTATCTCCTGGGTGGCAGTCAGTTCTGGACCTCCTGACGTGCGTGCACCGTTCCCTCCACCTGGGCACTCATCTCCCACCCCTGTCACCTGACTCACTCCATACTTCAGAGCCCAGCTTGCCACTTCCTCCAGGAAGCCCTCCTGAATGCCTCAGTCTGATTAGTTACCTGCCTCTTCCTCCCTTAGTTCCCAGCACTTTCCTGCCTAGCACCCAACGCACTATAGTATGATTTCTTGTTAGATTCTCTGGAAGATAAGGACCTTCTCCATTCTGTTCATTTCTATACTCCTCCCTCCCACCACCAGTGTAGTATAGTGCTGGCTTCATAATAATCACTGAATACATATTTGTTGAATGAATTCATGAAAGTGAATAATAATTACAACAATTACCATTAATTGAGTACCTGTTTATCCCATGAGAAATCTTACGAGAGATTAGCATAAGTCCATTTTATTGGTGAGGAAACTAAGGCTCCAAGAGATTAAATAATAGGATAGAGCCAAGGTAATAACCCAGGGCTGCCTGACTCCTAGCCGTCTCTAATCGCAGGATCTTACTTGTCCACATTCTCTTCAGCACTACCCAGGATGGGGCAAAGGGCAGGTCCTTAACAAACCCTCGGGGAACTGATGACAGGTTGATTAAGGAGATTTTCCGAAGCAGCAGCCACATCTAATTTTGGAGAGTTGCACCTCGTGTGTGGCTTGGGAGAGACCTATGAGGTTTCCAGGGCCCCTGGTTGTGGGACTGTCTCGTTCGGAAGAGTCTGGGCCTCTGACAAGCCAGAGGAACAGGTCTCCCAGTTACCCAGCCTGAAGAGCTCCCGCAACACCCAGAATCAAGCCCAGGGCCCTGCGATGCCTACGTGACCTGGCTCACACCGACAGCTCCAGCGTCAGCCCCTGCCTGTTCCCCTCCACGCTATTCCTGCCACCCTGGCGTTCTTGCTGCTCCTCAGACATGCCAAGTCCTGTCTTCCTCAGGGCCTTTGTGACTATCATTCCTTCTGCCCGGAAGCCGTTACTCTCTCCCTAGGCTTCCCATCCTGCTTCCCAGACCACACTATCCAAAAAGTCACCCTCTTCCTTCTCTGCTATTCTTTTGTTCATAACTTTGCTTGCCCGCTGCCCCGGCTCCTGGAACTTGCTGTAGGATGGTGCTGGACCCACGACCGGTGCCCCATAGTATTGGCTGCATGGATGAATGAATGCGTGAATGAAGAGGTTTCCCCCTTTAAGACGTTTTAGGGAAGGAACATTTGGCACACCGTGCACTGCTCTGCTGCTTGCCCTGACGCCCAGCAAGCACTCAAGGGTCATCTCCCTCTTGTAGCCAGAGAAGCTGGGGCCAGCTCTCTACTTGTCCCTGGTGCTCAGCGCAGCATCCAGCATAAACATCCAGTGAATTGAACTGCACCGAATTGCAGAGATTCAGCAAACGGCTGAAGGTCACCAAATTAGGAAGTGTTGAGCCAGAATTTGTCCTCAGCGCTGTCCAATTCCATCCGGTGCTGTGTAGCCACCACTGCACCCGCGGAAACTCCAGGGACACAACCTCATTAACATACAGACGCCTTGGAGGGCGGGTGCTCGCCAGATACTCACCAATGGGCAGGCCAGTCGGGAGCCTGTCCTGTACGTGAGGCCCCTCTATGTATGCCCACCAGCCTCAGCTTGAGCACAACTTCTGCCCTGGGCTGGCTCACGCCCCTTCCTGCCCCCTCTCCAAACCCACTCTGGGACTGTCCACTGCCCACCCTCTGTCACAGTGATATAATATACTGCAAATGCGCCTAACAGATGATATATAGTTCTGAGTTATCTGAGTTATCTGTGTCAGCTCCTCTTCCCAATGGGGCATGTTACGGAGACTTCATAGAATTATCCTGAGCTGGAAGGAAACTAAAGGGCCATTTAAAGCAGGAGCCAGTCTATTCTCCTGTAAATAGTTGAATAGTAAATAGTATAGGCTTTGTAGGCCAAAAGGATATTATGTGGGGACTTTCATACAATTTTCACATGTCACCAAGTAGTGTTCTTCTTTAGATTTTTTTCTGAATATTTGAAAATGTAAAACCACGCTTAGCTCACAAGCTGTGCAAACACAGGCAGCTTGGCTGGCTTGGCCCGCTATCTATCGTTTGCAAGCACCTGAGCTAAAGCATTACTTCTTAAATTTTAATGTATGTGAAAATTTCCAGGTGGGCTTTTTAACCAAATGCCCGCGTCCACCCTCAAGATTCAGATTCAGTTCAGAAGGTCTAGCTGCGGCCCCTCATTTTGAATTCTGAATTGGTGGAGAGATGATGCTGATACTGCCTGTCTACTGACCACATTTTGAGCAGCACTGACATTCTAAAACGCATTTTGTGGATGAGGAAACTGAGGCTCAACTAAGTGATACGTGTAGTCATACCCTGTGGATGATGTGATGATATCTTCTCTGCCACTCCCCACTGCTGTTTTCCACAGAAAATTCCTCTCCATCTCCTTTAACCCACCGGGCACGCTCATGCTTTTGAGCTTCTTACTCATTCCTCTCCCCCACTTACACCCTCTCTAAAGCAGTTTTCCCAACAAGATCCAGCTCAGATGTCACCTCTTCTAAAGCAGTCCCTGACCTCCTCAAATCTAACTTCTCTGACCCAGCACTCTGTACCTACTCCTGTATAATGGCTTGTCTAAAGCCCATCCTTGAAGCCTTGGGCTGTATCTTATTCCTCTTTTTATCTAACTCTTTTTATAATACCCGGCAAATAGGAGGTACCACAGAAATATGCACTAAACGAATGGATGGATGGATGGATGGATGATTGGTGGATGATTTGATAGGTGCATGGATAGATGGATGGATGGATGGGTGATTGGATGGGTGGGTGAATGGATGAATGGGTGGATGGTCTGATATGTGGGTGGGTGGATGGATGGATGGGTGGCTGGCTGGCTGGCTGGATGAATGGGCAGATGGATGGGTGAATGAATGAACACTTAATGATCTATTGCTTGAAAATAATTTTCATGGCAAAGTTGAGCACAAGCCGAAGTATGTTCCCTGGTTGGTTGTAATCCTAGCACGCAAACAGTAGTAGTTAGGTTTTACTGGATGCATGTGGAGTGTGTATTTATACATCAGGTCTTGTCCTAAACACTGCTGCCAGTCTTCTCAATGGCCCTGTTATTGGCCCCACCTTTACTAAGAAGGAAATTGATTCTGAGAGAGGTAGGGCAACTTGCCCAGCGCCACACAGCAAATAGTGTCCTGGCTCCTCTGATTCTGCGTCATATTGCCCCTCCCTCTTCTCAATCTCCACCAGTCTCCCTCACTCATCCGCCCCTACGAGCTCCGCAGGCCCCAGATCGGGCTCACCTCCGTCTGCATAGGTCTCCGTGCCATAGCCATCCTGCAGCCCGTTGTTCCAGGTGCCCTCATACTTGGCACCGCTGCTGCTGCTCTGCCGGGTTCCGTAGCGGCCCTTGAAGCCGTGCGTCCACTCACCCTTGTAGAGCCAGCGTCCCTTGGTCTCTATGCCCAGCCCATGCCGTTTGCCCTGGCTCCAGTATCCCTCGAAGGTGTTCCCGCTGGGCCAGGTGTAGACGCCTGCCACTTCGAAGCCAAAGTTCCAGGAGCCTGAGTATTCTCCCTGGCCCTTGGGGCCCGTGCACAGTCCATGTCCGTGGGCCTTCCCCCCCTCCCAGCCCCCGCAGTACGCCCCGCCATCATCAAAGTCAAAGCGGCCCCCACTCATCTCATCGTAGCCCCTGACAGCCTCACCGTCCTCCAGCTTGGGGGAGAGAGGGCGATGGGGGGTGCCAGCGACACTCTCCGAGCACACTCAGGGCTGGGCGCCCCTGACTCACCACTGTGCCCCAGGAGGGGGAAAGCAAGATGCCACCAGAGCTTGAACGAGCCCAGAAGCCAAGTCAGCACTGGGTTGGCTGGTCAGTGCCATGCCTGGGAGGCCCCCACTCAACCGGCCAGAGGAAGGCTGCCAGTTGGGAAGGAAGCAGGAGGGCAAGATTCAAAGTCTCCATAGAGCGTCCCAAGTCTGGCTTCCCTGGAGTCAAAGGAAAACGATGTGATCCCTTTAAGAAGTACAGTGCAAAGGGTGGGGTGGAGGGGTCCCCAGTCTGTTTCAAAGAGGAGAAATTCCTCCTTGGTGACAGCCCCCAGCCGGAGGCTGAATTCCTGCAGCCGCCTGGCCCCGTTCTCCACCCAGTGGGTGTGTGGGGCTGTCCATCTCCCAGCCACTGCCCCGCCCCTCTCCGATCCTGCCCTCCTCCTGGGACGGAAAGGTCAGTGTTGCCCTAACAAGGCCATTGGATCTCTGAAGCAGCTCCCAAAATAACCCCCTGGCCAGCCCAGCCTCCTTTAAAGTGGGAGGGGTGTTTCAAATTGGGCTAGTGCTCCAGACCCAGCTGGGTGGCTGGAGGGGCAAGGAAGGGCAGCGGAGAATTAAGTGTAGGCAGCTGGGACAATTTGGTGGCTTTTCTTCCCCTGGGTATGAGCTCCCTTCCACCTTCAGTATCCCCAGCTGGAGTCTGCAGGAAGGGAATGGGCAGAGTGATCGGGGAAGGGGGGGGAAAGAGGACTAGAGGAACACCCAGTCCTGGAACACTTAAAATCCCCCAGAGCAGAGCGATTGGCAAATCTCAGCCCCACCGCCACTCACACGTCCTAACAGGCCCCAGGGCTATCCGCGCTGCCAGCCCCATAAAGGAATCCGGTGACCTAAAGAGAAAGGAACGGGCATGGTTTCACATATGCTTTTGAAAGCAGAGGAGGGAACTTGGGAAACGAAGTGAGGTTCTGGAAACAGATTCTGGAAGATCGAGCAAATCTGAGTCCAGGGCTCATGCACAATCCACAATCCCCCTCTGCACCCCTGGGAACACCTTGCAAAGAGCCTGGAAAAGTCACTGATGGCTCCCTTTCCCTCTTCTCTGAGGGGCAAGGAGCCTGTCTTTCTCTGTCTCTGAGACACAGGGTCGCTGGTTATTTGGAATGAGGTTGCCTCGGCAATACTCGAGATTCATGATTTTTAAAAAATATCCCCTTTCCAAGCTCTTTTTTTCTCTGGTGTCCTCAGGGCCTGGGAGGCCAGACTTCAGAAAGCCCTTGGGGCAGGGGCAGAACCAGAGGCCCCCGGGCGGATTCCCAGCACTCAGGTTCCCACCAAACTCCAGTGAAAGGGACAAATGAATCTCCATGACCTGAAGCTGTGGCCGGGACTAATGACTGGAAATCCCTGGAGCCCAGGGTTCACCGGAGCACAGAGTAATTCTAGGAAAGGTAGGAGACACCAGGAACAGGAAGGGTGCCTGGGTTGGGGGAGATGTAGAGATATGGAGAGGGGGAGGATAGAAATCACTTAAAAAGGAAGCCCAGAGGGCGTCTGGGTGGCTTAGTCGGTTAAGCGTCCGGCTTTCACTTAGGTCATGATCTTGCGCAGTTCGTGGGTTCGAGCCCCGCATCGGGCTCTGTGCTGACTGCCAGCTCAGAGCCTGGAGCCTGTTTCACAGTCTGTAACTCCCTCTCTCTCTGACCCTCACCTGCTCATGCTGTCTCTCTCTCCTAGAAATTAAAAAAAAAAAAAAAAAAAAACATTAAAAAAAAAAAAGGAAGCCCAGAGAGTGTCTGAGAACTACCGGACTATTATCCGACTTCAAACTTATCTGACATACCCCGAATCCCACGATAACTTGGGCCACTTGAAGTCACTGTGGAAGATTTGTTCTTGTTTCAGAAATGGACAGAACATGTTCTCTCCCTTCAGCCCAGCTGCCTCCAGTTCTTACTGGTTCCTTCACTGTTAAAGAGCCCCGTCTGGGTCCACGTTTCACCCCCAGGCAGAAACACCCAGCCTCTGAGCTCACCGGCACCAAGCTGCCGAGCTGACAGGCAGCAAGTAGCAGTGGTAAAGACTGCATGTCTAGGTGTTTGACTCACCGTCCAGCCAGTGAATGGATTTGACTGACAAATTCCCTTCTAAGAATATGCCTCACTGCCGACCTCAGGGAGCTCTGCTTTTGCCACTTGTCACCGACCTCTCTGGAGAATCATACGTTTCTTCCCAACTCTGCTCTCAAGGGGAGAGGGGAGAATGGCTCAAAGTGGAAGTTAAAGGGGTTTGAATTGCCCAGGTTCAATACTCTTTGTAGTGAAACACTGGGCAAATCACCATAATCCTACTGTAAGGCTGGGGGGCTGCTGTGTCCTACTGAGCTGTTCCACCTGATAAATGTAGCTGCTGTTCATCCTTGCAGCTACCTCTGGTGGCTCCGTCCCAAGGGTGGGTACACATAAGATTTAAACAGGACACCTTTTGAACTTAAAAACATAAACAGGCGCACCTGGATGGCTCAGTCGGTTAAGCGTCCGACTTCGGCTCAGGTCATGATCTCACGGTTCGTGGGTTCGAGCCTCACGTCGGGCTCTGTGCTGGCAGCTAGATCAGAGCCTGGAGCCTGTTTCAGATTCTGTGTCTCCCACTCTCTCTGACCCTCCCCTGCTCGCTCTCTCTCTCTCTCTCTCAGAAATAAATAAAACATTAAAAAATAAATAAAAAACTAAAAAACATAAACAGATCCCAGAGCCCCCCTCCCCAACCCCAGATCAATGATAGGTTGTTCTGGGAAAAGGCTCTGGTAATTTTATTCTCTTTAAAACTCCTCAGATAAACCCTTATCAGTTAGTGAAGCATCTGACTTCGGCTCAGGTCATGATCTCTCAGTTTTTGCATTTAAGTCCCACATCATGTTCTCTGTTGACTGCTCGGAGCCTGGAGCCTGCTTTAGATTCTGTGTCTCCCTCTCTCTCTCTCTCCCCCTCCCCTGCTTGCGCTCTCTGTCTCTCCCCAAAGTAAACATTAAAAAAAAAAAAAAAAAAGAAAACTTCTCAGACAGATCTGACTCATTTCTGGTTAGGAACCACTGTATGGGGGCACCTGAGTGACTCAGTTGGTTAAGCATCTGACTTTGGCTCAAGTTATGATCTCATGGTTTGTGAGTTCAAGCCCCGCTTCGGGCTCCGTGCTGACAGTGTGGAGTCTGCTCAGGGTTCTCTCTCTCCCTGTCTCTGCCCCTTTCCCACGTGTATGTGTGCTCTCTCTCAAAATAAATAAGTAAACAACGACAAAGAATCACTGTATGTTTTCCAATTAAGAAACTCTTTCTTAATAGCATTTACGCATACATGAATCCAGTACCTATATATATATGGGTATAAGGTAGGTAGTTGTGGAATTAGGTATGTGTTTAAATCCCAGTTCTGCCCCTAACAAGGTGTGACCTTGGACCGATTGGTAATTTCCCTAAGCCACAAACTCTTCAACTGTAAAAGTACCTGTTTCAAAGGATTATTAGTATTGAGGATAACAGTATCTTCCTTTTACGGTTGGGTGAGAATTATGTAACTTGATATCTAAAAAGGGTTAGAACACACTAAACACCTAATAAATGTTAGCTATAATTAAAAATTATCCTCACAGAAGTTGCTATTCAAATTAGAATGCTTAGTAAGGTAGTCACACAACAAGGTAAGACAGTCACGACCTAAATACCAAACACCTTGAGATTGAAGCATTCCTTACTCTTCACAATCCATGTTTACTCAACCTTGTCCTGTGGTTTTTCACTTTTTAAAGTGATAAACCATATCACTGATAAAGGGACACTTTGATTTCTTAAAAGTTTAAGGAAATTTTTTGCCAAATTTGGTACTGGCCTTAGGTGATTAGTGTCCGGCTTCCGGAGGAGCGCTCATGTTTTTCCCCCTCCCTTTAAACCAAATGCATTTCAGGGAAAGGGCGACCTCTTGAGGCCATCTGTGCCTGCCAGCAGATTGTCATTAGGAAAACCAAGTTCCTCAGACAGAAGAGAATTTTCTAAACGTGGAATGAATTCTAAACTGCTTTTAGAGGTAGCTGTCCCATTCTTGCTTTTCCCCAGGTCTTTTCTGGCTCCATGGTACTGTTCTTTGATCAGAGAGGGCAATCATTCACTTCCTCTGTTTCCTTCTCACTTAGCGAGTGTGATTGCTTCCTAGAGAGCCTAGAGGAGAGGAACCTGAAAATCCAGAAGAGAGAGAGAGGGCCTGCACCCAGAAATCCCCTTGAGTACTTCTCAGCCATTGAAGATGCCTGAAGAAGCCCTGCCTCCCAGACAAGGTTCCCAGCTGGGTTAGGTGCCTTTGCACATTCAGGCTCTTCCTCCACACTAAGTTGTTTGAAGCAAGGATTAGGTTCATTCCAAAAAAACAGCACGAACTCATGCTAAGTGCCTGGCACTCTGGCCCAACCTTGTGTGCCCAGTGCCTGCACGTTGTAGGTGCTCACCTTTCCTTCTCTGCACCACTTGGCAGCTTACAACTCTCTTCTTAGTTAAACGCTTTTTCACTCGACTGGCAGGGCTGCTCTCTTGATTCTGCTCCTGTCTCACTGGCTGCTCCTACCTAGTCTTTGGCTACTTCCTCCTCATTCCACCAACTTCTCTACTGTGGGAATGTCCCAGAGCTTGGCCCTCTGTCTGGTTCTTTGATCTACATTCACTTCCCAGGTGGTCTCCTCCAGTCTGAGCTTTAAATAACATGCATATACTAATGGTTCCTAAATTTGTGTCTCCAGCCTATGCCTGCCTCTCTGCTGATCTCCAGTCATAGGTCCATCACCAGCTCAACATAGCCACAGGGTGGCTCGTAAGCATCCCGGACGACAAGGGCAAAATCAGACTCCCAACTTCTCCCATGTCTGCTCCTCCAGCCAACTCCCAGCTTCTGAAAACCTTTAGAGCCCTGAATTCCAGTCTTTCTCACACCCTGTTCCAATCCACTGGCAGATCTCCTCAGCTCTACCTCCACATGACTTCCAGAATACATCTTTCCCTCTGCCAAGCTTCCGGGCCACCGAAAGCCATTGCCTGATTTGCTGTGGTGGCCTCCCAACTGCCTCCTTTCCTCCTCTTCCCCTGCTCCCCTGGGTCCACACAGAGCAGCCAGTGCCCTCTGGAAAGGCCAGTCTGATACCTCTCCTCCAAACCCCTCTCGCCTCTCCTCACCTCATTCAGGAGTCACAGCCTTTAAAATGGCCTGCAAGGCCCTCCATGACATGCCCCTGCCCCTGGCTGCTGTGACCTGGCCTGCCTCAAGCCTCGCTGACATCTTGCTGTTCTGTCAGGAATACCCTTCCCCCAAATATCCACGACGATCACTCCCTCACTTTCTTCAGGTCTTAGTTCGGATGTCACCCACCTCATCACAGAAGCTTCTCTGACCACCCAAAGAACAACTGTGCCCCCTCCCCCCGAGCCCTTATGATCTCGGAATCCTCCTCTCTCCTCTGTGGGCAAGGATGTCTTCTGCTTACTGTTCAGTTCCCAGCACTTAGTATCCTATGCCTGATGCTGTAGGCACTCCAGGAATATTTGTTGAATAAATGGGATGAATGAATGTTCTAAGAACAGTTACTAGAGGCACACTGTCAGGACACTACTTTTCAAAACATTAGAGTAAAATTCCTCAATCCACAATCTGAAACCATCTCCCAGAGTGCATTCGAGATTGCTTTGGGGCACCTGGGTGGCTCAGTGGGTTGAGCTTCCTTCCAACTTCAGCTCAGGTCATGATCATGCGGTTCATGCGTTCAAGCCCTGCGTCAGGCAGGCTCTGTGCTGACAGCTCAGGGCCTGGAGCCTGCTTCAGATTCTGTGTCTCCTTCTCTCTCTGCCTCTCCCCTGCTCACACTCTCTCCTTCTCTCAAAAGTAAACAAACATTAAACAAAAAAAGAAAGAAAAATTGCTTCAATAAGCTGCATTCACAGGAGGTCAAATGTTCCAATGAGGGGCACTCCTATGACACCTGGCCCAACTGGGTCTAAGCAGAGTAACTTTTACCCTCAAGATTCATGTTTTGAGAAGGTTTTGACCAAGGTGTAAATACTTAAAATTGATTCCCATGATATCTGGAATGCTTAGCTTTCATCTAAGTTTGAATTTCAAAAACAGGTTACTCAGCCTTTGGAACTTTGTCCTGACACCACTCCTCATGACAACTGGTAAAGGAAGATGCAGCTTTCTTCATTCCCTGGTGGCTGTTCTGCTAACATACCGAATTAAGTAAATAACCAGGCGACCAGATTGAAAAGCAAACTAAAAAGGACTTAAGAGACTTAAAGATGAGGAACCATCTTTATTCAAGGAGCACGCTAAACCTAATTTGCTCTACTCTCGCCAGCACAAAAGGTATATAGCAAGACACTGGTTGAGGTGAGGGGGTGGGTGGCAGACGCCTTTACAGTAGAAGCTCTAACAGCCTAGATGAGTGGTTCTCAAAGTGTGGTCTAGGGATCTACCCTTTCAGGGGGTCTGCGAGGTCAAAACTATTTTCGTGATATTAACATGTTAACCGTCTTTTCCATGTCCATTCCCCCACAAGTGTACAGAATTTTCTAGAAGTCACACAACATGCAGTGTTCACAAGAGGCTGAATGCAGAAGCAGATAGGAGACCTCGCTGTCTTCTGTTAAGCCAAACATGAAAGAAGTTTGCAAAATGTAAAACAATGTCACTCTTCTCACTAAAATATTTTGTTAATTTTTCAATTAAAAATGTTAACATGTAATAAAATCATTATTTTTAAATCAAGTGATACATCACTTCTTTAAATTTCTTGGTTTGAATGTCTGACATGGTAAGTATTTATAAGTGTAACCCACATCAACAAAATCTCTTTGGCATCCTTAATTTGTAAATGAGTCATGAGACGAAAAGGTTTCACAACTCCTGCCTTGGGGATGTGTGGTAGCATTCCTTCTGCTTGTCATTATTAAGAAATCTCTCCGATCCCAGGGCTATGAGGGCAAGGAATCGCGCTCCCTTGCTCCAACCACAGCCTTCAGATGTCACTAAATCTGTCCTCAACTAGTAACTAGCAGAGATCTCCACTAGTTATGTTCAGGGCCTTTCCAGGCAATACCGTTCCCACCTCACACAGGCACAAATCACCTAGGCGTGAAACCCAGACCTCAAGGTCTTGAACCAACTGTCAGTGGGATGTTTTAGTAAAGAAGAAAACTTGCTTTGTAATCTACATAAAAGTTAAACAAACTTTCTGTTAATGTGATGTTAAAATGGCTGGACAAAGTCTCACTAAATCTTGATGGGAATGCTTAGAATAGTTTAAATTAAAATAGAAGTGTTGTTGGCAGGGGGCGCTTTGGTGGCTCAGTCAGTCGAGCATCTGTCTGACTTTGGCTCAGGTCATGATCTCACATACCTGAGTTCGAGCCCCACATCCAGCGCTGTGCTGACAGCTCAGAGCCTGGAGCCTGCTTTACAATCTCTTGTCTCCATCTCTCTCTGCCCCTCCCCTGCTCACGCTGTCTCTCAAAAAAATTAAAACGTTAAAAAAAATGAAAAAAGAAAAAAATATATATGTTACGTGGTATATGTAAAATCTACTTTGGAGCCACTGAATATGTTGGATTCATCCCCCAGCTGAAACTCAGGATTTTTTTTTTTTTAAGCAAATTTTGGAGGGAATTTTGGGATGGCCAACCAGAGATACAGGATATATAGCACGTACAAAATTGTTTCAGGGTTGTCGGGGGTAAGAGGGCAGTGAAAAGACAGAATATCCATCCAGAGTATTTGAAACTGAGGTATGAGATCCACATTACAACTGAATGAAACAGGCCACACATTAAAATGCCAGAGGTGGAGAAGATGCACACTAGTTTCAAATATCACATCCCCCCTCCAAGGGAAGCAGCCCCCTCCCCGCTGCTGCTTACCTGAGAAACACGAAGGTTACATAGCCTCCGTGTACCAAGCGCCAGCAGGGGTATATTTGGTGATGATTAATGATTCTCTCAAACAATACAGGGCAGGCCAGCTAGTTTATTCATACTGAATTTAAACCTTAGATCTCTGGCTTGAGAGTAACATTAACAAACCTTGAAAGACACAATCAACTTGTGTTAACTCAGAGATGGCTTAAACCAGTCATATAAATTCTAAGATTCTGGGCTGGCGACTAGAGCATGATGAATGTTCAGTCCCGTTACAAAACGTTTCACTTTTCTTGGCCAACAAATCTTAAACAGATCTGAAAAATGCACTGCTTTACAAAGGCTTGTACCATATAACCACTGCTACCAGTCAAGCAATTATGGTTTCTTCATCTCCCAGAAACTTTTCTAAATGAGAGGAGTTTTCCTTTGATCTGCTCGCCTTGGTGCATACGTAAGAATGCAGGGAGTAAGTTTAAAGAATGAAGATGAACTGAGATGCCAAGAAAAGTTTTTATTGTAAGCACAGTGAGCAGAAGGAGACGTCTTCTCACACAACGTGGCCGCAAGGTCTGCCATTAACTAAATCTTTCTGACAACCCTTCATTGGTTTAAAGCATATTAATTAGCTCCTTGCTATCAGGTGTACATCATTTCTGCCATGTGGGACATTTTCTTGGGAATATACAAGTAATATTCCATGTAGCCTGACAAGTCCTCAATGGTCACATCATCCACATAGACTCGAGCTTGCTCAGAACAGGAGCGAGGAGAGCCAGACAGAGTTCTGGTGTGGAGCGACGGAGAGTAGTCCTCAAGCATGGGTCTTCGTTCTGGGGCCAAGGGAGGGACACTCTGCAGGCCTGAAAAGGAATATACTTCCATATCGTGCCATCTCTTACACTGGCACTCCTTGCCTATGCATGCACACGGCTTGCCCTGGTTTAGCTTGGAAACGGATTGAAAGTCAGAGAGATTATTGGCCTGGAGACTTGCTTGGGAGACTTGGGTAGCATCAGAGGAGTCTTCCTTCTTACTCTCTGACGGGAGCCTGGGAACCGAAGTTCTCAAAGGCTCAGCAACTGCCCCTGTGTGGTTAGTATCAAGAGAAGTAGAGCATTCTCCTGCATGGAACTCTTTAGGGGCGGGAATTCCCAGCCCACTGCTGCTATCGGGGGAGTCAGTCTGGCTTTTGTGCTTGAGCTGGCTGCTGGAAGAGGCAGCTATGGTACTGCAATGTATAAACTTCGGAGGATGAAGGACGGGAGACTTAGAACGTCGACGGCGCTGGGTCCTCACTGCACCTCGTGAAGACTTCCTTGAAGACCTAAGAGGAAAACAATGCACAAGAGGTTGGGATACACAGCTCCCCTAAACAGATTCTTTGTGAAAGCTGGAAACTTACCTCCTCTCCCCTGAAGTCTAGGGTCATGAGTTTCCCCCAAAGATATATGCTTACCTCCGTTTTCAAGCTGCCTAAGTCTGTGTCTCAAAAACTTCAACATCTCCCTATGCAAGCTACAGAAATAGGAAAGGTCAAGGGTAGTTTTTAATTGCATTTCTTGGGCCAGACACTGGGTGCAGAACACCTGCCCTGTCCCAACCCTTGGCCTGGGAACCTTTGGCCACTGGGTCTGGGAAAGCACCCTGTACCAAACTGCTAGATGCTGTGAAGTCCAACTCTTGTGCTCTATGCCGTGAATGTAGCAGCTTCCGGACCACTGTGTGAGGCCGATGGTGCAAGTGGCCACTATGTCATGACTACCAAACAGAGCAGAAGATTTAGGATTCATTTCTCTTTTTTTTCCTTTTAAGAGAGAATCCTTGGGGCGCCTGGGTGGCTTAGTCGGTTAAGCGTCCGACTTTCGCTTAGGTCATGATCTCGCAGTTCGTGGGTTGGAGCCCCGCACCGGGCTCTGTGCTGACTGCCAGCTCAGAGCCTGGAGCCTGTTTCAGTCTGTGACTCCCTCTCTCTCTGACCCTCCCCTGCTCACGCTGTCTCTCTCTCTCCTAGAAATAAAAACATTAAAAAAAAAAAAAAGAGAGAATCCTCAGCACAGAGCCTGACGCGGAGCTCAATCCCACGACCCTGGGGAAATCAAGAGTCAGAGGCAAACAGCTGAGCCACCCACGCACCCCAGGATTCATTTCTATCACTAGTAACAGCCGACAAACAGATTTAGACTCCCTCAAGTTTTCAGATAGTGGAAATTATCAGACATTCTATAAGACTTTTATTTTTATTTTTTTTTTTAAATATTTTTATTTATTTCTAGGAGAGAGAGAGACAGCGTGAGCAGGGGAGGCTCAGAGAGAGAGGGAGTCACAGACCGAAACAGGCTCCAGGCTCTGAGCTGGCAGTCAGCACAGAGCCCGACGTGGGGCCCGAACCCACGAACCGCGAGATCATGACCTAAGCGAAAGTCGGACGCTTAACCGACTAAGCCACCCAGGCGCCCCTATATAACTTTTAATAAAATACTTAAATAAGAGAACTGAGCAAAGGAAAAAAAGAGACTCAAAACGGTCAAGCAAAACTGAAAACAAAACCAAAAAAAGAACTTTAAGAAATAAAAAACTATACTTAAAATTCAAGTAACTGGATGGGCCAAGCAGCAGAATACATAGAGCTAAGGAAAGAAATACTGAACTGGGAGATAAATCTGAATTATTTGTAACAGGGTTGAGGCAACTGTAGTCTGCGGGTCAATCTGGCCCCCAGGTGGCTAGCACTGTGAGCCATGGAGACCAGGCAGGGACCCCCCCTACCCCGTTCTCCACTCCCTGTGCCTGCCTTCCCAGCCAGATGTGTCCCACCACTGCCCGGTCCCAGGCTATCTACCATCTACATGTTGGGGCTCTGCTGTCAGTAACTGCTGGGCACTGCGAGGTAGAACCTCAGCTCAAGTCTGGCTTATGCTGGGCTCTCGGGAGGAAAGAGGGGCATGCTGCGGTCTGGGTGCCACTGGGCCACAGGGTAAAACTGACCCAGTACTGCCCCCAGCCCCCTATCCCACCAGGCAAGTCATTTCCTCCTGACACTAAGCAACTGAACACAAAGTATGTCCATCAGCCAGGATGGTGTGCATCAGATAAATGGTGCAGGGCAAGAATTTTCTTGCTTATGTAAGTACCTACATAGTATCCTAATATCTCACCTCTTGGCCTCCAAAGCCTAAAGTATTTACTATCTGGCACTTTATGAAAAAAGTTTGCCTATCCCTGACATAAAAGGTAGTAGAGACTTGGAAAAATGTAAAGAAAGTTAAAGAGGTATATAAGAGGTGCCTGGGTGGCTCATTTGGTTAAGCATCTGCCTCTTGGTTTCAGTTCAGGTCATGATCTCGCTGTTTGTGAGTTGGAGCCCCACATCAGGCTCTACTGGCAGCACAGGGCCTGCTTGGGATTCTCTCTCTCTCTCTCTCTCTCTCTCTCTCTCTGCCCCTCTCTCTCTGCCCCTCCTACAGTGTCTCTGTCTCTCTCAAAATAAATAAATAAATTTAAAAAAAAAAGAGAGAGAGAGAAAGAGAGGGCACCTGGGTGGCTCAGTTGGTTGAGCGTCCGACTTCAGCTCAGGTCATGATCTCATAGTTCGTGGGTTCAAGCCCCGCATCAGGCCCTATTCTGACAGCTTGCTCAGAGCCCGAGGTCTGCTTCAGATTCTGTGTCTCCCTCTCTCTCTCTGACCCTCCCCTGCTCATGCTGTCTCTCTTTCTCTGTCTCTCTCTCTCTCTCAGAAATAAATAAAACATTTAAAAAAATTTAAAAAAAAAAGAGAGAGAACTATTGGGACCTCATCAAGATAAAAAGCGTCTACACTGCAAAGGACATAATCAAGAAAACTAAAAGGCAACCAACGGAATGGGAGAAGATACTTGCAAATGACATATCAGATAAAGGGTTAGTTTCCAAAATCTATAAAGAACTTATCAAACTCAACACCCAAAAAACACAAATAATCCAGTGAAGAAATGGGCAGAAGACATGAATAGACACTTTTCAAAAGAAGACATCCAGAAGTTCGATAGACACATGAAAAGATGCTCAACGTCACGCACCATCAGGAAAATACAAATCAAAACCACACTGAGATACCACCTCACACTGATCAGAGTGGCTAAAATGAACAACGCAGGCAACAACAGATGCTGGCGAGGATGTGGAGAAACAGGATTCCTCTTGCACTGTTGGTGGGAATGCAAACTGGTGCGGCCCCTCTGAAAAAGTGTGGAGGCTACTCAAAAAATTAAAAATAGAACAACCTACGACCCAGCACTCTCGCTAGTAGGAATTTATCCAAAGGATACAGGAGTGCTGATTCATAGGAGCACATGTACCCCTTGTTTACAGCAGTGCTTTCAACAAAATCCAAAGTATGGAAAGAGTCCAAATGTCTATCAACTGATGAGTGGGTAAAGAAGATGTAGTTTATATACACAATGGAATACTACTTGCCAACGAGAAAGAATGAAATACTGCCATTTGTAACAACCTGGATGAAACTGGAGGGTATTACGCTGAGTGAAATAAGTCAGTCAGGGAAAGACAGTTATCATATGTTTTCACTCATACGTGGAACTTTAGAAACTTAACAGAAGACCATCGGGGAAAGGAAGGGGAAAAACAGTTTCAAACACAGAGGGAGGCAAGCCATAAGAGACTCTTAAATACAGAGAACAGACTGAGGGCTGATGGGGGATGGAGGGAAATGGGTGATGGGCATGGAGGAGGGCACCTGTTGGGATGAGCGCTAGGTGTTGTATGTAAGTGATGGATCACGGGAATCTGCCCTCAAAACCAAAAGCACACTGTATATACACTGTATATTAGGTAACTTGACAATAAAGTGTATATTTAAAAAAAAGAGAGAGAGAGATATAAGATAGAATAAGAAGTCTGGACTCTCTGAAGGAAAGAGTACAAAGCATGGAAGACAAGTGATTTTTGAAGAGAAAACAGCTGAGAAATTTCCTGAATGGATGAAAGAAGAGATCTACAGATACTGGCAGCACCCTGAAACAGGACAAATAAAGAGCAATCCACATCTAGACACACTGTAGCAGAACTGTAACATTTTAAAAGCAGCCAGAGACTAGACATGTTATTTCCAAAAAGAACAATAAGACTGAAAATAGACTGACTTTTCAACATCAGCAATGAAGCCGAAGACAATATCTTCCAGTGCTAAGAAAAAATAACTCAGAACTATGGCTTCAGACATCAAATCAGGTATATTTTTCAAGAACAAGGATGAAAAAAGATATTTTCAGATAAAGCAAGGTATATTTACCAACATAACATGGTGTTATACAACGGGGAAGAGGGGTGAGAGGGGCACAATTCAAACTTATTCTATGGGTAGTTCTACAAAAGGCCCTATTTACTAACAGACCTTTGCTAAAGGAATTTCTGAAGGAAATACTTTAAAAGACAGGCACCCTCTATAGAACGTCTGAGTTGTAAGAATGGTGAGCAAAGATACTATAAATGAGATAAATTTAAACAAACGCTGTTTATTTAAATAATAAAATAAAACCTAATTTGTGAGATTAAAAAGCGAGAAAACTAAAATACTGGGCAATGACACATGGAAGTCAGGAGGTCAAAGTAAAAAAAAAGTGCATGGGTCTACTTATACGTGGATATTTTACAGGACTTGTATTTTTTCTTCCTCATGGATTTTCTTAGTAACATTTTCTTTTCTCTGGCTTACTTTCTTATAAGAATGCACTATATAATGTATAAAACATTCAAAATATGTGTTAGTTGACTGTTTAAGTTATCTGTAAGACTTTGGGTCAACACTGGGCTATTAGTAAAGTCTGAGGGAGTCAGAAGTTATGCATGGATTTTTAAACCTGCACAGAGACTGGCGCCCCAACCCACATGCTTTTCAGGGGTCACTGTAATAACTTTTATCTTTGTTAAGCATGTATGGTGGAATTTCAACATGAATTACTAAAAGAATAGAAACACAGCATATAATTTCCAAACCAGTAGAAGGAAAAGTGGTAAGGGAAAAAAACACACCCATTTCAAATAATTTTTTAAAAGGTAAGGAGAAGAGGGAACATAGGAAGAGAAAAAACAAACAAACAAGCACAAAAACAGAAAGAAGTAGGACAAATAGCATAAAGTAAAATGGCAGAAACATGTCTAAATATATCAATCAACAATCCAAATAAATAAATGCACTGAACTCAGCAGTTAAAAAGATTATCAGATTGAATAAAACAAAACAAAATAAGCCATATGTAACGAGACACACACATCTAAAATTTTAAAACACATGGTGGTTGAAAATAAAAAAGATTAAAAAAAGATACAACAGGCAAATACCAACCAAAAGATGACTGGATTAACTATATTAATTCTGGACAAAATAGGCTTTTAAAAAAGCCATTATGAGCAGTTAAGAATATCACTATATAATTAAAAATCTCAATTCATTGGGAAGAAAACATTCTAAGCTCGTATGAACCTACACTGTAAAAACCTAATAAAAACAGCTTCAAAATACTTACAGCAAAAACATAGAACTTAAAGGGAAAATAGGCAAATACACTCCCATGGGGAAGATTTCAACATATATCTTTACTGATGGATTAAAAATAAGTATTGGAAAAAAATTACTGGAAAAAAGATTCAAATAACACATTTAGAAGCTTGACTTAGTGGACATAAAAGAAACCCAAGAATGATTAGAGAAGACCCATTCTACTCAAAAACACATAGGACATTTATAAAAACTGACTATTAATCAAGCCATACAGCAAGTCTCAGCAAATTCCCAATTGAGAAGAATAGTTCTTCTCTAATCACTGAGTCTTGGGTTCTATATCTAACATACCCTTTTCTGGATATTCAAGGAAGAAAGCCCAATAATAATTTAAAGTATTTGGGATAGGGGTGCCTGAGTGGCTCAATCGGTTAAGCGTCTGACTTCAGCTCAGGTAATGGTCTCATGGTTGGTGAGTTCGAGCCCCACATCAGGCCCTGTGCTGACAGCTCGGAGCCTGGAGCCTGCTTCGGATTCTGTGTCTCTCCTCTCTCTTCCCCTCCCCACCTCACACTCTGTCTCTCTCTTTCTCTCTCTCAAAAATAAGTAAACATGAAAATAAAAAAATAAAGTATTTGGGATAAAAACCATCTGCAGTAAGAAGCTCTCACCCATGCCAACTGTCTTTAGATGCACATGTGGTTTTCAGTTTGGTATCATCTACTGCTGTTCTGACCGTTGCTCTGACACTTGTGCCTTCTCCAACAGACAAAGATGCCATGGACCTGAAGAAAATAGCAAAGTTTACTGCTTATAAAAGAAATGAAAGGAGACCTTACTGCTCCCACCAACTTAAACACAACTTGTATTAATACCTTTCTTCTTTCTCGTTTGGGTTTCTCAAAAAAAGTGCTGCTTTTGCAGGAAATTTTCCTCTAAAACCAAATTTAGGGGATCCCTAAAAGCCCATGGTTTTAAAATCATAAACCAAAGAGTAATTCCTAAGTATGACCAGCATCAGGATGTAAATAGACTTTAAGGCTGTTTTTCTGGGGTAGATAAGGCCTTATGTCCACAGAGAATGCTCATGACACTGACCATTTATTGTAGGTAGGTCAATCAGAGCCATGAGAACTGGGCTAAGGACCAAAAACTTCAGGGGACTCACTAACTTGAAAATGAGTATCTTTTACAAGCAATTAACTTGCAATATAACTGAGAGTTAAATCTTTGCAACTTAAAACTACATAAATAGGGGTACCCAGTAAAGATGAAAAAATGTGAGAGAAAGAAAATATCTATAATCACACAATGGTGAGATTAAAAACATTAACATTTTGGTATAAATCCTTCCAGACCTTTTCAATACACACACACACACACACACACACGCACACACGCATGGCTCCTACTATACACACTGTGATATAAATAATCCTTTAGAAGGAAATATTAATCTACTAAAATAAAAAGATGTTCACTGAAATAATTTAAAAAAGTAACTAGAAATAACCTAAATTCCCTGTAGAAAATAAAAAATACTACATTATATAAGTGATGACATATCTATTCAATGGAATATTAGGAATGTATTAAAAATTAGGTGAACAGGGGCGCCTGGGTGGCTTAGTTGGTTAGGCATCCGACTTTCGCTTAGGTCATGATCTCGCGGTTCGTGGGTTCGAGCCCCACGTCGGGCTCTGTGCTGACTGCCAGCTCAGAGCCAGGAGCCTATTTCAGAGTCTGTGTCTCCCTCTCTCTCTCTGACCCTCCCCTGCTCATGCTGTCTCTCTCTCTCTCTCTCTCCTAGAAATAAATAAAAATATTTAAAAAAAAAAAAATAGGTGAACAAAGAACCTTTAATGACAGGAAAATGCTAATTACATAACATTAAGAGAAAACAGCATAAACAACTATATGTATATTACAATGTCAACTATGTAAAAATACCGTATATTATGTACTGATGGTCTAGATGCTAATAGCATTTATGTTAAACTGTGATTTTTACTTCCTTTTTGCTTTTGCAAATTTTTATAAGACTGTATTCTAATCAGATACAAAAGGTTATGTTGTTTTAAAATGAATATATAGAAATTTTCTTGATAAGACAAATACCATCAGGAATCAAAACCTGTTAAACAGGATCGTGCTAAATTCCTGGCAAGCCTGTTTAGTTTATGAGTCAGTGCCTCAGATGTCCCATTAGTAAATCAGTAACAGTATCAAACAACTAGAAACATATGATACATTACACAAGTCCTATTCTGCTTAGTCATGGTATATGACTCACCCCTTCTACTCTTTGATTTTCTCAAAAGTTCTACACTGCTCCTTCCCTTTCTATAATTTTACTCCAGGCAGATCAAATACTACAAAGATATAATATTTGATCACAGGCTTGAAGACAGATATCTTCAAAGTTTTTTTTATGTTCCATATCCCAGGTAATTTTTAGGGGTATTGAAATAGCTTAATTTTATGTTCCAACTTCCTAAAATACCAGGAAAGAAATCTGTGTATGAAGGGTCACTCATATGAATTGATATATTATTAAGGGATTTATAAGTCTATGTGTGTGTATACATTTCTAGCATTTTCCTGATTAAAAAAATTATTCCTGTACCAGGTATCACAAAGGAACATAATCATAATCTGCAACTACCTGTTTCCCTGCTTTTTGTTTCCCAAAATGGCTTAAATGGTAGTGTTCAATTTTAATGGCAGATGACCGTATCAGAAAAGCTACTGGGAGGAGAAAGATATTTATTTGAAGTGTCACAGAAGCAAACATGAGCACCTTTAACAGTTCTTGTGCAGATCAGTAGTATAAATCTTCTCACTTGGCAGGCCAAAACCAAAACAAATAATATTAGCATTAAGCAAACAGCTCTAACAACAACTATTTAATTTTTACTGTGTGCCAAGTACTGTGTGCAACTCTTCATGTTGTCTTCAAGGCAGCATATAAAGGAAGGGTTAAGAGCACAGGTTCTGCAGACAAACTGTCTGGGTTCAAATCCTGACTCTACCACTTCTCACCAAAGTGACCTGTAGAAGTGACCTAATTCACCTGTAGCTCATCAGTAACCTGGAATAAGAACAGTATCTATCTTCTAAGTCAGTAGTGAGGATTAAATAATGTGTACAGATGCTTAAACCAGTGTCTGGGGCACAGTGAATGAGTGACAAATTTCAGTGATTATTACTTGTTGTGAAGTGTTCCACTCTCAGCTTCCAGTGTTTATTTTTCATTCATAAAAAGGAATATTCCATATCTACCAAAAATTTGAGATTTTTTTCTGGCCTGGGGTGGAGATGGGGATGAAAAGAGTCCTGCACAGAACATTTTGCAAAGGGTGAAATATTAACATTCAGACAGCAGCTGGTCTGCAGGTGCTCTAATTAGTTTTGCCAAAGGGTCCAAGATTATTGATCTCAGTGACAGAACCCTAATGAATAGAGGTTTCCATAGTGATAGGCTCAGCAATCAGAGCCCATGAAATCGAGAATGTCTGCAGATTTCTATTGAGCCAATTCACTTTTAGGGAAAAAATACTGTGATTCCCTAGAGATGTATGAGGAAATTCCCAAAGGGATGCTGCTTGATAATTTTGATGAAAGACAGAGGTGGGGAAGCCTCCTCCAAGCTAAGGGAAAGCAAAACACCCAGCTGGAGTACAAATGAGCTGCTATTTTTCAAAATGTAATGTTAAGAGTCTCTTTTATAAGTAAAATAATGCTGTGCAAAATTTGGTAGAATGTCACGCCATTAGCATTTTTATCTTCTATGGATAATGAGAAATTTTAGAAGAAAACAATATCTTCTTCAGAGGAAAAGGCTATTCAAATCTAGTAAACATCTTCAAAAAATATATTACGTATTTAATTACCCTGAGGCATCCACTCTTAATTTCTTGAAAGCGGTCTGTAGACTCTCCTCCTCTCCATCCTTGGCTTCAGATTTCATTGTGAAAGTTTTTACACTACTATGGATGTTGCCGTTAATACTGAAAAATAAAATGAACAAAATGAAAACAGGCAGTTCAAAAGTGTACCTTTTGTTAAAAATCTATATTCCTTATACGATTTCTGCCTGTTAGGGCGAAAAAAGCAAATTTCTATTCTTAAAAGGAAAAGTTTCAGTGTAGACAATTAGAGGCTATAGGTTTTATTTATTAAGAAAAGACAAATGAAATGATACAGAAACATATTTACTAGAACAGATTTTTTTTTTATTGTCGTTCACAAATGTTATATTAGTTTCAGGTGTACAACATAGTGTTTTGACAATTCTGTATTTTACTCAATTATTATGATAGAATTTAAACTGACCAAATACTTGATGCCAACATTCTATTACACAGTTCTGGAAACCAGATCACCTGAAATCTGTTTAAGTACACTTTTTAACAGAAAGGTAAAAATCTATCTGGTTGTAGAGGTCTAGAAACCCACAAACAAAATGTCCTCTGCATTAGAAATACAGAAGTAAAAAGTTCAACCTATAGCACTCCCAATTCTTTAAAATGATACCAAGTATTTGTATAGTCCAACCCTAACAATTCCGGTTAAGTATAACTTCATGACACACAACATTTCTCTAAAGCAATTCTGACCATGAGATCAATATTCACATTCAAGTATTCATACTCACATATCAAGATGTCACCGTTGTTAGAACAGCATTACAAGTATGTTTCAATGATTATTGATTATTCCACACTCTACCAAGGTTGATACCTTCATTTTTATTAGCTTTGAAGCATTTTAATCATTACACTAGAGAGAAAATAAATGAACTATTCTTGTAACTCAAAAAGATAAATAGAACAAAGTTAGCCAAAAGAAAAAGGTGGGAAGTAAAAAAATATAGAGAAATTATTTTTCTATAGAGGCACCATTAAATGACCTCCGCTTAATCAACCAGTTTGATTAATGAGAATTCTCCATTCATCCACCTTGACTTTTATATTTAAAGAAAGAAAAGGGAAACAGGGCCTAACTAAAGCACTAAGAGACACAACAGAGAAGTCTGTTAATAAATCCTCCGAAATCTAGTTTCCTGATTTCACTCAAGGCAATAAAGTAACTAATATCAAATCTGAACAAAAAAAAACCAAATCATTATCTATGAACATACCACAGGGAATCAAAAATTTAAAAAGGTAAAACAAACAAAAAAAAGAAGACAGCGGATTTGTGAAGTAAAGGATTAACTTTACCTCTTCCTTATTTCTAACCTGCTAACCCCATCTAACCCCCTACCTCTATACCCCATAAGAGGTGTACCCTCCCCCCTCCCCCTACAGCACTCTCAGAAGGAGCAGTGCCTTTCTGTGGACCCTTCTAACTTCTGATTCCTTATCTGCTCATTTCTCAGGGGTGAGTGTGAGGTTATTGTGAGACCTCTAATATTCCAAAGGTCAGAGTGTCATATGTTTGATATAATGTAATCATGTAGTGACAGTGGTAGAATAAAGAAGCAAGAAATTAAGACTATTCCTTTCATTTCACGTATTCATTTACTTACATGTAGAAGAACGTATTCTAGGCAGATCTCTCTGGCAAACCCGGAAAAGTCTCCAAAGAATTCAGCTAGCTTTTACTGCAACTTCTTAAGTCAAAAAATTTAAACACACTCCCCACATATTTTGCTTATTTAATCAGTATATGAACTTGAGGAAACATCATCAATCCCGAAGTTTACTGGTTTCTAATTTTTTTGGGTTTAGAGCAGGATCCTCCCCCAGATACACAATAATATCCTATATATCTGGGGACAAAGGTGAGCAAAGAACACATATCCTAGTATTTTTGAAGCTCCACAGTACCTAAAAGAGTGCTATTGTAGATTGTAAACAAATTCTTCCTGCTGGTAGAACTAAATTAAAGTTTGGCTTATACTTTTCCTCAATTATTTTATGAGAAGTCATACGCTCAGACTATTGGCCCTTGCAGAGTTAAACAATCTTAGTCTCCCCACCTCCTAAGACCCCACACAAAACCTCTTCTAGGACTCCTTGGAAATCAGTACACATCACATCTAAATACACATTGAATTCTATAGGCAGAAATTTATTCTGTCCACAAATATTTACAGAATTCCCTACATGTGCTTTACCACTAGACTGGATGTCAGGAACTGAAGGATAACCCTGACACGTATCAGGGCTGTGTAAAGACTGGTCTCTCATTCCTGCCCTAACTTTGTGCTAAACAGCTTTGCACCCAGATATGTAATTTTTAATTATATAGTGCTAACTTAATTGCACTGCAGGTGACCTCTAAATGTTAATGCAAACTTAGTTAACATTCTTGTCGGCACACTAAAAGATCTATTATTTGAAAACCAAAACAGACCAAAAAATAGAAACTGGCTATAGACTAAAATTTTAGGAATGAAGCTCTATTTTCAGACTTCCAGTATTCCGATTCAGCACCTTTTCCCTCAGTTATATTAACCCAGAGAAAGGCTGAGTTTTAGACATGACTAAATATAAATAAGTCTTAGACGTGAGCTAAATCAGAGCGTGTTTGTAATTACAAAAGGCTCATTATGCTCCTCTGTATTCCTAGCTTCCCATTCACTCAAAACTAACGCCGGGACACTTACAATTGGTTTGCCCTTTTTTCATTAATATTAAATTTGTGGAAACATACTTGCCGTTTTCACTGCCCTGACTTCTTGAAAATGGAACAATCCCCAAAGAGATCAAAGGCCTATTAGAAGTTACGTTGTACTGTTTTAAGTTAAATCACAAGGAGCAATTTAACTTTGCCTCGGACTTTCCCCAACCTTTCAAAAATGACAAAATTTTTCTAAGTTCCTCCATCAAAAGGGCAAATTCCTGGTTTCCTCTATCAACGAATAGCATGTGTCACAATCTTATTTATATCTTGTAGTTTTAACCAAGACCTCTTTTAACCTCAAGCCTAGGTCCAAACTTCCAGGACCCTGAAAAAACCCGAGATCAATCAATAAAGGATCCGCGCGTAAGCGTGTCATCACAATGTTAAAGATTTAGAAACTTTCCCAGCCTCCAGGGAAGCGTGGAGTGCGGAAAATAAAACTGTCCAGCAACTCTTTAAGACGCAAACAAGTCCTGGTAGAAACAACTGGCCCCCAGATCAAAACACACGCACATCTCTTTCTACACACTGCCTCACCCCCTACACTCCCGGTGCTAGAGCCAAAGCACGATGTTAACTTTGTCCCCGCCCCCCACCCCAAAACTGGGTCGGTCGCGATTAAATGAGATCTGGGGAAAGGTCAGAACTGGGGCGGAGGGGAGGGCTCGGGAAGTGGGGTGCTGTCTGAGGCCCAAGCTCTGTCCGCCCGGGATCTCCAGCTGGAGAGGTGCCCCTGTTGGAGACTCCCCGGGTCAGGATGGGAAGCTGGAGTCGCGCCGAGGCGCAAGGGATGCAGGAGGAGGCGGGAGCTGAGCCGAAGAGGCAGCCAACGAGGCTGGGTCTCGGAAACAAGCGAGAAAGGGCGGGAAGGGGCAAAGGGCGGCCAACGAAGGCGAAAAGGGGAAGCTACTGCCGGACGGGAGCGAGCGGAGGGGCGGGACACTGCGGGGTCCACGGAGGCGCGGGAAAGGAAGAGACAGCGGAGCTCGGGCCGGGCCAGGCCGCGGCGGCCGAGGGGGCGCGAAGAGGCCCAGGCCCAGGCCCGGCCCGGCCCGGCCCAGGCAGTCAGCGCCGGGGGACGACGTGACGAGAGGCGGGCGGGCCCAGACGTAGCCGCCCGCGGCCAGGCCGGGCGGGCCTGGCGAAACGCGATGCCACGGCCCCTCCCCGTCACGTCCACGTACTCACCTCCTCGCAGCTGGGGCGCTCCGGGGATCCAGTCCCGTCGGTTCAGTTCGACTCTCCCCGATCGCTGCGCCCGACTGACCCGGATCCAAACTCGCGGAGGGGGCAGCCCGCGCCTCCGGGGTCGCACTGCGCGTGCGTCACTCAAGCTCACGCCCCGCCTCCGGTTCATGCTCCTCCTAGCCCAGTGACTCTGCAGCGCGGTAGGCGGTGACTGCGCAAGCGCAAGGCGGCTGCCCTGCCTCTCAAACACCCCGCACCCGCCCCTCTCGGAAGCACGTGCAGCTTACGTCATTTCCTGTTATTCTCCTCGCTGATTACCCCGTCCTAGGAGGATTCGCTGCGGACTCGCGTTTGGGGCGTGCCCGCTTCCTCCTGTCGGTCAGGTGAGTGAGTAAGCGCCGTTCTTCGCTGTTGCTCAGCAGCCTCACTTCCCGAGGTCTTCCTGCGCTTGGCCTCGCCCTGGAGTCACGAAGGCATCGGAAATTCCGGTGCCTGAGCCAGCGGAGGGGAACCTTCGCGGCACCGGAGCCCCGCTGATCTCTTGCCAGAGTCTCCTCGGTGCTAAGGAAGCGGACCTCTTGCGACATCTCCAGAGCTCGGACACCAGCCGTCGTCTCCTGGGCATCTTTTAAGGCCTGCAGAGAAGCGAAGAGGTATCAGGGCTATGAATGTGAGGCCGGAGTCGGAATGGCTCTAGTGCCCCTGTTGTTTGACCTGAGACAGATGCTGTTATCTGCCTGGGCCTCAGTTTCTCCAACTGTTAAGTGAGGAGGAAGTTAGACTATATATATCGGCGAATCTTCCCCCCACCCCAAGGCATGGACTCCTTTAAAAATCTAATAAATAAGAACGCAACGGAGAAATGCGCGCACACACACAATGAATTTTGCAAAAACCTTTATAGGGCAGTTCACCCAAGTAGGTGATTTTCAGGACTCTTTCCATTTTTATGAGCCTGACGGTTGCTCAAATGAAAGCAAAGAAGGGGTGAGGTGTGCAGCAGTTGCAGCCCCCTCCCGCCGCGGGAACTGGTTCCACTGAACCAGCTGTGCCTCTCATCACTCACCATGCCTGGATTCACGTTTGTACTGCCCCGAGTCTTGTGCGAAAGATCACTTTCCTGCATAGAATTACCTAGAATTGGTTGGGGCCCAGCACCAGCGTGAGGGTTGTTACCTGAACCCAAATTGGGCCCTTCCACCCCCACTTAATTGATCCTTAGGTGTAGTCCCCTAACTGGAGACGCTGCAGGAAGTAGCCCAGTCTGTCCAACTTAACCAGACTTTGGAATACCTGATACACGTCTGGGAATGGAATGGACAGGTCATTGTAATTGTTAAGCATAAAACGTGTAGTGGGCCCGGGGTATAACATTTTAAATTCTCCTTGTTCATACCAAAGGCTCAATAATTGACGGGAATGAAAAAACTTGTTTACTGTAAAGTTCCAACATCATATCTAATGATGCTGATAATAACGGCTTCTCTCTGCCATGCAGCAGCTGTGTGCATGTTCTCTCATTTAATATTCCTGGGATTTTATACATATTACAGATGAGGATGCCTGGGACTCAGATCACTTGTTCTAGCTCCTCCTTGTCCTATCACCCAGTGCTAGTAAGTGACTGAGTCAGGATATAATATATCTCAAAAGCCTGCTGCCCTTTTCTCAATATCTCTTAGGAAGGAATAAAGGAGATGAAAATGTGCATTTTTTTCCTCAGAAGTTGTGAAGTGAGTTGCACCAAGACTAAATATGTGTTATTAAGCTGTCATAGTTGAGGGCAAGGACTGTATCAGGTCTCCAAAGTCAAACAGAATTCCTGGAGGTTAGTACATGCTAAATACAATTTTGGTGAATTCTTCATTCTACCTAAGTTCCATCCATTATGGCATTAAATACTAACAACCAAAACAATTTTAAGTGCTTCGCATAAGCATAGCTCCATCATAAAGTCAGATGCTTCCTGAGAATGTGGCTCATTACTTGAGGAGTGTTTGGAAGGTGAGAGCCTCTTGGGAAAACCAAAGTCTGTTAACTCACACCATTTACTGTGGCCTGAAACTTGAAGTCATTACTTCTGATAGACCTGTCTCATTGTGTGGTACCTCATGACTGATTAAGAGAAGCTATGAAACATGTGATCTGAGGGAACAAAAAGCCACATACGCCTCCTGTTTTAGCAACACAGGGTCTTTCTAGCCATGGAAAAGCCCCTGAACTGATGAGAACTTTATATGTATTTAGGAAATTGACTTGGTATTAACATAATGCACATAGCAATGTCATTTAATCAGAAAGCTATAGTAGCTATAAAATTCCCTTAGCAGTACTTATTTCTTATTTCATCTACCTTCTAACCGATTGAATAGAGGAGACTTAATTTCATCAATTTATACTGCAAAAACAATCTGTCTACGTAGGAAGATAACTTGATTTTAAAAGATAACTTTGGGGGCACCTGGGTGGCTCAGTCCGCTAAGCATTCAACTCTTGATTTTGGCTCAGTTCATGATCTCAAGGTCATGATAGCCTGCTTAAGATTTTCCTCTACCTCCTTTGTCTATTTCTCACTTTGCACGCATGCACTCTCTCATAAATAAATAAAATAACTTTGGAGAAGGCAAGTTCAAAACCTTAAAAAAAATTATTTTCCCAACAATGTGACTGCCATCCTACCCGTTAGTAATCTGGAATTGTGGTCTTAAAATGTTTTAAGGCTCAGATAAATTTATTTATTTTTTACCTGATACAGTTTTAAAAATAACTTTGGAGTAGAAGATGGTGATGATAATGATCATTTCAATTCTGATTTACAAGGATTGTTTCATTTTATCTTCATAACTAATTTGCAAAGCAGTTGCTATTTGTTTCCTCATTTTACAGCTAAGGAAACTAAGGATCAGAGCAGTTAGATAACTTGTCCAAGGCTACACAGCTTGAAAGTGGTAGAATTGGAATTCAAATCTAGGCCATCTGACTCTACACCCACCTTACTGATCACTGAGTTACATCACTTTTCTTAGCATCAACCCGTCTCTCCTTTATATACGCTATGTAGATCAGACAAGTTGATCATCTATGAAATACATTGGGCTTGAGGAAATTGGTTGCCCAGGGTCTGGGACTGTGCCAGCTACACTTGAGTTGCCTGTACTGAACTCACCAAGCACATTTCCCTCTCAAGTGTTTTGTATTTGATGTTCCCTCTGCTTGGAACATGGTTTACCCATGACTCTTCTCTTCATTCGAGTCTCTGCTCCTATTAGTTCCCCGTCAGGACCTTTCCTGGCTACCCCATAAAGCCCTTTCATTTGTATCCCTTCAGGCTGGCTTTGTTTTTCATTATAGCACCTAATACCTCCTGACAATATATATTCATTACCGCTCCTGTCACTACAATAGAAGTGACCTGAGAACAGAGACTTTGTCTCTTTTGTTTATCACTGCTTTTCTTATTGAACCTAAGATGATCTTTCCCACAGTTCAGCACTCTAAAAATCTGGATGTGTCCTATAATTGATAGTTGTGTCCTGGTAGCATTTGGTTTTTTTTTTTTTTTCTTAATTATACCTACAAAATATAGGGAAGCTTTAAAATGATGGTGTCTTTGGGGCGCCTGGGTGGCTTAGTCAGTTAAGCGTCCGACTTTCGCTTAGGTCATGATCTCGCGATTTGTGGGTTCGAGCCCCGCATCAGACTCTGTGCTGACTGCCAGCTCTGAGCCTGGAGCCTGCTTCGGATTCTGTGTCTCCCTCTCTCTCTGACCCTCCCCTGCTCACGCTGTCTCTCTCTCTCTCCTAGAAATAAATAAAACATTAAAAAAAATTTTTTTAAATAAAATAAAATAAAATGATGGTGTCTTAGAGTTGATGAAAATACAGTGTATCCTCAGGGCCCAAACTCTTACCTGGCACAGAGTTGGCGCTCTAATTACTGGTCAAGTGAAATCCTTGACTGCACACTATGTGCCAGAAACTACTTAAATATTTTTAATCTCCACTATTATCCTGTTATGAAATACTCCCATTACCAAAGCAATTCCGTAGAGGGTAGTGAATGTGTGGTGTCATTTTGGAGGTCTGGGAGAGAAAAAGAGAGCCGCGTCCTGGTCTCTGTGGTGGCACTGTGGTATGTCACGCTTCCTTGCTTGTCCTCCGTTCCCACTATTCTTTCCACAGACTTTAGCGACTACCTGCTGCTTGCCCAGGGCTGTGTATAACAGAGGCACAGGACGCTGTGGGGGCATCCAGAAGGGTTGCCTGGCCTGGTCTGGAGGGTACAGAGGGATGTCCCAGACAAGGCTTCCTGGAGGAAGCTCTATCTAAACGGTTTTGAAAGGCAGACATTAGACCTAGGGAGTGAGAAGGGACTGGGATGAGAGTGGAGAGCATCCAAGCCAACTCAAGGAGAGAATTGTGTGAAATTCTCTTTAGCATTCTGTCCTTAAGCAAAAAAGTGACATGCCAGCCATTTATTTCACCCTGGCAGCCTCTTAGAAAGCAGATGAGGAAGGAGGGGGATGTAAAAGAGGCCAGTTTGAAGACATTTGAAGTAAAGCAAATGAAGGCCAGAACTGGAACAGTGGCTAAAGCAGGGAGAGGCATCTAAGGAGCCCTGGCATCTAAAATTAGCGCACTTGGCTGGGCATGCTGGTCAGAGTGAATGAGTGGCCAGTAGGTGGCACCATTCACCAGAGAGGGAGATCCAGGAAGCCAGTAAGTTTAAGGAATGGGGTGAATTTAATTTGGGGCATAAGGAGTTTAAAGAGCACATTGAAAGCACACCCATCGTGAAGGGTCTTCATCTTAGAGGCCCTGTCAAGGAAGTTGTCAGAATCGTGGGGACTATGGAAGAGAAGAGAAATGACCATTTTGTTTTAGAACGATTACTCTGGTTTCAGCCTGGACGGCACAGTGATCCAGGCCTGAGTTGGAAGGGATCTGAAGAGCAGGTGGCCGTAAAAATGGAGAGCACGTTAGCAGATTGAAAGGCGTATACATTGAGCTTTGGTGAGAGATTAAATGTAAGCAAAAATGGACAATGAAAATCTGCTTTCTGGATGAGCCACTGATTGGGTATGTTTCTAATGTAATCCTAATGAATCCTGTTGACAGGGAACAGATGAAAAACAATATTTAAATGGAGGATAATAATAAAAGCTAGAACGTTTAGAACTCTTGATACATGTCAGCAAACTCCATCTAAACCTCACAACAGTCTTAGGAAATTACCTTTATCATCTTTATTTTCCACATGAGGAAACTGAAAGCAAAGCACGGTAACTTGCCTGAGGTCACACAGCTAGTACGTGCCGGAGCTAGAATTTGAACTAAGGTTGTCTGGCTAAAGCCTGCTCTCACCACCTGCCTGGAGTGAGAGCCCTCTCCATGAGGAGCTCCATTTAGTCCCAACTGAACTTGAGAAATCTATGGGACGGCCCTGTGGAGGCCTGGGTTGAGGTGGAGACAGCCTGGACCTTGTGTTCTTGAGTTTTGGACCCTGGCAATGTATTACTTAGGCAAAACAACAACCAAAAATCTAAAGAGCCCCTGCTCAAGGCTGTTGAGCTAAGCCTTTATTAAGGCATTGATTTACCACATCTGCCAATTTCACAATGGCTGGGTTGAGTTTTTTAATTTAAGTCTTGAATAAGTCTTCTACTTATTCTACATTTTGAACTGTTGTATTATGGTTTCCTGACTCCAAGAATTCTTTCCTTGCCCTGCGTGGTCTCTTAACCAATCTTCCCTCTCAGGTGTTGACGCTTAGCTACCATTTGTCACAGTATTTCTTCATTCTCTGCTTATACATTCATGAACTTCTAATTCTGCTGAGGGAAAAAGAAAAGGTTTCACTAGAAAGGTGCACCTGTGTCCTCAGAAGCTGTTGGATATGAGGTCCTGTTCTGTGTCCTTTCCTCTTAGCCTGTCTCTAGAACCATGCCTACCCCTTTTCTCTAAGACCAGTCCCTGCTCTGATACCACTTTGCTTCCCATCTTGCCCCAATTCTCAGGAGGCTCACTCCATTTTTCCATACATGCAAACACATACCGTGTCTTCCCTCATCTTTTAAAAAAACAAAAACAATGGGGAAAAAAATACAAAACCAAGCCTATAAAGCCCCGTATTACCCAGATCTCCTCCTAAAGCCCTGTCCTTTCCCACCCCAACCCCCTTTAGAACCATAGTCAGTGTTTCTACTTCTTTGGTTCTCTCTCTCTCCAGCCCACTGTAGCCTGCCTTCTATCCACTTCTTGCTAAGGTCATGGGGAACTTTTTTTGTTGCTGAAACTAGTGTCTCTTTCTAGGTTCTTAATGTTGCTTGAGTTCTGAGCAATGTCTGACACTGGAGTTGACCTCCCTCTTAACTCCACTTCCCTCCTAGCTTGTGTGGCCCTGCACCCAGAGCCATGCTCTTTGCCGCTCCTCCTCTGGCCAGTTGCTGGTCATCAAGGACCTTGCCCTGCTCCCCTTCCCATCTCACATCCTTGTCATCCTGGGATGATACTGTGACTCTCTTGGAAAGGCTACTAGAAAGTTCACTCTGCAAAAGGGAGTGCAGAACAGCCAGGCTTTCTCAGACTGGAGACCAGAGCTTCTCTGAGGTGCCAGGAGTTCCCAGGCAGCCGCTCTGGGGCATCGTCTTCAGAGTGATTTGGTCCCACACATTTTTCATTCTTCTGTGTCCCCCTGTACAGCAGTCCGGTTCCTCGTTTGGCCCCTTAGCAGCATCACATTTTATCTGCTGCTCCTCGGGTGTGAAACTACACAACTTCCAGCATTTCATGTGGGGTCACCTTGCTCAGACTTCCATCCCTCCCAACCCTGGGGGGCTCCCCTCCCTTCCAGATCACACACAGTTTTGTGCAAATATGCAGTATTTCAGAGTTTTCTCCCCTCACTCTTCTCCTTCCATTCTCCCTCCTCCCCCACCCAGGGTGGCATCTGGGTAGGAGGAGGGGGAAGCAGATGAGCTTTGTGGTTCAGATGTGTTCCCTCCCCTTTGCAGGTCTCTGCTGCAGTGTGGCTGCCCTAGACTTGTCCCTAGGCGTTATGGATTCTGGTGGGGCCCACCAAGATGGAGCTGGCTTGATTTCGTTCCTCAGCAAAATCATGGAAAGTGCCAGTGTTTGTAGCATGAGGTCCTTGTGTGCCGCAGTCCTCACGGCTTGTCTCCTGACCTTTCATCTACCCTGCACATCACTGGGACAGGCGTACACTTCCAAGTCCCTAACATGGTGACTGGTGAAGGGGAGGGAAGATCTCTTGTCACTCACGTCCTCTCCGGGGGCTGCTTGTACAGCCTGGGTGCCAACCTGGTGCCGCGGCCCAGCCAGCGTGGGTCTTCTCTGAGCGGCCTGTGCTCTCCCCCGGCTGTGCTTGGGGAATGGGGCACCCGTGTCCTCCAAGCCTGTCTAGATGCTTCTGAGCACCATGCAAGGGATTTGGCCTTAGAGAAGGGCGGGGCCGGACCACTTGCATCTGAATTCTTGTCCTTCTCTTTCTCCCGGGCAGGCCCAGAAGGCCTTTGTATGGGAACTTGTCTTTAATCTTAGTGCGTCACCTCCACACTGTGACTTCTAGAAAGTCTCTATCCTCTCACCCTCAGTTTGTGCTCTTGATCTATAAAGAGTTTGGAAATGAGGACACCCTTTTTTCTCCCCCCAAAAGCCAGATTTTAAGACTCTTATCTCACTATGGACTCAAGAAAATGAAATTTCAGACTCAGCGCTGAGCAGTGGCTCCCCAAGCAGCAGAGGCCACTCACTAAGTGGCTGGGGGCGCTGCGGGCTCACTAGGAATTGCAAAGCGTCTGCAACAGAAGTACAGGTTTTGACCTCAAGAAATGTTCTCCTTTAGCTTGATAGAGTGCCCGCTTCTTGGATAGCCAGGCACTTTGATTGCCCATCTCACAAGCACTACAGAGAACAGGTAGGGTACTTCTCCAAAGGAAAAGATGGGTTGCTGTCACCCAAAGAAAGGGATTGGGGACATACGTCCAGGGTTCCACACAGCCAGCCAGAATGAATGCATATGTCATCCTCAAGTAAGAAGAAGGCAGGAGCATGGGACTTCAGAGGAAAAGAATGCGCTTCCCAGGGTGATAAGAAAAGTAGATGTTGGTAATGAGATGTCTGTCCTGCCATGCAGATGGGTCACTCAGATAAAGTTTATCTCTGCTAAGAACCCATATTCTGGGAAAGATCCCCAATTTAGATTCTGCTGTATAGTTAAGGGAGGGGCAAAAGTTTCTCTTGAGCTCACAGAGTCTCCATTGACTTTGGCTCACAATAATCTTGTCAAAATGGCCATCTTGGGGTAGCCTGCCCTTGGCCCCTGCACCCTTCACTGTACCTCTGTGTCCTGTGTCCTGCTGGTTGCCTCTACATGGATGTTCCACAACACCTGGTGAAATGAGATGTGTTCAGAATCTAATGAGTTATCTTTCCCGCTGAGCCTAGTCTTCTGGCCTTTTCTGATTCCTTTCTACTGTGCTGGATCAAACTGGATCTGATTCACCACCTCCCATCCATCTGGCTCCTAGGTTATTTCATACCCCTGGTACTTTGGAAGTATTTTTAATGTACAATACATTATTTTTTTAATAAAAGATAATTTTCACAAAAAAAAAAATGTGCCTCTATAGAAAATTTGAAAATATATTGGGGCGCCTGGGTGGCTTAGTCGGTTAAGCGTCCAACTTTCGCTTAGGTCATGATCTCGCGGTTCGTGGGTTCGAGCCCCGCGTCGGGCTCTGTGCTGACTGCCAGCTCAGAGCCTGGAGCCTGTTTCAGAGTCTCTGTCTCCCTCTCTCTCTGACCCTCCCCTGCTCACGCTGTCTCTCTCTCCTAGAAATAAATAAAACATAATTTAAAAAAAAAAAAAGAAAAGAAAATTTGAAAATATAAAGAAGAAAATCATATGTCCTTCAGCCCCAGGACGTGGGAATGACTGTGAGCATTTTTGTCGCAGGGCTGCAGGGTGCCTAAGAGCCAGACCCACTCTGTTAACAGTCTGTCTTCACCACACCCACCCCTGAGTGTGGCCCTGGACATGCTGCCCAAGCCTTTTCTGTGCTTCCATGTACTTTTCTGAAAAATGGGGATAATGATAGTACCCATCTCCGAGGGCTTTGACAGAATTGAGTCAATAATGGGCTCGGACACTGCCTGACTCATAGTACCTCGTAGCTGCCATTATTAATATTACTGCTATTTTAAATGTATGTATTTTAATTGCTGATAAAGTGAATACAGTTTAATATTCTGTGTCTTCTGATTATCTGTTGTAAGCATTTTCCAGGTCACAAATATTCCTCAAAAACATGATTTTCAAGACTGTATAATTGCCCATCATTTAAATATATTCACAATTTCTTCTGTAGTTGACCATTCCTCTATTTTTGGACAGTTGGTGTGTGTACATTTGCTATAATAAAGAGTTCGGAGCTGAAAATCCTTCTTTATGTGTATATGTGCATATAAAATTTGTGTTTGTGTGTGCCTATATCTACATCTGACCACTAGCCTGATTCTTTTCTTAGAGTAGAATTTTATGCCTGGAGAAGGGATGGGATCTTTAAAGTCTCCAGCAACATACTGAGAAATTACATAAAGGCAAGGTTAACAGCCACTCACACACTCAGGGCCCCCCTCACTACACCCTCTCCAGCATGAGCATGAGCTTAAGTCTGCCCATTGTAGCTGCTGTTCTTTTTTTTTTTTTTTTTTTTTAATGTTTTTTATTTATTTCTGAGAGAGAGACAGCATGAGCAGGGGAGGGTCAGAAAGAGAGGGAGACACAGAATCCGAAACAGGCTCCAGACTCTGAGCTAACTATCAGCACAGAGCCCAGCGTGGGGCTCGAACCCATGAACCATGAGATCATGACCTGAGCCGAAGTCTGACCTGAGCCGAAGTCAGACACTTAACCGACTGAGCCACCCAGGTGCCCCTGTTGCTGCTATTCTTTACAAGGCTTTACTGCATTTCACTGGGATGGTAGGAGATGGAACTTTGCCCCACGTGCTTCTGCATACCTTACTTTTTATAATGTTAATAAATTAACTGAGCACTCCCATAAGCCCTAGAAGGACTATTAACTTGCTTACTGCCCTGTCCATTTTCCTGTGAGTAGAAATACAATCCATGGTTCTGGCAATACCTTCACTTGTTTCCCTGTTCCTCTGCCCTAAGATGTTTAGCATTTTGACAGCACAGGTCCCAGAGCCCAGTAAAAGTTCTATGAGAACCTGACTCAGGTAAGGTACTAGCTTAGGTGGACTGACCCATTTTCTGAACTCTGTGTGGCCTTCTCAGCACATTGCAATATATTGCACATCTTTGTACAATGTTTCAGATTCCAGTTTCCATTCAGTCACCCCAGCAGTGTTCATTCTAACCAACCCAATGGGAAGAGAGCTAGAGTTTTATTTTGCTCTAGTAAAAATCAACTAGGGGCACCTGGGTGGCTGAGTAGTTAAGTGTGTGACTTTGGCTCAGGTCATGATCTCATGGTTCATGGGTTTGAGTCCCACATCGCACTCTGTGCTGACAGCTCAGAGCTTGGAGCCTGCTTTGGATTCTGTGTATGTGTGTGTGTGTGTGTGTGTGTGTGTGTGTGTCTGTGTCTGCCCCTCCCCCTCTTTGTCTTTCTCAAAAATAAACATTAAAAAAAATAAAGTCAACTAACATCGTTAAGTGCTTTATATTTTACAAAATGCATTCATAAATGTGATTGCTGTGAGTCTCAAAACCGTTCTGGAATTAGGTACATTTATTTCCATTTTACAGATGGGGCCCAGAGAGGCGAAGCCACTAGTTGAACTGGGGAGTGACAGGGTCAGATCTCAAACCTAAAGCCTGACCTTTGCCTGCAACAAAGGAGAGCCAGAAGGAGGAAAATGACCTTGAGGGCAGGAGTACCGGCTCTGCTGAAGAGGAGTTGAAGGGCACAGGTAGGAGCACTGGGCAGGCGTGGTGGGCCCCTGGTTGTTAACAGCCTGTGGCCGGGACCTGCTCCTGCGACTCTAGGGGAGTGGACTCTGGGACTTGGCTCCCCAGTGTGGGCCCTCGGGCAAATACCGCACTCCCTGAGCCTCAGTTTAATAATTGTCTGGTAAAGCCACTGAAGATTTTTCTTAAAGCAACACCTCTTTGATTATTACTATGCAATCTGTCCTTAAGATTTAGCCATGTAGGGGTTTCTGGGTGGCTCAGTTGGTTAAATGCCCAACTCTTGATTTCAGTTCAGGTCATGATCTAATGGTTTGTGAGTTCAAGCCCCGTGTCGGGCTCTGTGCTGATGTGCAGAGCCTGCTTGGAATTCTCTCTCCCTCTCTCTCTGCCCCTCCCCTGCTCCCACAGGTGCTCGCTCTCAATAAACATTAAAAAAAAAAAAAAAAGAGTCATGTAAGTGCCTGTTTGTCTTTCCCTGATAAAGTGTAGAAATAATTCCTCAGTGTGGGCCTTGAGAATCTGTCAGTGTTTCAGGTTCAAGTCTCTCATCCTCTGGCCTTCAGAATTTCTCTACTGCACTTCCAAAGCACCTTCTCCCAGTGGATACTCAGACCCAGGAGCCACCTCTAAGAATCATATTAGCCCATAGATATTCTTTATCACAGACCAGGGCCCCAAAATGAAATGTATTTTGCAGCTGACTTAAGAACGCCTAGAATACCCACCATGAACTCATCTGCCCAAATGCCAGGAAAACAAAACACAAAAAAATCCTCATGCTCGTTTCTCAGCTGTGAACCCTGAGATCTATTCACTCTGTGAATTTCCCAGCCTGCCACAGCTGAGCCGGGCCCTTGGTGCTCCTGAAGTTGCTGGCATAGGTTCTGATGCGGCATGAATGCTTTCACCTTTGCTCTGCTGGGTCCTGTCAAATGGAAAAGGAATGGAGCCCAGTCCTAAGAGCTGCTCAGCATGTCAAGGACTCCTGGGGAAGTGCCCTACACCTTTCACTTAGCTCACAGGAGCCGGAGCCAGCCTGGAGGAAGTGTGCATGGAGAACCTCTCAAGAATCCTGGGTGCTCCCCAGAAAGTGCCCCACGTGGCAGAAATGGCGCAGACTTGCCTGCAGCCTTTGCAGATCACCCAACAGCAGACTTACAATGTGGGCAGACAGCTCCTGGCCTCATGCCAGGGACAGGACTTCTAATCTGCGACCTGTTATGTTAACCAGTGAGCAAAGGCAGTGTGGAGGTTGCCTGGTGTGATGGGCCCTCTCCACTCTGGAATCCACGCAAGTCATGTCAGTGAAATGAAGCATCCAATCTGTAAGGCCAAGAATGCCTGAGACACCCCTGCATTGCTATCTTCCTGAGAGAAAACAGGGAGAGGTTCATGGGAACCATCATGGGAAGGGAAGGGAAGGGAGTGATCTATGAGAAAGAACACCCATCTGCAAATCGTGCTGAGTTCTGCTCTTGTCTCATAAACCCTGGGACAGATATCTCTCTTTCTCTGGGCCTCAGCTTCCTTGTTAAATGCTTATTGGAAGCATTCGCTCTGTTTTTCAATGTGCAATTTTCTCAAATAATAACATTGCCAACTAGATAAAGCTGGCTAAAATAAAAGAGAGATCTAAAATAGAGTTTAAAATCAGTCCAATATCTGCTGGTTGGTTTTTCTTATTCAAAAGTAGTAGATGTTCAGAACAGGAAACACACACACACACACACACACACACACACACACACACACCAAGGTACGGCCAAGCACAAAGTAGTTCGTGGAGATCACTGGCCTGGAGATCATGCTGTTGGCATCTTGTTGGGATCCTTCCAGATAAGAGGTACTTAACCTGGATTGTTGGATGAGCTTTGTGGGAAGAGAGCCCCGGAATGATTTAACAACCCCCTTTGGTGGGTCATTTGGGATGTTTGAGTTGTTTTGCCATTACAAGGAATACCATGCAGATACAAGCTGGATGAAAAAGAATTAGCACTTAATGAGAAAGCCAGCAGAAAAATGGACAAATTGAACACCTGACAAAGATGCTTTAAAGGGCAAAAAAGGATGCCACATTGTCCTACAGTGCACAGAAATCATCAATGAGAGACAAATAGATTAATGCTCGCTTTCAGCCATTTACTTGTAAGTTAACACTTATTTTCTGGACAGCTGCTGCTGCATCCGTGCCAGGTGCTGTGGGCTCTGCAGGCAGCCCAGCCACTGACCTCCAGCTTTCAAACTAGTGGAGATCAACACAGAAATTATTCATGCAGAAACCATCATTTGTGTCTAAGCAAACTACCTTCATGTGTGATTCTTCTTCACAGAAGAACCCTGAATCATTTTGCTTCCCAAGCAATTCTTGACCCAGCCTCCCAGCCTCCGAGGGCCTGCATGGAGGAGAGTTCTCCTTCCAGTTCACGTATCATCCAGAGGCTGCCTCCAGGTGCCCCTGAATGGAGGCCATTCCACATTTGTTTGTCCTCCTCAGAGAACAGGAAGTTTACTACCCTAGATTTGAACTCTGCTTGTTTGAAACCTTTCCCTCTATTGAACTGCATCCTCCCTCTCTGTAGGCTCCTCTGACTGGTCCCAGAACCTCACAAAGCAAGTCGGCCTTCATTTCCAACCTACAGATCTAAAGAGCTTTAGATCTTCAGGTGAGGCACCCAATCCCATGGTCTGCCCCCAAGACAGTACCCAGCATCTGTGATGTCCTTCCCTGGCAAGATAGGCCTGCAAGTGCATCAAACCTTGCGCATGCGCATACGAAACAAAGTGTCCATGAACAGATGGCCACGGCATGGGGGCATCAAGGCCCAGACCTTTGAGGACAGATTATGCTAGTGACACTAGAAAACTTCCTGCAGCTTCAGGAGGGTGGACGGGGACAGAGAGAAGATGAGCCAGCCCCGATTGAAGGACCTAATTGTCCTCCCAAAAAGAGCCTGTGTGCCTGGAATAGTGCCTTCCACACTAATGCGTGTGCTAATCTCCTGGGGGGTTAAATCAGGAGGTCTGGGGTAGAACCTGAGATTCTGCATTTCTCCCAAGCTCCCAGAGCTGTGTGCTGATACTTCAGGAGATACTCTGAGTAGCAGAACCCTAGGACAGAGGTATCATAGTACCCTGGAGGAGCTTTCAAAATACAGAAAGTTTGGCTTACTCCAAACAAACGGATTCAATCTTCTGGTCCATTTATTGACAAGGTCTCAAGCTAGACAGCACATTAGAATCATGGGAAGAGTTTTTTAAAATGCTGATTCTCAGGGTAGAGACTCACTTACTGATCTTTCTCTCTCTCCTTCTCTCTCTCTCTCACTCTCTCTCGCTGCTTTAGTTTGAAACCCTGACCAGCCTAATTTGGTATGGGAGCAGAGGTTCCCAGCCCTGGCTGCACATCACCTGGGAGAATTATAAAATGTCAATGTCAGGGCGCCTCCCTGCAGACCCCCTGAATCAGAATTTCTAGGGGTTAGGGCCACCTCGCAAAGCTCCCCAGATTCCGAGGGGAAGCCCCTCGTGTGGAGTCTGAGGGAAGAATCATCTGGGATTCTTGATAAAAATGCAGGTTACTCCATGTTCCCCTGAACATTCAGGAACTTGAATGTTTAACAAGTGCCATGGGCGACTCATGAAATGGCAACTTTGGGAAACACTGAGGTGGAGAAAAGATCCCTGGATCGGAGTCAGAAAGACTGTGCTCCTGGCTCGAGACTTCTCATAGGTCACAGGCTCATTCCTCATCTGTAAAATGGAGGTGATGATAATTGCATGGGGCAGTGATGGGTAACTGCCCCCAGAGGTGTGCATCCCCAGTCTCTAGGACAGTTTGTGTTGAAACTGGCTGTCCCAGGCCAGAGACTACATTTCCCAGCTCCCCTTCGCATTTAGGTGAGGCGAACACATGACTGAGTTCTGGCCAATGGAAGAAAGGCATAAGTGAGGAGAGCTGCCACCCATATAAACCTCCCACAAGGTCCTCTGCTCTCTTCACTGTCTGCCCATTGGGTATTAATGCCCATTGGATATTAATGCCGACTGGATAGCAATGCCTGGGAGGTCTTGGAAGCCACATGGGAGGGTTGACAGAACTCTCTGCCCTTCCCCCAACCTGCTGCTAATTGGACCTTATGTGAGTGAAAAACTACCGTGTAAAGCCACTGTGATTTATTTGGTGGTCTCTCTCACAGTAGCTGATGCTATGTGAACTAACATACTGCCCCTAGGATTGTGGCAAAAATGATCTCGTACAGAGGCTGCAGACTGACAATGTGAGGGTTTTTAGATCCAACCCACACATATGTTTTGTATTTCTGTGCCAGCCAGTGTTTTTTTGTTTTTGTTTTTGTTTTATCAACACATTTTTTAAAAATATATTTATTTATTTCTGGGAGAGTTAGAGAGAGAGAGACAGCGTGAGCAGGGGAGGGTCAGAGAGAGAGGGAGACACAGACTCTGAAATAGGCTCCAGGCTCCGAGCTGGCAGTCAGCACAGAGCCCGACGCAGGGCTCAAACCCACGAACCACAAGATCATGACCCAAGCGAAAGTCGGGCGCTCAACCGACTAAGCCACCCAGGCGCCCCTAGGATTTTTTTTTTATTAGAAGAAACGTGTGTGTGTGTGTGTGTGTGTGTGTTTATTTTGAGAGAGAGAGAGCACATGCGCTTGGTGGAGGGGCAGAGAAAGAATCCCAGATAGGCTCAGCGCTGTCAGCTAAGAGCCCAACTCAGGGCTTGATCCCATGAGCATGAGATCATGACCTGAGCCAAAATCAGAGTCGGCGCAACCTGAGCCACCCAGGCACCCCCACTGTTAGGATTTTCACAGCAGATTTCTTTTTTTTTTTTTTAATTTTTTTTAAATGTTTTATTTATTTCTAGGAGAGAGAGAGACAGCGTGAGCAGGGGAGGGTCAGAGAGAGAGGGAGTCACAGACTGAAACAGGCTCCAGGCTCTGAGCTGGCAGTCAGCACAGAGCCCGACGCGGGGCTCGAACCCACGAACCGCGAGATCATGACCTAAGTAAAAGTCGGACGCTTAACCGACTAAGCCACCCAGGCGCCCCCACAGCAGATTTCTTCAGGCAACTTCTAACTCCCAAGAGAACCATTCATCCTGCCCAAAACTTGGAAGCAAAATCTCCTGAGGGATCCTTACAGGCTGAAAGGATGTCCTCCACCTCCACCGACTCCACTCGGCCCAGGGTTATGGCCCTTTCAGGGTCTACTGTATATGGAGGCAGTGGTGTGCAGAGAAAAGGGCTCAGGTGTATCTGGGGTTCCATCAGTTAGACCTGCATCCCATCCCCAGCTCTGCTTCTTCCTAGATGGTGACTGGGGTCGGGTAGTTCGTGTTTCCTGAACCTCTGTGTTCCCATCTGTCGGATGTGGACATTCGAACTCTTCTCATGGGATTTCTGTAAAGTGTCCGGTGACAGGACACTTAGACCATGTTAATTCCTTCTCCTTTCCCAGGCTTGCTTGCCCCCAGGAGTGAGGGAGAAATCAAGCAGTGTCTTTATTTTTTTTTATGTTTTTATTTATTTCTGAGAGACAGACAGACATACAGACAGTGTGAGCAGGGGAGGGTCATAGAGAGAGGGAGATACAGAATCTGAAGAAGGCTTCAGGCTCTGAGCTAGCTGTCAGCACAGAGCCCAACGCGGGGCTCGAACCCATGAACGATGAGATCATGACCTGAGCCGAAGTCGGGTACTTAACCCACTGAGCCACCCAGGCGTCCCTCAAGCAGTATCTTTAAAAACAAAACAAAACAAAAAACCCAAACCCAAATTCAAATTCTTTTTAAAAGATATAAAGAAAGTACTTCTATTGTAGCTGGATTAGTCTGCTCAGACTGCCGCCAACAGGGGTGGCTTAAACAATAGAACTGTACTTTCTCACAGTTCTGGAAGCTGGAGTCCAAGATCAGGGTCCCTGTAGAGTTGAATTCTGCCTCTCTTCTGGCTTGTAGACAGCCACCTTCTCACTGTGTCCTCACAGGGCCCTTGGGGCCTGCTTGGGAAGAGAATGATCCCTGGTGTCTCTTGCTCTTGTAAAGGATTGGGGACCCACTCCTATGGCCTCTGTTAGCCTTAACATCCCCCTTCATCACCAAACACAGTCACATGGGGATTTTGTGGGGATACAATTCAGTCCACAATAGAAGGAAAACCAGAAAATACAACTAAGAAAGAAAAAAAAAGGAGCACTCATTATCTCCTCTTGCCCATCTCCACTCACTGTGATATCACCACACAACCACTTTTACTCACTATCCTTCTATAATTTATGTATTTTAAAATTGAATTGTACATACTTTTTTTGGTATGTATTTTAAATGTTATATTAAGCTAAGCTAAATAGAATTTTTATAGTAGCTTATATAATTATAAACTGTTTTTTTAATTGTAACCTTTAACTTGTAACCTTCCTCATTTGGTGGATATAAATTATTCCATGGTATGGACATATTCTAATTTATTTATCTAATCCCCTATCGTGTGGACACTTAGAACTCCATTTTCTATGGATTCGGTTGTTAGCTCTTGACCTGGGCTAATAACTTCATTCACCTGAGCGTCAGTTTCCCCATCTGGGTTATCAAGATAGTAATAATATCACCTCAACTGAGATAATGACTAAAAAGTGTTTAGCACAGTGTCTGGCGCATGGAAAACCCTCAAAGCTGTTATTATAATACCATATATATTATAAATACCAGTGGTAGACCCTAGTGAAAAGTTCTGTCAGGCTCTCCATCTCGCTGTGCACTGAGTTCACATGTGCACTTCTGGCACCCACACTGAATGTTACTTTCCTGATTCAAATGCTCCAGTGACTCCCCGGTGCCCTTAGCATAGTGTGATAACCCCTAAACGTGGCTTACCAGGCCTGGCATGACTACTGAGCCTCAACTGTGACCCCAGTTCAAGCCAGGTGAACAGCCATAGGTCCCTGGAACACGCCACCCTCGCTCTCACATCTGGGCTTTGTACCTGCTCCTCTCTCTGCCTGGAGCATACATCCCTTTCCCCATCCCCAGCTAATTCCTCCTCGTTCTTTAAGTCTCTGCTTGGAGGTCCCTGAGTAGATGCTGATAGTGCCCTACCTGTGTCCCCTGCTTTCACCATTTCTGTACACACCAGCTGACCCCCAGCTGGCAGCACCCACACTTACGGTCTGAGGACTTTTTGTAGACATGAGAACCTACTCTGCCGACTGCGGGGCAGGCCTGAAGGGCTGGGGAATTAACACTCCCTGCAGGGAACAGCCTTCTAGCAACAACTGGCAGGACTTGTGTGTAAATACCCTGGCTCTCTTCCTCCTCAGGATGGGCTTCCCACCAGCCTCAGAATGTCACTGTGAGACTGAGCTGCAGGTGCCCACGGTGCTAACTTGCTTGGCCATATACTTTCCCAGGCCTCCTTTCTTGTCTGTGTCATTCTTTCACTTGCCTCCCAGAATTTCCTCCTCCCAAATTAACTGCTTGTTCTTACATTCTTGTCTCAGGATCTGCTTCAGAAGAACCCATACTGAGAGCCACTGGCTCCTGAGAGCCTTCCTTGGCAGGTGGAACAGGCAGATGTCCCTCCCCGGCTCTACCACAGCCCTGGTCCTTACTCTAGCACAGCACTCATCACATTGTGTTTTATTCCCCACGGAAACACAGACGCTTCACTGGGACAAATTAAAATGGATGGGACATGTTTGAAAAGATGGTCAACTTCACTTATGACTAATGAAACTCAAAGGAAGAATGCCAGCTGGTAAATACACATAAAAAGGCAAAAGTAGAAAATCTTTTTACAGCCCCTGATAACTGATTCAGCCAAGGACCATCAATGGATGAGAAACCGGATACCCCTAAGGTCCTGGTGGGAAGAGGGAAAATGGACATTTAACATGGAGAGGGGTGGTCACCACCTCAAATCCAACTTGGCATCATTAATAGCAGGACAACAAGACATTGTGGAGCTCCTGACACAAGGCAAAATGAAGCACATGGCACCACCCATGAAGGATTGATTAAATGTTTGCCCCCAATCGAGTCTACCCTTTAGACCCAAGTACTAGTTTATAGGAAATACACGGGAGAATATGACAAGTCAAAGGGCAGCACAGCGACCCCAAGTGGAACATTCTACAGGAAAACTGGTCCAGTCTCTCTGTGAGTTAATACCATCAGAGGGGAAAAAAATAAAAAGGAATGAGGACCATTCTCCAAAAAAAAGAGAGTTGAGAGGTGACAACAGAATTCATGGCATGGTCTTTGATTGGATCCTGGTTCAAACAAACTATGAAGACATTTCTGCTGCAACTGAAGATATATGAACATGAACTAGATATCAGGGCCTTATTGTTAATTTTAATTTTTTAATTGTTGTTTATGTGAGAAAATGACCTATGCTAGACATAAAGTATCTATTACCGAAGTGTTTCATGAATGAAGTATCATGATGCCTATAATTTATTTCAAAACACTTCAAGCCCTCCTCCCCGAATTAAACAAACATAGCGAGCTCTAACCAATGATTGTATTAGGTGATGGATATATGGGTGTTCATTGAGCTATTTTGTTTTCTATGTCATATGTTTGAAATTTTTTGTAATAAAAACTTAAAAGAGAAAAATAAAAACTATGATACACCATTTTTTACCCAGAGATTCAAAAAGGAAAAAAAAGTTGAACAATACACTGGGTTGGAAAAGTTCAGAGAAATGAGGCTTTTTGTAGGTTCTTAGTGGGGAGTGTAACTTGGAACAGCCTCTTCAGAGGGAACTTGGGCAGAGACAAATTTTTTTTTTTTTTAGTGTTTTTATTTATTCTTGAAGGGAGAGAGAGACAGACTGTGAGTGGGGGAGGGACAGAGAGAAAGGGAGAAACAGAATCTGAAGCAGGCTCCAGGCTCTGAGCTGTCAACACAGAGCCCCATGTGGGGCTCGAACCCACAAATTGTGAGATCATGACCTGAGCTGAAGTTGGACACTTAACCAACTGAGCCACCCAGGCACCCTGAGAGACAAATTCTTTGATCTAGAAATTCCACTCATAGGAATTAATCATATAAACTATACTCAAACATGTGCACAAAGCTGTATGAATAAGGTATCTTACTGCAGCACTGGGTTTTTTGTGTGTGGTTTGTGTGTGTGTGTGTTTTGTAAGTAGGCTTTACACCCAGTGCAGAGGCCAATGCAGGGCTTGAACTCTCAACTCTGAGATCAGACCTGAGCTGATACCAACAGTCAGAGGCTTAACTGACTGAGCTCCCCAGGCACCCTGGGCCATAGAACTTCTGTTGTCTGGTAGAAGGAAGGACACTGATTCCTCAAGAGCCATGCTCATTAGTCTGAAAGGGTGATATGCTCAGGAGGCGTTGCTTGATAGCTTCACATGAGAGAGGGAGGGCAAACTGAGAAGCCTATCTTCCTTGTGCATCTATTTGTTCAGTGTTAAATACATTAAAACAATATTTATATCAAGGGAAGCAAGAATATATTAGGGAACTTTATATGAAACTCCCATGAATATTAAGCATAAACTAAGTGACAGCAGGACAATACAGGCTTTCTTGGGCTCCTCTAGTTGTGCCTCAGTCTCTTGGGTGAAGATGTGACCTTGGACCAATGACTTGACATCTCTGAGCCTCCCCTTCCTCCTCTAGTAAAAGTGATTATTGTGCAGATGAATGAGATGATGCGTGTAAAGTGCTTGGGTTGATAAAAAGATTGCTGTGCTGTTGTTTATATCATTATCAGAGTATCATGACCTTATCATTAAGAGCATATATACTGGAGACAGATAGGCTGGGTTCGAATCTCAGTTCCACTGCTCACGGGCTGGGGACCTTGGGCAAGGTCACTTAGCTTCTCTGCTGCTCAGTTTCCTCTTCTGTAAAACGAGGCTCATAGGATTATTGTGAGGACTCAAAGAATTGATGGTTGTAAAGCCTGGGCACACAGCAAGTGCTATGTAAGTATTTGCTCGGTACGCCATAGTTTGTTCCCCTCTGCACTTAGAGATCCTTCAGGAGAAATACTAGAAAACAACAGCTCCAAAGAAAGACAAGCTATTTCCAAACACAGATTAATACAAGGAATGGGTCTCTATAACACCAGTTGTCCTAAGGTATTTGCTTCTTGGAAGACTGAGAGTCAGAATGTGTTAACAATGGCAGGTGGCTAGCCAGATACGAGCTATTTGGGGGACATGGCCCATTCCCTTGTGGCTTCTGGAACCCATCCACGAAGACTGACCAAGGGGACTGGTGGCTTTTCTAGCAGGGGTCAAGGGCGTCCCTAGGGGAGGTGGAGGGAAGGAGCTCCTGGGATCCCCCGCGCCCCTCCCCCACTTGCCCAGCGAGTAATGACATTCACGGAGAGAGGAGGGAGGGAGCGAAGCAGAGGGGCAGGCTCGGCGAGGCCATGTGATGCTGGGCGAGAGAGAGCCGCCGCCGCGGAGCCTCCTTCTTTCCTCCCTCTGATTCCGGGCTGTCATGGCGACCCCCAACAACCTGACCCCCACTAACTGCAGCTGGTGGCCCATCTCGGCGCTGGAGAGCGATGTGGCCAAGCAGGTGGAGGCCCCCGACGCTCCCGAGGCGGCCAGCCCCGCCCATTGGCCCAAGGAGAGCCTGGTTCTGTACCACTGGACCCAGTCCTTCAGCTCTCAGAAGGTAGAGCCCAGGGGAGCAGGGGGGCCGGATGCGCCCAGTAGCTAGGAGGCTTGGGGGAGGGGATTCAGGAGGCAGAAGGGGTCGGAGGACCTGGTGAGAGGCTGGAGGGTGGGATGTGGGAGTTCGGGGGCCCGGAGGATGGAGGATGCTGGGCGGCTCTCCAGGGAGGTGACTGGTGCTGTCTTGGGCCCCAGAAGCACAGTCCCCAATTCTGGGAACATCCATTCTGCCTCTTTCCCTCCCAGAAAGACCTAGTCTGCTGGAGCGCTGAGAAGAGAGACAAAGGCAAGGGGAAGGGAATGGGCACTGCTGGGAAGGCGGCCTGTTGGAGGGGGCGGCTGCGGCGGGGAGGGAGGAGGAGCGCTTCCTGGGATCCAGCCTCCAGCCTGGGTAGCCGGGTCGTGGGCCTCCCTCTGCTCTGCTGTCCTGGATACTACAGACCCTCCAGATCACAGCTCCTGCCCAGCTGGGAACCTTCCTCTGGCTGGGGCTTGGAGGGGAGGGTCTGTCTCTGGTCCTCTCCCGCACCCCCACTTACCTTGAGCTGAGAAGGAAGGAGTTAACCCATCTCCTTAGGCAAGCTCAGTTTGGCCCCGAATATCCATGTTTTGCTCTTAAAGACACAGAGGGCCCCTCCGCCCCTTCTCAGACCCAGTTGAGCTGGGTCGCAGTTGGGAATCCAGCCTGGTGCTGAGTTATCAGGGTTCCCGCTTCCTGGAGATAAGGGGCAGGCACTGCGCCTGTAAGACAGGGGCGCCTCTAGGGGGCGCAATCTCCCACCCCGGGCTGCTGTCCGTCAGTGGGGCACGAAATCAGCACCATGGCCAGGGCCCAACAACGTGTGCTGCTGGGTTCTAAGTGCGCCCATTGTCAGACCCTGGGATTCCTCTTCTCCCTGGAAGATCCTTTTGTTCCATTCACTCATTTTCCAGATAGAGAAACAGATTCCGTAAAGAGAAAGGGCCTTGGAACCCAAAGACTTGGATTTGAGTCTTGGTCCACACTCAGTTCATCATCTGGAAAATGAGATAACAATAATTATAATAACAGCAGCTACTTCTAATGCCCAGCCCTTCTCAGAGTTGCTGAGAGGGTTGTTGAAAAAGCAGTATAACTTCGTGTTCTAGACTGGCAGTACTCAAACTTGAGCATACATTAGAGTCACTGCATGGTCCTGGTTGGAACACAGACACCTGGACCCCACCGCAGATATTCTGATTCAGCAGGTCTGGAGTGGGGCTCAAGATACTGCATGTCCAACTAGCTCCCAGTGATGCTGATAAAGCTGGTCCACTGATCCCCCTCTGTGTAGCTCCTGTTTAGAGTATAGACTCTGAAGCCAGACAGTCTCTAGTGGAAGAGCCATTCTCCCCAGTAATTCACTGTAAAACTTTGGACATGTCACCTTGCCTCTCCAAGGCCTCAGTTTTATAATCTATAAAATGGACCTAATGGCAGTACATTTCTCAGAGGGCTATTTTGAGGGTGAAATGAGGTGACACACAAAAAGTGCTGATGGCAGTGCCTGGCACAGGGCCAAGGCTCTGATGATTATAGGTGTGATATCACTACAGTGCTAGGTGAAGGAGGGGTCGGGTTAACCAGGGCCACCCTGGGACTCATCGGTAAATCCTACACATGCCTGCAGAGAACCTACTGCATGCCAGGTTGCTGGCTGTGTAAGTTGCTACAAGTTTAGAGATGTATCAGGTTGACCTCCTGATTTCAGAATACCTTCCTACCCAGAACCTCAGGAGCCAGGCCTCTGTGACTGAGGCTGAGCAGGGGGTAGAGGGGTGGTACCTTCCATTACCACTCCCCAAGGGAACTTTCTGTTCCTCCCCCTGCCCCCATGGAAGATTTCCTATTCAATCTGCACTCAGGGCTGAGGTGGCCCTTTATGCAGGGATGGGACTACTCATTGCAACCTCATTTGTGACCAGGCCAGCGTGGGAATCCTCCTACCTCCCCTTACAGGGACTTTCCATTGCCTGAGGGTCCATGGTGGGGTCTGGAGACAGTGTAACCTGGTGGAAAGGGCATGTGCTCTGCAGTCAGATGGTCTTGGGTTCCATTCTCATCTTGAGTGCTTACTGGCTGTGTGACCTTGGACAAGCCACTTAACCCCTCTGTGCCTCAATATCCTCATCTGGCAAAAGGGACTTTTGCATCCAACCTTGCAGAATTCCTGGGGCCTGGGGGTTTGAGAGGATATGGACATATGTTAAGTGTCTGGCAGATAGTAGGAATTTAGCAGGTGAGTTTCCTTCCTTTCAGTCCTAAAGGGCCCTGCCTGCATTCAGGGAGCAGTTCCCCTTTGTGGAGCATCTGAGAAGCCTGACCTTAATGGTACATGAATAACAGAAAATAGCCTACCCCCAAGAATGGTGGTGGCTTCATGGGACATCTGGGGACTATTCCAGAGCCAGAGGGCAGCAGGACAGTGAGGGGAGCCAGAGCCCAGACTCTGGGGCCAGATAGCCCAGGGTTCAATCTCAACTCTGCCACTGACCAACTGGGTAATTCTGAGCAGGTTGCTCAGCCTCTCATGCCTCAGACATCATGTCTGTAAACTGAGAATAATAACAGCACCTCCAGGATAGGGCTGTTATGAGGATTCAGCAAATGTATCCATTAATCACCTAGAGCAGCACCTGGCACACAGAAAGTGCCCAGTAAGCGCACTTACATTTACTAGACAGGAGGGCAGATCCTGACTGTGCCACTTCCACTGTGTGACTGTGCATGTGTCTTCACTTCTGTAAGCTTCCGCTTCCTCCTATGTTCAGGAGGAATGGTACCTACCTAAGAGGGCTATGAAGATTGATGGCATGGTCACACACTTAGCACAGTGCCTTAAAAATTACTCACTAACGGTGAACTTTCAGGCACCATCATAAGTGACCATTTTGGGCCACAGGGTTCAAAGGAGGTTCTAAATGCAAATTGTAGATGTTAGCTTGCTTTTGAGGCTGTTTCTGCCCCCAGCCTCCTCCTCCTTGGCCGGAGGCTGGGGGGACAGAAGGGTGAGACTGGGAAGGGAAAAACATGCAGAGAGTCAAGACACCAGCATCCAGTGCTGGCATTCTCATTCGCCGGCTTATGGCCGCAGGGATTTCCTGATCCTCTTTGGTCATCAGTTTCTTCAACATGAGAATGGACTAGAATCTGATACAACTTGCATTTCTCCCTCCCCAGGCAGGAAAAATTACCCTGTCTCTGTGTGTCCCCAGCCCTTTGAGCATCGTTCTATCCTCACACCAGCCAGTTTTTCAAAAACCAAGACTGCTATTTACTAGCTGTGTGACTTGGGACAACTTAGTGCTGTCTCTGTGCCTATTTCCTCTTTTGTAAAATGGGTGTGATACTACTACCTACCCATTAGGGGTTTTGTGAGGATTAAATAAATTAAGGCACGTAAATGTCTTAGAACAGTGCCTGGCACAGAGAAAGTGCTTTTGGGAAGTTAGCTATATCGTTGTGACTTCCACCAAGGTGAGCCTCTGAGAGCCGTCCTTGGCTTCCTGCAACAAGCTTGGCTCAAGTTTCCCTTACCCCAGCCTCGCAGGGCTGCCCTGGTCTTGGTTGTGCTTATGCGGAGAACTTGGCCCAGCCTTCTCAGCCTAGGAGTGAGAGACCCGGGTCAGAGTCCTGTCAGAAGACTCAGAAGAATGAACAGGTCTTCCAGAGGCCCCTCTCAGACATGGCAGAAGGAAGTGAGAGTGGAGGGTGATCTCTATCTCCCACCCTGACCTTGACTTTCAAACTCTTGGGCACTGGTCTCTAGCCTTGTTCATTCTGCCCTTGATGATTTGCCCCACCCCCACCCCCAGACACTCACAGGTGGCAACTGCAGACTTCACCATTCGTCCTAGAAGCCTGCAGTGGCTCACCTGGCCCCTCCAGAAAAGAGCCAGAATTCTCATCATGGCTTCAGGCTCTACTGCAGGATCCTAACCTTCCTTGGGTCGCAGACCCCCTTCGTCAATGGGGGGAAACCCGTGAATCTTTCTCAGAATAACGCTTTTAATGGGATAAAGTAAACACATAGCATTACTAGAAGGGAAGCTAATCAAAGTATAGCTATTGACATACTTTTAGAACAAATTCATTCTATAATAATATATGTTTCTGTATTAACCCATTCTATAACCCATCCTGGTGGCAGGACTGATCGCGGTAGTGTGAAAGTCGTGATGAGTGTAACTGTGGCGATGTGTAGTGATGAAAGTATCTGATGATCTGATGTCTTGTGGTGACGAGATTTCAGGCACTGTGAACACTACCGTGCTTTGTCGCCTACACTCATAATTGAAGGAAATGATAACTGTCAGTAGGAGATTACTGAAAATAAACATGTAATTTCCCCATCTTAGTTCAAGGAGCTACTGAATTTATTTGTGGATCTTGATTAAAATGAATCTGGGATCTTGATTAAAATGCCCTGTGCAGGACCTCAGCTCCTCTCATCTCCCTGCCCACCCTGTTCCAGGCGCACTGGACACCTCATTGTGTTTCAGACATGCTTCTCCTCAGGGCTTTTGTGCTGGCTGTTCCCTCTGCCTGGGACTCTTTTCCTCGGATCCCCGTGTGGACCACTCCTTCACCTTTATTAATTAAAAAAAAATGTTTGAGATAAATACACTGAAGCTCAAAGACTCTTAAGTGTCTTTTACAACACACAGCAACTAAATGGTTGTGCAGAGACTCCAACCCGGCCCATTGCAATCACCTCAGAAACAAGGGCCTGAGTGAGGAGGGACAGTGCCCGACTCTGAAGCACCAGTGAGCTAATTGCATGCACCCACGGAGAAGACGGTTTGCCCAGGAGTGGCTGATGTCTGCTCATACTGAGCAGTGACCACCGAAGGCTGGTCCAGCCTCCAGGATGCAGAAATGGCAGATGGCCTTGGTGCCTGCATGCCCTTCCCCTGGACCTGGCTTCCTCCCACGCTCCCCTCCCCCGCAGGATGGCACATGGTTCTGGCCTGGCCTCTCCGCTAAAGGAGAAAGTCTCCTTGGCCGCCTGCCGGCCTGACCCTGAAGCAGCTCCAAGCAAAACTGTTACAGCTCTAATGATAGTCCCCTCCCCAGGGACTACCCCCCACCCCCCGGCACCTTCACTAGAGTCCCCGGGCAGGGCCTGGGAGTGGTCCCTGGGAGCAGGTGCATCCCTGCCAGGATGCAAGGCCCACTGTTCAGACCTGTCAAGGGCAGAGGCCTTGGTTTCCATTTCCATCCATTCAGCGGTCCCAGCTTGGCCTGGAGGCTGGACGGCTGGGCAGAGCGCGATGGCCCAGGGCTAAGGATGCCAGGATGGGCCAGCAGAAGGGAATGGGCAGTTCGGCTCTGGCCAAACTCCAGCCTTGATTGTTCTGGGGCTTCTCCAGGGCTCAGGCACTGCCCAGGAGCTCAAATATACACATGCATGCTCACCTACCCATGCACACACTCACACGTGCGTATGCACACTCATATCCACACTAATGCACACGTGCTCCCACAGTACTTTAATACTCAGTTACTCAGACACCCATCCATACACACCCACACTCGTGAACACCTATGCACACACATGCACTCACACACACACTTGATCATTCACGCAGCTGCTACTCACCTTCAGGCTCACACACCCGTATAGTCACACACCCAGACCCAACAGATGCCGCCCCCGGTGCTCACTCTCTGCCACAACTCCTCTGTCTCTCCTAGAACCAGCCATTCCTCCCACTGTCTCCTGCATGTGGTCTGAATGTAGTGACAGCCGGCAGCAGGGTGCTCCTCAAATGCAGAGTCCAGCCCTCATTCTACTCATGATTAAAAGGAGGCTCAGGAAGGGGCAGGGATGCTGTAAGGTCACATAACAGCATTGCTGTGGCAGAACCAGGGTGACCTCCCAGCCCCGTCTGCAGGGTCTGCTTTTGGCTAATGGAGCAAATGAATCTGGGGATGAGTGTTGGGGGTTCAGGGGCTAATTACCTCTCCCTCCCCGCATGGAAAGCAGTGTTCATGTTAGCTGTGAGGGTCAGGCATGAAGTATTCTAGGACGTCAATCATGATAGTGAGGTAGTGTGTGTATGTGTGTGTGTGTGTGTGTAGTACTGATAGTAGAACCCATGTATTAACCTCCCGTGCTGGAATTTTATCCATATGATCCCGTCTCAACCTCATGCCAGGCTTGAAGGAGTGGATTACATTCCTCATCTCATAGAGCCTAAAATCAGAGAAGTCAAGTGAGTCGTCCAAGGTCACACAGCAAATAAGCAGAAGAGACAGGCTTTAACTCCAGATTTGTCTGCTTCTAGAATCTGATCTCCTGCAAGTGGCCAGGACACAATATGCCTGCAGGCACTGTTCTGCAGGGAGTAATGTATCTAATCCTCACGGCAGCCTTCCACAGGAACCGCTAGTGGGACTGTCATTGGACAGATGAGGAAACTGAGGCATACAGATGTAAAGCCAAGTCACCCAGCAAGGAGGTGCTAGAGCTGGGATTTGAACTGACAGTCTGACACCGAGTCCAAGGTCAGAACATATCATGCTGATCCTTCTAAGTGCCTAACTCCTGGTATCTGGGAGGGAGGCTGAGGACACCCAGTCCCAGGAGCTACCAACCGAGTGTGTGGGGGGACACTGGTGCTCAAGGAGAACCTCTTTTGCTAGGCTCAGGGCCGCCCTCCCTTTCCCCTGTGCTGGAGCCATTGGTAGAGTCACTTGCCATCTTTTTTCTGGGGAATTTGGACAAATCATCTTTCTGAGTCTCAGTGCACAAGCAGGGGGCAGTTGGACCAGGTGATCTCTAGTTGTCTTCCAGCTCAGAAGTGTTGGGCTGGGTCAGGAGCAGACCCCAGATTGAAGGCTCTCCACTAACTTCTACCAGTTAACATGTTTGTCTGGGGCCCCCTAGAGACATAGGGAAAGACGAAGGAGGGGCAGGCCCAGGACTCCATGAAGGTGCCCACAGGAGTCAGGCCTCACTGCGTCCAGTTTCAGGTCTGCTGCTAAATTGCTGTGTGACTTTGGGTAAGTTACTCGCCCTCTCTGGGCTTTGGTTTTCTCATCAAGAAAAGCAGGGAGATAGTATCAATTCTGACTCTTTTGGGAAGCTATTGCAAACAACAACCAGATGGGAAAGCATCTGGGGGCAATAAAAGGCTCAGCTGATGTTGGCAAATTATTTTCCATGTTGCTTTGTTTCCCAAATAATTTGAGAAATATAGCTATTGATTATGTTGATGATAAGAATTCCTATGAATTTCCTGGCCAGATCTACCCCCTGGAGGCCAGGCTGAGTGTCCAGTCATGATAGTGAAAGCATGACTTGAGTGCCATTTATGTGCCAGACATGGGGATGGTACTACTAATACTTCCATTTTGCAAATAAGGAAACTGAGGCTCAGGAAGTTTAAGGAATCTGCCCAAACACACACAGCAGAGCCAGGAATCCTATCCCAGGCATGTCCAGCTATGAATCCCAGTCCCATAACCATCAGGGAGCACTGCCCTGTGCCCCAAGAGGCGCCAGGGCCCTGGGAGAGTCCCCCTGCCCAAGAATGAGCTGGAAGCAACAGTGTCCCCTCCTGTGTGTGACCTCTGACCTCCCTCCCCGCATGCCCCCCCCCCCCGGGCAGAGTGTCCCCCGTGTGTCTTCCCGCCTTCCCTGCTCTGACCCTGGCGCCTGCAGGTGCGGCTGGTGATTGCTGAGAAGGGCCTGGCGTGTGAGGAGCGGGACGTGAGCCTGCCGCAGAGCGAGCACAAGGAGCCGTGGTTCATGCGGCTCAACCTGGGGGAGGAGGTGCCCGTCATCATCCACCGGGACAACATCATCAGTGACTACGACCAGATCATCGACTACGTGGAGCGGACCTTCACGGGAGGTATGGCGGCCACACCTGCCAGGGGCGCAGCCACAGACCCCAGGAACCCTGCAGGACCTTGGGGAGCCTGAGGAAGCCCACCGGGGCTGTGGACAAGGCCCGGTCTCCCCCAAAAGGAACAGCGGGAAGGCAGGCAGGGCTCATATCCCCCTCCACTCCACCGCACCCCCCGCCCCCCCGGCCAGGAACCATGGGCTCACAGTCATGGCCACGATCCTTGGAACGCCACAAACCCTCTCCCCAGTGCTCCCGGGAAAGGGCTGGCCCAGACACGGCCCTAGGCGAAGGGGGCTACAGCCTCCCTCCCCAGGATCGCTGGAGTCAGAAGCACAGCCACGGGCCCCCGGAGCCCCCAGGCAGGAGCCTGATGGACCCAGGCCCTCCTAGTCACCAGGGGGGGCCCAGGGCTTCTGGGGATGCCAGGGCACAGGCAGGGCCCAGCCCCGTGAATTCCTATAAGCATAGTTAGGGCCATGGACTCCCTGGGAGCCCCATAGACCTGGCCTAGGTACCCCGGAACACTGCAGATGTGAGCAGGGCCCAGACACCCTGGACCGCTATGTCCTCTCCCGCCCTCGGGCCTTCCTCCGGTTCAGAAGCCCACTGCCTGCAACAGGTGCTGCAAACCACAGCTGAGAGGCGGTCAGAGCCCAGACATGCTCTGTGGAGAAAGAATACGAATTCGTTGCCAACAATTAAGAGTTAAGGAGAGTTCAGTTTTAAATATTCAGGTTTCTGGCTTCTCTTGAAGCCTGGCCACACTGGGCCTAGACCCCTGGGGCAGCAAGCCCCACCCCTCGGCAGCAAGCCCCACCCCTCGGCAGCAAGCCCCACCCCTCGGCAGCAAGCCCCACCCCTCGGCAGCAAGCCCCACCCCTCGGCAGCAAGCCCCACCCCTCGGCAAGCCCCACCCCTCGGCAGCAAGCCCCACCCTCGGCAGCAAGCCCCACCTCGGCAGCAAGCCCCACCCCTTGGCAGCAAGCCCCACCCCTCGGCAGCAAGCCCCACCCCTTGGCAGCAAGCCCCACCCCTTGGCGGGACTCCAGGGAGGTGAGCTAAGCAGGCGGAACCCCGGGGGAGAGTTTATCTCAAGAGCCTTGGGAAAGGGGTGATCCCTGTGCGCCATGACGATGGGGTTCCAGGACGCCGGGGCTCCAGGACCGGGTGCCAGAGGCCGGCCTGCCCGCATCAGAGGGGGAGGGGGTCGGGGCAGGAGCCGCCGCCCCCCAGCCCAGCCCTGGCTGTGCCCTACAGAGCACGTGGTGGCCCTGATGCCGGAGGCGGGCAGCCCCCAGCACGCGAGGGTGCTGCAGTACCGAGAGCTGCTCGACGCGCTGCCCATGGACGCCTACACGCACGGCTGCATCCTACACCCCGAGCTCACCACGGACTCCATGATCCCCAAGTACGCCACGGCCGAGATCCGCAGTGAGTGCTACGGGTGACCCCTGGACGGGAGCCTCCCCTCCCCGCTCTTCTCCACACTGTGTGTCTCTTACTCCCCCCTCCTCTTAGCCCTCCTGGTCTCCCTCTCCCTGTCTCTGCCTCTCTCTCCACCCCTTTCTCTCTGTCTCTGTTCATCTCTCTGGCCCTTGCCCTGGGTGTCTTGTGCTGGGTCCCCTGTCTCTCTCCCTTCCTCCCTCCCGCTTGCCGTCTCTCCACCACTCTCCCTGGCCTTCCGTCTCATTTACCACTTTCAAACCAAAGTGTCTCTTCCTCTCAGCCACGTCATTCCCTTCTCCTACCCCTCTTCTTGTCCTGCCATCGCAGACAGAGGCTGTGGGGCTGTCTGCTCTCCCAGAGGCCTGTCCTGTCCATGCAGAGCTGGAGTACCTTTGTACTGGAGGAATCCGGCCCCAGCCACCTGGGGTCAGGGCCCAGGGAGGTCAGGACTGTGGCTGGTGACCCAAGGTACTGAGTGACAGGCTTGGTGTCACCAAGGAAGGCTGCCCAGATATGCAGGGCCCCTGGGGGGGTCTCTGGTTTCTGATTCAAGCATCGCCCATGTCCTGTCCTAGCTGCTAGTCTGGAAGTGCCATAGCCTGGTTCATCTTTTTGTTTCTAACACTTGGGAAATGGAGGTTAGATTAAATCAGATTATCCACCAACAGCTGTTTACAGACTTTGGTCCGGGCCCTGTGCAGACACCTTGGGGTCCTATAGACAGATGAAGTGTGATGACTCTAAGTAGATACTAAGTGCTTAGTTAATGGCCACTTCCTCCCTCTCAAAGGAGTGAGCTGTTGTTTAAAAGTAGGAAGGGGCAGGCTGTGGAACTTGATCTTGTCCCTTTAGAGACAAGACCCAGAATCTATCAATATCGTCTTGTCTCCATCAGTCAACATTGATGAGGTCTCCTACGACCCAGGTGCTCGGCAGGGGTCTGGGGACCGATGGGGACAGGCACAGCTTCTACCATCCCAGGGTCACAGTTCCTTCACAGGGAAGCAGAAAGACAAGTGGCCAGGTAATTGCAGTGTGGGACCAAATACATTTGGACAACTTCTCAGGAGGACAGTCTGGCGCTCTATAGCCAACACAAAAGGGCCCACACCACGGGGACTATCCGGCAGTTAGACTAGGATGTGTGCACCAGGAATCACCATGGCAGCATAGGTGGTAATAGCAAGAAGTTAGAAATAACCCAGCTGTGCATAAATTGGGAAGTGGGCAAATAAATTCTAGTATTCCCACATAATAGAATACTGTACAGCTGTTTTTTAAAAAAATGAGTATAAGGGATACTCCCTAAGATATATTAGTAAATAAAAGAATAACATGAAGGACAAAACAAATGCACCTAGTGTGCTATTATCACTATATTTAAAAGGGGGCTAAATGGATACCCAGGTGCTTGCAGACACAAAGATACATAAGAAGTTGCCAATAGGGTTTGGTTTCAGGGAGCAGAACTAAGAGACCACAGACTGGGGGGAGAGAGATTGACTTTTCACTGTACATTCTTTACTATTTGAATTTTTAAACAAGTATGCATGTATAACCTGTTCAAAACTTAATTGCTTAAAAAAATATTTAGCCTAGAACCAATCAGTGTCATGGTAAAGGAAGCATGGAGGCTATTGTCAGATGCCCATCGCAGCCTCTGGGGGCCTGGAGGGCTTCTGAAATGCAGCAATGTCCAAGGATGACCAGGAGGTAGAAGGGGAGGGAGAACCTTTTCAGGTTCAGAGGTAAGAGAGGTTGTGGTGTGTTCGGAGAACTGAAGGAAGTTCAATGTGGATGAAGTGTAGTCCAAGGCAGATATGAGTGGCCATGCTGCGAGTCTGGGGAGCAGGTCTGACAGAATTGGAATTTTGTCTAAAGAGCATGGAGAGACAGGGATGCACAGTGACGTGATCTGATGTACATTTTACAAAGTTCCATCAACTGAGTTAGTAGGTCCTGGCTGTCATTCATCTAGGTGAGTAATGACGATGGCCTGGACTGGATGGAGACAGTCCCTAAATGCTTCTAGGGGCTGGAGGCACTTCCTCATTCAGCCCTGAGTCATTTTAAGGAGGCTAGAAGGCAGTGAGGGGTCCAGAGAAGGCCCAGCCTGCTCCACCTTTGAGGAGAGACAAGAGCTCAGGGCCCAAGCCCAGCTGGAAGAAGAGAGAGATCAAACAGGATGTAGAAGTCATCCTGCAGTGACCCCTCCAATCAGTCCAAGGTCTTTCCTTGGCTTGGGTTGCCCTCCTGGAGTCTAAAGAGAGCTGCGTGTGCAGCTCTGGGTGACTAGCAAGAGAGAAAATGCTATACTTGACCTTCACATTCATAAAATATCAATGAGACTTAATATAGCCCCAAAGCTGGAAGGTCTGGGAGTGTGTTTACTGGGTTTTGTATCAGGCCAGGAGATGGGGTGGTAGATAGTGAGACATCAGAGAAGTAGCTGAATACCTGCAGTCACTCACTCACTCATTTTATTCATTCTATTCTATTCTATTCTATTCTATTCTATTCTATTCTATTCTATTCTATTCTATTCATTCAACACACACTAAGTTCTTGTTCTTTTTTTTTTTTTAATTTTTTATTTATTTCTAGGAGAGAGAGAGAGGCAGTGTGAGCAGGGGAGGGTCAGAGAGAGGGGGAGACACAGACTCTGAAATAGACTCCAGGCTCCGAGCTGGCAGTCAGCACAGAGCCTGACGGGGGGCTCGAACCCACGAACTGCGAGATCATGACCTAAGCAAAAGTCGGATGCTTAACCGACTAAGCCACCCAGGCTCCCCACTAAGTTCTTGTTCTTTGCGAGGCCTGTGTTTTAAGGAAACAGAGATGAATCTAACATAGCCACTGGTATCCAGAAACTCAAATTCTAATGGGAGACATATACATCCAGAGAGAAGTACATCAAAATCTCCATGGCTAGCAGTACGGGGTGTGCACTGCACAAGTCCAGGGGGCACTTTTCACACAGATTGCAAATGTGAATGGATTGGTACAATGGCATCTCTGATTACTATATTTGCACTTTTTGGCAGAAATCTGCGCAATGGACACTGGAGGACAAAGGCATTGAATGGTCAGACCTCTTAAAGGATCAGGATGGGCTTTTTGGAGGAGGTGATCTTGTGCTGGATCTAGAAGCGGATTTTCAGGAATACAGGAGAAAGCTATTCCAGATGATAGAATTAGTATGAGCAGAGGCCCAGAGGTTTGGAATGGTCTGGCACATTCAGGCCAAACATCTGGAGTGACTGAAATGTTACCTCCTGGGGACAGGGACAGCTAGAGTGTCCTACCTGTTCTATTCAGTGAAAGGTAGAGTGGGTGAGAAGAGAGAAGAGGGATCCTGCTGGTCTTATAAGGCACATTGAAGAGTTTGGAGGTTATCTAAAGGGAGCGAGAGATAGCTTTTAAGCAGGGAATGGCAGGGACAAGTGTGTGTTTGAGGAAGACTTCTTTGGCGTAAGTGGGAAGAAGGGCACAGAGTGGAGAGAATGCCAGTGACCGGGGCTGGGTCAGAATCATCCAGTCTGAACTAAGGGAGTCAGAGGGCTGAAAGGGAGATGTTAAGTACGGGAAAGAATAAGAAGGAGGAATCAACAGGACCTGGAACTAATTTGGTGCGGGGAGGAGTGGAAGGAGAAATTGAGGGTAACCCCCAGGCCTCTGGCTTAACTTAGTGTGGAGGAGAGGTGCTGCAGTTAAGGGAGAATGCAGACGAGGAGCAGGGGAGCAGGGAAGATGGTATCTTTTGGAAGAGGTTCAAGGAGCCTAAGGGATGTCTAAGTGGAGTTGGGGTCCAAGAGAAAGGACCAGGAAGGACTGGGGCACCACTGCCCACCTGACCCACCACACCCCAGACTTATTGGACAAGAATTCTGGAGAAGCCCCACCCCAATCACAGAACAGACCCCAGGATCTTATCCTGCTTATCATTTACTAGCATGGGATATTTAGCCTCTCCGACCCCATTTTCTTACTGCAAGAAAGGGTGGGGAAAACATGCACTGAAGCATGAGTCTGTCCAGGTTTATAACCTACCCATTTCTGGCAAGCTCCCACTCATTGCCAAGTAGTCTCCTCAGTTGGGTTTCTTGATGCCTTGTGCCCCAGGCAGGTGGCCCTCTATCCCACAGCATTCTGTTTGCCCTTTGTTACAAATTGATCGTACTGTATACTAGAGAGTCCTTTGTGTGTCTGTCTCTCCCACCAGCCTGAGCTTAGGACAGGATGGCTGGCATCTCATCCATCTCTGTGCTGCATCCTGCTGTGCCTACCAAGCGTTGGCTGTCCATATTGCTACTTTCCAGACCAATGTTTGAATGGAAACTACTCGCCAGACTGTGGAAGAAAGGTTGGGGGTGGCACCAGCTATCAGAAAGATGGGACCTTTCTTATTCTCTCCCCAGGACATTTAGCCAATGCCACTACAGACCTCATGAAATTGGACCACGAAGAGGAGCCCCAGCTCTCTGAGCCCTACCTTTCCAAACAGAAGAAGCTCATGGTGAGTGCTTCCAGGCCTGCTCAGTTCCATTCCCCACCATCTTTTCCATAGAAAAGAACAAAGGGAAGAGGCGGGTTCGAAGTAGGGGATCAGCTAATGACATGAAATGAAAACAACACTGGTTTGTTTTTCCATTCTGTCTCCTCTGTCATTTATTGGCTACTTGACCTTGGGCAAGCCGCTGTCCCCCTAGAGCCACAGCCTCCTCATGTCTTAGGTTGTGTGTCTAAGAGCAGAGCATAGGACAGAGGTTCTTGGATAACAGTGGCATTGAGGGAATGTTCTGAGGAAGACCCTGTAAGAATGAGAGGGATAGGAAAAAGGAAGGGGCCAAGTTCACCTGATCCCACAGGGACCTCTGCAGCATGAGTGGTCCCACAAAGTCAATCCACCCTGAAGCAAGGGGCAAGCCTTTTATACCCCTGTGTTAGTCAGTCAGTGGTTACAGATTGCCTGGCAGGGGCTTGAGGGGTGGGAGATAAACACCCAAATATCTCCAGGCAGCTTTTCTTTGGCTGAGAGCAGTTCTCAGGAGAAGGGGCAGCAATGAGTTGTTATCAACCAATCCTTACATCAGTTTGTGTATGAGAGTGCCAGTCCTGTGAAAGAGGTCTGGCCAGGGCAACTGAGCTCAAGGGGCACTGTGAGCACCAGATGAGGGTACTTTGTAACAGTGGGGCACCCTCTACACTGAGGGGGATATTTTGGAGGCTGGGTTTCCCAAAGAGCATTTGGGTCAAGTTCCTTCAATCCCTGGTCACCTCTGGCTCCTGCCAATCCTGTCCTCAGGCCAAGATCCTGGAGCATGATGATGTGAGCTATCTGAAGAAGATCCTCGGGGAGCTGGCCATGGTGCTGGACCAGATAGAGGCGGAGCTGGAGAAGAGGAAGCTGGAGAATGAGGGTGGGTGCCAGCTCTGGGGTAGGTGGGTGCTGGAGACCACCCGGCCCACACCACCCTGTTCAGTTCCAGCCCCTTTATCCCAAAGGTCTCAGAGGACCTCCAAGGTGGTTAGAACCATGGGCCATGGAGTCAGACAGACTTAGGTTTAAGCTAACCACTTGACCACTTAACCACTTAAGTAGTTAAGTGATCATGGATCAGGTACTTCACCTCCCTGGACCTCAGCTTCTCATCTGTAAAATAGGGATGATAATAAGACCTACCAAAGAAAGGTGTTGAGATGTTACATGAAATAATACACGTAGAGTGCTTAGGTCAACACTTAACACACAGTAGATGCTTAATAAAGGTTGACGAAGATGATGATGGTGGTTGTGGTTGGTAGTGATCATGACCCACCACATCATCTTGCCTTCCCCTGCTCAAGGATGCATTATGGCTCTTTCTGAACTTGAGACTTTCTGTTCTCAAGTGGCTCTTTGGACCCTGCGTGTGCCAGCCTCATTCCCATCTTCACACTTTTGCTCCTGCAGCTCTTGCAGCCAGGAGTACAGTCTCCATGTCACTCTGCTCCTTTCTCCCTTTACTTGCTGTCTTTGCCACTGCTCTTCTTCAAATATGATTCTGGATCTTCTCATCTTGCTCTGTTTTAAGCAGCCTGTTAGTCTTGTCTCCTTAGCTGTGCTAATTTCAGGAGCCTATGCAACATGGAGTGCTACACTCACAGCTTCACACGCACACACCATCTATATGGAAAAACTGTGGAACACAGTGTTGTAACAGATGGGTTTAGGAGTGCCTGGCTGGTTCACTCGGTAGAGCATGCAACTCTTGATCTCAGGATTCAAGCCCCACATTAGATGTAGAGATTACTTAAAATAACATCTTAAAAAGAAAGAAAAAAAGAGATGGATTTAGAGTCAGGTAGGTTTGAGTTAGGGTTCCAGCTTTGCCTCCTGTACTGTGTGACTTGGACAAGTTGCTTTCCCTATTGGAGCCTCATTTTCTTCATCTGTAGAATGGGATGGTAATAACACAACTTAATGCTATCTTGTTAGACTCTTATAAAAAGTAAAAGCATTCTGCACATTGCCTGGAACATGCTAGTTTAAACATGACAGCTAACAGCATGCATGTTCTCCACTTGAGAAAACTGAGGCTCAGAGAGATATGTGGACTTGCTCAAGGTCATGCTGCTCATAAATGGCATGGTTAGGGCAAGAACAGGTTCCATCTTCATGGGTCCAGTGCTCTTCCAGCATCTCACAACTGAGGCAAGCACAAGGTATGGATTGATACCTAGAGTCCTGAATAGGGACATTGCCATGAGTTCTAAAGTCAGGGTCCTAAATCTTCTGTAGAAAAAAGCATGGCAAGACTTAGTAATGAAACTAATATACACACCCAAGAAGGGATTTTCTCCTTTCTGTCTGGGAAGATGCTTAGGGGAGCCTTTACAGAAGAGTGCTCAGAGGCCAGAAGGCATAGTGTTTTTAAGACTGCCTTTGGGGTCAGACAGAGTCCAAGCTCTGCCATTCTCTCTCTGGTCAACCTTAATTCTCAGGCACATCTTATACATTTATCAGTTAATTTGTTTGGCTACCATAACAAATCCCACAGACTGAATGGCTTAAACCACAGAGACTTATTTTCTCACTTCTGTGGAGTCTGGAAGTCTAAGTTCAAGGTGCTGGCAGGTTTGATTCTTTTGAGGCCTCTCTTGGACTTACAGAGAGCTACCTTCTTAGTGTGTCTTCACATAGGCTTTCCTTACATGCCCCTCATGTCTGTGTGGCAAAATGTCCTGTTCTTATAAGGACACCAGTCAGACTGGTTAGGGCCCACCCTGATGGCATCATTTTAACTTATTTACCCCTTTGAAGGCCCTTTCTCCAAATATAGTCACATTCTGAGATGCTGGGGATTAGGGCTTCAACATATGAATTTTGGAAGGACACCATTCAGCCCATACTGCTTTTATCTTTAACAACACTTACTGTGTGTCAGGCACTATTCTGTTTCACGTAGTTCAATTCATTTAATCCCCATAGTAACTCTAGGAGGTAAGTAATATGAGTAACTAAGATGAAGAAACAGGTGAAGAAACTAAGGCATAGAAAAGTTCAGTAACCTTCCCAAGGTTACACAGATAGAAATGGGGGAGCCTAGATTCAAACTCTGGCTCCCAGAGTCTGAGTTTTTTAAGCTCTAGCTCTGCCACTTCTTCTGTGATAAAATGAAAGCCTATTTACAAGGCTGTTGGATGGCTCAATGAGGAAGTGCATGAAAGGGAATAAATATCTGGCCTGACACACGGTATGGAAATATCCACAAATATTAGCTGCTGGTACGACTGAGGGAGACACAGAGTGTGACCTAAAGGGAGGGCTGATGGTCCTGGGGAACAGCTGTGGATGCTCATTCCTCACGTGATCCCTAGATTGGAAGCCTCCTGACCCCGGTCTCTGTTTTTGTCCTGAGCTCTTCCAGGAGGAGGCAGCATTGTACTGCTCCATGGCAAGATGACTGGGGCTGTTCCAGATGGGGATGTTGGACAGTCCTGTCCCCCTCCATGGCTGGGGGAGGCAGCAAAGGTCCGGGAGGTGGCTGGGCCCACATGATCTCTCACTCATTCACCCACTGGGGCATCCCTGGGGGGAACGCTCATGCCCTCCACTTGTCCCTTTGAGAGGCAGAGCCCAGGGTTGGGAGGTGTTATAATGTCACAGCTAAGTCCCCTAGCATGAAGCCAGATGACACTGATGTGGGTTCTTGACCAGCTCCCTCCTAGTTCTGTGACCTTATGGAATTCACTTCACTTCTCTGGGCTTATCTACAAAATGTGGGTAATAATAGAATCTAACTCACAGGGAAGTTGTGAGGGTTCATAAAGATAATGAGTGCTGATCACTCTCTACAGTGCCTAGCCAAAGGTAAAATGTTCTAGAAATAGCAGTTTCAAAAATAATTACTATTACCATTCTTTTCATTCACTTATTGTAATATTTCTTGAACACCTACTGTGTGCCAGTTCCTGGGGATAAAATTGAGGTTCTTGCTCTCGTGGAGTTTACCGTCTTATGGAAAAGACAGACCTTAGTCAAATAATCCCATCAGTGAAAACAGAATTGTAAACAGTGGTAAGTGTTACGATTGATAGTGAAAAGAGCAGGTGAACCTGATAAAGCTTCTCTGAAGAGGTGACATTTCAAATAAGACTGGAAGGATATGGGGAACCTAACAAAGAACCAGGACAGGTGTGTCCCACACTGAGGGGACACCATGGTTGGGGTGAGGGGATAGCTGGGAACTCTCCAGTACCTGGCTGAGTAATGGAGAGAGTGGCATAAGTGAGGTTGGAGAGAGCCAAGATCATGGGCCTGTATTTAGAATTGAGGATGTACTCATATTTGTATCTGATTTATGTTAGAATTTAGATTTTACAGTATCTACAAATACATCCAATAGGAAATCCTTGGAGGATTTTGAGAAAGGGATTGTATCAGTTAGCTTTTGCTGCATAACAAATAAACTCTAAATCTGAGTGACTTAAAAGAACCTTTTATTTGTTCATGATTTGTGCCTTGGCAGTTTGGGCTGGACTCAGCTGGGATGGCTTATCTCTGTTCCGCATGCTGGTGGTGGCATCACTCAGGTATTTGTGGCCGGCTGGCAGTCAGTGACCTCCCTGGCATGTCTGGTGGCTGGGTTACTATCAGCAGGGCCAATGGGAGTAAGTGGGCTACATGTTGCTCATTGCCCAGCAGGCTAACCCAGGCTCATTCATATGGTGGTGACCATAGCATTTCTGAGAGCAGTGAAGGAGCTCAGTGCACAAATACTTTTCCAGCTTCTATTTGTGTGGAATTTACTAGAAGAACTCTGTTGGTTAAAGCAAGTCTCAATTAAAGGGGTGAAGACTCTGCCTCTTGTTGCAGAAGCAGCAAAGCCGCATGCACACGGGAATGAATGGAGGAGAACTGGTGGCTATTGTCACAATCCACCAATGGTGAAGCATTCTGACTTTAAGGGCACTCTGGTTGCTCAGAATGGATTTCAAGGGAGAGCGAGGGAAGGCTGTCGCAGCAGCCCAGGAGGGATGATATTGGCTTGGACCGAGGAGGTGGCCGGGGAGATCAGGGAGGTGTGGATGGACCTGAGAGTGGAGACAGAATGGACTGGAACTTGCTAAACGGTTGAGTGAGGTACGAAGAGTAAGGAAAAGGATGACTACTGGGTTTTGGTCTGAGCTACTGAGCGGTACCATTTCCTGATATGGGCAAGGGAGGTTGTGTGTTCAATTTGGGGCACAGTGAGTTCAAGATACCTTTCAGACACCCAAGAGGGGGTGTCACATAGCCATTAGGCATTCTAGTCTGCTTTGTAAAGAGAAGTTGGAATCTGAAGAGAGATTGGTGAGACCCCAGCATATATGTGGTATTTAAAGCCATAGAACTGGGCGATTCGTCCAGGGAGACAGTGGAGAGAGACAAGACAGAGGAGTCAAGGGCTGATGTGTCCTTTTGCTGCACAGTAAATTGCCTCCAAATTAGGGGCTAAAACAGCAACAAAACCTGCATTTATGACATCACACATTTTCTGTGGCTCAGGAATTCTGGAGAGGGTAGATTCTCGTTCTCATTTACAGCTGCATAATGCAGGTTGCACTCAAGCTTGGCTGGGGCTGCAGTCATTGGAGCTGGAGAATCCACTTCCAAGATGGCTCAGTCACGTGGTTCTTCTTCTTCTTCTTTAAATGTTTATTTACTTTTGAGAGAGAGAGAGCACAAGCAGGGGAGGGGCAGAGAGAAGCGGGACAGAGGATCCAAAGTAGGCTCTGGACTGACAGCAGCGAGCCCAATGTGGGGCTTGAACTCATGAACCGTGAGGTCATGACCTGAGCCCCTGTCAGATGCTAAACTGACTGAGCCACCCAGGTGCCCCTCATTCACATGGTTCTTAACTGGCCATTAGCAGGAGGCCGCAGTTCCTTATTACCTACACTTCTCAGTGGGGCTGCTTGAGTTTCCTTACAACATGGCTGCTGGCTTTCCCCTGAACAGGTGAGCACAGAAAGAGAGAGAAGCAGCCACAGTGGCTTTTATGACCTACTGTTGGAAGTCACTGTCACTTCTGCCACATTCTATTCATTAGAAGCAAGTCACAAAGTACAGTCCATATTCAAGGAGAGGGAAATCAAGCTCCATTGGAGAAGTATTGAGTAGTTCATAAGCATGTACTTTTTTAAAGTTTACTTATTTTTGAGAAAGAGAGAGCATATGCATGCAAACAGGAGAGGGACAGAGAGAGAATCCCAAGCAGGCTCCAGACGAGGGGCTCAAACCCATGAACCACGAGCTGAACCCAAGCTGAAATCAAAAGTCAGATGCCCAACCAATCCAGCCACCAGGCACCCCTTGTGAGCATATTTTTAAAACTACCACACCTGCCCTGAGGTTCCCCCACATGGAGGGAGGGGTAAAGGCAGAGGAGCCAACAAAGCGGACTGAGAGAGGAGCCACTGATGTGCTACTGTGTGTACCTTGTGTGAATAGAACCCAGAAAGGATTGTGCTTTAAGGAGAGAACAGTGTCAAATGCTGCTGGGAGTCTGAGTAAAGCAAGGATAGGAAAACATCCCCTGGATTTTGTCTCCCGGCTGTTGGCCATGACCTTGCCAAGGACAGTTTCATTGGAAACTGAGGGCAGAAGGCTAAAGAGTAAACATGAGGTGAGGAATGAAGACACCACTTTTGTGATGTTAGGTGTGGGAGTAGAGAGATGAGATGGTGCCTGAAGAAAAATGGGGTGAAGAGAGGAATCTTTTTTAGGATTCTTTTTTAGGAGATCCAAGAGCATGTTTTCAAGCTGGTAGAAGTGACCCGGTGGGAGAGAAATCAGTGCTGTAGGACGGATGGCACCCAGTCCAGGAGGGGACACTAGGGACGTGTTTCAAGGAAGGGGCCCCGTAGGAAAAAGGGCACCTCAAATCGGGTAAAGATGAGGAGGATTTATTTTTAATTTTTTTTTATATTTTATTTTTTTATTTTTGAGAGAGAGAGAGAGAGAGAGAGAGAGACAGCGTGAGCAGGAGAGGGACAAAGAGAGAGGGAGATACAGAATCCAAAGACAGGCTCCAGGCTCAGAGCTAGCTGTCAGCACAGAGCCTGCCACGGGGCTTGAACCCACAAACCGCGAGATCATGACCTGAGCCGAAGCCAGACGACTGAGCCACCCAGGCACCCCAAGAAGAGGAGGATTTAATCGGGGGACTGTTTACAAATATGTGGGCAGGATGCAGGGAGAACACAGGGACAAATGCAGTGCCCTGGGCCTGGCGTCGTGAGGTCGCGAGTGGTGGGAGCAGCTTCAGGAACCTGAACAAAGAGGCTGTGTGGCGAGGGGGCGCCCCTGGCAGGAGCTGTGACCTTCAGTCTGTGGACACACACAGCCCATGGCGACCCGCAGACAGGACATTGAGGGAAGCAAGACTCTGACCTCACTCACACCCGCCCTCCCACCTCCTGCCTCTGCTCCCCAATGGCTGGAGCCAGCTGGAGCCGGAGGGCATGGCGCCCCACTGGTGTTTCCATCATCCTCCCAGGGCGCAGAGCAGCGTGGAGAAGGGAGGAGCATGGATCTGGAAGGCAAAGGGAAGACATGTGGCCTCGGACAGGGGCAGAGACCCACAGAGGACTTGACCATGAGAGGAGGTAGCTGGCACCCCCCACCGCGGAGTGGCCCAGGGCAGCGTGTGTGTACGTGCCTGGCTTTGTAGGTTTCCTGGTTGCAGTGAGCGCTTTCCTGTCTGAAGGCTCCTATTTTCTTTCAATATTTTTAAATGTTTATTTATTTTTGAGAGAGAGACAGTGTGAGTAGGGGAGGGGCAGAGAGAGAGGGAGACACAGAAACCAATACAGGCTCCAGGATTTGAGCTGTCAGCAGTGAGCCCAACACAGGGCTCAAACTCAGAGACCATGAGATCATGACCTGAGCCAAAGTTGGATGCTTAACCGACTAAACCACCCAGACACCCCTAAAGGCTCCTATTTTCTGAATGAAGCACACAGTGGCATCATCAGCTGAGTGAGGACTGGGGACAGGGTGTGAGGAGGGGAGTGTGGTTGTCTGCAGGGCATGGGGAAGCCAGCCCCCTCCAGAACTGTCAGAGGCCCAGGCATGGTTGAGTGCTTTCTTGGGCTTGGTGGTCATAACTGGTCAGCGTAACTGGTCAGCACCCTCAGTGGCTGACTCAGAGAAGGTACAAGGTAGGGTCTGTCCAGGGCTGGGGGCTCTCCGAAGGGAATGCATAGCTGGAGGAGAAGGGAGAACTGAAAGTCTCAGGCCCTCTGGCGACATGCCAGGTGTCCACATACATGGTGGTCATGGCTATCACCACAGACGTAAACACAGGCATGGTCACACGTAGATGATGACGTGCACATACATGCTTGTGAACATCTGCCTGCAAGCAAACAGCCCAATGGATGTGGGCATACACTTCACTTATACACGTGGAGATTCCACACCACATGGACGCAGATGCCTGGTGTGCAGATATCCACACGCATATGCACAGTCAACTGCAGGGACTTGAGCAGGCAAACATATGGGCAAACAGACACGTAACCAACAAAGAAAAACCTCTTTGTATCTCTTTTTGTTTTAAAGTTTATTTATGTATTTTGAGAGAGGGAGAGAGAGTGAGTGTGAGAAGGGGAGGGGCAAAGAGAGAGAGAGAGAGAGAGAGAGAGAGAGAATCCCAAGCAGACTGCATAACTTGGGCGCAGAGCCCGACTTGGGGATCGATCTCACAAACCATGAGATCTTGACCTGAGCTGAAACCAAGAGGCAGACACTTAGCTGACTGAGCCCCCCAGGGGCCCGAGTGTATGTGGAGATACATGCATTTGGCCTTATTCCTCCGCACATGTAAAGAAGCAGTGGTACGTAGTGGTTATAAGCACACACTCTGGAACCAGATGGCCTACATTCAAATCCAGGCTCTGCTCTGCCATGTGCTAGCTGTGTGGCCTTGACCAAGTTACTTATCCTCTCTGTGTCTCAGTTGCCTCATGTGTGAGATGGGGATAATCCCTATTTGATAGGGTTGTTGTGAGGATTAAGGAATTTACAGCACATGCTCTGGTTCATCTCCCACCTCGCAGGCTGTTCCTTCTCATGCGCCTTTGCTGGGTTCTCCTCATTCACTGGAGAACCTCGGAGCGCCCTGGTGCTCAGTCCTTGGTCCTGTCCTCAGATCTGTCTCCTCCAGTCTGTCACTGGGGTCTGCAGCCCTTGGTGCTACCGCCTTTCACTGCCCCTCACCGCCATCCTGATCTCACCCCACTCCAGAACTCACGGTAACCCCCTCGTCCACCAGCAAGAGCACTCCTTTGCCTGCACCATCGGCTTCCTCGGCCTTTTCTTGCTTTATCATACTTTGCAAAACCTCAAACATGGTTACACCCAAATCTTGACCTAGTCAGCACCCGTGCCTGTGAACCCAAATGTGGCTAGAGAAATACACGTGTTTGTAGGCTGGTCTCACTCTGGATTCATGACTGCTAGTCTTAGGTGGCTCTCCGGCAGCCCTAGGTCTCCTCTGTCCCCCTCCCCAGGTGATTGCTTAATACTTTCTTTTTCCTCCTCAACCTTCTAACCACCACCTCCACCCTTCCCTTCACTGACTATTTCTGTATCACTGAGAAAACAGAAGCTTTAGGAGGAGACCCTCAGAGCTCTGATCCCACAACCACTCCCCCAGCAGCACCAGTGCCCATACAGACACCGCGTTTTAGCAGCTCGAAGGTGCACCTGTTATGTCACATCTCAGTGTCTCTGAAATCGCAATGTTTCTCACAAAGTTAATTGGCACCATTGTTCTCTCCAGGATGGATGTCTTACACTTGATGGCAACAGATTTGATGAAATATAGTACCGCACACTCCCTCATATTCCCTACAGTGAACTGTCCTTGAACTAGCAACTCCTCGCCCTGAGTACGAGCCATCTATCCGCTCAAGGACTCACATCAGTAATTCCCTCCACTGTCTTCTGTAGCATCATCTCCTCTCTGCTAGATCATTCCCATCGACGTCCTGGGTTTCCTCTTCCAACTTGCAAAGCCACTCTTGACCTGTCTCTCATATTGGCATGTCCTTCCCATTACAGCAAAACTCCCTGGAAGAGTGATCCCTGCTCACCGTCTCCCATTCCCCTCCTCCATTTCTCTCTTGAACTCTTTCCAACCAGGCTTTCAGCGTCAGCATCTACGCTTGTCACGGTCGCCAGTCACCAAATGACACCACAGTTCTCAGCCTCCTACTTGGCCTCCGTGCAGCATTTGAACACAGCCAAGCACTCCCTTCTCCTTGGAACACTTCCTGACTTTGGCTTCCAGGATAACACAGACTCCTGGTCCATCTCTCACCTCTCAGCTGCTCCTTCTTCCGCTCCTCTGCTGGCTTCTCCTTGCTGCCCAATATCTAAATCTTAAAACCCCAAAGCTCAGTCCTTGATCCTATTCTCAGATCCGTCTGCACTCACTCCCTCGTTGATGTCCACCCCCCCAACCTCCATGCTGATTATGTACACCTGAACTAAGGACGTGTGCCTCTAACTGCTGACTCATCATCTCCCTTCAGCTATCCCACGGGCATCTTGAAGGTTGCGTATTCAAGAACAAACTTTGTGTTATTAGAGCCTTCGTTACACTTTACCTCCTTGTTCCATGAAACCATGAACCTCTCAAGACACTGTCGTGTCCTATGTCAGGTCAGGTCTTCATGTCCAGCACATACTCTACATAAACCTTTGTTGGATGAGTGAATAAATGAATGAACAAGAAGACACAGAGTGAAAGGGATGGAAGGGATCAGGCTTTGACGGTGGAGCACATCAGATTCAGAAAATGTCTGAGTTGAGAGGGACACCTGCTCAAAGATGCAAATGCAAGCTTCCTGGGAGAGCAGACCTCACAGAAAGTGGAAGCAGGGAGGAGGCAGAGGGGAGTCTCCAGGCATGAGACACAGCAGGAGCAAAGGCCCAGAGGTGGACATGGAGCTCCTCTGGTCTCCTATATCACCTTTGTTCTAAACCCCACTGTTCTCCCTACTGACCATGTTAATGTCCACATTCCTTTGGCTGGCGTTAAGCTTTTTCACTAGTTTATCTGCATACACTTCTCTAACCTTGACTGCTTATGAATCATCTGCCCGTCCACTACCCCCCACCCCCCAGGCAAGCCGGCAAGCCATGCCCATTTCCAGCCCTTCCAGCTGTTATGTTGAGAACACACTCTAGGAAGTCCAGGGCAGAAGCAGGGAGACCTAGTCAGAGGACACGAAAACTCAGGTAGGAGAGAATGGTTGTTTGGACCAGGATGGTAACAGTGGAGGTAACATCACACTCCGGACGTATTTTAAAGAGGAGTTGATGGGAATTGCTGACAGACCATACAGGGGAATGAAAGAAAGAGGACTCGATGTGGCACGGGGCTTTGGCCTGAGCGACTGACAGGGCGGGCTTGCGGTTGCTGACATGGGGATGAGTGTGATGGGTCTGGGGGTGACTATCAGGAATTCGATTTTGGACATACCTAGCTTGAAATACATAGTGGACATCCAAGTGGAGCTGTAAAATGGGCAGTTAGACATAAGAAGCTAGAGTTTAGATACATGTATTTGCACTTAAAAAGTCAGTTGGTTCAAAGAGAAAATAATAATAGAGGTAGTATAAGCATAAGGCAAAAGTCATTAAAGCTGTATGGGAGTGAGTGACCTCAGGGCGGTGCTGTGGCGTGAAGGCAGAGGCTGGAGGGAGAGAAGTGAGTTGATGGGTAGAAGCTGACCCCATCCATTCCCATCTCCTCTCCCTTCCCCTCCAGGACAGAAATGTGAGCTGTGGCTCTGTGGCTGTGCCTTCACCCTCGCCGATGTCCTCCTGGGAGCCACCCTGCACCGCCTCAAGTTCCTGGGACTGTCCAAGAAATACTGGGAAGATGGCAGCCGGCCCAACCTGCAGTCCTTCTTTGAGAGGGTCCAGAGGCGCTTGGCTTTCCGGAAAGTCCTCGGCGACATCCATACCACCCTGCTGTCGGCCGTCATCCCCAACGCGTTCCGGCTGGTCAAGCGGAAACCCCCATCTTTCTTTGGGGCGTCCTTCCTCATGGGTTCCCTGGGGGGGATGGGCTACTTTGCCTACTGGTACCTCAAGAAAAAATACATCTAGAGCCAGGCCCGGGCTCGGTGCCTGCCGGTGTCTCTGTACTGTGTGATTCCCAGCAAGCTCTCAGTAACGCACTGTCTCATGAACACTTGGACAGCCATTCCCCACCCTGTTTGGAGTAATTCTATCGTCAATGTGAAAACATTCCATAGTTTAGAAGTAGACGTTGCCAATGCCGTGAGTTGAGGCCACGGCTCTACTAAAGGAGAGAAAGAGTGAGCGTGAGTGTGAAAGAGAGAGAGAGAGGGAGAGAGAGAGAGAGAGAGAGAGAACAGAAACAAAACACGAATGCCTTTTCTTTTGATTCAAGGTCTCAAGATGGAACTGTGGGGACTGGTTAGGATCTGAGGTGAGTCCCAGGCTGTTTCATCCACCAGGGCCCAGATTCTGGGAGGTGCTGGGGGCTCGGAGGGCCTGACCCCCTCGCCTCCCCTTCCCTCTTGCCAGGGAATTCTTCCACAGGACAAAGCCAACATCAACACTTGACTCTTCCAAGTGGTGCCTCCGGCTGGGGCTGGAGACCGCAGACCCTGGGGAGGCCTCTGAAGACCCCAAGGGACTCCACTCTTCTGCACGTGGACTGAGACAGCACTGGCACAAGCCAAGTCAGTGGCACCCAACCACCAGGTCAAGCCTGGGACCGACACCATGAGCACACCCTCTAGTCCCCTCCTGATCTGGCCAATGTGTTTGCTTTACCAGAAGTCCCTGGAGGAGCACCCACCCATCATCCTCTTCCCACCAGGGGTGACTTTCCACCATGGGAGATGGACTTTTAGTGAAAGCCATGCTGACCTCCTCTCAGAAGGTCAGTCCTGGCCTGTGTGCATGGGTGGGTCTGGAGGTGGATGGACTCAGGTCCTTCTCTCTGCCTCTGCCAAAGCCACCTCCTTTACTGCCCACCTTCCCCATCACTCGTGGGGCTCCCCCGGTGCCCCACCATGCCACACAGAGCAGAGGGGTGTGGTGTCCCTGCATCCCTGCTGTCCTCCCTCGTTGTGTCTCACTTTCCTGTGCCTTTTGCATGTTGGGAGAAGGTCTGGGTGTCACTGCCGCTCATGCTTAGAAACCACCGAAAGCCCCCAATAAAGCATTCAGGAGGAGCAGTTGCTTTTCATTTCTAAACTTGTGTTGTCCATCCATCTCTCCTTTCCAAAGTTTGGAGCAGAGCGGCAGAGACTCGAGGTTCAGATTCAGTGCTTTGCAAGAGCAAGCAAGAATGAAGCCCAGGTCTCAGGTTGCTGGTTGTAGGGACAGCTCGTGGGTGGACTTTGCCATGTTCTCACCTTGGCATAAACCCACCTGACTTGGACACAGAGCTTCTCAGGTTACCGAGCATGTTCACAACCATCTGCTCATGTTCACCTGGACATGGACCTTCAGGGTATACCCAGGGCATATACTCCACAGTTTCCCAGAGGGGAAAATGTGTTAAAATGTCTGAAGAACATTAAACCAGGAATATAATAATAGAACATAAAGCATAGTTTATTGATTTTGCAAAAACATAAGAATTTTCCCCAGCCTTTTTCTGTCATAAGGATGAAAGGAAAAAAATAGGCAGGGCCCAGACAGGGCAAGTGTAGAACATAAGAGAATAGACTCACCATCTGGCACCATCCACCCCTTAGGCTACTCAAACATTCACACAGACTCTCCACTCATAATTAAACTCCACTCAAGAACAATGACATCATGCTTAATCCTGATGAGGTTGACTAGTCTCCTGCTTGCACCCTCTCTCCAAAATGGAACTCACAAAGCCTCATCTGTAACATCACTCTTGATGATGTTGGATTCTACTTCTGGAGGGCACAGGCACTCCTCCATATAGTGTAATCTACAGATGAAAATGTCGATTTATCCATCACTAGTATTCCTTATATACAGTGTAAACATACACATAACAAGCGAGGAAGAAAATCCATATAGCTGCCAGAGTCCTCATGTCTGTAATTGATCCTAAGGCCATTGTTTATATTTATTTATAATTTCTCTTTTTTTCCACTAGCTATCCTATATTTTCTTTTTCCTCAGCCAGCACCTCATGGTTGGGGTATTTTATCTGATTTAGGCTTTAGTGGTCGTTGGGTTGCTGTGGTCTTCCATTAATCTTTTACTATTGGCCATGGAAATATTAGGAGGCACCCTAAGAATCCTCTACTTCCTATACATAGTTTCCCATGCCACCATTGCAGCAGCAACCCCATTTACCCTCAATGACCAGGACCAATCACCCTAGTCTGTAAACTTTTTGCCTGTAGTTTCAATGGTAGGAGATAAAAATGGCCAAGTTGCAATCTCAGCTTCCGCTAATTTAGTTGAATCACTGATGTATTCCCCAACAGAAGCATTCCTTCCTTGGAAACTATAATCTCTAAACCATCAAAGTCCAAAGATTCAGGAATGGGAAGCAACTTTGTTGTGAATGGGCTATTATGTGCAATAGTGAGAGCTAGTCTCCCATTCCCACCTCAGCACTGCTGAATCTGTTTTCTGCCTGTGGGAGAAACAGCACTGTGGGCCTTACAAAGTTTATACTGCATCCTGTAGGGCATCACTTCAACATTGCAGTGTCTCTTGGGTGGTGCTGTAACAGAGTCTCCAACAGGCCATTTCAATATTCTATAAGCCTAGCTGCTTCTAGGTAAGAGAGCACATGGTAAGACCAGAAAGTTCCATAGGTTTAATTACACCACTGCATTTCTTTTGCTGTGATATCAACTTCTTGGTCAGAAGCAAGGTTGTATGGAATACCAGAACTGGAGCCAAGGTGTCCATAGATGTCATGGTCAAAGAAGGCAAATCCATATATAGGATATACAAATTGCTGCTTGCTGCTGCCTCCATGATGGAAGGGGTCAATGTGACCAATCTGCCACTAGGTGGCTAGTTCCTACGGGGAATGGTGCCATATCAGGAATTCTGTGCCTGTTGGTCATTTGATGCTGGTATTAGCTAATCAGTCTTGCTGAGAGGGAGTTGTGGCCACCTAGAACCTCTAGCTTGATCACCATGGCCATTTTGTATATGAGCACACTGAGCAAGCACTAGGGTGGCTGGAGGGAGGGAATGATTTCCATCCACATATTAAGTCATTTTGTTCAAATATTTGTTGAGACTCTCCTCTACAATGAGTACCTTTGGGGGAGATACAAATATCCCCTCTTTCTGTGGGTACAGATCCACCCACATTCTTCCCTTCACAGATATCCTTGTTACCAATCCTCTGTTCTTGCTGTTTCCATGCTCTTGATCATCCAGCCAAACCATCCATTCCATGAATATGTGTAGATCCATCTTTCTGGACTTCTGTCTCCATCTAGATACAGTGGACAACCACAGTTACTGCTTGAAGTCCTGTTCGTGGTGAGGATTCTCCTCCTCCAATGTCTTTGGGGGGGCATTCCCCATGGTGCTATGAACATCCACTTCCAGTTGGTACCAGGATTAGTTTTTTCTTCCTCCATCATTTGATTAGAGGGAGTTCTTCACAAGGCCTTAGGTGTTAGAAGAGAAAGAGGTGGCGATGTGGCAGGAATAGTTGACATCATCTGAGCTGCTTCACTTCCAGTTGGTACAATGCTTCTCTATGTACCTAGCCTATGGCTCGATCAATCAGATGACATCCAGTTCACAGGGGGCAGCTCAGGTTGCCTAGTCATTTATTGTCTCATGATCAGGTGTCCAGTCTTTATCAGGGCCCAGTAGCAGGCCAGAAATGAATTTGCAAAAGGATGGTTTTTATATGCAGAAGAGGACATGACTTTGTTCCAAGAGTGTGGGGTGTGTACTAATAGGAGATTTTCCTATTAGGGGTGGCTGGAGGCTCCACACACCATGTCCAAATCACAGACAATTTTAACACCATATGGATCTGCTGGGTCATTCAGAGCATCTGAACAGCAGCCTGCATCTGCTTTAGGATCCATCCAAAACCAGCACTCTAATGGGTTACCTTGGAGCAGCACACACAAATGGGTGTACATTGCCTCTCAAATCCAAACAGGGCCACCAATTGTAGCGCTTTTACCTTAGTGGTAGGCGTAGCAACTTCTTTCACTTGGAAGGCATAGCCTGACATTTCCTAACCCCTGGGTCCCTAGAAATTTCAACAAGTCTACAGGTCCCTGAATGTTCCTGGGGTTTATATACCACCCTCTGGCATGCATGGGTCTTACTAAAGCATCTGGCACACTTGCTATTTCCTTTTCACTGGGTACAACACGATGTCATCAGTGTAGTGGATCAGTGTTTTGTCCTGGGGACATCAGGGTAATCAAAGTCTCTATACATTAGATTATGACAGAGCACAAAAAAGCTGACAAAGCCCCACATTAAGAAACTACTACCCTGCCCAATAAAAGCAAATGACTTTGGGTGGTCCTTACTAAATTATATAGAGAACATTTTCCAGACCAGAGGTTGAAGTCAAAGTGCCAGAAACTGTGTTGATTTTCTTTAGTAAAGAAGCCACATCTGGAAAAATGGCACTTTGAGTCACCACTTGAAGGAGTTCACAATAAAACATGACCCTTCTCATGACCCACCCATTTTCCAGTGTTGTAACTAGTCTAGTGTGTGGGGGCACGGGGAGCTCCAGGAGCTTTCCCAGATCTACACAAATAGTCCTTCTACCCAGATAGAGATAGAAATGTTGGGATGGGCTTAACACATGACTTTGCCCTGAGTGGTAAGTGGAGACTTAGCCTGGGTTGTGGCGGAGGGGAGAAGGGGCTGACTGACCAGCAGGAAGAGGTGGAGGTCTGTCTGGCCCTGCTGAGATTCTAAGGTGACTTCCCATAGCAAAGACTGAGAAGCCCCACTCTCAGTTTGGAGACAGGGAGGGTCTTCAGCTGTTAGAAGAGCTGGCAGAGGGGCGCCTGGGTGGCTCAGTTGGTTAACCACCCGACTTCAGCTCAGGTCATGATCTCTCCGTTCGTGGGTTCGAGCCCCATGTCGGGCTCTGTGCTGACAGCTCAGAGCCTGGAGCCTGCTTGGGACTGTGTGTCTCCCTCTCTGTCTATCCCTCCCCTGCTCATGCTTGCTCTCTCTCACTCTCAAAAATAAATAAACATAAAAAATATTTAAAAAAAAAAAAAAAAGAAGAAGAAGAGCTGGCAGAGAGGCTGATGCCCAACTGAGCTGTCTCCACCAAATGCCTAACACATTACAGCTTTTCCCAGGGCATCTGCCTGGAGAGCAAGGAAGCCAGGCCTGGAGAAGTAGGAATAAAGAAGGAGATGGAGGGGGCGCCTGGGTGGCTTAGTCGGTTGAGCGTCCGACTTTCGCTTAGGTCATGATCTCGCGGTTTGTGGGTTCGAGCCCCGCGTCGGGCTCTGTGCTGACTGCCAGCTCAGAGCCTGGAGCCTGTTTCAGTCTGTGACTCCCTCTCTCTCTGACCCTCCCCTGCTCACGCTGTCTCTCTCTCTCCTAGAAATAAATAAAACATTTAAAAAAAATTTTTAAAAAGAAGATGGAGTACAGCAGGCAGGGAATGCAGAATTGTTACAATGACCAAGTGAGTGTTGTTGTTGTTTTGTTTTTTATTAAAAGTTTTTTAGGCGTTTATTACTTATTTTGTTTTGAGAGAGAGAGACAGACAGCATGTGAGCAGGGGAGGGGCAGAGAGAGAGGAAGACACAGAATCTGAAGCAGGCTCCAGGCTCCGAGCTGTCAGCACAGAGTCTGACGTGGGATTCAAACTCAACGGACTGTGAGATCATGACCTGAGTTGAAGTTGGATGCTTAACCGACTGAGCCACCCAGGTGCCCCCCAAAGTGGTTTTTAACAAGAGGGAAAAAAAAATCAAGACTTAGGAGAGTGGAAATTCAGTTTTGCCCCATTAAGGAGGTGAGTGGTATAGACCGGCCTGGAGTCTGTTTTCTGTCTTTGTTCAGGGACCCAGACTCCTTCCATGCTGTTTCCCCACCTTCCTCCTATGCTTGTACTCATCTGAAGGGCATGTCAGGCCCAGGTTTTATCTGATCAGAAGGGAAAGAGAGGATGGAAGAGCATGTGTCCAATATTTTAAGGCCTATACCTGGAAGAGGGCCACATGACTTCCACTCACATTCCATAGGTAAGAATGTAATCGCAACGCCTTGCCCAACTGCAAAGGAGCCTGCAAACGTCTGTGGTTGGGCAGCATATTGCTAAGGAAGAAGAGAACAGATCTTGGCGCTCAGCTAGCAGGCTCTAACACAAGGAATAAATGAATGAGAAGAGGCACAGGCAGATGGTTAGAGGAAACCATAGACTCAAAGTCCAGGCTGGAAGACACCATGAACGTCCATTCGCCTGTTCTGCATATGGGGAAACTGAGGCCCTAGATGGGCTGGTGTCTGGTTTGGTCAGGCTCCCACTAGGAGTAAGCTAAAGCCAAGTCTTTTCCCTGGTCCCATTCTGTCTCTTGGAATGTCATGGAGAGAACCAAGGGCGGAGGGTAAGAAGAATCAATATGCAAACATTTGCTCAGAATCCATCAGTTGCTGAGCCTTCTGTGAGGTGCCATGGAGAGAAGCAGAGATGAAGAGGATGTGGGGCTATCAGAATTCAGTCACCAGCACTGTCTGGACTGTGGTAAAGGGTGTCCCCAAAGCTTACACTGTTGCAAAAGATCCCTCCATCATTCACAGATTTGTGGGCAGGAGGGCAATAAGGTCATATTTTCTTCAGCTCACGGCTTTCTCTCCCAAAGTCATGGAACACTTGTTCGGGTCACTCCAACATATCTCCAAAGACCTGTTTTGTCCTTCCCTAGCAACCTAAGCCCACACTGCCTAGAGGCGTCAGTTTTCTCATTTCTAAAACGGAGTTGATAATAATAATAGCTGCTATGCCCTAGGATGCTAACTATGCACATAAATTATTTCTAACTTCTAAACAGAGACTTTTATGTTTCACTGATGAAGAAACAGAGACTTAGAGAGTTAAGCACCCAAGGTCCAAGGGGTAGATTGGGTTACTGGATTTCCTAACAGGATTCTATATCCACAGGCTTTGCCATATAATTTTGTAGCCTGTCCTACTGTGGGTAGACTTTTCTTTATTTCTTGTGCTGTGGATGCTGGGCTTGCCTATATGACCACCTTGGGCCAATGGAATGTTAATGGAAGGATGTGATACAAGCAGAGGCTTTAATGTACTGTTCAATTTGTCTTAGGCTTTCATGCCCCAGGGATCATCACAAGAAGAATACGCCCCAGGTAGTTGCTGCCCTTTTCGTCTGGACCCGAAAATGAAATTAGAACAGACCTAAGCGCAGCTTGTGGCCTGGAGCAGAGCCCACTAGTTAAGATCCGCCCATGTTGGTGAGTTGCAGTTCCCTGTGAGCATCTGCGGGCATAAGCCATTGCGTTGGGGGAGGTTTGTTACAAAGCATTGTTACAGCAATAGTTGACTAATACAGTGGCAGAGCTGGGATATGAAACCAACTGTGTTAGAAGCCAAAGACCTTCCTGTTTTCTCTACGGCCTGGGTTGAGATAATATAACAAAAATGTCAGGCACCAGATTTTTAAAATCAGAACAATGCTAGTTGCTACTAATTTTATTCAATGTTGCATTTAAAAAATTATATTGGTGACACCAAATCATTTCAGGGTTACTGGGGACATATAGGAGTTACAGTGCCCAGGCTTCTGAGAAAGACACTCACTAGACAAAGTGAATCTCTTCAGTAATAAGCAGTCCTCATAGGTGCCTGACATTTTAAAGCTTATAAAATATTTTCCCATCCATGATTTTCATTAAACCACCCAAAGACTAGTGAGGCAGAAAAGTCCCATGCCCATTTCACAAGCCCTGAGAAGCTAAGTGACTTATAGGCTAAAGTCATATAGCCGAGGAGTGGACAGGCAGGATTTGAATACAGTCTGTTTGCTCCAATCCAAATCTTCTACTAACTCCAGATAAGAGTCACCATTCACCCCTGCATTAGTCCCCAGGAGCGTGGGGGTATCTGGCAGACACAGAATGCTCAGGAAATGCAAGTGGAAGTCAAAAAGGTATGGAAGGGGGGGCAGGGGGTGACAGAAGCTTGTTTGGGCAGGGCCTGCACAACTTTGCTCCAGAAACTAAGATGCTAATGAGGGGTGGCTCCCAGGCTTCTCTACCTGCTTATCTCCTCAACACTCAGACACCTCAGCCACACCCTGGCAGAGAAGACACTGGAAGTGCAGGCTCCACGATAAGGCACCCAGCCCTGTTCCCAAAAGTAATAGCTGGCAAGCTGGGTCAGCCAGTCTTTAGCCTGCCTGTGAGCAGCCAGCACCTCGACAGGGAGACCTACTTGCCCCCCAAAACCCCACAGATGAACAACGGCCTTTCCTCTCCACTCTCTGGGATACCACCTCTCTGGCCTTCTCTCGTCCCTCAGTGCACCCTGAAAACAGACTGCAGACTCTCAGAGGCTCCATTCCCACGCTGGGTCACTGGGACATGGTCTTCTACACTCATTAATTGTACATTTTAGTCACTCCGAGTTGATCAAAATTAAACTGCTGATATGAATGGGGTTTCTTTTTCCTGACGTTAAAGTAAGTTATGGTAATGATGGCACATTAGAGACTTACTGTGCACTTGAAGGCCTTCATATGGTACTTCTAATACACGAGGTCCCATCCTAAGGGCTTTACAGGTATCTATTCATTTAATCCTCATGACAACCCTATGAGGTAGGTACTTATACCATCCCCATTTTACAGATGAGGAAACTGAGGCCAGGAGATTAAGGAACTTGCTCCAGGTCACAAAACCAGAGTGTATGTGGCAGAGCCAGGATTTGAACGCAGGCAGTCTGCCTGGAGTCCATGTTAATCTCCTCCCTCTTTTGCTTTTCTAAGCGCTTTCTGAAAACTATCTCCGCCTGGGCTGTGACAAGGTCAGAGTAGGTCGGGGGCACACTGTGCTTTAGGTGCTCAGCACAGCTTGGAGTGGCTCTATTCACTGCCTGCACCGAGGTAGATGGATCCCCCCAAAGGCACCATGTCTCTCTGAATTAACACCGGGCCGCCCACAGTGCCTGGCTGCCTTGGTACTCCTTGAATCCTGAAGCCCTGAACGTTGAGTGAGGGGAGCCCCCATCGTCCCAACCTTGCACTCCAGGAAGAGAGGCCCAGAGAGAATGACTGGATAGAGGACACACAGCTGGAAGTGACAGGCAGCGCGAGTGCAGTCTCCCTGTCTCCAGACCCCACGCAAACACATCATTGATTCTTTGCAGTGACTGCACTGTGGTTTTAGTAAAGTTACGGTAACTTGGTTAGATGGATTGGCATCAGTTAAACGGGTCTTGACAACTTCTCACTATTACAAGTAGCTGCAATGAGATCTTTATACTCGTTTGCCCCCTCTACACCCTTTTCCGCGGCCCACGACCCTAGACAGAGATTGCTGAGCCCGCACGTTTTAAGTTTGGACACTACTAGGTTTCCTTCTAAACACGCAGTACCAATTTACTACCCTCCCTCTCCCCAGGGTAGGACAGTACCTGTTTTCTGTGCTGTGTGTTCAACTTTCAAAGCTCAGGGACTGTTTTTAGGAGCTTCTGGGACAATTTCTGAAGGTGACTACACTGCACAGGGTTTCTCTGAACAGAACCTACCTTCTCCCTGGTCAAAAGTGGTCTGTCGAAAATGGCGCGAATTTAGACTTTTTTTTTGGTAAGCCTTCTAAAGTTCATCCCTCTGGGAATGAGGCTCAGCTCCCAATGTCCAGTAAGTCCAGGTGAACGCGTGCAATCAGGTCTGAGCTACCCCAGGCTATGGATGCAGAGAAAAGTGGGGGTGGGGGTGATAAAGAGCACCCACAGGTGGGCTCCTCCGTCACTCACCAAACCAGCTGCCACCTCAGCTCTGAGTAGGAGTCTCTTTTCACATTGTTTCCTTAAATAGGAGTCACAACCAGCTTGGGAAGCAGAACAGAGAAAGGGAATAGAGCAGAAACATTGGTGAGATTACTCAGTCCACCCCACCCCCACCTCACCCCCGTCATTTATCAGGTAAGGAATTGACAGCCATGGACGGTGAGTGACGAATCCAGAGTCACACAGGAAAGCAGAACCCTCAGTGGCAGAATCCAGTCAAAGCCAGGTGTCCTCACTTCTAGCTGAGTGCTCTGCATGTTACAGCAGGGCACGTCCAGCACCCCGCAGTCCTCCGTGCCTTCCTCCATGCTCCGTTGCTCCAGAAAATGGGGGATGTCATGTTCCTTGAGAAGGGACATCTGGACAAACGTCACCGTAGCAGATTTTTATGCCTTTGTGCATCCCGTTCTTGCTTCCTTGGACTCTCTTCTCTGCCTAACTGCCTGAACTGCTCCCCACTTCAAGACCCAAAAAAGTGATCATGTTCTGTGAAAATATTCCCTAATTCCCCAGGGCATCTGGCTGTCCCCTGTTCTGTGTTCCCAGGCCCTGACCTTGCCCCCAGCACTCAGAACACTTCAGGGGCACCTGGGTGGCTCCGTTGGTGAAGCATCCGACCTCGGCTCAGGTCACAATTTTGCGGTTCATGAGTTCAAGCCCCACATTGGGCCACTGGGCTCTGTACTGACAGCTCAGAGCCTGGAGCCTGCTTTGGGTTCTGTCTCCCTCGCTCTCTGCCCTTCTCCTGCGCATGCTCTGTTTCTCTGAAAAATAAATAAACATTAAAAAAACCCCAAGAACACTTGATGGTGGTTGCTGGTTCCTTCTGTCCACAAGACTGAAAATTCCTCAAATGCACAGATGTATCAAGTTCTCTGCAACCCCAGCACCCACCTGAAGCTCTGAGGGGAAGGACACTGGACCACCAACTCCAGGGGGAGGGAGCTTATCCTGCCCCATCAGCTCCTGGCTCACAGGACGAACTCAGAAAGTGTGGTGCTGCTGACAGAATCTGCACAGAGAAGTGGAGCAGTCTGAGGAGCTTTTAATCCTCCAGCCATGGAACTTTCTGGAGCTTTCAACAGACACTACCTGGCGGAGCCAAGCAGGTGAGGCTGACAAATGAGTAGGCACCAATGGGTACAGAAGGCCCTCACATGTGTCTAGGCCTCCAGGGCACAGGGCACTTTCACACCCAACCTCATCGGAGTGAACTTTGTAACCGTTCATCAGTGTTACTTCCAAAAGGCTCAACTCTTCTCCTTCTGCCAGGAAAACTCCCAACTCTGGCTGATTCAGATCTCAGGACTCTCAGACACAGATATGACACAGAGGGAAGAAGTAAACCAAGCTAGGAAATATATGACTGGAAAACAACCGGCCCCCCCCAAAAAAAAAAAGAAATATGTGACTGAACAGATACTTAGTTTATAGGATTTAGGAGGAAAAAAAAAAGTAACCACAGTCATGACACACCCTCGTATAATGAGTAGCTCAAGTAAGAGCTATACCGTCTTCATCAAGTCGGCCGAGCTTTCCTGGTTTGGGGCTTTCTTAAGGGTTTTAGAAAGGAACGCACGAAACATGGAATGTGGGGTTTCATTATCTCCAGTTTACTTAATTTGCTTGTTTACACACACGATCTGTGTGTGTGTAGCAGTGGCAGGAGCCAAACTCTAAATACAATCTGGTACTCAGACTATGACAGCTGCACGGGGAAAGTGAGGCGTCAGTGAACCCACCTCAGCGCCCAGGCGCCAAACAAGCGTGGCGGTAACAGATGCCCTTCAGAGCCTCCTGCTCAGCACCTAGGGACAACAGACACTTTTCAAAAGATGACACAAGACTATTTCAACAGGAGACCCAGACCCCAAATGGTGATCAAAAGTAGATGTTAGTTCCCCTGCCTCCTCTAAGGAGCCAAGAAGTTCTAAAGGCTTTAGGTAAAGGAAAAAGGAGACAGAGGATTACTCTCTGCTAAGCGCATGTGCTGGGCGTTTTACATACATCATTTCCCTTAATCCTAACAGTACCGTCTGCATTGTCCAGATGGGGACACGAAGCCTGGCCATGGTCAGACAGCTCTCAGCGGTGGTGCCAATATCCGAACCCACATCTCACATTTTCCTAAGCCCAGACTCTTTCAGCTACAGCCCGCTGTCTCACACAGGGGTAGGGAGCACGTCTCCAAGGAAAAGGTGAGGACCTAACACTGAACAAGAAGTGGTGGAAGACCACTCAATACACAAGGGTCCATAACTGACACTTTCCACAGAGTTCATTTAACGCTGAGCCAGAATCAGATCTGCAAGGGGAAATGTCACACTTAAATACTTAAGTGTGACAAATGGATATACGGAGTTACCTTGTGCCTGTTGCCTTTTGGTGCTGAACATGAAACTCAGGAGAGACTTCAACTCCTTCGACAAGCCGCCCCCCCCCGCCCCCCGGTTTACAGACATAAACTCCAAAGGGGGATACAATTCTCACGGGGCCGTCATATCTTGTCAAGGTTCTCAATGTCCCAGAGCACCACGGTGACACTGCTGAAATCTCAGAGCCAGCATTTCGGCCACCTTTCCGTACAGCACATCACACCTCACATTTTGATCGATACAAATTAACATGCAGCCTGATGGGATACCAAATATATATTTGAAATACATCTTTATATGAAATACAGTTTACCCTGAAGAATTTCCAGGCCTCAAGCTCCTAACAATGTAAGCTTGAGTTAAGGCAGTCAAGTGTAGTGCTTGTCTGGCTTAATTTGGGAGAGAGGAGGAGCATCAAGTAAGCTGCCAGGATGATCATCCAAAATGCGAGGGGCTGGGTACAAAAGGCCTAAAGAGACGGTAAAGAGACAGCCTGCAACCTGCGGAGGTGGCGGGAGAGGGGAGTGTCCTAGCACAGACCTCCAACCGTACCTTTGTGGGTGGAGGTGACAGGCTGCAGAAAGACAAGGCCGAGGGGCGCCTGGGTGGCTTAGTCGGTTAAGCGTCCGACTTTCGCTTAGGTCATGATCTCGCGGTCCGTGGGTTCGAGCCCCGCGTCGGGCTCTGTGCTGACTGCCAGCTCAGAGCCTGGAGCCTGTTTCAGTCTGTGACTCCCTCTCTCTCTGACCCTCCCCTGCTCACACTGTCTCTCTCTCTCTCTCCTAGAAATAAATAAAACATTTAAAAAAAAAAAAAAAAAAAAAAAGAAAGACAAGGCCGAACACTGAGAAGTATGCAAAGGGGAAAGGAAAGACCGAGTTCAAGGCCAGCTGAGTGCGCCCAGCTTAGGTCTCATGTTGTCAGTGGTGGAACAAGTAGGAAGGCGGGCCAAAGTCGTGTCGACATTTAAGAGGGACATTTTTGCCAACAGTTGGCTTCCTGTCATCAGAGGCAATGGGACACATTTTCCTTCACCTCCGATTTACCATAATCTTGTTGAAAATGTAAAAATTCCTTGGGCCCCAGCAGACTGGTCAATGTACTTATCAGCCGAGTCTGAAGGACACCGTTGAGTTTACACCACTAATGTGTGGTCAGGGAAGTTTTAGTGCAAGTACCCATTTTGCAAAGTTACTCTGACTCAGCTTAGATTTCATCAAGCTATTATTACAATGTCTGCTTTCAGGTTTTATTCTTAATAGAGAAAACAGCCCCAGGAAGCGAGGGGGAATTCAATACCATAAGCCAGGAGTTTGGTTTATAAGAAGTAAATTAGTGTTCTAAGAAACCCCTCAAAGCTATCTACACACGTGCCAAAGTGCAGCATCGAGGTTGTGGGTTATCGTCAGGAGTTTGCCAACAAAGAACAAATCCCATGGATGTTATTGGAAACAACAAAGCATTCGCTCAAAATAGTAGGGAAAAAAGTAAACTTATTGCTCCAAAAACCAATACATACTGGGCAACACAGACAGAAAATTGGCAAAAATCATCCAATACTCAGCCACAGAGGCAGGCACTCTAGTTGAACTGTTTTGGTAGCTAATCACAAGCCAGTTGTGATACAGAACATTTTGAGGATAAACAAATACCACAAGCAGAGAGTATCTTTCAGGCAGGTGGTTGTTTTATAAAGAACCCTGCTGGAAATAAATGCTTATGCAAAGCTGACCAGAGGGCAATATTATTAAATAACAGCATTAAATCAGCCAGTAAAATACAAGACCAGAATCAGGGAGAGAATGAATCAGGTAGCAGAGAAGGGTGCTGAGGCTCTGGCCTCCCTTTCAGCCACACAACGGAGGCCTTCCGGATTCTGCCCTCTCTCTGAGCCTTAGCTCTGCCCTTTAGAGACAAAAGGGACATTCCAGATTAAGGTCAAGTCTTGACAGGGACAAAAAGTGACTGACTGGGAAGGGTGGAGTTTGTGACACAAGATGACATCGCCAAGAAGTGTGGGGATTCAAGTCCCTCCCCAGACTCCACCACCACTCACCAAAACCGCCTGGTGAGCTTCCTCGCTGAAGAAGGACGGATGATTTAGTCAAGTAGCCGAGAAAAACAATGAAAAATACATTACCCGTCGCCCCGCTATCTATCACCCCTTTTGTTTCTCTCTTATTGCTTGTAACTGTCTCGCTTCAAATTCAAACTGGAGCTCCGGGGAGGAAGTCCTGGGGAAAAGGATTTCAGATACCAAAACCCGTAGGTCCCGTACCAGCCCAGCAAACCGAACAGGGTGCCAAACAGCTTCTGGGACAAGTTGTGGAAATAAACGGCCGTGCACAGAAACATCCACACCCAGATGAAGGTCAGGAAGCCCAGGGCCACCACCAGGGCGGTAATGGCAGTGTGGAGGCAGTGGCTTCGGTCCGTCTTCACCTCGTGCAGCACAGCCATCTCCTCCACAATCATGAGGGCGCAGAAGGTCAGCAGGAAGGAGTGGCCAGAGATGTCGAAGCCGTGCCAGAAGCCTCCTTCCCCGTGGCACTGCTTCTTACTCTGGTGCTCCTTTCTGACCCCCTCCAGGGTTGGCGACTGGTAGCAGCTGCCCGTGTAGTGCTCGATGTTGGAGAAGAGAGCTGTGCAGACGTACCAGATGGCCGTGCCCACAAGCAGGGTGCTCAGCCGCCGCAGGACCAGGCCAGCCTTGCCTGTCAGGTGGTAGTTGGTGAGGGCAATGAAAGGCAGGAGGAGACAGAAGGTCCAGGCCCAGGCCAGTTTGACAAAATACCTGGCAGAGGAGGAAAGTGGACGTGAAGAGCGGGGACACGGTGGGGAGGAAACAATGTCATGACTCAGGTCTCTAGACTCTCAAGGGATGGCAAATAAGAATAGTTGATAAAAGCTACAGATAGCTACCTCACGGACTAAGTTCTTTAAATGTAATCCTTACCCAACTCTACGAGGCAGGTACTGTTATTATCCCATTTCACAGATAAGAAAATGGAGGTACACAAGTATTACGCCCCGAGCAGAGGTCATAAGTGGTGCAGCTGGGATTCAAATCCAGGGCCTGTGATCTTAGTCTGTGATCCAGGCTCTGGGAAAGTGAACACAAAGAATACTCCCAATTACCCCGGGAAGAAGGTCTCACTTGCCCCATTTTATGAAGAATGTGAGGCTCAGAACAGTTCAATAACTTGCTCAGGGTCCCAATCAAACCTCCAGCAAGCCCGGAGTAAACCAACGTCTGGCCAGCCTCAAAGCCCGTGTTTTTTTTTTCCTACATGGCAGAAATGATCTCAGAACAGAGCTTGAGTTCAAGTTAGAAGATCAGGTTCAAATCCTGACTTTGACTCAACTTGTTACTTACTACACTTCTCCAGGCCTCAGTTTCCTCAGCTATAAAACAAGAGCTGAGGAGGCCAAGCAATTTTTGAAATCCCTCCCAGAGCCAATGATTCACTAGTTCCCTCCAATTAGCACAGAGGCTTGGAACCAAACGACAGAATCTATGGTTACCCACACACAACAGGGACTTGTCTGCCAGGCCGCTTGGCTCCCAGCTCACCCAGGCCAGATAAAGTGGCAGCTGCCTGCCTCCCCTTGCTCATCAAAGGTGGCTGACCTGGGGACCGGCCATGGGAAACACACATGCAGGAGACCTGGGGCTACTACCACACTCATCATCCATCTATTCTTAGCCAGGCCTCCACCGATAGGCGAGGAAGGAGGGGGGCCAAGGACAAGATGACTTTTTCCTGGGTTCCAAAGGCTTCTCACACACCACGGAGAGCCTGTCACTCACGTCTTCCCTGGGACTGATATGCAAGGATCTTGCCAGAGCCAGGGCCTGTCAGGCATTTCACAAAACTGCCGGGGAGAGAAACCAGAGTTTTAAGTAGATAAGGAAAGTTAGGCTGACTTTTGGGAGATGCTGCTGACACTGTAATTCTAAAGAAGAATTGAAGTCCACTTCAAGGGCGAAGTTTTATCTTTCAGAGTTGCCCTTTACGACTGCAACAGTGTCTTTGTGCAATAAACTCAAAATCCAGTAGTTAAAAAAAAAAAAACCCAAAGGCGTGAGCGGGTGGAGTTAAGGAGATGTCTCAAAGAGCCCCGCTGGGCTTACTTTCCTGGGCCACTGCCATGAGCCCTGGTGGCTGAGAAGGTCCCAGGAGATCCAGGGGAAAGGTCGGAGGCTGGAGGCTTCCACTCCTCGGGGACTATCTTGGGAGCGGGAGTTCGGTCATAGGCCGGGACAAGGTTCGCAAAGGCTGGAGGATCAGGGGGACAAGGCAGATCTTTCACAGGTGGTGATGGAATTCTGTCAAGCTGGGACAGGGGAGCGGGGGGAGGGGGGTTCGGACTTAGCGTGGGGTCTGATACGAGCAGGCAGGTGGGAGGTGGCATCTCCCACGCAGGTCCAGGGCCGACTCCTAACTCTACGGGGAGGTGGGGGCGCAGCGACAGTAGAGAATTCAACGCTCCATCCCACCCCACACCCCGACAGACGCACACAGACACGCACACAGGCCTGCCAGTCACTCCCTGCCCAGTCAACTCAGGCTGGCTCGTCTGGGCGTGCAAACACCAACTGCTAGTGACTCTAGCTATTCGGGGACCTCTCGGTCGGCGACACGCGTGCAGATGCACCTGTCACGATGGGGAAGGCCTCCCCTTCCGATGACTCGTCCATCAGGGCAGCTAAGCCCCGGCTCTCTGGACGAAGCGACGGCGGGTCGGCTATGGCGGGGACAGGGGAGGACCCGGGACGCACTCACACGTTGAGGACGTTGCGCTTGTTGCTGAGGTAGCTCTCGGGCAGCGGGGAGAGCTCCTTGAGGAGGGAGCCCGCCAGCATGGAGGCCGCCAGCGCCCAGGGCAGGTAGCGCCGCACCGCCGCTCGCACCAGCGTCCCGCGGAGGAACCTCGCGCAGCACTCCAGATGCTCCATGCCGGACCTCGTCGGCCACCGTCCGCCTCCCGCTGTCCTACCGCCTACCGTCTCGCCCTGCTCTCGGGAAGGCGCTGTGCCTCCTCTTGTGCGCACGCGCGCCGCCCGCGAGCCCCACCCCTCGCGGAGCGCTCGCGCTCCCCCTCCTGGCCACTGGCGGCCTTTGCAGCGCGTCGGCTGCGGGACGCCGCTGTCCTCCTCTCGCTTCTCCCAGTCCCGCCGCCAGGTGGCAGCCTCGGAATCTTCTCCGGGTCTGGGAAAAAGGGCCCCGGGAGTATTTGCTGGATATGGGGGAGAATGAACGTCATTAGTACTGTAGGGATTACAACAGTGGTCACAGCATCATTTAGTCTCTTTTGGAAGCTTGGCGACACCGTCCATCTGCGCCTTAGTTTTTTCATCCGTAAATGGGGAGCCAAGAGGAACTCAATCCTTCCCCAGAGTTAAGTTTATGAACCCGAGGTCATTATGATGATCCAGGTATAGGGACATGAGATTTAATTTTATTTTAAAAATGCGGGAAATAATTATTCAATTCAAATGTTAAGTTCCTGGATTTTTACAACCTTAAAAAAACTACTGTATTGGGTGAAAATGCTGGACTCTGGGCGTTAAGATCAGATGAGAGGGTTCGTGACTCAGTTGCTTAGTTTATCACAGCTAAACGTCTCACCCCCAGCTAGGCTGGGTGCCTAATTCAATGTTTCTCAAACTTGAGGCTTTTTTTTTTTTTTTTTTTTTTTTTTGCCGTTGTATCAGTTTCCTTAGACTGCTGTAACTAATTACTACAAACAGCTTAGAGCAACAGAAATTTATTTTCTCACAGTTCTGGACGCCAGAAGTGCCAAGCTGTTGGCAAGGTTGGTTTCTTCTGGAGATTCTGAGGGAGATTCCTGTCCATGCTTCTCTCCCAGCTTCCGGTGACTGCCTGCAATCCTGGGCATTTCTTGGCTCTTAGCTGTATAACTCCGGTCTCTGCCTCCATCAGCACACAGCCTTCTCCCCTCTGACTTCTCCTTCTGTCTCTTACTAGGACAATAGTCCTTGGATTTAGGGTTCACCCTAAATCCAAGATAATCTCACCTTGAGACCTTTAATTATATCTGCAAAGTCTCTATTTCCAAATAAGTTTACATTCCCAGGTACCAGAGGTTAAGTCACATCTTTTTGAGACTCACAACTCAGGCCATTACAGCTACCTTAACTGCTTTTGCTATGTCCATATACCACCAATACTATTATTTACTTAAAGCTTTTCTTTGAACAACACACGTTTCAAACTTAAATACCTACCAAATAGCTTCCCAAGCAAAAATATCCTTGAAGTTATGGATTCTGTGTGCCAATTGTATTTATTGTATTACAAATAAAACCTTTATATTAAAATATTCATCATCACTAGCTGTCTAAAATATTCTCATGACCCTAAATTCAAGGATATCTACCAAAGTTGGGAGACACTGGCCTTATTTATGCCTATAATGGACTGATATTTAAAATCTCTCATGCAGAAGAGCTTCTGGGCGGCTCAGATGGCTAAGTGTCTGATTCTTGGTTTCGGCTCAGATCATAACTCACAGTCTTGAGATTGGGTCCCATGTCAGGCTCTGTGCCAACCATGTGGAGCCTGCTTGGGACTCTCTCTCCCTCTGTTTTTATGTCTCTCTGTCTCTGTCTCAAAAAATAAAAACAAAATTTTAAAAGTCTCGCATGCAGGGAATTAATAAACTAATGAGAACAGCCATTAATTCCTTAGAACCATCTCAAGATGATCTTCATGTCTGTAAGTTACATTTATCTCATCGAGGTCCTTTTGTAACAAGATGTCTCTGGGCCTTCAAAAAGTTACATTCTTAAAAAGAAGATATACTGGTGATCACACTAGTTTGGTTTTTCATGATTGGGAATGAAAGGTACACAGCCAGAAAGATGCTACTTGTGAAGGCAGCTTGTAAGTATCTGAAACCTCCTCTATCTCCTCAAGGTTAGCACATGCTCAATTATTGTTACTTTCCACTGCAAACTGCATACTGGGCAAGAACACGGAGGTAATTGGATATTATTAAAGCAGTTCAATTAGCGAAAATCCAGATGCGGACCCTCCACCCCAAGAAAAGGAGAAAGAGTCCTGGGTGAACAGACGCTAGACATCACCCAAGTGACCTTTCAAAAATACACCTCCTGAGACTTTGAGCATTTGTAGTTCTGTAGAAAGGATACGGATTTGTTCCATCTAAGACAATGTAGCTTCAAGCCTGGAGAATTTTGAAGACTAGGCTAAACCCACACCTGAGCATTGTAAGTCCCTACAGCAGTTTTCTTCCTTCCTTCCTTCCTTTCTCTCTCTCTCTCTCTCTCCCTCCCTCCCTCCCTCCCTCCCTCCTTTCTTTCTTTCTTTCTTTCTTTCTTTCTTTCTTTCTTTCTTTCTTTCTTTCTTTCTTTCTTTCTTTCTTTCTTTCTTTCTTTCTTTCTTTCTTTTCTTACTCTTTCTTTCAACTTAACCCATATTAGGAAATCTATGTTTATGTTGTGAGCTCAGTGGTGTCCTGGAGCCAACTCATACAGGCCTATGACAGCAGATTGTTACAGCAAGATGATTGTTAAACATACTTATTATTTAAAATCACATTATGTTGGGGCGCCTGGGTGGCTTAGTCGGTTAAGCGTCCGACTTTCGTTCAGGTCATGATCTCGCGGTTCGTGGGTTCGAGCCCTGCGTTGAGCTCTGTGCTGACTGCTGGCTCAGAGCCTGGAATCTGATTCAGATTCTGTGCCTCCTTTTCTCTCTGCCTTTCCTGCTTGCTCTCTTGATTCTCTCTCTCTCTTAAAAATAAACATTAAAAATTTTTTTAAAAAGGAAAGATAAATAAAATAAAATTACATTATGTAAACCAACAATGCAACTCAATATTAATATTCAAAACTCGTTATTTCCTAATTACCTACCTTAATTACCTGTCCTTATTACCTGTGCTCTTGGGGTTACTTACATCGGTTGTGTCTGTACGGCTTATAGTTTTCCCAACTACATGTTTAATGGCATCACACTGGTGACTCGAAACCATCCGTGCTGGGAGCCTTTTCACCAATAACTACACACCAGGGCTTTATTTGGCTTGTTGATTGTCTAGATTGAGATATGGCTCCATTTGCTAAGTATGGTTGAATTGAAACTATAAATTGTCTACAGATACAGGAGTCTAGCAAAAAGCAATGAAAGTGTTGTGTAAGAATCAATCTACTATATGAAATTTAAGTGAAGAATATTTGTATATTTTATTATTTGTAAATTATATGCTACACGTTCTTTATATTAAGACAGCTTTATGAAAAACCTATGTATATACATATGTTTACATTTTCTTAGAGAGCTAGTTGTTAAATATTTATCCACAAATCACTGGCTGTAATCCAGTAAACACATAAAATAGCTATGTAACATATGAATGAATATACATGCTAATAGATAAATAGACATAGCTATAAATATAGCTTTATGACAGTTCATGATGCAATTTGCCTCTGCTAGGTGCGGGGCGCTCTCCTATTTTCTGCTTAGTCACAAATTCAAGTTTTAGAAAGGCTCGTCATGCCCCCTTAATTATTTTACAACTCAAATGGGTGGGGATTTGTAGTTTGAAAAACAGAGATTTTAAGGCCCCGGAGAACAATGCCCTGCCCTTCCCCACCAGAGGGTGTCAGAAGACCACAGTTTCCAGGGTTCTGCCCCACCTGCTTCCACGGTACCGTGTATTTGCTGGCTTTTCTTCCTTCCTTATCTAGTCAGCAAGTACCTGTTACAAGCAAATGGCCTCTGACCTAAAGGAACTTAAAACCTAGTGAAGATGATAATCATTCATTTACTCAGCCAAGCAACATTTATTAACTTACCAATGAACCAAGCGTTGGGTTAGATGTTAGGACTGCCAATGTGTTGAAAAGGTGAAGTTTCCTTAATAACCAAAGATTTATCGCCCTTTAAAAACACAATTTTTCTAGTTGGAGGCAGAATCACTAACTCTGTGGAATGGTTGCATGGAAATCATCTGATGTTACCATTATGCTTTAGCCAGGCTGGACAGGCATATACTTATATATAGTTTATAAACTACATATATATAGTAGTTTATATATATATATATATATAATAAATAGAAATATATGTATGTATATAGAAATATATGTATATATGTATATATATAAAAATATATATATATAAAAGTATGTGTATATATAGAAATATATACACACATATATATTTCTATATATACACACATATATATGTAGAGAGAGAGAAAGGTATGATGAGCCTTTCTAAAACTTGAATTTGTGACTAAGCAGAAAATAAGAGAGCGTCCCGCACCTAGCAGAGGCAAATTCCGTCATGAACTGTCATAAAGCTATATTTATAGCTGTGTCTATTTATCTATTAGCATGTATTTTCATTCATATGTTACATAGCTATTTTATGTGTTTACTGGATTACGGCCAGTGATTTGTGGATATATATATAATATATTTCAGCCCAGGTCATGATCTCGCAGTTTGTAGGTTCAAGCTCCACTTTGGGCTCTGTGCTGACAGCTCAGAGCATGGAGCCTGCTTCGGATTCTGTCTCTCTGTCTCTCTCTCTCTGCTCCTCCGCCGCTCACACTCTGTCTCTCTCAAAAATAAATATTTAAAAAATCATTTTAAAAAGAAAATATAAGTTTGTGCTGCCTTTTCATAAAGAATTTTTCTTCTTTATAAAATTATAAATGTATAAATTATACATTTATAACTGTAGTGCCACTGATTTATAAGGAGATTACATTCTGCCAGAGTAGAATAAAAAAAAATCTGAGTGTTTGTTTTCATTGGAAAAGAAATCTTTATTTGGACCATAATCTTGGTCTGTTTTAAAGTATATTGGCCTGAATCACTTGATTAAATGGCAAAGAATAGGGGGCCTTTATGAATTAGGAGTATCATTAAAGATCCTGTTAAAAATAAAAATACAATTTAGGGGCACCTGAGTGGCTCGGTTGGTTAAGAGCCTGACTCCTGATCTGGGCTCTGATTATGATCTTGCAGTTTGTGGGACTGAGCCCCAAGTGGGGATCCTGAGTCGCGTCGTCATCCCAAAGCCTGCTTGGGATTCTCTCTCCTTCTCTCTGCCTCTCTCTTGAAAAATAAATAGACTTTTAAAAATACACTTTATAATTTACTTATTCACTTGTTACCATTTCTGTCTCCCCTACTTGAATGTCAACTCCAGATGGCAAGGAACATTGCCTTTCTTGTTCACTGATGCACCCCAAGTGTCTAGAACCATGGCTGGCACTTACCAAGCACTCTTTTTTTGTCCTTAAATTAGTGAATCCTTGTCAATATGCTGATGTAAAGGAAGTTATTTTAAACTTAAATTGCTTTTTTATAAACTGAGGAGAGATGATAGAGATGATGGAATTATAATTTTTTTAATCTTAAGAGGTTCCCAAGATTATAAATCACCAGGAAAGGGATTTTCTGGTCCATAAAGTCTGAGCGAAGCTACAGTAGAATGACAATGAATTAAGTAGAGGATGCTCTGGCCACTGAGAAGACCCCAGAGGTCCAGCGAGGGGTCAGGGAGGAGTTCTTGAAGGAGATGATTTCTATCTAAGTGGACATCTGAAGAACCCCTGAAGCTTGTTGTCCAGAAGAACAGCGGGAAGCGATCATTCCAGGAAGAGCGACCAGCAGGTGCCCTTTTGTTAGCTGGTGTGTGTGAAATAATTCACTCTGGGCTGGGGAAAGGGGTAGGCAGCCCGGCAATTCTCCCAGCGGGCAGCCGCTCTGTCCCCAGCTCCTGGCCAGACAGGACCAATTCCTTCCTTCTGAGCTCTCCTCTGCAATGCCTCCCCCATTCTTAACCTCTGGCTACCTCTTTCTGGCCGGAGGGGACGACCAGCCACTCCCTGGGGTGAGGCAGCTGAACAAAGCCTGTGTCTGCCAGAGGCCAGGCTGCTAACTCAGGGGATTGTATCCTCTGGCCGCGCCCCCAACACACACAACCCCTGGCTGCAATCGTGTGGGGACAGTCAGAAGGGCTGATGCAGGAGCTCAGGGATCCAACTTTGTTTATCTGCAGGCCACAGAGAGAGTGAGCGAGAGCATTGGGAGAAGCTGCTAGGGACCCCCCGCCCCCTCCTCTGCCCAGAGTCTCCTGCAGACCCCAGACTCTTCTATCTCAGGCAGTCACAGGGCTGAGGTTTGGGGGTCTGAAAGAATGTTGGTAAAACTAGAAAGAAAAGAAAGGAACCGAGTACCCCAGTGTTGTTGAACAGCTACCTATAGGATGAAGGGAGGGCACTGGGATCCGAGGGAGTAGGGACAGTGTTCTAGTTCTTTACCAGGGGGTAGTCAGATGTGCACTTTTAAAAAATGGATTAGGGGCGCCTGGCTGGCTCTGCCGGTTAAGGGTCGACTTTGGCTCAGGTCATGATCTCACGGTTTGTGAGTTCAAGCCCCACTTCGGGTTCTGTGCTAACAGCTCAGAGCCTGGAGCCTGCTTCAGATTCTGTGTCTCTCTCTCTGCCCCTCCCCTGCTCTCTCTTTCTCACTCTCTCTGCTCTTCCTCTGCTCATGCTCTGTCTCTCTCTTCCAAAGATAAACATTAAAAATTTTAAAAATAAAAAATATTTTATAAATCTAGTACACGTGTTCTATTTCACAATTAATGAGATGGTATATATATATTTTTAATTTTTTTTTAATGTTTTATTTATTTCTAGGAGAGAGAGAAAGCATGAGCAGGGGAGGGTCAGAGAGAGAGGAGTCACAGACTGAAGCAGCCTCCAGGCTCTGAGCTGGCAGTCAGCACAGAGCCCGACGCGGGGCTCGAACCCACGAACCATGAGATCATGACCCAAGCGAAAGTCAGACGCTTAACCGACTAAGCCACCCAGGCGCCACGATGGTATATATTTTAAAAAGGAACACGAAACTGGGAATAAAATACCTAGGTTCTAAGAAGAATTGGTTTTATTGAACCTTAACTAAGTGTCTGGCGCTGCACTAAATGCTTTCCTGTATTTGACATTTTTGCTTCTCACAACAACCACACAGGTAAGTACTGTTATCACTTCATTCTGCAAAGACTGAGGCACAGAGAGGCTAAGAAACTTAGCCAAGTTCACACAGCCAGCAGGCCATCAGAGCTGGGATTCAGACCAGGTAAAGTATGCCTCACAGGGTGAAGCACTTAACCAGTAGCCCCCACTGCTCCTAGGCCTGGGGATTATCGCTCTGACCTCACTGGCCTGACAAAAAGAAGACTCACAAGGTCACAGCACTCTGCAAAGTTTACCTCTGGCACAGTTGGTAAGGTTTACCAGCCATGTGGTATGTTGGTTAAGAACATAGCCGGGCAGACGTAGGTTCAAGTCTAGACTTAGGATTTATTCTATGTGACCTAGGACAAGTCACTTATCTCTGTTTCTTCATCTGAAAAATGCGAACACTAGAATGCCAGCTTTGTCGCCGGGATGAATGCCAGCTTTGTCGCTGGGATAAATAAGTGAAACCTTATTGTACTAGGTGTGCACACAGTAGGCGCATCATAGATGGTCACCGCTGAAATAAAGACCCTCATCTTTGCTCACAGTAAGTTGTGAGACAGGCACAGTAAATTGTCACTGTCCCCACTAAACGGATGAGAAGTCTGACTCACTTTTCAGGCACAGAGTCTTCCCCGGGTCCTTCCTGCCCCGCCCTGATGAATTCTTAGGGTCTGGAGCCGGGATATGGCCGCGGGGCTCCGTGCCCCAAGCAGGAATGTGGGGCGCCTCGGTGGTGGTGGCCAGGCAGGGGGGAGCTGACACAGAGGCTTTTCCGCTCCAGCTGCAGCGACCGGCGACACAGCAAATTCCGCGACCACACCTGGCCATGCAGCTGTCCAGGCTGGACCCGGAGGAAGGAGTCCCCAGTCCTCCCACCAAGAAGCCAGGGCCTCCTGCAGAGACTGCGCGCCAGGGCGCAGGAACACGGGGCGCCCTCCAAGCCCCACTTAAGCGCGCGCCTGGCCAGCTCTTTCCTTCAGCTTCTCCCAATCTCTTTTGGAGGGGTCAAGTCCTCTCTGACACCCTCACCCGGAGGGGAGGGGCTCCCTGGCTCAGCTCCTGTGCAGACCCTGCTTAGAATCTTTAGTGGGGGAATCTGGAGAGGGTAGACCCGAGGGACCCTTAAAGGGCACTCCGGTGGTTTCAAGGTTCTGGGAGTCTGTGGGAAATCAGCTCCTAAGAGGTTGGACTAGGGTGAGGTGCTCCCTTTCCCTAAAGGGTTAAGCCCTGGGCTGCTCTCCCATCCAGCACCCCCCCGGCCCCCGGCACCCCCAGTCCTCAACCCCCTCAGGCCTGACTGGGCCCAGGGCAAAGCAGAAAGAAGGCCGGTGGTCCTCACCAGCCCTAGGGCTGGCGTGGCCTCTGAGGTCTCCAACCCCCAAGACATGCTCCCATCTCTCAACCTACCCCTTATACCCTCTCTCCCCTCACTCCCCCCCGGAGTCTTCTAGAACCTGCCTTTTTTACAGTTCTTCACATGCACCAAATTCCTGCCTGCTTCAGAACCTTTGCCCAAGCCATTCCAGTCCATGTGCAGCGGCCCTGGTCCCGACCCTCTGTCCCACCTTCACCCCCGACTCGTGTGGCTGCTTCTCCTTAATCATCACATACTACTAACATTTCAACAGGTAGAACGTCTTAAAATTCCTCGGGCTGTGACTCTTGTACATAAAGTTTAGAATCAGCTTGCCAACTTCCTCTAGAAAACTTGGAAGCCTGGTGAAAAGCATATAGAACCTAGGGCGGTTCAGTTACTTAAGTGCCTGACTCTTGATTTAAGCTCCGTCCGGGCTTTGTGCTGACAGTGGGGAGCCGGCTTGGGATTCTCTTTCTCCCTCTTTCTCTGCCCCTCCTCCACTTGTGCTTTCTGTCTCTCAAAAATAAATAAGTAAACTTAAAAAAAAAGCTACATAAGTTGCATAAAATAACTACGTAAACACTATTAAAATCATGTCCTTAAAAAAAAAAAAAAAAGATTGGGGGTGCCTGGGTGGCTCAGTCGGTTGAGCATCCGACTTCAGGTCAGGTCATGATCTCACGGTTCGTGGGTTCCAGCCCCACGTCGGGCTCCGTGCTGACAGCTAGCTCAGAGCCTGGAACCTGTCTTCGGATTCTGTGACTCTCTCTCTCTGACGCTCCCCTGCTCACACTATCTCTATCTCTCTCTCAAAAGTAAACTTAAAGGGGCACCTGGGTCGCTTAGTCGGTTAAGCGTCCGACTTTCGCTTAGGTCATGATCTCGCGGTTCGTGGGTTCGAGCCCCGCGTTGGGCTCTGTGCTGACTGCCAGCTCAGAGCCTGGAGCCTGTTTTGGATTCTGTGTCTCCCTCTCTCTCTGACCCTCCCCTGCTCATGCTGTCTCTCTATCTCTCTCCCAGAAATAAATAAAAATATTTTTTAAAAAAAGTAAACTTAAAAAATTAAAAAAAAAAGATTGTATTGAATCTAAAGATTAATTTGGTGAGAACTGACAACATACTCAAGCTCACTAATAGCAGTGTGCTGTGAGTTAACTGAAGATGGAGACACAAAGCACACAGCTCCTTCCCTCAAAGCGCTTATTTGCTCATTGTCTTCCTTCCAATTGTATTTTATTTCATGAGAGAAGATCTCATTGGCCCACTTTGCAGATGAGGAAACTGAGGTGCAGAAGAATTGCAGAGGGTTCTAGGGTAAGGAAGTGGTGGAGTCTGACTCACGAATCTCCTCACTGAGTCAGTTTGGGCTATGGGCTTGGCGTGTTTGTGTGCGTCCGTTTGTGTGTTTGCACGGAGGGCGTGTTTCCATGGGCCCAGAGTGGAGAAGCATCTATATTTGAAGATGGATGTGCCTTGGGGCTGAGTGAGAGTTTGCAGATGTGTCCGGTCTGTTGGATGGTGCTTTGTCTGTATTGATATCGGGGTCCCTGGGCATGTGTGTAGACTGGTGGGGATTTCAGTGGGGGGGGGGGTGATATTGACGTGTCTGGGCAAAGGAAAGATGTGTTGTTGGGGAGACAAGAATGGAATATTTCTGGTGGTGTGTGTTTTTTCTCACATAAAGACTTTCATGTTATACTTGTCAAAAGAACTTCTTTACGCTAAACAAAGGCTTTTTTACCCATATGTAACTCTAACTTTTAAAATTAAAGTGTAATTAATTTTAAGTGCCGAAATCTCAAGTATACAACTAGGTAGATGTTTACATACACACACCCTTGGATCCACCACCTTTGATCCACCCTTGGATCAAAGTAAAAGACAGGTACAGCCCCTCAGTGGGAGTCCCCTCCTGCCCCCCGCGGTCAGTACCCCCCAGCATAGCCTCTGTTCTCACTTCTGTTATCTTACATTAGTTTTACCTGCTCTTGCCCAGTGTGTCAATGGAATCACACCGTGTTTCTGTTTGGGGAGGTTAAGAGCTAACACTGAACAAACTTTGCCTTGTGTGCTTCATATTACACTGAATTTCTCATCATAGCCAAATAAAGTAGTGCCTCTTTATTGTTCCCATTTTATAGATGAGGAAACTGAGGCTTCAAAAGGGTTCAGAGCCAGGTCACGTGTCTGAAACCACAGCTCTGCTCCTTACCCAGTGCTAGACCATCCTGCCCCCTTCTGGGTAACCTGCCAAGGAGGTGGCACTGCCATCTGGCTGCAGAGAGAGCAGGACGCCGAGTGGGCTTTCTTTTCTAAGGAGCCAGTTTCTCTGCATCTGTCACGAGGCCTCTCCAGCCCTCTTTGCTGGGCCCCACCACCACTGTGCTGCAGGGACACAGCACAGGACAGGGGTCGAGTCCTGGCTCCCAGGCTTATTTGCTGTGTGACTGTGGGGAAATTGCCTCCCTCTTTGAACCTTGCATCCACTAACTATTAAAAGGTGATTAAAACCCTCATGCATGGTTAAGGTGGTAACGGAAGATGTCACTGTATAAATGACTACTGCTGTTCTTTTTTTCAAAGCCTTTTTTGTTGTAAAATAAAACAAACACAGAGAGTCACACAAAACAGAAAGGGAACGCGAACGGCAAACCTCTTGTAACCACCGGTCAGATCAAGAAATAGGAACCCCTCAAATGTCCCGGCCTGATCACAGCCTGACTTTGAAAGTATTTCTTTGTGTTTCTCTATAGTGTTATCGCCCGAGTACACATCCCTAAACACTAGAGGTTAGTCTTGTCCATATTAAAAAATGTGTATCTTTTAAATCTCTGCTGATTCCTCCCTCATCCCTTGCATTTTCTTAGTTCATCTTTTGGAGGAATCTGGAGCGTTTGACCTGAAAAGTGTTGAAGAGTCTGAATCATCACTGTTATTTTTCACATGTATTCCCCTCCTTTCAACTTCCTCCCTCTCTCCCTTTGGATTTAGAGTGATGCAGATCGCAGTTCCAGTCCTGAGTCTGCCAGTTGCTGTGTGACTTTAGACAAGTCACCTAACCTCTCTGAACTTCTCTCCTCAACTGGCAAATGAGGGACCTAGAAGCTCTCAGTCTGCTTCCACAAACACTAGACTTCTGTCCTGCAATTTCTACTCCAGAGCAACTTTACAGGATGAGGATCAAAGAGACCTGGCTCTGGAATCCAATTTTCCTGGCGCTTGCTGTGTGAACTTGGGAAAATTACTTAACCTCTCTGAGTTTTCACTTCGTCTATAGAATGGGGATTCAGATTTCTCACCCATGATGCTGGAGCAAGGCTGAGATAAGATCACGCCCCTAAAGCATTTTGTGCCCGGCACCTAGTATGAGCTAATCACTGTGGATGGTTATTGCTATTGTTAAGGCTAACATATTGACTGCTTACTCTGTGTCAAGTGGCTTCAGATGCATTAACTCATTTTATCCTGACAACAGTGCTGTGAGGCAGCCCCATTTTATAGATGAGGAAATTGAGGCACAGAAAGGTTCAGTAACTTGCCCACAGTCACACAGATGGTAAGCCACGGACCTAGGCTGTCTAGATCCGGAGCTGTGCTGTTAGCCGCTGAGACGTACTGCCTCAAATATGTCTACTCTCTAGAAGAATTTCCCCTTTGCTTGCCCAAGCCCGGAGAGAATTCCAACAGGGATGAGGATGAAGCAGTAGCTGAATCCAGCATGACAAAATCCAGCGGTGAGAAGGTGTCCTTACCCCAAAGTGAGATCCCGGCCCAGGGCATTAATCGGGACCATCTCTGGTTCTCTCCCGCCCCACCCCCACCATTGCTGCTGAAAACCTGCTGAAGGGAACTCAGGAACAGGGTCAGACCAGGAGGGCAGCAGAGAAGTCCCCACCTGGCGGAGCAGCTCGGGGGACGTTGCCGTGTGTTTGTCCCGTGCAATTTTCTGGGTTTCTGCAGAAGTGTGAACGTGTGTGGTAGGAGATGGTGCTTTTGCATGTGGAGCTGTCTGTCTGTCTGTCTGTGCAGAGGCAACGTGGCCAGCCTGCCGGGTACCCGACCCGTCTGTGCCATCCACTGGGTATGTAACCCCAGGGAAGTGACTCGGCCCTTTGTGACTTAGTTTCCTCGTGCGTATAAAAATGGGTATAATGACAATAACAGTACCAACTTGATAGGGATTTTCTGAAGATTCATTGAGTTCATCCAGGTTGGTGCTTAAAATAGTGCTGAGCACTGACTTAGGAGCAAGCAGGGACAGCTTGTATGTTCTCATATGATTAAATGTGTAAAGGGTGAGCGCCTGCATATTTGTGCCAGGGCACCAGAGGGGGCACAGTAGAAAAGGACCTAAGTAAGGGGCTGGGGCAATGAGCCGTCTATGTGGTTTGTGGGAGGAAGATGCGCTTGTGGGGGTGTCTGTGTGGTGTGTACCCAGTGGCACGTGCATTCTGTAAACACGGGAGGATGTCTGCTGCAGAAAGTCCCTGAGCTCTGTGTGCCTCAGTCTCCCCAGCTGTGCCATGGGTGGGGTCACTACCTCAAAGGCAGCGTGGAAACCAGTGAATCGTGGATGTGAAGCTCCACACGTGTGCAAGTCATAGAAGACGGTCCGCTGAGCGTGCTGGCAGAGTGGGGCCTAATCGCTGGCACTCCTGGGTTTGTAAGGGCCGGGACTGTTGGCGTGTGCCTGCCCTAGGCTGCAGAGCTCCCCCTGGGTGCCGTGGGTCCTGGCCGGCCAGAGGCAGATGAGCCCTTAGTCCAGCTTTTTTCACCAGACTTCCGAGGCCCAGAGAAGGATAGGGCCTTACCTCAGGACACACAGCACTCTGGAGGCAGAGATGGGGCTAGATTGGAGCCGAGCTCTGTTGTCCTTCTGGCATGGTGGTGAAGGCCTGTTGGGTCAGGGTCGGCACCCCCAGCACCTCCGCCAGCACCCAGCAGGCAGCCACTCCAGCAAGAAGATGTGTGCTTTGGCAGCAGGCTCTGTCTGGGCCGGGAGGCTGAGGCTGGGTGGCTGCCCCGGGCAGGAATTCCATGTGGCTGGGGAGAACCCCGGCTCCCAGCGCTCCATTGCCACCTGGCTCTGCTGGGGACCCCGAGACTGAGTCCTGCCTGAGGATTCTCAGAGGTCACTGGAAGAGGAGGCTGAGGCTTACAAATGCTTTGGTCTTCTCTAATATAATCCCCCTTCCTGTAAGTCTACTGCCTCCATTACAAAAGCGTTGCTTGTTATTTGTAAAGAATGCAAATAATCAGAGGGGAGAAATTAAACTCCTGTCTTAACCAGAAATACAGCAACTCAGAGACCAAAGGGGCTTTGACGACACACATAGGCATATGCCCGTATAGACATCTGCATGCTGGTGCATATATCTGTGCCAGCACACACACGCACATGCATACACACACGCACACACGCACAGAGCACACACTGTGCCGGCATAGTTCTGAGCGCTCCACAAATGTTCATTTGTTTTATCTTCACAACAATGCCAGAAGGTAGGTATCTTTATTACTTCCCTTTTACAGACGAGGCACAAAATGACTGAGCAACTTGCTCAAGGACATTCAGTTAGTGAGCGAAATAATGAGGATTTGAACCCAGATCCATAGCTTAATTCATTAGGCTGCATGGTGCTATGTTCGAGTGGCCTGATGGTGAACATTCTCCTGGGCTTTTTCCTGTGCATTGATGTTGGTTTGGTTTAAAAAAAAAAAAATGGCATCCTTAAAAACAAACAAATGGGGGCGCCTGGGTGGCTCAGTCGGTTAAGCATCCGACTTCGGCGCGGGTCACGATCTCACGGTTCGTGGGTTCGAGCCCTGCGTCGGGCTCTGTGCTGACAGCTAGCTCAGAACCTGGAGTCTGTTTCAGATTCTGTGTCTCCCTCTCTCTCTGACCATCCCCTGCTCATGTGCGAGCTCTCTCTCTCTCAGCAATATATAAAACATTAGAAAAAATTTACAAAACAACAGGGGCGCCTGGGTGGCTTACATCGGGCTCTGTGCTAACTGCCAGCTCAGAGCCTGGAGCCAATTTCAGAGTCTGTATCTCCCTCTCTCTCTGACCCTCCCCTGCTCACGTTGTCTCTCTCTCTCTCTCTCCTAGAAATAAATTTAAAAAAAATTAAGAAAAAGAAAAAATTTACAAAACAACAACAACAAAGAAACCCAGAAAATGGTATCCTTTTTACATATTAACAGGGCTCTGGGGTCACACTTGGATTTGAATCCTGTCTCTATTGCAGATGGCTGGCTTGACTGTAGGCTTGTCCCTTCATCTCTTGGGCTCAGTTTCTTCATCTGTTAAACGGGGAGCTACAGTATCTGTTTCTGAGGGTTGCCTGAACTTGTGTGTGTAAAGCACTCAGCCCAGGCCTGGCACATAGTAGGTTCTCATTAGATGGGACCAGGTTAGTTGCCTACTCTGAGGCTGGACGGCTTTGTAGGGAAAACAGTCAAAGAATACTCTCCAAAGCAAGGCAGCCTTAATATTGGAGTCGGGAAGACAGAGGAAAGCCTCTCTATCTGGGGTTTCCAAGGTGGAGGTGCTCTTTTCTCCTGGAGTCCCTGCCGTTGCCACATCTGTATCCCAACCAGCCGCTCAGCCCCAGCCGCGCACACCCCAGGGGGACGCAGGACCGGCAGAGGCGCCAGAGGGCGGGAGAGGAAAGCCCACAAATGGGCAGGCGGAGCCTCGGGTCCAAGTCTGGCCTGGCTGGAAGGGGAGGGGGCTGTGGGGCCCGGACGTCAGATGCCATCAGCTCCCAGGGGACCGTTAAAGTCGCCGCGCTGCCAGGCGGGCCAGGGTGTCTGCAGAGGCCCCTGGCTCCTCGGCGCCCGCTGCACCCCGCCTGGGCTGCCCGGCCTGGGTACGCGCCCCGGGGAGCCTGCTGGGTGCTGTCCCGCACGCGCCCTCCCACTGGCTTCCTCTTTAACTCTGTTTCTCCCTCATCTTGTCTGTTCTTCTTTCCCGTCAGAATTTCTCCCTCTGCTTCTGCCTCTCACATGTTCTTTCTCTTTTTCCCCATCACCGTCTCCCCTTCTCTCCTTATCTTTCCACCATTTGATTTCCTTCATCCCTGTTCTCTGTATTTTTTTCAGATGTCTCTTTGGTCTCTTCTCGCTTTTCTTCCTCTCTGCTTCTCTCTTTCTTGGCCTCTTCCTCCTCCATCTCCTCTGCCACCTGATTCTTCCTGTGTCTCACTCTCAACCCCCAAAATACAGCAACTCGAGGATGGCAGGGCCTTGTGGTATGCCCTGGGGAAGGTTGGCCCTGCCCTCTGAGGGCATCGAGGACCGGTGGAGAGGGTGTCCGGGCTGGGCAGGCCCGGCGTCTGTCTCCTGGGCTGCTGGGAGGGGCCCTGACTTTGAGGTGGCAGCACCATCTGCATCACGTGGCCTGAACAGGATTGACTACTGTTCGGCAGGTCTATCCGTCACCCGATCCACTGGGTCCACTGGCGTGGGAAGGACAGGGTGCTGGGCATCAGGACTAGAGCTGAGTCAGGACATCTTTGCCCAGTTCCCAGGGGTTAGAGTCCTCGGGTGGCGATGCTGGAGAACGCTCAGGGTTTGATGTCCTCATGTCCACCTCCTCCAGGCAGCCGGCTCTGACTGCACGAGGTGACGTGTGAACCTTCCAGCCAGCAATGCCCCTGCTGCCTGGCACCGTGGGCCTGGCAGGCCTCCTCTTCTGGGCAGGCCACACAGTGAACGCCTTGATGCCCAATGCCACCCTGGCCCCGGCCCAGACCGAGGGCACGGCCGTGTGGCCCCTGAGTGGCCTGGGAGTGCCCCGGTACCGGCGGAAGCGCCACCTCTCTGCCCGGGACATGAGTGCCTTACTGGATTATCACAACCACATCCGGGCCAGTGTGCATCCACCTGCGGCCAACATGGAGTATATGGTGAGTTCCTGCACCCTCCCCTGTGCCCTTTCCAGCAAATGTCAGTCAACTCTGTGTGTTCTGGAAGGGCTGGACCATTTGCCAGCCTGGCCCCACTAGCCAGTATCTGGGTGTCTGGGTCCTGCGGAAAGGGCAGGGATTACTCTACCCATTTTATAGATGAGAACACTAAGGTAGGTGCACAGGTTCTCTTGGGAAGTGGGGTCAACAGACTGCTATTTATGGAGCATGTACTGCGTGCCTACGCATAACCTACACATAACCCTGAGGCTACTCCTCTGCCTTCAAGGTGAGAATTGTCATCTCCTTTTTACAAATAAAGAAACTGAGATGCAGAGATTTGCCAAAGGTCATCTAGTTGGGATTCTAACCCAGGTCAGCCTGCTTGCTGCTAAAGGTTGTGGTCTTAACCAACACAATTACCCTGTCTAAGGATTTTGGCTCCCTGCTGGGAGTCTGCAGGGGGTGGGTGGCTGGAGCTTTCCATGCTATTATCTCTTTGGGGGGGGCGGGTAGGGGTCTGGTGGACAATCACAGACAGGACTCAGCAAGCCTGTGGGGGGAGAGTTTGGATCAGTGGGGGCTGGCACCTGGGGTCTCAAGCTGAAGAAAACCGGCAGCTGACCAGCTGAGGAAGCTGGGAAATGTTCCCTTAAGGAGGCAGGGCCAGCGGCTGTCACCCCAGCCTCCCAGAAGCCAGACTCTCAAGTGGATGAGGGGACCTTTCTCTTTATGACAGCCCATCCCCCAGGACCTTTGTCTCCAACCAGCCTGGAGAGATAGGCTTCTAGCCCACCCACAGGTTTCTTTAGGGAAAGAGGTTGCCAGTCTCCCCACCCCCCAAGACAAGCACGTGCCACTCAACAGCCTGCAGCTTCCTATGGTTTTGCAATGTGTCCATCCACTTAGGTACCAGCCGCTGCTCAGAGGTAGGCACTATGCTAAGCTCCGTGGATATGCTGAGAACAGGACGGAAAAGGTGTGGATATGGGGATGATAGAAAACAAATATCCACAACATAATTATATATGGATACTACAGTGTCAAGCAAGAATAAGGTGCTGGGGAAGGGTGGGGATAGGAGCCAGAATGGCAGGCAGCTAGAGGCGGGGGAGTCATTTGTTTGTTCATTGACTGACTCATTCATTTATTAGCACAGGGGCTGACACATGGAAGGTCCTCCATTTTTCAAACAATGACACATTTATTGTGCACCAGCGTGTGTGTAAGTCACTCATCCCAACAAGTGTTTAATTACTGCATGCATGATGGAACAGAGAAAGCTAAACAGCCCAATGAATAGGGGTTTGATGTTAGCATGCTCCTTCCCTCATTTTACCCCTTTGGTGCATGAAAGAAAATACTCCTCTACATTCTCTAAGAGTATGAGTTGAGCAACTTTGGGAACATGTTTGGACCCCTCTCTTGGTAACCCTGTGGCTTCTTCACTAGCTGGCTCCTGCCCGCAGGACAGGTATCTGTCTAAAGCACCCTTTGCTCAAGGAATCCTTTCTCTCCCACAGTGTCCCCAAAAGTTCCTCTCCCCTGTTTCGCATTCTCACACCCACTGGGATCTTAATGATCTTTAATGTCTCATTTCCTTGCTAGACTCTCAGTTCTGGGTGCCTAGAAATATTGCTCAATATTTGCTGAGTGAACAAATAAGATGAATGAGTGAATAATATCTCAGAGAATCCTAGGAAGTCAGAGTGGAAGGAAACTGGTGTTTTTTTAAAGTGATCCTTTTTCAAGCTATAAAACTTGGGGCAGTCACACATTGGGAAATTATGAAGCTGTTAGGAGGGAGGGAGGAGGGGGTTATTCTTTATGTGTTGATGTGAAATAACCACGGAGATAATCTGTTTGGTTGAGTGAGAGCAGCCAGAGACCTGATAGGTCTGGTTAGCTGCCATTTGTCAACAAAATGTATAACTTTTATATTATATACGCTTATATACATTATATACAATTATATATACTTATGTAATTATATGTATTCTATATAATCAGATAGTTTACATATACTCATATTATATAATTGTATGTATGTATATATACTTGTACAGGTATAGAGTGTTTCTGGAAGATGCCAGAAATCACGGTGACAATTGCCTCTAGGGGGCAGGACAGCTAGGGGAGCCAGTCTAGGATTAAGATGAGAGATTTTCCACTTTTCCTCCTTCGGGCATCTCACATATTAAATTTGTGCCTGTTTTCACTATTCAGAAAAAGCCTTTTGAATTCAAAATGCTTAATAATAAAATAAACACATTTTTAGAATACAATAAATAACATAAAAAATCAGTTCCCTCCTCATCACTCGGTGCAGCCACTTCCAGGGACTGTTCCAGGGACTGTTAGGAACTCCCGCACAGACACCGTGGAGAGCGGAGAGCCCCCAGCCTGAAGTCCAGTGGCGGGGCCTGGGGGAAAGGGTACGAGAGGAGTGGGAGGTCAGGGTGTGGATCTTGGCTCTGGTGCGGACTTGCTGTTGACCTTGACATCATAGGCCTCCTCCGACTCTTAGTTCCCAAATTGTCAAGGGGATTTAGTGCAGGGTTCCAAGGAGACGGAGGAGGAACGGGACCAGGACAATGCAGGTCTCTGGACACGGCTGGGATAGCGGTTCCCCCTCCTCCCCACCCCCCCGCCTCTACCCCGGCCCCCGCCCTGGGGAAGTTCATGGCCTTTCTTTCCCCAGGTCTGGGACGAGCGGCTGGCCAGGTCTGCCGAGGCCTGGGCCACCCAGTGCATCTGGGCCCACGGGCCCTCACAGCTGATGCGACACGTGGGCCAGAACCTGTCCATCCATTCTGGCCGGTGAGTGACCTTCTGCTGTTCGTCCTCTCAGTCACTCGACAAGGCCACCGAGCAGGGTGGCGGCAGAGCAGCTGCTCCATTCCCCAGCCCGCCTCTCTTCCCTCTCCTCTGCGTCCCCAGGCACCGCTCCGTGGTGGACCTTGCGAAGTCTTGGTCTGAGGAGAAGCGACACTACTCATTCCCGGCCCCCAGAGACTGTCGCCCACATTGCCCCTGGCGCTGTAGCGGCCCTGTCTGCTCCCACTACACTCAGGTAGCACTTTGTCGGGACGAAGGGCTGAGGGAGCACAAATCCTGGGAGCCTAGAAGAGAAAGAGTGTGGTGGAACAGAAATTAGAAATGGAACAGAGGGGGCGCCTGGGTGGCTCAGTTGTGTCGGACTTCAGCTCGCGTCATGATCTTAGGGTTTGTGAGTTCGAGCCCTGCATTGGGCTCTGTGCTGACAGCTCGGAGCCTGAAGCCTGCTTCCGATTCTGTCTCCCTCTCTCTCTGCTCCTTGCCCACTCGTGTTCTCTCTCTCTCTCTCTCAAAAATAAACACATAAACATTAAAAAAAGAAGAAGAAGAAGTAGGAAAGAGACCCTATGGACTTCCTCTCATACGATAAGCATATTCCTGGAAAGTTGTGTGTACGTTGAACTGAGCTGACTGCATCTTGTGTTGCGTCTCTTGGGGGCTGACCAGATTGATTGACCCCAGAATGGCGATGTGTGGTCTGACGAGTTCAAGACTGCTTTTGAATAAGTCCAAACGCTTTCTAGTATTTTCTGTCTTCTCAGAAACCCACTATCTCAAAAAAGTGGTAAAATAAAATGACAAAAAATGTAGTATATTTTGGGTGCTAACATTGAGTATGTTACAATCTGGTACACATAAAACTATAATGCCGTATAGTGTAGGAAATGGGACCAAAAATTCCCATCATAGGACCAATATTTTTTTTCTTTTCTTTTGTTTTCTTTTTTTTTTTGAGAGCGAGAGTATGCATAAACAGGGGAGAAGGGCAGTATTGCATAAGAGGAGGAATTGCTGGCTAGCTCAGGATGTCTGAGTTTGAATTATAGTTCTACCACTGAGTATCGTATGACATTGGGAGATAAACTTAACAGCTCTAATCCTCAATTCCTTTAACTGTAAAATGGGAGTAATAGTAACGCTATTTAAAAACGCACTGAGAGGGGCGCCTGGGTGGCTTAGTCGGTTAAGCGTCCGACTTTCGCTTAGGTCATGATCTTGCGGTTCGTGGGTTCGAGCCCCGCGTCGGGCTCTGTGCTGACTGCCAGCTCAGAGCCTGGAGCCAATATCAGAGTCTGTATCTCCCTCTCTCTCTGACCCTCCCCTGCTCATGCTGTCTCTTTCTCTCTCTCTCTGTCTCTCCTAGAAATAAATAAAAAAATATTAAAAGAAAAAAAAAAGAATCAGCTCTTGTAAAAAAAAAAATGCACTGAGATAACATAACTAGCCCATGCATTCATTCATATTAGCTAATATTTATATTATTGGCTTTGGTCTTCTACGGTTAGTTTCTCAGTCAATTCTTCATGTCCATTATCATCACCGTCAATCTCACAAAAACATGCCGGTAATTGAAAACTACCGTGGTGATGTGACACCTCAAAATCTACTCTAGATAAATGCATTCATGGGAGGGGGAGAAAATGTTTCTTTGGCCTGAAAATCAGGTTAGATAGTAATGAAGTTGGTTATCAGTTATAAAGATGTATTTGCTTCTTTGCTTTCTCTATATCTTTCCTCCAAAGTTGTGGCCCCTTGACCCCATGCATCTCCAACTCAGGAATGTTCTCAGTTTTGGATATAAGTACACATGATCAGAGGATTCAAAGGAATGAAAGGGAGGATATAATGGGACCAAAAATTCCCATCATAGGACCAATATTTTCTTTCTTTTCTTTTTTCTTTTCTTTTCTTTTCTTTTTTTTTCCTTTCTCCTTTCTTTTCTTTCTTTCTTTCTTTCTTTCTTTCTTTCTTTCTTTCTTTCTTTCTTTCTTTCTTTCTTTCGAGAGAGAGTATGCATAAACAGGAGAGATGGACAGAGGGGCAAAGAGAATCTTAAGTAGGCTCCATGCTCAGTGTGGAGCCTGACTTGGGGCTTGATCCCACAACCCTGGGACCATGCCCTGAGCTGAGATAAAGAATCAGACATTCAACCAACTGAGTCACCCAGGCGCCCCAGGACCAATATTTTCTTTCAGTCTGTCCATCTCTCTGTGACTCGTTTGGAGTTAATGTCAAAAGTCTACAGTTGAGACACTCTAGGAAATGTGAGGCCTGTAAACAATGTCCTTTCTGATACCCCAGAGGACATTATTTATTACCTTCATTTTACCAAAGAAATTGAGGCACAGAGTGGTTAAGTGACTTGGTCAAAGTCATATACTAGTGATATTGAGATTCTGATCCAAGGCTGTTTCAGGTTTGTGTTTTAACTCTAACACAATATAATTTTCAAACGGTAGCCACTAGGAACAAAGAAAGAAACAAAATTAATAGAACAGTATAGAAAATATTAGCATATATCACACGTGAAAAGATTAAATACGAGTTAGCAAAACTTTTGTTCCAAGTGTGTGTGTGTGTGTGTGTGTGTGTGTGTGTGTGTGGTGTGCACTAACAATTTAAAATTCATTCCTTACTGTTGGTTGTAGTAAAAAGAAAACAAAAAACAAAAAACAACAACCTTGAGAAATGTTATAGCACAGTTTGTCTCCAGGAACAGGAGGCACATTGCCTCCCCAGAGAGACCTCACCTAATACCTACACCCTGAACCACAGCCAGGAGCCTCCCAGTGCCAAGGAGCCTGGGCCCCCCTGAGTCCCTCTCAAAGCCTCCACTGTCATTGTCCTTCCTCAGATGGTGTGGGCATCCTCCAATCGGCTGGGCTGTGCCCTCCACACCTGTGGCAGCATCAACGTCTGGGGCAACACCTGGCATCAGGCAGTGTACCTGGTCTGCAACTACGCCATTAAGTAAGTGTAGCCCCGAGACAGGGGGCTGGAGGTGGGGTGGGGGGTTGCAAGGGTGGACCCTGAAGGCGGAATGGGCAGGATTCAAAGAAACCTCAATATCATACAATTTGGTAGTTTTAGAGTCAATTGATAATTCTTTTTCTTTACCGAAATTGCAAAAGTGATTGGGAGATAGACAGAGGACCAGGTCAGGTGGATGCGCAGCCTCGCTGATAAAGTCAATAGTAGAGAAAGTGGTTTAGATGTGCCACGTAAGCAGGCTTGCAAATAGCTCACTCTTGAATTAGACCTGCACACCGACGGACTGGGGACCCCTGACAACCACAGTCTTCTTCCCATAAGTGCATTGCTGGCCCCTCCCAGCTTGTCACAGGAAACAGAGCAGCGGAGAACACACACTCTCTGCAGCCAGACAGCTCCCAAGGAAAAGAAAGGAAGGCTCGAAAGAGCAGGCTCAGTTCCTTCCTCCATATTCTCCAATCAGCTTGGTGGGAGAGAGGGCATGAGTGGCCTTCGTATGTAAGCCCCTTGGAAACATGGAGAAAGAGGAATGGAAGCTTCCATCTGTCATACACTACACAAATTTGCCAACATTACAGATTCCCATATAAAAACAAGAACAGGGCACCTGGTGGCTCAGTTGGTTAAGCGTCTGACTTCGACTCAGGTCATGATCTCATGGCTTGTGAGTTCGAGCACCGCATCAGGCTCTATGCTGACCAGAGCCCAAAGCCTGCTTGGGATTCTGTCTCTCCTTCCTTCTCTACCCTTCCCTGCTCACATTCTGTCTCTGTCTCTGTCTGTCTCTCTCTCTCTCTCTCTCAAAACTAAATAAACATCAAAAAAAAAAATAATCACAAGAACAAATTCTAAGTAACATAATATTTAGAAATTCAAAATCACATACTGATAACCACCTTTTACTCTCAAGTAGCCCTCAGCCATTTACAAAATATTTTCACCTTGTTATCTCATTGAAGAGATGAAAGAGAAAGAAGGAAGAAAAAATGGGAGGTATACTTGGAATTTTTTTCCCCTTTTTTCAAAGAGTAAGAAATTGAGGATCAGAGAGGTTAAGTAATTTACAAAAGTCACAAAGCCAGAAGGTAGCAGAGCTGTTCGAAACACAAGTCTTGATTCCAAGTCCTGTGTTCTTTTTTGTTTGTTTATTTTTATTTATTTTTGAGAGAGAGGGAGAGAGAGAAAGCTGCAGGGATAGAGGGAGACAGAGTCCCAAGCAGGCTCCATGCTGCTAGCACAGAGCCCAAAGCAGGGCTCAAACTCACAAACCATGGTATCATAACCTGCGTCGAAATCAAGAGTCAGAAGCCCAGCCAATTGAGCCACCCATGTGCTCCTCATGTCCTATGTTCTGTCTACAACATTATTCTGATGTTCTGGAAGTCACTGGTAGTCTGACCAGAAATTCTCAAGCTATTTATCTGTTAATGGTGACATCTATTAACAAAGTATCAGCTCAGCTTTATCAGATACAAAAATACAGAGAAATTTTGTTACTAACAGCTTAAGGGACTCTTCCAATTTGCTGATACATCAAACTTTTGCAGCATTGAACCTTAACAGTATAACTGTTAAGATTTTTATGCTCTGGAGTCAAGAGTGTCAGGGTTCAAATTTGTGATTTAACTTCTCCATTCCTGTTTCTCCATTTGCAAAATAGGAATAAAATAGTATCTACTCATTATTATTGAGAGAGGTAAGTGATCTGACCCAGGTAACACCCCGGGCTCATGATAATGTCAGCGTATATGTTGATGCTTACTACTGTGAGTAAATCTGAGTTTAATGTCCGGCTCTACCGTGTGCATATGAAGACTTTGGATAAGGCATTTCATCTCTATGGGCCTCACTCTCCTCTTTTAAAAGAGGGCTAATCTTGGGGGCACCTGTGTGGCTCAGGTCGTGGTCTCACAGCTGGAGTTTGAGCCCCGCATTGGGCTTTCCACTCGTCACAGAGCCTGCTTTGAATCCTCTGTCTCCCTCTCTCTCTCTGCCCCTACCCCCTCAAAACTAAATAAACATTAAAAAATAAATACATAAGATAGGGCTAATCCTACCCATCTCACAGAGGATCATAGTACATGCTGAATAAATGGTGGCCATGATCATAACTAGGTTATAAACTTAGAAATAGACCTAGTTCATTTCTATATCCTTTTACTACACTGATTTCAACTCCCTTTTTTAAAAAGCAGAACTTTTTCCCAAGTGGTCAAATTAAAATTTAAAAAAAATGACTTTCGTTTCATCACCCCTAGGTGTCTCCACTTCCCCTGCCCCCAAACTTCCGGGAGCACCTTTTGAAAACTATGGACTGACAGCATCTCACACAAGTCTTGATGCCCAATAGCTGCCTGCTCCTGAAGTGTTTGTTGAATGAATAAGTGAGTGAACCGTGTATAAAACCAGAAATGCATACCTTTCTAAGCACTTTGGCTGACTTTATTTACAATCATTCAACACTCACTTTTGGAGAAAAAAGATTTCCTTTCTGCCCACAATGAATTTTCATATGAAGTGTGAGAAAATAAGGCAAAGTTCATTAACACTGGTGAGATGATGAGGCAGTCATGAGCAAGAGCTGGGGAATGATTTTAAGCCTGGAGAAGAGGAGGGAGAAAAAGAAAATTCTGTGGACTGGGATGGGGAAGATGTGGTATGTAAATCGGACCTGCGGGAGCAGTCTGGAATGCCTGACAAAAAGCGGCACACGCGCTTCTGTGAGCTGGGGGTTAGCAAACTGCAGCCCATGGCCAAAATCTTGCCTGCTTCTTGTTTTTGTAAATTAAGTTTTAAGTTTTATTGAAACACAACCATAACCATTTATTTACACATTATCCAGGGCCGGTTTCAATGCAGTAGAGATATTTGGCCCACAAACCCTGACATATTTACTATCTGCCCCTTTACATTAAAAAACTTGCCAATCCTGGGGCACTTGGGTGGTTCAGTTGGCTAAGTGTTTGACTCTTGATTTCAGCTCAGGTCATGATCTCACAGTCATGAGATCAAGCCCCACATGGAGCTCTGCGCTGCCAGTGTGGAGCCTGCTTGGGATTCTCTCTCTCCATCTCTCTCCTTATTCCTCCGCGGCTCACGCACGTGCTCTCTCTCTTTCTCAAAATAAACAAATAAAAATTAAAAAAACAGTCAATCCCTGCACCAGCAATGGGAAGCCACTAAAAGTTTTTGAGCAGGAGAATGTGATGAAGGTAGTTTGTTTGTTTTTAACAACTGTATTGAGATATAATTCACATACCATACAACTCACCCATTTGAAGTGTACAATTCAATGGGTTTTGGTATGTTACATTATTAATTTTTTTTAAATATGTATAACATAAAATTGGCCATTTTCATCATTTTTTAAGTGTACAACTCAGTGGCTTTAGTTACGTTCACCATGTGTACACCCATCACCATTCTCTGCTTCCCTAACTCTTCCATCATCTCAAAGAGAAATTCTGTAAGCACTAAGCAATCAACTCCCCATCCCACCTCCCCCAAAAGGCCAGCATGGTCTGTTGAAAGGACTAACTCAGGTCCTCAGGTAGGATGGATTTGGGATCCGGCTGTTGAAGAAATGGACAGCAGTGGCCATGATATGGCTTCCAGGACACCTGTCCCCGTGATTGAAGAATACTTGTCATCTGATTATTCTAGCTTCTATTTGCCCAACACTTCTGTAAGTCATAAAGTGTTCACACATCATTTTTGCAGATACCATTTTATCTATCTATCTATCTATCTATCTATTTTTTCTATTCATTCATTCATTCATTCATTTATTTTCACTTAAGGGTTATTTATTTATTTTGAGAGAGAGGAAGAGAGAGATCCCAAGAAGGCTCTGCGCTGTCAGCACAGAGCCTGATGCAGGGCTTGATCTCACCATGGTGAGATCATGACCTGAGCTGAAATCAACAGTCGGACACTCAACCAACGGAACCACCCAGGTGTCCCTCATGTATTTATTTTATTCATAAGAAATGAGGTGGTTTATTCTGTTACCAGCTGGACAGAATCCAAGATCAGAACTCAGAGCTGCCTGAGTCGGGGATGGGAGGTGAGGTGGAGGAAATAAGAAAACCAACACTTCTTGAAGAGTCACTTATTTGCCAGGCGCGGTGCTAGGTGCACACACACAGGTCTCCCTTATTTGATCTTCTCTGCGACCCAGTGAGAGAGAGAAGTCTTCTCCTGGCTTTACAGAGAAAGAAACGAAGGCTTACAGATGTGATGTGCCCAAGGTCACAGAGCCAGTCAGTGGTGGTGCTGAGATTTGGAAATCTGTGTGAACGTTGCTTACGTAACTCTCTGTCCCCGTCTCCTTGGGACCTTTTCTCTTCCAGGGGCAACTGGATCGGCGAGGCACCATACAAGATGGGGCGGCCATGTTCTGCCTGTCCCCCAAGTTACCAAGGCGCCTGCAGTAGCAACATGTGTTTCTCTGGACTCAAATCCAATAGGCTCCTGTGGTTCTAAATTTTCCTTGGGCCCTGGCAGCGCCTCTGGCTCTCCCCCGGAGGATCCCTTCCCAAAGACCAGGTCAAGCAATAATCGTTTGTTTGAAAGGACATAATTGAGCTCACTCCACTGATTTGAATTTTCCCTCCTGACTCCTTCTATTCCCCAAATGTCTAGCATGTGCCAGAAGAAAACAACCGCTTGCCTTCTTTCTTTCTTCTTACAGCTTTCTTCTCTCTGACTTCCGGCAAAGACGCCCGCATCTTTCATTGACTCAGTGCTCAGAGAGCCAGGGCTGGATGGAGCTGCATGGCCACTTCTCAGGTCCCAAACCCACATCTTTGTCCATCTAGTGAAGGGTATTTTTTAAACGATCTTTAGCCTGAAATCCACTTTCATTCATTCAGTAACAGCCAAACTTAGAGGACTTGTGGTTCACTCCCATTGACTGTTACTGGAGCCACCACAGGGTTCAAGCCCCCCTTTTCCAGATGGATACCCTGAGGCTCAGAGAAGAGGTGTGACCTACTGATGGCTGCACAGTTTGTCCTCGAGGGCACTCAGGTGGGAGCTCAGGTCCTGACGTGCCCTGCAGGCTGTCTGACTCCTCTCTGAGCGCCCAGATGGAGTACAAAACCAAAGTTGGCCTGAGAGAACTGACTTCTTCTGAGCCTGTCTCTTTCTGTTCCTATCACTCCACGTGTTGGTTTATCTCTCTCTCCCCCATATCCCCATAGAATCTCATTCTCATTCCCATAAACCATTTCCCCTCTCCCCGCCCCACCCCACCCAGATATCATAACACACAAAAGTCCTTTTGTTTCCAGAGATAGTAAAATCTCCCTCACAGACCTTGCCCTCCAGCGGGGGCCCACTCCCTGCCTGGCCACAGAGCACTCCATTCAAAGACCTGGATGGAAAACCAGCCCCTTTCCCTGGACTCCTTACATCGTGCTAGATGGAGTGAGTTTCTCCCCACTTCGCCAAGACCTGTGCCTGTCAACACCCTTCCACCCCCTGCCCCGGGGCCCCCCAATAAAGTCCTTTGAGATCTGATGCAGTGGCTCTTTCCGGTCTCTCCTTCTCTTAGGCCTCAGAAGGGGTCAAAAAAGGAAGGAAGGGAATTGAGTAGGGGGAGATGGAGTGAGGGCAAAACCAGCTCCAGAAGAAGACCAGGAGAGGGGCTGACAGCCCCTCAGCCCCTGCTTTGTGCCAGGCATGACGAATAGATCAGTGCACAAGTGCATATGTATGTATTACTGTTCCATTTTACTGATGGGAAAAATGAGGCTTTGAATGAGTGCCCATTTACAAATGTGGGAAATGAGTGAAGGGAAACAAATACACTGTTGTGAGTTTATTTGCAGATTATAGCCTTCCTACTTTTTGGGGGGTGGGAGGGATGGAGTATTTTCATTTATTAAACAGTGGTGACAATAAATGTTAGATTTTTAAAAAATTATTGGGGATCCTTGGTGGCTCAGTCGGTTAAGCACCCGACTCTTGGTTTCAGCTCAGGTCATGATCTCACAGTTTGTGAGTTCAAATCCCACTGCGGGCTCTGTGCTGACAGTGTGGAGCCTGCTTGGGAATCCACCCCCCACCCCCACCCCATTCACGCTGTGTCTCTCTTTTAAAGACGTTTTGTGTTTCTCTCTCAAAGAAATAAATCAACTTTTAAAAAATTATTAATGTCCTTATATTTATTGGAGGGAAAAAAGGCTTGCCACCCTATGCCAGTTTCCCAAAATATTCTAGAAATTTAAGTGGCATGGGACCCGCTGAATTATCTTTTTTTTCTTTCCTTTTTTTAAATGTTAATTTACTTTTGAGAGAGAGAGAGAGACAGAGTGTGAGTGGGGGAGGGGCAGAGAGAGAGGGAGACACAGAATCCAAAGCAGGCTCCAGGCTCCGACGTGTCAGCACAGAGCCCAATGTGGGGCTGGAACCCACAAACCATGAGATCACGATTGAGCCGAAGTCAGACACTTAACTGACTGAGCCACCCAGGCATCAACCCCCCGCCCCCAGCCGAATTACCTAGGAATAATTTTTTTTTTAATTATTTCTGAGAGAGAGAAAGAGAGACAGCATGAGCAGGGAGGGTCAGAGAGAGAGGGAGACACAGAATCTGAAACAGGCTCCAACCCTCCCCCCCCCCAAATTAAATGGTATGCACAAGGTTATACAGCTAGTAGGGAACAGTTTAGGATTTGAATTCAGCTTCATCTGCCCTCAAAGCCTGTGCTGTTTTGACTGTCCCTTATTGCCTTCCCCTGTACCAGAAGAACAGCAATGATAATCACTGGCATCTATGAACCGTTTAGTACAGTCTTACTCTCATTGAATGAATTATCACCACTATCTTAAGTGTTGGGTACTGTTCCCATCTGCCTTTTATAGACATAAAAAGTGATGCTAAAGAAGCCGAACTTGAATATGTTCTATGTGACTCAAAACCCCAATGTCTTAACCCATTCGCTCCCTGTTTCTCAGCTAAAAAGGGAGAAACTCAGAGACTGGACAAAGGTAGGGACAATTAAGCAAAAGGTGACATGGTAGGAGTGGGAATTCCAGGTGACTTCCGGGCTCCCCACTTCTGAAACTGCCCTTGAGCACAAGCAAGGGCACAAGCAGCCTGGAGGCTGCTTCAGTTTCTGTATCTCCCTCTCTCTCTCTGACCCTCCCCTGCTCACGCTGTCTCTCTCTCTCTCAGAAATAAATAAAAACATTAAAAAAAAAAAAACCCACACTCTTCTGGCACTTGCTCCTTCCCCCCTTAGTATCTAAGGGCTATTCCCATCCTGGCATACCTACCTCATTTGCTTGAGTATTGATCCAGTTGTGTGAAGGTCCTATAAGTGATTTGACTAGTGTCCTCTTGCTGGACATTTAGGATGTTTCCAGGCTTTTGTCACTACAAACAGCGAATGTCTTCACTGCATGTGGGGAGTATATCTGTAGGATAAATTTCTAGAAGCAGAATCCTATCAATATTTAAATATGCTGTAGTACTTTTTTATTTAAAAAAAAAAAAAAAACCCTCCCAGGACACCTGGGTGACTCAGTCAGTTGAGCATCTGACTTTGGCTCAGGTCATGATCTCACAGTTCAGTTCGTGGGTTCAGGCCCCATGTGGGGCTCTGTGCTGACAGCTCAGAGCCTGGAGACTGCTTTGGATTCTGTGTCTCCCCCTCTCTCTGCTTGTGCTCCATCTCTCAAAAAATAAATTATTAAAAAAAAAATAATAAATAAATAAATAAATGAATACATAATCATCGCTTAATAACCTCCTTTCCTGTCTCTGCCACTATATCACCTCTCTACTCCCTTTGCTACTGAACTTTCAAAATACTTGTCTACATCAGGGCTCTCTTTTTTCCCCATCTCCTGTGGTACAGCCCACTTCACTCTGATTTCTGTTCCACCTGCCCCTCCACACACACACACACACACACACACACACACACACACACACACACCACTGAGTCTTCCTTGGTGAAATAGAGTGACTTCTTGCTGAAGCATTCAAAGGACATTTTATTGCATTTGACAGTTGACCCCTGTTCTGTTAGCATCCACACTACTACAGTCTTCTGGTGTTCTTCCTTCTTGACTGTCTCTTGACATTTCATGCATCTTGACCTGCCTTTAAATGTTAAAGTCACTTGGAGCTTAATTCTAGATTTACTTCTTTTTTTTTTTTCATTCTGTTATCTCTCCTCCCATAGTCATATTCATCACCATGGCTTCAATGGCCATCTGTCTACTCATGACTCTCAATTATGTATCTTCAACCTAAATTTCTCTCTGGAGGCCAGATTCATATATCCAATTGTCTCCTAGATATCTCCACTAGTATGTTTCACAGATATCTCAAAGATGATATGTCCCTATAATGGCATCCCTGCTCTACACTCCCTTTGAAACTCCTTCCCCTAAATTCCCCATCTTGATAAAATGGCACCCTTATCTACTCCACTTTCTTCACACTCGCCCAGCCACTACAAAATCCCCCTGCATTCCACTTCAACATCTCATAAAGGTATCCACTTCTCCCTGTCTCCAGGGAGCCATCCTCATTTCTCACCTGGATGACTGAAATAGCCTTTCACCTGGATCCTAGCATCCATTCTGACCCCCATCAAATCTATTCCCCTTGAATGCAGCCAGAATTATCTTTTCAAATGCAAATCTGACGAGTCCTCCCACGGTTAGAACCTTGCAGTGCCTCCCCTTGTCCTTGAGTGAAGCCCCAAGATTTGTGCCTGACGTGGCCCCTGCCGCCCATCCCAGCATCAGCCCACTCCCTTTCCCTATCACCAGCAGCCTTCCCTTAGAACCTCACGTTGCCTTGCACTCTCTCCCCCAGCTTTCCCACCACGTAGTTGTAGTTACTGTCTCTACTGCCTCCAGAGCCTGTAATTCCCTGTTCTTCTCCCAGATGGCACTTAACTTCCATTACAACAAAAAGTATTTGTATTCATCTTCTGTTTAATTTTTTTTATGTTTTATTTATTTCTGAGTGAGAGAGACACAGCATGAGCAGGGGAGGGTCAGAGAGAGAGGGGGACAGAGTCTGAAATGGGCTCCATGCTCTGAGCTAACTGTCAGCACAGAGCCCAACGCGGGGCTCGAACCCACGAACTGTGAGATCATGGCCTGAGCCGAAGTTGGATGCTAACCAACGGAGCCACCCAGGCGCCCCATGTATTCATCTTCTGTTTAATGCTTGCCTGTTACCTTGGAATTACAAGCTCTAAGAGCATGGGAACATTATAGATGGCAGGGGTCAATAAACATTTTCTATAAAGCGCCAGAGAGTAAATATTTGAGGTTTTAGATATGTGGTCTCTTCCAACTACTCCTGTCTGCTGTGAGAGTATGAAATCAACCATAGACAATATAAAAACAAAAGAGCTTGGCTGTGTTCTAATAAAACTTTATTTATAAAAACAGGCAGTGGGCCAGATTTGGCTATTGAGGTATGATTTGTTAACCTTGATCTATATATTAGTGACCACTGTGCTCAGAGCTGACACTTCTTTAATACACTTTTATATGCCAGACATGGTTCTAAGTGCTTTCCATATATTCATTCATTTAATATTTTGAATGACCTCATGAGGCAGATACTATTAGTGTCCCCATTTACAGATGAGACAGGCACTGAGAGCTTGCCAAGCACACTTAGCCATGGAGTTAAATTTGTACCTAGGCAATCTGGTCCCAGAGTCTATGCTCTTAACGCTCTTAGCTGGTGAGTAATGTATGAACAAATGAGCAATTAAATGAGGTTGGGGTATGAAAATCTTCAAAAAGTAAAATACTAGAGGCTTGAATGTTCTTATAGATTTCTTGCAGGAAAAGTTCTCCTTCAGTGGGACAGTAATGTACCAAACCAGGTGCTATGGCAACTCCTCTCACCCTGAGCACCCCCACCCCTCCTGACCCCAGTCTGCAGGGTCTGGGTTTGGCTAGTACAAGCAAGCCCAAACTGCTCAGTTCTTGGTCAACATGGGCTCATGGTCAGCACAGAGCCTGATGTGGGGCTCGAACCCACAAACCATGAGATCATGACCTGAGCCGAAGTCAGATGCCCAACCAACTGAGCCACCCAGGCGTCCCAACCAGAAGAGTGCGTTTAGCACGTTCCTGTGCATGTTACCCATTTACATTGTGCGTGTGCATCAGTCAGCTTCGGCCACCATAACAAAATACCGTAGGCCAGGTGCTCAAACAACAGAAAATTATTTCCTCACAGTTCTAGAGGCAGGAAGTCCAAGATCTGGGAACCAGAATAGTTAGGTTCTGGGGAGAACTGTCTTTCTGGCTCGCAGATAGCCACCTTCTCAGTGTGTCCTCCCACAGCAGGGAGAGAGGGTGAGCTCCCCTTGCCTCTTCTTGTAAAGAGATCCTTCTTATCTATCAAAGCAAGATCCCACCCTATGACCTCATTTAATCTTAATTACTTCCTAAAGGTCCTATCTTCAAATGCAATCACATTGGAAGGTTAGGGCTTCAACATAGGAATTGTGGAGGACATAATTCAGTCCGCGGCAGTGTGTATGTATGCGTATATGTTTAGCTTCTGGAAATACATACAAGACTTTGTATTATAGGAGGAAGCCTTGTTCATTATACGCTGTTTGCACAACTTTTTCTTTTGTATTTTTTTAACATTTATTTATTTTTTAAGAGACAGAGGGACAGAGTGTGAGCAGCGGAGGGGCAGAGAGAGAGGGAAACACAGAATTGGAAGCAGGCTCCAGGCTCTGAGCTGTCAGCACAGAGACGGATGTGGGACTCGAACCTACGAACTGCAAGATCATGACCTGAGCCAAAGTTGGATGCTCAACCGACTGAGCCACCCAGGTGCCCCTGCACAATTTTCATTTTTAATATACGAACGTATTAGTTTTTTTCATTTAAAAATTTAGTTTAAAACAAATGAAAGCAAAAGGAAAGATCGTCTCACGTGGTTAAAGTTAAAAAGACCGACAACATTAAACAGTGATAAGAGGATAGAGCAAACAGGAGCGTTCTCACCCCGCTGGCGCGAATACAAAATGGTCTGACCACTTTGGTGAGTTTGAGAGTTTCTTATAAATTAAACTTACACATACCTGATCAACCAGCAATTTCTTTCTGGAAATTTAACCAAGGGAAGAAAAACATACGTCTTCACGAGGGCTTGTTCATAACTATACGTAGCTGCTTATTCATAATAGCCCCAGGCTGGCAACGACCTCAATGCCTGTAATTGGGTGAACAAATTACAGAATATCTCCTCAGTGGAATACAGTGTAGCACAGAGGACACGAATGTGGGTGGATCTCGCCAACATGCTGAGCAAAGGAAGCCAGACACAAAAGAGTAAATGCTGTCTGATTCTATTGCTATGATATTCTAGAAGACAGAGCTAATGTAGAGTGACAGAAAGCAGGTCAGTGTTGCGTGGAGAGGGACGTGCCAGAGGATTAATGGCAGAGGAACAAAAAGACGTTCTGGGAGGTCATGGAAATGTTCTGTATGGGTTTGTACACTTATTCAAACTCATGAAACTCTGTTTCTAAAAAGGGTGTATTTGATTATATGTAAATTACACTTCAAGAAAGTTGATTTTAGGGGCGCCTGGGTGGCTCAGTCGGTTAAGTGTCCGACCTTGGCTCAGGTCATGATCTCACAGTTCGTGGGTTCGAGCCTGCGTCGGGCGCTGTGCTGACCGCCAGCTCAGAGCCTGGAGCCTGTCTTCAGATTCTGTGTCTCCCTCTCTCTGACCCTCCCCTGCACATGCTGTCTCTATCTGTCTCTCAGAAATAAATTTAAAAAAAAAATTAAAAAAGTAAAAGAAAGTTGATTTTAAAAGTCTAAAGAGGGATAGGTTAAATATATGGAGAAACCCCATGTGCTCACAGGGGCTCCTGAGCAGGAGGCAAGAGGCAGGTGTAGACCGGGTGGATCTGCGTGAAGGAGGAGCCCGTGAATTTGGGTGAGGAGTTTGGGCACCCCCAGGTTTCAGGCTTCTTCTCTGTGCAGAGGTAAAGCCTCGTCCTGCTGAGGATGAGAATGGAAAAAGTATGAGGAGTGAAAAGATTGGAAAGAGAGGGGCGGCTGGGTGGCTCAGTAGGTTAAGCGTCCGACTCTCGATTTCAGCTCAGGTCATGATGTCACAGTTTGTGAGTTCAAGCCCCATGTTGGGCTGACTCTGCGCTGACCTCGCGGAGCCTGCTTCAGATTCTCTGCCTTCCTCACCCTCCACCACTTGCTCTCTCTCAAAAATAAATAAACATAAAAAAAAAAAAAAAGGACTGGAAAAGAGGCTAGTCTAGACTAGAGACTAGAAAAACCAGGAGAAGGGAAACAGGGTAGGAACCCTGGGTGGTGTGGAGGGGTCTGTCGAAGTTGGTGGTTTCAGAATCGCAAATCAAGCCACCGGACCCAACGCTGGGACAAAAGAAAATGGGCTGCTCTAAAAGAGGCCAGGGAGCAGGCGTGTATGCGGGAGCTGAGATGCGGGAGGGCTCTCCATCGGGAGAGCAGAATGCAGATTTCAGCAGCAGGTTGCCTTTGGAGTGGACCAGGGGAGGGGGCGGGCAGGGGCTGCCATTTAGCCTGTGTTTCTCCATCCCTCATCCCATTCACCCGTGTGTAATCATGTCTGTGTCATAATATCTTTGAATAATCTTTACTATTGTCTGATGAATGCCCATCATTGCCCCCAGTCGTCCACAAGTTCCACGGGTGCAAGGCTGATGCCTACTTTGCTGCTTTCTGTATCCCTGGAGTCTAGCACAGGACCTGGTATACAGTGGGTGCTCAGTAAATATACATGAGATGAAGGGGAGATTGCGGTCTGGAGTGCCAACGCAACTCCTCCATTACCAGCTGGGAGACTGCAGGCAGCCACTTCTCTCTGAGGCTCAGTTTCGCCACCGATGCTTAACTTAAATGTGGCGATGCCCGTGTGCGACTCCCAGCATCCAGTATGTGCTCAATAATACAGTCCTCCACTCCCCTCCTTTTCTCCACTACCCCTCCCTCCTGCCGCAATGCCACACCCATTGTGTGGAGCCATAAAACCCAACCCAGGTTGGACTCTCACCTCCTCATCCCCTCCTGGCCAGTCCCTTACCTCAAGTTGGGGTGGGGGGCTGACGTCCCCTACATCTGGCTCCAGGTGCCCCCACAACCCCGGAGACTAGGACTGGGGCCCAAGTGGACCTCGGGTCTGGCCAGGTTGCCGTTGCCATGGTAACAGTGACAGGCCTCAGCCGCAGGTTCCCTAAGTGACTGGTTACTCTTTAACATATCCACCCACCTTGGGTGATTAGAAGAATCAATAAGATAACCAGGCGGTGGCAGCTGGCTGTACTCACTGCCTTCCTGGTGGACTGGCTCCCGGTGGCCCTGCTGCCGTTGTGTGTGGGGCCCGGCTCCTCCATGCCCCCACGTCTCTGGCTGGGTGGGCTCGGCCATGGTCAGTGTGAACGCGCCCCTCGGGGCTCCAGTGGAGAGTCCTTATGGTGAGTGAGACCAGTGGTCGGGGTTGGGGGGGGACTGGGCAGGGCAGGACCATGGTCAAGTTTGGGAGGCCATGGGACGCCCCATTATGTGTTTCTGAGGTACGCAAAGACTCTCTACGGGTTCCTCTAGAACGGCTGGCAGCTCAGGGGATGCGTGTGGCTTGCTTCACTAACGTCCCAAACAGAGGCATGGCAGATTTGGTCTGGGAAGTGCTAGGAGGGACCGTAGAAGCCCCGCGCAGGGGCTTGCTCATTTTGCCAAGAGAGACTGCTTTCCTGGGCATGTGTCCCATGGGTCTTTCCAAAATTCCACAGAGGGTGGGGCTGGAAACACCAACCCCTTTGCCAGGGACGAGTGGAACCCACTGGGAGCTTTGCTGGGCCTAGCACAGGGCTGGCTCAAGGTCTAGGTGGGAAGGGACCCCAGGGGAGGGCGGGGCAGACCGCTCTGATGAGGGCCAGCGGCTCTGGTTAATTCACCAAAGGAAAGTCACTTAAAGCAACCCCCAGCCTGGGGCGTGGGGCGTGGGCATCGGAAAAGAACAGTCTCTTGCTAGATGTATGAAACTTAGGTGCAAGGCCAGGGAAGAACTGTCACTGACGGTGAAAGCTTGGGCTCTGTGGCTGGGGTGACTCCACACTGGAAGTAAGGCAGCAAATGTCTCAGGAGTATTGGGTGGGTAAACACAGCGTGATGCATCTTTAGCAAGGAATGCTACCTCCTGCTGAAGGAACAAAAATGCGGATCTGTTTGCAGATGGGGAAGGACCTCCGGGTTACACAAAGTGAAAAAAAAATAAACTGAAGAACTGTGTGTAGCATTTTACATTTCTGATAACGGAGCGGATATACGCATGTGTATGTACACACACGTTTGTATTTGCATAGAAAACCAGTAGAGAGACAGGAAGAGATCGGTAACAGAGTTGTGTTTCTGAGGAAGGAGGTTCAAGAAAATTTTTTTAACCTTTTCTTGCACGTTTTGGATTTCGAAAAGTTAGGTGCATTTTGTAAATCGGCTTAAATCACACAAACACACACAGTGCTTGGCCTCTGGAATCTAGGCTCTAGTTCTGTGACTTTAGACAAATTATTCAACATTTCTGTGCCTCAGTTGCCTTCTCTTTGGAGATATGATGTCTTTTTTTTCTGATTCTATTATATATTTTAGGTAATTTTTTAAAATATAGTTTATTGTCAAGTTGGTTTCCACATAACATCCAGTGCTCATCCCAAGTGCCTTCCTTCATGCCCATCACCCCCTTCCCCATCCCCTATCAGCCCTCAATTTGTTCTCAGTATTTAAGAGTCTCATGGTGTGCCTCCCTCCCTCTCCTTAACTATTTTTCCCCCTTCCCCTCCCCCATTGTCCTCTGTTAAGTTTCTCCTGTTTCACATATGAGTGAAAACATATGGTATCTATCTTTGCGTGACTTATTTTGCTACGCATAATACCTTCAAGTTCTATCCATGTAGCTATAAATGGCCAGATTTCATTCTTTCTCATTGCCATGTAGCATTCCATTGTATAGATAAACCACATCTTCTTGATCCATTCATCCGTTGATGGACATTTAGGCTGTTCCATGATTTGAATATTATTGAGAGTGCTGCTATGAACATTGGGGTCCATGTGCCCCTATGCATCAGCACTCCTGTATCCCTTGGGTAAATTCCTAGCAGTGCTATTGCTGGGCCATAGGGGAGTTCTATGGTTAATTTTTTGAGGAACCTCCACACTGTTTTCCAGAGGGGCTTCACCAGTTTCCATTCCCACCAACAGTGTAGGAGGGTGCCCGATGGAGATAGCATGTCTTAAGGAGCCCTCACAGAGAACTAAAGGAGACCAAGGGTGTAAGCCCTTGGGACCAGGCACATGATAAGGACTCAACAAATATTGTTTAATATTGTCATTAGCTGAGGACAGATGGCCTCAAGGAATCAAGGACTAGTCTCCTGACTGGTCCACTGGGATTTTTCTTTGACCCACCATCAAACAGAAGTTGGTGATACAGTGAAATTAGCAGAGGCTAAGGAACCCAAAATAGCCAGGGGATCCATCCCACATACCAGCTCTGTGACCTTGGGCAAGTTACTTCCCCTCTCTGAATCTATTTCCTCACCTGGAAAATGGACCTATCTCATGGAGGGTGGTGCAGTGAGAGGAGATAGCATAGTTGAAGGGCAAGTCTTAGGTGCTTCATCCAAGGTTAAAACACAATGGTCAAGACTTGGTTGACCCTGTAGCCAGAACAAGGCTGTGTCTTGCATAGGGACCTGATAGTCGGCTGCAGAGGAAGGAGAGCCCCAGGCCACAAGCCAAGGCTAGGGATGAACAGAAGGCCCCCTACATTTCTCCTAGGGGATACTATAATGATATAACCTGACAGCCTCTCACTGTATCCCAGGTCTATGTACTTTGTAGGGTGGCCTCACACCCCTTTATCCCGACCTCTACGCGGTGCTCATCACAAACAAGTGTTCAACACACATTTGTTGGATGGCTGGATGGATAGATGGTTGGATGGATAGACTTTGTATGCCTATTACTTTAATTCTTACAACAGCTATTCCAGATAATAATATTGTTATCTCCAAAGATAGAAGAGAAAATTAAAGCTTAGGATTGTTAAAAAGAAAAAAAAAATCAACCTGACTTCAGTCCATTTGTGACCCTCTTGACTAAGCTACAGAGCTGGGCTGGGCAGAGAAAGGAGAGCTCCTATGGCGAGATTTGTAGCGAGCATCAAAAAAAGAACATTGTTGTCCTGGGACGGTGGGCATTTGTGTGTGTGTGTGTGTGTGTGTGTGTGTGTGTGTGTGTGTGTGTGTGTATGAGAGAGAGAGAGAGAGAGAGGCTAAAAGCCTTTGCTTTTGAGATAAAATAAATCTGGGTTAGCATCCTGGATCTTCCCCCTCATTTATTTTTTTTTTTAAATTTTTATTTATTTATTTATTTTATTTCTAGGAGAGAGAGAGAGAGCGTGAACAGGGGAGGGTCAGAGAGAGAGGGAGTCACAGACTGAAACAGGCTCCAGGCTCTGAGCTGGCAGTCAGCACAGAGCCGGATGCGGGGCTCGAACCCACGAACCGTGAGATCATGACCCAAGCAAAAGTCGGACGCTTAACCGACTAAGCCACCCAGGCGCCCCCCCCCTCATTTATTTTTTAAAGCAGTGTGGCCTAACCCTCTCTGCGCCCCACATGTTGAATGAACTAGGGAAGTGTACTAGGAAGCTCTAGGCAAAATGCACCTTCTGAAAAAAGAAATGAGTGTTTTGAGGAGAACCGATTTTCCTTTGGTTCTCTAAGAGGGATAATACTAACTCCCTACCAAAGACTGCAACTGCAGAGGTGAGCTGCAGGGGAAGGGACACCGTCCGTCGCAGAGCCCCAAGAGAGGCAATGGCAGCAAGGCTGTGGGTAGGATAACGTAAGTTTTTTTTTTTTTTTAAAGATTTTTTTTTTTTAACGTTTTATTCATTTCTAGGCGAGAGAGAGAGACAGCATGAGCAGGGGAGGGTCAGAGAGAGAGGGAGTCACAGACTGAAACAGGCTCCAGGCTCTGAGCTGGCAGTCAGCACAGAGCCCGACGCGGGGCTTGAACCCATGAAGCGTGAGATCATGACCTAAGCGAAAGTCGGATGCTTAACCGACTAAGCCACCCAGGCGCCCCATAGGATAACGTAAGTTAATACACGAGTGCTCAGCATCATGCCTGACACAGGGAAACCATGCAGTAAATGTCAGCTGCTGTCTCACATCCTTGAACCCCAGGAGGACAGTCTTCAGGGAGCTCATCTGTGGTGGGGTGATGCTGGGTGAACTTGACCTTCCCCTGGACTTGCAGTGCACTCATGGCACGCTGGCTTCTGATTTGTAGCTCTCATCATGACTCTGATCAGATAGCATCGGTGTGCGTTGCGGCATCTGTACCCTCCACTCGACTATAAGCTTTGTGAGCCTTGCAAGTCTCACACAGCAACTGGCACAGAATAAATGTTCAGTAAGCATCTGATGGATGAATGAACTGAGGGAGGTTCTAAGAAACAACCCTGTGACAACGGTCAACAATGCCAGCCAGATCCATGTTCTTTCCTCCTGCCTCTCTCCACGCTCACCTGCAGACCCAACAGGGCTGGCATGGTACTGGGCATCGCGTTTGCCCTCAAGTGCCTGAAGCTGGAGGGGTTATTCCTTGAAGAACTTGTTTCTTTTATCAGAAAGCAAATTTTCCCCAGAAACCTCCCAGCAGACTTCCCTGGTTCAAGGAAAGCTGGGAATTCAAGTGTCTAGTGGAAAGAAACAGGAACGTCAAGACTGGCTTCGACCAATGATACTATTTTCTTGAGGTCTGGCACAGTGCTGCTTCAAATAAAATCAGGGTTCTCTCATTACAAGTTTCTCAGCTTCAGCACCACTGACATTTTGGCTCAGATGACTCTTTATTGTGGCAGCTATCCTGTGCGTTGTAGGATATTTAACATCTTTCCAGACTTCGACTCATCAGATGCCAGGAGCATTCCTCCCCATCAGTTGTGCCAATCAAATATGTCTCCAGTTGTTTCTCAATGTGCTCTGGACACCACTGTGTTATAAGGAAGCAGGGACAGCCTCTGCATGGCGTCCGCCACAGCTGAGTATCCCGTGACTTTGCTCCTGTGGTATTTGCTTGGGTGCCTCTAGCTCAGAGGCAAATCTGGAGCTGCCCTTAGCAATTATGAGGATCAGTGTGCTTATCTGTATGCTAACCAGACTCCTGGCTTCATTCTTTTCCTATCCTTTCCTATGCTTTTTCTTTTAACAAGCTCCCCTTAGTTTCCCTTAATTATTTGTCTTGGTCCTTTGGAAATTTGTCATTTTTGTAAGCATTTCAAACCTCCTTGAGGGCAAGGTCTGTATTTGTCTGATCTTTGTTGTTTTTCTCTAGGCTACCCTAGGACCTGGCCCAATGTTGATTTTGATGGAGGTTTATTGAATGGATGAATGAATGAATGAATGAATGAATGAGAAAATGGATGGATGAATGAATGGATATCTGGGTGGGTGGATAGATGGGTGGATGGGTAGGTATGGTGGATGATGGATAAATGGATAAGTAGATGGATGGGATGTGTGGAGAGATATGTGGATGAATGTGATAAAGGGATGAATAAGTAACTGGTTAGCTGGATGGGTGGGTGGATGAATAGATGGATGAAAGTTTGGATGGATGATACAGGCTGGGCTGGACTGAGCTGGCAGAATCTGCAAGTGCTGAGGACAGAACAAGTAAGGAGACAGGAATGATTTGGCCACTGGTCAGGACAAGATATCTAAGTGAGAGAGGAGGCTGATTTTTCCTGGGTAGGTAGATCTAGTTCCTGTGACCAATGACCATGAGCCTCAGGCCAGATCAGAGGCTGTTGTCAGAGGCAGTTTGGTTAAGGGGTTCTCCCACCGAAACCTGTACAGTGGTGGGCACTTTGCTTCAGCCAACTGATTCTGAATTTCTTCCTCCAGCAAATAAAACTTGGTTGTTGTGAGGATTCTATGAGATAATGAAGGAGAAAAATATCATAAACTATAAGATGCTTCATTTCCCTGAAGGGTTGATGGGCTCAAAGTTGGGTAGGATGCCAGAAGTTGGCCAACTGTAGGCCTGCGTCAGATGTCAGGCATGGCTGTTTCCACTCTTTGTTCCCTATGTAGAATCTCCCCATCATTTTCCCTTTTCTCACCTCTCCACATCTCTTCCCATTTCACCTCAATTCAATTTCAGCCTCTATGGTTTACTGGCTCACAAATCTGATGCATGTGGAAAATCTCCTTTAAAATAACATATTTTGGAGCTCCACCCCAGACCTGGTGAATCAGGATCTCCTAGATGAGTTCCAAGAATCTTTAATTTTTTATTAAGTCCTTACGTGATTTGGGATCCAGCATAGAAAACCATTGTCTTATTTTGTCCCATTTTATAAAGGGAGGATATGGATACCCAGAGTGGGTCTTGTCTTTACCCAGGAGGCTCCTGCATTCATTAAGTCACTGTTCACTTGTTCATTTTTTCAACAAACCTCTACTGAGGACCTATGGAATACAAAACATTCAGTTAGGCACTGGGGGAACGGAGGAGAATAAAATATGGCTTCAGATCTTGGAGAGCACCCAATCAGGTGGGGAAGACAGATGGCTCAGCCACAATCAAAACAGAGTGCCAGGGAATGGACGGATAGGGCATGATGGGGACACAAAGGGACTTAGGAAGAGGGCAAGGTATGAGGGACCTCGTGTCCCTGGAGGAGTGGACTGATATCTAAGCTACAACCCTAAGGTTTAGTAGAAATCAGCCAGGAGAAGAGAGAGCAGGGAACACCATATGCAAAGCCCCAGAGTCTGACATAATCTGTGCAGATTTAACTTGCACTTGACTGCAGCTCGTTGCATCCTTTATTGAAAGTATTTTGAGACTTCTCTGATTGTTTCATCAACGATTTATCTTGTTCCTAAAAGATTCTGAGATGCTTACTTGAAGGAACTATGCCTTCCATTTCTTTCTGACTCATACTCCTCTTGAATGAGGGTGGGCCTGGGAAGAAGGAAGAAATCTGTCCCCATTTAAGCCCTTCCTATGTATTCATTTTTCTTAATTTTATTTTTTAGAGAGAGAGCATGATTGGGGGTGGGGCAAAGAGAGAGAGAGAGAGAGAGAGAGAGAGAGAGAGAGAGAGAGCATCTCAAGCAGGATCCACTCTCAGCTTGGAACTTAATGTGGAGCTACACTCCATGACCCCGGACCATGACCTGAGCTGAAATCAAAAGTCAGATGCTCAAACTACTAAGCCACCCCCCTTTAGTTTTGTAAAAGCTTCATTCATTCATTCATTCATTCATTCATTCACTCATTCCAGTAACCTCTACACCCAACATGGGGCTCAAACTTATGATATCGAGATCAAGAGTTGCATGCTCTATTAACGGAGCCAGCCAGGTGCCCCTTTCTTCCTTTTTACTCCTTGCAATGATTCATCAAGGTGGGAAGTTGTATCCTCATTTTACAAACAGGGAAATCGAAATTCAGAGGTGGTGATTAAGTTTTCCTGCATCACACAGCAAATAAGTGATTAAAATCTAGTCTGCCTGACACCAAATCTTCATTCTTTCAGCTGTACCCATTACTCCCCACAGAGTCTCTGAGGAGCTATCGTTATTAGCAGCTCAGACCCTAGAGTCAGGCTGCCTTGGTTCAAACTGCCCCCTCTTCATCTGTCAAATGGGGTGATAAGGATGGTATCCACTTCATAGGGTTGCCGTGAGAATCACAGGAGGTTTATATCTGGGAAGTGGTGAGTGTCTGGCTCATAGAAAGTGCTGTATAAATTTTAATTATTATCATAATACCCACTGTGTATACCCACTGTGTGAAAGGGACGGAATGCTTATTGTGAGTTAGGCATCTTTTAGCTGCTGTGGGACAAACTGAAGTGAATGAGGGATATGTAACTGGTCGTTCCAGGATGTAATTGTCTGGGTGAGGAGTCAGGACAAAAAAGCCTTCAGATGCCCTCGGAAGCCTGTCAGGGGGGTATGTTCTTAGGGACTCAGATTATGTGCGTAGGCCTGTGGGAACAGATGGGAGGCATGGAAATGATGGGAACAGACCTGTCCTTGCCAGAGACGTGGGAAATGGCACTGGCCCCAGCCAGATTTTTGTGACCTCCACTCAAGTCTTTCTGTTGGGTCTCTGCCTCCTCTTCTGAAAAAAGGAGGCATGTTCCTTATTCAGGGGTCATGCAATATTCACTGGACCCTAGGAGTCCAGAAGGATGGGCTGGGATTCACTTCTAAGGCCAATGTGGGTGTTCGAATGGACCAGGCTCTTAGCCTCCCTCACTCACAACCTCTGGTTCAGCAGAGAAGGTCCATGTTGACTCTGAATGAAATATTTGATGAAAAGACCCACGGTTCAAAAATTTTTGGAAAGCCAGAGAGCCAGTGTGTTTCAAGCTGCAATCTTGACCCATTGAACCAATGTTCATGCAACTTATTGGGTTTATTATTTCGGGCAGCACTAGCTGATGTAACAAACAAACCCAAAATGTAAGTTAGAAGTGTATTTGCCTCTATCACATAGTCATCCAGGGATCTCAGAAGTGGCCCTGACTCAGAATGACATTTATCATTTTTGCTCACAATCCATTGACCAGAATTAGTCACATGACTTTGGCCAACTGCAGAGGAATCTGGGATGTGTGGACCCTAGTAGCCCAGTTGTTTTCCAGGAATAGTTCTATAAACTATGGAAGGGGGAACATGAATTTGTTGCTACACAGCTGACCACCTCTGGCTTGGGGTCATGTACGCACGCACGCACACACACACACACACACACACGCACACGCATGTGCATGCACACACACAAATATGTATAGCAAATGTGAACATACAATTTTTAACATCAAATATTTCAATAAAAAAGTGCACAGATACACAGATAGTGATGAAGCAAATGTGACAGAATGTCACATACCAATTGGTGAATCTCAGTGAGGGATATCTCAATGCTCACTGTACTATTCTTTCAATCTTTAGTAGGTTTGACATTTTTCAAAGTAAAATGTTGGGGGAAATATAATTGTTAAAATTTGCCAGACTTATGAATAGAGTAGAACAAACTATAAATAGAATAAGATTTAATTTAAGCTTTGGGGTTTTGAATTGTAATTTTAATAGGAATCGTTCAGGTTTTTCTGTAAAAGGCCAGATGGTAAATATTTGGGGCTTCACAGGCCAGGTGGGAACTGTGACAAGTACTCAGCTCTCCTGTTATAGGACCCCTCCCCCCCGACTACATGTAAGTAGCCATAGGCAACATGTAAATGAGTGAATGTGGCTGAGTTCCAATAAAACTTTATTTATAAAAATAGTCAATGGGCCAGATTTGGCCAAGAGGTTTTAGTTTGCTGACTCTTGCCTTAATATGTGATTTTTTAAAAGGCTTTGAAGCACTTATTTTTAAATTTTAAACAGGTACATTATTCCTAGAGTTTAATTCAACTGTCTTCATTAGAAATTATAGATCAGCGTGTCCAAGCCGTTAGGGATCCCAAGTTTGTTAATGTCCCCTCACTATGCTGGACAGAATAAGTTCAGCACATTTGCTGTTCACATAATCCACTCATTCTTTCACTTGAAATTCTTTTTTAAATGTGGTAATCTTTGTGAAATTTCGCTAATTTGTTTGTGATTTATAATTCATGTTCTTTTCTGTAGAAACGTTATACTTCAACAAAAAATTTTGTTTGTTCATTTGTTTATGTAATCTCTACACCTAAGATGGGTCTCAAATTCACAACCCTGAGACCAAGAGCCACATGCTCCCCTGAGTGACCCAGCCGGATGCCCCTAAAAAGACATTTTTAACTAGTACATGTTTATTCAAAGAAAAGGCAAGAAAGATGATCACATTTTAAAAAATGAAGTAAAATGTGATGGAAAACATCCTACTAACATCTCCTGTAGTGAGAGTAAATTTTGCATGTGTGAACATTTTGTTTCACTGATAATAGGTTTATGGATGTATGTGTAAGGTTGTGATGATAGCAAAAGTTTATAAAGTACTTACTAGGGCTTTACTCATGTTAACTCCTTCTCTTCACAATGACCCTGTGAAGTAGATGCTAATTAATGTCATTCCCATTTCATAGATGAGGAAATGGAGGCACAGAGAGGTCCAGTCACTCAGTGAAAGTGACACAGGCATTAAGAGGCCATGCTGAGTTTCCAGCCCAGGAAGTCAGGCTTCAGAGTCCCTGTTTTGACTACCACCCTGTATATAGGGTCATGGACAAAATGGTTTAAAAGCCACTGGACAGAATGTTCCCAAAGGTTCTTTATAGACTTAAAAATAGTGTATTTTTCCTTAGGTGTACCCACAGGGTACAGGGGCTGATTTTAGGTAGTACATGGGCAAATATTTTAAAATCTCATTGAGGTTCTATTACTGTGTCTTAGAAAATTTTACAACCAGCATATTAAAGCATCAATTTAAAATATACTTTAAAAAAATAAGATACATCTTCAAAAGAAAGTAAAAGATCAAGTAAATAATTACAGGTAAATACAGTATGGGTAACAGGCAGATATGGTAAAGATTATAAAGAGAAATACAAATGCCTAGGACTTTGGAGTCAGATACTGAACTTGGAATCATGTGGCCCAGATCTGGGTCCCGTCTCATTCATGTTTTAGGTCTAACTAATTTGATTATTTCTACAGCATTTACTATGGCCCAGGCACCATTCTAAACAATTTATAAAAATCATTTCCTTTAATTCTTACAAATGCCCATTGAGGTAGGTAGGTACTGCCATTATACCCATTTCTCAGAAGAGGTAACAAAGGCTCAGAGAGGTAACTTACCCCAAACCACATAGATTTCAAGAGGCAGAGCTAGGATTCAAATCCAGGCATTGCATTAGTAAGGGAGATGCTAGCTGGTATAACAAACACACCCAAAAGATATGATAGAAGAGTTTATCCTTCACACAGGCACCCTGATTCTTTCCATCCTGGCTGGAAGATGACTTTTATGTTAAACACTGCACCCCATTGTGATGGGTAGAACTTTATCACTTTGAGTTCCATGAGTTTTTGTGAAAAATGGGTTAAGAATGCCAATTCTCCTTACCTCTCAGGATAGCTCTGCAGGTACAACCACTGTCATTATATGTAAAGTGTGAATATTATTATATTGACTAACACGTACCTTACAGGGTTATTGTGAAGATGAGTTGAGACCACACAGGAAAAGTTCTTGGCTCATATACAGATGACATCAGCTGTGAATAATAGAAATGATAGCAATGTGGTTATTAAAACGATGAATATTGGGGCGCCTGGGTGACTCAGTTGGTTGAGCGTCCAGCTTCGGCTCAGGGCATGATCTCCCGGTTTGTGGGTTTGAGCCCCGCATTAGGCTCTGTGCTCAGAGCCTGGAGCCTGTCCTCGGATTCTGTGTCTCCCTCCTTCTCTGCCCCTCCCCTGTTCATTCTGTCTGTCTCTCTCTCTCTCAAAAATAAATAAAACATTAAAAAATTTAAAAAAATAAAATAAAATAAAATGATGAATATGGACTTATCTCCAAATTGGGAAATAGTTCTATAGGATCTTTCCTATTAGCAAGTTAACACATTACACCTAAGACTGAAAAACCAAGAAGTAGTATAACCAAGATATGTAGAAATATAGAGGAAAATTAGCTAAAATAGTTGCAAGTAGTTGCCCCTGGGTGGTGAGAATCAGGTTCAGGAAAGAGTCGGTGGACAACCACTATTATTGATTATTAGCTTGGTAAGAGTATTTTATATTTTTCAATTGTGCACCTATACAGCTTTGATTAAATTTTTGAAAAAAATTTAAATTAAAGTGGAAAAGAGAATATTTAAACATGATTTCAAGCACCCTCAAATGTACCTGGAAACAAAAGCACTGGGGCAGAAAGGCCTAGAGGTGAAAAGCAGAGTTAAAGTTCATGTTTAAAGTCCCTGGTGAACACCTTTCAGTACCTTTCTGTCTCCCAAGCCATGCAATCTGAGTCTTGGTTGCCCTTTTTCTCACTCTAGTTCAGCCATGGTGGCCTTTTAAGTGTCCTTCAATCAAGCCAAGCATATTCCTGCCCCAGGGCCTTTGCACTTGCTGTTCCCTCTGCCTGGAACATCCTTTCCCCTGATCTTCCCATAATGGATTTCTTTTCATAGTCTGGGTCCTAACCGGAAAGTTTTCCACTCAGAGCAGCCTTCCTGAACCACCTAAATCAAAGACTGCCCCACCTCCACCCATCACTATCAATCCTGTTATCTTCCACAGCTCTGGAATTGTGCATTCATTGATCTGTTTATCATCTCTCTCCTCCAATGTAAGTTCCATGAGAGCAGGGAATCTGGATGTCTTCTGGCTTGCGAAATCCTCAGCATGTAAAACAGTGCTTGGCACACAGTAGGTGCTCCATAAATATTTGTAGAGTGAGCAGATACAGACAGGGGCAGCTGAGTTAGTATGCTGAGGGGCTGGATGGGCCAGCGGCATGGGAAGGAGGCTGCCACCTCTGCCTCGGCCCTGCCCTGGGTAAACAGGCCTCCCTCTGCTCAGACGGCCACTGTTTGACAACTGTCTGCTGTGGGCCCCAGCCATGCTGGGCCACCACACGGCCAAGGCCCCGGATTCCTTGGGACCAGCAGCAGAGGCAGCCACACCTCAGGGAGAGCTAGTGAAGGAACAGGTTGAAAAGTTATCCAAACAGGCATGAGGAAGTGCGGAGTCTGTGGTGAGACAGAGAGAACAGTTGGCCCTTCCCTGGGCAGAGCCCAGAGGAGCTGGAGGGAGGCCCTGGCACACCCAGTGGGCAGCCTCCCAGGCCGGGCCTCCAGGACCCAATTCTGGTCCCCACGCTGGCCCTGACTTGCAGAGGGACCTCAGGCACTTGCAACCTCTGGGTCTCAGTTTCCTCCTCTGTAAATCAAGGGACCAGGGCAGGTCCATGGTTTCCAAATTTAAACAAACAAACAAAATGGCAGTGGCAGTCTCTCTTCAAACAAAATCTTACCCGGAAGCCAATTCCCAGGAATGATATAATGAAGGCACTTACAGCGAGTGTGGTGGTGCAGGAAGTGCTCAAACTGTAGCCCCAGGCCCTTTGGAGTAGCCTCATGGTGAAAACCCCCAGGCTCCTTACACTGCCAGTTTCTTCTGTTTCTTCTAGTTTCTTCTTGGTTTCTTCTTCTTCGTGCTGCAGGGTGGGAGAGGTATAGCCAGAGGGGGCATCTAGACTCTGTAATGAAAGTAGAGCAGATTCAAGCCCCACAAGCTTCTGTGATCTCAGGCAATTTACTCCACCTTTTTGAGCCTTGGTTTCCCCTCTAAATCTGGTATTATAGGGGCCCCTGGGTGACTCAGTCAAGCGCCTGCCTCATGGTTTCAGCTCAGGTCATGATCTCGCTGTTTCATGAGTTCAAGTCCCACGTCAGGCTCTTCACTGACAGCACAGAGCCTGCTTGGGATTTTCTCATTCTCTTTCTGTCCCTCCCTCCTCAAAATAAATAAACTTTAAATCTGGCATCATAAACAGTACTTCCTTCAAGGTATCATATGTTCAGCACAGAACCCAGCACCTAGTAAATTCTCAATAAGAATACTGAAAAAAATCAACATTGGTTATTAGGAGGGGTCGTAGAAATGACTGGAAGAGGGGCACCTGGGTGGCTTAGTCGGTTAAGTGTCCGACTTTCACTTAGGTCATGATCTCGCGGTTCGTGGGTTCGAGTCCTGAGTCGGGCTCTGTGCTGACTGCCAGTTCAGAGCCTGGAGCCTGTTTCAGAGTCTGTGACTCCCTCTCTCCCTGACCCTCCCCTGCTCACGCTGTCTCTATCTCTCTCCTAAAAATAAATAAAACATTAAAAAAAAAAAAAAGAAAAGAAACGACTGGAAGAGCTGGGAAAGGGAGTTGGGAGTTGGGAAAATATTTAATGACTCTGAATCTCAGTTTCCTTCTCTAAAGCATGGTTGAGGGTTTCACGGAGATCAGAGGTTGAGATCCAGCCCACCCAGTTTGGATTTTTTCATAAAATTTGAATTGACTGTAGGGGCGCCTGGGTGGCTTAGTCGGTTAAGCGTCCGACTTTCACTTAGGTCATGATCTCGCGGTTCGTGGGTTTGAGCCCCGTGTCGGGCTCTGTGCTGACTGCCAGCTCAGAGCCTGGAGCCTGTTTCAGTCTGTGACTCCCTCTCTCTCTGACCCTCCCCTGCTCACGCTGTCTCTCTCTCTCTCTATCCTAGAAATAAATAAAACATTAAAAAAAAATTAAAAAAAAATTTGAATTGACTGCTAACCTTTAAAAATCCCAACTTCCTGGGGCGCCTGGGTGGCTTAGTCGGTTAAGCGTCCGACTTTCGTTTAGGTCATGATCTCACGGTTCGTGGGTTCGAGCCCCGCGTCGGGCTCTGTGCTGACTGCCAGCTCAGAGCCTGGAGCCTATTTCAGAGTCTGTGTTTCCCTCTCTCCCTGACCCTCCCCTGCTCATGCTGTCTCTCTCTCTCTCCTAGAAATAAACAAAACATTAAAAAAAAAAAATTCCAACTTCCTGCTCATTCAAAAATTGGGATGCTCTGGAGACACTGATTCCTCATAGCCACGAAGCAGAAGTTAAAAGTTGAGCAATTTCAACTGGGTGTGCTTTCTCTAATTTGCTGCAGTCCCTACCATTTCCTATGTCCCCACACTGAAGTTATAGTGATGAATATAAAAGAAACATTGTCTGCTGCACCATTTTTCTTATAGCAAAGTGTGAAATACGTTTATATACCATCTACTCCATATACTATTGAGAGTTTGAGATCCCTGATTCTAAGACCAAGGAAGCTCGTTATTTCTGAGAACAGTCTCCTGTATTATAGATGTATCATGTTTAAATGTGACTATTCAAACAGTTAAAATTACACACGTGGCTCTCATTGTATTTCTGTTGAACGGAGTTGTTCTAGTCCTTTGGCTGCCATAGGAGTGACCGAGTTCACCGCTAACTGATCCCGCCGCCATGTCCCACGCTGGCTAGACCAGTCCTAGCCAAACCACTTGGGCTCCTGTCCCTGGCTGGCTCTTCTCCCCTGCCTACATTTATCTCTGGTGTCCCCACCCTTGTTGCCTGCCTGTCTGGAGGCCCCAGGCTCCAGAACTCCAGGCCCGTCTTCTAGAATTCTCCTCTTGGGAAATCTCACCTCCCAGCCCCCATCTGGAAGCCATTGTGTTTTCTTTATCAGATATTCACATAAAACAATAGTCAATTTGAAACTTCATTACACATCCATTCTTCCGTCTCCAGTCTGCTGAATTTACCCCAAATCCAGTAATTTTGGGGGTGGAGCTGGGGTGGGGAGAGGTTTATTTTTCCCCCTTCTCCAGGGCAAGTCATAGTTTTTCCAGAGATAAGGTAGACTAGGTTTGGGGGAGAGACACAAGTCCTTCTATGGTGAAGGTGTTGACTTTGTTTTTGGAAGAGATAATGTCCACAGCTGCCCTGGGGAGATGAGAGAATTCTGAAGGACTCAGGGAAGCAGGAAGAAAAAGAGTCTTGGCAGGGATGAAGACCCCCTTCCCCTCGTCGACCTTGTCTGGTAGTGGCTGAGAACTTGTGCTGCAGAGTCAGGACCACTTGGGTTAGGGCCATGGAAGCCACATGCTTTAGACAGGTGACGGTGCCTCTATGACCCTCAGTCTCCTCGTCTGTGAAATGAGGATAAGAACAGACCTATCCTAGCAGTGCTTTTGCACATAGTGCTCCATAAATGCTTGCTATCATCATACCTTTGAAAAAGGGCCTGTAGTGGCAATATGGGATAATTTGAATCATTTTTTTATTTTGCTTTGGTGCATTTTCATAATTCTACCATGAACCTGTTTAAAAAATAATAATAGAGAGAGGAGGGCTAAAATTAAGTGAGAGTGTCACCATAACACAGGGCTCCAACAGGGGGTAGTAGATCTGGAAACAGGTAAGAAATCTTAAGAGTCAAAACTTCACACACCCATTTAATATCTTAAACCAAAGTTCCCAGAGGAAAGGTGATTTGGCCAAAAGTCTACAACAAGTTAGTGGCACAGCCAAGTGTGGATGGCGGACCATGGAGGTCACTAGTGTGGACTTTCCCAAGGCCAAGCAGATGAGAAAGATTCTATTGTTAAATGTCTGGAGGGTCGCTTAGGTGGCTCAGTCAGTTAAGCGTCCGACTTAGGCTCAGGTCATGATCTTGCAGTTTGTGGGTTCAAGCCCCATGTCGGGTTCTGTGCTGGCAGCTCAGAGCCTGGAGCCTGTTCGGATTCTGTGTCTCCCTCTCTCTCTGCCCCTCCCCTGCTCTTGCTCTGTCTCTCTGTCTCAAAAATGAATAAAAGCTATTAAAAAAATTAAAAAAAATAAATGTCTGGAAAACGCTGGATTGAAGAGAGCTGTGCAAATTCCATTACAGAGCACTTCTCAGAGCCCTTAACACATGACAGTGTGTCTCCACGGACACCCCCAGTGGGCCCACCATGGCTCATCACAGAGTCCCTTGAAAAACATTAACATCCACTAAAGCTCTCCTCGCTCCCCAAGCACAGAAATGTTGTAGTTTAGCTACATTCTTAGATCTAAAAAAACTGATTTTTTAGATATTTTAAATAGTGTGAATTTTTAAAATTACATTTGAGGGGCGCCCGGGCAGCTCAGTCGGTTAAGCATCTGACTTCAGCTCAGGTCATGATCTCATGGTCCATGAGTTCAAGACCCATGCTGGGCTCTGTGCTGACAGCTCAGAGCCTGGAGCCTGCTTCAGGTTCTGTTTCCCTCTCTCTCTGCCCCTTCCTTGCTCACACTCTGTCTCTCTCTCTCTCTCAGAAATAAATAAATATCTTTAAAAAATGCTGATGTGTAGAAAGTTAATTTTTTCATAATACCTTTCCTTTTTTCTTTTCTTTTCTCTTTTTTTTTAATGTTTTATTTATTTCTAGGAGAGAGAGAGAGAGACAGCATGAGCAGGAGAGAGTCAGAGAGAGAGGGAGATACAAACTCTGAAATAGGCTCCAGGCTCTGAGCTGGCAGTCAGCACAGAGCCTGACGCGGGGCTCGAACCCACGAACCGCGAGATCATGACCTAAGTGAAAGTCGGACGCTTAACCAACTAAGCCACCCAGGCGCCCCACTTTAATATTTTAAGTAATCTCTGCACCCAACGAGAGGCTCAAACTCACAACCCTGAGACTGAGAGTTGCATGCTCCACCGACTGAGCCAGCCAGGCGCCCCAGGAACTATTTCTTCTTGATCCAAATCCTTTCTCGGTTATGTTAGCCAAGAACATCTTTGATTAGATTGCTGCTTGTCTTTTCACTTCCTTTAGAGCCTCTTTTGTTGTACAGAAGTTTACGGTTACACAGTAGTTACATTCTGGTTAAATTATAAATCAGGTTGTTAAATTTACTAATCTCTTCTTTTATGACTTGGGCTTATTGTATCTTATCCATAAAATCTTGCAGTGCCCTGTGATTGTAAAGATAATATACATACTATTTTCTTCAAGTTTTAAAGTTTTATTTTTCATCTTTAGGTGTTTGTTCATAGAAATAGATTTTTTTAAAGTGTATTTGTTTTTGAGAGAGAGAGCGTGTGTACAAGTGAGGAAGGCGCAGAGAGAGAGGGAGACAATCCCAAGCAGGCTCTGCACTGTTACAAGGGGCTTAAACTCATGAACCATGAGATCATGACCTGAGCTGAAATCAAGAATCAAACACTTTGCTTACGACTGAGCCACCTGGGAATCATAGGAATTGATTTTCGTGTGTGGTATGAAAGAGAGATGCCATTTTATTTTCCTTTCTATGGAGAGCCAATTGGCCCTGCACCATTTCTGAATAGGACATCCTTTCTTGACTGACATGCAACGCCATTTCCTTTTGTCTCTCATTTTCAAATATATGTAGACCGGTTTCTAGGGTCTGTATATTGTTCTGCTTTTCTATCTCTAGGAGCCACGTTAAAAAAAAAAATTTTTTTTAAAACCCAGGTGAGTGAATCCACAATTATACCAAAATTGAAAGTGTCTGACATTGGGTGAGCTCAAGCCCCACTTCAGGTGAACCTCATTTCCCTCTCTCTCTCCCTCTTTCTCAGCCCCTCTTTCTCTATCTCAAAATAACTCTCTCAAACCTACTTGGGATTCTTTCTCTTTCTCTGTCCCTCCCCTGCTCTCTCTCAAAATAAATGCAAAACTTCGAAAAAAAACTGAATAGTATTCCATGATATGTATATATCACATTTGATTTTTCTGTTTATCCGTCAACTGATGGTTGGGTTACTTCTACTTTTTGGCTGTTGTGAATACGTGGCTATGAAATGAGTGTCACATATCTCTTCCAGACCATGCTTTCATGCCTCTGGGGATATACCCAGAAGTGAATTTGTTGAATCATACGGCAATTCTAGTTTCAGTTCTTTTAAGGAGTTGCCAGACGGCTCTCCATAGTAGCTGCGTTATTTGATATCCCCACCAGCAGTTTCAAAGGGTTCTGATTTTTCCATTCACCCACCAACACTTGTTAGGATCTGTTTGTTGTTTTTTATAATATCCATTCTAACAGGTATGAGGTGGCAGCTCATTGTAGTTTTGCACTGATTAGCATTGCACTAATGATCAGTGATGGGGAGCATCTTTTCATATGCTTCTTGGTCATTCGTATATTTTCTTTGAAGAAATCTCTATTCACATCCTTTGCCCATTTTAAAATCTGTTTTGTTATTGTTGGGTTGCAGGAATTTATATGCTCTGGACATGAACCCTTTAATGGCTCTATGGTTACAAATATACTCTTCCATTCCATGGACTACCTTCTCATTCTGTTGATAGTGCTCTTTGGTGCACAAAAAGTTTTAATCTCAACGTGGTCCAGCTAATCTATTTTTTCTTTTGTTTCCTGTGCTTTTGGTATCATAGCCAAAGAAGTCACTGCTAGATCCAATGTCATGAATATTTTCTCCTATGTTTTCTTCCAAGATTTTTATAATTTTAGCTCTTATGTTGAGGCCTTAACCAATTCTGTGTTAATTTTTATGTAGGGTGTAAGTTAGGAAGTGTAAGTAAGTAAGTTTTATCCATTTGCATGCCGAGGTCCATTTTTTCCAACACGAGTTTGGTTTTGATCAAATTTTAGTTAAGACTTCTGCACAAGGGAGATGCTACTTTGATTCTATTTGGTATCATAGCCAAAGAAGTCACTACTAGATCCAATGTCATGAATATTTTCTCCTATGTTTTCTTCTAAGAGTTTTATAATTTTAGCTCTTATGTTGAGGCCTTAACCAATTCTGTGTTAATTTTTATGTAGGGTGTAAGTTAGGAAGTGTAAGTAAGTAAGTTTTATCCATTTGCATGCCGAGGTCCATTTTTTCCAACACGAGTTTGGTTTTGATCAAATTTTAGTTAAGACTTCTGCACAAGGGAGATGCTACTTTGATTCTATTTGGTATCATAGCCAAAGAAGTCACTACTAGATCCAATGTCATGAATATTTTCTCCTATGTTTTCTTCTAAGAGTTTTATAATTTTAGCTCTTATGTTGAGGCCTTAACCAATTCTGTGTTAATTTTTATGTAGGGTGTAAGTTAGGGTGTAGTTTTATCTATTTGCATGCCGAGGTCCAGTTTTTCCAACACAAGTTTGGTTTTGATCAAATTTTAGTTAAGACTTCTGCACAGGGGAGATGCTACTTTGATTCGACTTTTGATTAACTTCTGGGATCCTTTCACAGCACTTCCTGATAGGTGGCCGATTAGCTTAGGCTTGATGCTTCCAATGACAAGAGGCTCACTACTTAATAAAGCAGCTTTTCTCCTGGTACAACTATTGTATCTGGTAGAAAAATCTTAATTTTGGACACAAACCTTCCACCCTGTAGCATTCCTCTGTTGGTCCTGGTTTGTTGTCTGGGGCTCTGAGCGGAGAGCAGCCTCTTTTCCAAAGTAAAGTACTTTGACTTAAGTAACACAACTACATGATAGGCAAGTGTATGCCAGGTTATAAGGTTTATGACATTTGCTCCACAAAGCAATCGATTAACAAGTCCTATTATTGATTCCTCTTTCACAGATGAAGCAAATAAGGCTCGAAGAGCTTATGATTTTCAGAAGGTCAGTTATATAATAGGATCACTGATATATCGAAGGCAGTGGCCATTCTGCTACATTGCCCCTGTCCTCATCCCCAAAAGCCAGCCTGAAACTCCTTTGGTTCTTTATTCTTCAAAGGACATGGCTTTCTCATCCTGTTCCATCCTATGACACAGGAAGTCTTTACATATTTTGGATATTAATTACTTATCAGATATAGGCTTTGCAAATTTTTTCTCCCATTCCATAAGATGCCTTTTCCTGTTGTTGATGGTTTCCCTTTTTGTACAGAAGCTTTTCTTGATTTCATGTTGTCCCACCTGTTTATTTTTGTTTTCTTTGCTTTTTGTGTCATGCGTATGGTCCCTTAAGGGTAGAATGCAGCAGACGTCTTAGCTCCTTTGACCTGAGCACTACATCCTTCCTGATATCACACAAAATCAGGTTAAAGGTGTGTACAGCTGCTACCAAATAAAACCTCTAGAATCTGGTCACGTCACCTGCCACTAGGCAGCTCACCCCAGCCACACTGTCCAGGTCATTTACTTTTACCCAGTGTGGAGGATTTCTCATTCCTCTTTATCGAGTTCAAACATTTCGCCAGGGGCGCCTGGTGGCTCAGTCAGTTAAGGATCTGACTCTTGATTTCGGCTCAGGTCATGATCTCACAGTTTGTGAGTTCGAGCCCTGTGTCTGGCTCTGTACAGCACAGAGCCTGCTTCAGCCTCGGTGTCTTCCTCTCTCTCTGCCCCTCCCCTGCCCATGCAGTCTCTCTCTCTTTAAGAAACACATCTCCAAATGCATGTGGGTCTTGATCCTGCCATTATTTCATAGCTCGCACATGTGCAGAACTCCCTGCATGCCAGAAACAGTTCTGAGTCCTGTCCATATATTAGTATGATTAATCCCCACTGCCTCCTAATGACTACATATCGTTATCATCCCTATTTTGCCAATTAGAAAATAGTCACAGAGCAGTTAAGTAACTCCCCGAAGGTCACACAGCCAGCGCGTAGCAGAACCAGAACTCAAGCCCAGAAAGTCAGGCTCCAGAATTTGTGCTCTCAGCCTCTATACAGATGCTTCCAAACATCTGACAGTCTCAGCCAGCCTTATGGGCCCCCAAAGATTGACATGGACTTAGAGACCTCCTTTTTTTTTTTTTTAATTTTTTTTTTTAATGTTTTGTTTATTTCAGGAGAGAGAGAGACAGCGTGAGCAGGGGAGGGTCAGAGAGAGAGGGAGTCACAGACTGAAACAGGCTCCAGGCTCTGAGCCGGCAGCCAGTACAGAGCCCGACGCGGGGCTCGAACCCACAAACCGCGAGATCATGACCTAAGCGAAAGTCAGACGCTCAACTGACTAAGCCACCCAGGCGCCCCTCCCCCCCCCCTTTTTTTAAACAAAGAACAGATCAAGGGCTCAGAGGCTTTGAAAGGCAACAGTACTATCTAATTCAGGATAGAAGTACAATGGTTTATGTCATTCTGTTTATTTTCCCATTGCTTTCTACTTAAGATACTGGTGTTTCACTTGGCAGTAATAACATTTCCTTCTAAAACAAAGAAATAAAAATAAGTATGTCGATGTAAGAAAAATGTTAGGTGTTAGCAAAGGTGGTTTCCAAATATAACAAAAATCATAAAGGTCATAGGAAAATCAGTGCTCTTTGGAAAGATCCTGTGTAGTCAAGTTAGGTGAGGCTGTGCTGTAATGACAAAAAGGCCCTAAGTCTCAGTGGCTTACACAGCTGAGCCTGTCACTCACTTACGGTACTTGTCTGTCAGAGGCTGGCGGGGTGCACTTCCCACCGTGCTGACCCCATATCCGTACTTGCTTCCGAAACAGCCCCAGCGCGGGCCCTTCAAGCTCCTGCCCAGGTGTGTCGCCCAGGTGTGTCGCCCAGGTGTGTTGCCCAGGTGTGCCGCGGGTTGTTTCTGCTCTCATTGGCCAGAACAAGTCACATGGTGACATCTAACTTCAGAGGAGCAAGAAAGTATAGTCCTGTCATGTGCTGGAAATGAGAGACGTGGAACAGTTGAGAACAGCTGGCAGATAGACCGTGAGTAAAGCAGTCTAAAAGATGTGTCTAGAAAAGGAGACTGAGTCACTGGATTGGTCTGTCTTTGATCATGACGACCAGGCAACCAGCTCCACCAGGGGCCTTCAGCACCTGTTCTCAGAGAAAGGACTCTGGGCCCCCAAGGACAAGATAGTCTGACAGTACCATTCCTTAAGCCATTCTCGGCAGCAACTCAGGATGCTTTTGGCTGGGGGCGCTGTTGCTTCATAGAGTTACACCTGAGCTCTCTGGTCAGGTATTGTTTGTTCCCTGAAGGTAGATGCAGCACGTTGGGCTTTGGCTGAGATAGGATTTGGTTTAGTCACTACTTTGAAAAGATACCCGGAGAAGGGTAATCGGAAAGGAGAGGAATTCAAAGATAGGGTCCAAGGAACCATTTTCCAGGCAAAGAAAAAAAAAAAAAAAAAGAATGTGTAAAGACGCTGAGCCAGAAAAACAAACGAAAGGCTGGCGTCCATGGGGACAGTGGGGAGTGGAATGAAACGGAAGCTGGGGATGCAGGGATAGAGACGCAAGATCCATGGGAGTTTTGAATTTTGTGAGTTTAATTATAAATACCTAGGGAGCCATAAAAGTTTGAGTATGAGGGAGACCTGATGCAGTCTGTGTGTAAAGAATCATCCCTGCCTCCCCCGCCTCCTGGCCCCGCTCCCGGTCAAGAGTGGATGGTAGGGAGCCGGGAGAAAAGAAGCGAAGTCTTTCGCACACCTGCAGAGATGATACTGATGTGGACAGGGTTGGCTGTGGTGCAGATGCAAAGATGGTGAAAATCTGAGCTACTGTTAGAGGTGGCAAGCTCTGGGTTTCCTGATGATTTGGGAGGGAAGGAGGCAAAGATAGTGACTCCCAGGGTGTGGGCTTGAATAGCTGAGATGGGGCTGGGTGAGGGGCAGTGACAATGCAGGCGTCATTACTATTGTTCTCTTTCAAAGACTGAGGAAGGGGGAGTGAATTGTCCTTCACTAATCTCCTAACTGAACTCCAGTTCTGGTGTGTCTACCCCCCACGACCTCCTTCCCCCACTCTCCCAGACCCATACAGCAATTTTTATAATGGGGGATGATGTCTTTAAATGTGAAAATCCATGGGGCACCTGGGTGGCTCAGTCGGTTAAGCGTCCAACTTCAGCTCAGGTCATGATCTCACAGTTCGTGGGTTTGAGCCCTGCATCGGGCTCTGTGCTGACGGCCAGCTCAGAGCCTGGAGCCTGCTTCAGATTCTGTGTCTCACTCTCTCTCTGATCCTCCCCTGCTCACACTGTCTCTATCTCTCTCTCAGAAATAAATAAAACATTAAAAAAAAATGTGAAACTCCATATATGCCCCTGAATGCAAATGTACATTAAGATCGGAGCCAGCACAAAGTCTGGGACCCTCCTCAAAGGCGCCGGCACGTTGGGACCAAGTGTTGGGAACATAAATTTCATAGAGGCTGTAAGGGCAGCGCCATAGCAGCCTTGGGGAACAAGTTTTCAACTCTTGCTGTCTGGTTGGTGCAGCGGCCAAGTGCTGGTGTGTCCCTGGGGGGGTGGTAGTTGGCTCCTCGACTAAACCCAGACCGTAGTGACTCGTGATCCCGTCCCCTTCCCACTGGGCTCGGAGAGACAAGTGCGTTGTGGCCTCTGATTGGTGGGATTGTAATGCTACTTCCGCTGTGATTGGTTAAACCTGTGCGGTTGTTTGAACGTTTCTCAGCGCCATTCCAGCATTGGCCACTAGGAGGAGCCCGAGATGCGCAAAGCGAGGCTCTTGGGCGAGTGTGAGCGGTTTCCTCCCCGACGCCCTCCGGCTCTGCCTCCGCGCGGGTTGCGGGTTCTGCCCTGTGCCCTCAGGCAACCACCGGACTGGGGTGGGGGTGGGGGACGGTGTTAGAACTCCCAGTTCCGGCCCGGGTGGCCACGCTTCTCTGCACAGCCCCTTTGGCCCCTTCCTCTGGCTCCCAGCCCCGCAGAGGACATTGGTTGGTCCAGGGGTGGGGCAGTGAGTTCGCGAAGGTTTGTGAAGGCCCAGATCCAAAATGCAAAATTGTGGAGTCTGTCAAAGGAGACAGTACAGCTCCCCTCCCTCCACTGCGCCCTCTGCCCGCCTCGGAGTCCTTCTCTCAAGTTGAATAGCCTCCACCGAGCCTTTTAAAATCCTTGAAGGACTTTACCAAAGGAACGTCTCTTTGGAGTTTAGGACTGTGCCACGCAGGTCAAGGCCACTAGGGAGACCACTCTATCTAAAGACCTCCCGCCCCCCGCCCCCCATCATCCCCAGGCGCTATCACAGCCTGCAGTTTCATTGTCTTACCATTGCACTTCATCAGTATTTGAAATTCTCTTTTAATTTAAAAAATTTTTTTTTGAGAGAGTGCATGCGTGAGTGGGGGAGGGGCGGAGAGGCGGGGTGGGGCTGAGGGTGGTGTACAGACTCTCCCAAGTGGGTTCTGCACTGAGCCAAAGTTGGAAGCTGAACTGACCGAGCCACCCAGACGCCCCTGAAATTCTCTTTTGCAAAATTTATTTACTTGCTTACTGTCTGTCCATCACACCTCCCCATCAAAACGTAAGCTTTGTGAGGGAAGGAATAGGCAGGGCCAGATACGCCCAAGAATGCCCAGTTACATTTGAATGTGAGATAAACAACTTATTTTTTAAGTATAAGTATGCTTCCTGCATTATTTGGTACATATTTGTATGAAAACAACTTTCACTGTTTAGCTGAAATGTAACCAGGTGCCCTGCAAGTCTGTGGGAGAAGAAGCTCGCCTATTGGCTTCACAGCAATGGTGCACAGGGGAGATGCTGAATAAAGGTGAAATGGATGGATACATTCCTTCATTCCTTCACTCATTTGTCCATCCAACCCCTTATATTAAGTTCCAGCTGGGTCCTGGGAATTTAACAGTAAATGGGACACAGTCCAATGAAGGAGGCAGAGAAGGAAGCAACAACCACCATTTGACTACACTGTGATGGTGTAAAGAGTTGGGGGCTGAGGGAGCACAAAGGAGGCGCTGGCAGGGCTGCCCAGAGGCAGAGGCGCAGATGGGACTTGGAGGCGCCCGGGGAGAAAAGAAAGGTGTGACAGCAGCTGTGGGCAGGAGGCCTGGCATGTGTGAAGGCCAGAGCCAAGGCAAAGGCTGTGTGATTTGAAAGAGGTGAGTGGCTCTTCAAAGGTGGGGGACAGATGTGCAGTGTGGGTGGGGCGGTCAGAGAGAGCGGAGGAGGAGACTCATTCACTGAGCGTCAGTACCCAGCAGGCAGGTGCAGTGGTGATGCTAGGGTGGTATTACTGTGCCCATTGTATAGACGAGGGAAGTGAGAGAAAGGAAATGCTCGGCCTGCCGAATGAGTGGCAAAGGCTGAGCTTCACACTCCTGTCTGACAGACTCCGAAACCTGCACTGGGTTAGGGATTGGAACCCCAGTTGGAGGATGAAGAAACTGAGGCTCAGAAAGGTAACGAGGCAGGACCCAGGAGTCCAGGATGCTGTACTTCCTGTTCCTGTTTGGGTTGGATCTCCAGGACCCCCTTGCTGAGCCCTGTGGCTAATTCCTTGCATGGGTCCGGGGCGGGTCCACGGTTTCTATGGAGACCACTCCTACCATCCCTGAAATCTCATTGTGACCAGTATTAAGAGATTAGCGCGCCCGGCAGCCCTCCAGGGTCTTGGGTGCCAGGGTGCCGGAGCTCCCTCCAGGATGAAGAGGCTGCTCACCGTGCGGGACCCCATAGCACCTGCAGGAGGATGTCCAACTGGGGCCGGGGCTCCCCCCAGCACCTCCCAGGTATGGTCCCGACTCCACAGCTACTTGGAGAGGAGGACGGGGTGGCAGAAGAGAGACCCACGACCCAGGGGACGAGTCCCAGATTTTGGAGCAGGGTCGAGGCCTTGGACCCCTGGACCCCAACCCAGGAAGGCCCAGGGTCTTTGATAGGCAGATGCCACTCTGATCAAGGCAGATCCAGATCCACTCAGCAAGGCGAGGGGAGCATTATAGAGTCTTGTAGCTAAAGACCAGCTACCTGTCCTCCTTCATTTTGCAGTTTGGGGAACTGAGGCACAGCGAAGTGACAGCCCGAAGTCAGTGAGGTAGTGAACTGGAGCTGGTGGACAGTCATGGCCCCTGGGGTCACCTGAGCAGAAGACAGTGATTCACATGGCCTTGTCCCCTCTGCCTTGAATTCCAAATGCTCCTTCCTGACCTCCACGAAGGGGGTCCCCTAGTCTTCCTCCCCCAGCCTGTCCCATTGGCCATGCTTCCTTTCCCTCCCTTCCTCTCTCCTCCTGACCCTCCCGGCGTCCCGCACTGGCCGAGCCAGGGAGAGAGCTCCTGGTAGCCTCCAGCGCACCGGAGGACATGGCCACTGGGCCCTAACCATCCCATCCAGAGGACATCCCCTGACTAGGTCACCACCTGGATGACGGTGGACATTTTTGGTTCCCTGCTCCAGCCTCTCTGTGTCTTTGGGGTCCAGACGCAGTGGGGGCCCCTCCAGCCCAGCCCCACCCCACCTCCCGCCAGGCCAGCACCAGAGAGATTTAGGTCAGGCTTCAGCGCTCACCGGGCCAGGTTTTCTGGAAGGCCACATTGAGACAGGGGGACAAACACGGCTCTGGAAGAAGGTAGAGACAGCTCAAAGCACTACTGACCCAGCAATGTGAGCCTCACTGTGCTCACCATGGAGGGGGATCAGCACCCCTTCCTTCCTCCAAGCTTGCTCTCAGCGGCCGCCGCTGTCTATGAAACCACCGGAAGTGCGGGAGTGTAAGGGCAGGGCGGTCATTCACGATCTTACACGCTGCCCGGTGTGCGTGAAGCCGACCAGGAAGAGGCATAAGGAAGTACGAGTGGTGGTTGCCTGTGGTGAGGACCAGGAGTGCACCGGTGGACAGCGAGAAGATGGGGACCAAGCCTTCTCAAAGTGCACCTTTTTTATTGTTTCGATTTAAAAAAATTGTTTTAAGTGTTCATTTATTTTCATGACAGAGCATGAGCAGGGGAGGGGCAGAGAGAGAGACGGAGACACAGAACCTGAAGCAGGCTCCAGGCTGCAAGCTGTCAGCACAGAGCCCAATGCGGGGCTCAAACTCATAAACCATTCATGAGCCAAAGTCAAACCGAGCCACCCAGGAGCCCCTTGATTTTTGAACCATGTGAATGTAATACGGATTCAAAAATTAATTTAAAAATGTTAACATGGGGTGCCTGAGTGGCAAGTTGGTTAAGCATCCAGCTCTTTGATTTTGGCTCAGGTTGTGATCTCATGGTTTGTGAGTTCAAGCCCCTCTGCTGATGCGCAGAGTCTGCTTGGAATTCTCTCTCTCCCTCTTTGCCCCTCCCCTGCGTGCCTTCTCTTTCTTTGTCTCTCAAAATAAAGAAATAAACATTAAGGAAAAATATTTTAACAAATCAGGTACAATATCATGTAGCGATAACAATCACGCATACCTCAACAATAGAACTGGAGGGTAGCCAACACTGAGACCCAAGTACTAGGACTTGACATAGTCACAAAGGAAACCTGCCTTTGAATCTCTGACTTTTCGACCTGGAAAGCCCCTTTATTTCAAGCCAATCTCATTTGCCAATAGCAAAATAATGGTCATTGGTCCCAAGAATCAAGAGGTCTTTACATTCTGGCCACAGTGCTAGGCGCTGTCTGAATATCATCTCACTGAACAGGCATTCTGACCACCAGGAAGCTATCATCATTCCCATTTTACAGATGAGGAAACTGAGCCTCACTGAAGTTGCAACGAGTGAGCTGCAGACCATGGATGCATTTCTAAGCTTAAAAAAATTTTTTTTTGATGTTTATTTATTTTTGAGAGACAGAGAGACAGAGAGGCAGAGAACAAGCGAGGCAGAGGTTGGTGCAGAAAGAGAAGGAAACACAGAATTTGAAGTAGGCTTCAGGCTCTGAGCTGTCAACACAGAGCCCAAGGCAGGGCTCCAACTCATTTATTGTGAGATCACGACTTGAACCAAAGTCGGATGCTCAACTGACTGAGCCACCCAGGTGCCCCCCTTTAGGCCTCTCTAACTTCCACGGCAGGTCTCGATCTTGGCTGCACATGAGAATCACGTAGGAACTTTAATTTATTTTTTTAATGTTTATTTATTTTTGAGAGGGACAGAAGATGAGTTGGGGGGGTGGGAAGCAGAGAGAGAGGGAGACACAGAATTTGAAGCAGGCTCCCGTCTCTGAGCTGTCAGCATAGAGCCCAACGCAGGGCTCAAATCCATGAACTGTGGGATCATGACCTGAGCCGAAGTCGGACACCTAACTGCCTGAGCCACCCAGGTGCCCCTAGAATCACCTAGGATCTTTAAAAAATACTGATGCCTGGCACGCACCCACCCCAATCCCAAGATTTGATTATGGGTCTGTGATATGGTCTGGGCATCCATATTTTTTTAAACGTTTTAAAGGTCCCAAGTGATTCATTGTCAGGGTTGAATCTCTGCTTTACTCAAGACAACTTTTCAAATGGGAAACCAAGGCCAGGGAGGAAAATGACCTTGCTCGAGGTCAGTGGCTGGAAGCTGAGCTGAGTCAGGGCTCTCATGGAGCCTTTGTGAAAATAAATAAGAGGTGTTCTCCTCTGGAAAGACAAATCTCCATAGGCACTTGGTTTGGTAAGTGAAACAAGGGCTAGATTTCTACACTGACTCACCTCCTTGCACAGAGGAAGCTTTGTGCAGTGAGCAACCTGTACAACCGTATGCAGCAACCCTTGCCTGAGCCTCAGGACTCCCAAAGTGTCCATCTCGGTGACTTTTGGGCAAATCCCTGGGACCCTTCAGTACAAGGGTGCAGGGAGACCCAGGGTGGTTCCTGGGATGTGGGTTTATCCCTTACACCATGACCAGGGCCTGGGCCAGGCAGGGGCTTGCTATCATCCTTCAGGCCCCACAGGGGCTGGGCAGGCTCCATCTAATTCCGAAGGTCACTTCTGCAGATAAAGTCAGGAACATAACCGGGGTGGGGGTGGGGGGGGGAGGGAGAGACATAAACAGAACAACAACAGCCTTAGCCCAGAAGTCACAAGCCCAAGCCACCTGGTAGGAGGCAGCTCTTAGGGAGGCTCCACCTCCACAGACCCAAGTCCTCCTGGCTTCCTTCCTGATCATTCTCCAGACCATACACTCTACCCTTCCTCCTGAGCCTTGTGGTCACCATCCCCCACAATGCCCTGCTCTCTGGCCAGAGTGGCTTCCATGTCCTTCCATCATCACTCGCCATGTTCTCTGCTTCTGGATGTCCCCTCTGCCCAGGATGCCACCTCCCCCAGGAATCCATCCCTGACCACTCCAACCCAGAGACATGCCTTCTGTCTCAGCCCTTCTCCAGCCCACACAGTCCATGCACAAAGCCTACACGTGCCTCAGGATGGAGCCCCTGTTACCGTCACACTTGCCAACTTGCATTGGAAACCGTGTGTCAGCCCCGGACAGCCGGGGTAGCCTCGGGGTTAAGAGCACAGACTCTGGAGAGCGGGACGGCTCAGGCTGAAATCCCAGCTCTCGATTGTCACCCGCTGTGTGAGCTTGGACGTAGGACTCAAACTGTCTGTAAAATGGTGATAAAATACTGCCTATGTCATCGGTCGGTTGTGAGGATTAATGCAGTAACACGTGTAAAGCCTGCAAAACAGCTTCATTAGCATCAGCCACGGTTATCTGTGCTCCATTTCATCCTCATAACAAACCTATGAGTTAGGTATTGTCATTCCTGGTCGTGGGCGAGGGACCAGATTCAGGAGGGAGGTGGAGAGTCGGGGAAGGGCCCTGCATCTCTGTGGTCTGACGCCGAGGACGTGGCCATGACTTAGAGCCTCTGTTTATTGCTCCCAGCCGCTCCTCAGGGGCCCACAGGGCCCAGGCCAGGTGAACTCCCCGGAGGCGGCCCCGAGGCACCTCTCTGCTTCGAGCCCGCCACGGGAAGGGGTGTGAATGGCAAAGCGGGGCCTTTTCAGTGCGTCTTGTTCGCTAGTGTCCAGAACACATCACCGAGCTCAGAGAGAGTCCCTGTCTTCCTGAGGCTAGCCGGGGACCCAGGACACCTGGGGCGACTTCCTGTCCCTGGACGAGCCCCCTCACCATCTGCACAGGGAGGGGGGGATATCCTGAGGTTGGCCCAGCATCTTTCAAGTTCCTGTCATTGGCTCGGGCTCTACCTTTCAAAGTATTAGGGACAGAGCATCTAAGAGACAGGCCCTGGGTGAAGCGGGGCCATGTGCATACCTTCCCTTGGCTCCTAGGAGCCTCAGATCCCATTTGAAAAGCCCCGGTCCACACTCTCCAGGCTCTGACACTGCAGGATTCTAGAATCCCCTGCTCAAAGCTGCCGCTTTGCATCCCTGTTTGTAAAACTCTCCCCCACCAGCTGCCTTTATCTCTCTTTGGTAACAGTGCAAATTTGCTCAGGACCCAAACCAGGGGGAACAAGCAGACTGTTGACTCTTGAGCAAAACCTAGTCTTTGGAGAGCAGGAGAGGAGGCGCTGGACATGCGTGGGGAGGCCAGCAGCCTCTTGCATAACCCTGGTGGCCTCCTGCCCACCCAGGCCTTTTCAGGGTTAGGGGTGAGGCAAACCACAAACTCATGCCCGGTTAATTTTTTAAGGCAAAATCAACAGGCTCAGCAATGATTAGCAGGCAGGTAATTTCGTCTTAATCGTGCTGAGGAGAGGGAGGAAGGAGGCTTCTGGGGGCCCAAGGATGGGGCTCAGTTATCAGTTAACCACATGAAGGTTGTTTCCTTCCAAATCCACTGGCCTTCAGCCCTGAGCTCCCTCATCCCCCTCTCGGAAGTACTCCCGGGGCAGCCGGGTGGCCATCGGTGACTGCGCGGGCAAGAGCTCCAGCCAGGTCCCCGGAGGCACTTCCGGCACCCCTGAGAGCCGTGATGAAACACAGGGGGCCTCACAGAGCTTGCGGTCTTCTTTTTAAGGCAGAGCCTCCCCCCCACCGCTGTGTGGCCTTGAGCATGTCCCTTCCACCCTCTGGGGCTCAGCGAGGGCCCTGAGGTCTGTGGTTCCACCTACAGCCAGCTGCTACCACCCTGGGGGCCTCCATGTCTCCATCCACCAAATGGGTGGGTTGGCTGAGACCCCCTTTCCAGTCTTGAAGTTTTGCGAGGTCATGATTGGATTAAGCCCATGTGGCCTTAGCCGGGGTGAGGGGGGGGTTCCAGGGTGAGGAGGGTGGTATAGGCCGTGCTTTAGGAATTCAAGGGGGAGAGAAGGTGCCCAGAACAGGGAGGGGGCCTACCTGGTAAATCTGCTGTTGGTACCAGCAAGCGTCAGATCCCAGCTCCGGGAAGAGAGCTGTCCTCTGAGATGGGAGGCAGGGGACCCTGTGGGGTAGGGTGGACTGGGGCTGCGGGGACGGCCTGGCAGACCCCAACTGGCCCAGGCCCCCCCACCCCAACCCCCCGGACTTCAGAGCTGCCAAGCGAAAAGCAGGAAGACCGGGCGAGCCCCGGGCCTGCTGGCTGCCTGGACTGGAGTTTGGTCAGTGGTTGGGGACCTATATTGTGAGAAAGTTAGGACTTTGTCCACAAACTGGAATTTGAAATTTCAAAGGGGCGAAACTGGAGGGCCCTACCCCAGAGTGGAGATGGCTCTTGGCTTCTTTCCCCCACGACTTTTGTTCTTTGTCTTGATAAGTCCCAGTTCCCCGGGTGGTGGGGGCGGGGCGAGGAGAGACAGGAGATACAGGGTGGTTAGTACCCAGGGGGAGCTAAGATGCCAGCGGCCTGGGGGGGCCAGCGTCTGGAGGATGCCTCTGGGTTTGCACGTGCCCAGGGACAGGCTCCTTGGCTCCTCAGACCCCTGAGCTCCCGGCAGGAACATGACAGAGTCACAGGCTCCAGAACTCTGTCATCCTTTCTGGGACTCTGGAGGGAAGCAGAGGTATGGGGTGAGGCCCCTAATCTCTGCAGTCAGACTGGGGCTCAAATCACAGCGCCCCCCCCCCCGCCCCCCGCCCCATGTGGCCTTAGGCAAGTCACTTCCCGTCTCTGAGCCTTAGTTTTGTCATCTGTAAAGCAGAACAGATAAAATGAGAGGAGCGGAAGATTCTTAGCACCCAGCCTAGTACAGAATCTCTCCAGAAACATTAACCATTATTATAGTTTAAAAGAAAAAAGGAGTGGTCTAGAGTGGCACCTCTTAACCACTGTCCACACCAGTGGCTTCAGTGCCCTGCCCACAGCTGGGTCTGCGGCAACCCCTCCCCCTCTAGCTGCCCCAAATGAGCCCCCCTTCCCTTCTAGAAGCCTCCGTCTCTGCATCTGCAACATGAAGGAGCTGGATCTCTCTGTGAGTTCTGAGGTCCTCTGTTATCTGGGGGGAGCCACCGCATGTGGAGGGGGTCAGACAGTCCACGGGGCGGGGCAGAGAGAAAGAACAGCCTTTGTATCCCTGAGAGCTCTCCTGAACAGGGGTCCTGATTGTGACCGATTCCGTGGCTAGTGAGTCAAGGAGTCAACCACGAGTGATAATAATTGCCTCCCTTGTGCCAGATGCCTATACTTGGTCATTTAATGCCCATAGCATCCCTGCAAAGAAGGTACCAACCCATTTATCTGATGCCAAAATTAAGGCTGGGTGGGGCAGAACCTGATGTCACAGTTTGGGCAGTTGTCACAAGTTGGCAGTGCCTGGATTTTGACCCAGCTCTGATTCTAAGGCCTGTGATTTATCTTCTAAATGGCTGGGGGGAGAGGGAAGGAGGGCTAAGAACCCTTATAATATTTTATTTAATCTTCACAACAAACTACACATTAGGCCTATTTTACAGAAGGAGTCACTGAGGCTCTAAAATAATAAACAACAAACTACACATTAGGCCCATTTTACTGAAGGAGTAACTGAGGCTCCAAAATAATAAACAACAAACTACACATTAGGCCCATTTTACAGAAGGAGGAAACCAAGGCTCCAAAATAATAACTTGCTTGAGATCACAGAGCCAGTAGATCTTATAGATGGTGTGTTGTTTATATGGGGGACATGTATCTAGAAGATATTGTTTGGGCTCAGCTAAGAGTGAAACAAATCGGAGTGGCTGGGTGGCTCAGTCAGTTGAGCATCCAACTTCGGCTCAGGTCATGATCTCGCAGTTTGTGGATTCCAGTCCCACGTCAGGCTCTGTGCTGACAGCTCAGAGCCTGGAGCCTGCTTTGGATTCTGTGTCTCCCTCTCTCTCTGCCCCAATCCCGCTCACGCTGTCTCTCTCAAAAATAAATAAACATTTAAAAAATGTAAATGTACATAATTATAAAAGCTCGTGTGTGAGTAATTCTAGTTCCAGAGTGGATAAACTTACTTTATGGAATCGGTTGTGCTGTGTGGGGACATGTGCAGGGTATGAAGCAGGTTTCTGGACTGTGACTCAGAAGCACTGGGTCATGTGTGTTGTGTGTTTGGTAAAGTGTTCACGTCACGGTTTGCGTTCTTAGTAGCTTGTCATATGAGGACTGTCCATCCGGTGGTTCTTAGGTCTAAGGGGTCATGCATGTGGCATGACGCGGCTCAGCCCAGTTGATCATAGACCTTGTTTAGTTCAATCTAAGATATCATCCATAGAGATTGAAAATTTGCCATTTTTGATACCAGTTAACTCTGACATGCCAATAATCATGCCCCATTTTGGTAATGGGGAAGCGTACCTTTTAGAAGTGACGAGCATGTGCAGGCCCACGTATTGCTGACTTGTGAGGGGAGTAGCTGTGTGTGGCCTCTTGCAGGTGCCAGACAGGTGACAGGACCTGGGCTCAGCCCTGGGGGGCCCCTCCCAGAGCTGTCCCTCCTTTTCCTCTGTGTTTATCCCACAGTCAGGTCACCTGCCCAGCTGAGCTCTGTACCGGCTCCTGGAGCCAGGAGGAATCTGCCAGCAGTTGAAGTCTCCTTGGGCCCTTAACAAATCCCAAAGTGCAGCTTGGGGGATGGGCGCTCTCTCTTCCTCCCTCTCTGGGTTGTCTTGTCCTGACCAACAGACAAGTGGGCCAAGATCTTCCGCATTTTACAGATGGAGAAAATGAGGTCCTGAGGGAGGTGTGATGTGAACAAAGTCATCCGAACAGTGCCAGAGCAGGCTCCTAAACTGAGGTCTCCCGACACCACATCCAGCCTCTCTTCCCCCACCGCCCCAGTTATCTCAGGTCTGGGGGATGTTAGGGGGTGGGGGGTGGGGGCAGAACAAGCCGACACAAGGCAGAGAAAAGGCTTCTAATAACTGGAAGAATATGAGGAGGATGCCTCTGCGTGTCCGCAAACACGCACCACCTCTCCAACGGATTTGCCCACACATAAACTCCCTCACCTATTCACTCATCGATTCACTCTCTCGCTAATTCACTCACTGGTTCATTGATTCAGTCTGTCACTAACTCCCCTCCGCGCCCCTCCCCAATCGTCTATCGTTGATTCACCCACTCTGGCTCCAGGTTGCAGAGGACAGGCTCCCAGACTCCCAAATCTAGGCCCCTCTTGCCCTTGCCTGTGCTTTCTACCTCCTGCATCGCTACCTCACCTCCCTGGCTGGGTGGGGAGCTCTTGACGGGGCCTGGGTAGAGGGCCATGGGGCTGGAGGGCAGGATGAGTAAAGGGTGCATGATTGTGGAGGGTAGGAAGGACCAGCTGTGAAATTTGCAGGGCCCCTTGTTCAGAAATAGTTAAGAATTTTGGCAATAGCAGAACATTAAACCAAACACAGGGACCTAACTGCTTGGGTGATTGGCCCACTATGGCCCTTCTGGGGGAGGCGATGGGTGGAGAGAAGAGGGAGATAGGAAAGGGATGGGGCGGGGAAGACGGGATGGGCACTTGCTAGATGCTGCCTGATGTTTGCCTGATACCATCTCATTTAATACTCAAGCCACCCTTTGAGGTTGATATGCCTTTTACAGAGGAGGAAACTGAGGCCCCAAGAGGAGAATCATTTACCCAAAGTCCCGATTAGTAGGGGGTAGGCGCCTGAGTGTAATCCAGGTCTGTGGGGCTGCAAGCCTTGTCTCCGGCTGTTGAGGGGGGCAGGGGAAGGAGACAGGAGGAGGTGACGCCTGACCTGAGCAGGGGTGCTCTTAGGGGCTGGTGGTGGCCATGGTGGGGTCATGGGGAGCAGGGGAGGGGAACCAGAGGTGAACCCATGCTGCTTCCCAGGGAGATGGAAAACTGGAAGGGAGTTCCCAGAAGGGGGACCTACAAGATTGGTGTGTGGGCCCTGGGATTTAGGATTTTAATTCATGTGCCACAGGCAGCTTTATCTCTTCAAGATCATTGAAGGTAGAAGTCAGTGATTTGGGAGGTTACTGAACTAGGTCATCTTGGAGGTGGGCTGTCAGTGTCTGAGCGTATCAGTTAGAACATCGGACTTGGGGTGACGATGACTTGGGGGCATGGCTGAGTCAGGGGTCAAACGAGTGCTAGTGAGTTAGCGCACCCGTTTTGCAGAAATCTGTGAGTGACTATCGGGGAGTTAGGGCCCCGACTGTTGTAATAACACCCCGGTATCCACCAGAAGCCAACAACCAGCCAAATCCCTGCAGCCCCGCCCAGCTATCCTCATGTGGGGGAGCCGATTAACCATTAACCCCCACCCCTCCCGGGCCTCCACCCCTTCGCAGGGGCTAGGCCGGACTCCCGGCAGATCCTCCCAGAGGACGGTTTGAAACGCAGGAAGGCAGAGAGGGCCCCTGGGAGGAGGCGGTGGGAGGGTGGAGGGCGGGGGCCGGGGCTCTGCCCGGAGTCTTCGGGGTGGGCATCCTGGGCAGGGCAAGTGGCTGAGGGGTGGAAGGGGAGGATGCGCCTCTCCAAAACCCTTGTCGACATGGACATGGCTGACTACAGTGCCGCGCTGGACCCAGCCTACACCACCCTGGAATTCGAGAACGTGCAGGTGTTGACGATGGGCAATGGTAGGTGGGGGCCGGTGTACCCAGGCGTGCCACTTGGGGGCGGGTATGCCCAGATACGGGAACGCATCTGTGGCACCCAGTGTTGGGCCGGGGGAGAATGATCGCAAATGGCAGGTTGAGCCTACAGGCCAGTATAAGTGTCGCCAGGTGAAAAAAATGTGCCCAGGTACAGCGACCAGAGGCATTCCGGGTGAGGGGGGGCCTCCATGGGCAAATCCCTGGTAAAAGTAGGTCCCAGGATTCCTGCCTGGCCCTTCTGGTCCCTGTTACCTCAAAATGATGTCTGCTCAGAGTGTCACTGGGAGCAAGAACATGACCATGAGCTCCCTCTTGGCATCTGGCTCCAGTAATTGGGCCCAATGAGGCCCCTTCACGAACCCTTTAGGCTTAGGTCCAGTGACATAGAGAGGTGTGTTCTGCCCCTGGAGATGTGGATGGAGACACAACTGGGTGTCTTTGGGACTTTCCTGGGGTGAATGCCCCACTTAGAAAAAACTGGCGTTCTTAAGGGAAGTTCTCTCAGTGAGATGCCAGTCGGCAGTGAGTGCCGTGTGTGTGCTCATGACTTCCTCTTGGTGTGTGTGCACAAGTTTCTGCATAGGTTTGTGTGTGTGTGTGTGTGTGGGTGTACTATGCTGGCAATCGAGTGCCTTCGGGAATTCACTGGCATATTTGTGTTCATTTGTCCGTGAGTGCCTGTTCCATGTCGATCTCCATTTGTATTTGATCATCGAGTGTGTCTGTGTTTGTTGGTGTCTGTAGGGGCACAAGAGTGTGTCTCACTTATGTACACAAGCAGCCAGGAGTGTATATACGTGTGTCACGAATGTAGATTTGTCTGTGTGCCCTGTGCTTTCTGGGTGTTTGTCCTGTACGCACGTTCTATCTTGTGGCCCTGTTTGTACCTGCCTGTGTACGGGTGCACAGTATACACCCCTGTTCTGGGTGTTGGGGAGGGTCAGTAGCCTCTGGTAAACATGATTATGCAGATGAGATTTGCAGGGTTTTGGTATTGCCATTGCTATTCCCATCAGCCCATGTCTGTTTCTCTCTGAGCAGACCTTCTTGCCCAAGTGTGTGTCTCCCCAGGTTTACGTATCTGCTCCCATGTCACCGAAAGCACATCTGAATCAGGGGTGGGAGGGTCTCCTCTGCAAGGAGGTAGGGAAAGGCAGGAGGTTTGGAAGCCAGGAAGCTTCTAGAGGGGAAGGGCCCTAGGCCAGCTTCAGAGGAGAGGTGACCGGCAGTGGCTGAGCTCAGCCTGCCACCTGCCTTCTGTCCAGAGCTCTGCGGCTCAGCAGAGGTATGTAATGCTGCGGTCAGTTTGGCTCAGCCAGAAAGATGTGACTGTCCTGCCCATGGTCGGCCTCACCAGCTGCTCATTGGCCCCTTGCCATCACTGAGTGACCTGGGCACATCATATCCCCTTTCCTGGCCTCTCTACCTTCCGTACAGTGGGCTTGATCACCTCAGGTCTGCCAGCCAGCTGCCTTGTAAGAGTGTCCACATAAGGGAATTGGGGTGAAAACACCCAGGAAATGGTAAACAAGAAGCTTCTGCACTAGGCAGAGTGTCGTGTGACCCCATGGGGACATTATGTGCTGTCACACTCCAGGCCACACTGCCCAGCCCCAGACTACTCCCTGGGGCCAGTCCCATCACCCCTTTGGAGCCTGCATCTCCCAGGAATCCTGTGCACTTGAGGCAGAGGCCACCACTGGGTGTCCCACAGACAGGGCGGCCTCCAGCTCAGGACCCAGAAGAATCTGGGCTCAGGTCCTACACTGACCCTTCCTGGCTGTGAACATTCTGCAAGCTGTTTCCTCTCTGAGCTTCTGTTTCCTGATCTGTCACATGGTTATAAATAACAGCGGCCGCCTTTCAGAGCCAACCAAGGGGTTAAATAAGACAAGGCACCCAGGACTTAGCACTGGTAACTGATCCTGGCCCTCCATGGGTTGTTTCAGGAATGCGTGGCATCGGTAAGAAAGGGCTGTGTTCCTTAGGGCATTCGAAGGGGTCTAAGTGTCGGGATGACATTTTATATACATCCTGGGCGCGTGCCTCCAGGGCTCCATGGACAGATCCCCAACCGCCCCCCACCCCAGATTCAGAAGTGGCAGCAGCAGGGTCTTTGTTTATCAGAGGCCCCAGCAGGCACCCCAGTAACAGCAGTTCTGGCCAGCATCGTCCAGCACACCCCGGCTGGAAATCTGTCTCCTCTGCTCACCAGCAGTGTGATGTCCCTGGGCAAGTCCCTGGTCCTGTCTGAGCCTTGGTGTGCTCGCTTGGAGAATGGGGTCTGTCAGCCGAATCCAGGAGTGAGTGAGGTGATACACCTGGAGGCACTTGGCCCCTTCTGCCCAGGATGTAGGAATCCCTGCCCCCAGCCTCCACCAAAATGGCCAGGAGTTGTGGGGGTCATATCTCCCCAGGGGTTGGGGGAGGTGAGGCTGAGGGAGAAAGGGCACCAACATGGCTTAACAATTATCCCCATCTCCGGGAATAATTCACCAGGTGGAGGGGGCCGCGCTCCCAGGCACCCTCAGGAGTCTAGGAGCTGTTCAGCGGGGTGACAGCAGAGAGGAGATGCGGCAGTGTCCGCTTATGCCTGGAGGCTGGACGACATCTGCTCCAGGGGTTTGATTTCGCAGAAAATATTTCATTTCCCAAGTGCTGATACAGTGCTTTTTATGTACCAAGCACGTCACTTACACTGATTCACTGAATCCTCGCGAGAGTCTTGGTCAATGACACACAGCTAAGAAGTGGGCAGACTGAGACCTAATCTTGGCAGGAGGGCCACAGAGCGTGTGCTCTTGACTGCAGCGCGATGTCTCTCTCCAGTTCTCACCGGGGTGTGCCCTGGGAACTCAGGGTCAGATTCAAGGTTTCTATGCAAACGCGTGTGCGTTTGACTGTGTGGTGTGCACATGCACGCGTTTTTCTGGGGAGATGGTCTGTGGCGTTTATCATCTCCTCCAAGGTCAATCCTTGATGGAAAATTTGCTTACAAAAATATGGTTCAGCTACTGATATTAAAAAAAAAATTGCAAACAGCCAAGCCAATCGAACCACCACCTTTTTCAGTTAGGGAAACTGAGGCCCAGGATGACTTGAAGTGAGGAAAAGGAGCTTGTCCAAGGTCACGGTTGAGTTAGTGGCAGCATCAGCAGTAGCACCCAGGACTCCAAGCACCCCTTCCCCATCTTTGCCACCTGTCTCTCATCCCCCACCTCTCAGATTTATAGACATGCAATAGATTTTGCTTTTGGGTCAGAAAGTATTCTAGAGGCACCCAGATCCTTGCCACGATGCTCCCAGGAGGACAGATGGGCCGCTGTCTTTGGTGCGTGTCTTCCTGTTCCCTGGGAGAGTTCACAAGGCCTCTGGGTACATTGAGAAACGAGAGACAGGAGCTGAGTAGATGCTGGGTGTGTCTGTCCCTTCCACAGCCCCCTTGGCTCAGTCAGCCAGGGTCTGTAAGGGTCAGATGCATCGGAGGGGTCACCAGGTTTTCATGACTTCCCAGAGAAAGCTGAGCGTAGCAGTCTCCACCATGGGGAGAAGCAGGTCCTCACAAATGACTCTGAAGTCAGTGTCACAACCATCCCTAAGTAATGATGCAAAACAGGTGTTCCACCTGCCAAGGGACTTGCCCAAGGTCACTGGGGGAGGGGGAACCTGGGTCTGAGTGAGGCCGAAGTCCCGGGGAGATGTTCACAACGTCCATATTGGTTTCTGAATCTATTTTTTTAATTTTTTTAATGTTTTGTTTATTTCTGAGAGAGAGAGAGACAGTGTGAGCAAGGGAGGGGCAGAGAGAGAGGAAGACATGGAATCCAAAGCAGGCTCCAGGCTCTGAGCTGTCAGCACAGAGCCCAACGCGGGGCTCAAACCCACGAACCTGAGCTGAAGTCGGATGCTTAACCGACTGAGCCACACAGGTACCCCCTGAATCTAAACCACCAGGGGTGCAGGGCATCTGAGACATGAATTTCTGCCCCTCCTGGGCCCTCACTCTTGTCTCCTCTGGTGCAGACACATCCCCGTCAGAAGGTGCCAACCTCAACGCACCCAACAGCCTGGGTGTCAGTGCCCTGTGTGCCATCTGTGGGGACCGAGCCACCGGGAAACACTACGGTGCCTCCAGCTGTGACGGTTGCAAGGGCTTTTTCCGGAGGAGCGTGAGAAAGAACCACATGTACTCCTGCAGGTGAGGAGCCCCTACTTGGAGCCTTGATTTCTCTAGCTGGGAAATGGGCCCATTTGAGCTAATAGTATTCCCCAGTTTGTCTTCTCCCAGACTAGGTCCCAGAAACAACCTCCTTCTGAGGACTTTAAGTTTCCTCTGGTTTCTTATGCTTTGCGGATCCAAATGGGAACATTCATTCCAGGAACCTCATTTGCTGATCATAACGCTACCAGCTGCTCTTTATTGAGCACTTACTATATGCCAGACATACTGGGTCTTTGCATGTATTTAACTGACCCTACAAGCCCATTGTTGTTTTATTTTATTTAGCAAGTGAGGACTTCTGAGGCTTGGGATTAAGACTACTGTGAAGCCTTAGAGGATGGGGCCCATCCCACACCCCGGTGCTTTTCCTGGGGCAAATAGGGGATCAGCTCCAGGCCTTTCCATACACCCAAGGGCTTCCCAAGGCCTTCCTTGGGATCCTGCCTTTGAAAGTATCTCCCATTCTAAGAAACAATAACAAAGTAATGGTGTTCAGTTAGGGATATTTGCCATGTGCAGATGCTGTCCTAAGCTCTATCCACATATTATCTGATTTCTACCTGTCAACACCCCTCTGATGTAGTTACTATTATTCTTCCCATTTCATAAATGAGGAAGCTGTGGCTCGGAGAGGGCTAGGAATTTGTCCAAGGTCATCCAGCTTGAATCAGTGGCAGAGCCCAGGGTGATACTCAGGGGCCCACCCATAACCACTGTGGGGCACTGCCTCTGTTTACGTCCCCCTCCAGAAAGTTGCTTATATGGATGACGTATTGACTCTGAGCCATAACCAGGAGCCTGCTATGGGCTCTGGGCTCTCATAGAATGTGATAGAAATAGCAGTGCCCTTGGTACTCCAGGGGCTAGAGTTTCCAACTCAGTTCTACCATCAGGTCGAGGGATCCTGGGCTACATGTCACCTCTCTGAGCCTCAGTTTCCCCATGTTCTGCCAGACAGGGTTGGATTCTTAGAGTCCATAGGGCCTTTCTCGTGATTAGCACAGCTCCTGTGATGAAGGCAAAGGAGGCTGGGAGTCGACAGGTGGCCAGGGTCTTAGTTCAGTCCTGGGATGGGAGGGCTGTCCCTTCTCCATCCAACCATCCAAGCCCTCTTCAGATTTAGCCGGCAGTGCGTGGTGGACAAAGACAAGAGGAACCAGTGTCGTTACTGCAGGCTCAAGAAGTGCTTCCGGGCTGGCATGAAAAAGGAAGGTGAGCCTTGGCCCTCCCCCTTCCACCCACTGCCCCACCCACACCCGCAGTCCCGGACAGTCATTTACAACTGTGGCCACACTTTATGACTCCGTGACAGGCTCTAGAGTGAATGGCTAATGGCCGAGGGTAGGGGAGGGCCTGGCAATCTGACCACAGGGCGGGGCTGGGCTTGGTCTTGAGAAAGATTGGAAGAGATAAGCTCTCATGCTGGGGCGCTCAGATTCCCAGCCAGCACCACCCCTCCCTGCCTCGCTGCCACCATGGGCAGCCTATTTGGGCGTTTTCTCTTCATATACTATTTCGAACAGGAAGAGAGCAGAGAATGACATTACACACGTCCATGTACCCACCACCCAGACTCAGCAGCTGTGGAGTGGTTGGGGAGGTGGAGGAGGTGGGGGCTTTCTTCCTGAGCTTCCTGTCCCAGGGACACGTGCACCTGTTCCTTTGTCTGCAGTTCTGAGTATCAGGTGACCCAAAGTTTTCATGTTTTAGGGAGTGGGAACGAGGTGTTAGACTTGACCCGGGCGGAGGCAGAGGGGAAGACCAGAGCGCGTTTATTAAGGCTTTTCCAGGTCTCCTGCCACCAGCAGATGCTAGTCACCAGGCTGGGCTTTTCTGTGAGTGATGATGTGGCACCCTAGATGGCCGACACTATTGTCATTTCCTCTCTTACTGGAAGAGGGAACTGAGGCCCAGGGTGGCTCAGCAACTTGCCGAAGGCCACACAGCTGGTCAGTGCAAGATCTGAGGTTTGCACCCAGCTCTCCAGACTAGAGTTCGGTGCCGTATGGTGGTACCAGAACGCTGCTTCCGTTGTGAACTCCAGATCTCAGGAACATTTAAAATGCTTGCAGCCTGAGCTCAGGAAGCAAAAACCCTTTAATCATTTCATCGCCTTCTCCCCTCCACTCCTCTCCACTGCCCTCCCCCAGCTTGGCCAAGGACCTTCCCCACTAGCCTGCAGCTGTGGCACACCAGCCTAGCCCTTGGTCTGGTCCTGTGTAGCACCCCCGACACACCGCACCCCAGGGCAGAAACCTGGGACCCGCCTGACCCAGCCGACTTCCCCCATGCAAAGGAGGGGCACCCCTCTCTGTCTTTGCCCCGGAGTCCCTGTTCTCCCTGACCCCTCCCTAGGAAGTGGGTCTGCATGCCACCCCTGCAGGGCTTTGCTCCTGACTCCCGTGGGGACTTGGCCCGCTGACCCCTGTGAAGGAGTGGGTGGTCCCCAATCCCTCTCCTGCTGCCAACTCCACAATGGTAGCTCCCAGATCTGGGTGGGGGGGGAGACTCTCAGATGGGGGAGGGCCTTTTTCAAAGGTCAACACCCCCCACCTCTCCCTACCCAGTTTTCAGTGGGGTTGAGTCTCTCTCCTCCACGTTGGGTACCACACTGTGGAATGAGGAATGTGAGGGGTGGGCTATGGGAGCAGTGGTAAGGTAAGGGGAGGTAAGGACAAGCCCGAGAACTACAGTCTAGGGGCCTCACGGTCTGTGGCTCTCACAGCCGGTGGTTTTACTCCCCAACAGCCTAAGGTGTTAAGTTCAAGAGCATGAATGTCTCATGGTGAAGTTTCAGGTCTTGTGACAGGTAGGCAGCAGAAGGGTTGACAGCCTTCCTGGGCTGTATGTGGCCTGGTGCCTGCATGTGTTCAGTCTTCATATGTGTCTCTTGCTAAACCTCCGGAGGCATTGACACGGGTCACTTCAGGGACATTCCTTCCAGAAAACTGGGGACTCCAGTTTTCCCATCCGTAAAATGAGGGAGGTGATAATTGTACCTTCCAGCCCTGTGAGCCCAGCTACACATTCACTGATGTACCAGTCCCCATGGGGATGTGTGTTTGTTCCCTGGTCCTCACCTTGAGCTGCCAAGAGACAGCAGACCTGTATCCTAGCTCCTGGAAGCAGGGGAGTCCCAGGCCATTCTGCCTTGCCTGAGCCTTGAAAATAGCCCTGCCTGCTCAGGGAAGGCAGCTTTATGCCGGGAAGAAGGGAGGACTGGCTGATGGCGGGTGAGTGTGGGCCAGTAGATGTTGACACTTATTTGCATGTCTTGGTTAACTGGAAGATCGTGACGCATGCAGTAGCTTGGTTGCTTCAAGAATAGGCCAGGGCAGCAAAGTGGTCACTTGCCGCCAAGGTCAAGATCTAGGAAGAAAGAATATTACCAGGTCTTATAGTCCCAACACCCCACGTCAGCCTACTGCGAAGTCCTCAGCTTCTCAGTGGAAGCCTCCGTGATCCAGAGACTTGGGACAAGTTTTCATTTCCCTTCTGTGATGGCCTGAGGATTCAGGAATTGAAACCCAGAAGTGGTCCCTGATGACAGGAAGGCATTTGTTGCAAACAGAGGATTTATGGACTGGCTGGGCGTATGCAAGGGCGTCAAATCTACCCCCTCCCTACTTTACAGATGGGGAAATTCAAGCCAGACAGGTGACATGATTGGGTGGAGTCAGGGCTAGAACTCAGGCTCCCCTGAGCTGGGCAGACACCAGGATCCCTGGACGGAAACTAGGAAGGCTCAGCCTGGAGGCATCTTCTCTGGTCTAGGTTCCTGAAACTTCCTCTTGACCACAGACCAGGGCTCCAAATCCCAGTGGCCTGTGAGTCTTGGCCAGAGACTATTCCATGGTGGCTAAAAGTGGGTTCCCTGAAGGGACGAAGACTCTGGGGAGAAAGCCGGGGGTCAGTGGGCCCAACAGCAGGTCTTGAATTCTCTCCTATAACCGGAGACAGCGTCTACCTGGGTCTAGGCTGGCAGACCCAGGAAAAATGCCCAGCTCCTGGACAGAAGCCCACCCAGGAAGCTGGGCCAGGGGTGGGTACAGCAGGTACAGGTTGGTGGTGGGCCGGGGCGGTCTGATGGGCCCTTCCTCAGAACCCCCAGCCCAGCCCCCCATGGGCCCCATCCAGGGGTTCTCTGGGAAGGCAGGCTCATCCTCCTCTGCCTCTGGCCGGGTCGGTTAATATTCAATAGAAGTTACATTAGGTCCCCGACCCTGCTAATACTGAGCAAACATTTGGAAAACATCATTCCGTGACTGAGCTCGCGCTGGGCACTGATAACGCGGGCTAACCTTGAGGAGCCCAATCCGCAGCTGCTGACAGCAGCCCTTTTATTGGGCCCGCCTCCACTCGGCGCCCTGGTGGGTGCGGGCTCTGCAGCCGGCGGGAGGGGTGTCGGCGGGCAGGGCTGCCACGTGTGCAGGGGAGCGGTCCCGGAGCTGGCCCTCTCCTGCGACGTGGGTCGCAAGAGAGATTTCTTACCTCGGGATCTCTGTCCTACCCCACCAACTCCGAGGCTCGTTTTTGACTCTTTGACTTTCATTCTCTGATTTCAAGAATGTGTGAAATCCAGAGGAAGCTGGATGGCTGCGATGTGGGGGTCCCGCGGAGAGAGAGGGCATCGGGCCCACCTGGGAAACAGAGCCTGTTGCTTTCCTTGACCAACATTTACAGAGCACCCACTGTGCGCCAAGCTTCGTTCTAGTCACAGGCTACAGCAGCGAACAGGAACGAAGTGCTAGCTTCCTGGAACTTTCCTTCCTTCCCATCAAGGGACCGAGAGTAAAGAATGAACGAAGGATTCTACAATAAGGGCCCCAAAGAAATGTGAAACAGGATAAACAAAGGGCAGAGCACGAGGGAGGGATGCCACGTCCGGCAGGGTGGTCAGAGAGGGTGTCTCTGAGGAGGTGATGTTGGCGCGGAGCCAGGCGAGAAGTCAAGAGGCTAAGCCGGGGGGTGGGGGGGTGGGCAGGGGGGCAGAATCCCTGGCAGAGAGCGGCCGAGTGGGATCTGAGAGGAAGGGCCACAGTGAGGGGTTGTGGCTTCCCCCCGCATGGGCTGGGGAGTCACTGGTGTTTTGAGCAGTGGGGGTTTGTGCCTGAGTTCAGTGTTAGCAGATGCCCTCCTCTTCTGCGAGGTGCCCAGAAGGTCAAGGTGAGGCCAAAAGCAGAGAGGCCAGGGAGGAGAACCTGAGGTGCTCCGGGGAAGACGTAGCAGGGTCCAGACCGGAGCGGGGGTGGGAGGGGGCGCGTGGATTCTGTGGGGATTCTGGACAGCACGTGGGCATGAGGAGAGGTGGCCCGTGAGAGAAAGAGAGAGAAGGATTCCCACGCTGGGAGAGGAAGAATAAACACGCCTGTTCTGACGTGGGCAAGACCACAGAGGACAGGGTCTGGGAGGGAAAAAGCTTATAGGTGGGGAAACTGAGGCCGCAAGAGAGGACTTGATTCCCACCAGCACACAGAGTGAGTGGCAAATTCCAGACAGCACCCAGGTTTCCTGCCGCCTCACCTTCCCTCCTGCCCGCGTCAGCAAAGCCTCGTTCCACGGTGAGGCCTCTCTGACTCCAGGGGACGGGCCAGGACAACAGAAGGTCCATCGTACATCTTAGGGCAGGACTGACATGGATGGGGTGTGCAGGGAGCTGTGGGGGCCCCTGTAGGCAGAGGCCTGGATCTCTGAGGTCCTGGACGAGAGTCCCGCGGTGGAGCAGAAGGGGCCCAGGGCTTTTTCTTGCTGTCTCTGGGAAAGTTAACCTGGAGCACATGCCAGGCAGGTGGGGGCCCTCAGATCCCCTTTTCCAGGCCTTCCATCTCTGTGTTCAGAAACCCCTGGGCCATCTCTGGCCATTTTTTGCTTGTTTAACACACTTTCATCTGGAAAAAAAAAGGGACCCTTTTCCAAAACAGAGCTTGAAAATCTGTCATCTAGACAGAGCCCCTCTTCAATACTCAAGAGCCATCTTAAACCCTCTCCAAGGCATCACTGTATTGCATCCGTCCCGGGACGGGTGGGTCACTCCCACAGCGCCCCACTGTGTTGGGGGCAGTTCTGGTGCTTAGAAGCTTCTCCCATACGCTGGGTGGAATCCATCTCTCCTCATTCCCACGTGCCGATCCGAGCTCTGTCCCCTGGACGCTCCCTCCCACTCCCCCCTCCTACCCCAGGTCAGCACTGCAGTATCTCCTTCTGGGTCGAACTCTCTCCCCTTGCACCTCACCTTCTTGTCAGCAGTCAGGGGACCACCATCCCCTCCACCCCATCCCTGGCATCCCTCCTCATTGCTCTCTCCTCTTCACAGCTGTGCAGAATGAGCGGGACCGGATCAGCACTCGCCGATCAAGCTATGATGACAGCAGCCTGCCCTCCATCAATGCACTGCTGCAGGCTGAGGTCCTCTCCCAGCAGGTACTGGGATGACCTCTGCCCACCTGGGGATGCCCCACACCAAGGAGGGGCCTCCCCTCCACCCCCATCCTCTCCAGCCAGGTCTAAACAACAGCTGGAAGGGTCCTGGGATATCACAGAAGGGAAACTGAGTCCAGTGTCACACAGCCAGTTTAGTAGCAAAGGCAGAACTCAAACCCAGGTCTGGCACCTCTGTGGCACTTTCTAGTTCATCCCTTCGCAGGCGTGCATTCTGCAGGCAGGGCAGAATTGACTGTCACTGAGGGCCTGAGATCACCTGAGCCCTAAGAGAACAGATTAGTGGACAGGTAGACAAATTAGCAAACGGGCTCAGCCCATCCCCTGCTGTGTGACCTTGGGCAAGTCATAACACCTCTCTGGGCTGTGGTTTCTTTACCTATCAGATGAGGGTGATGATTTTTGCCCTGCTTCTTCTGTAGGGCTGAGAGTTTCCTTGGGGTTCTAAGGAGCTGACAGAGGAGGAGGTGGGGGGCAGGTAGCAGATGAAGGCCTGGGGGGAGCCCTCCTCCCTCGTATCTGGGTTCTTCAGCATCCCTTCTTCTCTCCATTGGCCCCTGAGCTTCCTCCCAAGCCGAGAAGGCGTGTGTAGTCTGTCTCCCCTTTTCCAGACTAGAAACTGGGGTGGGGAGTGCCCTCTTAGAGGACAGAGACTGTAGGGAGGCCATCCTCAGCACTTTCCTTCTCTTCCCCCAGATCACCTCCCCCGTCTCCGGGATCAACGGAGACATTCGGGCGAAAAAGATCGCCAGCATCGCAGATGTGTGTGAGTCCATGAAGGAGCAGCTGCTGGTGCTCGTCGAGTGGGCCAAGTACATCCCTGCTTTCTGCGAGCTCCCTCTGGATGACCAGGTAAGAGGAGACATGGTCTGCGGGCGGCGGGACACTGGGCAGGTGGATCCTGCTGACCTGCCTGGGATAAAGCCTTGGATTGGTTTGATTTTATTTAACAAAATATGCATGGTGCTCATGTGTGTGTGTCTCGAGCTGCTTGAATCACTATACAAATATTAACTCCTTTAATCCATCCAACAGCCCTATGAGATAGGTATTATTATCATTCCCATCTTATAGGTGATGAAATTGGGGTACAGAGAGCTTAAGTAACCTGCTCAAGGTCACACAGCTAGTACCCAGCACAGCTGGGATTAGAAGAGCACTGTGCATGCAAGTGTACTTTGGCTGGCAAGCTCCAAAGTCCAGGCTTCTAGCCACTGCACTCCCGCACAAGACAGCTCTCCTGGGGGCGTGTTGACAGGGCCCCAGAGCCGGGGATCAAGAGATTTGAGCTTGAGCCCTGGCTCTGAGACTGGTGCTTTGTGTGATCTTGGACAAATTGTTTTCTCTCTCAAGCCTCAGTTTTCTTATCTGTAAAGTGGGAATTATAATACCTGCTTCAGAAAAAATGAAAGACATTACTATTTGAAATGCACAGATCATGTCACGGAAAACCTCCATTGTGCCCAGGCCGCAGCTGGCCTCTGTAAATGTCACTTTCTTGTATCCCACCAAGATGGTTTAACTTAGCATTTTATTTCCCACAGTGCATTCTTTGGAATATCAAAAATGCCCCGGGAAGGGGGAGGGGGGCATGGGTACATGTCTGAGGACAGAGGAGCTTCTGAGACACTGTAAATGATCGTTCCTGACTAGACACCCCCTAGGCCTCTGCAGACACTTTCTGGGAAAGGGTTGCTGGTCTGGGTCACCTTCTCAGCTTGGGGGAAGCTCAGGGGCACCAATGGACAGCACCCTAGACATCAATCAGCTCCTGGTGCTTTTGTTTCTCTGTTCTTCACATTGGCACAAAACTCTGGCAATGCATGTGAGTCTCAGAGTTCCTGAGAAGTCCTTCAGGCAAGGAAGCCGCTGAACTTTGTGGAAGCCAGGGCTTCTCAAACTCCCTTGACCCCCAGACTCCCCATAGGCTAGGGAGTGACCCGCTGTGGAAACACTGGTTTGGCTGGTCCTCACCTTCACACTGGGGCCTGGATTGGATGCTCTGTCCCACAGATCCCTCCCCACTTTGGGAAGGTAACAGGCTGGGGATCTCTGCCAAGCTGTCCCTGCCTTTACCCCTGTTCCTTATGTGCTGGCCCTGGTCCCTCTGCTGGAGAGTCGGTATTAATGTTTAATCCCTTCTGTTCCTTCCCAGGGGCTCAGCAGGGCAATAAGATACCCCCCAAGCTGAGCAATTGTTAACCTCGATTTCCCACCCAAACCTCCCTGGCTGGGGCTCAGAGCATTCTTAGAGAGCAGTGATGGGTGGCCAGCAACACAGGACAATCATTAACACCCCCCACCCCCTGCCTGCCCACCCCCAGATTAGCTGCCATGTCAGGAGGGCTCCCAGCTCCCCGTTCATGGTGTATAAGGAGCCCATCTTGCCCAAGATAGTTGGGGCACACTGGGGAGAATTGGGGGGCACTGTCCTCCAAAAGACACCTGAAATCTATCAACACTGCTCCAGGAACCACTTTCCAAGTCTGTTTGCTTCTTGATTTGTTTTGGGCACCAACCCGTTGAAACCCAGGAGGCTGGGTAGCATCGAATAAAGGGGCTAAGGTCTAGAGAGGGAAAGGGGTCCGCCCTAGGTCACAGAGCAAGGCAACCACAGGGCTGGGACCTGATTGCAGGTCTGGTCCCTCGGTTTGAGTCACTGGGGTCAGGGATGAAAGCCCTCCTCAGTGCCTTGAGAATGGGAGGTGCTTGATAATAAGCATCCTTGGCCTCCCTTGTCCTGGTCATGGAAAGTGGACTCACCTGCCAGGGCTCTTTGCCATTCTCCTCTTTTCTCACCACCCTCACAAGCTGTAACCGTGGCTGAACAGATGAAGGGCTGGCAGCTGCCCAGGAGGGGCTGGATCTAGAGAGGAAGCTAACTAGCTTGCTCATTCATTCATTCATTCATTCACCCATTCCTTTCTTTCTTCTTTCCAATATATATTTATTGGTGGTTTACCGTGTGCCAGCTACCTTCCATGCCCTAGACAATTTCTCCTCCTTAGAGAGACTTTCTCTGCCCTCCCCACCCAGTGTAGCCCCTTTGGTCCATAGCGCTTGATCCCATGACTCTCACCTCCCTCCCTCTGCCTTGTCCTTCCTTCCTAAGTGCCTGTCACTTAGTAGGCACTCAACATTTGATGAATGAAAGAATGAACAATCAAATGAATTAATGAACAAAAGCATTTTTGCTTCCTAGTTTAGACTGCTAAAAAATCTCCAAAATTTCCTAATCCAATCTTACAGACAAGATCCTTGAGACGACCGGCCTGTGGCTCTTTTCACCAGTTACCACTTTTACTGTCCTCTGGGCCTCACATAAGCCCCAAAGCAGATGGTTCGGAAAGAACAGACAGTGCCAGCCTAGCTGGATCCCTCCCTTGGGCCTTCAGGCTTCCAAACCTGCTTTGTCTTCTCTGCAGGGAAGGAATATGTCCAGCCCATCCCCCGCCAAGGACCAGTGCTCACACCTTTGCTTTGGGAACCAACCCCCATGCCCAAATTCTTGGAACTCACTCTCAGAACCCTAGAATCTTACAATGTCAAGTGAGCAGGTACCCTGGAATCTTCCAGAGCAGTGATTTCCCAAACACAGCTGCACATCAGAATCAACTGGGGAGCTTGTTAAACACAAATCCTTGCGCCCACCTTTTACAGACTCAGAATCTCTGGGAGTAGAGCCCAAGAATCTGCATTTTATAAAATACTCTTCATAATCTTCCGTAGCTGGTCTGCAGGTAGGAATTCAAGATCCATAGTTTTAGAACTTACTGGCTCATAGACCCTTTTGAGAGTCTGATGAAACTCTGCTAAAAACAAAAACAAAAACACCCAGAATGTTGTTGAGTTTCATCAGGCACAGAAACAAGTCCCAGAGGGAAAAGGCAGCTTGCCCAAGGCTACAGCAAGTTCAAAGATAAAGTCAGCATCTGGCCTTCTAGCTCTGAGTGCATGTTTTTTTCCCTTCCAGGTTCCGGCTGAATCTTTTCCAGGTTTTATTGGTTGTGGGAAGAAGGCAACAGTTTTTCTGATGCCCTTTTATTATAGTTCAGGCAGGAAAAGGCAAGGGAAGCATTAAGCCAACTTGCCCAGCGTCATTGAGTTGGCTAGGAGCAACTTCCCAGGGGGTGCAGGCAGCTTCCTGGGGTGCAGCTGCCAGATACCATCCCTTCTCTCTTCCAGGTGGCCCTGCTCAGAGCCCACGCTGGTGAGCACCTGCTGCTCGGAGCCACCAAGCGATCCATGGTGTTCAAGGACGTTCTGCTTCTTGGTAAGGAGGCTGCCTGCCCCAGCCAGGGCTCTGCGGAGGGCATGCCCAGTGTGCAATGCACCCAGGCACAGATTTCCAAGATGGCATGCAGGGGCAAGGGAGAAGGATCAAGAATAGCCTTTTCCGGGGCACCTGGGTGGCTTAGTCGGTTGAGTATCTGACTCTTGATCTCGACTCAGGTCATGATCTTATAGTTCATGAGTTCTAGCCCCATGTCAGGCTCTGCACTGACAGTCTGGAGTCTGCTTGGGATTCTCTCTCTCCTTCTCTCTCTGCCCCTCCCCTGCTTGCTTGCTCTCGTTCTCTCTCTCTCTCAAAATAAATAAGTAAACCTTTAAAAAAATATAGCCTTTTCCTAATGTTCCCAACTGGATCCTCGACTCAGATGCAAGCAAGTGTGGACACGAGGAATGGAAGGTCTCCAGCATTAAAGTTAGAGCACAGTAGCGGTTATCCCTGGAATTGACCTTGCACTCTAATGTGCTTTCTGGAGCAGGGGCAAGAGGCAGCCAGGAATGGCATGAGCCTTGGCCTATGTCATGTCTGCTTCCATGGCATGTTTATTTATTATTTTAAATGCTTATGTGGATCCCACTATGGGTCAGGTCCTAGGCTTAGCACTTTACAAACATTACTCCTTTAATACAACAACGCTGTGACTATCCCCATCTTCTTTAAGATGAAGAAACTTAAGCACAGTATTTATTTATCCAAATATATATGGGTAGTTAGTGATAGAACTGGATTTCCACTCCAGGCAGTCTAGCTCTAGAATCTGGGCCCTTAATCTTGATGCATTGGTGCCTCCCAAGTGGCCCTCGAATGTCACTAGTCTTACGGGTCATATTGGAGAATGGTGTGCAGGAGAGATGAAGGGCTCCTAGAAATCCAGGCTCCAGGTCCAGTCCAATGATGTCAAGCAACTCATTCCTTTAATCTGGGTGTCCCATTTCTTCATCTGTAAAATGGGCACGATAATCCCTGTGGGGCCCTCTCCCATGGGCACCAGTTGCATTGCAGCTGCAAAGGACAGGGCCATGCAAAGCTGGGGAGAAGGGCACACCCAAGGTGGTGTCCTGATCCCCTCTCCTTCCCAACCCACCCAGGCAATGACTACATCGTCCCTCGGCACTGCCCGGAGCTGGCAGAGATGAGCCGTGTGTCCATGCGCATCCTTGATGAGCTGGTGCTGCCTTTCCAGGAGTTACAGATCGATGACAATGAGTATGCCTGCCTCAAAGCCATCATCTTCTTTGACCCAGGTACAGTCCACCCTTCCCGCCCATCCCCGGTGCTCCAGGCCCTCTGTCGCACTTCTCCTGGCTGGTGTGCTCTGCATTCACAGCCTCCCTCTGCAGGACGACAACCTGGAGAGGCTGTTTGCTTCAGCTATTTCCCAGATGAGGAAAGCCCAGGTTCAGAGAGCTGGTGCGCCTTGACGAGGCACACAGGCTCCAAGGGCTTGGTTCTGTTCTTTTTCTCTTTTCCCTTCTGTTCCCTCCTCCCTTCTTCCTCTCCTTACCTCCTTCCTTCCTTCTTTTCTTTCCTTTAGTCTTTTCCTCTTTCCCTGAAACATTTTTATCAAAATAATATCTGCACATACTTAAAATGCAAATAGTCCCCCCCACCCCACATTCCCCACTAAGGCCTCCTCCCCGGGGAACCATTTCTGATTCTTTTTTTTTTTTTTTTAATGCTTTATTTCTAGGAGAGAGAGAGAGACAGCGCGAGCAGGGAGGTCAGAGAGAGAGGGAGTCACAGACTGAAACAGGCTCCAGGCTCCGAGCTGGCAGTCAGCACAGAGCCCGACGCGGGGCTCGAACCCACGAACCGCGAGATCATGACCCAAGCGAAAGTTGGACGCTTAACAGACTAAGCCACCCAGGCGCCCCTCATTTCTGATTCTTTTAACTGTTTCTTCTGGCTCTAAATAAAATGCTAAGCCTTCTCTTTCTTGATTTAGGTATTTTCTATCACAGTTTCCCTCCTACACTGGCGGAGGATTCCACTGTTCTCTATCGCCATTCCATCTTCTCTCTCCCCTCTTCTTCCTATATTTTCATGGCTATTTTAGTGTCTCTATTGTTATCTTTATAATGTTGTTGGCTCTCCTCTCCCCATCCCATCTGCTGACTTTCCACCTGCATTTTTACAGAATGTCTTTGTAGTTATGTCTTTGCGCAAAGCTCGGTTTCATTTTACCATATCAAGATACCTGGACTTCAAAGACTTGCTTGCTAACTTCCCTCCTTACATGTTAGAGGGGACCTACCATGTGCTAGGCATTGCCCACTGTGCTTAGTGCCAGGCCCCACCGACATGGAGATCACCTCCAGTAATAGCAATAATGAAGAGAAAGATGACCAGAGTTTATGGAATGCTCACTAAGACACCATTCTAAAGATTTTATGTGGATTATACCACTTATTTCTTGCAACATGGCACCTATGAGGTAGGAATTATTATCCCCATTTTGCAGATAAGAAAACTGAGGCACAGGGAGATTGACTAATTTGCCCAAGGTCACACAACCAGGAAATGGCAGAGCTTGGATTTGAACTTCAGACTATCTAGCACTCAAGCCTATATTCTTACCTATTACACACTCTTCCCCATTTCTCGAAGGGTAAGATTTCTGGTTCTAATTTCCTTGAGAGCCTGACCCAGGCTGTATCCCCTGCAGTGCTCAGCATCTCAGGGAATGTGACCGAAATGCTTTTCTGCCTGAGTTCAAGAAGCTATAAATGTGTTGGTGGACCCTGGTTCTTGAGGACCCCAAATCTTTGTCCTAGCGCTGCTGAGGACTCCCTAGGTGACCTTGAGCCACAAGGCCCGCTGTCAGGGCCCCAGGAGTCAGGGAGAGCTGGATTCTGGCTCCCCAGATGCTCCAGCTGGGCCCCACTGCCCTCCCTCACCTGTGCTCTCCCTGTTGCAGATGCCAAGGGGCTGAGCGACCCAGGCAAGATCAAGCGGCTGCGCTCCCAGGTGCAGGTGAGCCTGGAGGACTACATCAATGACCGCCAGTACGACTCGCGGGGCCGCTTCGGTGAGCTGCTGCTGCTGCTGCCCACCCTGCAGAGCATCACCTGGCAGATGATCGAGCAGATCCAGTTCATCAAGCTCTTCGGCATGGCCAAGATCGACAACCTGCTGCAGGAGATGCTGCTGGGAGGTCCGTGCCAGGCCCAGGAGGGGCTGAGAGGTGGGCGGGCCCCCTGGAAAAAGAGAAACCTCACACCCGGGCTCACCTCTCGGCTCCATCACCTCCTGCCTCTGTGGCTGTGGCCAGATCGCTTAACCTACCTAAGCCTCAGTTTCCTCCTCAAAAAAACGGGACCAATGGTCCATATATTCAGGCACCGAGGAGAACCTAGTGTGTTCCAGTCACTGTTCTAAGAGCTGGAGATTCGGCAGAGAACAAGATCTCTGCCCTTCTGGAGGCTGTGTGTGAGTATGTGTGTACGTGTGTGCACATGCATGAGTGCCTAAGGGCTCATGGGAGCTGACAGCCACCAAGCGATAACTATAGATTTTGAAATAAGCAGGTAATATGATAGAGTGTAACTGGAAAAGGGTCTATCTTGATAGGTTGTCCAACAGAGACAGACCTCTCTGAAGTGGTGACTTTTGAGCTAAGACCCGATGGATGAAAGGAAAAAGAACATTTAAAAGCCAAAAGAAAGGCATTCCTGGCAGAAGTAACTCATGCAAAAGCCCTGAGGCAGGAGAGGTTTGTGTGTTCAAGAAAGAAGGATAAGGTCGTGAGATGGGGGATTGCGTGAGATGAAGATGGATATGGGCAGACACCAGATCATTAGCATCGGTCTTGTAGGTCAAGGTCAGAAATTTGGATTTTGTGTTCATTGCAGAAGAGCGAAAATCAGACTACTGTTTTTAGCAAACTACTCTGGTTGCTAGGTTGAAAGTGAATTCTGGGGGTGGGGGGCACAGTAGAGGCAGACCCCTGACCATTACTTGTCTCTAGGCAGGGGTGGGACATTGGAGGCTGGGACTAAGGCGTGACTGGATGTGCTGGACCATCTGTGTGGAGATGAATCCACACAAGATTTGCTGATTGGCCGGATGTGGGGAGCGAGGGGAGGGAAGAAACAAAGATGAAACCCACATGTTTGCTTTGAGTGACAGGGCTGCTCATGGAGTAACTTCCTGAGATGAGGAAGCCGGAGGAAAAGCAGGAGATGAACCAAGAGACTGTTTAGACTTCAGCAAAGTTGGAGATGACTGTAGATATCCAAGGGGAGTTACCAGGAGACAGTTGGGGTTTTGAGTCTGTTGCTCAAGCACGAGTGCGAAACTCGGAGGGAAGACAGCTTTGTGGTGCTCCAGCAGTCAGGAGCCATGGTGTTAGGTACTGAAAAGTGGGCATCAGTGACAGCTGAAGAAGTTTTGTAGTGATGGTACAAGATGAAGTGGGCTGGGAGACCAGGAGGCAGGATCTGAACTCAGGGGTTTGGAGGTGACACGGTCACTGGTGATGGCTTGGCCAAGGGCCACCTGGGCCGATATTTGGGACTGGATCATTCCTTTTTGTGGGCTGTCGTGTACCCTGTTCAGCCACATCTTTGGCCTCGCTGCCCATGAGATGCCAGCAGCACCCCTCTAGGAGGGACAGCCAAAAATATCTTCAGATATTGTCAAATGACCAGAGCAGTTTGCTAAAAACAGTAGTCTTCTGCAATGAAAATGAAATCCAAAAATTGTCAAAAATATCTACAGATATTGTCCCCTAAGCCTCCAGATCTCCCCCAGTTGAGAACTACTGTCAGATGATAACTCATTTCATTTTCACTTTGACCCTGTGAATTATAGATCAAGTGTCATTGAGATCAGGGTCAGGACAGGGGTGCCTGGCTGACTCAGTCGGCAGAGCCTGCAACTCTTGATCTCGGAGTTGTGACATTGAGCCCCATTTGGGTGTAGAGATTACTTAAAAGTAAAATCTTAAAAAAAGCATCAAGACAGAGCTCATGCTCTGTTGCCAGATAAACTCAGATGAAATAATTAATCTTTCTGGGCCCTGTAATCTCATCTGTAGAATGGGACAATAATGATAATGATACCCATCTTATAAGACTGTTGTGAGGATTAAATTATTTCAAACATGAAAAGTGCTGTGTAACAGTACCTGGCACATATTCGATGCTCAATAATTGATAGCTGTCCTGGAAACAGTGAACTTTAGAGGTCTCTTGCAAGCACTAAAATCCCATCATTGTCACACCAGTGACCATAGCCATTACCAAACCAAACTGTACCTTCTATGGTATTATAAGAGCAAAAGCATAGAGATGGGGAAGTACAGGGAACACTCAGGTGCCATAAGTAGGTTTGGCTGAAGCAGAAGGTATTGGGAAGACAAGGCTAAAGGTGAGTTGGCACCAAATTCTTGAAGGACTTGCATGCCAAGGAGCTTTGAGAGTCATTGATTATCAATTATATTAATAGTCAATCAGTACAGTATTCATTATATTTTGATCTCTCAGCTTCCTTACACGCTCCTTCTCCTTTCAACTTCTGTTCTCTTGGTTTGCTGGGTCCTCTCAGTACCCTCATGAAACCTATGGGTAGGAATGGTAAGCCCCAGCTACCTAACCCAGAAATAGGTAGCCACAGGCACTGTCAATACTGAATGAACAGGTTGAATGGCCAAACCTTAAGGATGATGGTCTTTCTCTCAGACTCTCCATGCTGACTGACCCTCTCTACCTGCAGGGTCCTCCAGTGATGCACCTCATGCCCATCATCCCCTGCACCCTCACCTGATGCAGGAACACATGGGCACGAACGTCATTGTTGCCAACACAATGCCCTCTCACCTCAGCAATGGACAGATGTGTGAGTGGCCCCGACCCAGGGGGCAGGCAGGTGGGCAACTTGAGCTCTACCCAGCAAGGGATGGGGTTGGGGGCCTAAGAAGGGACTCAGGAGAAGGATGGGTCTAGAAGATGGAAACTGGGACATAACAGTTCTCTGTGCCCCAGGGTAAGGAGTGAGGAGTGAGACTGTCCTTTTGTTAAGGCTGTTTTTTTCAGTGAAGTCCTTTATTCAGTGAGGTAATTAACAGCCTCTATTGAATGAAGCTGTCCTTGGGATGAGGGTAAACATGTCCATGGGGGTAAGAATTCCATTAGGTGGTGTTGTCCGTTAGGTAAAATTGTTCTTTGAAGTAAGGCTTCCCAGTAGGTAAGACTAGCCATTAAACAATTGGATGAGACTACTCCTTGGGTGGGGATGTCCACTGGGGGCCATATATATATATATATTTCACTGGGGACCACATGCACACATATACATATATATTTCACTCTGAGGTGAAATCTCACAAGTATGAGTTTGTCACTAGCCAAAGTTTTTCAAAAACTAAGATTATCATTGAGATAAGGAAGTCGTCCACTAAAATGAGATTGCCTTTCATTGAGATTGTTCTTTGGGAAAGTTGGCCAAGTGGGTCATGGTCAAAGTTAACTTTCAAATATGTGATGTTGTGAGGCCAATTAGTTTCCATTATTCATCTACCTAAATAAAAAGAAATAGTCTTTTTTGAACCAGTTGACCAGATCCTTGGGTCTCATCAACTGTTGTCCCTTCTCTCTAAGGAAGGGTATTGCTGTCACATGTCTCATTGTCCTTGAACAAAGTCAGACTTGGGCTTTGGTTTGGGGGAAGCAGCCCAGATCTCCATGTTAAATGGTAGAGAAGATGGGTGTTGGTAAGACTTGGGCAAAAGGCTCTGACCACGCCTGGCTCATCCACAGCCTTCCAGACCTCACCATATTTAGACTTTATGATCTGGAACTCAGAAGGTTCGAATTGTAAGAGACCTTAGAGATTATCTAGTTTAATTCTCTCATTTTATAGAAGAGAGAACTAAGTCTCAGAGAGAGGGAAGAACCTTCCCAGGAGCCTTTGTTTATTCCCCAAAGGGCTGGACTTCTCAGCAGCCTCTGTCTGTCTCTCTGTCCTTCCAGCCACTCCTGAGACTCCACAGCCCTCACCACCAGGTGGCTCAGCGTCTGAGCCCTACAAGCTCCTACCAGGAGCGATCGCCACGATCGTCAAGCCCCCCTCCGCCATTCCCCAGCCGACCATCACCAAGCAGGAAGTCATCTAGCAAGTCGCTGGGGGTCAGGGGCTCTGCCGTTCCCCCAGACCCCTCAGAGAGCCCCGGTGGTCACTTGTTCACAGTGAAGGAAGCCGTGATAACAAGGCCAGTCTCAGGGCAGCAATGGAAAGGGCGAAGGGCCCAAGAATTTGGGCTGTGTGCCACATCCCATTGCTACCCTCCACCCCATGCTCTGTATGATGGGGCTTTGACTTGGGGAGACCCCAGCTGGAAAATCCTCTGCTGCCTTGGACAACTTTCCTCTTGCCGAAGCCACTGCCTTCCCCTTCATCATACCTATCCCCAACTTCCTCACCTCCAAAGGACAGCTGTCTGGAGACGACATGGGACCTTGCTTGAACATAGCTCTTTTCTCCCTCAGACTGGTACTGCTTCTTTCCAAGTACTGCCCTGGTTCCCAGACACAGAGCCCTTCAAGGCGGGGTCAGTTTGGGGTCTCTGAGCCCTCCCTGTTCTGCTGCCCCAGCCTGCAATGCTCCTCCCCACCTGCCACCATCACCCACCTCTGCCATCTTAATTTCTCCACAGCCACCTCTCCAGAGGCTGAAGAAGACTTGCAAACAATCCCCTGGTCATCCCAGGAGCATTGTTAAGGCACTAGCTGGGCGAGGCACAGTGTAGGCAACTGCTGAGAGGGAAGACACCGTTTCACCTGCAACCCCAGGCTCTTCCCTTCTTTGGGACTTGGGCGGGTACTTGGGGTGATGCTCCCTACAGGCTGTCAACACCGAGAGGACAATCCACCGAGTGGACCGAGGGTACAACTGCAACAGGAACTTGGAGGGGCTGGGGTGGTCAGAGAAAGCACCAGAAAAGGGGAAGACTGCATTAGGCCTTAAGGAAGGGCTGGATTTCAGCTATTAGAGCAGGTGAGACAAGACATTCCAAAGTAGGGAGAACAGTCTGGGGAAGACCTCAGGTCAGAAGACGGGCATGGGGGGAAGGCATTGGAAAGACTAAGCTGTCTGGAGAAGCATGGGGGCCTTGAACTCCAGACTGAGGCACTGAGACACGGGTTCCTAGGCCGTGACTAGCTGGGAGGCTGTGCAGCAGGTTGGGAGGGAGCGGGCAGGTCAGATGGGGGCTGATGATGTATGTAATCCAGGTGAGAGGGAAGACACCTGGAGACGGCGGCGAAGATGGATGGGTGCACGTGGCTCAGAGGGATGTCAGGGAGGGATTCCCCTCCAGGGCCTGTCTCAAACTCTGCCTCATTCCTGGCACTGTGTTAGTGCAGGACATGTATCATCTCTTTCATCCTCTCTATTACCCAGAGATTGTTACAGAACATGAAATTGAGATCTAGGTGGTTAAGTGATTTTTCTGGAACTCACAGCTAGTGAATGGCTGAGTCAGGATTTGATCCTGGATCAGAAAAGGAGCTCTTGACCACAGTGGCTGAAAAGGCCCCTGTCTTCGCTGTGATCCAGTTTGAGGGACTTCCTGCCGCTGTCACCAGCCTCAGAAGCCAAAGCCTTTTCCTTCCCAGGGCCCCACCAATGCCCAAGACTAAGATTTAAGCTACACTAGCATCCAGGTAGGGTCCAGCATCCTGTTGATGAAAAGGAGAAGTCATAATACTTGGACCCCTTTTCTCTCCTCACTCCCCAAGTCCAGGGGGAGTGTTAGGGGTCTGGTTCTTGGGAGATGGAACAATATGGCCTGGCCACCTGGGAGCAGGATGTTTGGGTGGGGCCGGAGGAGAGATGAGAAGGCCTGGGTTTGCCCACTGCTCTGGAAGCATTAAGCCCCAAGATGGAACAGCCAGCATGTCATCTATGTGGAATTTTGGTGGCTTTGGGAAAATTCTGGAAAATGCCACTAACCAGTGGGAACAAAAGAGATGGGTCCTGTGGCTGGCACTGTGGTTAGGTAGGAGAGTGAACAGTTAGATTGGCTACCTACCCCCACCCCAGGCTGACCCTTCTGAGTGGATGGGGGCAGGGCAGGACCCCAGTGCCCCCAAATTCCACCAAAAGGAGTGATGGCTCCTTTTTGTGAAAGAGACATGAGAGGTTTGAGGGCAATATGTCCAAGGGAAATGTCTACATCTCCAGTGGTCCCAGGAGCAGCCTACCCATGTCACCAAGCCAAGTCCCCAGTCCCGGGAGAGACCGCTCCCTGCTCAGAGCTCTCAAGTCTTCCCCAGCTCCCCTCTCTCTGGGTCCCCGGAAATCCTAGCCAGGGAGCCCAGACTCATCTGGGACAAGGTGAGGAAGCTGGAACCTTTCTGTCATTGTGGAAATTCCCACATTTGCTCCTCCACCCCCCAAAGTTGCTCAGGCCTCTGTCACAGGAATGAATCGAGGTAAGGATTCTCCACAGGATGGAGTTGGAACAGCAGTGTCTTTTAGTGGTAGCAATCTTCTGGGCCAGGGACTTGGTCCTCAGCCCTAAACTAACCCTTCCAGGAGGAGAAATCCCTTCCATTTTAATAATTTTATTGTGATGCAGAAAGCACAAAACAAAGAGCAGTTTGCTTTTCTGATTCTGAGGACATGGCATTAGAAAATCTCTCTCTCTTTGCCACTTGAGTTCTGGTCCTAAAATATAAAATCTGAAGGGTTGGGAGGGAAGCATAGATCCTGTAGTTCCTCCCATGAGACAGGCTCTTCTCCAGGCAGCTCTCAGAAGCTTCCAGAATCCACATGACCCCTCACAGAGTAGACAGAGGAGCGGGTGGGAAATGGACGCTCCTAGATTTTTTGTGATGACCAAGCCAATTGCTTTTACCAAATTGTTCTGTGATTTGCCCTGATTGGGATGAATTGTGAAATTCACATCAAGCATTTCTGGAAGCGGGCTGCTTCCTGTGGGTGTGAATGCCACCAGCCCCTGTGCTGACACATGAGCCCCTGTCACTGCCGCCCAATGGGGCAAAGAAGCAAAAAACATTTCTTACTCTTGTGTGTTTTAACAAAAGTTTATAAAGCAAAATAAATGGCGCCTATGTTTTCTAAGTCCTTGGGTGAGTGTCCTTTCTACTTTGTCAGGTATTAGAAATAAGGATGAGACTAGTCAGAGAGTCCTTTATGGTATGCAAAATGCTTTTATGTATATTAGTGGGGGTTTTTTGCATTATTGATTTTTAATCTCACATCAAGAGGTAAGCAAGTTAGCCTTATCAACAATAGCCAAACCATGGAGAAAGACCAAATGACCAACAACCAATGAATGGATATATGTATATATATGTCATTGCAAATGGTAAGATTTCATTCTTTATATATATAATATATATTAATATATAAATTCCATTATATATAATGGAATATTACTCAGCCATCAAAAAGAATGAAATCTTGCCATTTGCAATGGTGTGGATGGAGCTAGAACATTTTATGCTAAGCAAAATTAGTCAGTCAGAGAAAGACAAATACCATATGATTTCACTCATGTGGAATTTAAGAAACATAACAGATGAACATATGGGAAGGGGAGGAAAGAGAAAGAAGCAAACCACAGGAGACTCTTAATGATAGAGAGCATGGGTTGATGGAGGGAGATGAGTGGGGGATGGGCTAGATGGGTGATGGGTACTAAGGAGGGCACTTGTTGTGATGAGCCTTGGGTGTTGTATGTAAGTGATGAATCACTGAATTCTATTCCTGAAACCAATGTTGCACTGTATGTTAACTATCTAAAATTAAATAAAAGAAAAAAGAGGTAAGCAAGTTAGACATTATTATCCCCAACCCACTTTATAGATGAGAAAACTGAGGCTCAGGGGAAGTGATTTCCTTTGAGAGGGAGAAGTGGGAATCTAACTCTGATGCCTTGATTCCAAGTGCTCACTATGTGGAGAGAATGAAAGTCAATCCTCCCTCTTGAAGAGGGGAGGGCTGAGAGGGGGAAGAGGGAAAGATCTGGAAGAATGGCAGAGGGTCCAAGATGGAGCCCTAATCTGGGTCATATCCAGGGACCTAAGCCTACTGCCAGCAATAGGGAATAGGTTAGGGATGGGGAAATCTCATCAAGTCTAGTTGTTTAAAAAAAGAATAAAGACAAGGACACACTCGAGAATTTCTAGCCAGGTCTGTAGCCACCTTGGTCCTTCCCCTGATAAACCAGGTAGGTGCTCTCATACCTTGGCCACCACACACCACCCCCTCATATTCAGTCGGGGGTGTGCTGGAGAGCCAGTTGTTAGCTTCTCTGCCCAATTCTATGTCTGGGCCAATGTGCTACAGATAGTGGCGGTGGGAGCAGTTACACCACACAAACTCCAAGAGCTACGAATGAAGGCTTTACCCCGAAGAGCCGGTTGCTACACATCACCAGCACACCAGGGCATTCGGGGATGGGGGTTAGGGTGTGCCGGGTGGCCGGACTGTGGATGCCCAGGCGTGGGAATGCTCAAGGATGAGGGTGGAACAGGGCGACCCTTCCAGCTTCCCAAAGAAGGGTGACAACAGTTCTGAGCTGGGCATCACAGACCAGTGTAACATTGGTCAGGTCACTCCTCTTCCCCAAGTCTCATCTGTAAAATGGGAATGATACCTCCCTTTAGGAGTGTTGTCAGGATTAAACTGAATGAGATCATAGTAATTGGTATAAGCTGCTGGGTATGAGGTGCCCACTACCAGGGGCACAGTGTGAACTCTCTACCCAGACCCTTTCTAACAAGAGGCTACTCATTAAGTTCTCTAGCCTCAAGGGTATGCATAAGTAGCCCTCAGATCCATGGGATCACCCCTGCCTTCCCCTGTCCCTTCCATTCACTCCTGAGCTCCAGGACATATTTTCCATAATGTTGCAACAGAAACTTCGTCCGTGCCTCTGACAGCATGGATGTGGGGGCTGGGGCCAGAGAAGGCTACTGGGGTCCTAGAGTGTGCTTAATAAATCCATATCAAAACCATAAACCCTGGGCTGCCATAAATTCCTCTGGCCTTGGCTCCTCCACCTAATCAGCCCTTTGTCCCAGTTAATCTCAAATCTCAGCGTGGGCGGCCAGAGCTTCAAGTTTGATTTCCATTTCAGTTGCAAAACGTCAGCTTGGGTGACAAACAGAAAACCTCATCATCTCCAGTATAGTGTTCCTGAAACCAAGATTAGAGAGGAGAAGGAACTTGTCCTAAGGCCCAAGGCACACAGCTAGTGAGCAGCTGAGACCGAACTTGAATGTGTGGTGCTTCCACCAACCCACGTGGCCTCACAGAGAACTGGGAACTGGCCCCTCCTACAATGGTTGCTTCCAAAGCCATGATCTTAAAAGCTTCTTATCCCATTATTCCGAATGGCGCCCCCTTGCTCAGAGTAGGGGTGAGAAGTGGAAGGTGATAGGCTGCATGAAGATCCAAAGGGAGTTCCTTCCACACAGTGTGAATGACCCATCATCCCCAATTGGTGAGGATGCCCTACTTCCTCTTTCACAGAACCCAGATCACCTTTGATCTACGTTTCTTGCATAGGGTGTCATATGTAAATTCCCAGACGTGATCTATGGGACCAGAATCCCAGTATCCCAAGCAGCTATTTGCTGATAGTGGAACTAAAACCCAAATCCTGAGTCCAAGGACATTTGGGTTCTTCCTCTTTGCCAGGCTTTGTTGGACATGACCTAATCTTCACAATAACCCCCTGAATTGGGCACTTAGTTGTTCTGTTTCACAAATGAGGTAGGGACTTGCCCAAGGTCCATAACTAATATGAGAGTGGAGATTCAAACTGCTGTTTGTCTGACACCAGGGGCCAATGTGATGAAATCAGAGAGGACGTTGATGACTCAGTCACTGCATGGTGGGCACAGAAATAGTCAATGGGCAAAGCCTTGTGCCAAAGCATCCTTAACCCAAAGGAGTGAGGGTGACAGGCAGTGAGATGGTAGTTTGAGGGAGGGATTGCTGTGATCTGGGAAAGGGATGGTGTACTCTTGTAGGAGAAGGATTCAGGGGCTAGGAAGACAGAATGCACAGACAAAAGTACGCTCAAGGTCGAGGAGAGAGAGCAGAGCAGTGAGTGGGGCCAGCAGCGGGAAGCGCACCTGTGGGTGGGAGGAAGGACAGAGACCTGTTTCCTAACCCACAGTCACTGCACGTACCAACTTGAGCCTCCCCGAACCCGAGTACCCCGTACGTTCCCTTACTGAATATTTGTATTTAAATCAATCAGTCAACATTCTCTTTACCCAGATCACTGACATAAATGAGAAACCAGAATCACTTGCCATATCTAGGAGGTGATTTCAAAGGAAGAGTGAAAAACAAAAGCTATATTCCTCAAGTGCAGTGGGGTAGAATTACCCAGGGGATGCTCACTCGTTTTTCTTCAAAGAGGAAATGGACAGGTATTTAGGGAGATGTTAAAGTCGTACGCTGTCCAACAGAGACTTTCTCCATAAAGGCCTCAGAAGGAAGGAAGTAAGACTGGTAAAGACACAGGCTTTGGGGACAATGTCACTAACATTGTCACTATGTATCCCTAAAGTCACCCAGCATGCCACTGCGTGATGCTATGGTGGCTCATCTATACCAGGTGGTTGTGGCCTCAAACCCTGGGCAAGTGGAACTTCTGGGGAAATAGGAAGCCACTGGAGACTGTGGCTCAGGGGACTGCTGTGGGCAGATCTGTATCTTTTTAAAATTGTTTATTTATTTTTGTGAGAAAGAGAGAGTGGGGAGGAGGGGCAGAGAGAGAGAGAGGGACAGAAGATCTGAAGTGAATCCATATTGACAGCAGAGAGCTGAATGCAAGGCTCAAACTCACCTGTGAGTTTGTGAGATCATGACCTGAGCTGAAGTCAGACACTTAACCGGCTGAGCCACCCAGACACCCCCAGATCTGTATTTAAAAAAAAATTTTTTTTAATGTTTTATTTATTTCTAGGAGAGAGAGAGACAGCGTGAGCAGGGGAGGGTCAGAGAGAGAGGGAGTCACAGACTCTGAAACAGGCTCCAGGCTCTGAGCTGGCAGTCAGCACAGAGTCCAAAGCGGGGCTCAAACCCACGAACCGCGAGATCATGACCTAAGCGAAAGTCGGACGCTTAACCGACTAAGCCACCCAGGTACCCCAACCCAGATCTGTATTTTTAAAGGATCATTCGGGTAGCTTCGAAGAGGACAGATTGAAGGAATGTAAGCAAGGAGACCAGTGAAGACACTCATGGGTGGGACCAGGTGACAGATGGTGGAAGCAGAGACAGAGAGAAGGGAACCCATCCAAAAACTGCATGTCCGCTCATTCACTCACTCGACACTCATTTCGTGGGTGCCTACTATGTGCTGTGCGCAGGTGAGAGGACACAGTCCCTGACTCCGTGGAGTTAGCTTTCTAGGGGGAGCAGGCAGCCAGTGTTGGGGTGAATAAGTAAATGAAGGTGATTTCAAATAGTCGAGTGTCAGACTGTGAAACAGTCCAACACCTAAGTCCTTTAAAAGTAAAACAAGGTAGGTGCGCCTGGGTGGCGCCGTCATCTGGGTGTCCGACTCTTGACTTCGGCTTAGGTCATGATCCTAGGGTTGTGGGATCGAGCCCCATGTCAGGCTCCACGTTGAGGGTGGAGCCTACTCAAGATTTTCTCTCTCTCCTTCTGCCCCCTCTCTTGCTAGTGCTCTCTCTCTCTCTAAAAAAAAAAAAAAAAGTAAAACAACCTAATTTGAAAGTGTAAATATAAACTAAAAATAACGAAACAGGGTCATTTGAAAAGACAGGGAGGAGATAACATCAGGCTGGGGGTCAGGGAAGGCCTCCCTGAGACATGAATCAGGACTGAAGTCTGAAGGACCATGTGTGGAGAACACAGAGCTTAGGAGGGGTGGGGGGTGGAGGGTGCGGATGGGGACTGCAGGGATAAAAGCCCAGCTGGGAAGAAGCAGAGCGTACTGGAGGAAGAGCAGAAAGGCCAGATAGGGAAAGACGGGAGAGGAGATGACCTCTGAGAGGTGGGAGGGGCCGGACCAGGGGGGCCTTCTAGGTCACGAGAAAGGTCTTGAATTTAATCAAAGTGGGAAGCTCTTAAAAGTTTTCTAACAGGAAGGGGTGCGATCTGACTGTGTTCTTTTTTCTTTTTAAGTTTATTTATTTATTTGGAGAGAGAGAGAGAGAATGAGCCTGGAGGGTCATAGAGAGAGGGAGAGAGAGAATCCCAAGCAGGCTCCACGCTGTCAGCACAGAGCCCAATGTGGGACTGTGGGACTCGATCTCACCAACAGGGAGATCATGACCTGAGCCGAAATCAAGTGTCGGATGCTTAATGGACTCAGCCACCCAGGCGTCTTTGACTGTGTTCTTAAACGGTCACTCTACTGTGTAGAGAACAGACAACATAGAACAAGAGCAGAAGCAGAAAAGCCCAGAGGTGCTGTGTACCGTGGTCAGGGGAGAGAAGATGGCAGCCTGGACTAGAGAAGGTGGGAGGGAGCAGTCTAAGGTTACCCCAAGACTCCTGCCCCCTGGTCTCTACACACTATGTCTCAATTATTCAATCAGACACTAATCTGGGTGCTGCTGTGAAGAGATTTTGCAGATGTGATGCAGGTCCCAAACCAGCTGGCTTTGTGATAGGGAGACTATCCTTGGTGGGCCTGCCCTAAATAGCTGAGCTCTTAAAAGGAGCTGTGCTCTTTCTCGCAAATGAAATGAGAGGCGTGCGAGGGATTTGAGGTAGGGAAATTCTCTATGCTGGCTTTGAAGATGGAGGGAGCCCCATGGCAAAGAATGCAGACAGACTCTAGAAGTAGAGACTGACCCCCAGCCATCAGCCAAGGGTGGAAACGGTGACCTCAATCCTACAACCATGAGGAACTGAATTCAGGCAACAACCTGAATGAGCCTGGAAGGGGAGCCTTCCCCAGAGCCTTCGGGTAGGAACGCAGCTCAGCCCAGGTAGGAACGCAATCTTGATTTGGGCTGTGTAAGACCTTGGGCAGAGAGCCTTGTCATGCTATGCCCAGCCTTATGACTGAACACTGAGATAATAAGTGAGTATTATTTCAAGCCACTAAGTCTGGAATAATGTGTCATGTGGCACTGAGGATGAATACAGGTGGTGGGGGGGAGACGTGGCCAGATTGGGATTCGGGGAAGTAGCACTGCCAAGAGCTTGCTAATGAGTGGGATCTGAAGGACATAAGAGAAGTAGCTATAGTACTGGCGGTCCTGATCATTGACATGAGGAAGACTGGGGGGATGAGATTTGGGGGAGCAGATTTGGGGGAGCTATAGAGTTGGGGGCTATAGATTTGGCGGGCTGTAGATTTGGGGGATTTGTAGATGTAGGGAGCTGTAGATTTGGGGGTCTATAGATTTAAGTGTCTATAGATATCAGGAGCTGTAGATTTGGGCCTATAGGTTTGGGGAAGTTATAGATTTGCGGGAGCTGTATATTTGAGACTGCAGATTTAGGGACTTCTAGAATTGAGGGGATGTAGATTTGAAGAACTATAGATTTAGGAAGCTATAGATTTGGGGAGCTATAGATTTGGGGGGCATAGGACTGGGTTAGAAAGCAGAGTTCTGTTGGAGATGTTTTGTTTGAGATGCCAATGACACATCCAAAAAATCATTGGATATACAAGCCTAGAGTTCATGGCAAAGTTGGGCTCAGAAAAGTCAAAGTCATAAGCATAGTTGTAATTTAAAAGCCAGTTGGGAATATTGCTCAGTGAGAAAAGGGAGCAAACTGCCAATCCCAGCAAACCGGATCTCACATGGATCATTCTGAGTGTAAGAAGTCAGGCCCCAAAGGCTACACACAGTAGAGTCCTGTCTATATGATATTCTGGGAAAGACAAACTTCTAGAGTCAGGTAGTGTGGCTGCCAGGGGTAAAGGCTGGGGTGGAGAGTTGATGAACAGAAAGGGGCAGAGAGGAAGGGGAGTGGGTGATAAAAAGTTCTGTTTCTCGACTCTGGTGACAGTTACATGGCTGCACACACTTTCCAAAGCTTGCAGAATGATGCATGAGAGAGAGTTAGGTTTCAAAATATGGAAATTATACCTTATATAAAAAATGGAAGGAAAAAAACCAAGCAGTTGCTCATTTGAAGAAGGAGGGTAGCCATCAGGGATGCAGGGGAGGACTTCACTCTGGACCACTCCACCATCCATGGTGAGGGAAAGGGATTCAAGCAATGCCGCTTGCAGCTCTACTGCGCGCTAAGTGCGCTGACAAGTTCATTGTCTGGTGGAACCACCTCAGTGAGGCCGGGAGGCAGGTTAAATCAACTGTCCTTGTTGCACAGACCAGAGGAAGTGACTTGCCCTGGGCCCATACGGAGCGTGTAATAGTGGCAAAATGAGATCCATACAGGTGTACTCTGCAATCCATTCCCTGTTTGTTGAATGAATGAATGAACAAATAAATATCACTGTGCTCCAGGTGCTGGAGGCATTACCACCAGGTTCAGGCTGAGGATATGAGAACAAGGTATATTTTAGAGAAGTTGGGGCCATAAAACTTGTTCTATTTCCCGACTTATGCAACGCCCAGCCCCTCCCCCTGTGGCTCTGAAATTGCTCCCCGGCCTTGGGAAGGGCTCCCAGGCTTATCTCAGGGGGAGAGTGAAACTGTAAAAGCCTTTATGGCTTGAGATCACGTCTGGCAGGGGCAGTGATTGTTGCCATAAACCTGCGCAGCCCTGCGAGGGCGATGCCCTGGGACAGTTGAGCAATGCCAAGGGACAGCCACTGCTGAGCCGGGCACACGGCGCCTGTGGTCAAGACTTGTCACACACTTATCACGTTTTATCCTTGCACAAGCCCCAGGAGGTTGCAGTTATTGTGATATATTTCTAGGAAGCACCTTTTTTCCCTGAAGTTGGGATGTGTCTGCAAGTCAATGGCATCCTGCAATCACTGTTGGCGAGACCACATGGCACTTGTGACCTGGTTGGTTCTGGTCATTACTTCCGGTGGCCTGACTGGACAACTACAGGCCCTGCATAGTTCATCACAGACTATTTAAGGACCACTGAGGAAGGGAGCTGAGTCCTGGTTGTTTCCTGATTGCCTTCTACTGACGTCTTCTGATAAGAGCAGGAAAACTCCAGCGTCAAACTTGCAGAATAGGAGCCAGCAGATGGAAGAAGGTCCTAGAGACTGCAGTGGGGCGTTTTCTCAAAAAATGTGTGATACAAGCTTTTCATGGTACCAAGGACAACACTGTGTGAAAACCTATGGACGAGGAAGATTCTGAGTGGCAAAGCTGTCTAGATGAGCTGGATGTTGACTACGAGGAAGTTTCAGGGTTCTCTAACTAATTTATTTCACTTATATTTTCCTTTGTATTTATGCACAGGGATGACATGTGATTTGTAAAAAAACAGTGTCCAAGTTAAGTCCCTGAGCCTTTTATTCGTTATAAAATAAAAATCCTAAGTGATAAGGAAGCGTTACGTTACAACTTAATTGTTGGTATGTTTTCCTTCTTAGTGGTACACCAAATGCCAGTGCCTCTTACAACAGAAGCATCTTGGTTTAGATTCTACCCATTTCATAGGTGGGAAAACCAAGAACACAGAACACCGGGCAAAGGAGTGGTGGAGCCAGGATTCTTTCTGGCAGCAGATCATGTGCTCTTCCTGATACCCAAGGCTGTCTTGGTCATGGACATTGATTTTCCCTTTTCTCTCAAAGGTCTTGCTCTCAGCCAAACAACTCCAAGGAGCTCCGGGAGGCAGTGAGCTGCCCTGTTGTTCAAAATTCAAGCAGGAGACAGTTTGCAGGGAGTCTTCTGCCCAACGGACCAGCTGCACCTGTGACCCATCACCCAAGTCAGCAACCCCAGCCTGGCCAAGCCCATAACCCCAATCTTGGGCTTTCCCTAGGACTGTGGAGTGTGTGTTTAACACAACCCCACTTTCAATCACCTGGTCTTGCTCCAAGCAGACTGGACTCTCACTTCATTTTACAGATGAGGACCCAAGGCCCGGAGAGGTTGCTTGACTCTCTCAAGGTCACACACAAGTCAATGTTAGGAAAGAGTCTGGAATCTAGGGCTCCAAATCCGGTGTTCTTTCCAACATCACAGATTTCCTAGATCCAGAAAAGGCAAGCAGAGATGGGAGAGCAAGGGACTCAAAGTGGGTCGAAAGAAAACAATTATGATAGGAAGGATTTCTGAGTTCCGAACACATAGCAAAATAATGTAAATTGTCTTTACCCAGGTCTTGTTAATAACAACAAGTTCTGGGAAAGCTGTGCTTAGAGGGGCAGCCCAAGCACTGTCTTGCTCAGAGGATGGGGCATCTACACCAGGCACCTCTTCCGTCCCTGCCAGATCCCACCTCCTCCCTCTAAGACCCTCCAATGGCTTCTCACCATCCCTCAAACAAAATTCAGGCCCTTCGGGGGGCCCTCAGGCCCTATATAACATGGCTCCTGACCACCCCCTACACTCTGTCCCTCAGTCACCTGATTTCAGCCCCCTTCGCCTCCTCCCTACTCCTCAACACACCAAACCTGTTCTCATTGCACAGGCTTTACCCTGATGTTCCTTTTTTTTCTGGAACACTCACTCTTTCCCCAGCTCTTCCCCTGGCTGCTTCCTTCTAATGATTCAGGTCTTTGCTCACCTTTTGAAGAGGCCTTCCTGATCCACTTTGCTAAATGTACAAAGCTTTGTAGGTTATACAGTCTCTGTTGCAACTGCTTAAATCTGGTATAGTGTGAAAGCAGCCATAAACAATACAGAAGTGAATGGGCGTGACTGCATTCCAATAAAACTTTATTTACAAAAGTAGGCAGCAGCTAGATTTGGCCAATGACTGTTGTTTGCTGACCCCTACTTTAATTTATTGTCATGTGTGATTACCTTCATTATGCTTGCAACTATCTGAAAGTATCTATTTATCTGTATATTGATATATTGTCTTCCTCTACCCTTCCCCCTAGACTATTAACTCTAAGAGCATGGACTACTATGGTAACCAGTTTCCAAGATGGCCTCCAATGAGCCCCACTTGCTGGTATTCACATAGTGTGAGGTCTTCTCCCAAACTGAATAGGGCTACCCTGTGTAATCACCAGGATACTGTGGAAATGAAGGAGTGTGACTTTCAAGGCCAGGTTAAAAAAGGCACTGTGACTTCCATCTTGCCATCTTGGATCACTTGCTCTGAGAAAGCCAGCAGCCATGTTGTGAGGACACTCAAGCAGGTCCACATGGAGAGGAGCAGAGGCCTCCTATCAACTGCTAGTAACGTGAATGAGCCATCTTGACAGTGGATCTTCCAGCCACAGTGAAGCCTTCAGGTGGTCATGGCCTTGGTGGACACTCCCACTGCAATCTCATGAAAGACCCTAAGCCAAACTATCCAGCTAATCACTCTTGCAGCCCTACCACAAAAAAAAACTGTGAGATATTAAATTGTTGTTGTTTTAAATTAGGATAATTTGTTATGCAGCCATAGATAAAATACAATTGCCAGCACTGTATTTGCATGTCGTGTGCACAATAGATATTGGCTGATAAATAAGTTGGGTGCTTAATACAAACCATAGAAGGATATATTATAAAAATCATCGTGTGAAAGACATTAATTTAATACTATAAAAATATCTGGAAAAATAGAAATTAAATACATAGAAGAGCACAGGGCAAATAAGTGGCGGAGCTAGGATTCTTTAGGACTTTCTTAATCCACCAACAGTCCTTGGATGAGTGGCCTGTACAAGGATTCTTCCATCCTTGCGATCTGCTTCAGGGATTCTCAGTTCACATTTCTAATGCTCTTGGAATTGACGATTATGTGATTCTGAGATTTCAGTTTTTTATTTCACCAAATCCACGAGTCTCAAATTTTGTGGTTCTGTGATTCTAACATATTATGATTTATTTTAACAATGCATAGTTTTGTTCAGCAACTCTTCTTTGCAGGCACACTCCGGGGAACTACGGGTTCAGTAGAGAAAACATGACCCTGTTTCTGCCTTCCTGTAGCTCATGTGGCTGATGGGGACACAGGTAAGCACATGGGCATATATGATACATAGTGAGCCTCCATGTGGGTAGGCACAGGAACCAGTGGGGAGGGGAGGTGTCTGGAAGTGGAGAAGGAGGCACAATCTGGCCTCTTTGAGAGGGGCGTGAGCAGAAATGGCTTTCCAGAGGAGACAGGAGGAGAGAGGGAAAATCCTAACCTGAGAAGGGGGCGCTGGTGCACATTGTGGTCCAAGTGGAGGGAACAGTAAGTGCAAAGGTCCAGAGGTCAGGAAGAGGGAGAGAGAGTGGCGTATCTGGTAAGATGAGGTCGGTATAGAGTTGGTGGAGTGGTGCTGGAGAGTGGCAGAGTGGCGAGAGGCTATGGCCTGGTGACAGAGGACCTAGTAAACCATGTCAAGAAGTTTGAACTTTATACTGAGGGCAAAGGGGAGCTAGTAAAGGGTTTTAAGGGAAAGAGTGACATAGTGTGCTTAGAGTTTGGAAAGGTGGCTCAGCTGCTGCGTGCAAGTTTGGAAAGAGGAGATACCAGAGAGAAGCCTGGACCAAGACCCCAGGTGAGAGAAGAGAGGCCTTAGCAGATGGGAGAGGGCCAGAGAGAGACATTTTATTTGTTGTGTGTTGAAAGAATGGGGGTGGGGGAGTGTTTTATAGTGGTAACCTGTGAGTCTGGGGCTCCTGGACTTCATGACTCTCTGATTCTTAGATCCTGTGCTCAACACTTCATAATTCTTTGTCACGAATTCCCTTTTGATATCACTATACATTTAGAATCCCTGACCTCACACTGCCCTGCATCCCTCCTTTCTGAGCCTGTTTCCCCTGTTTGCAAAGTAGGGGACCATCAACACCTTCCTCGAAGAGCAGCCAGGGGAGTGAGAGCTGGTATATGGTCAGGACCTGCATGAAGCAGATGTTTGGTCCGTGGTAGGCATATTTGCCCTAAGTGCTTAACACATAAGCATTGTCAGGAAAGAATTGGGTCTTGAGAGCACAAGAGAGATCAGAATTGAAGAACAGAAATAAGGAAGAGCCATGTTTTCATCTGCTCCTAGCTGTTCCTGCTTCCCTCCTTCTGGCTGGGCATCTGGTTCCTGGATTTGGTTATTCGCTTCCAGGCACTAACAGGTCTACCAGTTGGCTGCGGGACTCCCCATACCTGGTGGCCCTCCAAGCTCCTCCTTCCAGTTCTAAACTCCCCCAAGGGCTACAGATACCAGCTGGGGGCAGCCAAGCAGGATTTGGTCTTCCCTGAACAGATCTGAGCCAGGCCATGTACCACCCAACGTGCTCCCAACCCAGCCCACCCTCGAGGCTATACTATAGTATTCCCTTCTTCTCAACTGTTCTGTTGACTCAAACAAGAGCAGGTCTTTGGAGACGGAAATCCCATTTGTCTCCCCAAAACAACAATATGCAGTCTATGAACCACACCCAAGGCTTATGGGTGCTCCCGTCTTACAATGTGTTTCTTGACAGTGTTCAGCGTCAGTTCAGTTTAATCTACAAAGTATCCGTTGAACAACAAAACTATAGGCAAACCCCACAGAGCTGGCGGGACCTTTGGAGACTCACTCCTTGCTTGGAGGAGGAAATGGGAAACTACACAGGTTTAGTGAAGGGTTGAGCTTAGACTCTCTGTCCACTTCTTAATCCCCAGTAGGGGTTCCACAAACATCAGTGAAAGTAAGTCAAGTTAGAAGTTTAAGTGACACGCATCATATACATTTACCAGCTAGCATTTGCACCACTATTTCCAGAAGGCGATAAGAGGCCGGAGAGAAAGGTGGCTTTTGGGGAGGTCAGCTGGATAGGTGGGGGCAGCATGGGGGGGAGGGTGGTATGGGAGGGGGTAGGGGGGAGACCTAACTTCCATTTTATGCCCTTTTGTACCATTTGAATGTTTTATTTTCACCCGGTGCTCATAGATCAGAGTCAATCAATCAAACAAACAATCATAATTCAATAAACAATTAAGCGAGCCAGGCTCTTTTGTAACTCCATGCCTTTGTACATGCTGTTCCCTCTGGCTGAAATCCCCTTTCCTGGTTTGCCCCACCTGGAGAACTCCTACACCAATAACAAGACTGAACTCACTTGCCCAGGGTCTGGGGCCTGTTGCCACGTGCCTGTGATGGTTATTTTCCATTTGCACATCACCTCCACGTGTCCTCATCTGCCCTGCTCTGTGTCCCAGGAGGCACCCGTGCCTCCTGGCTTCTCACTGGGTCCCTGGAGCCCATCAAAGGGAGGAGTCAGTGGCAGATTAAAGGGCAGGATGGGAAAGAAGGGGGAGCGTCCACACTCCCCATCGCACCCCTGTTTTACCTTAATCTTAACAAGGACCGCATTTCTCCAAGGCCTCCACTCTTACCCTGACCTTGTTTCTACAGCTCCAGCCTTCTCCGGGAGCCCTAACACTGTTCCCTCTCTTGTTCCTTCAAGCCCTGGGGTGATAACAGCTCCCTGCTGTATCTAGTGCCTCCATGGGTGCCTCCATGTGCCTTAAAGTTTCCCTTAGCCTGCCCACGCCTCTGTAAATACTTCATTAAATTTGCCTCAGTAAAGCCTGTGGTTCTCTACCTGTAATAACATTGCTCCTCAGGGGACAGTTGGCAGTGTCTGGAGACACTTTTGGTTGTCATTACTAGCACGGAGGTACCATACTTGGGATCTAGTGGGTGGAGATCTGGGAGGCTGCTGATACCCTACAGTGCCCAGGAGACCCCCCCTCCACAGCAGAGAATTGTTTGGCCCCAAACATTAATGGTGCTAAGTTGAGAAACCTTGATATACACCTTTGAGATGCCAAGCACTCCCTGCTTGGAGCCTGGGAGTTCACAGCTGGGGGTTCTGGACCCACTGCCCTCTCTGCACTGAGATCTACTCATTTACATGCCTGATGTTGGCTTGCTCTTGATGGCAAAGAGATGAAGGGACCCAGCCTTTGTCTTCAAGCTATCCCCTGTACAGTGGGGAGAGAACCCACTCAGCTGGGTCCCTCCCTAGACTTGAGTTCTTTTTTTTTTTTTAATTTTCTTTTTTTTTTTTTTTAATGTTTTATTTATTTCTAGGGAGAGAGAGAGAGACAGCGTGAGCAGGAGAGGGTCAGAGAGAGGGAGTCACAGATTGAAACAGGCTCCAGGCTCTGAGCTGGCAGTCAGCACAGAGCCCGACGCGGGGCCCGAACCCACAAACCGCGAGATCATGACCTAAGTGAAAGTTGGATGCTTAACCGACTAAGCCACCCAGGCGTCCCGGCTTGAGTTCTTGAGGGCAGGTTCTCTGTGTCATTTGCTACATAGCCCCAGTGGCTCGCTGATTGAATCAAATAATCCTTCAACAATGTCTTAAAATAGGCCACAGAAGACAAGGGAATAGACTCAGTGACTAAACAGGACCCAGGGAACCTGGCTGGTTTTCCCTGGGACAGAAGTTCCAAGGAAACCATGGTTAGACAAATATGTACAGGATGAATGAATAACAAATGAATGATAGGCTCAGAGATTTGGGTGGGTGGGTGGGATAGAGAGCAAGAAAGCAAGAAAGTATCTCATGTCTAGAATAGGTATCACAGTGGAACCCACCTCCTAAAATGATTGCCAGAATAAAATTAATGGAAAGCACTCAGTGTGTTACTTAGTGCCTGGTGGGCAGAAAAGTAACAGTATCTATCAGCTTTCTGGAGGAAGTGATGGAGGAGAAGCATCAAGGTGGGGGCTGGGGAGGAGCACCACTGAGTGGAGGCTCCTTTGCACCTCTGGACATCTGTAATATGGGCAACATATAGGCAAGATTGGGTCTTTGCAGAAACTATATCATAAGGGATGCTTTAGGGGTTCCACAGCATGCGACCCTCATACTATTTTCAAAATCAAATCTGTAGGGTCTCCAGGGTAGCTCAGTCGGTTGAGCGTCTGACTCTTAGTTTTGGCTCAGGTCATGATCTCACAGTTTGTGAGTCCGAGCTCTGCATCGGGGTCCACGCTGACAGTGTAGAGCCTGCTTGGGATTCTCTCTCCCTCTCTGCCCCTCCCCTGCTTACTCTGTCTCTCTCTCAAAATAAATAAATAAACTTAAAAATTTTTTAAATGATAAATAGCTAACATATATTGAATACTTATTATGTGCTTGGTGCTTTCCTAATGACCTTATAAGAATTATCTCATTTAATCTTCATAAGAACCCAGTGAGAGAAATGTTATTAGGATTCCTTTTTGTCCAGTGGCACAGAGAGGTTCTGTAATTGCCTGAGGTTACACAGCTCCTGAGTAATAGAGTCATGATTTGATTCCAGGTGGTCTGGGTCCAGAGCACCCATATTTAACCATGACCTCTATTACACATATGATTATATTTAAAAGAGATTTTGAGGGGCGCCCAGGTGGCTTAGTCGGTTAAGCGTCCAACTTTCGCTCAGGTCATGATCTCACGGTTCGTGGGTTCGAGCCCTGCGTCGGGCTCTGTGCTGACTGACAGCTCAGAGCCTGGAGCCTGTTTCGGAGTCTGTGTCTCCCTCTCTCTCTGATCCTCCCCTGCTCACGCTGTCTCTCTCTCTCTCCTAGAAATAAATAAAACATTTAAAAAAAAAATAAAAAAAAATAAAAGAGATTTTGAGATGAGATAATGGTAATAGTAATGATGATGACAATGGGAAATATACTTTTAAAACATTACTTTTGAAATGGTAATAATGATAATAAATTTTGGGGGACACTCAGATGTGCATTCCAAAGTTTAACCCAGTGGAGTCTCTTATATTCTAACCTGGGCTGCCAAGTCCTCTCATTGTGTAGACCTTAGAATGAAGGACCTCCTCTGCTGAAGCACAGCTGGAGTGGAAGACCCAGATATTTACAGGACCAGCTGGGCAACGTTGGTGAGTGAGGTGGGTCTGGGTGTGGTGCCACAGGGGTGGTGGGGACTGTGGCAACATGGGAGTGGAATGCCCATAGTGACCGACAGCAGCCATCCCTCCGCTCTGGGCACACGAAACTGAGGGCCCAGTAACGGCAGATCTTCCAAGAGAGGCCAGACATCCACCTTTCACAGCCATGAATTTAGTGAAAACAAAACAAAAAGACCAGGTCCATGAAACAAAGCTTATCTATGGGTCAAACCCAGTTCCCTGCCCACTATGCCCCAGGAGCTGTTAAAAAAAAGTCACTATTTGAAATGCTGACATACTCATACAATGGGACAGAATACAGCAATGAGAATGAATGAACTCTAGCTATAAAAAATATGGATGAATTTCACAAACATAAGACAGACACAAATACCCCTTATACGTTACAATTTCTTTAATTAAAATTTTTTAAAAATATTTAATTATTTTTGAGAGGGAATGGGGAGGAGGGGGGTTGCAGAGAGAGACACACACAGAATCCGAAGCAGGCTCCAGGCTCCAAGCTGTCAGCATAGAGCCTGATGTACGGCTCGAACTCACGAACCGCGAGATCATAACCTGAGCCAAAGTCGGACACTTAATTGACTGAGTCACTCAGGCGCCCCTCTACATTCCAATTTCTATAAAGTTCAACAACAGACCAAATTCATGGAGGGTGTTAGGAGTCAGGACTGTGGTTACTCTTGTCAAGGGGTAGGTAGTGAGGAAATGAAAGAGGGCACAAGTGGGGCATCTAGGGGACTGGCCGGGTTCTAGTTCTTCAACTGGGGGTCAGTGACACTGTGGTGGTGATGGCGTTCTCTTTGTGATGATTACTGAGCTATCCGCTTGGGCTTTGTGCATTTTAAAAATGTGTGTTTTTAAAATTACATAAAAATCGCAAAGCACACATGTACACAGATTGTTACCATTTGGAAATAGTTGTCTGGAGGAAGCAGGATTGCATTTTGATATAAAAGAAACCAAATGCTCGAATAATTGGATTTGGGAAGCTGGCTTCCCTGCAGGAGGCATCTGATGGCTCTTTGATGGATAAATGCAAATAAAGCAATGGTCAGGGATGCCCTGATTTGAAATTAAGGTGGTTAATAAAACAGCTCCGCTTTTCTCGGTGACTGCTTTGCATAAGAATGTCTGTGTTGAAAATCATGTCTGTTTTCTTCATCTTGTTTACCCAAGTCCTCGGTGTTTGAAGTTATAAAAATAACTTTCGACACATTTGATATATCAGGGTTTCGTGGGTAAAGGGTTTCAGTGGTTTACACTGAAAATACGGGAAGCTTCAGGTTCTAAAATGCTGCCTCTCAGAAGCGGCTCCACATGGCAGGACGACTTTGGGGGTGATTCACCCGCGGCGACGGGTGGCCCGGGAGTGCCCGTGCTTGGGGACCGAGGGAGCACGCAGGAGCCACCGCAGCCATTTCTCCACGGGCGTGTCTTCATTTACAAAGGGCCTTTTCATCTTTAGTCATCTCTTCAGCAAACATGTCCAAGCAGCCACTCTGTGCCAGGTTACAGGGTGTGACGTTCATCCAATAATCCCCAAGACGGAACTACCAACAGCGGCAGCAGTCATGAGAGCATGGGCCAGGGACCCTTGCTGGCCTCCACCCTGCCCCCCAAACCACGCACTCACGGCCCCACTCGGCCACCCTGGCCTGGTCTTCACCGACCCCAGCTCCACGGTGGCTACCTCGCTGGTCTCCTTGCCCCACTCAGACCCCTTATTCCATTCTCCACAGTGTTTTTTATAAAGAACAAATCAGAAGACCTCACCTCTACCCTACCCCCAACTCGAGAGTTATAGCCACGCCGCTCAGAGTGACACGTGTCCTCCCCACCAGCCCTGCCTAGACCCTCATCGCCTTGGCTCTCCTCTCTGCCTCCCTCCAGTCATGTGGATCCTGCCTCAGGGCCTTTGTACTTTCCCTTTCCTCTGCGTGGATTCCTCTTCCCCCACATCTTCAAATGGCTACTGTTTCTTGTGATTCAGATGTTGCCACAAATGTCACTCACCCCAAATGTCACTCACCCCCAAGAAACTGGCAATACAAGAGCCTCTTTGTGTGGGTGATGTGTACTGCCTGAATTTTGTGCCATGTGCCTCTCAAATAAATTGTTAGTTCTAACCCGAGTGTCTCCTTGGAGAGGCCTTCTGGAAAACAATCTTCCCCCACTAGAATTTTCCCTTATGAAATACTAATACTGTCTGTAATTGCCTTGGTTTTTTTTTTTTTCTGTTTTGTTTTGTTCTGTTTTTAATCTCTTCTTAGTTTCTTGTCTATTTCCGCTTCATGAGAACATGGACTTTACTTTGTCTTACCTACTATCCACTACAGTCCTGGCACATAGTAGGTGCTCAATAAATATTTATTGAGTAAATAAGAAGGGAGGCTTGGAGAGAAGGAAGGATGTCTGAGAAGATAATGGAGATTTGATCCGGCAGAGCTGGGGGTGGGAGGCTTGGGCTTAGCTCCAAGCAAGGGGGAATAGTTTGGCAGTTGGAGGGCTTCTAGAAGGCTGGGCTGATGGGACCCAGGACAAGAAAGCCAGGGTATAAGGCAGGCAAGATACCCATTTTACAGATCAGGAATCTGAGGCTCAGAAAGGAAGGGCAAGAGACTTACCCAAGTCAACCAGTAGGCAAGGGTCTGACGTTAGAATCCAGGTTCCAACTCAAGGTCAAGTAGAACCTCACAGCGATTGACCGTGTATATGTACTAATGTATGAGATGGGTACTATTATTACTTCCTCATTTGACTAATGAAGAAACTAAAGCACAGAGAGATTGAGTGACTTGCCCGAGGTCATACAGCTTAGCAGTAGCCAAGCCTAAAGCCTTTCCCTGGCTTCCAGTGGTTCCCAGTTTCCACCTCCTGATTCTCCTACAGCCTCTGACCTCACACAAAGCTCCAGTTTGGACACGGAGGGGCTGTGAGTTTAAACACTGACCCTCTCTGGAGCTTGGAGCAAAGCCAGAAACCGTCCAGGACTTGGGTTCTCCCAACTCCAGACCAAAAGACAGTACAAATAACCCTACCTGCAGGGCTTCTGTGAGAAAAAAAGTGATAAAAAATAATTACAGGACTCCTAAGTGATAAAAATAATTGTAGGGCTCCTGGCAAACAGCCTGAGCTATAGAGATACTGACTAACGATAGCAAGAATTTATGGCCCTGTGGGCCCAGTCTTTTAGAGGCTGGGGTGATAGGAACCAGGGTCATGAGTGGGGTCACGGGCAGGAAACTCCCAGTAGACCCTTCCTCTCCTAGCAGCCTGGGCAGGGATTTGGGGGCTCTCAGACAGCCATGCCCTCCCAGCCCAATGGACCACATCTGTCTGGGTCATCCCACTGGTTGTATCTTGTGTCTCCTGCTGCTTCTAAAAACACGTAAAGTGTTAGCAAGTTGTGGTGATTCAGTTCCTTCGCTGATTCTCAAGGCCCCAGGGGAAGGTAGGGAGCAGATTTGGGTAGTGGAGTTGGGGCAAGATCCAGGGGACACAGTGATTCATTCCCACTGTAGCTAGTGACATTTACTGAGGGCCTACTACGTGCCAGGGCCCTTGCTGGGAGGAAGGTGGCGAATAGACACCCCGACCCTGGGGTAGGTGGACATAAGAGCTGGACCCTGGGTTCCCAAGTCCAAGGACTGTGATCTTATCACCACTGAAAAAGACCGGGAAGTGGCTTGTCCCTATGAGAGTTCACATCTAATTCTTAAAAATATCAAAAACTCTCCTTAAAACCCCATGTATTGTTGTTTTTATAAAAACAAAACTACATGTCACAAAAGCTCAAATAATGCAGGGAGGTTCAAAGTTCAAAACACCCAAATTTTACCATCCAGAGAAAAACCATGCTTAGCAGAGGTAGGAGAGCTAAGTGCTCAAGAACACTGCCTCTGAAGCCACCACGTCGCCAGCCAGCTGTCAGTTCTCCTCTGCCTCAGTTTCTCTAACCTGCAAAAGTGTTCAGTGGCAGCACCTGGCACCCAGGGCTGTGAGGAGCACTAACTGAGGAAACAACTAGAACAGCACCCATGCAGAGCAAGTGCTAAGAGATCCTTCTCAGACGGGATCCGCATACGCGCACTACACCTGCTTGAGGTTTTAGAATCTGATTCTAAAATATACCCAACAAGATATTCTAGGCACCTTTCATGTCTCTAAGCTCGTTTATGAAAGTAAGGTTTTGATTTAAAGGCTGAGCTGCTCACACATTCCAGAGCCCCCTCCTCCCTGTGGGTCCACACTTGCGCCCTCTAGTGGCTGTTTATTTTCTGTCTGTATCCGCACTGAGAGCTTTCTGCAGGTCCTAAGGCAATCCTAAGGTATTTGAAACCAGGGCTCACGGACAGCAAGTCACTTCCCTGGGGTCACAAAGCTGAGACTTGAACCTCTAGCATTTAGACTCCAGAGGCAGAGCTCAATACTGAGAAACAAGCATTGAGGAACTCAAGAGGGTTTGGAATCAGGGGGACATGACTTTGAATTCCTATTCTGCCAGTACTGTCTATGTCCCCTGGGGCCAGTGCCTTAATCTCCAAAGCATCAGTTTTCCCATCTGTAAAATGGGACTGCTCATAGCCATCACACAGTGTTCCCACAGAGAGTGCTTCAATCTGGCAAATAGCTGCTGTGTCTGGAACAGTAATACGTGTGAGGGTTCATGGTAAGTGCTTTTCAGCCAGTATTTTATTTAACTAATAAGCACAGGCAAAGCACCTTGCAGGCAAACAGCAATAATAGCTCTCCTATCAAAGTATCTTTCATAAAGGCAGGGGCTTTCACTGTTTTGCTCCCTGTGTGACTTCAAGGTCTCAAACACTGTCAGGTGCACAGTAGATACTCAACAGAAGTTGTTGCATAAATAAAGGACTCAAATGTAGCCAGTATCAGTGACAAAAGAGCTCTGTTACTTACTAGATATGTGACTTTGAGCAAGTACCTACACCTCCAAACTTCAGTTTTCTCCTGGGTCTAATGGGTACAATGACTCTGGCAACATTTATTGAGCACCAACTGTGTGCTGGGCCCTCTTCTAAATGGTTTATGTCTCCAAGTGGTAATATCTCCTTTAAACCTTACAACATTCTTTGAGGTACTATGATTAACCCATATTAAAGCTAAACTAGCAGAGGCTGAGGGAGATTGTTGCTTGGCTAAGGTCTCATGAGTAGTAAGAGGTGGAGCTGGAATTCAAATCCCCAAGGCCTCTGATGCACCTGCTGAACACTATTCTATAGTACCTTTCTTTATTGTAATTATTTTTTATTTTTTAAAAATTTAAAGTTTATTTATTTATTTTGAGAGGGAGAGAGAGAGAAAGAGCAATCAGGGGAGGGGCAGAGAGAGAATGAATCCCAAGCAGACTTTACACTGTCAGCACAGAGCCTGATGCAGGGCTCAGACTCATGAACCGTGAGATGATTACCTGACCCAAAACCCAGAGTTGAACGCTGAAACGACTGAGCCACCCAGGTGCCCATAGTGCCTTTCTAAGAGTGACCCTCCCTTCCCAGCAGCAGTAGAGACAGTAAATACATGGAAGTATATTTGTAGAGTAGAATACTACACCATAATGAAAAAGAGTAAATCACCAATAACCACACATGAGGGAATCGCACAAGTCTGCCAGAAGGAGCCAGGTGTGAGAGATACTAGAGTTGCCAGGTAAAATACAAGCTATTCAGGTGATTTTAATTCCAGATAAACAATGGATTTTTTTTAGCATAAATATTTCCCAGGGTAAATTCCAATTTAACTGGCATTCTGGATTTTTATGTGCTAAACCTGGCAACTCTAAATATTATATATGTATGATTCCATTTATATGAAGTTCAACAACAAGCAAAAGGAATAAATGGTGATGGAAGTTAGGATAGCAGTTGCCGGTGATGGAGTAGATAGAGAGGCTGTAAGAAAAGTTATGTGTCAGGGCACCTGGGTGGCTCAGTTGGTTGAGTGTCCTGCTCTTGATTTCAGCTCAGGACGTGATCCCATAATTCATGGGATTGAGCCCCGCATCAGGCTCTGCACTGTTAGTGCAGATTTCTCTTTCTGCCCCTCTCCTGCACATGCTCTCTTTCAAAATAAATAAATAAAGCTTTAAAAAATGCTATATCTTGGATGGGGATTACCTGTGTATACACACTTGTAACAGTTCACCAAGCTATACATTTAATATTTGTACATTTTATAAGATTTGCGAATAATGACTCCTTTAGAAAAAAGGTTTAAAAATTTTAAAGAGCAGTACACCCTATTTAGAAAATCTTTAGTAATAGCATCTGATGGGGTGCTCATATTAAGAACTCAATAAATGGAAGTCACTGTTAAAAGTGACAACATTTGTGTTATTATGATCACTCCCTTTTGTGATTTTTCTCTATTGCAGATTGATTGGAGTGCCCTCAAGTGTCTAATTTTGTCACAGCACCTCAGTTACTGCAAAGAATACCTGTTACCCACATTTGGAGTCTCAATTCTGAAGGGCAGTGCTTTGCTTTGCTTTTGATCCCGGACGCAGAAGAAAGTACCCAAATTCACATCAGACCGATGGGTCCCAAGTCCAACTCTAGCCCTGCCCAGAGTAGTCCCCTGAAGTTTGTGAGAAGGAAGGCAGAAGGGGACGCACATGTCCCTATATTTCACTGTCCGAGCACAATTGCGAACATCTTGTTCCCAGGAACTCACACGATCATATTTGAAAGTAGCGTTGGACAGGCTACACAATGCTTTCACATCAACAGTCATTGCAGCTTTCAGTGAGTGCTTCCTATGTGCCAGAAACCATGCAAGGAAGGAGATATATGTCCATTTTTCCCCTTTTGATCCGATCTGTGAGGCACAGATTGTTTGTAGCCTGCTTTTTCCCCCTTAAGAGTATGCGTTGGGCATCTTTCCATGTCAATAAATAAAGCTGGGGCGGTAAGTACTTGATTCAAAGGCTGAGAAACTTAAACAGTCAGCAGCCACTGCCCAGGTGAAGATCAATAATAGTTAACATTTATTGAGTGCTTTATTACACACCAGGCCCTATACTAATTGTTTAACACGAACTATCTCTCATTTGATCCTAGAGGCAATCTTGAGGTAGCTTCTAGTATTATTCAGATGAGGCATCTGAAGCTCAAAGAAGTAAAGGAACCATCCAAGGTCAGACAGCTGGTATAAACGGCAGAGCTGGGGGGCACCTGGGTAGCTTAGTCAGTTAAGCGTCCGACTTTCGCTTAGGTCATGCTCTCGCGGTTCGTGGGTTCGAGCCCTGCGTCGGGCTCTGTGCTGACAGCCAGCTCAGAGGCTGGAGCCTGTTTCAGAGTTTGTGACTCCCTCTCTCTCTGACCCTCCCCTGCTCACGCTGTCTCTCTTTCTCTCCTAGAAATAAAATAAATAAATAAATAAATAAATAAAAGTAAAATAAACGGCAGAGCTGGGATTCAAACCCAGGTGGTCTGATTCTGGTGCTGGGCCCCCCACCAGCATATCTGAAGGACAATATGGGGGAGAACACAAGGGAAGCTTCCCTGAGTGGAGAAAGGAGCCACTGACAAATCCCAAAGGTGGGTAGAAGGCAGTGTAGACCAAGGCCATGGGAGAGGCAATTTCTGAAAAGCCCTAGTTCACCACGGAAGGGATGGAAGTCTTCCTGGAGGTGATATCATCTCGATTGACTCTATGTCTCCAGCCAAGAAAGGAGGGCTTCTAACAACCCCCAGCTCTTGAGTGGTTTCACAGCAGACATGCGTGGCTTCAAAACTAATTGTGCCACTCTCTAGTTAAAAATACAAACCAAAAAAACAGGAATATTGAGGTATCATTGATGTACAATGAACAACTCCTATTTAAACTGCATGATTTGGGGGGCCTGGGTGGCTTAGTCGGGTTAAGCGTCCAACTCTTGATTTTGGCTCAGGTCATGATCTCATGGTTTGTGGGTTCAAACCCCATATCAGGCTCAATGCTGACAGTGCAGAGCCTGCTTGGGATCCTCTCTCTCTCTCCCTTTCTCTCTCCTTCTCTCTCTGCCATCCCTCCCCCCTCAAAATAAATAAACATTTAAAAACTGCATGATTTGACGAGTTTTGACATATGTACATACCCATGAACCTACCACCACAATCAAGGTGCTGAACATCCCCATCACCCCCAAAAGTTTCCCGGTGCCCCTGTGTAAACCATCTGCTCTTTGCCACATCCCAGCCCCATGCCACCATGCTAACCATGGAGTACTTTCTCTTCTCACTATAGATCACTTTAAATTTTCTGGAATTTTATAGAAATGGAATCATACAACGTGTACTCTTTTCATCTGGCTTCCTTCATTGGGCATCATTATTTTCAGATTCACCCCGGTTGTTACACGTACCAATAGTTTGTTCCTCTTCATTACTCGTTTTATTTATTATATGTGTATCAGTCCGTTTACCACATTTCCCTGGAAAAGAACACGTTTTCCCCAGCTTGGGGCCATTACAGATAAAGCTGCTAAGGACATTCGTGTGCCCGTCTCTGAGTGACAGGCGCTCTCCTCACCCGAGGGCGAGTGCCGATGAGTGTCACTGCTGAGTCATGCAAGTGTATGTTTAACTTTTTCAGAAGCCACTGCAAACCACTCTCCGAAGTAGCTGCACTGTCTTGCGTCCCCACCAGCAGGCTCAAGAGTCTCAGTTGCCAGGGTGAGTCTTTTCGATCTTAGCCGTTCTAGCTGGATGCCCTGGCCTTTCTTTCTTTTTTTTTTTTTTAAATGTTTTATTTATTTCTAGGAGAGAGAGAGAGAGAGAGACAGCGTGAGCAGGGAGGGTCAGAGAGAGAGGGAGTCACAGACTGAAACAGGCTCCAGGCTCTGAGCTGGCAGTCAGCACAGAGCCTGACGCGGGGCCCGAACCCACGAACCGCGAGATCATGACCTAAGTGAAAGTCGGACGCTTAACCAACTAAGCCACCCAGGCGCCCCTGCCCTGGCCTTTCTTAACCTGCGGACCCCACTGGTGGCCCCTCAGCCATTCTGGAGCCCAGCGTTTTCTGTGTAAAATGGAGGTAATCATAGCAGCTGTGAAAGGCGGTGAAGGTAGCACACAGGCAAACACACAGCACGGGAACTAGCAGGTCGCCCATGTTTCCTGACAGCTGGCTCTTATTACAGCTGAGTCCAGCCGTCCCACGGTCTGGCCTTCCCTCGGGACACACCTTCAAACTGGATGGTAAAACGCTGCCTGCCTGGTGTGGGGTCCATGCTCCCAGCCTGGAGGAAAAGCCAGAGCCGCAGTGAAGGCGTCAGCACTATGCTGGGTGTTGTGAGTGGCTGAGCCTTAGAAAGCCTGGGGGTGAGCAGGTCAGCTTTTTCTTTCTACTTTACATATGAGAAACCTGAGGTGTGGTAACCAGTCATTTGCCGGGAGCCACACGGGCCTCTTTGGATGGCAATGACAGCAAGGAAGTGACAATGTTTGCAGCTCCTGCCATGAGAAATGAAACCTGGGATCTCCTTCTGCTACTGCTGGCTCATGTTGGATATAAGCCTGCTGGTATTGACCAGGCCTCACAATATTCCGCATCAGACCCATATTCTGAACACAGATACCTCATAAGGAAAAGCATATTCCTGCCTTTACAAAAAGAGATTTTAGATGAAAGCTCTGTGGGTGATTGTCAAAAGGCTCTTCCTATGGGCCTTGCAGTTCCGAGACTTAGGGGGTTAAGAACACAAGAATTACAATTGAGCCTGGTCCTGAGACCAAGGGCCCATTTTGGGGTTAAGAGCAAAACATAGTTACCGCATATATCTTTGCTAATTGGTGAAGCATAACAGTCCCTTCCTCAAGGCCTACTTTCCACAAAGACCCTCTCTTACATTGGCAGCTGGGATGAGGAAAGATAACAGTAGCTAAAACATAACCCAGGGGCAAAAGACTGAACCTTTCAGGGTCCCCATGTCAGTCTCCACAAACAAACCAATTTAGAAACATTCATCCTCTTGAGAGCCAGACAAAATACTCCTAGCTTATCTATATACAATTTGACCTATATGTTATCCTATTTTTCACTAAGAACATTCTGTTATTTCCTTGGTTGGAATAATTCTACTATTGTTATCACAAAAGGCCTCCCATTGTAAGAAATTCCTTTCTCTGACTTCATCTTGTTGCTGAACCTATAAATAAAGACACAAAAACAGACAGGACAGAGATGCCTGCCTGGTGATCAAAAAGAATCTCGGGGCTCTCTCACTCTCTCTCTCTCTCTCTCTCTCTCTCTCTCTCGCCAACACCGTCCATCCTTCAGGGACCCCTGGACCTGCCGGAGCCGGCTTGGCCTCTGGCAGTCATTGGCCAAGGTCACACAGCATTTCTTCAGTGGCCGTGCTGGGATTTGAACCTCTGTCGGTCTGATTTGGGGTCCAGAAGACTTGCTAATGGTGTACTTGACTAACAAAATGGCCCAGTCACAAAAGTGCCTCCTGAGGGTCAGGACTATCTTCAGCCAGGTTCCCTGGAAACAGAGCCTGAGGCAGGGATTGAGTACATGTGATTTAAAAAAAAAGTTTTTTTGTTTATTATTTTTGAGAGAGAGAGATAGAGCGCATGTGTGTGAGCAAGCCAGGAAGGGGCAGAGAGAGCACAAGACACAGAATCCGAAGCAGGCTCCAGGCCCTGAGCTATTGGCACAGAGCTTGACGCGGGGCTCGAGCTCATAAGTAGTGAGATCATGACTTGAGCTGAAGCTGGACACCCAGACACCCCAAGTACATGTGATTTATCAATGGAGGAAACTGAAAGGGAAGGAGGAAAGCAGGATAGGAAGGAACTGAGCATAAAGTCCTGCTAGGGGGCTGGCCTGTTGGACATCTGTACGTCTGCTGTCGGCTGTGAACCACTCTGTGGGTGAGGGAGATAATCTCTCGGGCGAGGAGACTTCTGAGGCCATAGTGCTCAGGAGAAGGAGACACAGTAAGCCCTTAGACACCAACAACGGGAGCATCTAGGCGGAGGGGTGTGCTGGCCCCGTAAGGAAGGACGCCAGAGGTTCCCAGAGGTACCCACACACTTCTCACGAACCAAACTCCAGAGCGTCCGGAACATTCACTTCCCGCTTGTTTTGGAGAACTGTGCATTTCTCTGCAAGCAGCATATTGAACAAACCCAGCCTGTGACATAATCAAGACACACCTTTAGTTTTTGTCTCCCAATGTCCCTCTCAATTCGGTAAAGCGACATTTTCTTTGCCACCAGGTGACAACTCATCCCCCGTTGCTTTTCTGCTTTGCTCATTCTCAAGAAACAGACAAGTCTATAATCACTTTAGGTCACCAACACAGTAGCAATTTAGAAATTAGAATGTCTGGTAAAGCTATGAATCACAACTCCCAGCTTGATTTGGGTTTGAAGCTTCTCCCCTCAAGCCAGCTTGGTCCTGCTTGAGGCTGGCAGCCCGCTGTGGTGGAGAAGGTGAGGAAGGTGGGAAGGTGGATCCCCTCTTTCTCATCCCCGTCCCCACAGGTGGGGCTGAGGGGGCTGGGGAGAGATGGCGAGGGGAGAGGAAGGGTCTCACTTGACCTGTCAACATCCTGGCTGGCTTTGAGCTCTCTGGATCTAAGAGACATTTTAATGGGACTTTTCTGTCATGGGATGCTGTTGTAGACTCATGGGGATGGCCAATGCCACCGGCCCTTCTCACCCTTGACCTTGATGGATGCACCTCTCTTCCTAGGGGTCCCTAGCAACTCCTTTCTCAGCCCTAGGAACCTGGCATCCAACCCTAGCTTCTTTTTTTTTTTAATGTTTTATTCATTTCTGAGAGAGAGAGAAAGACTGTGAACAGGGGAGGGTCAGAGAGAGAGGGAGACACAGAATCCGAAACAGGCTCCAGGCTCTGAGCTGGCAGCACAGGGCCCAACACGGGGCTCGAACCCACGAACCGTGGGATCGTGACCTGAGCCGAAGTCGGACGCTTAACCGACTGAGCCACCCAGGTGCCCCCAACCCTAGCTTTTTGGTGCTACCACTCCTCTGTGCTTCCACAAGACCGGAGGAGACAGGACCCAAGCTGACTCCCTGAAGGCGCTCCCCGCTCAGGCAGGCCCGGAGGGAACGCACAGAGCACTGGGGGTGCGGGCTGACCTCAGCACACCCACACTCTCTAGCTCCTTCTCCAGGGCAGCCGGGCAGCCCATTTCTGCCAACCTCTAGATACTACCCCTGCCCACATCAGACCCCTGGGCACCCACACAGGAGCCACACAATAAACTCTTCAAATTGTACCCCCCTCGAGAGCCCCCATCATTCCATTCCCCTCTTCTAAGAAGATGGCCACCAAAGGGTTGTTGTCCCCTCTCCCCACCACAGGAGAACCACGGGTGGATGTAGGGGCAATAATACATATCAGGGTTTTAAGTGGTCGTGGCCAAATTTTAGCAGCTGTGGGCTTTGTACTGTGCTCTTGAAAAGTTACCACTGGCTGTCACGACAGAGCTTTTGAGCTACAGTGTACAAGTCATAGCCACCTACCTGGGCCTCTGTTTTTTCCTATCTTCATGAAGATGACAATGCCCAGCAGGGTCATTATGAGGGCTGAGTGACATAGTGAATTTATACTGTTGCCAGAATGAGAGGCACCTTGGTGGCTCAATCGATTAAGCTTCTGACTTCAGCTCGGGTCATGATCTCATGGTTTGTGGGTCTGAGCCCTGCATCAGGCTCTGTGCTGATGCCTCAGAGTCTGGAGCCTGCTTTGGATTCTCTCTCCCTTTCTCTGCCCCTCCCCTGCTCACGTGCGCGCGCGCTCTCTCTCTCTCTAAAATAAAAACATAAAAAAATGTATAGGGTTGCCAGAACTGACTCTCTAGGATCCCACAATCACAGACCTGCAACTCCATCTCTGGGTGACCGCTAACAAGTGGTTTTCCTCTCCTCGTCTCAGTTTTCCCACCTGTCCAATGGTACTCATAAGAGCCCCTATGTGATAGCATCTCCACAAGATTGGTGGGGTGAATATATATAAAGAGTGTAGCAACAGTGCCTGGCATTTGGTAAGGACTCAGTACTGCTGGATGTTAATAATATAGTGGAGGGGGGGCGCCTGGGTGGCTCAGTCGGTTGAGCGTCGACTTTCGCTTAGGTCATGCTCTCGCGTTTCTTGGTTTCGAGCCCTGCGTCGGGCTCTGTGCTGACTGCCAGCTCAGAGCCTGGAGCCTATTTCAGAGTCTGTGACTCCCTCTCTCTCTGACCCTCCCCTGCTCATGCTGTCTCTCTCTCTCTCCTAGAAATAAATAAAAATATTAAAAAAAAATAATACAGTGGAGGGTGGGCTGGCTGGGCTCTTAAGCTGGTCCTGGTGGGGTAGGGGATACGGAATCTCCACCCTTGCTGGTCCCTTACCATTCCAGGCCCTGCTCTGGAAATGCTTCAGCCCAGCTGGGATCTGGGGCCCCTGGGAACAGATAGGACAGCCCATACCTCCAAGCAGTCATGCTGACTCAGATTTAAAAATCAGTGTGTGACCAGAAAAACACAGCTGGGCTCTCACTTCTTGTGGGAAAACAGCACAACTAGCCCCATGCACGTCTTTATCTTAAGCTCAGAGAGGTGGTCAGCCCTATTCTGGGCCCTGATTCCGAGGTTTGTGAGCAAAAATCCTGGCACACAGAGTAACAGAAGTCTCTGTCTCCTTGAGGCACGCCGGGCCCACGGGTCACAAGCTTCACATGACCCCCTGGCTGGAGTCAGGCATGTCTGGTGCTTGCCAAGCCCTTGACTTCTCCTGGCCTTCGTCTGGACACTTCTCAAGCCAAGTCAGGCTCTGGACGGCTGGTTGGGCAACCCATGACCTCAGACTGGGTCAGGTCCATCAGATGAGCATCTGTTGAAGAGTGTGGAACATTTTGTTCCTTAGAATCCCAAGGGCCAAAGACTATGAAACCTCCCCATCCACAGGGTATGCCCCACCCCCACCCCCCACAACTGCCATTTACCCTGGGCAAGTTCCTTGGCCTCTCTGAGTCCGGTTTTCAAATACAAACCAACAAGTACCTGCACCTGCCAGGGTTGTCGTGCGATTCACGTAGAGTGTCAGGGGATGGCACACACATCAGCAGGCCCTCGACAGGGGGAGGTTATTCCTGCAAACAGGGGCGCTGGACCAGTACATTATATATGCTGTGGGGGAGAGCATGGAGCATGGAGGCAGACCGCCTCGGTTCAAAACCCAGCGTACCCCCTTCTGCGTGACCACAGGTGACTTCTCAGAGTCTTCATTTCTTCTCTGTAAAATAGGAATAAAAATAATAGGGTTACGAGGATGCAGTTAGATGAGATGTTACTGGGAACAGTAATAATCACTTAATAAGCATTAACTATTTGTGATTAGTCACACATGTTAGTAATGGTGCTGAAATCACACTGGTAAGGCTGTTTGACAGGATTAACATGGAAGAGAATTCACACTCATTGAGTACCTACTATGTATCAGAAGCCATATATTCAAACAGGTATGTACAGACACACACACACAAACACACACACACAGAGTGAGGTAGGTAGTTCTGTTTTCATCTTTTAAAAACTTTGTGTTATCAAACAAATCACAGATGCGGAAAATCATACAAATTAAATTTGTAGCTTAGTGATTATTTGGAGGGCAAACACCCTCATAAGCAACACCCAGGTCAAGAAATAAAACTTTGCTAGTGACCTCAGGAGCCCCTCCACGCACCCCATCTCAATCATAGCCCTCCCCAGAAAAGTAATATAGCCTGACTTTTAATTATTTCCTTGCTTGATCATTTGAGTGTGCATCCCTAAGATATTGCAGTTGTTTTGCCCATTAGAAGAAACTAAGCGTGTGTTTTAAGCCATAGATTCCCCCTATATCTCTTTCTTTTCCTTGCAATTTATCTGTTTTGCTGCTTGACCCATAGAGTTTCTCAAAGTCTGGATTTTGTCTCTCAGATCCTCACAGTACAGTTCAACATGGCCCTTTGACCTCTGCATTCCTTGTATATTAGCAGCTGAGTCAGACCCAGTTTCCATTCCTCTGGTGTGATTATAGGTAGGCCTGGGTTCTTTTATCAAGAAGCACATACATGGCTAGAGTTTGCTCTTTTTTGATATTACCTGCTATTCTGTACAATGGCTGTATACACTAATTCATGGCAGCTTGCAAAATAGCAATATTGTATCATTTTGCTTTCCTGCATTAATTGTAGTAATTTTATTAGATTTTTTTTTAATTTGTTACTTGGTCACCCAGTGGCACAGTTCCTATAGGAAATGTGGGACAAGTACTTGATCCTTTTCTTTTATTTACATAGTTTTCCAAGAATATGTTTCTACGCCATTCTCAGAAGGTGATCCGCTAGTGTTTTGGCTGAATATCATATGAACTTGTTGAAACATATTTGACGCATTTTAATCAATTGCAATGATTAGCTTTGTTGCAGCTGAAATTGTACTATCATTGGGTTGGTTTGTCCATTTGATAGCCTCGATGGCTTAGAATCAATACTAAAACTGGTTCTAGGAGATTGTCCTAGCTCAGACAATCACATGTTTTGTGAATCACATGCTTTGAAAACAGTGACAGCTCAGGCATTTCTGGCAGCCTCTAGCACATACCCAATGCCGAGACTTCTTTCTTCAGAGACTGGATGAAGCTGGGAGGGCAGGATGTATGCAGCCCTCCAAACCAAGATACAGAGCAAGCTGCCCTCCCTCTGGCGATTTTTCTGCTCTCAAGTGGGGTGGTCATCACAAGTGAACAGACATGTCACGATGCAATGTACCAGAACTCTGTCCCCTAGACATTGGGGACCATCTGCCCTCTATTTCACCCATGAGTAAATGGACCTTTTGGAGGGTTGTTCAGTGTATGTTACTTCTGAGTGTCCAGTGCAGAAAAGTCAAAGACAGAAGTTCAAATCTCAGCTCACCATGGAGTCATCATATGAACATGGGCAATTTCTTCTTCTCCGAGCCTGCTTCCCAACCTGTAAGAATAAAGAGGCAAAGGGGCGCCTGGGTGGCTTAGTCGGTTAAGCGTCCGACTTTCACTTGGGTCATGATCTCGCGGTTCGTGGGTTCAAGCCCCGCGTCGGGCTCTGTGCTGACTGCCAGCTCAGAGCCTGGAGCCTGTTTCAGAGTCTGTGACTCCCTCTCTCTCTGACCCTCCCTGCTCACGCTGTCTCTCTCTCCTAGAAATAAACAAAAACATTTAAAAAAATTAAAAAAAAAAAGAATAAAGAGGCAAAGTAACCTCTTAGGCAAAGTAAAATTTGGGGCTGTCATACAGAGCCAAGTCACACAGACTTGGGCGCAAACCCAGCTCCTTCATTGACTATCTTGAGCCCCTAGGCAAGTGGCTTTCCCTTTCTGTATAGAGAAAAGGGAAAGATGTTTCCTCCTCTGTACAGAGGACAATCCTAGCTTGCTGTTCACAGGGTTGTAGTAAGGCATAATTGAAATCATACAAGCAAACTATTTAGTACAGTACCTGGTGTATACAATCCTTTGAAATATGAAAACTCTTTTTGTTAATTATCTGAGACTCTTCTAATCCTGAGATAACTTGGTTCCATGATATGTAACACCAAGAGGAACCAAAAGTAATAGCCCTCGATTGAAGGATGGGGCAGGGACTTCCGGGGCATCTCTGAATCTTGTCCTGTGCACCCTTCCCTTGCCCTTGAGACCAGGTTCTAGACCTAGATTCTTCTCCTCCTGCTGGCAGTATCTGGGATTGCAACCTGAATGGTACCACCAATGGGTCCTGGGTCTGGGTGGAGGAGTTTATCCCAATGACTAGGACATGGTTTGAAGTGTATTTGAGAGAGAGAGAGAGAGAGAGAGAGAGAAACAGACTGAGTGGGGGAGGGGCAAAGAGGGAGAGACAGAATCTTAAGCAGGCTCCATGCTGTCAGCACAGAGCCTGATGTGGGGCTTAAACTCACAAACGGAGAGATCATGACCTGAGCCAAGATCAAGAGTCTGATGCTAACCGACTGAGCCACCGTCCCTAGGACAACATGGTTCGGAGAGGATCATCCCTTGCCCTTTGCCACGAGAGCTGTCATTTGTAAAAATACTTACTGTTTGCCTGGCAAGGGGCAGGGTGTTTCCCCTTATGATCTTATTTAATACGCTTTTTGCCCATGAGGAACCCGAGGCTTTGGAAATTTGAGTGACTTGGCTACAGTCACATGGATGGGAACAGGGTTGCCAGATTGTGGTAGGCTGAATAATGGCATCCCAAAGATAGTGTTGTCCTAATCTCTGGAACCTGTTAATATCTTACCTATGTGATAAAAGGAACACTGAAGATGTGATTAAGTTAAGAATCTTGAGATGGGAGATAATCCTAGATTATCTGGGCAGCCCAAAGTAATCACAGGAATCTTTATAAAAGGGAGGCAGGACACATAACAATAATTTGTTATAACAGCAATAGGAAACTAATACATAGATGGAGGGAGAAAAATAAACCAAACCAAAAAAAATCAGGGTGTCCAGTTAAATTTGAAATTCTGATAGGTAATAAATTTTTTAGTATAAGTATATCCCAAATGTTGCACAAGACATTCTTACACTTAAAAAGAAATTGTTTATTTGAAGTTCCAATTTAACTGAGTGTTCTGTATTTTATCCTAGAAGTGGTGGGGCCAGAGCAGAAGTCAAAACTTAGGATTCCCAGGCTTCCCCACTTTCTCTAAGAATCTGGTATCTAATTAGAAACTGCCATGCTTTTGCGGCCCTCCTGGGTCAGTTCCCATCTCCCTAGAGCTCCTCTGGCCTCTGGGATGGAGACAGAAAAAGATTGTATAAGGTCATCTCTTAGATACACCTTTGGGCTTTCAGTTCTCCCAGACCACAGAATTTCTCTCTAGAATTGGCTTTGTGTCTTTACTCTGCTTGAAAGAGTGACCTGGGATCTTTGTCTCAAAGCTGCAGTTCACAAAATATGTTGGTGGGGAGTGGGGGGTGGGGGTGGTGATGGTGCAGGGGATTTTAATGAATGGGGATGGGGCAGCAAAGCCTTTTTCAAGCTACCACTTTCTGAAGGGCTTTATGAGCCCCAAAACAGGAAACAAACATTCAACAGGGATTTCAAAGCAAGAATCGTGTTACGGATGAGGAAACTGAGGCCAGAGGTAACCTCAGCTAGAGACAGATGTCCTCTAGACTGGCATCTCCCCCTTTGCAGCACCAGTCCTGAGGGAAGAATCCGGGAATGCTAATTCAGAGGGTTGGAATGCTGGTCTGGGTCGGAAGCCCTTTACTTCATTGATTGCCAGTTTCCCCTCCATGAAATACGGGGATTCCATAAATACGAGGGTGTAATAATGCAATGGATGTAAAACACCAGGTACAGGGAGCCATGTTCTCGGAAACGGCGGCTTCTTTCCTTGGGCCTCCCTTAGCCCATGTGTACACCCAAACCGGCTCCTGCTCCCTGACCTCCCAACTAGCCTCTCCGCAGGACTGACTCCTCCAGAGCACAGATTTGGCCGCTAGGTGGGGACAGAGGGCCGGCACTGCGGGGAGATGTTGCGCATGCGCATTTACGGGCGGCGCCTCTCCTTCCCACGCCCCGTGTACGTCACTTCCGGCGCGAGGGGCCGGGCCGGCCGGGCAGGGAGTGCGGGTCGGTTCTGCGTGTGCTGCCGGACGAGGCTCCCGCTGCCGATTGACCCGCGCTCCGCCCCGTAGCCGGGCCGGTGAGTGCCCGCGAGGCCGTCCGTGTGTCATGGGGGTCGGGGAGAGGGACCCCTGAGAGGGAGGGATAACCGGAAGTGAAGGGACCCAAGGAGAGAGACCCCAGGAAATGGGGACACCTGGGGAAGGGGTGACAGCCGGAAGTGGGGGGCCTCAGAAGCTTGTCTAAGGGAGTTGGGGCCTCTAGGGCTCCAGAAACGATGGCTTCCCGGCCTCTTCTTGGTGGGGTGGGGAGGAAGGCGATGGTCACAGAATGATGGGCTTCAGGTGAGGAAGATTCCAGGCTTCTCCGTAACAAATGGTGTTTGCACCCATCCATACGCCCATCCATCAGTTCATTCTGGAGACTGAGCCCTGCTCTGAGTCTGACACTACCGAGGCCCTGGAGATTAAACAGGAAGCTCCAGGTGGAGGGTAGAGCCCTCCTTGCTCCGCCTCACTAGGTGTGTACCCTCCAGCACATCACTTGACCTCATACCGTCCGCTAATATTTACAGAGCACCGTCATGTGCCAGGCTAGGCCTAGAGCCTGTGGACACTACAGCCTGTCTCCCAGGTAAGCACTGGATTGGGATTATAGGCATCTGTTGGTGACTCCATGGAAACAGCCCCAGGGTGGGTCCTGTGAACCAGGAATGTTGTTTCTTCTCACTTAGCATTCCTCCGCCAAGCAGATTCAACTCATTCAGCGAATATTTATGGAGCGCAGGTTATGTGTCTGCTAGGTGCTGGGTTTAGGGTGATGAGCAAGACAGATAATGGATGTTGCCCACAAATTGCCTACCGACAGTTACAGTAGAGGGCGAATGCTATGCTAAAGGACTGAGGGGAGGCGCCTACCCTGGCCTGGAGTTGAAGAAGTCTTCCTGCTTCAAGCACCATCATCTCTTACCTGGGTTGCTGTCGTAGCCTCTGAATGGTCTCTTTCTTTGCTTCTGTCCTTATCTGCTTACAGTCCATTTGGGAGACAGCCGGGTGATCCTTTAAAATATAAATCAGATCATGTCACTCCACTCAGATGGCCCCCACCAAACTCAACAACAGTCAGAATTCTTACTGGCCCTCAAAGCACTGTACCCTCGGCCCTCAGTACCTCTGTAAACTCATCTGCGAATATTCTCCACCTTGCTCCTTTGGCTCTCGCCAGACTGGCCTCTTCTCTGCCCTTTGAAAAAGCCCGGTGTGTTCCTGCCTCTGGCTTTGCCCTTATTTCGCAGTTACCTGCATGGCTCGCCCCCTCATCTCCTTCATCTTTGCTCAAATGTCATTTGGGTGGGGCCTTCTCTGACAATCCTATTTAAAATTGCACTACCCAGGGGCACCCGGGTGGCTTAGTCGGTTGAGCGTCCGACTTTCGCTCGGGTCATGATCTCGCGGTTCGTGGGTTCGAGCCCCGCATCGGGCTCTGTGCTGGCTGCCAGCTCAGAGCCTGGAGCCTGCTTCAGTCTGTGACTCCCTCTCTCTCTGACCCTCCCCTGCTCATGCTGTCTCTCTCTCTCTCCTAGAAATAAATAAAAACATTTTAAAATAAAATAAAATAAAATAAAATTGCACTACCCAGGTACCTCCAAACCCCTTCCCTGCTTTACTTCTCATCATAACACCTTCACCTGGTAGGTTATACAGTTTATTTCACTTCTAGTCTGCCTCTCCCACTAGAATCTAAGTTCAACAAAGGCACAATTTTTTTTTTTTGCTGTTCACTACTGCATCTCCAGTGCCTGGAGGAGGGCCTGGTACATAGGAGGTACTCAATATTTGCTGAGTGAATGAAGTGGCATCTGATTGGGATTTAAGGATGAATTAGGATTAGTCGGGTGAAGGACTGGAGGGAGAACATGCTAATCACAGGAAACAGGATGTGAACAAGACAAGAAAACCCAGCTTTGGAAGGAAGTGAAAGCAGCCAGGTGGGGCTGGAGATTAGAATGCAAGGGACAGAGTGGGCAGACCTAAGATTTAGGGGGAGTGACCTGGTCACCGCCCACATGAAGAGACCCCTGAGATGGTCCTTGCTGTCCTTGTTGAGCTCGGGAATCAGGGATCAGTGGCAGTCTGTGGACAAGAGCTTGGGCTTTGGAACTGGGCAGCTGCTACCACCTTACTCCCGAAATATCTAAAGCACCTGTTTTGGCTTTGTTTTTTTATTCAATAAATGTGTTAGTTCAGATCTTCCAAAAAGCTGATACCAGGATGAGGTGAGACAGGCAAGAAACGAACTGGAGGCAGTGCCTGTGAAGCAGAAAAGGGAGGGGGGCTGGAGAAGTCAGGGAGAGCCTTCAGACAGTGATCTGAGTCTAGCCCCTGCGAGGCAGGTTTGGGTAGGAGGTCATGGTCTGCAGTCTCATGAAAGGTTCAGCCTCAAGGCCAAGTTGCCTGTTAGAGGAGGCCCACGTTTCACCCAGTCCCTGGCTGGGGACAGTCTGTGGAAAGTGTGGCATCTACTAGATGGTGGACCCAGGAGCCCGGCAGCTCGGCCACCCATCAGTTATGCTTCATCCTGGCGAGGGAGCCCGTCAGCATGGTTTCACAGCCATCAGGATAAGTCCTATGCGTATATGGGAAAAAAGTCAGACGGTACAGTGAGAAGTCTCTCTCCCTCCTTAAATGTCCAGTTGTCTGGTACTGCTTCCTACACAAAACCATTGATGAGTTTTCTTGTATTTCCTTCCAGAAATTTTAGCTGCAGTCACAAGTTTATATGTATACATTTAAAAAATCTAAATGAGATGATTTTATACACATTGTTCTGCATCTTGCTTGCTTTTCCTTAGTGTGTCAGTTCATGAAGGTCTAACTCCTTTCCATGAGTGAATAGTTTCCCATTCTTACAATGTTACTTACCAGTCTTGAGCTGGTATGCAGTTAAAGTGTCTCTGCTCCTTTCCCATTATAATCAGCACTGGAAGTGATCGTCCTTGTGCGTCTGTTTTGCACACACATGCAAGTATACGTCCTAGAAACGGGATGCTGGGCCACAGGGTGTGTGGTTTACACTGTGATAGTGACAAGCTGCCCGCCGAAGAGGCCAGGCCAGTTTATCCTCTGACTGACAGTAAGCATATCAGCAAAAATATCAAGTATTTTCACCAATCTGAATTGGAGACTTTTAGTTCATATTCCTTTAATTTCAAGGAGGCGGAGCCGCCGTCCCTGCGTCTGTCAGCAAGGCCACGGTGTTGGGTGAGGAGTGTGCGTGCCCCTGTAGCCGCCCGGGGGCCTTGGTGGACATTCGGGCTTTGTTCAGTCTGAGGTTGGACCTGGCATGTGGTTCAGATCCCGTTCGTTGCCGCAGCCGAGAACCGCCACTGTCCCCCCACATGGTGCTGCCCTGAAACGAGCGGGGCTGGGTGATGTTAACTTGGCTTTGGGCTTGGTGTCTTGGCAGGGATCCTGGTAGCCAATGTCCGAAGAAAGTGACTCTCTGAGAACCAGCCCCTCGGTGGCCTCACTTTCGGAGAATGAGCTGCCGCCGCCGCCTGAGCCTCCGGGCTATGTGTGCTCGCTGACCGAAGAACTGGTCACCAAAGCCCGGGAAGAGCTGCAGGAGAAGCCGGAATGGAGACTTCGAGATGTGCAGGCCCTCCGGGACATGGTGCGGAAGGAGTGTCCCAACCTGAGCACCTCCCTGGACGACGCCTTCCTGCTGCGCTTCCTCCGGGCCCGCAAGTTTGATTATGACCGGGCCCTGCAGCTCCTGGTCAACTACCACAGCTGCCGGAGAAGCTGGCCCGAAGTCTTCAACAACCTGAAGCCCTCGGCCTTACAGGAGGTCCTCGCTTCCGGTTTCCTCACTGTGCTGCCCCACACCGATCCCCGGGGCTGCCATATCCTTTGCGTCCGCCCAGGTATCGCCCTAGACTCTTGGGGCACGTGCATCCCGGCTCTTTGGGAGGTTGTGTGTCCGGCGCCCTCTCCCTCTTATATTTTCCTCTTTGTCTTCTCCCTGGTTCAGTCAAAGCTCTTCTGATTACAAATGACAAAAGCTGCTCAACCCAGCTGAGGAAAAAAGGGAAGAGTTAGTCTAAAGAGACGGGAGCATCCCAAGGAACCGGTGAGCTGGAGCTGTGGCTCTCACTGGCCCCGGCACCCCAGAGCCAGGATCCAGTTCGTTCCTCCATTGTGAACTAAGCCAACCATTCTCCCTGTCTCTGCCTGTGTCTGTCAGTCTGTGTATCTCTCTGGGCCACACGTTTCTGCTGTCCTGTGCATATCTTCTTCACCCTTCTCTCTGTAGACTGGCTTTTGCTCTCTGCACATGGCGAGAGCTCATATTGCTCAGTGCACGGTCCCGGTTTCTAGCCTTGACAGCCTGGTGGGTTGAGAAAACTGCCCCGGTCACGGGGCAAAGCAGGGCTGCCAGGAGCCCCCTGCCCCATCCCTCCTTTGTGACTAGGTGAGGTAGACCTCAGTGGGGGCTGGGCAGTCCAGTCTGTCCCCCTGTGCCTCCCCCACCCCTCCCTACTTTCCTCTGCTTTCTTAAGCCATCCACTGACTTTAGATTCACTTTTCCATCTTAGCACTTCATGATGTTAATCAGGACATCTTAAAACACTTCTCTTAAAGGGGAGCCTGAAGGGGAGTAAAGACCTTCCTGTGCCTTCCTCTGCCTTTAAGATCCATGTCACCAGGTGCTTTGGTCATTTACTAAACCCTCTTTGGAGATTAAACCATCCTCTTGAGCCCTTAGTGTGTACCAGGCACGGTGTTAACTAACTGCTTTATCTGCTGCTTTAGGCACTTGTAAGAACTAGGGTGATTTATCTTATTTTTTATTTGATTTTAAAATAAGCAATGCAGTGGAGATGTTAGGGCACCGAGAGACCTAGGAACCAGTCAGCTGTGGTTTTCCTTGCCCTTTTTTTTTCCTGCTACTCCCTTGTACACAACTCATAAGGATATTGCAGAAGAGATTAGCACACTGGTTTTCCCTCTTCGCTTGCGTGGTTTCAACCCTTTGCTTGCGAGGTGAATTTTTCCCCATGGGTCTGGAGCAGAGCTAGATGGACCCTTTCCCACCAGTGCAACTTATTAGAAGGAGGTGTACACGGGAGGTTTTATTGTCAACTGGATATTAGCTTTGCCTTTTTATAAGCTCTTTGGGGACATATGTAACCGAAAAGGATGACACCCAGTGATGTAGAGGCAGCTTTAGTTGGCAGCAACGTTAACAAGCAAGCTGGCAGTGTCTGGACAAAGGTTTTTTTTGTAGGAAGTTTGCGCATATTACATACCCCTTGGTGGCGGCCGTCACGTGGAGTTTTATCTTCCTAAGAAAAGGATACACTGGTCTTATGGGATTTTCTTGAGAACAGTGGTTAATAGTCAAAAGTTGTCATTTCCATCTTCTTCCCAGAGAAAGGGAGGACTCCGTAAATATATAGGGGATATCAAGGCAGCATCCAGACTGGAAAGGGGACTTGGCTCAAACCACAGCACTGGAACGCTGTCTCCATCATTGCCTCCCTTGGCACAGGCTTCATTGTCAGGCCAGCTGTTGCCTGGTGGGGCCCCTGAGTCTCAGGCTCCAGCCTCCCCCCTACCAGAGGGAAGAGGGATCTTTTCTTTCAAAAGGGCCAAGGTCTCAGAATTGAGTCTCCTTGGCTTGGTGTGCTCTGGCTTGGATCACACGCTATGGCTAGCAGGAGGTAAGACCCGCTTTGACCCTTTGCAGTGAGGAGTCAGGAGTCAGGTCAGTTTTACCCAAAGTGTCAGGCTAGCGTGGAAGGAGGCAGCTCAGGGTGGTGTTACGAAAATCTGGGCACATCTGTTGGCAGAAGGCAGAGCTGTCCATTAAGGTTAGTATTACTGTCCCATTCTACTTCTGAGGAGATGTGGGCTCAGAATGAGGAAGTAACTCACCCAGGGTCACACAGCTACTGAGATGCAAACCCCCAGATGTGTGTGACTTCAGAGCTGATACTTTTAACCGCAGCACCAGTGGTGCTTCCATTTCACAATGTGCTGCTGCATTTGGAATTAAGAACATCAGCTGTTGCTTAAGGTGTCCCATTTACTAACCTAAATAGAGTCACGCCAGTAGAATATCTTTCTTTCCATCTTTAAACAAGAGTTCTAGTAAGGAGATCAATCTTAGCCTGTCGGGTTACTTGTTTGTATTCATCCCTGTAATGTTCTGTCCGTTTCTTATGACCTCAGACAGATGGATCCCGAGCAACTACCCAATTACCGAAAACATCCGAGCCATATACTTGACATTAGAAAAACTCATTCAGTCTGAAGAAACCCAGGTGAATGGAATTGTAATTCTTGCAGACTACAAAGGAGTGAGCTTATCAAAAGCATCTCACTTTGGCCCTTTTATAGCCAAAAAGGTGATTGGCATCCTTCAGGTATGGCCCCTGTCTGTCGTGTGCCTGCTCCGGGACAGTTCTGGCTTTCCCCAGGGCCCCATCCATTTACTGCTGAACCCACATGCTCCACAAAGCCCACACTTCTCACTCCTATGACCCGAAAGATACAAAAGCATTATGGCAAGAAACGTAAATGCCCTATTTACCACTCACTCTCATCAGGTTCTCCAGTAGTTTCTGAGGTGCCTTCAGTCTGGGCAAGATCAGCTTCAGGGCAAGAGCCCAACCAACCAGCGAAATGGTTTCTACATGTTTTGGGGGGCTCTTTGCTCCTGAAGACAGAGGAACACTTTGAACAAATGAAACTGAGAATCTGTTTTTCTGTCTGACTGCGAGAGCCTGTCCTGCCCTCTGGGACCTGGGGCCCGGGAGCCTGTTGGACTGTTTGGGACAGATGCTTTCACATCCCATGTGTTCTGTGTTTCAGAACACAAATGCTGGGGGGCACCTAGGGGGCTCAGTCAGTTGAGCGTCTGACTTCGGCTCAGGTCATGATCTTATAGTTCGTGGGATTGAGCCCCGTGTCGGGCTCTGTGCTGACAGCTCAGAGCCTGGAGCCTGCTTCGGATTCCGTGTCTCCCTCTCTCTCCCCCTCTTCTGCTTGTTCTCTGTCTCTCTCTCAAATAAATAAACATTAAAAAATTAAAAGTAAAAGAAGAACACAAGGGCTGGGAACCAGAAAGTTCCTCCCATATGTGCAGTGTTCAACGGTTTGCAAAGTGCTCTTAGAGTCGTTATAACTCATTCAGTCTACAGGGAGTTCTCCGAGGTAGACAAGGCAAGAATTAGTTTTCCTTTTCAGTATATTTGCTGCCGAAGCGAGCATGAATGACTTCCTTTTTGATGGATGGGGACACTGCGCCCTCACGTGTGTAGCCTGGCCCGAGTCTCCCAGTTCTAACAGTTTTGGCTCCTCGTTCCCCTGGCCAGCCTGCGGGTGCTGTCTCTTGTGAGCTATGGTGCACCGGAGATATGGCAGTGTCCTCTCCGAACCCCACAATGTGCATGAGCCCCTGTTGTGCACCAGCACGGTTATTTCAACACCAGTGTTTATATTTGGTCATTATCAGAAATGTGAATTCTGGCGACGAGCTAATCCTCTGGCTTTCCTTAGCTTCCACCCTTCTTTTGATGCCCCTGCTAAATACTGTGTAGATTCACGTACCAGGATGAGTTTGGATAAAATTTTCTAGTCTTGGAAGATAATCTGGGGGAAAAAAAAGTCCCAGGGTTAAATAAGTTTGGTTTAGGGTGAGATAGTGGAGATAGGGTGTAGTATGTCCCTTTCTTGTGAATGTGACCATAAACATTTGCATGTGAACAGTCCCACAGTTAAGGAGCCCTGTGTGACTCTGTGGTCTGCTATTTTCAAACTTATTTACCTACCGTAGAACCATTTTACATCACACCTAGTACTGTCTTGAGAAATACCATTTGGGCAGCACTGATCCTGAAGGCCTGATATTTGCTACACTGATCCACACAGGCTCTGGCCTTTTTATACACTCCCCCCGCCTCCGCCCCAGAGGAACACCTCTGCACTTGTTCGCCTAAGTCTGCGTCCCAGGAGAGACTTTCTCTGAGGCTTACCTTCCTGATTAGCCCCTACTTGGCTGTCTTTGATGAGGCCCTGAGAACCACACCAAACTGATATGGGGGCCTAATGGAGAAGATTAAAATGAGGAAGGCAGGCTGTGGAAACAGTCTGCAGACACCCTATCTGTTCTAACACCTCCTTCCCTTGCCTCACAGGATGGCTTCCCCATTCGGATAAAAGCAGTCCATGTGGTGAATGAACCGCGAATATTTAAAGGCATTTTTGCCATCATAAAACCATTTCTGAAGGAGAAAATAGCAAACAGAGTAAGTGATGATTCTATTGATACTTCAATTTTTTTTATTTTTTTGTTTCTGTATTGGCGACATCAGTAAACTTCTCTTAGTTTACTATTTTTGCCCTGGGGTGATTAATCTGGGAAGTACAGAGTTACAGGTAAACTAAATGAACCGTCCTTTCTTTTTTTTTTTTTTTTTTTTTTTAATGTTTTATTTATTTCTAGGAGAGAGAGAGACAGTGTGAGCAGGGGAGGGTCAGAGAGAGAGGGAGTCACAGACTGAAATAGGCTCCAGGCTCTGAGCTGGCAGTCAGCACAGAGCCCGACGCGGGGCTCAAACCCACGAACCGTGAGATCATGACCTAAATGAAAGTCGGACGCTTAACCGACTAAGCCACCCAGGCGCCCCATGAACCGTCCTTTCTGTGAGAAGATAAAATTAATTGGAGTATTGGGCAGTGGAGAGAGCAGAGCGGGATTAGTATCACAGAACTTCCCTGCCTTACAGACATTTAAACGCTTTAATATCCTGGCCTGGGCGCTGTGAGCCAACATCATATTTTGTGCATAAAGACAACACGAAAAGGGTCGTACCGGGAGATAGTCAAAGAGTTACGGCGATTTCTTATAAACAGCTCCTTGGGGTTTAAAAATGCTGTTTTTAAGCCCTTCCATGTACCTAATTTATTGTCCTGTTATACCAAGTTTGTGGAATAATTCAAGGTTTATGAGATTTGTGAGTTTTAGCTTACCCGTTATTTAAGAAAGGATAGATGGCACTTCGAAGGATGGTTTCTGACCTAGAAGAGCCACTTCTTCTCCCTCCGCCTTTCTGAGTACTGCGATTGAATATGATGCTTGGTAGTTTTCTTCTTCTTCCCTTCAGGAATATTGTGGTCCCTTCAAAGATGGTCTTGAATTTTATACTCTTTTTCAGAGAGGAAACAGTTAGAATCTCAAGGTTGCAAGGGAAGGAATTTAAAAACCCAGACAGGGGGCACCTTGCTGGCTCAGTCAGTAGAATATACAACTCTTGAATCTTGGGGTTATAAGTTCAAGCCCCGTGTTGGGTGTAGAGATTAGTTAAAAATAAAATCTTAAAATAATAATAATAAAATGAAATCCAGACAGATTCCCAGGCCTTTTCGCTGCAGATTTTAACTCCAGTTTAGGGGTGGAGCCCAAGAGTCTGTGTTTTTAAAATCTCCTTAAGGTAATTCTGATGCACGGTCTGATTTGAGAATGCTAATTTAGTGGCATCCCTGCCTAGTACCTGGAGATCCTGTTTGGTACCTGCTTTTATTTTACTTTTTTAATTTTTTAAGATGTTTATTCATTTTGGAGAGACAGAGCGAGTGGGGGAAGGAGGGGCAGAGAGAGAGAAAGACACAGAATCTGAAGCAGGCTCCAGTCTGTCAGCACGGAGCCCAGTGCGGGGCTCGAACTCACGAACCGGGAGATCATGACCTCAGCCGAAGTCAGATGCTTAACCAGCTGAGCCACCCAGAAGCCCCGGAACCTACTTTTAAAGCTTAAGCAGCCATTCGAATATGCCTTTTATATCAATGAAATGACCTTATCTGTGGTCCATAATCCTATTCATTTCGTCCTTCCTATGCTCACTCATTCATTCAAAAATATTTATCACTTTACTATGTACAAGTATGTCCTAGATGAACAATATAGACCAAAATCTCTGCCCCCCTGGGAAGCTTGCATTCTAGAGAGAGACGCGGACAGTGGATGTGTGTAATCTAGTATTAAAATGTGGTAAGTGCTCTGGAGAAAAATTAAGCAGAGAAATGGGATAGTACAGAACGGGGCAGGGAGTTGTAGCATTCAACAGGGTGGTTATTGGCGGCATCACTGAGAAGGTGGCCTTGAGTGAGCAAAGACTTGGAACAGAGAGGGAGTGAGCCTAAAGATAGGAAGACCAGCAGTGGCACTGTCCTGAGGTGGGAGCAAATGCGCAGAGGGAGGAGGGAGGCAGAGGACCAGCAGGGGCCAGACTGAGCCAGGCCCCATGGACCAGCATGTGGACTTGGGCTTCTGGTCTGTGTGAGGTGGGAGCGCTGGCCAGTTGTACAAAGAGGAGCGGCATGATCTGGCACCGAGAAGAGCTGAGATAGTAGTAGGACTGGCTGTGAGTAGGAAGACCAGGTCAGAGTCATGGGGACCCTGGGGGGGGAAGCCACGGAGCCATGGTTCCAAAGGGGGTGAATCCTGGACATGTTTTGAAGGGCCAGCCACCAGCATGTGGGTTATAAGGAAGGGAAGTAAAGGTCCTCAGGCTTTTTGAGTAACTAGAAGGGTGAAGTTGCCATCCATCAACTGTTCCTTTATTCAGTCAGCAGATGAGCGCCTACCTATCCTGCACGTCACCGATACTGATTAACCTGAGGACACGTGTGTTTCCATTTCATTCCCCTTTAGTTTTTCCTCCACGGGTCTGACCTGAACTCTCTCCACACAAACCTTCCAAGAAGCATTCTCCCCAAGGAATATGGGGGCACAGCCGGAGAGCTGGACACCACCGCCTGGAACGCGGTGCTGCTGGCCTCGGAGGAGGACTTTGTGAGAGAGTTCTGCCAACCTGTTCCCGTCTGTGACAGCATCCTGCGCCAGGCCCTGCCGCCCGAGGGGCTGAGCTCAGATGCACAGTGTGATGATTCCCTGCGGGCCGTGAAATCACAGCTATACTCCTGCTATTAGCCAGTCCTCTGTGAGTGCCACCATCTTTAAATCCTTTCCTTTTGCTTTGGAGAGGCACAAGGAGAATTTGAGGTGCCATGGGGTCAGGCTTGCTCCTTGTCATTGGATTGCAGCCTGTAGGGCTCTGACGATGAGCCATGGGATAAGCCCTCGGTTACTTGAATTAATCCATGAAAGACATGGAAAATGTCCCCAGCTTTTCCCAAACATTTGGAATCCCAGTTTGCAACCATTAATCTGGAAGCTGTATCTACTTCTTACAGATGTTGGAAGAAAAACTAGGACCAAAGTCACTTTGGCCCCACATTCCAGGAGAAGGCAACCTGACTGGCCAGTGGGCACAGTCCTATGAAATAACTTGGCCGAGCCTACAAGGTGGCCACACGTGAGACTGGGAATTTGTGTCTTTTGCGTGAACACGAACTACAGACCTCTGTTGTACATCAGGAAATTGCTAGTTTGAGGTCCAGGCCCCAGCTGCCATCACTAGGTTTGGAAAGCACCTTAACTCAATTGCGAGAGCATCAGGACATACACAGCACTTCATGATCAAATCTAGGAGCGAGACTTCAGAGCACCTCTGGGATTCATCGGTTGACTCTTGCAATAGAAACAAGTTTTCCCAAACCCATAAAGCCTTAGCCCTGGTTCTCAGTAGAATCATACAGGATCCTAGAGGTACGTGATCTTACTCATCCTGCAACGCTGGATGTGAGGCCTGAGTAGCTAAAAGAATTCTGGCCCAAGAATTAAGAGACCACGGCTCCAGCCCCAGATGTGTGACTGTGGACAAGACCTGGGCCTCTGTGGGCCTCACCTGGCTCATCTGTAAAATGAGCCTGGGTGAAATGATGCCTAGGGCCTTGGCGTGATGTTCTGAGATTTGGTTTAGTGACTGAATGTTAGAGGTTGGTTTTCTGCTTAGAAAAACTGGTTTTCTTGCTTCTAGATGCAAGTGGTTGGATCCTGCTGTTTTGTGGTACATCTGGGCCTTTCTAAGAGGCATGTGTCACCATCTGGCCCTGCCTTTAAGGAAACTAGTATGTATATTCTTGGGGCCTGGCGATTACCAACTTCCTTTTTGCAGGGAGGGTTAAACTTGAAAAGGGCAGGTACGATGACCAGGGTTTGTATGAATTTCTTCTACCCTTGAGGCTCTGGTGGTACCCTGTAAACCTGGTAGCAGGGAATGGTTAAATGACTTGGGATTCTTAAATTTTCGTCTCTGGAAATGATTGCAAGGCAAGTTATTGCTGGACCTCTTTTGAGGCCCCTGCCCTCGCAGACTGTCTCGAGTCTCTGTCTCTGGTGTGGGCGGACAGACTTCATCCAGCGAGACTGAATGTTAGTTCTGCGTTTCAGCACTTTAGACCTTTCCTGTCGAAAATTTAGCCTTAGCCCAAGCATCCAAGTAAGTGGTTCATTTGGTGGCTTTTGACCTATTTCCTTTTGTATTCATTCCTTGAAAATCATGGCATTAAAAAAGTGACAAGTACTCTGTGTTGTATAAGTACCTTCTCTGTGCATTTATTAGACCACCAGGCAAGGAGGACAGCTCAGTTAGGTAGAGTAGAGTACTCTGAAATGCAAAGGCCAGTCTATCATTAATTAGCTCCTCGTCTTTATAGTACTGTTTAAAATGTCAGGAGAAGTTGGAGGTGGAAATTATTCGCCTCTGCAGTGCCAATGCCAGAGAAAAACCTTTTCACCATAGATACTAACCCTGAATCATCTTGGGACCTCAGAGCCGGAAGTACCCAAATGTGTACCCTTGGCAGTCTCCACTTCCATCTGCTGGTGACAGTGGGACCAGCATTGCTGAAAAGATCAAAAGAGCACAAGGAGGATGACTCAAGTAGATGGTTCAGAACCCAACTGCTTGGAGGTGGGAATTGGATAGAGGCTTTCTCAGATCTCAAAGACGAAAGAGAGATTAAAACACAAAACCAGCAGCAAGCTAGACAGAAAGACCAATGAACCGTTCGGCCCCACCGAGTTCGCAGAGTTTAAACTCTGCACTACATTCCTGGCCAGTCTTGCGCATGTCCATTTGACTGAAGAGGTTTACGTGTATCTAAGCTCACCTAGACAAGTACGTCAGAGACCGGGATGCTGCCTGTTTCCTAGGCCTCTCCAGTGGGACCAAGGAGCTGTTGCATTCAGCTCCTGAAAGGAGTCAGAGTGAGGACTTGTCTGCCTTCTGCAGTTCCAAAGAGAGATCAAATAGCTTTGACGCCTCAGGAGGTTTGAATCCAGCTGTGACACTGGGACTCCTTGGGTGAAAATCAAGGCAGTTTCTGTGTGGCTTCACCAGGTATTCATGTAGTTTCCCTGGCAGGGTGAGGGAATGACCCAGGGAGCACCCAGTGAGCCTGACTCGGTAGTGGTAGGGTACACTGATGGGCCAAATGGGCGGACATCCGGAGACCTGGGAGTGTCTTCCTTTAGGGCAAAGTCCTGACCCCTTTCATAAATACCTGGAAAGTAGCTTTTCCCTAAATTCAGGGCCATACGGCATAGAAAAGGGAAAGGAATAGTGTATCAGGAGACCCGAGTTCTGGCTGTATGTTGCTGTGGCCTTGGACAGGCCACTGAACACCCCTGAATCACATGATAAACAGGATCTACACTCAGCTCTGGACCCTCTGTTTTCGGCATCAATTGGCTGTACTGCCACAGGGACATTATACTCTACCTTTTGGAGGCCTTTCCCTCCCTGCCCCAACCCAATCTGGGTTATTTTATAGGAAGTGTAGGTCTGAATCAATTGACCTCGGACGCTGTCAATGCCAAATGAATCTGTAAGCTTAGGTAAGATGGGGGTCTTCTTCCTTCCTATACAGAATCTGGAAAATTGTGTCTCTTCCTGGAATCCTATTCTGCCTTCACAGGGAGAGGCTGGAAGAAAGCTAGAGAAACAACTGTGCAACTCTGGCTTCTTGAGTTTATTTGCTTTTGGCAGAAGAGGCTTCATCTGGCTTTCACAAGGAGCCACATAATCCTTAGAGGTTTACAAACACGTCAGCTTGTAAGATGCTGCGTTTTTGCCAGAAAGAGAGGACAGTAAGAGGTATTTTCCCTGAACTCCTGTAAGATACTGAGCCTTTCTGAATTCTCTGTGGCTGGGCCGTTATTTTAAATGCCACTGGATTCTCAGGCCAGTCATGGGATTACTTTTCCATTTGGGGAGGCAAAAGCTTAGTACTGTTGGTGGCATTATTAGAATACTTCATTTTGAAGTGTTCACCTTTAAGACTTTTAAGCTTCCTCGTTCATTTAGGCAGTGAAGTGTTAGCTAAGGTAATGATGTAAGTGTGGCATGAGATCTGCGGAGACACCACACAGAAACATCTCCACTATTCGGGAAAGATGTCCATTCTGGTGATGCCCCTCAGTATTGGGATCTGTTGATTTCATAAACCCATAAATCCAAAGTAAGTTCCTTTTTGTTCTCAGAAATGGTTTGCTTGAAATGCCAAGTTAACAGGCATCGTCAGATCCCACACTCCTCCTTAATAGCTTGTGCTCCACAGGAAGGCCTGGTGTGACTCCTGGATGGAGATGCTTTTGATGAACTTACTGTTTGACAGCTGGCTGCTCGTCCTTTGGTCTCACTGGGAGGCATGTGTAGCTGGGCAGAAACTCAGCTGCCACCGGGGACTCTTGCGGCTCCACCTGCAGCTCAAGGCAGCGAGACACCGGCAACCTCTGTCCGCTACCACTCTGACAGGGCGGGAAGGTGGGCTAAGTTTCTGACTGACCGGGGCACCATTCGGCCTCCAGTCACATTCCTTGCTTCAAACTGAAATTCAGTTTAGCTTTGAGTGTACGGACACGTGGTGGTGGATTCATCCACTTCAGTGTTTGTTCTGACCAAAAAGTTTATTTTTCTAGTGCATTTTCTAAGTCAGAGTGGTGAAAACATGTAACTTTAGTATGCATGACCAGGTCTTAAACAATAAAAATCCCTGTAAGCTTATGTGTGGAGTTCTTTTGTGACGACGACACTTTGGACAGAGGCTCTGAAGTTTCATTATTCCCGGTCCGTGATGGCTTGGCCCTGTGGCAACACTGTGCACCTGCAGCCTTGGGGCTGGCCGCCTCCGAAGGTCATGTGCACTTAGAAGGCCCCAGTGTATACAGAGAATGGCACTCACTGCACACGGTGGTAGAGACAACATGCAAATGTTTCGGCTCATAAGGCCCAGCGGTACTTTCTGGAGGGGGCTTCAATTCTTCCAGGGCTATCTAACAGTTCCTGGTGCCAGGAAGGGCTGGGCATCCATTATATGAAGTGTTTCACATAAATAATCTCATTTAATCTTTAGCTTACGTAATTAATAGTACTGCCCCTGTGAGGGAAACGAGGCACAAGGAAGTTAAGCACTTGCCCAAGGACACACAGCAAGTCAAGTAGTGGAGCTGGGTTTCAAAACCAGGTAGTTGGACTGGAGCCCACTTTCTCCTGCTGGTTAGAGCCAGGCCGTGCGTGACTTTTACTAGTCAGTCATTCACCCCCAGATGGAACACAGAGGGAAAGAAGGGAGAGGTTTCTATAGGGGAAGAAAATATCAGTCTAAAAGTTAAGCTTGTTTTCTGGCTGCTAATAAAATGGAGGTTCTTAACTGAGACACAGGCTATAATGGAACATTTTAGTCCGGAAGCACGTAGAAGTGAACCCAGACTCCCTGAGGGCTGACTAGGTGTGGCTCGATCAACTCTGGCCCCACGCGTGCTTAGCTGTTTCTCTCCCCCTGCCCCATCTAGTTCTGTACAGAAGCATGCCACCTGTCCCCCAGGAGACAGGAGCCGGGTACCCACGGTGGGTCTGGTGTGTTCGTGATGAGTCAGGAAATACTCATGCACGATGTGCAGACGCTTACAGTTGACTTCGATGGTGCAACAGGTTAAGCACTCGTATCGCAACATACCAGCTCTCCCGGTCAGCCTTCCTGAGGAAGCTGGGGCCCTAAACCGTCTATTTCTCACATCTGGAAAATTGGAACGAATGGTTCCAACCCACTACCGTGGCGTTACAAGGATCAACAGGTGCTTTCCCAGCCGTGGGAGTTACTTTCCATGTTGTGTGTCACACTGAAATACCTCTTGGTTTTCTCCAGTGCCCGCTCTTCTCACAGCAGTGGTCTGGCACTACTAAAAGCAATGCAGTGAATGTGCCATGCTCCTGCATTTAAAGCTAGGGAACAAGATAATCCTCTAGGGTTGCCTTCTGGAAACATTTTTTAAGCCAAATGTTCACAACCTCTTATCTTGTAAGTTGCCAGCCCTTAAGGATACAATGACCATGAAGACCGTAGTTACTACTACCTTCAGGGGGGTGCTGATCTTCGTTGGTTGGTGAGAGGTAGTTTGACAGCCAAGTGACTCCCCTACACGTCTCTGGCTGTCCTGTCACCTGTATTCTTATGGGTCAAGAGACAACGTAGTCTAACTGAAAAAAGGAGCTCTTAAGTCCTGGTTTCTCTGTTTGGTCTCTTACTAACTAGGGACAAGTTAAGTCTCAGTCTGATCTGTAAAAGGGGGAGAAAAGTCACCACCTTCGGGGCGGGTGGACACACGCAGCTATTCTGTGGTAGCTGCTCTTCTTCTTCACATGAGGATACAGGCATCGGGTGGCTTTGGTCACTCAGCGGTAATCAGGGCACCACTGAGGAGGCTGTCTGATTTGGGCCCCCAGGTAACTGGATGGATAGAACACCACAAGAGGAGTAAAGACATGAGCAGCAGCTCTCACTAACAGGCAGAGGCCTGGTATCTGCCATCAGATACCTATTCCTATTACTGAATACGCACTTGAGCTTGCATGTGTGAAAAGGAAAGGACTTGAAACGGACAGGAAGCTGTGCTGGTTTAAGTCAGGTGTGAATTACAGCGTGGTCCAGAACATCTAAGGCAGCGATAACCAAGCCCATGGCCATTCTTTGGCAGTATCCTTGATTGATAAGAGAGACTTTTATTTCCCAACCAAGCCACCTAGAGAGTAAACATCCAGCAGGGACCGCAGGGGCCTATGAGCGCTCCCCCAGCTCCAACCAGGTAGATGTGGCAGCCCCTGCTGTTGCCTGTGATGAGTTCCTAGACCATACTGCTGACTTCAGCCAGGGCCGTCAATCTGCAATCCTGAAGGACAGACCAGCCCATTCATGGTGAGGAAACACCAGGTGACTTCTCTGGAATGAGATGACACCATGAGGTCTGATCTGATGATTCAAAATATTCTCCTGCTTTCAAGTATGATCCTGGGCTTATTCAACATGCTGACATTATTTATGCTTGTGAATAATTCAGCATTCATGTGTACAATTCACAGGAGTCTTGAGTAATACTGGGTTTCCTGGCAACAGGCCAACTTATTCTTAGAGTACAGCCAAGCAAATAGGAAGACTGCTCCCTGATTTTCAAAGGAAATTTGTTATTTCAAATTAATATCAAAGTTATCACCATGAGTAAAAATAAGAACTTTATTGGACTCTGTTACACTTATGTTACAATTTAGTATTGCTTTATTTTGCATTACATAAGGTGGATGTTACACTGTCATGTTTAGGACATTTAAAGGTCTTAATGTGGCTATCCTTGCTATTAAGGAAAATGGGGTGTGTGCTTTACACTGGCAAAGTAAAGGGCTAAACCTCCCCTTCCTGCCCCCCAATTCCCTTGCAACTTTATCTCTATACCTTGATATAAAGCACTATTTTAAAACGTGGTGGTTCCAACAATTCATACCCAAGTCCTGCTTCCCTACTACCCTGCCCCCCCCCACCTCCATCCCAACTGAGATTGTGCCCTTTGTGTCCCTTCTGTTTAATTCTGTAAGGACACCTCACACCTCGCCTCCACTAGCCTGTGGCTGAACACCTCTCACCTGTGAATGCTGTCCAGTCTCATTTTAGCCCACAGTGAGATCAGCAGCTCCCACCGGGGTGTTTACAATGCATTGAGCACTTTGGAAAGTAACTGTACTCTTTAAACAATCTTATGTACTAGGTTCTATCTTTTATTCAAGCGAACAGTCTGACTTCCAAGCCTATGTTCTTAGCCATTTTTTTTTTAATTTTTTAAATGTTTTATTTATTTCTGAGAGAGAGAGACAGCGTGAGCAGGGGAGGGTCTGAGAGAGAGGGAGACACAGAATCTGAAACTGTCTCCCTCTGGCTGTCAGCACAGAGCCCGACGTGGGGCTTGAACCCATTACCAGGAGATCATGACCTGAGCTGAAGTCAGATGCTTAACCGACTGAGCCACCCAGGTGCCTCTGTTCTTAGCCATTCTAAAGAGACCAACTCAAGCCTTCTGGTACAATTTGTTCTTCTTGTCTTTTACCACATAAATGGAACCCCGTGGACTCCGGTGATAGGAACCAGCATCACTCTGGAATCTGCCTTTCCCTGTATCTAATTAATTGCCAGCTTAAAAAATTTAAAAAAATTTTGTTTTTAAATGTTTATTTTTGAGAGAGAGAGACAGAGACAAAAGTGTAAGTGGGCAAAGGGTAGAGAGAGAGGGAGACAGGTATCAAAGCAGGCACTAGGCTCCAAGCTGTCAGCACAGAGCCCGATGTGGGGCTCAAACCCACGAACTGCGAGATCATGACCTGAGCCAAAGTCAGACGCTTAACTGACTGAGCCACCCAGGCGCCCCTACCAGTTTTAAAATTTTAATCACTGAGTAGTAGCTCGCAGCTGTCAATTTCGCCCCAGCCTCACTTTCACTCCTCTGTTTCAAATGGTACATGGCCCACCCTGGTCTCCTCTCTAAATGCTTCTCTATGTGTCACCCGCAGTGAGTAAAGACCGTTTGTCTACGTCACTATGAATGTGTTCCCTGCTGCTCTCAATGTAAGGCTCAAACTCTTCCATGTGGGTTGCGAAGCCCTTCGTGACCTAGTCCCTGCCTCTTCTCCCCATTCCAGCCTTACTGACTGGGTTTTCATCTCCCTGCCTTCGATGTGCAGCTCTGTCTACCCCTCGGCAATGCCACCCCACCTCCCCAGTTCTCCCTCAGCTAGCTCCTAACAATCCCTGGCCTAGATACCACTTCTTCCAGGAAGCCTACCAGGACACCTCCCCATTATCACCCCAGGCACCTCTCCTTTGGGTTCTCTGGAATTCCTCAGTCATAGCATTAATCACACCATGCTGCACACCTGTCAGCTCATTTTCGCCCTCCTCGAAACTCTAAGTCCAAGATGGTGGAGCTGGCGTCTGTCATGTTTAAAGTTGTATCCTTAAACCTGACAGGGCCTGGTATGGAACAGACACTCTGTTCTATTCTACCTCCTTGTGTGCTACTTCTCCTGAAGAAGCTCCCTGACAGTGCCTGCCGTGCCTCTCTCTCATCTAGTTAAGTGTCTTATCCAGGAAAGATGACGAGCACAATTTCTGGATGAGTTCAAGCCTTTACTTACTAGCCAGACCTGAGGTTTCAGAAGGGAGAAGCATATTCTGCTCAATGCTTGATAAACCCGACTGCCCATTTGTGTCTAAAAAAATACAGGATGGCTGCTAACTCATAAAAGCAGTTAAAAAAAAAAGGGTGGGGGGGAAGAGGAGGGGGACTTCAAAGCTTAATCTCTGTTTTAATCAAATAACTTTATAGTGCAAATATAAATTCACATGCATTTTACTTTTACATACTCATAACAAGGTAAGTACATAGACCTAAAGTCGCACTGCTTTCCCAAGTGAATCTTCATGTTAACCAAACCTACCAAGCGCTCGTGGAAAGCACTTCTGGCAAAGCTGGAACCACGGAGCATCAGGGCCGTAGTGTAAATCATGAAACGAACAGACTCAAGCTGTAGAAGCAGTAGTCAAGTCAGCCACCCTGCTCTTCCGGGGAAGGACCCACACACACTCCTCCCCAAGTACTATGATGGTACCCACAGTAGGGGTTGAAGCACTGAACAGAGTGCTTGTATCACACGAGTAAAGACTTTCACAGAGGAAACCTGTCCTAAAAATGGTGTTTTTTGTTTTTTTGTTTTTTTTTGCTTTTTAAGGATACTGCAATAGAAATATATTAACGATCGGCCTCAAATATCCAACATTTTTCTTACATTTTAAATCAAAGTTGTAGGATCCTACAGGTCTCAATAAAGAACTCTTCACAGCACAGCTGTGGTTCACTTTAAAACGCAAAATGTTCCCTTTGCGATATAGCCTTACAAATAAACATAATATACATATAAATGAAAAGTTCAGATTCTGCATCAAGCATTACTCAGTCTTGCCCTCTGATAGAAACTTGGATATAGGCAAATTTACAAACTGTTCACTTAGTATTTTAGTTGAAGCACAAGTAAAACAGATACAGGCTTTCAGCAAAGCAGACCTTTATGAATCCTCAGAGACTCAGTTGAAGTCACGATTGGTGAGGACGAGTGGAGCCACAAGGGTCCAGACATAAAGGAGGAGGCAGACCCAGCTGGAGCTGATCTTGACCCACACAGCTGGCCACTTGCTGGTCATGCTCTGAAACTTTGCATCAGGGCTAAGAAAATGGGAGAGAGTCAAGTAAAGGAGGCTGTTATCAACATCTAGCAGCCCCCCAGCCAAAGCTAAGGAAGAGGTGGACACTACTCTCTAGTAAAGTTCTAGGACGAACTTGAGAAAGCTGCTCTTATTAGTTTTTTATGAGCAAGGGGCTCTGCCTCTCAAAGAGCTTTTATCTTCTTGCCAGCATGAAGAACTGACTACTGCGTCTCTTGGGCAAAGTTCTTTAGGAACATCTAGCTGTTCTAGAATTGGCTAAAGTCTATGTTGAAAAGGCATCCCTCAAACTTTCCTTTCTTATCACATCATTACTTTGACCAGAATACTCTATATGGACATCTCTAGACACAGTAAAGTTAATGAACAAAGGTGGGTCAGGCTGCTTTATGTCACGATTTTCTCTCTTAAGTAACTCAAGTTTGGAAGAGGTCTCCGTGATTTGTACTGTAAGAACTCCAACTGGATTTTAAATCCAAGAGGAGAAAAACTCAAAGGCATTTCTGAAAAGAGTCAGCACTGAACACAACTTCGCTATATGGGTAAGACAAGAGGATTCTGGGGTCAAGCAATGGATGGAGATTTTTCAAGGGGGCCAAGTGGTCTTCCACCGGGACAGTCTGTGCCTCTTACCTGTACCAACTGGTCAGGGTCATCATGATGTACAAGGAAGCCAAGGAGAGCATGAAATGGAATAAGAAGTAGCTGTACTGCACTCCTTCTTTCTCATTGTCCAGAGCCCGCCGAGGCTGTCCATCTTCTTCATCACTGCCACCATTGGTGGTTGTATCACGGAGGATCACACTGTCACTTCCTGACAAGGTCAGCTTACTTACTTGGCTATTGTTGGAAGTGCGGATGCTGGAAAGTGATCCAAAAGAAGACAAATCAGAAAGGGGTTATGAGATGAATTGCTGCCATTGGCCTATATACATGAAGGTTATTCCTGAACTCCTATTCGGGGACTGAAGGCCTTCTGAAGGGCTACTTGTCATCACAAGACAAGATTAGTTTCTGCCAAGGGCTGGAGTGGGAGGGAATAGAAGGTGACTGCTAAAGAGCCTGGTTTCTTTTCGGCAAAATAAAATGTCCTAAAATGGATTGTGGAGATGGTTGCACAATCCTGTGAAGAGACTAAAAAACTAAGTAGTACACTTTAGAAGGGTGAATTTTATAATATGGAAATTACATCTCAAAAACAAAACAAAACACGTGAGGCCAAAAGCCCAACAAACAAAAAAGATCAGACAACATAAAACACACAGAAGCACACCTGTGTTCCAATACAACTTTCCTCACAACAACAGGCAGCCAGCACAAGGGCTGTAGCTTGCCAACCTGTATTTTAAGCATCAAAAAAAAAAAAGATACATCTACACAAAATGCGGAAAGCTGTCTAAATTATGATAAATTTCATATTTGAGAAACTACATGTATTTATGACACATTCCTTTTTTTAAAAAATTATCAAGTGATATGTATGTAACTATACATAACATTGTGTATAATTCTATAGACAAATAGACTGATAGACAGTATAAGGGGGAAAATGTGAACTGATATGTACCATATGTGTTAACCATGAAAGAGGTTAAATTTGGAGTGAAGATACCTTTATTCCCCCACTTTATACTTTTCTCACTTGTTATTAATTTATATAAATATATCCTTGCCCATTTTACCTCATATTTTTAAATTATTAAAATAATATATTCTAAGGGCGCCTGGGTGGCTTAGTCAGTTGAGCGTCCGACTTTCGCTTAGGTCATGATCTCGCGGTTCGTGGGTTCGAGCCCCATGTCGGGCTCTGTGCTGACTGCCAGCTCAGAGCCTGGAGCCTGTTTCAGTCTGTGACTCCCTCTCTCTCTGACCCTCCCCTGCTTATACTGTCTCTCTCTTTCTCCTAGAAATAAATAAAACATTAAAAAAAAAATTAAAATAATATATTCTAGGGGCGCCTGGGTGGCTTAGTCGGTTAAGCGTCCGACTTTCGCTTAGGTCATGATCTCGCGGTTCGTGGGTTCGAGCCCTGCGTCGGGCTCTGTGCTGACTGCCAGCTCAGAGTCTGGAGCCTGTTTCAGATTCTGTGCCTCCCTCTCTCTCTGACCCTCCCCTGCTCACGCTGTTTCTCTCTCCTAGAAATAAATAAATAAAACAACAAAAAATATATATTCTATTATGCAGAAAATACCAATAAAATGAGTAAGAAACAAATTTTTTACCTCTATAAATTTGCTTATTCCAATGGTACATATATATGAATGCAAAGTGCTAAAACAGGTTATATCTGAGCTCTTGGGTTAACTAAGGACTTTAAAATTAGATGTAACAGAATTCTGTAGTTATTTTTTTTAAAGTTTGTTTATTTAGAGAGATAAAGTGTGCGCACACGCACAGGGGTTGGGGGATTGGGGTGAGGGAGAGAGTTAGGCAGAGAGAGAGAGGGACAGAAACCCACGCAGGCTCTGCACCGACAGTGCAGAGCCCAACTTAGGCCTCGAACTGACAAAACTATTAGATCATGACCTGAGATCGAGAGTCAGACGCTTAACTGACTGAGCCACCCAGGCACCCCTGTAGTTATTTATTTTTTACAATGAGCAGGAAATAAAAGATTTTCTTACAAAAAAAGATAAACCAACCAGAGCCATTACTCTAGCTGATCTAGGATCAGGTGAAAACTTTATCGTCCCATCCAGGGAGAAGGCATCTCTTTGTCAGTTTGGAAGGAATTACTTGAGGAGACGATTTACTGGGCTTTAAGAAATATACATGGCTGGGTAACTGAGGGAAGTCAAGGACTTCCCATAAAGAAAAGTTTTTTGTTTTTTTTTTTTAAATTCCTCACACTGCTTTTTGAAAGGAAAATAGATTCTTTGCTCTATTATCAACTGTCATAACAATCCTGTCCCAAGTACTTTTTAACTTACCTGGAATACAAAAGGCAGAGAACAAAGCCTGTCAGCCCAATAAAATTCTCCAGATCCAGAAAATGCCCACTCTTCGAGGGTGGACCAGAGGTAGGGGCTGCAGCAGTTGAATTTCCAGGAGCCAAGGTTGGTGCGGTCATGTGTGTCACAATGCTGAACAGGCCAGGGTTGCAGGAACGATCTGAGAATGGAAAATGTATTCTCCTTAGTTAGAACTCCTTGCTCCAGGAGAGGATTTGAAGGGTACGCTCACACATTTTTTGGTCATGATGTACAGTATGGGAATACTAAAGAGAACCTGCAGACTTAGCAGTTAGTAACATATTTGTGTGGCAGTGACTTAGTTTTAGATAAAAAGAAAAGAGGCAACAAAGTAGTTGTCAAATTTCATAAATGTCAATCTTGATTTTACTGGCTTTGAAGTTTATTGCCAACTCTTTTTGCATCTATAGTTGTACAAAGGATTTAAGTGCAAGGAATTTTTCCCTAGTTTTGTTTTCACAGTTAAATGGGAGTACAACAACAGTAAGTTGAGTCATCACTGGAAGGTCTGCAATAACTGTTTTCCTTTAAAACAAGTCCACAGAATACCCTATTGAGTGAGACACAATGCAAAGATTTCTTACAGCCATTTCTTCTACAGCCTAGAAGACCAAAGTGAAATTCAACTACAAAGATGCTACAGAGGGCCAAAACAATGTTGCCCTGTCCAACTCGTAACTAGCCTGACTTAGTCTAAGTCCAGGGAAAAGCCTAGACTGTATAAAGGACTGTGGTCCTTCAGGCTGTCAGTTATGAACAGCTACAACAGATATGGAGAATAAAACTTGAAATGTAAACATCTGCACATACAGTGAACACTGTACACTGGAGTGAAGTTTTTTGTTTGTTCGCCTGTTTAACGTCTGCTCTACCTCTAGTTTTGCACCTGCCAAAGGAGTAATTCCCTACTTTCTTCTCATCAAACAAACGTGCTATTGACATTCCCTTACCAGGTTCATTGGACATGGCTGACCAGGTGAGGTACATGGTGTAGAGGGTGATGAGAGAGGACTGCAGGAGACCAGAACGAGGCTGGTGTTCCTGTGAAATCAAAAAGAAAACAATGCCACAGGAACTGCAAGGGCTGACCTCCTAAAACCCTGTGAATTTCCCTAGGCTCCCCAGAAGTATTATTAACTGAAATCCTTCTGATTCGACTTGACAGTTGAAAGATGAAAAGTAACCTTTCAGTCTGAGGTAGCCTGAAAAAGAACCATGTACTACTGGTTCTCAAAGGATTTCATGGTCCTGGGATTTCTGTGTATCCCACAGAGGCCTGATTTTTTAGTCCCTTGGTGTAGGAGAATCTCAACTTAGCTGTGGCCTAACTAGCTACTAGGTGACCCATCATCTCTCTGCAACTTCAGCTTTTTCATTTTTGAAAGGAGAGGCAATGTCTCATATTCTTTTCATATTTCTTATCTACAACTCTATGAATTTTTAAAGTATGTTATTTAAATGGTGAAACTTGCACACTTGAGTTCTACTTTTAAATACGAAAAGCAATGATTTTCTAGTTTCATATCTTGGCTAAGGATTCCTAAGAATCATTCTCATGATTTAAAGTATTTTTATAAGCTATAAATTCTCAGCTTACCTAGGTTTTTGTTTTACTTTTTCCCCTTAATGATAGGGAAATTATTTACTCAATGGCACACATTTTGCAGTTACTAAGTTATAAAGACCTTATCGTAATATGGGAAAATATTTAAGTATATAATCTTCAACATAAACTCATGTAAAAGAGTATGTCAGTTAAAGTTCAGCATTAATTAAAAATCTGTCACAGGACAACGCAGCAGAAAACCATACCTGAATTTTTGGAAGGATGGATATAATAGAAACCACAACACAAAGGATCAGATTAATACTAATGAAGAACTTGTTCTCCGTGCAGCCATCCGGTTTGGTGTAGTATGTATAGAATAACCCGACAAAGACGACTGACAGGATGTAACAGATGCTTGTGACGGAGAGTAAAGCTAGAAAAAGGGAAGTCAATATGAATGCGCACGATTTTAACTTTTCTAATGAAGACCAATTTTCTTCTACTCCATGGAAAAATAAAGACACATTACTGTACTGTTAAGGTGGTCACCATTTTACGGGGAAATTACAGAAGACCCAAGGCTGATGTTTCAGATAGCATCAGAGGTGGCTCAATGTTAAATTAAAAAATCCACCAAGCAACTGAATTCACTTCCTAGACTACCTTACTTGATTCCATGGGTTGAAAAACAGACATGTGATCATTCCAGCTAGAGTGAAATCCAACTATAAGCAAAATAATATTCTTCATAAGCTTTTCTTAGGAATCTACAAAACTTCCAGGGCCTCAAAATGGCCCAGTTTCAGTAAGCTAGATGCCCAGGATAGTGTTAACAGAAAACGATGGACAGGCATCTTTTATGACACTTGTCTTCTGTAGCCACTGGCCACATAAACCCATTTCCTGTCACAGTGAGACCACATCATTGAGGGAAAGTGGCATATTTGCTCTTTTTAAATACCTGAAATAATATTCCTTTCTGTTCACATGGACAATCAACAACCACCTATTTAAGTCTGAATATCAGAAAACATGAGGGGAAGAGTAACAGTACAGTCAGACCAATTATAGCAACACTGAGCTCAATTAACTTGTTCGTAATTCACAGCACAGACTTATTTGAGAAAACTAGTTTCCATTTATCATAATCTCCATGGATTTTGCATGTTTAAAATTAAATGATGTATATATTACTATCAAATGATAACGTATACTAAATTATTAGCATAGTTCTTAATGGTTTTCCATATGAATATGCAAGATTTCTTTACTTTTTAGTTACTCCAAAGTATGGCAAATCCTCAATTCATCATTAAATTATTCTCAAGTGGAGTGAGTCTGAATGAATTATAAAAAAATGGAAGTTAATAGAGGGGCACCTGGGTGGCTCAGTCGGTTAAGTGTGTGACTCTTGACCTCGACTCAGGTCATGATCTCATGATTTGAGAGATTGGTTCTTGAGATTGAGGCCCACACTGGCCTCTGCACTGACAGCATGGAGCCCACTTGAGATTCTCTCTTTCCCTCTCTCGATCTCTCTCTCAAAATAGACAAAACTTAAAAAAAAAAAAACTGGAAAGACAGACTAATATGTTAAAAGTAAGTATTAATTACTGAAGAGTTGGATTATGGTGAATTTGTTTTCTTTTGTGATTTTTAGTTTTCCAAGTTCTTGACACAGAACAGCTATTACTTTGATAATGGGTGGAGGGGCAGGGGCTAGGAATCTCAGTAACTACTATTTTTTTAAATGAGGTACGGCTGGGTCAGTGTCCCTAATAAGTAAAGAGCTCAAGTCCCTCCCCATTATAAGCTATACATCGTATTTCCACCCTCCAAATTTTAAGTGCCCTTTTTCTGCCAGAAAGCTTTTACAAGGGGTATGGGTCATATTCCGAATAAAGCAGGAAGGACTATTTACTCCTATTTGCCTGAGGGATGTGGGCAGAGGACCCGTATGTATAACCCACCTGAGTCCTCTGTCTGTGAAAACAAGGAAATCAAAACCAAAACTACATCACTAAATACAACTATTTTTCTTTATCTAAACACATCTAGTTACATTATAAATCCCAAAACAAATGAACTGAGAGAAGGCGATGATTTATGTTATCTGTGCTTCCTCCTTCTAGTGTATTGTAATTCAACTGGAAAACTATAATTTTTAAAAAGTCAGCTCTCATTTGGAAGTTTATACATTGAAGTCCATGGAGATTTTTATTGTACATTCTATTTTTGTTGCTTCAAGTTTTTATTTAAATTCTAGTTAGTTAACATATATGGTAACATATGGTAACAACGTATATGGTCGTAATAGAATTTAGTGATTCCTCATTTACATACAATACCCAGTGCTCATCACAAGCGCTCTCCTTAAGGCCCATCACCATTTAGCGCATTCCCCCACCTACCTCCCCTCCAGCAACCCTCAGCTGGTTCTGTAGTTGATAGTGTCTAATGTACATCGTGTTTAAATGTAGCATAATGCATTTATATAGCTCTCATAGGTGAGGTCAGATACCTACCAGCATACCAACACCTTGGATTTCCTTCTTCCATCTGATTTACCCATGATTCATTCCAAGAGTGAGCAAAGTCTACCAACAGCACTAGTTGGATGAGGATGAACAAAAAGGCCCCTACCATGCCAACAATAAACCAGGCTACAAAGGAAAAGAACAAAGTTATTCTTCACCATAGGAGTATCATTTCAGAATATTACTGTCCAACATTTTAAAACAATTTCAATTTAAGTAGTAGGTGGTAAAGACATATTCTGTCTCCAGCAGCAAGCAAAATTATTCCAAACCCAAACTCAAAGGCATTGTCTGAGAAGTGTTTTGTAGGTTTCAGACCTTTTAAAACTTGTTCTAGCTTATGCCAAGGGGAGCCTGGGATCTGACATTCCAAACAGTACAGTAAGCATTTTCCTTTACTTTACAAGGGAGAAAAAAACCACGGTGGAAATCCACAGAAGTTACCTGATGTTACGGTAAGAAAGCAGATTAAGATAGGGATCGTAAAGCATGTATGAGATACTATAGAGGTCCCTATGTTGGCAAGCTCTCTGATTAAGTTAGCACTGCCAAGTCAGAAGGTAAGCTATATTAAGATACTGGCAACATATGATTCCAGAACAACTGAGAAATGGGCTGAACGCCTCCTGGGTTTATTCACTTAATTACTACCTTAACATTAGTACGGAGTCATATAACTGAATACCACTTCATTCAACTGCCAGTTCTGCAAAACCAGTAATGAAAATGTAGCTTAAACTCCATCATTTGTAGAGTCTGTATATCATCATTAACCCCTTAGTAGCATACCTGTGGCAAAATGGCCCCCAGGGATGTAGAAAGAGCCAACCATGATACCAACAATGGCAGCAATTTTGAAGAACCAAAACCTATTAAAATATAATAAGGTGCATTTAGGAAATGTTAATTTTTGCTCTTCTATGGAGAAAAGTGAATTTCTGAAATGCAAAAATAAAGACTCAGTAGCACTTCCAACATGAATGTCTAGGCTTGTCTCTTCATTTGACATGAAGCTGTTTCACTCAATCTTTCATACAATTTAAGGACAAACATTAGTCCAGAGAACAAATCATTCATATAGTAAAAGAAAAACATATAACTTAAGAATTTCGCTAACATTTGGCAATTAAAGATAGGAATTTTTCTAGAATTCTGGAGCATTCTAAACTAACAATATTAGCTAAATATGAAGCAATTAACTATTGGATCTAGGAAAAAGTTATCGTCTAATCCTTCTTTCACAATAAGGGACGTAAGCGCCTTGTGCCCACAATCACACAGTTCATCAATGGCAAAGCCAAGACCAAACCTGGCTTTCAGTTCATCATCTTTAAAGGCTGCCTTGTATGGCAGAGTGGAAAGAATCAGGCTGTGGAGCTGGACAGACCTGAGTTTCAATCCTAGCTCTACTCTCACTGGCTCAGAAATCTCAGACACTCTAATGTCTCTGAAATTCAGTTACTACATCTATAAAAAGGGGTTCCAATACATATAAAGTTTACAGAACTCCTTTCAGTCTTCAAATAAGAATTATTTGAAACTGGGGCACCTGGGTGGCTCAGTCAGTTAAGCATCCAACTCGTGATTTCGGCTCAAATCATGATTTCCCAGTTCAGGGTTGGAGCCCTGTATTGGGCTCTGTGCTGACAAGTGTGGGGCCTACTTGGGATTTTCTCGCTTTCCCTTTCTCTCTGCTTCTCCCCAACTCGTGCACTCACTCTCTCTCTCAAAATAAATAAATTGACAAAAAAAAAATAAAGAATTACTCGAAACTAAGAGGAACAGGGAGTAGTTAAGAATGGAAAACAATAAATTTGTAAATCAGTGACCCAGTGATCCAATTTATTTTTCTGTATATGGTTTAATATAACAGGTACATTTTAATTTTTTTTTTTTTTTTATTTCTAGGAGAGAGAGAGACAGTGTGAGCAGAGGAGGGTCAGAGAGAGAGGGAGTCACAGACTGAAACAGGCTCCAGGCTCTGAGCTGGCTGTCAGCACAGAGCCCAACGCGGGGCTCGAACCCACGAACCGCGAGATCATGACCTAAGCGAAAGTTGGATGCTTAACCAACTAAGCCACCCAGGCGCCCCCATTTTTATCTTTTAACAATAAAAAGTGCATGTGTCTGTGTGTGTGCAGTGCCTAATACAACGCTTGAACTGTTTCATGGGTGTTTGATAAAAATCTAGGAACCTGAAACAAAGGTATTAAAAGAAAAGACGAGATTTTCCTCATCCCCTCTCTGTGCTATAGAGCTGCAACTGGAAATAGCCCTGACACAACCTTACATGTACAATAGGTCAGAAATATTTGTGGGCCACTGATTCACATACTCTACTGCTTCCATCGGAATAGCAACATTAACTGCTCAACAAGAGGATCCACACCATAATACCATAAGCAAGTAAATAATAAATTTTACATACCCATTGTGTACTGCTGCTCTGGGATCTTTACTTGTTTTTACTTTTAACATGAGCAGAGAGAAGACAAAGAAAAAGATGGCCAAGGCAAAGTTGATCCGATATACAGCTTTATAACCCACCAGCACATCGCAGTCTTTATCTGCCTTTATATCAGCCATGTTGATTTTAAACCCCCCTTCACAGAATCCAGGAATCTGGAAAAAGCAATTGCACTGTTAGGGCGATATCCACAATTCAAGATGCTATCCCATCATAGAAAAGCCTGGATTTGGGGCGCCTGGGTGGCTTAGTCGGTTAAGCGTCCGACTTTTGCTTAGGTCATGATCTCGCGGTTCGTGGGTTCGAGCCCCGCGTCGGGCTCGGTGATGACTGCCAGCTCAGAGCCTGGAGCCTGTTTCAGCCTGTGACTCCCTCTCTCTCTGACCCTCCCCTGCTCACGCTGTCTCTCTCTCTCTCCTAAAAATAAATAAAACATTAAAAAAAAATTTAAAAAAAAAAAAAAAAAAAGAAAAGCCTGGATTTATAAAATTGACGACTTTCACAACTGTGAGACTGTCCTGTGGGACTCTTCTGCTTTCCAATTTGCTTGCAGCCTTGTCACCAAATAGTAGAAACAACCTGCATTTTGCAAATAACAGTGAAGTGCTCTTTTTATGCTGATGAGTTTATCTCCCATCTTGCCACAAATTTTCATGGCAACTGACTACAACTGACTACGCCCACAGGTGAAGGGCCAGTCTAGGTAAACGTTTACATCTTAAGCATACATGGAAAGATAATGTTTTTTTGTGTCACTCTTTCAATATCTTTCTCTGAGTTGTTATACTAGACCCTGAAGATGTTCATTCTGACAACCTTTATTTCTGAAAAAGGACTAACGCTTTCACGTTCTGTCTTGACTATACCCAAAAGTAATTTAAAAACCTAACAATCACAATAAACTTGATTGAGTTTTACAATGGTGAAAAGTCAGAATGTTAATCACAACTTAAACTGTGCCAGCTAAAAAATCACCCGGATAACCAGTGTATGAAGGCTCCCGTTACTTCTCACCTTCTTCAGCTGAGACTCCATCCCTTCCGTCAGCATGATACAGGACACGGCAGCGCCCAGGAAGAGAATGAGAGCATAGATGAGGCGAGTCACCGTGGAATTCTTACTATTGGGGCAGCAGCTACACAGCAGACACGACGCACTGCCGCAAAGGCACGGCACCTGCAACAAGCACACCACAGCTGTTTGAGACCTCGTTCAGCGGACCCCTTCGTGTCATAAATGTCACAGAGAGAAGATGAGGAGGTAAGCCAGGCTTTCGCAGCTTTGACTGAGGGAGTTATGGCTAGGAGGAAGGGATTAGGAGCCTGGATTCTGGAATCAATATTATTTCTGTCACTTTACCTCAGCAAGTTACATAAGCTAAGCTTACTTCTCCATCTGTAAAATAGACTCAATAAAAGAATCTTTCTTTCACAGACACAGCTGTATGAAATGAGTACTCAACACAGTGCCTAAAACACTGAAGGAGCCCTGTAAATGTTAGTTATATTCACGTAGAGAGTGTATTTTATTTAAAAACAATATATCTTGGGGCACCTGGGTGGCTCAGTTGTTTAAGCGTCCGACTTTGGCTCAGGTCATGATCTCATTGTTCGTGAGTTTGAGCCCCACATCGGGCTCTGTGCTGACAGCTCAGAGCCTGGAGCCTGCTTCAGATTCTGTGTCTCCTTCTCTCTCTGCCTCTCTCCTGCTCATGCTATCTCTCTCTCTCTCTCTCTCTCTCTCTCTCAAAAATAAACAAACATTAAAAACAATAAAGAATAGGGGCACCTGGGTGGCTCAGCTGGTTAAGCACCAACTTCAGCTCAGGTCATGATCTTATGGTTTGTGGGTTTGAGCCCCGCATCAGGCTCTGTGCTGACAGCTCAGAGCCTGGAGCCTGCTTTGGATTCTGTCTCCCCCTCTCTCTTTGCCCCTCCCCCATTCATGCTTGGTTTCTCTCTCTCAAAAATAAATGGTTTTTTTTTTGTTTTTTTAATGTTTTATTTCTAGGAGAGAGAGAGAGACAGCATGGCAGGGGAGGGTCAGAGAGAGAGGGAGACACAGAATCTGAAGCAGGCTCCAGGCTCTGAGCTGGCAGTCAGCACAGAGCCCGACGCGGGGCTCGAACCCACGACCGTGAGATCATGACCCAAGCGAAAGTCAGACGCTTAACCGACTAAGCCACCCAGGCGCCCCTCAAAAATAAATGTTTAAAAAAATGTTTAAAAAATAAAGAATAAAATGTGTATACCCTTTAAAAGATAAAATAAAATGAAATAAAAACAATGTATCTTAGTACTGAGAAAAATAAAAACCTAACTCCACTTGCTTTTTAAGGAATCCCAGTTACCAAATCTGGTATTATAGCATAAAGCAACATTACATGCAAATCGTTATAAATAAGGATAGGAAGAGCAATTTAGCTCCTTTCAAGAGAAACCTGGAGAGTCCTCACAGAATCACATCTGACCCGGCAATTCCAGTCCTAAACAGACACCCAAAAGCACTGAAACAGGTATTCAAACAAAAGCCTGTACATGAATGTTCAAAGCAACACTGTTTACAGTCTTCAAAAGGCAGCAACATCTTAATGTCCATCAACTGATGAATGCATACATAAAACGTGTTCTATCCACACAATGGAATATTACTCAGTCCTAAAAATGAACGAAGTACTGATACATGATACGACATGGGTGAACCTAGAAAAACCTCATGTTAAGTGAAAGAAGCAAAACACAAAAGGTCACATATTATATTTCATTTATATGAAATGTCTGGAATAAGTAAATCCAGAGATGGAAAGCATCTGTAGTTTTCAGAGGTTGGATGGGGAGAAAGAAGAAATGGGGAATTACTTAATGAGAATCAAGCTTCTCCTTGGGGAGTGGGAGGGATGAAAATGTTCTAGAACTAGACAGATGTGATGACAGAACAACACTGTGAAGATACTAAATACCACAAAGTTTTTTACTTAAAATGGTTACTTTTGGGGCGCCTGGGTGGCTTAGTCGGTTAAGCATCCAACTTTCACTTAGGTCATGATCTCGCGGTTCGTGGGTTCGAGCCCTGTGTCGGGCTCTGTGCTGACTGCCAGCTCAGAGCCTGGAGCCTGTTTCAGATTCTGTGTCTCCCTCTCTCTCTGACCCTCCCCTGCTCACGCTGTCTCTCTCTCTCCTAGAAATAAATAAAAATATTTAAAAAAAAAATAAATCAAAAATCAAAAATAAAAAATTAAAATGGTTACTTTTTTATTATGTGAACTTTACCTCAATTGAAAAAAAAAGTAACCTGGATCTCTGGTGAGCATTCCAGATGAAGGTATAATCTGAGTCATTTTTATGTAGGTTTAATTAGGAAAGTGCTTGAATTGCTTTCACAGGTGACATTATTAAGTCACATTACAAGGGCAGGCTAAAGTCAGAATCAGCCACAGATGTAAATAATCGGGGATGCCGGTCCCACAGCACGGTCCCAGTCTTTACTTTGTATAGACAGTACCTTGCGTGGTCTTTATCTTGGTTTTATGCGATTTGGAGCAAGACGTTAAGGTTCTTAAAAGAGCAGTTTTCTCATCTGTAAAAACGGGCATAATACCACCTACCCAAACAATTACTGTGTGAAGAATGAATTAGTATCAGGAATATACAGCATGTAGCCTAATGCCTGACATGGCAGGGGCTCAATATATCAAGGTAGCCAATGACATTTGTTATCACAACAGCCATGGGAAACTGATCACCCAGATTCAGTATCCAGTTCTTAACTAAAATCTGGGCCAAAAGACTCCGAGGTCTGTAGGTAGCCCTAGAAAGGAACAGAGGTTTTACAGCCGACAACAATGACACTAACTGCTTCAGGTTTCTTTTGTCTGCATTCACACACTCCTGATTCTCGTTATTTATTTTCGGGCCCATAAAATAGTCTCATAATAACTGCCTACTGTTTATTATGGGTTGAACTATGTCAAATTAGTATGTCGAAGTCCAGATCCCTAGTACTGGAGAATGTAACCTTATTTGGGGAAAAAAAAAAAGTCATTGCAGATGTAATTAACTATAATGATGCTATGCTGGAGAAGGGTGGGCACCTAATTAAACATGATTGGTGTCATAAAAAGGAGAATTTGGGCACAGACACACAGCACAGGAAGAATACCAACTGAAGATGAAGGCAGAGGTCAAGGACATCAAAGACAGATACAAACCACCCGGAGCTAGGAAAAAGGCATGGAATAGATTCTCTGTCATCACCCTCAGAAGGAGCCAACCCTGCTGACACCTTAAATTTCAGACTTCTAGCCTCCAGAAACGGAGACAATAAATTTCTGTTGCTTAAGCCACCCAGTTTGTGGTATTTTGTTATTGAGTCCTAGAAAACTAATGTGCCTACTTACTTGTTTATAAACATCAAGAGATTATAAGTACCTTTCGGAGGGACCACCCACTGTTATGTCTCTTATACCTTAACACAGAAGGTACTCAAAGTGTGGAACAAAGCTGTCTTACTGTCACATCATTTCCCTATCTCAGTATATGACAACTCTCTTCTTCCTGTTACTCAGGCCAAAAACTGTGGAGTCATCCTCAATGCCCTTTTTTTCCCAAAACCATCATCCAATCTGTGAGCATATAAGCTTCATCTTCAAAATACACACACATATATATTAATTTTTATTTTGAGAGAGAGTGCATGAGTGAGCAGAGGAGTGGCAGAGAGAGAGAGAGAATCCCAGGCAGGCTCTGCACTGTCAGCACAGAGCCCAACGCAGGGCTGAAACACAGGGACTGGAACTCATAAACCAGGAGATCATGACCTGAGCTGAATCAAGAGTCAGACACTTAACCAACAGAGCCAACCAGGTGCCCCTATATCCAACTGGTCTGAGCCACTACCATCATCACTCACCTGGATTAAATGCAATGGCTCCTGTCTCACTTCTTTTTTTTTTTTTTAATATTTTATTTCTAGGAGAGGGATGGGGGGAGAGAGGGGGAGAGAGAGAGAGAGAGAGAGAGAGAGAGAGAGAGGGAGTGGAGAGAGAGAGGAGAGAGAGAGAGAGAGAGAGACAGACTCTGAAATAGGCTCCAGGCTCTGAGCTGGCAGTCAGCACAGAGCCCGATGGGGGGCTCAAACCCACGAACCGCGAGATCATGACCTAAGCAAAAGTCGGATGCTTAACCGACTAAGCCACCCAGGCGCCCCGGCTCCTGTCTCACTTCTGAAGTGACCCGTTCAGAAGCCAGAGTTGGTATGCATTATTTTAAGATAAAGACATTTGAGATTAAACAGATAAGAAAAAAGCCCTCGGAGCTTTCTTCAACTGACTAAAAGCAGCAACTTCTGGGATATGAGGCTGCCATAAATTCTCTAAGAGAGTTTTATGGCCATGAAGACAAAAGACCTCTGCACCTACACAAACAAGTATTATCACAAACTTTCTTATCTCCTGTTTGTTCTCTGAGAAACCCGTCTATCTGTCTTCCCTAAAGAAACTTATCCTGTAAAAGCCCTTTTCTTGTCCCCTATTAAGCTAGGTATACAATAAGCCATATTTTCCAACTACCCTTTATTCATCACTGAATGATGAAGAACATCCTGTGTATATGTGTGCTGCATGTGCACATAGTTTTTTTTCTCGTGCTAATCTGTCTTTTGTCAGTTTAATTCACAGACCCCGCAACCACTAACCTCACAGAGTTGCAAAGAACGTTTTTTCTCTACATTGCTTTCCCCTTTCTTTTCTACAGTCTGTTCTCCACACAACCACCTCGTTCCTCTTTTCTATACTGGATCCCTAACTCACTTTAAGAGTAAAAGCCGAAGTCCTTAAATTGGCCTACACGACCATACAATGGGGATCTACAGGATTTGGCTGGCTCCCTGCTACCTTTGACTTTATTTCCTATTATTCTTCCCCTCCCTCCTTCCGTTCTTTGGTACACTGCACTTCCTGCCATTCCTGTTGAACCAAAGGGATTACAAAATATAAAAGCAATTTATAAAGAGAAATGTTTTGATGGCTTTACAACAAAGTCAAATGTGTTTCAGACTGTTAGGATAAAAAAAAAATCTTTCAAATTCAAATCACTCCTTAATTACCTTAACTATATTTTTTCCTAAATCTATTCTGCAAATAGCCTGACCCACTAGTGGATTGTAAAATTCAACTTCCCAGGATTTGTTTTAATGTGAAAGAAAAATTGTACAGGAGATGATAAAGATAAAATTTATTTCATGACACTTGGGTCTAATTAATTGGGCATATTAAATTGACTATATAAAATTTATTTCTTGCTTTGGGTCAAGGTAAAAAAATTGGAAGACTACTGCTCTCAAGGAACCTGTAAATGACTAAACACCCTTCTGATTTAAGGTCAACAGCCTTAAAGAATGGAAGGGCGCCAGACTGGCTCAGTCAGAGGAGCATGCGACTCTTGACCTCAGGGCTGTGAGATGGAGCCCTACCACGTGTAGAGATTACTTGAAAATAAAATCTTTAAAAAAAAAAAAAAGGAAAATACACTCTGTCCCTAAGAAATGGCAGTGTAATGAGTTGAGGTTGAGTCCTTGATCAACTAAATCAGCTGGGCAGTTAAGAAACAAGGAAATGATTTTAAGGAATCGTGATCCTCCGTAGCAAGTATAGGAAGAAACTCACTATGTTCTCGTTCTTAGATCCTAAAATTTCCTTTTTAAAATGTGCCGTTTACAATCTACAAAGGGATTCAACCCAATTTATTCACTTTATCCTCAACGGAGCTCTCGAGGTGAGGAATGCTGGAGTGATTTTCCTCATGTTACGAGAAACCAGAGATACAGGTCTTGGACAAGGTCTCAAAATGTTAACGCCACGGCTTCCAATTTTGAATAATAATCCACCAGGCCTTTCCTTTGCACCAGAAATACATACAGGCCTCGTTTAAAATCTCAGCTCTGCCACATACTCTGTAGCATTGGCAAATCCATGCTATGGGATAAATATATCGTTTAAGCCACCCAAAATTAAATGACGCCACATGAAGGTACTTCGAAATGAAGCAGAGCGCCCTTGCCACGGAACTCTCATTCCCTGGTCCAGGTTCCAGCTCCAGAGGAAGCCAGAGGCCGGAAGGCTCGCGGGGGCGGGGCAATCGAAATTGTAAACAATGACGGCCTGGCCTCCTACGTTCCCCCAGAAACGCGGAAGGCGAGCCGCGTGATCCCAATCTCGGGGGGCAATCACGGATTTTGATTTGGGCCCCCGAATACTCTCTGCAGCTCAGGGTCTGTGCCCCCCAACCCCCGGCCAAGGACCGATAGATAGGATCTGGGCTTGGGGCTCCCTGCTGCCCTCCCCCAAACTACACGTCCAATGGAGACATCAGACCCTGGACTCACCCAGCTGGCGAGGGAGAAGACGCCCAGCACAGCCCCCATGGTGACGCTTGGTGAGGGAAGCGGCCGGTGGGTAAGCTTCCCGGCGCGGTGGTAACTGCCAGTCGAGGCGTCTCCTCAGAATCGCGACGTTTTCTCAGGCCGGAAACGCGCGAGTTGCGTCATTGCGTGACCCCGCCCACCGCCCTTTGCCTGGCCTGCCCGAAAGAGCCTCTGTCATTGGTAGAGGGAGAAGGCGGAGCTAAATCGACCTGGGGCTAAGCGGGAGGCGGGGCTAAACCAGCTCAGAGGGGAGGGAGGAGGCGGGGCTAACCCGGCAGGCACTGTAGGTGGGGCTCAACCGACCCAGAGCTGAGTGAGAAGGCGGGGCTAACCAGGTCGGCCATGAGGGAGGAGGCGGGGCTAAACCGACAAGGAGCTAAGGGAGAAGGCGGGGTTAACACCGCTTGTTGCTGAGGAGATGGGGCGAAAGCCGCCCAGAGTTGCAGGTGTGAAGGCTTTATTCCTTCACCTCGCTCGTATTCACTGGGAGCCCGTTATGTGTCGAGATCTGAGGTACAGAAATGCACAGGAATTTATGGCCTACTTAAAAAAAGAGCCTGACACTGAACATAAATGCACCATGACACACTGTGATGAGTACTATGAAGTAGTATGAGGGGACTATCCTTTCAATAAAAGCTTATTTATTAATGCTTACTATGTGAGGGGAGAGTAACGTGGTTGGCGGGTGTTAGTCCTGGAAGGGGGTTCTGAGGAATTTGCATTTAATCTGAGAACTGAAAGATGAGTCCAAGCTAATCAGGGAAAGATGAGCGTTGTTTCTTAAAATGTGAAATATATATGCCACTTGGGGTAAATGGAAGGGTCCTGGGGTGCATGAACACATTAGGTAACATTGAAAGGCAGAGCAAGAAAGCCTTGTTTCAAACCAAAGAGAAAGTTCATTTGCCACTAGTACTTAACATGTTTCTAACATTTGCTTACCTCCATTTTTGACAGACCGAAGGCTTCATTTTCCAAATCTCTCAAAAGGTAAGCCCATCTCCAGTTAAATCACATTGTTTTTTAGGGTCAGTGTGTGTGCTTGCAGAAATCCTTCTCTTTCTACCAAGCAGTGGTACCGAACCCCAAGATAGGCTGCCCATGGCTCCAAAGGCCAACACTCAACAGGTGAGTTTTGCTTGGAAAGGAATGTGAATTTTATCCAGGAGGCTGGCCACCTGGGGAGAAAGCAGACTCTTCTCCAAAGGCCAACTCTGAGGTTTCTGCCTGGCCCAGGGATTTTTAAAGGGATTTAGGGCAGCTCATCAGTACAGGGAATGCAGTGGTCCCAGCATTTCTTGATTATGTGCAGACTTGATGGTGCCAGCTAGAGACATTATCACCATGCTCAGAGATTGTGCAAGGGGGTCTGGTTCCTTAGTGCCTGGGGTTTGTGCAAGGGGCTCTGGTTTCTGTTCCATGACGTGCAGACATACTCTGCTCTTTCCAGGAAAGAATGCATGATCTATATACAAAAAAAGGTCAGTCTGCCAATCAGGGGGACTAAGGGTGTTTGCTGAAGTTTAGATTACAAGGTTGGCCACACAGGCTGAGGCCGCTTCAGCAACACTGGTTGTCCATTTAAGAAGTGATGTAAATTTTACATTTTGATTTTAAGTTAAAACTGGGAGGCTATTTAAAGAAAAAAATTGGGAAATGTTTCACTTATCTATATAACAGTGCAGGTGGTATGCATATACAGCAACAGTGATGAGATGAAAGGGTTATACAAACGACTAAGTAGGGGAACATTTACCTGGGAATATAAGAACCTGTAGAGTTTCGAATCCTAGAATATTTAGATTGGAAGAAGCCTTAGAAATATTTGAATCTGTTTTTTTACAGAGATGGAAAAAGACTCAAAGTGAAATGGTTTACTCAAGGCCACAGAAAAGGTTGATGGCAGAGGAAAGAGAATTATTTACGCTTTCCTGATTCCCACCTGAGCTCTTCACCCAACACCCCCCATCACCACCAAATACCTGCCCAAGTGGAGTTGCCTTATGGTCAGTGAACCTTTCAGGTAACCTTTAAATTCCTTCCTTCTTCCTGTTTGAGTACTGCTAGACTGGGCTAAAGAACGTGAAGACTTTAAAGAAGTCCATGATCAAATCCCATCAGGGACATACCTGTACTCAAAAAAATATCAGATTTATTCAGCTTGTATAGCAAGGGAGAATTCACATCACAGAAAACAGGAGGTTTCTCGCTGAGAGAGAACTGGGAAGAGCTTATTATTGGATTTGGGTTTGTGCTGCGTATCTGTGAGGAGGGTTTAAGCAAGTGGGGAACAGTTTTGGGTTGGATACAGTTGAGAAGCAGGGGCAATTCGATGGTTAGGTATCTCATTGTTTTACCCAGGAGGTGGGAGGATTAAAGCAGAGCCAGAGTTACGATTGAGAAGGAAGCAGGACCCACTCAAGGTGGAAGAGGAGAATATTGTCATACTTGTGGTTCCGCAGTGGCCTTGTCTGCTGTTTGTTTACATTCTGTGGGCGCTACTGTGGATGTTCAGTGAGGAACATTGGGGCTATCTGGCAACCGACAAATTTTCATTTTTCTCATCTGCCCAACTGTGGGATCCTGCGTGTTTCTGACCCTAAGTGATTAAGTGTACCTCATCTAGGTGGCAAATGTGGGGAAAGCAGATCTTCTGCTCCAATTTCCAACCTCATGGAGGAACCCCTCAGCAGCATTCCTCTGGGGGGACGGAGGGGGAGCTCACTGCCACCCTAAGGCAGCACCTCTGACCCTTACATTGATTGTCAAAATTCGCTTTTTCCTTCTTCTACCCTCTGGGTTCACAGATTGGGCAAGGGAGGCCTGGAGTTTTGTATACCATTCTGACAAAGGATGATACATTTTATATTTGTAGAGAAGTTCTAAGACAATGGAAAGCAGTTTAGGCTATTAGGGAGGTAAAGCAGGAGAAATTAATGGACAGTAAGTATTGTTTTAGTAAGGTTTGTTATGTAGATTCCTCTCTCTTGATAAAAGTTTGGAGTTGTCTCCTGTTTAACTTCTGCCCTTCCTGATGGAGAGGGTGGGGCCAAATCTTCACGAAAGGAAATTCCTAAGGGTGAGGGCAGAGAGCTTTTCTGTGTCTACTTCTCAGTTGCTTTCTGCTTGAAATAATACTTAGGCCAAAGTGGCATGTTCTGGGGCCACACATTCATATATATTGCTTGAAAAGATAATATGGGTACTTGGTTTTTAAAAATATTGCATAAAAGTACAGTGAGAACGTATCATCTTACCCCCTCATCTCCCAGATCTCTTTCCAGAGTTTATAAGATGCATGTGCCGCGATTATATGTATTATCTATCATTCCCTTTTCACACATGGTAGCCTTCCAACCACAGAGTGGTGCATATTGCTCTTTTCACTTAACTTATTCATTTATTCAATAAATATTTACCATGCTCTTACTATGTGCCAGGCAGTTCCCAGTGATAAGAAAACAGGGAACAAAACAAAATGCCTGCCTTTTAAAGAGTTTGTGCTGTAGTGAAAAGAGACAAGTAATAAACAAATATAAAATGTCAGATACTGACAAGAGCTGTGAAGAGAAACAATAAAACAGGCGAGGAGAACACAAGAGTTGGTGGGGGTCTGCTATTTTAAATAGAGTAGTCAGGGCAGGTGTTTTTGAAGACTTGACACTTGAACAAAGACACTAAGGAAATGAGGAAGCAAACTGCAGAGGAAGAGTGGTCCCAACATGGGAACAGCAAGAGGAAAGGCCGTGAAACAGAAGCATGTGTTAAATAACAAAATTAAACCAAGTACATTTGAAGATCGAATTGGCTTTTTAAAAGCGATTCATCAATTGTTAGTCCCCTAGCTTAGTAGAGAGGCACTCCAAGGAGTTCTACAAAATGGAAGCTTTTATAGCAGGGGGGCGGGGCAAGAAAGTTATTAGAAGAAAAGGATTGTTCTAGGCAAGGCCACTCTCTAGGGGAAAAGCAAGTTGTCTTATCATGCAGATTACCTCATTCTTCTTCGGGCCTTGCAGAGGGCCCAGGTGGCAGACCCTAGCGAGGATTGAAAAATTTCTGGCCGACTGGTTAAGACTACTTATCTGGGGGAGGTTGGGACTGCAATTAAACTATGTATTGAGCACACGTTTGGGAATTCTAAGCGACACCATTTTGGGCGCGCGCGCGTGCGTGCGTGCGTGCGTGTGTGTGTGTGTGTGTTTAAAAACACATGCTTTACTTAAAAACAAGGCCAGTGTAGCTGGAGCATGAGCAAGCGGGAAAATGGTGAGAAATGAAACTGAACGTGGTTAACAATTCCGGATTTTATTCCAAATGTGATGGGAAAGCTGTTGAAAGGTTTTGAACAGGGGAAGGACATGATCGTGTTTACATTTTTAAAAGGACATTTTGGCAGCAGGGTGAATAAACTGGGGCAAATAATAGATGCAAAGACAGGACTAGTTAGGAGACCACTAGCGTAAGCATAGCTTGAAGACAGGTCTTTACCTAAATTGTATTTACATCTTTACCTATTTCGGTCTCCCTTAATTCTTGCCGTAGAAATTCATTTTAAGGACGAATCTACTGATGGATATTTAGACTGGTCTTAACCATTTTGCTTTTACAAACAATGGAGCGATGACTATCCTTTGTGCTCATGTTTCAGTATATTTGCAGGATTATTTCAAGAAATATAATTGCTGGCCAGAAGCTAAATTTGCTATATTAAAATGTAATCTGATGATCTAATTCTCACCTTGAGCCCAAAGAAACAAGTTTATTCATTCTTTGCCACACCACCCCTTCTGAGATTAAAGGGAAACGCATCTGCCACTCCTCCCACATGAGTTTTCTCGTCTTTAAATATTCCCAGTCTAGCAAGCTTCCGCCTCTGGCCCGGTTCTCTCCTCCAACGATCCCTGTATCTGGTTACAGAGAGATAAACCGAGGCAAAGGCGGGATCCGAGGTGCAAGTCCCCACCCCTCCCCCGCCTTACTCTTTCCCTTTCCCTCAGCATTCCTTTCCTTTCCCCTTCTGGGGCCAAGTTCCAGGCTGCCAAACCCCACCCGGCCCCCTCACGGCTCAGGACCCCAACTCTCACTCCTTTTCCCTCCTCTGGCGGCTCTGGGGCCGCGGAAGGGGACGCGAACCGGCCCGGTCCCTTCCGAGCCGCCGTAGCGCCCGCTGCGGGAGTTCGGCAGCTCCGGTCGCCAAGGCAACGCGCTCCGCTGCGCGCTGCGGGCGCCAAGCAGCCCGGCGGAGGCGCTGCGGGCCGGCGGCGGCCGGGGCTCAACGAGGCGGCGGGACTGCAGGTGAGCAGGGCCGGGTGGGCAGACGCGACCCAAACGCGCCGCTTCGGCGTCGACTCGTCGCAGTAGGCCTGGGGCATGGGACGCGGGGCACCCCCGGGAAGGAGGCTGGGGCCAGTCCTTAATCCCCTGCGCCGCGCCGGGGCGGCGCCCCCTCCTGCCCTGTAACCCCACTTGGCACTGGCTTGGCGTGCGCTTTGGGCTGTTTATTGTATTTTGGGCCCATTGCTTCTGACCTGAAAGTTTCTTTAGAAAAAGAAAGCCCCTCTTATTTGGGTTTCGGGGAATAACTAAAAACTGCGGAAAATGAATGTCTGTGCGACTCTCCTGGGGTTAGAGACGATTGACTTCATCGTACATCAGTTTTCTCATCTGCAAAATGGGCATAATAGTAGCTGTGTTATAAGGCAAACTTAAATTTATATTTAAAACCCTTGCAGGTAAGTCCTCAGTGTCTTGGAGCTTTTATCAGTACTACTACTATAAGGAGTCCATCACTTAGCATGTATTGTGTGCCAGGGCCTGGGCTGATCGCCAGGGGTAGAGTGAATGAGATATCTTGTCTTCAGGGAACTCCTCGGTTTCACCGTATAAACGAATTCATTGTGATTCAAGCTATGCTATTGGACATACAGGACACTGTGAATGCTTAGAGAAGGCAGTTAACTTAGATTTCAGGAAATGAGGCTAGGGAGGCTGGTCAAATATTCCAAAAGAAGATGACTTCCAAAATGAGACACGAAGGCTGCCTTTGTATTGGCCAGATAAGCCTGGTGAAGTGCACAATGTTGTAGGCAGAGAGAGCTGCATGTGCAAAGCCCCATGGATAGAATGCAGGCTTTTTGGGCATCTGCAAGGATTTCACAGGCTGGCTAGAGACAGATTCCAAGAAGTGGCAGTGGTCTGGCTAGATGATGTTTGAGAGAGAAGCACGTGCCTCTTCTGAAAGACTTTCCTTGTATCTGCTTTGTAACTTTTGAAAAATTTGGGTTTTACCTTGGCATTGGGGAGCCATCAAAGGAGTTTTAAGCATGCAGTAAGTGTGTGCTGTATGTTGCATGTGCTTGATCAGAGGTATGGTTTTAGAAAGATCGGGGTTTTTTGTTGTTGTTTCTCCCTCTCCGTCTTCATTCCTCCTATCCGTTTTTCACATTGCAGCCATTCATTTATGGCAATTCAAAGAATATTTATCAAGCGTCTGTTATGCACCAGGCATTATGGGGGCAGTAGGGACTCAGATCCCTGCCCTCACGGCATGCATTCCAAACACGTTCCAAGGTACAGTGTTGGGGCACAGTACATGAATCCGGTACAACTGGAAACTTCACATTGGAAGAGAACCGTCAAGAGAGCTTTGAAAAAAAGAAAGAAAGAAAGGCCTAGATCATTCGAGGCCACTGTATTGCACACTCTCGGAAGAAGAGTTCATTTAGACTATACTAAAAAGGAATGGTCAGAGAAGTAGGAGGAAAACTAGAAGAATGTAGTAATGAAAGCCAAAGAAAGAGGTTAATTTTGCAGGATCCTGCTTAGGTTTCAAGTAAGATAAGTTAAACATTAAAATGTGTCCTTCGGATGAATAAATATAGAGGTCACTGGGGACCTAATTGAGCAGATTTGGTGAAATGATGGGGGTGGAATCTAGAATATCGGCAGCTTCCAAAGGTTCAATGTAATATATCAGTGGGATGAGGAGAGAGTGGGATGTGAGAAAATAAAGACAAAGTGTAGGCAGCTCACAGAGTTTGGCTGTGAAGGGAGAGAGGGAGAGAAGGCTGGAGAGCGATTGGGGAATAAGGTGAAGTCTTAAGCATGATGAGAGAGACGTGAGCAGATTTAAACACTGATGGCAGAGAGCCAAGTAGTGAGGAGAGAGGCTGAGAAAATACAGGAGATGAAAGGGGAAATGGATGGCACTATTTCCCAAAAAGATAAGCGTGGATAACATCCGCAGCACGGATCTTTACATGGAGTCTGACAGCTTCTACTTTTTTGAAGATGTGAGAAGCAAGGCAGTTGCTGACAAGGAGTACATCAGGGTAATGCAACAACAACAAAGCATAAAAGGCGTTGTGTGCAGTGAGTTCTGTTTTCATTATTGTCCAATATTAGACATTTATCGAACTAATATGTGTTGAGCACTTCTCATGCACTAGTCTCAATTAATGATGTAATCTTGAGAACAGTCCTGTGAGATAGCCTTTATGATGATTCCCAGTCTATGGATGAAGAAATTGAGGTAAAATGCTTTCCCAAGGGCATACAGGATTTGAATCCAGGTCTGCCTGAGGCCAGAGCTTTTATTCTTTTTTTTTTTTTTGAGAGTGAGTGAGCAGAGAGAAAGAATCTCTTGGGGCGCCTGGATGGCTTAGTCGGTTGAGCGTCCGACTTTCGCTTAGGTCATGATCTCGCGGTTCGTGGGTTCGAGCCCCGCGTCGGGCTCTGTGCTGACTGCCAGCTCAGAGCCTGGAGCCTGTTTCAGTCTGTGACTCCCTCTCTCTCTGACCCTCCCCTGCTCACGCTGTCTCTCTCTCTCTCTCTCTCCTAGAAATAAATAAAACATTAAAAAAAAAAAGAATCTCAAGCAGGCTCCACGCTCAGTGCAGACCCCGACGCGGGGCTGGATCCTACCACCATAGGATCATGACCTGAGCCAAAGTCAAGAGTTAGATGCTCCATGGGACTGAGCCACCTAGAGCTTTTGCTCTTAATCACTGTGTAAACAATATGATTGTCCACCTATGTATGATATGATCTGCTGAGAAGATTCAAGAGAATTAAGTTTAAAATAATTGGGTATACTAAGTAAACAAGCAGGTATAACAGACAAAAAACAATAGCTTTATGCAAGCAGTAATAGTCAGAAACTGTAATTGTAGGAAAGATGAAAATAACAACATGAAAAATAATATACCTAGGAACAAACTTCAAATAAATGGACCCAGGCTGGCTACATAGAACAAGTGTGGCTAGAGGGGAGGAGGCTGGGTACAGGGTGGGTGTTTGGATAAGAAGGAGGTATTTTTCCTTTGGGGAAATCAGGATATTGATACCAGAAATAGGGCATGTAAAAAACAAAACAGATGTCTATCATAAGACATCCTGAGAAAATATGCAAGATGTTGACTGTGATGTTTTTATAATGTTGAAAACAGACTGGTTAAATTATGGTGCAGTTCTGTGATATGTACTATTAGCCATTAGAAAAGAATGAGGTGAGGGGCGCCTGGGTAGCTCAGTTGGTTGAGCATCCAACTTTGGCTTAGGTCATGGTCTCGAGGTTTGTGAGTTCCAGCCCTGCTTAGGTCTCGCTGCTATCAGCATGGAGCCCGCTTCGGACCCTCTGTCCCCTTCTTTCTCTTTCTCTTTCCCTTCCCTGTGCATGCTCTTTCAAAAATAAATAAATATTAAAAAAAAAAAGAATGAGGTGGGAGCTATATATATGAGAAAGATCTTTGCATCATATGGTTAGGTGTGAAAAGTGCATTACAGTACAGTGTATGCCTATTTTTGTTTTTCTTTTTAAGTGTATACATACAAATCTATAGGAAAAATGTCTAGAAAGAGTAGTTCTTTAAAAAAATTTTTTTTTAAATTCTTAATTGTGGTAAAATACCCATAACATAAAATTTACCATCTTCAACATTTTAAGCATATAGTTCAGAGTGTTAAAGATATTCACATTGTTATGCAACAGATCTCCAGAATTCTTTCATCTTGTAAAACTGAAACTCTTTATCCATTGAACAATTTCCCCTTTTCCTCCTTCTCCCAGCGCCCACAACCACCCTTCTCCTTTCAGTATCTGTGAATTTGACTGCTCTCGATACTTTAGGTAAATGGAATTGTATAATATTTGTCTTTTTATGACTATTTCAGTTAGCATGTCCTCAAAGTTCATCCATGTTGTAGCCTGTGTCAGATTTCTTTCCTTTTTAAGGCTGAATAACATATATTTTTAAAAGTTTATCATTTTACATGAGAGAGAGCATGCACGTGGTGGGGTGGGGAGGTGCTGAGAGAGAGGGGGAGACAGAGAATTGCAAGCAGGCCCTGCATTGTCAGTGCAGAGCTCACCGTGGGGCTGGGGCTTGATCCCACAGGTGAGATCATGACCTGAGCCTAAATCAAGAGTGAGACGCTTAGCCTACTGAGCCACCCAGTAATACTGAGCCCCTGAATAATATTTTATTGTGTGCATTTATGTTGTGTACACATAGTATGTACAAACATTTTGTTTATCCATTCCACAGATGGTATCTTGGTTGCTTCTACCTTCTGGCTATTGTCAGTGATGGTGCTATGAACATGAGTGTAATAGAGAAGTTTTTTATGTCTGTGTCAAGAAATCATGGGGAGACATTTATTCCTTTCCTTATTGCCTTTTTTTTTTTTATGAGCATGACTTTGTTTTATAATCAGAAAATGCAATAAGGATATGTCCTATTTGGGGAGATGGGGGAGTAAAGGTTAAAAAAAGGCCTGATCTCAGGGCAGTAGCAGCAGAAATGGAATGGAGAGGGCAGATCTGAGAGACACCTCAGGAGAATTAACAGGACTTGACCACTGAAAGGTAAGGGAGAGGAGTATGGAAGACTTGTCCGCTAGTGATGACAAGGGACATCAGTCCTGGAGGGGCTTAGACTAGGGGAAAAGGGAGGGCGTGAGGCTGGAGAGCTACCTGAACCTTTGTTAAGGAATTTGGACTTTTTCCTGAAAGCAGAGGAAAAAGCCATTGAAAGGAAGGGAAATGACTTAATCCGAATTGTGTTTTAGAATGATCACCCTGACTCCCTTCAACCCATTCTGCAAGCTGAAGCCAGTTAGGGCCCACTTTCCCTTTGTGTTACTTAGGCTTGAACCTCTGCTAATTTCCTTTTATTTGAGATGAAGTATTAGTGCTCAAAGATACATATCTACCCTTTAAAAGCACCTGGGATATTTCAAACAAAGTTCTATGTAGAGTACATTGATTTCTAATTGTATTCAGTTTTATCTCAACACCACAGTCTCTTGTAAATTTACTTTCTACCTTTAGTCAGGGAAATCTGAATAATCAGGGAAGTAAACAAGATATATATAAACAACTCAAGTTAGAGAACTTCTTGTTGGTAGTAAATTTTGACACTCTCCTTTTGGGAGAAAAGGGCCAATGTGCAATAAACACTGTCCTATTAAGGAGATACTACAAAACAAAAATTCTGGGAAATTCTGAGAGACTCAGCCCACTACTTGTTTCTAATCCAACAAAACTACAATCTCTGTCATACCGTCACAGAGGGAACTAACTATTATGATAACCTCTGTAAGAGTTTTGCAGCTTATAAGGGCTGAATTTCCAAAAGATGTGAATCCATGATCTCATTTCATTCCCCCTAACAATTGTGTGAGGCAGGGATTATCGTTATCATTCCCATTTTTAGATGAGAAAATTGAACATCAGAGTATTCAAGAGCATTCCAAAGTCCTATGTCTACTAAACTCTGAAGTTTGAATCTAAATTTTCTTTTCTTTTTATATTATAGTTTCTTAATATGGGAAATTGTAAACATATACGAAAGTACAAAGGGTAGCATAATAAATACGTATATACCCATACCCCAGCTTCAGTAGTTATCAAGATATTGTCAGTTTTATTCCATCTCTACCCTCCATTCCCTCTCCATCTTGGATCTTTTTTTTTCCATCTTGGATTATTCTGAAGCTTATCTTAGATGACATATCATCTTCTTGTGACTTTTTATTCCCTTGCCCCTTTTCCCCTGTAATCATAATACCGTTATCACACCTGAAAAACATAACAGTAGTAATTCCTAAAAAACACCTAGTATTTATTTGGTATTCAGTTTTCTCGGCTGTCTCATCAATGTCTTTTTACAATTGATTTGTTTAGATTGGGATCCAAACAGAGTCCGCCTATTACATTTGCTCGATAGGCTCTTACGTTTTTGCATTTAGAGCCTTTTCTCCTCCTCTTTCTCCCCCACCTCCCCTTGCTTTTATTTGTTGAAAAAGTAGGTCATTTGTCCTGTACAACTTCTCACATTCTTGATTTGGTTGATTGCATCCCCTTAAGGTGTCCCTCTCTTCTCTTAATTTTTTTGACCATTATACTTTATGGGTGGTGCCATGCATCTCATTGAGTGCACAAATGAGGGAGGGGGGAAGAGAGACAGAAAGAGAGGGAGGGAGAGAGAACATGAATCTTAAGCAGGCTCCATGCTCAGCACAAAGCCCCACAACCCTGGGATCATTACCTGAGCTGAAATCAAAAGTCAGCCATTCAACCTTCTGAGCCACCCAGGTGCCCCTCCTGGATGTGATTTTAAGATTGATCATGGGGTTTAGGTGTTGTCAGCATGGTCTATCCATTAGAAGTTTCTCCTCAGTCTTTCACAGAATGGTTTTAGCAGCTATTTATTAATAATCATTGCTCTACCCTGGTACTTTTTTAGGGTTTAGAAAATGAATCTAGGTTTTCTGATACCAAGTCATGTACTCTATTAAATCTTGCAGTCTCCATATTAAAAGAATGTTTTGTCCTGTATTCTCTGCTCTGATAGGTGGGAAAAATATCTTTCCATTAATGGTTCAACTTAATATATATTTTTAAGAAAGTAGAGCCTGTATGCCGTGTCTAATACTGGTTGCTCACAGCATTTGTTTTCTTAGGTTGGTCTTATGTATTGGCAAAACCACACAGTGGAAAGCCTGCTTATGTCTGTGTTTTTCAAACTACACATTGTTATACATTAGTATATTAAAGAATTATTTGGGAGAGGAGTTCCAGCATTATTTTTTTTTTTAATGAAAAACTGGAATAGAAAGAATAGAAAATGAAAGAGTGCATCCCATGTATGAATAACAAGCTTTGGTTTGTAAACTTTTGTTTCATTTCTTTCTCTGTATGTCTGTAAGCGATAATATAGAGTGCATTTCTTTCATTTTGTTTTTAAACGTTTATTTTTGAGAGAGAGAGAGAGAGAGGGACAGAGTGCAAGCAGGAAGAGGGACAGAGAGAGGGAGACACAGAATCTGAAGCAGGCTCCAGGCTGTCAGCACAGAGCCTGACATAGGGCTCAAATTCCCAAACCACGAGATCATGACCTGAGCCAAAGTTAGAGGCTCACCCAACTGAGCCCCTCAGGTGCCCCTAGAATGCATTTCATATTGAGGTCTTGGCCAAAACCAAATTGTCCCAGTGTTCAGATGACCGCCCTGAAATGTAGCAACTTTTTTAGTCAAGGATTCAGTTATGTTCAAATGTACTACTTATCAAATAGTACAGTATATTGATCCATTTTATAATTTTCTTTAAAAGCTTTTTTGGGTGACTGCCAGTTAACCAAAATTACATTACCCCAGTGACCTAATCTTCTAGTATTCAAATAAAAGAAATGTGAACTCTTCAGGGATTTGTTTTTGATTCTCTTTTACCCTGGAGGATAATGTAGATGATTCCAGTCAGTACTGGCATCATTAAAAGTCAGGCTGGAGGGGTGCCTGGCTGGCTCAGTTGGTAGAGCGTGTGACTCTTGATCTCAGAATTGTAAGTTTGAACCCCGTGTTGGGTGTAGAGATTACTTAAAAATAAAACCTTAAAAAAAAAAGTCATGCTAGTGCCTCAGCAAGATGAATTGGTGGGAAAGGGGAAAGACATCAGGAGTGGGCAGGCAGAGAAACTGACGCAGCCCTTTGGTTGGCTTCTGGGGTGAGGCGTCAGACCTCCCATGCACATGATGGTAAAACCAAGGTAGCCCTAATACTATTCGGGCTTCGATTGGAGTTGGTTTAGGGGATGGGCAGATGGGATACCTAGTGACACCTGTGATAAGTAATTACGAAATGCAGATGTTGGACTATATATAGTTAACATTTTAAAGCTGTGGAGACTGAGATTCAGAGAGTAAATTGTTCAGAATCAGCCAATAAGTGGGGGAGCAAAATTTTAATGGTTTACCAAATCCTGGAAATACTCTGAATAAATGTATGATGCCGAGCAAGTGCCTTAATAATAGTATCTACTGCAGAGAATTGTTATAAGGATTAAATATGTAGTTAAAGCACTGAGCAGAATAAGTGGTAAAAGCACTTAGCACAGCCTTCCTACGAGAACCACTCAGTAAATATTAGCTATTATTTCTTTTTTAAATAATGAACCTATTTTACTTTATGTCTTTTTTTTTTTTAAGAGAGTGCAAGCAGAGGAGAGGGTTAGAGGGAGAGAGAGAGAATTGTAAGCAGGTTCCACGCTCAGCATGGAGCTCCAACACAGGGCTCGATCCCATGATCTCGCAGTCCGTGAGTTCAGGCCCCGTGTCAGGCTCTGTGCTGACAGCTCAGAACCTGGAACCTGCTTTGGATTCTCTATTTCCCTCTCTCTCTGCCCTTCTCCAGCTGACACTCTGTCTCTCTCTCCCTTTCTCTCTCTCTCAAAAATAAATAAACGTAAAAAATTAAAAAAAAAAAAAGAGAAGTTGGTCTGGGTGCGAGGTCGAGGCTACGCGGTCGGCTGGGTCCCGCGCTCCAGTCCCGGTTCCCCGCCCGCCCTCGGAGCGCCCGGCGCCCACCTGACCCCGGCTCGCGGTCGCAGCGCCGTCGCTGAGGCGCCATGTCGCAGAGCGGGACTCCCGGACTGCAGGAGGAGAACTTGCAAGGCTCCTGGGTGGAATTGCATTTCAGCAACAACGGGAGTGGGAGCAGCGCTCCGGCCTCTGCTTCTATTTATAACGGCGACCTGGAGAAGATCCTGCTGGACGCCCAGCACGAGTCCGGACGGAGCAGCTCCAAGAGCTCCCACTGCGACAGCCCGCCCCGCTCGCAGACCCCTCAGGATACGAACCGAGCTTCGGAGATAGACACGCACAGCATCGGAGAGAAGAACAGCTCTCAGTCCGAGGAAGATTATATGGAGAGAAGGAAAGAAGTGGAAAGTATCTTGAAGAAAAACTCAGACTGGATATGGGATTGGTCCAGCCGGCCGGAAAACATCCCCCCCAAGGAGCTCCTCTTCAAGCACCCGAAGCGCACGGCCACACTCAGCATGAGGAACACGAGCGTGATGAAGAAGGGGGGCATCTTCTCGGCCGAGTTCCTCAAGGTCTTCCTCCCGTCACTGCTGCTCTCGCACCTGCTGGCCATCGGGCTGGGGATCTACATCGGAAGGCGTCTCACCACCTCCACCAGCACCTTCTGATGAACATTGGGAGCCGGGCTCCTCCCCGCGGCGGCGCTGCCGGAGGGCTGTCCCGTCCCCAGGAAGCTGCACCACTGGGATCTCGGTGCTGCGCTCCGTTCAGTGACACGAGATGAACGACGAGCCAGAAGGCGGCGGCTAACCTGTAATCGTGTCCATGGGATCAGTTATTGCGCATGTCCTGTTGATTAATATCTACTGTAATAATTTGGTAGTGAACTGTTTGGATATTATGAGTAAATAATTTTAACACGCTAGATATGATGTATGTAGCATTTTAACAAATTATCTGTAACCAACTATTCAGTTGAAATACTTTATATTTACAAAGAATGAGTGTTTATTAAGAGGACTACGTAAGGGGTTTGTCCCAGATAAGCCTCGTGGCCTTCTCGCGGTTACGGGAAGCCCTGCATTGTGCGGGCGCAGCCGGGCCACTGACACGGCACTCTCGCACGGGTCCTGCTCACGCGGTAGAACCCAGGGAACACACGGGCTCCCCTGGGACGCGAGGCGGGGGTGGGGGGGGTGGTGCCCGATTGCTGGGTTTGGCCTTCTGGGTGGTGGGTTCTCGCGTGCTCTCAGTCCGCGTCAGTCTAAGCGAACGTGTCTGCTGCGGAAGACTGGAAATAAATCAATCTTTGCCAAAAAAAAAAAAGAGTTGAGCCACCCAGGCGCCCCGCTCTAAGTCAATTTTAACATCTCATTCCAGAAATGATTAAAACTGTATTACAAGGATTCTTTGTTATTACTGTTGAGATATAATCGATATATATCATTGTATTAGTTTCAGGTATACAACATAATGACTTGACATATGTAATGTTATGAAATGATTACCACAATAAATTTAATTAACATCCACTCTCAAAAAAGTGGGGAGGGGGTCACCTGAGTAGCTCAGTCAGTTAAGCATCTGGTTCTTTTTTTTTTTTTTTTTTCTTATTTCTAGTATAGAGAGAGACAGCGTGAACAGGGGAGGGTCAGAGAGAGAGGGAGACAGAGACTCTGAAACAGGTTCCAGGCTCTGAGCTGGCAGTCAGCACAGAGCCCGACGCGGGGCTCGAACCCACAAACCGCGAGATCATGACCTAAGCGAAAGCCGGACGCTTAACCGACTAAGCCACCCAGGCGCCCCAAAGCATCTGGTTCTTGATTTCAGCTCAGGTCTCTCTCTCTCTCTCAAAAATAATTAATTTAGTTAATATCCATCAACACACATAGTTACAAATTTTTGTTTTGTTTTTTTTGTGATGAGAATTTTTAAGGTTTACTCTTTTTGCAACTTTCAAACATACAGTACATTTGACATCGGTCTTATATTGTTAACTGTCGTCACTGTGCTGTGCATTAGTTACATTTCCAGGATTTATTTATCATATAACTGGAAGTTTGTACTTTGATTATCTTTACCTGTTTTGCCACCCCCACCCCCTACCTCTGGCAACTACCAATCGTTCTCTTATCTATAGTTTTTTGTGTTTTTTTTTAAGATTCCATATATAAGTGAGATTATAGTATTTGTTTTTCTCTGACTTATTTCACTTAGCATTATGCCCTCAAATTCCATCCATTTTGTTGGAAATTACAGGACTTTCTTCTTTTTTATAGTTGAATAATATTGCCTTGTGTACATATACCACATTTTATTCTTCTGTCAGTGAACACTTAAGTTGTTTCCATGTCTTAGATATTGTAAATAATGCTGCAGTGAACTTGCAGGTGTAAATATCTTTTCACAATAGAGATATCATTTCCTTTATATCAATACCCAGAAGTGGAATTGCTGGATCTATTTTTAATTTTGTGAGGTACCTCCATAGTGTTCCCATAGTGTCTACCTATTTATGTTCCTCCCAGCAATGTAAAGGTTTTCCTTTTCTCCATATTTTTGCTAGGACTTCTTATCTGTTTTTTTTTTTTTTAAATCTTTATTTATTATTCTTATGTTTTTTTATTTATTTCTGAGAGAAAGGGAGAGACAGTGTGAGCAAGGGAGGGTCAGAGAGAGAGGCACAGAATCTGAAACAGGCTCCAGGCTCTGAGCTGGCTGTCAGCACAGAGCCTGACGCAGGGCTTGAACCCACGAACCGTGAGATCATGACCTGAGCCGAAGCTGGATGTTTAAATGACTGAGCCACTCAGGTGCCCCTATCTTTATTTATTTTTGAGAGTGAGACAGAGAGAGACAGAGTGTGAGCAGGGGAGAGGGAGACACAGACTCTGAATCAAGCTCCAGACTTTGAGCTGTCAGCACAGAGCCTGCCGTGAGGCTTGAACTCATGAAGCGTGAGATCATGACCTGAGCCAAAGCCTGATGCTTAACGGACTGAGCCACCCAGGCACCCCATCTTTTATTTATTTTTTTATTTTTTTATTTTTTTAAATGTTTATTTATTTCTAGGAGACAGAGAGAGAGACAGCGTGAGCAGGGGAGGGTCAGAGAGAGAGGGAGTCACAGAATGAAACAGGCTCCAGGCTCTGAGCTGGCAGTCAGCACAGAGCCCGACGCGGGGCTCGACCCACGAACCGCGAGATCATGACCTAAGCGAAAGTCGGACGCTTAACCGACTAAGCCACCCAGGCGCCCCTATCTTTTATTTTTTGAGAAAAGCTATCCTAACAGGCATGAGGTGATACCTCATGGGTTTGATTTGCATTTCCCTGATGTTTAGTGTGTGGAGCACCTTTTCGTCTACCTGTTGGCCATTGTATGTCTCCTTTGGAAAAATGTCTTTTCAGATCCTCTGCCCACTTTTTAACTGGTGGTTTAGTCAGTTAAACATCTGACTCGAGGTTTTGGCTCAGATCATGACCTCGCAGTTTATGAGATTGAGTTCTGCAACGAGCTCTGTGCTGTTGGCAAGGAACCTCCCTGGAATTCTCTCTCTCTCTCTCTCTCAAAATAAATTAAAAAACTTAATTTTTTAAAAAAGGAAACTTGAAAAAGAAAAGTTGGTGGTTTCATCCTACCTTTCAACATCAGTTAAACGTATGTAATTATATTGCTTTTTTGTGTGCACAGGGTTAACATTCAGTGGTTCTTGATGATCTCTGGATGTTACATGTGGTCCATATGGCCATGTTTTCCAGACTAAAAACTTGGGGCTTATAGTTTGATGAATATAACATGCTCAGAAGATCAAGAGAACAGTATATATATATATATTTTTTTTAATTTTATTTTTAAGTAATCTCTGCACCCAGTGTGGCGCTCGAACTCACAACCCTGAGATCAAGAGTCGCATGCTCTACCAACTGAGCCAGTCAGGCACCTCTGGAGAACAACATATTTTAAAATAATGCAGTCATGGGGAAATCTGAGCTGTGTTTTTATGTATCCTAAGGAAGCAATACAAAGTCATGGTGAGGAGACATTGGAGTCCTTTGGACATGACTTCAAAGCTTGACCCAGGCACTTTCTACTTTTATGCACAAGTTACTTAGCTTTTCTTCCTAAGCTTCAGCATTTCCTCATTTGTAAAATGGATGTAACTAGCTCATGAGAATTGCATAAGCTAAAAGGCTCAGCACAAGGCCTGACGGGTAGTAAGCACTGGCCATATAAATGTTAAGTGTTGTCATTATGAGGCCTTTGAAACAACTACGCTTATTCAGTAATCTTTTTTGCAAAAGCCTGTAGAAAGGCAAAAACTTTTTTTTTCTTAAGATTTTTTTAGAGAGATTGAGAGCAAACGAGCAGGGGAGAGGCACAGGGGGAGGGAGTGAATCCCAGTCCCACAATGAGCATGGAGCCTGATCCCACAATGCTGGGATCATGACCTGAGTCGAAATTAAGAGTTGAGTGCTCAACCAACTGAGCACACAGGTGCCCCAAGAACAAAGCTTCTAAAATAACTCAATATTTGGTAACTTACTGTCTAATAACTTTTTCATCAGGCCTGATACGGAAAAGGTGCAGAAATACCTTGAAGACTTGATGCCCAGCTTGGCAAACCTGACGTATTTGCCTTTCTCACAGTCTTTGTATAGCACTTAGCACCTGTTCGGTTGCCTCTAAGACCATCTCTTGGGAGTGTGTGTGGTTTTTGGCTCATACAACTTGTACTTGTTCCAGAGGGAAGACAGACTTCAACATTAACTTAATCTGTTGTCAGGCTTCTTTCCTGCAGGCTGTCTTGGTGGTGCCCTCCCAGGTTGCTGGCTTCATTTTCAGGCCAGCAGCAAAAGAGCTGCAGCAGTTCTGGGCCCAGGTCCGTGGGTAGCACCCACCACAGGAATTGAAAGATTCTGTCTTCCTCTGTTCTTCTAAGTGAAAATTATTCTCAGAAGCCCCCAGAACACTAACCCTAGAATCTCATTGGCCTGAATTGGGTCATGTGCCCATTCTTGAACCGTTTGCTGTCACCAAGGCAATGAAGTGCCTTTTGGCTTAGGCCTGGTTCTTGAACAAGTTCTTTATGAGGGGCATGAAATTACCTTTCGGCCAATCCAGAACAGAATTGTGTTTCTATTAGGATGTTTTTCTCTGAACAATAGCCACTAGCCACATGTGGCTGTTTAAATTTTAGTTGATGTCAATTAAAAATTCATATTCTCTCTTGAAGAGCCACATACCACTGGACTGGTAATTACTGTAGTGAGCAGCCCAGAAATGGAATCGCAAATGCTGGTGTGGGGCAGCTCTGCTCCCCGGCGCCAGCACACTGCAGCCCTCACCTGTTTGGGTTTAGGGTGTTTGAGTGTAGTGATTAAAGTCCCTAACCTGGGCACCTGGGTGGCTCCATCAGTTGAGCGACTGGCTCTTGATTTTGGCTCACGTCATGGTTTCACAGTTTGTGTGACCGAACCCCATGTCAGGCTCTGTGCTGATGGTGCATGGCCTGCTTGGGATTCTCTCTCTCCCTCTGTTTCTGCCTTCATTTTGTCTGCCTTCATTCTGTCTTCATTTTGCCTTCTGTCTCTCTTTTGCTTGTGTGCACTCTCTCTCCGTCTCTCTCTGTTTCAAAATAAATAAATGTTTAAGGTTTCCAACTTGGAACCAGACTGCCTCATTTGAATTCTCACTCTGTCATTTACTAGTTGTATGACTTTAGGTAAGTTCCTTAGTTTCACTGTGCCTCAGTTTCCTTACTTGTAAAATGATGGTCACAGTAGTACCTAGACTGTGAAGGTTGAAGAATTTGATGTATGTAGAGTGCTTAGAACAGTGCCTGGCACATAGTGAACAATTGTAAATACTTGCCACGATGCTGCTGGTGGTGGTGGTTGTGGTGGTGATGAGGGTGGTGATGGTGTGGTAATAAATGGTGGTGGTGGTGGTGGTGGTGGTGATGACCAGCAAGAGTCAGCTGGGTTTGTTCCCAAGCCTGTTTGTGCCAGTTTTACTTGCTCTTGTAATTACAAAATACCTGTTACATAGGCTAATGAGATTTGGGAATATAAAGGGGGAAAAAAAGACATTGTTTTGTGAAAAATAAGTTTAATGTGTTTGAAAGACCTGAGAAAGGTAAAGGACAAAAAGATACTTCTTGTTAAATTAGAGATAGAAGAGACCTCTGAAAAGATTGAGGAAAATAATTCATCAAAATATAGGACTTTGCCTTCAGACTGCTTCACATGTCTTTCCAGTAAAAACTGGAAAACATGTATAGACATGCATCATGGGTGTGATTCATGCAGGAACTTTAATTACTAGAATTTATTTTCAAAGAAAAAGCCTTAGTCTCTTACCAAGTATTAGGCAAATCAGTTTTTTTTTTTAATTTTTTTAATGTTTTTATTCTGTTTAGAGAGAGAGAGAGAGACAGCGTGAGAGGGCTCAGAGAGAGGGAGTCACAGACTGAAACAGGCTCCAGGCTCTGAGCTGGCAGTCAGCACAGAGCCCGACGCGGGGCTCGAACCCACGAACCGCGAGATCATGACCCAAGCGAAAGTCGGACGCTTAACCGACTAAGCCACCCAGGCGCCCCAAGGCAAATCAGTTTTAATACTTTTCTCTTTAACTGGCTGTTTTTGATTTTGTTTTTTTAATGAATTTTTACCATGATTAGTCCTGATCTTATCAAGGAGAGAACGTCTGTGTTATTTTTTTTAATTGTTACCTATGGATTACTGTGCATCATTTGAAATGAGTAATACCTCCAAACCCTATAGGTGGACATTTACATTGTTGCCCACGTGTTATTGTTGGTGTTCTGGTGAGCTTCTTTCCAGCTAAATCCTCTCCAGTCAGTATGTTTTGGTCACTTTAGAGGACTTTAGAGGAATCCTGCCCCTTTTCACTGACTGGAAGTGTCTATACTACCGTAAAAGATGGCATGTGGGGAATTCCAGCCCTAATTTTGCTTTTGGATTTGGCTCTGTTTCTTCACTCACTGATTTTAAGTTAATGTTTACTGTTTTTGATACACCAAAACGTTTGAGCTGCCCCAGAGGATTCAGCGTAAGGGAAGATGTCCTCACGTGACTTCTTTTCCCAGTTCACATAGTGCTTTGTTTGAACTTTGCTTTTTATGGTGTTTCTTACAAATAGTCCTCTTCCGTAATTATTTTTGCATTCATTTTGTATTTGGTACTATACTCTTAACTTGTTGAGGACTAGAGTTCTTCATTGGACCTTTACATATCCTAGCATAATGGGTCCTCACTTTGTGTTCATGGAAAAAATGGATGGATCAATGTCACTTTCTTCTATTATGACATAGCCATCTTCCATAACACTGCCTTCTAATTCCTTGTTAGTGGAGGCTAGCCTTCAAGGCTCTTTATGATAGGTCAGGTTCCATGTTAGAGCAAAACACATTAAATGTTTGTACGGTGATTTTATTTTTTATTTAAAATTTTTTAAAGTTTATTTGTTTTGAGAGAGAGAGCATACAAAGCAGAGGAGGGGCAGGGATAGAGGGAGAGAGAATCTGAAGCTGTTAGCACGGAGCCTGACTTGGGGCTTGAACCCACAAACCATGAGATCATGACCTGAGCCGAAATCAAGAGTTGGACGCCCCAACGACTAAACCACTTAGGCGCCCTTGTGAGGTGGTTTTAAAACATAAACAAAGGTAGAATAAATAAACCCCCATCAACCATCATCTAGCTTCAGCAGTTATCAACATTTTAGAGTCAACTTTGATTTGGACAGAGAGAACATGAGGATTCTGGGGTGCCCATTTTGACTTTGTGGGGAAAGACGCAGGACATGTATGATAGCAAGAAGAGGTGATGACCCGAGGACAAACCTGCCTACCTCCCACCTAGGATTGTTGTGAGGGTTATGGGAGTTGACATGAACAGCACAAAGAACAGGGCCCAACGTGAAGTGAGCTTAATGTAGTGCTGCCGCTGCCACACCGTGAGTCACCGTTTGCATAGCTTGAGGGACCTGAGTGTGGTTGCCTAGGCACTTATAACTTGTTGACCTTGGACATCAGTCCTTCTGAGCTGCAGTTTCTGTCTGAAAAATGAAAATGACAGCATGTTGTATGCCGTGTAAAGCGGTGAAATACAGCATGTAAACATATTCTGGGTTAAGTAGCAATCACAGTTTTCCAGAGTGCTCTTCTGGCTTGAAGGGACCATGCTTCTGGAGTTTTTTGAGAGTCAAGCCTATTCCTTGTATGGACTCTTGTTCTGAGTCTTCATGATACCAATGGGCCCCAGAGTCATTTGTCAACCCAGCAAATAAACACTATAGCACTATAAGCTTTGTTTCCATTTGCAAAATTCTTGTTTCTAAAGGATGAAAACAATTTTGCTTTATATAGCTTGCCCATATATGCACTAGAAATGAAATACTTATCAACCAAGTTGATAAAGGGATAAAAATAGTTTTCCTAAGGAATGGTTTGCTGGGAATTAGTGTTGGAAAAATGTTGTGGCAGAATCTGTTTCATCAGCTTTGAAACGTAAACAGTATTTTCATGTCTGTATTTTTCTTATAACACTTTGCTCAAGTCCTAATTAAAAATAGCTTTCCCAAATTCCTCCAGGATTCCTCTTTTAAAAAAAATCAGTTTTCTTTTCAATGAAGTCTAAGTTTGAAACCCTTTGCTTTCTCCTTAGTTCTGCAAAGAATTCTAATTATGCAGAACATTCATCCAAATCACAGTCATCTCTGTCTGAGATAAGCATTAGTAGATACTGTGGGAAGAGGAGCAGAATATCCCTGCTGGTTGTAATAAATTTCTGCAGTGTTTGTTTGGATAGGACAGTCAGCTGTCACATCTCATGGGCGTGAAAGTTCTATAAATCCCAGTCAGAAAGTCAGTGTCCTAAACTTAAATTCTCAGGAAGATCTTCTCATTTCAAACTATCACTTGCCATTAGGTTTGACTTTTTAAAAGTTTGATTTTTATTGTTTTAGTTAGTAAAATTTGGCCATTTTACCGCTTGTGATTTATAGCATCTTGTACTTTTATAAACTTTGTCACTCAAACAAACTAAACTCCCATTCTGTACCACCAAATAACAGAATACATAAATACAAAATGCAGTTTTATCTCAAAAAGATTAAGTATCCTAATACTGCTATTTGGCCTCAGTGCCGTATGACCTCTCTTAGCTTTATTTCCCATAGACTGTTCTATTTAAATGTTTGATTTCGGTTTCTTTTCTTGATTGTTTTTCCTGAGATTCCAATATATTTTGTCGATATTTCTTTTGAAAGGATCTAACTCAACTCATCTCTAGGGGTCATCCAGCCGATGTAGTACTAGAAGATAGTCTTCTTCTAATTTAAATTTTAATTTAAATCTAACTTAACCTTCTAGATTGGTTCTAGAGACGTTGACAGGAAAAACTTTGGATTTTTATAATTATGGACATGCTCCATTTCTGTGATACATGTTTTCATCTCCTTGAGTGAAAAGGGAGTCAGAAAGGGGCTAAATGTACTCCTTGATCTTCCATGTTGATCACTGAAAAATGAAATTTGGAGCTAGTTTTAACTTCTGAAGGAATTGGAAGATTTTATCCAGTAAGTATATAAGGTGTACGTTTATTTTTTTTAGGTACTAGAACTTTAGGATCAATTTTTTTCCTTCATTTCAACATATCTTGAGCTGGTACCATGTGCATAGTATTGTGTTGGGTATTGTACATAATACTAATTAGCTCATTTAATTGTCAGAGAAGCACTGGTAGGTAGATAGGATTTAAATACTCAGTTGCTTAAGCTGAAAACCCTCTCCCTTGATCTCTCTTACTGTTCTGTCCACACCCAGCCTATTTGCTTACATTGATGTAGTAGCAAAACTCACTCTGCTCCCTCTGTAACCTGTGAGCTGTCAGATAGCATTGGCTGCCTCCTTGCTGGTCTCCCTGATTCCCTTTTTGTTCCACTACAAGATTTATGGTTGTATACCTAAAACTACTACAATTTTATATGTCAACTGTGGCTCAATAAAGCTGCCGGTGGGAGTAGAGAGAAAAATAAGGGTCGAAGTTAAATGCCTGTGATCAAAGGTTTTAGGTAGAGCTCTGCAGTTGTTCTGTCCAGTATGGTAGCCATTTACCACATGTGGCTGTTGAGACCTGAGATGTGGTTCGTCTCAACCGAGATGTGTTGCATCCCATGGATTGCAAAGACCTCATGCAAAGATAAAGATATGTTGTTCATAATTTTATACTGATTGCATGTTGAAATGATAATGTTTTGGAAATACTGTGTTAAATAAACTAGATTAGTTTTAAGAAATGATTTTATGTATATATGAAATCTCCACATAGCAGCTAGGGTATTTTTTTTTAACTTTATAAGATAAATGTAGATTCATATGCAGTTGTAAGAAACAATACGGAGATCCTATGTACCCTTTACCCAGTTTCCTTAATAATCGATCTTAGCAGGAGTGCCTGGGTGGCTCAGTTGGTTAAGCGTCCGACTTTGGCTCAGGTCATGATCTCTCGGTTTGTAGATTCTAGCCTTGCGTTGGACTCTGTGCTGACAGCTCAGAGCCTGGAGCCTGCTTCCGATTCTGTGTCTTCCTCTTTCTCTGCCCCTCCCCACCTCAGGCTCTGTCTCTCTGTCTCAAAAATAAATAAACATGTTTTTAAAAATTAAAAAAAATACTAGATCTTAGCTCAGAGGTCACCTCCTCAAGGCATCCTTGCCTGACCACTCTGATATAGCCTGCTCTCCCTACTTTCATTCACCTGTCCTATTATTCTGCCTGATTTTCTTCATAGACTTTCCTAATATCTGAAATTATTTATTTCCTTAGTTATCTTTTGTCCAGAAGGTGAACTAAAGAGAATGAGAACCTTATCTGTTCTCTTCATTGCTTTATCTCCAGTGCCTAGAACAAGACATGCACATAATAAGCACTTGTAAATATTTCCTGAATGATTGAACTTTATGGATGTGGAAAGTAAGTTTCAAAGTGACTGAGTAACTTAACTGAGGTCATATGGCTAGTAAGCAGTGGAACCATGACTTGAAGCTACAGGCACAAAGGCCCTGAAGTCGAGTTGAGTTCGTCCTGTTCAAAGAACAGATAGGACCAGGCTGCTGGAGGTTAGGCAGTGAGAGGAGGGGAAGTAGCACCGTTTCAGACTAGAGAAGTAGTCCGGGCCCAGGTGACTTCAGGCCTTGTAGACCATGATGACGAAAGTGGATCTCATTCTGAGTACAGTGGGAGACATTGGAAGGTTCTAAGCAAGAGAACACTATGAACAGCATGTTCCAGCTGAGCTCATGGGGAGTTCTGGGACCAAAGTCCTGGTCTAGAATGAAACTTTCCTGTCCCTTGCTTTGCCCCCATTATGTGTACATTTCTTTCGGAGACCACTTCAAGAGGACTCTGCTCCTGTCACCTTCAGACCATCACCCATTAATCACACTGGTCCTCCTGCACCCAGTAAGGAGTTCAGGCAGAATGATGTATATGTGCTGGACAGAGAGGAAGATGCAGCGCATGCTGGCCTTGGAGGGTTCAGGAGGGGGCACCAGGCGACACTCAGTCAGTCTTCAGGGTACCCCAGCCTCTGTTTGTACAACACACACAGCTTGGAATTCTTGGGGTTTATGTTAGCACAGACGATACTGTCAACTGAAGTATTCTGTACGGGGCAAAGCCAGTTTTGATCTGAGGCAGCATAAAAAACAAGGGAGCAAAGGCAGCAGCCAACCTAGGAGAAAGATTTCCTCATGCATCTGCTGCGAGGGACTCTGAGAAGCACAAGAGAAAAGATAGCAAAGAAAGGTACAGCCCTTGTTCAGAGAATTTAAAATCTGTTTAGAGAGTTGCCTGCAATTGAAAAGTAGGTGATACTTCAGAGCAGTCTTACACTAATTGCCTGGGAGAAGGACTCCGGAGGAGGTCAGCCAAATGATGGCTGAGCCTGGTAAGGCTCTCAGAGGACCTGGTGCATGGCTGGCGTCCTGAAGGATAAGTTGGAGTTAGGAAGGAGAAAGGAGGAAAGGTGTTCAGGTGGGATGGGAAAGAACAATGTCAGGAGGTATCTGAGAAAAGAAAGGTACTCCAGTAGCAGAGGCTAAGTAGGATCTCTGTGGCTGCAGTAGGTTCAAGAAGGGAGAGAGAGGGAAAGGATCTGATTGGAAGGAAATACTGTGACAATGACTCTTGGTCAAGAATTTCCAGCCTTTTTCTGCTTGTGCAAATAATTCAGGATGGAGAGATGGGCAGGTATGTGGGTGGGTGACTGTTCACTGAGGTATGGGTGGTAATAGCTATGACTTCAATAGTACCTTCTCTGTGTCGGGCTCTGTTTTAAGCAGCTTTAATTTATTAACCTATTTAATCCTTAAAACAGCCTTGTGAGGCAGTTGCTATTAATCTGCATGTTTCAGATGGGGAAACTGAAACATGGGGAGGAGAAGTAAGCCTCCTAAGGTCACCTGGCTCTAGAGTCTGTGTGCTCTTAGCCTCTATTATTGCCTCTCACTTACTGGGGGCCAGGTGGCCATTTTTTATTATGAAATGTTTCAAACGTACAGAAAAAAATTTTTTTTTAAGTATAGTGAACCTCTTATCAGTTACCTGGATGGAACAATGCTAACGTTTTGCTGCATATGCTCTATTATATGCGTGTATTTTTCAGTTTTTTACTGGACTATTCAAAAGTATGGTACAGACATGATAACTATCCCTGAATACAAAAGAGCATCATCTCCCTTTTATTTGTTTGTTTGTTTACTTGTACCTATTTATTTTTGAGAGAACATGAACAAGGGTGTGTCAGAGAGAGAGGGTGAGAGAGAATCCTAAGCAGGCTCCTCACTATCAGTGTGGAGATGCTGAAGGATTTATCTCCTTTGTATTGCTCCCTGGACTTCACCAATCTCTTTACTTTTCACTGTTGCCTGTCAGAGTCCATTAGTCAAGCTTATCTCAAATGCCATCTTATTCATGGATCTTCCTCAGAGCCCTACATTAGGATGTAATTTAAACCCCATAACACATTCTTGCTCGTGACACAGACTGCCTCTGTTACATTTCATTGCATGTTTCTCGTATCTCCCTATGTATTTCAGTAATAATTCCCTGGGCAATTCATAGGTGGCAGGCCTTGGTCAGGATTCTGGAAATAGAAATGAATCTCCCCTAGATAATCTCACGTTCTTCTTTGCTCCCTGGATAATTGGAGTGGCCTGTTACTTCCTTGTATCCCCCGTGATACCTGGTACATTGCCTTGCACATGGTGGTATATATGTATCCCTGAATTGAGTTTGGGATACAGGAAAACAAGCACTTCCAAGTCAGGTCTGAGTTAAAATCATGGTGCTGCCACTGTGCAACCTTGAGTAAGTCACTTAACTTCCATGAGCTCCAGGCTTTTTATCTATAAAATGCTGATAAGAACCGCCATTTTACAGATCTGTTGCAAGTTTAAAGATGAATTATATGAAGTGCCAAGCACAGTTTAGCACAGAATAGGTGCTCATTCAGTGCTAGTTTTTGTAAGGGAGGCTCAGTCATTCCTTTAGGTCAGTTGAGTGAACAGTATAAGTATTTAGGCTCTTAATTGTCTTGAAGGAAATGCTTACATAGTCTTGGGGCTTCTCCAAAAAGGAACAGGCCCTGGAAGGTCTGGCCAATCACTGATTAACTGTTCCCTTTTTAGAGTCCGTGATCTGAGTCTCTGTTTTGGAACTACTTATATAATATATACCACCTGTTATTTGTATATTTTTAGCAGTGGGAGTCGCGTAATCCTAATCCTGTCTGTAAAAGAGCAAACTGTTTACCAGAAGCAGAGCTTTTTTCTTAACACTGACTCACACTGACTCATCCTTCTCATTTTCCTTCCCACCACTCATAACAGCCTTGCAAGGGAGAGAATTTTTAGGGAAATCAGTCGGGTTAATTTTTTTTTTTTTTTTTTAATTTTCCAAAGTTGAAAGCTTGGAGGTGTCATGTCATTAATTCCATCTCAGAAAAGGCTCCTTTTTTGGAGTGGCCACAATGACCAATGCCATGTAGTTGAACATCTCACATAAAACCTTGTCTAGACAAATAATTCTGTTGGCAGAGAGATTAGACAAGTGCCTGAAATGTACACGTTAATTGACTAGACACATGTTGGCACCTTAACTTACATTCTGTTGAAACTAGAAAATTTCTTCTTCTGAGATAGGAAACCTGAGCAGATTTAGAGCCAGATCTATGATACCTTAACAGTTGGTTTTGAGATACAGATACAATTCAGGTAGCACATTATAGTCAGCACAGTGGGAAAGAAGGTTGTAGATCAGGATGACTAATACCTTTGTGCCTTCATTTGATATTCATTAAATGAATATTTGTTGATCATCTGTGATGTGGCAGGTGCTAGTGCTGTAACAGTGAATAATAAAGACACGGTCCCTGCTGTCATGGACCTTAGAATCTAATGTGATTACAGATCATTCACTTGTATTGAATGCTGTGGGGGTGGAAGTAGAAGGTGCTAAGGGAGTGAAAGGGCCCTGCCCTGTAAGTGTGAGCATGCATGTGTGCATGAAGGTAAAGGGAGGAAAAGGTACCCAAGCTGAAACTGGCTGAAGTAGGTGCTAACTAGAAGAAAGGAGATAGGTGGGGAAGGGTTAGCTGAAGAGATTCTAGGCAGGAGGAGCGACAATGTGTGACGGCCTTGAAGCAGGAAAGGGCTTGCTCACGCTCATGGAGAAACAAATAAATTCCAGGGTGACCCAAGGGCAGTTGAGTGAGGGAGAAGTTTGGCACAAGAAACATTCGGAGAAGCTGCAGGTTCAGGTCATGCAGAGCACCATGGATCAGTTTATTAATTTAAAAAAAAAAAAAAACTTTAAAAATGAGATAGGGGCGCCTGGGTGGCTCAGTTGGTTGGACTTCTAACTCTTGATTTTAGCTCTGGTCATGATCTCACGGTTCCTGAGTTCGAGCCCCACATTAGACTCCACACTGACAGTTCAGAGCCTGCTTGGGATTCTGTTTCTCTGTCTCCCCCCTGCCCCCTCACCCCCCCCCCGCCGGCCTTCTCTCTCCTCTCAAAATAAATAAACTTAAAAAAAAGAAACAAGGTAAATTTTACAGACAGTTCTCATGACAAGTGCATATACTTTTTGTAACCAATACCCCATTAGGAGTAAGGACTTTTAGCTTGATACTAAGGCTGTCAGAGGAATAGGTTTTGAGCAGAGCCCAGACTTGATACTAATTGCTAGCTTGGAACCCCCTGGGTGGCAAAGGCACCCGTAGGACAGGGCTGGGGTAGGTGGTTGTCTATGGGTGGGTGGGCGGAACCCAGCTTGGGAATGGACCGGGATCTTGAATTTCCTAACATGTTTTTAACAGAGGACAAACCCCTGAGTGCTTTGTAGGATCCAAAGTATCTACACAGAGCATGGAATACTGTGGTTTTTCAAGGTCTTCCTGGAGAGCCACCTGCAGTTTGGAGAAAGCCTCCTGGAATCATGGCTGGCTAGCTACAGAGGCAGTGTTTCCTCCAACTCCATTGATGAGACGGAAGAAAATAAGCACCTTATTGATATGTTTTCCTATAGTACATGTGATGTTTTCCTTTTCTAAGAGTAGCATATTAAAAATATTGTTACAGTTTTGGGTTTTAGGGATTTATTGAAGCTTATAACATTTAAGGTTCTATTTCAATATCTGGATTTTTGACATGATGCCAGAAATGATTTAATGTGTTAGTGTGCTGTTGTTCTTATTATTCTTAAAGAGGAAAGAAAAGATACTATATATGTAACTAATCCTCAGTGCTTCTAATCAGGAAATGTTTTGGTTGTTTTTTTTTAAATAAGCAAACATAAAACCTATCAAGAGATCTGGGTCTGTCCTCTATCTCCCCCTTTTTTCCTTTTAAAAAGCTGTAAGAAACTGTGTAAAAACAGTTTACTGCCACAACATCTGAAATATATTTTCAAGAAATTTGTTTCCCACCAGGTTTTGTTTGTTTCTCTAAAGCTTGACAAGCTTCATAGGTTTTATATAAGTTTGGGCTTAACCTAAATTCATAGAAGTATCCAAACTGTCTTGTATCTTTCTGTGTCCAGATTCAGAGATACCATCTTAGTGGTTTGGGGTAGACTACAGGGTAGTTCAGGCTCACAGGGTTTTTAAACTCACCCATTACTAGTTCCTAGTCCGTAGTAATACTTGAGGACTTCTCTGGAAAGCATTGGGCTCTAACTCTGAAAGTATTTCTTTTGTCTTAGTATTAGTATGCCCACCTGTGTGTGTGTGTGTGTGTGTGTGTGTGTGTGTGTGTGTGTGTGTGTGTAAATTATTTGGTTTATTGTTTCTCATATCTGTTATTGTTCTTCATATTTAAATTTTTTCAGATTTATTGAGGCATGATTGACAAATCAAATTTTATGTATTTAAAGTACACGATGTGATGATTTAATGTATACTTAGTGATTACCACAATCAGGTTAATTAACATATCCATCACCATCACCTCAAGTAGTTACCTTTTTATATGTTTATGTATGGTAAGAATGCTTAAAGTGTTAGCCAGTTTCAAGCACAGTATTATTAACTATAGTCACTGTGCTGTTCATTCGATCACTAGAGCTTAATCATTTGTAAGTGAAGGCTTGTAGTCTTTGACCAATGTCTTCCTGTCTCCAGCCTCTGGTAACCACCCTTCAACTGTTTGTTTCTATTAATTCAACCTCCCTGTCCTCTATATCCATCCATGGTGTTTCAGATGACATACTTTACCTCTTTCTCATGGCTGAATAATATTCCATTATGAGTGTATGTGTGTGTGTGTATATAGCACATGTATATATGTATATACATATACCCTGTGTATGTGTGTGCATGTAGGCCGTGTGTGTATCATGTATGTATATATATGTACATACGTTGTGTATATATGATATATATAGTGTGTGGGTGCACACTGTATCTTCTTTATCCATTCATCTGTTGACAGACTATTTGTTTTTGTATTTTGGCTCTTGTGAATAATGCTGCAGTAAGCATGAGAGTGCAGATATCTCTTTGAGATAGTGATTTCTTCTTCTTTGGATGTATACCCAGAAGAGGGATTGTTGGATCATACAGTAATTCTATTTTTAATTTTTTGAAGAACCTCCACACTGTTATCCAGTGTGATTTACTTAAAAAAAATTTTTTTTAATGTTTATTTTTGAGAGAGAGAGAGAGCATGAGCAGAGGAGGATCAGAGAGAGACACACACACAGAATCAGAAGCAGGGTTCAGGCTCTGAGTGTCAGCACAGAGCCTGACACAGGGCTCGAACTCACAGACTGAGAGATCATGACCTGAGCTGAAGTTGGATACTCAACTGACTGAGCCACCCAGGCGCCCCAATGTGGCTTTGCTTTTTCTTTGATGATCAGTGGTGGTGAGTACCTTCTCCTATACCTGTTGACCATTTTTGTCTTCTTTGGAAAAATGTCTATTTAGGTCTATTACCTATTTTTAAATTGTGTTCCTTATATATTTTGGACATTAGCTGCTTATCAGATATATGGTTTGCAAATATTTTTCTAGTTACATATGACTTTTTTCTTTTTTTAACATTTGTTTATTTTTGTGTGAGAAGGAGAAAGAGCATGTGTGCCCACACACAAACACACACACACATACATATACGCGCAAGTGGGGGAGGGGCAGAGAGAGAGAGGGAGACACAGAATCCAAAGCAGGCTCCAGGCTCTGAGCTGTCAGCACAGAGCCTGACATGGGGCTCGAACTCAAGAACTCCGAGATCATGACCTGAGCCAAAATCGAGAGTTGAATGCTTAACCAGCTAAGCCACCTAGGTGCCCCTGTGCAGAACCATTTTAGTTTGATACAGTGACACTTCTTTTGCTTTTAGTATCCTATCCAAAAACTCATTGCCAAGACCAATGTCAAGAAGCTTTTTCCCTGTGTTTTCTTCTAGGAGTTTTGTAGTTTTAGGTCTTAACATTTAAGTCTTTAATCTGTTTTGAGTTAATTTTCGTGAATGATCTAAGGTAGGGGGCCAGCTTCATAATTTTGCATATGGATATCCAGGTTTCCCAATACCATTAAAGAAACTATCTTTTCCCTGTTGTATGTTCTTGGTACTTTATCAAAGATTAGTTGACTGTATATGCCAGAGTTTACATCTGGGCTTTCTGTTCAGTTGGATTATGTATCTGGTTCCATGCAAGTACCATGCTGTTTTGACTACTATAGTTCACTCTTATAGTTTGAAATCAGAAAGTATGATGCTTCCAGCTTTGTTCTTCTTTCTCCAGATTATGTTGGGGTCTTTTGTGATTATTTGGGGTCTTTTGTGATTTCATATGAATTTTTGGATTGATTTTTCTATTTCTATGAAAAATGCCAATGGAATTTTAATAGGGATTGTATTGAATCTGTAGATCACTTTAGGTCATATGGACATCTTAAGAACATTAATTCTTCTAATCCATGAACATGGAATATCTTTCCTTTTACTTGTCTTTCTCAATTTCATCAATTTCTTACAGTTCTCAGTATAGAGGTCTTGTACTTCCTTAAATTTATTCCTAAATAGTTTATTATTTTTGACCCTACTGTAAATGCGGTTATTTTCTTAATTTCTCTCGTAGATAGTCATTGTTAATATATAAAAACACTACTGATTTTTGTATGTTGATTTTATATCTACAACTTTACTGAATTTGTTTGTTCTAAATTTTTTGGTGGTGCCTTTAGAGTTTTTAAAGATCATGTTGTCTGCAAACAGAGATAGTTTTACTTTCTCCTTTCCAAATTAGATACCTTTCATTTCATTTTTTTTTCATCTTTTCTATTTTTGATAGTGCACAAGCTGGGGAGGGGCAAAGAGAGGGGGACAAAGGATCTGAGGCGGGCTCTACAGTGACAGCAGCAAACTCCATGTGGGGCTGAAACTCATGAACCATGAGACCGCGACCTGAGCCAAAGTTGGATGCTCAACCAACTGAGCCACCTAGGTGCCCCTCATTTCTTTTTCTTGTCTAATTGCTCTGGTTGGGACTTCCAGTACTATGGTTGAATAGGAGTGGCAAGATGGGGCACCCTTGTCTTATTCCTGATTTTAGAGAAAAAGTTTTCATGTTTTCACTGTTGAGTGTGCTGTTAGTTCTAGGCACGTCTTATACGACCTCTGTTGTGTTGAGGTATCGTCTTTTTTTTTTTTTTTTTCAATGTTTATATGAGAGACAGATAGACAGAGCACTAGCAGGGGAGTGGCAGAGACAGAGAGGGAGACACAAAATCTGAAACAGGCCCCAGGCTCTGAGCTGTCAGTACAGAGCCCGATGCTGGGGAACTGGACAATGAGATCATGACCTGAGCCAAAGTCGGATGCTTTACTGACTGAGCTGCCCAGGTGCCCCAAGGCATCATTTCTTCAGTATTTAATTTGCTGAGAGATTTTATCATGGAAGGAAGAATTTTGTCAAAATTTTTTTATATCTATTGAAATGATCATATGATTTTTATACTTCATTTTTGTTAATATAGTGGATCACATTGATATGCATTTCTTGGACCATTCTGGCATCATCTTCATCACAGTGTATCATCTTTTACTGTGCTTCTGAATTCAGTTTGCTGATAGTTTGTTGAGGATCTTTGTATCTATATTCATTAGGTACATTGGCGTAGAATTTTCTTACAGTGTCCTTGTATGGCTTTGATATGCTGGCCTTGTAAATGATTTTGAAATCTTCCTTCCTCTTCAGTTTTTTTTAAAGAGTTTGAGAAGGATTGGTATTAATTCTTTAATTAATTTGTTTGTGGTAGAATTCTCCAGAAAAGCCCAGGTCCTGGGCTTTTCGTTGCTGGGAGGTTTTAGATTACTGATTTAACCTCCCTACTCATTATTAGTCTGTTCAGATTTTCTATTCTTTGTGATTTAGTAGTGGTAAGTTACATGTTTCTAGAAATTTTTCCATTTCTTCAGTGTTATCAAATTGGTGTATAGTTGTTGTTAGTGCTCTCTTGTGATCCTTTGCCTTTCTGTGATATCAGTTGTACTGTCTCCTCTTTCATTTCTGATTTTATGTGATACTTCTTTTTTTTTCTTCATTTCTAGCTAAAAGTTTGTCACTTTTATCTTTTCCCCCCCAAAAAAATAAAACCCAGCTTAGTTTGCTGATCTTTGGTTTTTTGATCTCCATTTATTTCTGCTGATTTTTGTTATTTCCTTCCTTCTGTTAACCTTGGGCTTACTTTGTTCTTCTTTTTCCTTGAGGTATAACACTTTTTTTTTTTTAGAGAGAGAGAGAGAGAGAGAACAAATGGAGGAAGGGGCAGAGAGAGAGAGAGAGAGAGTGTGTGTGTGTGTGTGTGTGTGTGTGTGTGTGTGTGTGCGCACACGTGCGTGTGTACAAGTGGGGGAAGGGGCAGGGAGAGAGAGAGATCGATCGAGAATCCCAAGCAGGCTCTACACTGTGATTATGGAGCCCAGCACAGAGCTCGATTCCATAAATTGTGAGGTCATGACCTGAGCCAATATGAAGAGCCAGACAACCAACTGAGCCGCCCAGCCACCCCAAGCCTGTAAAGTTTCTGCTGAGCAATCTGCTGATAGCCTTATGGAGATTCCCTTGTATGTGAAGAACTGTTTTCCTCTTACTGCTTTTAAAATTCCTTCTTTGTCTTTCATTTTTGACAGTTTTAGAATGTATCTTGGAGATCTTTTATGCTGAACCTTTTTGGGAACCTATGAGCTTCATGAACTTTGATATCCAAATCTTTCATTATTTTCTCAAATAAGCTTTCTGTCCCTTTCTCCCTCTTCTTGTGTGACTCCAATGATATATAGATTTTTTTCCTCTTGATGACACATCATAATTTACATAGGCTTTCTTCACTCTTTTTCATTCTCTTTTCTTTGTTCTTGAGACTGCATAGTTTCAAATTATTTTTGACTTCACAACTTCTTTCCTTAGTTTGATTAAGTCTGCTATTGATGTTTTCCATTGCATTTTGTATTTCATTCATTATATTCTTCAGCTCCACAGTTTCTCTTTGGTTCTTCTTTATGACTTGTCTCTTTGTTAAAATTCTCATTTTGTCATGTATTGTTTTCCTAATTTCATTGAATATCTCTCTGTGTTTTTTTGCAGCTCAGTTAGCTGCCTTAAAACAACTATTTTGATTTCTTTATTGGGCAGATCACAAATCTCCATTTCTTTGGTGTCAGTTACTAGAAAATTATTGTGTTCTTTTGGTAATGTCAGGTCTCCTTGATTTTTCGTGTCCTTGAAGATTTATATTGTTCTCTTTACATTTGAAGAAGCAGTCACCTCGTCTACTGACTCAAAGTTATTGTTGTTTGAGGGGAGGGTGATACAACACTCGTTTTCTGCTAGTTCGCTGATGTCACTCCCATATGTTTTTGTAACAAGAAAATACTGATGAAATCCATCTCACATCCCGAATAGTCAAAGCAGTCTTGAAAAAGAAAACCAAAGCAGGAGGCATCACAGTCCCGTTGTATTACAAACCTGTAATCAATAAGACAGTATGGTACTGGCACAAAAACAGAGAATCAGATCAGTGGAACAGAATAGAGAGCCCAGAAATGGATCCACAAATGTATGGCCAACTAATCTTTGACAACGTAGGAAGGAATATCCAATGGAATAAAGACAGTCTCTTCAGCAAGAGATGCTGGGAAAACTGGACAACACCATGCAGAAAAATGAACCTGGATCACTTTCTTACACCAGACACAAAAATAAACTCAAAATGGATTAGAGACTTAATCTAAAGACAGGAAGCCATCAAAATCCTCAAGGAGAAAGCAGGCAAAAACCTCTTTGACCATGGCCACAGCAACTTCTTACTCGACATGTCTCCAGAGGCAAGGGAAACAAGCAAAAATGACCTATTGGGACCTCATCAAAATAAAAAGCCTCTGCACATCAAAGGAAACAATCAGCAAGACTAAAAGGCAGTCTCTGGAATGGGAGAAGATATTTGCAAGTGACATATCGGATAAAGGGTTACTACCCAAAATCTATAAAGAATTTGTCAAAGTCAACACCCAAAAAATAAATAATCTAGTGAAGAACTGGGCAAAAGACATGAATAAACACTTCTGCAAAGAAGACATGCAGATGGCCAACAGACACATGAAAAAATGCTCAACATCACTCATCATCATGGAAATACAAATCAAAACCACAATGAGATACCACCTCACGCTGGTCAGAACGGGTAACATGAACAACTCAGGAAACAACAGATATTGGCGAGGATGTGGAGAAAGAGGATCTCTTTTGCATTGCTGGTGGGAATGCACACTGGTGCGGCCACTCTGGGAAACAGGATGGAGGGTCCTCAAAAAAATAAAAATAGAACTACCCTATGACCCAGCAATTGCATTACTAGGTATTTATCCAAGGGATACAGGTATGCAGTTTCAAAGGGGCACATGCACCCCAATGTTTATAGCACCACTATCAACAATAGCCGAAATATGGAAAGAGCCTAAATGTCCAAGGATAGATGAATGCATAAAGAAGATGTGGTGTGTGTGTGTGTGTGTGTGTGCATATGTATATATGTATATATATGTATATGTACATATGTACATGTGTGTATGTATGTATATATGTGTGTATATATGTGTATATATATGTATACAATGGAGTATTACTCAGCAATCAAAAAGAATGAAATCTTTCCATTTGAAACTACATGGATGTAACTTACAGGGTATAATGCTAAGCAAAATTAGTAAGTCAGAGAAAGACAAATACCATATGACTTCACTCATATGAGGGCTTTAAGACACAGAAGAGATGAACATAAGGAAAGGGAAGCATGAATAATATAAAAACAGGGAGGGGGCAAAACATAAGAAACTCTTAAATATGGAGAATAAACAGAGGGTTACTGGAGAGGTTATGGGAGGGGGGATGGGCTAAATGGGTAAGGGGCATTAAGGAATCTACTCCTGAAATTATTGTTGTACTATGTGCTAAGTTGGATGTAAATTTAAAAAATTAATTTTAAAAAATCCATCTCACAGAACCCAAGAGTTAGAAGGAATATTAGAGACTTCCACCAGTTTTAAAATTTGTTGCTGATTGCTTACTGTTAACAACTAAATCCTTTACTGCCTAAGATAATCTTTTTATTTTTTTGTTCTCATTTAGCTAAATCTCCAAGTTTAAAAAAAAGTTTGTCACATATATTTCAGTTGATAAATACCTTGTCCCTCATATGTGACAACCAAAAGTTAAATATTAGCCATAATTAGACATTTTTGGCTAGTAATAGTATTAAGTTTATAAAGATCTATACTAATTTTGGATTCTAAGAATAACATGTTTTCATTTACAGCAGAGTATAGATTTGAAAGATTTATTTTTTACTAATTATCTCAAATTGGGATGTGAAATCATAGCGGCAATGTGGGTTTCAGTCTCCTGCATGTTTCCTTTTTGCCAAGTCTTTGAATGTGCCCTGTTATTCAGAAGGCCACACACATTTAAAAAAAAATTTATGCCTTTATTTTTTTATTTTGAAAGACAGAGACAGAGTGAGCAGGGGAGGGGCAGAGAGAAAGGGAGACACAGAATCTGAAGCAGGCTTCAAGGGCTGAGCTGTCAGCACAGAGCCCGATGTGGGACTCAAACCCACAGACCGTGAGATCATGACCTGAGCCACAGTCAGGACGCTTAACCGGCTGAGCCACCCAAGCACCCCCAACCCCCCATGTGTTATTTTTATGATCGTATAATTAAAGTCTCTAGCTTGGTCAAGCTCGTTTGTCCTCTAGCCTTCTAGGATTATTTGCAGTTCCAAAATAAATTTCAGGGATTGTATATATCTTGCATTATCTTACTTCATTAAAATTAAGAAGGGGGCCATGAATCTTATCTATCTTGTTGGAGTCACATATAAAATTATTTTATTGGGATTTTCAGTGTATTTAGAGTAATCTCTTCTTAATGAAATTGGCGTTTTCATTTCTTTATATTATTTCATTGGTCAATTCCTCAACCTTGACTGAACAGTAAATATTTAAAAGAGGCTAGACCCTTATACCTTGGTCTGAAAGAACTGTAGCAGAGTATAAAATGTGAACATGAGGTGTGGTGCTGCTTTGGATTCCCAAGACTTTCCATATCTGAGATTGCAAGAGAATTTAGAAATAGCCTTACCATAGCAGTGGGGCTAGGAACTTCTCTGTTTTTTAAATGTTGACCAGCTTTCTTCAGGAGACCCCTGTAAAGCCAGGTGTTATTAGGAACAAAACTTTCAGTCTTTAAATAACCCACAATATTTTAATTCAACAGTATGAATATATGATACTCCATTCCATAATGTAGATATGTTTTTTTTAATTTTTAAAACATGTCTTTATTTTGAGAGAGAGCGAGCAGGGAAGGGGCAGAGAGAGAAGGGAGACACAGAATCTGGAGCAGGCTCCAGGCTCTGAGCTGTCAGCACAGAGCCCGACGCAGGGCTTGAACTCACGACTCTGAGATCATGACCTGAGCCAAAGTCGGACGCTTATCTAACTGAGCCACCAAGGCGCCCCTTTGTAGGAAAGATACACTGCTTTGTATCATTTTTGCTATTTCTTTCTTTCTTTTTTATTAATGTTTTATTTATCTCTGAGAGAGACAGACAGGCAGCATGAGCAGGGGAGGGTCAGAGAGAGAGGGAGATACAGAATCTGAAACAGATTCTGTCAGCACAGAGCCCGATGCGGGGCTCAAACTCAAGAACTGTGAGATCAATGACCTGAGCCAAAGTTAGACACTTAACTGACTGAGCCACCCAGGCGCCCCACATTTTTGCTATTTAAGATTGTCATCCTCTCCATTGTATTAGTTCTAATAATAGTAGCACTAGTAATAATTAACATTATGGAAGATATAGTATGTTTTATATGCATAGTTTCCTTTAATCCTTATAACAGTCTAATAAATTGGGTATTTTATTCCCTCCATTTTACAAGAGAATGGAGACTTAAATGGACTGTATATAATTTGGTTGGTTAGTTTAGGTAAAGTTCAGATTCCTTTTGCCCTCTGTTAGGCACTCAGTAGTAGACTTTCAGTAAGTACTTGAGTGAGATATAAAACCATCTTGTCTTTTGCATGATTTCCTTCTATTCCATTCCTACTGCCAGCTCTCCAGTCCAAGCTCATATTTCTTTCAGTTTAACCAGTTTCCCTTTTCCTAGCTTCTCTTTACTTTAATACATCCTTCTGGTGGGGCTCTTTCTGCCAAAGTTGTATCTAAATCCTGGTTTGTACATGTCACCCTGACACTTAAATTATTCCTTATTACCAGTCTCCTAAGGAATGATAATGGGCTTTGGCTTTGACTGGCCCTCAGTAAGAATAAGCACTTAGAGGTTTCATTGTATCTCAACTTCAGAACAGTCTATCTCCTCTGGCTTTTGTTTTCCTTTTTAAAATAAACTCTTTCTTAAAATAAAAATTCATAAGTGGTTCATTTCTAGAAATAACCATTATAAATTGCCTGGACAATCCTTCCAGAAACTGTGTATCTCCAAGCAGAAATATTAGATCTGTTGGTTACTTTAAAATTATATGAATGAGTTCATATTGTTCACTGTTCTGCCACTAGTGTTCACATAGATCCATTTTATTCTTTTAAATAACTTCATGATTGTATCAGCTATAAACCTTTTGGCTTCAAGTAACAGAAAACAAAGAATGTACTGGGGGGATGTAGGACAAAGTTTGGAAAATGGTCAGGACCAAGGCAAGCCTGAGAACCATGAAGTAATAGTCTTAATGAGCCTCTTTTCGCTAAAGCAGCCAGGCCAGCATGTTGCCGTCACTGCCCTTGGACGCTCAGGAATAAACTCCAACTGTCCCTTTGTCTTTGTGTCACTAGCTTATGATTCAGAGTCCAAGAGGGGAAGTACCTCCAAATAGGAGGAGGCTGATAAATGCTGGACAGGTTAAAAACTGCTGACTTTCCATTGCAGTAGTGTTCTGTTGTATAAATATGCCATACTTTATTTAACCAGCTACCTCAAGTTGTCATATTCAGTTTTTCGCTAGCAAAAAAAAAAAAAAAAAACTGCTTCAAAGAAAATTAGTTTGTCTTTGTGAATTTTTGTTTAAGTGTATCTGTGGAATTAATTCCTAGTCGAAGACTGTGCCGTATCAAAGGATATGTGCATTTAAAAATTTGATGAGTATTGCCAGTTCATCCTTAGAAGTTTGCACTAGTTTACATTCTACAGAGGGAAACTGGCTTTCTTTTCATTTATAAGATACAAGGTTATTTATAACCATATACTCCATAAAAACCACACGTGTCAAAACAAGTGGAAAACCAAGTCCAAGTGGTTGGAGTATAGAATTTCAACTTTTACCAAGCAAAAAGTGTATTAAGAGAAGTTTTTCATTAGCTAATTATGTTTTTCCAATAAGAGGCTAACATGTAGAGGCGCCTGGGTGGCTCAGTTGATTGGGCGTCCGATTTCGGCTCAGGTCATGATCTCACAGTTCACAAGTTTGAGCCGTATGTCGGGCTCAGTGCTGACAGCTCAGAGCCTGGAACCTGCTTCGGATTCTGTGTCTCCTTCTCTCTCTGCCACTCCCCTGCTCATCCTCTGTCTCTCTCTCTCTCTCAAAAATAGTAAATAATTGTTTTAAAAAAATTTTTTTAAAAGAGGCTAATTAATGTTCATTAATACCCAAGATATTCCTGCAGACATTCTGTGAAATACGAAAAATAATCAACTTCCCTTATTTTTTCTCCTTTCCATGTTTATGTTTTCCTCAATATTGGATCCTTTCATCATTTTATTTATCTTTTCAAGGTTTGTTGTATTTGTTTATTTGAGTAGGCAATACTATTATATGGTACAGAATTCTCAAGTTTCTTCAGAGATATGTAGGAATTCTACTTTCCAGTGACAGCAGACTAGGTCATTTGAATCAGCCCTGCTGATGATGACAAATTTAGAAAGCTGCACAAGGTATAAAAACATTTTCCTGAAAGCTTCAAAAAGTTTAGAAGATATTAAAGGATTGTAGGAGAGGTAAGCCTAGCTAAGAGGTAACAGTTAAGAAAGGTAAACCTGGCTACCAAAGCCATTTTTGTTCTGAATGCATTTGTTTATTCTGAGAAAGCATCTATGTAGTGAAACTGTACTTTTAGTGGCCTCATCTGTGAGCACAGAATTCATAGCTTGTTGCCTGTCAAGGGTAGGGACTCAGTTAAACCACCTTTCCAATTTGAATGAGACCCCTAAGGACATGAGTGGGATCTTGAACTAAACCAACCCGCAAATAGCCGTGCAACCAAAGTTTTAATCTTGATGGTCTTAAGCTAAGAGGGCCATCAGGCAAGTGGCAGAAGCAACTGAGAATCCTTTCTAAAGGAAGATGTTATCCCAGATATCAAAATAGTCCTCTAAATAATTCGTTACATAATGATCAGCACACAGAAAAAAACAAGGTTCGCAAGAAAACAAGACACCATGAAAAGAACTAAAAGAAACAGTATACAGCAGAAGCATCCTCAAAGCCATGAGATATTGAAAGTTCAGACATGGACTATAAAACAGCACATTTATTTATGTAAAAAGAAGTAGAAGTCAAGAATGGAAATACCAGTAAGTAACTGTACAGTGTAAAAATGATAACAGATTTGAAAAAAAATCAAAGTGGCATTATAAAACTAAAAATATAATAATTAGAAACAAGAACACAGTGGATTTAAAATCACTGAAAAGAGAATTAGTGAACAAGAAGATAGGTTAAAAGAAAATGATCCCAAATGAACCATCAAGAGACAAAAATATGCCAAATATAGAAGAGATGCTAAGAGAATCAAGAGGATCCAGTGAGAAGGTCTCATATACATTTAATTGGAATCCTAGAAAGAGAAGAGCAAGAATGGTACAGAAGCAGTATTTGAAGAGGTAATAGATGAGCATTTCCCAGAAATGTTAAAAGACATGAATTCACAGATTCAAAAGTATATAGCCCAAAATGTATCTATTAGGAAATAAAAAAGGCTAAAAAGTGAGCAAGCATCTGTCTTTTTTTACTTATTTATTTATTTATATTTCGAGAGAGAGAGAGAGAGCAAAAATGGGGAAGAAGAACAGAGGGAGAGAAAGAGAATCCCAAGCAAGCTTCATGCTCAGCCCAGGGTCTAATGCAGGGCTGGATCCCATGACCCTGGGATCATAACCCAAGTGAAAATCATGAGTTGGACACTCAACTGACTGAGCCACCCAAGTACCTCAAGCAAACATCTATTTTAGGAAGTCAGATGAAGCACAGCAAAATAATTCCAAAGAAAATAAAGACAAAGAAATAATAAGAAGAGGAGTAGAAATGAATGAATATAAAGGGAGTATATAATATAGTCTAAATGAAAGCTTGGTTCTTGGAAAAGATTAATAAAAAGTACTCTGGTGAGGTTGGTTAAGAGAAGGAAGACAGGAGGAAGGGCACAGATAACTAATAAGAGTTATCTTATAGATAGAGTTCACTCACAAGAGTGAAAAGGGGGAATCATATAGTCATTAATAAGGTAATAAGATACAATGAATAATCTTATGCCAAAAATTTTGGAAATTTAGTGAATTAATAAGCTTATTAGTAATATAGCTATTCATAAAGTTAAATCAGCAATTAAAAAACTTTGCCACAAAGAAAACTCCAGGTCTGGATGGCTTCACTGGCAAGTTATATCAAGTATTTAAAAGAGAAAGAATTAATATTACACAAACTGTTCCTGAGAATAGAAAAAGAAATTATCAAAACAAAACAAAAACCTGACAGTAACATTACGAGGGAGGAAAACTCACAGGCTATTTTACTTACAGATATGGAAAATCCTAAACTAAATATTAGCAAAGCAAAATCCAGGGTTTTTTTTTTTTTTAATGTTTTTATTTATTTCTGAGAGAGAGAGAAACAATGTGAGCAAGGGAGGGCCAGAGAAAGAGGGAGACACAGAATCCAAAACAGGCTCCAGGCTCTGAGCTAGCTGTCAGCACAGAGCCCAATGCAGGGCTCAAACCCATGAACCATGAGATCATGACCTGAGCTGAAGTCGGACGCTTAACTGTCTGAGCCACCCGGGAGCCCCCAAAATCCAGTTTTTCACTTACTATTGTGGTGTAAGAAACTAACCAGAATCATGTGTTAAGAGAGCCATTTTCTATACCAGAGATTCTGTGGGTCAGGAATTTGGACAGGGTATGATGGGGGTGGCCTGTCTCTGCTGAATTTTGTTTGGGCTCCCAGCTGGGAAGACTCAAAGGAGAGGTTGGAATCATCGAACCATTTTTATTTGTCCTGCTGCTGATACTAGCTGTTGTGTAGATGGTCAGCTGGCTGTGGTGTAAAACCTCAGCTCATCTCCACTTTAACACCTACGTAGGATCTCTCCTTGTGGTCTGCATGGATTATTTTGAGCTTTGTGATAGCATGGCAGCTGGGATCTAAGTGCAGGTTCCTAAGACAGTTAATTGGAAGTGCTTAACATTTTTATGTTCTAATCTTGAAATTCACATACTGCTACTGCCACAATACTCTTCTGATTGAGGCAGTTACAGAGGTCAGTCCAGATTCCAGGAAAGGTGTCAAAGACCCTGCCACCCAATCAGAGGAGTGTCAAAGTCACAGTGTAAGAAAAGCACATAGAATGGAGTAGTATTGTTGAGGCAATCTTTGGAAAGTACAGTCCACTCTATGTATAAGTACTTGAAAAGCATAATACATCATGACCAAGTTGGATTTATACCTGGAATGGAAGGTTGGTTTGATAGCATAGACTCAGCGTAATTTACTTACAGATTAAAAGAAAAGAATTGTGATTATGTGATGAAATTCAGCATCCATTCCTGACTAAAACAGCCGCAACAACTGTAGCTCTCTAGGAACAGTTGGAAAATAGAAAGGGAGCTTCCTTAATCTGGTAAAGAGAACTATAAAACAGGTACAGGAAACATCGTATATAATGGTGAATTTTCACTTTGAGAAAGTTTCACCAGAGTTGCCCTATTATTTTTGTATCTATTCAACATTTCTTGGAAGTTCTAGCAATTACAGTGAGGCAAGAAAAATAAAAGTATTGGAAAGAACAAATTAATGACTTATTATTTACGAGATGACATGCTTGTTTATATAGAAATTATAAAAGAATTCTAGAAATAAATTATTAAAAGAGTCAGTTGAGCGTCTGACTTTGGCCCAGGTCATGAACTCGGGGTTCTGGAGTTTGAGCCCTGCGTCAGGCTCTGACAGCTCAGAGCCTGGAGCCTGCTTTGGATTCTGTGTCTCCCTCTCTTTCTGTTCCTCCCCTGCCTGCACTCTGCCTCTGTCTCAAAAATAAATAAAGATTAAAAAAAATTAAAAGATACTCCCTACAGCAGCATCAAAAACAGCAGTTCCCTATAGAGAAAATTATGAAATTTTATTGAGAGATTTTAAGGAGCATCCACATAAAAAGAGAGATCTTGTTGCAAGTATTAGAAAACTCACTGCTAGAGAAATACCGGTTCTTCATAAGACATGGGTGCTCTTCTAGATTAGACGGGATTTAAGAAATAAAACAATCAGAATCAAAGTGGGGTTCTAGATTAGATTCTAAAAAGAAAAAAGAAAAACCTTCCTTTCATCCTTATCCTTTAGCTCCTCTAGAGAGACCCACCATTTCCAGTTTCTCATGCATCCTAAAGACAGTCCACACATATCAAAGTAAATATGTATTTCTTTCCTTATTACAAAGTAGGTAAGTAAACTGTTGATATTGTTCTGCATCAGGCATCATAAAATATGTGTATTTTCAAACTATTTTTTTTTTATCACTAAGTAACTATCATCGTTTGTCTATCTAAATGATTATGGCTGCATAGGCTTCTGTTTGGAATACTTTGATTTATTTAACCTATCTCATGGGTAGATATTTAGATTATTTCTAATCTTTTGCTGTAATGAATACACATTTCATATTTTTGAAAGTATGCCTTTCCGATAAATTCCTAAAAGTGACTTTGCCAAGGCAGAGGATGTGTGACTTTTTAAATCGATTGCCAAATGATACTATACCAGTATATGACTATATCAGCAGTGGATGAGAATTCCTGTTTTTGAACACCACTGTGTTAGACTTTTTGACCCTCTCCAGTAATAGATGAAAAATAGAATATCAGCTGAGGTTGAATACTTTTCATATATTGAGAGCCATATGTATTATATTTCTGTGAATTCCCTGTTCCATATTCTGAGCTTATGGTCCCCTTAGGTTGTTGGTCTTTGTCTTTTTATCAGTTTGTAGAAACTCGCCATAGATTAAAGAAATAGGCTGTTCATGCTATGAAATATAATTTTTTCCAGTTTGACTTATGATTTTTACTTTGCTGATCATGATTTTTGCCATGCAGAATATTTTTATTTATACACAGTAAAATTTATCAGTGTTTTTTATTTTAATGATGTCTGGGTTTTATTTCATATTTGGAAAGGCCTCCCCCATTGTGAAGCTATAAAATGTTGTGCCATGTATTTTTCTAGTACTTATATGGTATGATATTTTTGCATTTAAATCTGTAGATCCATCAGAAGTTATTTTTTGTGTGAGGTGTTAAGACTCTGCTTATTAACCTTACCCTTTCTCAGGCAAATGGAGAGATGAATTTGGACTCTAGGAGAGAGATCTGATAGAGTCTTGATATCTTTTAGGGTGTGGAATTCCGTTCACTCAGAGGAATTAGAATGAGCATCTGAAATCAGAGCTCCCTCTTCCCCACAGCATGTGGGAAAAATAGTTTTAAACTGAATCCTTTTTCAGCATCCCATTTCATTTCCCAAAACTTTCTATTACTGCACTACCAGTAGGCTTCCTGACATGTTACAGTTTTGATCTCCTTTTTGTTCCATTTTAAAAGTGGCTGTTTTCTGATGTCATGAAAAGGCACAGCTTCATTTCATTTATAAGCTCTCTAAATTGTGATGTAGCATGAAATATAGTGAATTCTAGTCATTATTTTTATGATATTGCTTCCAAGGGCTTTCCTTTCTGATTATATTTGCCTGATCCCAAACCCATCTTATCCAGTGATCTTTTTTTTAAGTTTTTGTAACTCTCCATCCATGTATTATTTTATAAGATACATTGTGAGCACAGGAGGAAACACACCTTCTTGATCTTCACATTCCTGTCATTGTTCCAATATAAATGTACAAACCTTCCAAACCTTTGAAATTCAGTTCAAACTTATGAATGGAAATAAAGAGAATTAGAAATCGTTTTTCTTCATTAGCTCTTATGGTCCCTAATATACATACTACTGTGCTGCTTGGTCTTTGATGGATGATACTAACTTTGACTGAGGTACTTAGGAGAATATATTACAACATCATTTAAAAATGAATTGTCTCACCACTCTAAAGCCACAGTTTTCATGTTTCTTGTGGGCTTTTTTTTCCTATTTATCTGCATTCACTTATTAGGTGCCTTCTGTTTTGCCAGACTTTGTGCTAGGGTGGTTGGGGCAATGGAGATGAGTAAAATACTTTTCCCATCAAGTAAGGGAGACAGAAATATCACAAATGATCATGATGTACTGTACTGGGTTCTATAATAGAGGTGCTTTTTTATGTTCATTTATTTTGAGAGGAGAGAGTGAGCTTGAGGTGGGGGGAGGGGCAAAAAGGTGGGGGGTGGAGAGAGAGAGAGAGAGAGAGAGAGAGAGAATATCCCAAGCAGGCTTCATGCTGTCAGCACAGAGCCTGACGTGGGGCTCGATCTCACGAACCGTGAGATCATGACCTGAGCCAAAGTTGGACACTAACCCACTAAGCCACCCAGGAACCCCATCTATAGTAGAGGTGTTTTTGGGAGCATGTATTATTGATCAGGGTTCTTAGTAACAAAGGACGAAATCCACCCTAGCTGGTTTAAGCAGAAAGAGAGTTTACAGTCTCCAGGAAGTTGATCAATCTGGGTTTGATGTTACACAGCTAGAAACAACACAACCAGGGACAGTGTTTCCATAAGAAATGCCCAACCACACTAAAGGGGATTGGTTTAGGGAAAACGCCACTGCTGCCTTGACTCACTTCTTCAGCACAAATGGCATTAGAAATTGGACATTAGAAACTCTGCTCCAGAACAGCCCTGTGACATGAGCTTATCATTTCCTGTAAGGTCTCCAGTACAGTTAGATGCACTTAGGCCAATTCGTGATCTTTATGTTCTCCATGCCCCTCATTGATCTAGAGCAGCAACTACTGGGCTTGAAATAGCTTTGCCTTCAATATGCACTTCACTTTAGATGACTGTAGGTGATTATCTTAAAAACGCTTTTCATTTCATGCTGTCAGTGACCGGCGTCCCATCATCTAGTGCAAGACTCTGCAAATTATGGCCTGCCACTTGTTTGGGTAAATGCAGTGCTCCGGTAATACATCGTCTGTGGCTGCTGAAGAGCTGAGCAGTTGCAACCTGAGTTACTTGCTATACAAGTTCCTTATCAGTTACTTGTTCAGAGAGACTCTGTGTTGGGGTCCTAAGGGACTGGGACAGCGGTCAGTGCTCAGACATTCATAATGGGCCTCTTGTAGCTCCCTGAGTTATATGATGTTCTCATCAAGGTTCCTTTCAATTTCCAGTTCTTTCAGTCAAAAGCCTCAGCCGGATGCAGGCGTTTATTAATTAGTGCAGCATTCAGCACTGCAGGCTGGTCATCATTGCCTCAAGCCTATTGGCTCTGCTTACATAATTTTTATTTTATTTAATTTTTTTGCCTTTTTCTCTGTTAGGTGTTCCTTTTAGTCCTCAGCTTCAGATGATGGTGTCTCCAGCTTTTAGAGGATTCTCTTGTTAGGAGTCCAGTAAACTCTCTGCTATGACATAGAGATAATTTGGGGATATGGCCAGAAACTTTTGGATGCTGATGAGTGCTTGAAAGTTCTGTCATTCCTGTAAGTTAGGCCAAATTAAATCAGGGTTCTCCTTGTTGATATTTGCATATATGAGTTAGTAGTTGGGTGCACAAGAATTACAGGGACCATGATTCAGGTGTAACTTTGCTCTCTTCTTTGAGCCCAGACAGTATATTTAGTCCACACGGAAGTCTTCTGTTATAGCCTGGCTCTCCTGTGAAAGGACCCACAGGACGGAGGAGTCCCCGTGTCACTGTCCTCACCTGGTTTTCTTCTTTAAGATTCACACTGTTAATGAGCTTTTCGGTCTCAGTCCTCCAGTTCCTCTAACAGAGGCGGCTGGTCTACTTTTGTTTGCTTTCCAGTTTGTTGCTGTTTAAATTAATCTTCAAGCACATCATCTTTCTTTTTGTTTTCCTTAGTGAGAGTTTAAAAAACTTGAACATAACTATCTACAGAGACTTCTCATCTCTGGGTCAACAGCCTCAGTCCTGTGGGGGGGTGGGGGGGGAAGAATCCCTTTTATCTTTTGCAAGCCTGGTCTCTTTTAAAGACTGCACTGCTTTAGGCCTGGAATTTTTTCCTGGCTAAGAATTTTCATCTGTGGGCACAGTAGCCTCTTTGCCACTCTTTAATAAATAGTCTCTGTTTATTATAAATCATGGCATTGGTGTGTATTAGTTTGAAGTTACCTTTAGTTCTGTGGACTCATAGCCTTGTTCTGATCTAATCTTTCATTGTACTAAAATCCACTGGATGCAAAATTACCATCTACTGACCAGGAGCAATGTGATCAGTCATGGGAAAGGAGAAGAAAACTCTGGGGTCCTTTCTCTGTGATTTTCTTGTCAAGTGTTTGGAAGGAGGGCTCTGGCTGCGGAGCTCAGAGGCTGCCCAGGGCCCTTCTCACAGGATCCCGCCCCCTTCTCTCTCTTCTCTGTCTTGCTTTTTAAAAGTCCTCCTTTTTCTTCTCTTATTTTTGCTTTCTTTACTTGGTGTGTATTGTCCATAGGAACTTAAAAAATGACTTTTTAAATGTTTTCTCTTTATAGAATATTATATTTTTATTTAAGAAGAATGCTTTGCCAAGAACATTTGAAATGCCACAAACTGAAAGAAGAAAATAAAAATTACCTACAGCATTACTGATAGATTCATCAATTCTTTTTTTTATACAAAATACTATTTTCCCTTTTACAAACATGAGCCTCTATTATATACAACTTAACATTAAAATGAGACTATTTTTGTCATGTTCATTAGTTAGTTTTTTATAGCATCACATTGTGGTTGCATAATAATCCATCCTATAGATGTACCAAAATGTATTTTGCCACTCTCTAATTGTGAACTTTTTGGATTGTTTTCATTTTTTTAGTCTTCAGGGCACTGGTAAAATCAGTAGCCTGAGTCCTGCCTTTGCACACATCCCATAATGATCTCTCCAGGATAAATATTTAGAAGTGAGATGACCTGGTCAAAGGATGTGTGTGTGTTTGTGTGTGTGTGTGTGTGTGTGTGTGTGTGTGTGTGTGTGTGTGTGTTTAAATGTCTTTACGTTTGTTTATTTATTTTGCAAAAGAGAAAAAGCATGATTTGGGGAGGGGCAGGGAGAGAGAGAAAATCCCAAGCAACCTCTTCCCTGTCAGCACAGAGCCCAATGCAGGGCTCTAACCCACGAACCATGAGATCTTGACCTGAGCTGAAGTTAGACACTTAACTGACTGAGCCACCAGGCAGCCCTGTATATATGTATTTTTTAATCAGTAAACTTTATTTTTTAAGTTTATTTATTTATTTTGAGAGAATGAGAGAGAGCAGGGAAGGGCAGAGAGAGGGAGAAAGAATCCGAGCAGGCGCTACACGCTCAGCATGGAGCCCTATGTGAGGCCCGAACTCACGAACTGTGAGATCATGACCTGAGCCAAAATCACCATGCCTTCCTGTGAATGTAGGATTTTAAGGACTTGAGTATGTGTTATCAAGTTGCCTTTTAGGACCGTTGAACCACTTCCTATTCTTAACTTACATTTCCTTTTTCTCCACAATACTAGGGGTTATCATTCAAAAGAAATCTTTGATAAGGTACACTTAAATTAGAATACCTACTCTAGTCATCTTAAGACTGATTTATTTTCGTATGAAATTTATATTTGTTATTCATCCCATTACAAATTTTATGGTTGTTGGTGGCAGAGTTCCGTTAACCTTCGTTCCTTTGCCAACTTAACAAAAATTAGAAAAGCAGTACCTTTTGTTTATTGATTTTATTATTATTATTTTCAGTGTTTATTTTTGAGAGAGACAGTGCAGGCTGGCAGAGAGAAGGGGACAGAGGATCCCAGCAGGCTCTGTGTTGATAGCAGTGAGCCCAATAGGCAGCTTGAACTCACAAACTGCAAGATCATGACCTGGAGCAAAGTCAGATGTTCAACCGACTGAGCCACCCAGATGCCCAATATCATCATCATCATTATTATTATTATTTGAAAGAGAGAGAGTATGAGCAGGGGAGAGGGGCAGAGAGAGACAGAGAGAGAATCTTAGAATCTTAAGCAGACTCCACACTCATCATGGAGTCTGAAGCAGGGCCCAGTCCCAGACCCTGGAATCATAACCTGAGCCAAAATCAAAAGTTGGACACTCAACAGACTGAGCCACCCAGGTGCCCCAGAAAAGTAATATTTTACACAAAAATAAACACGTAGACCAGAACGGTAACGAAAAAAACTCCCTCCTCAACCAGGCGGAGAAAGCCACTTGGTTTTTACTATAATGGTTTTTAGCAATTGTGGTGGTTACCTCCAAAATTATAAATAGGATCTATACACACGCATAGGTATTTTTCTTTCTTTATTTGTGTTTTTAGACTGTTAACTTTGACAAGTAGCTCTGTATTCCTACATGACAGATGTCTTTAAAAGCTCTGGTGCTTAGCTCCTCTCACTTGACTTGTGCTTCTTATCTGACCTCAGAAAACTTCCCATGCTGGCTTGTTTTTAATTCAGGCATGTATTTGCATATTTGCTAGGGTGATGGTGCCCATCATTTGACATGTTTGGGGAGGCAAGTTATTTATTAAATATATTTAATCATTAATTATATCTAATAACGATTAAATATACGTAATTTATTTATTAAATATATTTAATCATTAATTATATCTAATAACGATTAAATATACGTAATTTATTTATTAAATATATTTAATCATTAATTATATCTAATAATGATTAAATATATGTAATCCATCATGTTAGTTAAAATGGCAGTCAGTCTTAATCCGCTCACTTTGTATCTCTTGACTCTCCTCTGTAAAAGATGAAGAAATCTCCCCAGCACTACACTCTATCTTCCTCTTGTTCTTCCCTCTACCTTCAGATGAGACGCTATTATTTTCTTCATTTTACAGATGAGATACAGAATTAAGAGAGGTTAAGGGATTTGCCTGAGGTTACATAGTTCATAAGTGGGGGAGAGAGCCAGAATTTTTTTTCTTTGGTGCATTTGCTTTTTACCGGTGCCTCATTAACATATCCTCACGACTCTCTCCCCCAAGGCTATTATCTCCCTGACCCTGCCGGTTTCTGTTGCTGCTGTTGTTTGTTTGTTTTCCCCTGTGAGTTTAAGGAAAGGTAGGTCCATCTGTATTGTGACTTTGGGTGAAGGACTTAGAAGCTGTAAATTCCCAAATCACTGTGCCCTTGAATATACATTTACAACAATATGCTTTGACAAAGAAATGAGACTATGTGAAAGTTCCTATGTCATGCGGACATCAGAGATGATTAATTTCAGATCTCAGTAAATACTTGTTGATCAAACAATGCAAACCAGTGATGTGGATTGTGGGCTTCTCTTAGCATAGATGAGTGTTTTGGAATAATCATTTAGTTTGTTCATTCCTTTTTCTTAAAGTGGCATTTTTAAAAATCCATGATTAGTTAGTTTATTAAAGAAAAGAGCTCTGTTCCTTTGGAGATGTTTTTATGCAGACACAGAGGGAAATCAAAATCCACAGAAAAGCCAGTTGGCTGTTTAAAGTGAGTCTAATGTCTTGGCCTCTTGTTGCATTCTTCTACTTGTGCTTCATATTCTGATCCCTCACTTCCACCTGTTGTTCCATTTGTAATTAGTAAGACCCAGGGCCAAAAAGGAAGTTGAGGGATGAGGTTACTCTGAAGCACATGGTCTGACTTATCCCCCACCCTATTGTAGTGGGTTTTTTTTTCCTTCCTTCAGTTGACCATAACTCAGTGAGTACAGGGATCACATTGCATTTGTGTTTATACCTTCAGGATTTGGTGGATTAGGTCTCCAACAAATGTTTATAAATGAATGAATGCCAGCAGTGTTCTTGAACTGCAAGTGGCTTGTGATACCCATTGTCGACAAGAAGCTATGTCTGTTGCAGTTTTCCTACAGTGAGGGTCCTGGAGATGGCTTCCACAGGTTCCGCCACCTCTTGAAATTATGTGCATTCAAAAATCATGCATTTTCAAACTTAAAAAACAAAAACAAACAAAAAAAAGATAATGCATTTTCTAAAGAGCAACTTCTTACTTTTCATCACACTCTCAAAGGAATACGTGACCTAAAATGAGCTGGCAAGTAGTGAAAAGCTTTTCAGTAGTATGGAAGCATAGTTAATTTATTTTTGTGCCCACACGCATATCAATTTGTTCCTTGATCCCTCTTGATAAATAAACCATATGTAACCCTGATGTGTTAGCACTTTAAGATCTAGATAAGATCAGCTTGATCCCTTGTTTCTTGCCCTGTAAAAGTCCAAAGTTTCCCCAAGATTCTGCAGATTCCTTGGAGATGAAGGTTTGGCTTCTGTTCTCTGGGTCGTCTCTGCCTCCTTTTCCTCTGTTTTCTCAACCTGTCAGTTTCAGAATTGAAAGTCAGTCCCTTCCTGGTTTCCATCAGGAACACAGAAAACACTCACAAAAAGCATTTGTAAATGTTGTTATCAGCTTTGCTGGTGATTTGGGAGCCCCAGAAAGGGGTCACATGGCAGAAAATCCCAACTTCTGGCATCTCCCTGCCTCCTTATTCCTTCCCTTTCTTTTTATTCATCACAGATTTCCTCCCTGGAATTCAGTTCTTCTTTCTTTATTGTGTAGAGCTACTTGGCAACCTTCAGCTTTTATTTCTGTTATTTTTGCATGGCTGAACTCAAAAAAGGTGACCAGTAGCCAAAAGGGCCTCCCATTTGACAGCCTTTGTCTTTGGAAGGCATATGTGGCTATAATGATTTTTTTTCCTTTTTGTATATATATTTTGACATCTTTTCAAATTTCTTGAATCCATCTTAATAAATTCTGTACGTCTGTGTTCTTAGGAAGAATCTCCCTGACTTCACTGCAAATGTAGGCCTTTGCAAATGGGGTAGGACCTATAAGCAAGCACACTGAAGGTCTTGTTCTTCTTACATAGAACCAAAGAGGAGGAATGTTTTTATTTTAAGATCTACAAAGCTAGTTTCCCTCCCTGTGCCATACATTGAGTTTCCTTCTCCAAGTTTCTTTAACTTTTTCCTCATCTTTTTTTAAAAAGGTAGTAATATATTTATTTTTGATGACAGTGACATCAGTATGAATTTTACAAAAATAAGAACAGTGTGGTGGGGCGCCTGGATGGCTCAGTCGGTTAAGCGTCCAACTTCAGCTCAGGTCATGATCTCATGGTTCGTGGGTTCGAGCCCGGCGTCGGGCTCTGTGCTGACAGCTAGCTTAGAGCCTAGAGCCTGAAGCCTGTTTCTGATTCTGTGTCTCCCTCTCTCTCTGACTCTCCCCTGCTCACACTGTCTCTCTCTCTCTCCCTCAGAAATAAATAAAACATCGGGTGCCTGGGTGGCTTAGTCGGTTAAGCGTCCGACTTTCGCTTGGGTCATGATCTCGCGGTTCGTGGGTTCGAGCCCCGCGTGGGCTCTGTGCTGACTGCCAGCTCAGAGCCTGGAGCCTGTTTCAGCCTGTGACTCCCTCTCTCTCTGACCCTCACCTGCTCACGCTGTCTCTCTCTCTCCTAAAAATAAATAAAACATTAAAAAAATTAAAAAAAAAAAGAAATAAATAAAACATCAAAAAAAATTAAAAAGCAAACAAAACAGGGGCGCCTGGGTGGCTTAGTCGGTTAAGCGTCCGACTTTCGCTTAGGTCATGATCTCACGTTCGTGGGTTCGAGCCCCGCTTTGGGCTCTGTGCTGACTGCCAGCTCGGAGCCTGGAGCCTGTTTCAGTCTGTGACTCCCTCTCTCTCTGACCCTCCCCTGCTCACGCTCTCTCTCTCTCTCTCTCCTAGAAATAATAAATTTAAAAAAAACAAAAAACAAAAAACAGTGTGGGAAGTACACAGTTAGTTCATGAAATCCCTCCCCCACCATAATCCTGTGTCGGAGGCCGGCTCTGGCAGGTCCAGCGGTCCCTGAAGGATGGACGGTGTTGGCGAGAGAGAGAGAGAGTGAGAGAGCCCCGAGATTCTTTCTGATCACCAGGCAGGCATCTCTGTCCTGTTGGTTTCGGTGTCTTTATTTAAAGGTTCAACAGCAACGTGAAGTCAGAGAAAGGAATTTTTACAATGGGAGGCCTTTTGCAATAACAAGTTTTTGATATTCTGCAGAATTATCTCAGTCATAGTGAATTTACAACCAAATAATTAACAGGATGCTCTTAGTGAAAAACAGGATAATATATAAGTTAATTTGTATATAGATAAGCTAGGAGTCATTCTGTCTGGCTCTCAAGAGGATGAATGTTTCTGAACTGGTTTGTTTGTGGAAACCTATTTGATGCTGAATGTGTGAACACTATGGGGGCCCTAAATGTGTTAACCTTTTGCTTTCGGGTTAGGTGTTAACTACTCTTATCTATCCTCATCCCAGCTACCAGTAAGGGAGGGTGGTTGTAGAAAGCAGGCCTTGGGGAAGGGACTGCCATACATCACCAGTTAGAAGAAGGTATAAGTGTTAACTTAAGTTCTGCCCCCATTTGTTCCTAACTCTAAATTAGGCTCTTTGTCTTGGGGCCAGGTTCAATTGTCTTTGATATGCAAGGCCCATAGGAAGAGGCTTTTGACAGTCACCCACAGAGCTTTCATCTAAAATCTCTTTTGTAAAGGCAGGAATATGCTTTTCCTTATGAGGTATCTGTGTTTGGAATATTGGTCTGATATGGAATAATGTGAGGCCTGGTCAATACCAGCAGCCTCATTTCCAACATGAGCAGTAGTAGCAGAAAGAGATACCAGTTTTCGTTTCTTATGGCAGGAGTTGTGCAAACACTGCTATTTCCTTGCTGTGACTGCCATCCAGAGAGGCCAGTGTGGCTCCCAGCAATCTTGTTCAGAGATGGCCTCTGGTGACATTTTGATGTATATCTTTTTAGAGATTTAGATGCATATAGCAACAACAATAAAACTATGAGCCAGGTACCATGCTTTGTCTCATTAAATCTTTACAGTGTCTTTGAGATGGGGATCCCTTGTTCACCAGACAGTAAACTTGAGGCTTATAGCTAACTGATGACTAGCGTAAACATATTTCCAATGTTTGCTTCTATTCAGCAGTCTGCAGCAAATAGAGACATAACTAGCTATTGCTCTTGTTTAATTATGTCCACATAATAAATTTCCAGAACTATAATTGCTTGGTCAGAAAGTGTGCACGTTGAAACCTTTGGTTCATTTTGAGAGCGGTAGTGAAGAGCTTGGGCTTCATAGTCATACATGCCAGTGTTCACATTCTCACTGCCACTTGCTGGCCACTCACTAGACTTAAACTGTGCCTCAGTTTGCTCATCTGTAAAATGGGATAATACCAGAAAGCTCACAAGACTTTTGAGGATTAAATGAGATGCTGCATGTAACATCCCTGACTAGTATCCAGCACATAGGAAAGCAGTGCATTAGACACGCTGGGTCCTTGCTCATATAAAGCTAACATTTCAGTGCGGGGGCGGGAGTCACGTTGAAGACAAACAGTATACGAATTAATGAACAAGAAAAATAGCATGCCATGCAGACATTTAAAAGAAGGTGACGCGATAGGTAGATGGATGGTTACCTTAGGTTGGGTGATTGGGGAAGTCCTCAAGAGGTGACATTTTAGCTAAAGTCTGAATGATGAGGATATTTAAATTCCTACAAGTAGAATTGTGGGATCAAAATTACATGCGTTTAAGTTTTTGGTCGTATATTGACCAAATATTACCAATTGACCAGCAAAAAATTTTCTAAAATAACTTACATTCCCTCTGTGTGTAAATATGTTTCTTTCCTTCACCCTTTCCAACACTTTTCTCCTGAATTTAAAGAGTGGGGTTAATATCAAGATTATCTTGGAGGCCTTCCTGTTTGTCTTCTAATGAGCTTCATTAGCAGGGGGCAAAAATAAGAAAACAAGTTAGTCCCTTGGAGGGATCCCTTAATTGTCCTACATCACCCCTTATACTGTAAACCTTTCTGCTCACTCACTGCCCTTTTTCTCTGTGCCAGTCCCTGTGCGCATTGTGTGATAGGACTGGAAGCCACCAGCACGTTCGTTAGCCAGCATATGTGTCAACGGCCACGTTTCCCCTTGGGAGTTAAGCGCGGTGCCTGGCTCAGGGGAGGTGGCTGATCAAGCAGCGCCTTTGCTATAAAAACAAGGCAGCTTTTAGAGGTGGGCTGGTTTCTCTAAACTAGTGTGTTGGCAAGGGTATAATAACCTTCAGTGCGTTACAACTGCGCAGAAGGCTCTGCACATCTCCCTCAGCCGTGTGGCATGCTCTGTGGGCAGGGGCGCTGTCTGTGAGCATCGTCCCTGCCACTGCGGCTGCCCCAGAAGCCGTGCGCAGTAGCTCTTTTGTTTGTTTGGAATGTGTGTATGATTCCATGTTGTATGTGGGTCTGTTCTGTAAAGCCTTTTATCATCCTAAAACTGTTTCCTAAGAAACATTGTCTCTGCAGGTCTTGAGTGGGGGCTCAGCATCATTACAGTGACACAGTACATGTTTAGTTACAGAGCTCATTCAGAGAATGTTTTAATTTCGGTTGTGTTTTTCTAGAATACACGTGTATTAGAATTTAATCTCTGATTCAAGCCTTAAAGAAAATGGCATTATGTAGTTTAAGCTCATAGGCAAACGGACTAAAAGTTGCCTGTTCTTAAAATGTGATTTCTTTTTATGATCTTGATCTTTTTAAACTCAGCAACTTAAATAAAACATCCTGAGGGCAAAATGTGTGAGGGAAGGGGCCCGGGGGTGGCGTGGGGAGGGAATGTGTTTGATGAGATTGTCCAGGAGCAAAGCACCGCTCACTTGAAGCCCAGAGATTTGTCATCCAAATATGTGCAGATTGCTGGTACTATAAATAGTTTGAACCCGAGTAAACAGCTTCTTCCCCCGAGCTACTGCTTGGCCATTGTTCAGACGCCAGAACCGCCAGGAACAGCATCTCAAACCAAGCGCGTGGCACTTGTGCCCAACTCTTAGCCTGCTTCTCTGCCAGGTAGAGCCATCAGCTGCCCAGGGCTTGAGATGACCAGAGGGCACACATTCAAGCCCTTTAGTTGCCCACTTTTGGCTTCTACTCTGACCCAGCCTGTGGTTACAGCTTTATAAACTTGCCTTTGCTCTAGAGTAGCGGGGCTAAGGCTCCTGGCAGCTATAAAAAGCCCTGGAACCACATGGCCGTTGAGTAGGCTTAGGAGACACAGACATTTTCTCTTTCAGGGCTGAAGCACGCATGGCGCGTTCCTTTCTTTTGGAGCCAAGAAGAGGGGCAGTGGCTGTCAGAACCGCTGCAGGCTGCCCATGCCAGCAGCTGACGCGCCGTGTGCCAGGAAGACAGGCTGTTGACATTTTAAGAACCCCTTTGAGGACTCCAGTAAAATGCTGACATTAGAGCAACTGAGGACATTCCATGGTTTATTACTTACTATATTTCCTTTGGAAAAAATAAGTCTCTTTTAAAAGTCCTGCTTCAGCTGCATTCATTTACAGTGACTGTATGTCAGATGCCTCTGAGGAGGTTCTGAATAACAACAGTTTGTTGTTGAGGGGAACAGATGATAGGAATGACAGAAAAGTAGTGACTCAGGATCCGGAAACCTGGATTCTTGGGCAACTTACCTAACTTTTCTTAGCTTTAATTCTTCCATCTGTCAAGTATAGGTAATTCTGTCACTCCTGCTTTGTGGATTGGATGACAAAATGGAGGTGATAATATTTGCTGGACTATATCCAACTAGTGGACTGTGAACAAGAGGTAGGATAGTAGAAAGAATCTCACAGGCCTTCTACTTTGTAACCTCAAGCAAATGGCCAGTGTCTCTCAACCTTAATCTTATCTGTAAAATGGAAATATTGATATCTGCTTTGCAAGAGTGTTATAGAGATTAGCAATAACCTATGTAAAGCACTGACAAATGGTACTTATTAAGCTGCAGTAATAGTTATTATATTTAATGTGGAGATATTCACTCTGGTTATTCAGGATTCTTCCTCTGGAGAGACAGATTCAGCGCGTAAATTAGCCAAAGGCCAGCTAAAAGCTGATGGCAGTAACTGATTAAAAAAAAAAAATAGGTAACATTTTTAAAAAGTCAAAATAATACACGAACATAATTTTTTTAAAAATCTGCAAGTCTGGAGAGGTATCCGTTTCCTGCTTGCCCCTCACCGGGGGCACTGTCTTCTGCCCTTAGCTCTTCTGGTTGTTCCCTTAGTCTCTCTTAAGTGATAGTAACCTACCTCCACTTCTTTTTTAAAATTAATTTCTGTTTTTGTCAAAATGGCATATGTACATAGATTCTTTTTAAGATCAAATGTCATTCTTTGTTATTGAAAAACAATGTTTCATTAAACAAATAATGTTTCAATAAATCAGTTATTAAGAACAGCTGTCTCCTGCCCCCACCCCTCCATCCCCTGCCTCCTGCCTGGCTCTGAAGAGCACACACTCTGGATCCTGTTAGCTGTTGGTTCTAGTGTTACTCCCATATATCCAAATAATACACATATACAGCTGTCTCTCTGTGTAAACATTCTCTTATGGTGGAAATTTGCAAACATATTCAACGCTAGAATAATATAATGAGTTGTCATGTACCACCCATTACCCAGCTTTGAGAATCATGACCCATCGTGTTTTCTTCTTTGCCTGTAGCCACTTTTCCCCTTGCCTCTGGATAATTTTGGAATAAATTTTAGACATCGTGTCATTGCATCGCTAGCTACTTCAGCATGTATCTCTGAGAGAACAAGGATTGCTTTGTTAAAAACGTAACTACGCTACCCATATCGCACATAAAATAATTAATAATCCCTATTACTAGCAAAGGTCTCTGATTAACTCCCAAGTATTTTTTTTATTCAAATCAGATGCAGGCAAGGACCACACACTACCATACAGCTTTTTCTTTGTTCATCAATTTTAGGTGATACCTCTTGACGTCCTACAGTGGCACATGAGGCTTTAGCTTCTTTTTACAAGCACCACAGCCCCCCTCACACTTCTCCTTTACCTTTTTCTCCCAATATCACAGGTTTGGGGTTAAGTCTGTATTCAGTGTTTTACAGCATTATGACATCGTAAATATTGTTTACTGCTGAGCCAGTAATGTTCTGGTTATTTTTCCTTTCTGTGTGGCTTTTCCTGGACATAGTAGCAGCTGCATCTTTAATATGCTCAGTTTTCCTTGTTCCTTACTGCAGAGTCTTCCCATTCTCTCCCGTAGACTCTCAGTACAATTTTCAGCAAACCTGTCGGGAAGTCCCTCAGCTCTATTTTCCTGCCCCAGGCAGACTGGCACTCCCTAGGCCTGCAGGTCAGCCGGGGTCCGCAGCTGCCCTCAGCCTCGTCCTTGGCGTTCATTCCACCGTTCTCGCTAGACCCCTGCTTTCAACTCCTGCCTTACAGTTTAAACCCTCCTTTAGGTGAAGGATATTCTCCAGGAGTTGACTGAGAAAACCGTGCATGAGAGAAACTGTTCTAAGTCCTTCCATGTCTCAAAAACCTCTCCATTTTGCCTACCTGAGGATAAATTCTAGGTTCCAAATCATTTTCCTTTAGAACTTTTCCCTTTGAAAGCATTGCTCTGTTGTCTTCCAGCAGCCAGTATTTCTCGGAAGAAGGAAGTCTGATGCCAATCTGATTCTTTCCTTTTGAAATAGTTAGGCTCCCTAGAAATGTGGAGGATTTTTTTCCCTTTTGGATTCTGCAAGGTTAGGAGGATGCATGTAGGCATCATAGACTCTTTCCTTCTTCTCAGCACTCAATGGACTTCTCAGTTTCTAAGGATGCAATCTTCCTTTCAGCCCTGGGAAAGTTTCCTCATGATTTCTTAGATGATTTCCTATTGTACTTTTCTTTGTATTCTTTCTCTGGAATTCCTATTTAGTCTAATGCTGAACTTCCTGGATTGTTGTTCCAGATCAAATACTTTTTTATCCTGTAAACTTTTCCCCTCATACCGTATCTTGAAAGATTTCCTTTTCATGTTTTCCAGATTTTCTACTGAACTGTCAGTTTCAGTATTCATATTATTTCCAAGAGTCCGGTTTAGTCAGCTTATTTTATGTTTTGTGGATATAATATCTTCAGAATCTCTCTGAAGACAAACATTTTTTTTTAAAGTTTTCACTTGTCTGAATTTTTCCCATAAAAGAATCCATTTTCTCTGTATTTTAGTTTCTGTCCTGCTGTTGGTTTTCCTCAAATGCCCTGTGATGCCTTTTTTTTTTTTTTTAGGCTAATTGTAACCAATAATAAAAGCCTCTTTTTGGGAGTTAGGCCTTCATTTCCTCTGGAACTGGTTGTCTGTTTGCCACCTGGGCCTCACCCCTGCCTAGGAAACTGCCAGAAGCTCTGTGGACCACACTTGAAGGGTACACTTTGCTTAGGGCACCTGACCAACAGTTAGACTGAGGGGCCCCCAAAGGTCAGGATAAGGATGCCGAATCTCCTACGAGAGAGGAGGTATCCTGTGAACCGACCCATTTTTTTTTTAGGTGCATGCTCTCTGGGATCAGGCCTCCCTCTCTTCCCGTCCCTCCATCGGGCACACTGGCTGCATCAGCAGCAGTCTGAGGGGGCCCAGGAGGTAGACCTGAGGAATATCAAACCCTGTAGAGAATAAAGCCAGGTGTACTCCAAAACAAAAAACAAACAAACAGTATCAAACATTTCTTTGTCATCTTTTGTGAGACTGACTCCTCTGTGCCCCCAAATGACTTAAGTGTCTGATTTTATTTTTTTAAAGTTTGAGAGAGAGAGAGAGCACGCGTGCATGTGAGCAGGGGAAGGGCAGAGAGCGAATCCCAAGCAGGCTCTGCTCCTGTCAGCGCATAGAGCCCAACATGGGGCTCGAACTCATGAACCTCAAGATCATGCCCTAAGCTGAAATCAAGAGTCGGACACTTAACTGACTGAGCCACCCAGGTGCCCCTTAAGTGTCTGATTTTAAAATATTATTCTGAATGTAGGTAGGGTTCTTTTTGAGTCCAAATGCCAGGAGGTTAACTGATGATTTCTGTGTGGTAGGATGATGGAAGATTTTCCTCCCTTTTTTTCTGCTCTTCTGTACTTCCTATTTTTTTTACAGTAAGCAATTATAATTGGAAAGAAAACTAATCTATTATTTTGTAATTGTCTCAATCACTATGCTTCTCAATAATGTCTAGGAAAAAATGGGGACCTTCTAGCTGTGTGGCATAGTGTGTAAGAGAGTCTGAAATGGCATGACAGCTGAAACCTGCCTTTGATAGGATGAAAGCTAATTGCATTTTGCAGAAGTTGTTTGGACTAGAAGGTCAGAAGCCACGGCCAGACCTTGTTCATTATATCCTCCTTTCAAGAGACACCAGTCAGTCACCAGCCGAACAAGTTACCTGACTGATTTGTGTCTAGAATTTCCTCATGTGTCAAGTGGAGATAACACCTACCTCATAGGATCCTCACAGGGATTAAATGAGATAATTTATATAGAGTAATTAGAATACTATCTGGCATATGGTAAACATCCATTAAAATTTTTTATTATTTATAGATGTTCTTATTTTAATAAGAATCTGATAAACGTACAAAATACTCATAAATTAAACACAGATCTTTTCCATGAGAAACTCAGATCCTAGCAGCATAAGATCTGCCCAGGAATAAATATGCCTCAGAGAGGAGAAAAGGATATGTTTTTAAAGAGAGAAACAGATAAAGTGCTAAGGAAATTCAGAGGGAGAGACCCCTTCCAGACTGGGGGTGAGGAGTGGGAATCAGGCAGCTTTGTAGCAGCAGACCAGCTCTGCGCTCAGAAGCAGGAAGCAGCCGGAGTTTCCACACCCCAGGCTGTGAAGCGTTGCTGGCTTTCCTGCAGGGAAACCCTTTCAGAGGCAGCAGAGTAAGGACTTCAGAATCCAGGCCTGGCCCCAGGCAGCCCTGGCTAGGAGCCCAGGCTCCGTCACGTATTCCGGCGAACCTGGCACAGGTTGGTCAGCCTCTGCGGCGTCGGTCTCCACAGCTGTAAGACGAGGGGATATTAAATAGCTCCTGCACCTGCTAATTGTCAGGGTAACATAAGGTGGTGTCTGTAGAGTACTGGGCACAGAGTGTGGCCCCCAGTCCACAGAGTGTATCTGCCACTGCCAGTCAGAAGACAGAATGAGTGTGCTGTTGATGTCCTGTGTTCTCTTCATGGATTCTCTCACAGATGTACGAGTATTCAGTCTGCCAAGCGAGTGTTACAAAATATATGTGGTCGAAGAAAACATTTATCTTTGTCTTTATGAACGGGCTCCTTACTATTATTTTTGTTCAAATAACAAAACCTGATTCAAAGCATTGAGAGTGATTTCAGTAAACTGATCTGTCTGGGGCCCAGCTCATTTTCTGATGCCCCCTTGGGCTTCTAGAATAAAGGCCTGGCCAGACAATGGCTCCAGCCTCTACCTCCTGTGCCTCCTCCAAGCTGAGTGTTCCTGCTGAGAACCTGCCTGACAGCTCTAGGTGGGCTTTTGTTCCTTATTCATCCTGAGGATGAATTCTAGAGAAATAATGGGTCCTTCTTTGGCTTCCCAACATTCATTCACTGTTACATCATCCTCAGAGTAGAGAGGATGGTGACACTGAGTCAGAATTAGAAAATAATGCCTTTTACTTTAGGATGTCACAGCTTATTTTTGCAAGTTTTTTTTTCCCCCAAGTATTTTGAACGTGTAGTTCGTGCCAGGCACTTAATCCACACAAGAACCTTCTATAATTATTCTCACTTTATACAGAAAGTGACTTTCCCAAAGTCATATATTGCTGGAAAGTCCAGGGACAAGAAGGAAAAACAGATCTCTCTGAGATGGTGACTACTATTTTCCATGAATTAAGAGGCTAGAGTGCTTTTCATTTTACTATAGCCCCACACCAGCCTGTGGGAAGGCCTCAGATTGGCACACTCCCTCCTCTCATATAGTCTGTTTGCTTAGTCCTTCCTGATTACAGCGTCAAAGATTTCTGAGAACTAATTAAAATTTTTGTTAAGTCACAAACTCCCACAGCTTTACCCCCACCTATAAATAGCTTCTTCTTTCCCAAAAGAACTACAATCCCAGCTTCCCATCTAAGCAAGTTTAATGGGGGGGAAGGGCGACTGAAGCCCAGACTTCCTTCAGGTCGGTCACACGGTATTTTCGTAGCAAAGCAAGTAAGTATCCCTCTTACTTAATGACCTGTTGTGTTTCCTTTAGGCAGTAGATTGACTACCTCCCCTCTCCTCTGGCCTGGCTGAAAACTCTCCCTCCCACCTAAATGAGTTAGCTCATTTTTCTAAGTAGAGATGATTCCTATTTAGAAATAAGGGCCGTGCTCGGGGAAGTAACCATTTTGAGAAGTAGCCTTGGGATGTGTGGCACTCATGCTGCCCCAAGTAGGAGTTAAAGACTCAAGTTTCCAAATCTCACCCTTTAATCTTGAGCTCTGTGATCTTGAGCATGTCACTTGACTTATCTATGTTTCATTTTTCCTACCCAGGAAAAGCAGACTAAGAATTCAGCCCCTGGGTACTAATTCTCCTAAAATGAGAATCAGATGAGATCACATACAACAGCAAAGCTGCCGTCTGTCAACCCTTAGCATGTGCAGATACTTTCAGTTCCCTGCACGTGCTCTTTCTCACCGTCCCAACAGGGAGGCCCTAGCATCCCATTTTACAGTTAAAAAAGTTCAGAGCAGTTAAGTCACACAGGACTCAGATCCACATCTCTGGCTCCCACACTGATGCCCATAGGCAATATACATGTCCCGCTGCTTCCCTCTGTACCCAGAAGTACAGGGCTTTTGTGTCTTCCCCTTTAAGCGCTCTGCAGGTTCATGAAATTGTTATGGTCTCTCCTAATCCCCGCTGTTCCATATTAATCCCTAAGGACGGTTCTCGTGCTTCTTTATCTTATCTAGTAGTTTACGCTGCCTCTTTCCATGTCCCCCAGGCCTTGTTCAGTGAATTCTTTGGGGTTTTCTCCCAGAGAAACAGTCCAGCTGCAGCACAAAGGAGGTTGAAGGAACCAGGCTGGGCCTGGCATCTTGGGCCTTTGCCTCTGACCTGTCAAGGCTTCTTCCCTCCCTCAAGCCTGTTCTTAGGCGGCTTATGGTAAAATTCTTTAAGTTGTGATCATTGATAAGCTCCTCAGTCACTGAATTTCAGAACTGGAAGGGCCCAAAGTCATCTTTATTGATGGGGAAACTGAGGTCCAGGAAGAGAGGTGACTTGCTTGAGACCATTCTTTGAGTTAGAAGTGTGATTGAGACCAGAAGCCAGTTCTCCAGGGCAGAGCTCCTGGTGAGCCTTGCGCTTGGGCACATTTCTTCTCTCCTAAGTGAGGGACAAACATAAATACTGTGCCCAGCATGCACCTAGGAAACTTGGAGGAGAAATTAAACAATTTGAAAAATTGCACAGGAGGAAATGGGAGTGGGGTCTAGTGGGGATGCAAATCTCTACCCTACAAGTGTATTATACACCAAAGAAGTGAATTGAAACACAGCAAAGCAAACCAGGTCACCCTCAGTCAGCAGTGACTATGAAGCAAAGGGACTTAGGCCAGGAGCCCTGGCCCGGTGAGTGGATAGGAAGCCTTTTGTCACTAAGGCTGCACTGTTGAAAATTGAAGGAAGGATGTTAGGCAAATGTGACGGCCTAGGATGCAGTTACAGCCCCCCCGGCTCATTGTCCAGAGGAAATGGATCTCCCCCGTGGACAAGAGAGGTGGAAACAGAGCGAGGCAGCTGAGTGGTTGACATCATCAGGCTGAGCGTTGGGTTACAACAAATGGGGACTTACTTGGCCGGAGACGTGGGAAACACCCACTAAAACCTCAAAGTGCATTTCATTTAGAGACTCAGAAAGAGGGAGGAAGAGAGAGAGAGGGCAAGAAAGAATCTAGACTGCACTGCCAGCCTGGTCTGCTAATCTTGCTCACCCTCAAAAGGGAAGCATTTTGAATCCTGGTTTCCTAAATCCTCCCCTCCCTGTGACTGAAGAGCCCTGGACTTAGGAGAAACTCTTCACTCTTGTAAGTAGAACTTTATTCTCCGCCACCCCCACCCCCCGGGAAAGCAGAGTTTGGAGGCAGAGCTCTCTGGAGAGCTGGGCTCGCTTTAAAGCCTGTTGGCCACAAAGTGTTTATTTTTATATTATGATACATTTTTGCTCTGAAAACTATGACTTTGTCTGAAACTGCCTGAGGCTCAAGTCTGAACTCAAGCTTCACAGATGGGCTCCATTCAATTGACGGTTGACTTTTTTACCCCAAGAACACTGACAGATTGGCTAGAGATTTAAAAGTAGCTCCTTGCCCTAAAGATAGGTAAAGAAATAAGTGTTCCCTTAGGCATCCGTGTTTGTAAAACCTTTAGTTTTTTCTCTGATTATGAAGGTGGTACAACCAGTTTTACACATTCCAGAGAGAAATGTCTCTGGAAGTGAAAATTCCCTTAAGTCCCCCCTCACAAGTAGAAGATTGGTATCCTAAATGTAAGCTACAGAGATAATTGGGTTTCATGTAATGAGTGTATCACAGACACCCCAATGCCGCAGTAGCTTCGTGGACTCCAGGGTGGAAAGAAGCGCCGCAAAAGTTTAGCTTTGTGGTCTTTTTATTGCTTCCTTTTTAAAATTTGCTGTTGATGACTAGAAAATAAACAGAACAAATGTGTAAGCACTTGGGCAAGTGCTTCCCGAAGGGGAAAGACTTTGGCTTTAAGAAACAAAGGGCCACCCAAGGAAAATTTGTGGTCCTGAATAAGTGTTCTACACTTTCTGGGCTACCTTTCCCCTTTTGTACCTAAATAAGGGGACAAAATTAGATGATTGCTGTATTTCAGAATTCAGCTTGACATGAACCATCCATATCTTTTTTGCTCTCGAGGAGAATCCTTAGGGCTTGAGGAGCAAAGTGCCCCTGGTTTTCAGTATCCCAGAATGACTGAAAACAGGCACCTATAAGGACAATTAAAAGAGGACATAAAACACATTCCTGTCTGGAAACTCAGTAAGTTACTTCTGAGTTTTCATAGTTTTGTAAGGTTTGTTGAAGAGAGAGAAAGTCTCAGCCTGGTGAACGTGTGTGCGCACATACGCAAGACAGGGAGGCAGGAGAAAGAAGAATCAACACTATCAAGTGTCTCCTTAAGTGCATAACCCGAGGTGGTCAGTGTCATTATTCCCTTATGTCCACTGCATGTTCCCATATCATCCTGAGCTCCTTTCTCGCGTTCACCTGAACTGTGCTAACACAGTGACTGGCATAACTTCCATCCACCATGTCTCCCCCAGACCATGTGCCCTCTCTCATGAGTCTGTCTCGTCCATTACCATAACACCATTACTGGACACACAGATCCAGAGGAGACACAGCATACTGAATTTTAAGGTTTGGCACAAGAGACGGAGAAAAGGAAGGAATAATCTCTCTCTGCTGCCCTTGCACCTTCATCTCACCAAGGCACGGCCTCTCCCGCTGCAGGAAAGGATGGCCAGAGCCAAAGTGCAGAGAAAAGCAGATGATGTGAAGTCTTGGATTTTGAATTTCTAGGGTTCCAGGTATGGGCAATTTAAGGGATTTTTATCTTTAAGCCTATCCGAGACTCTAACCCTCGGGAAGATGCAGTATTTAAATACTGTCTGAGGGATGCCTGAGTGGCTCAGTCTGTTGTCTGACCCTTGATTTCAGCTCAGGTCATGATTCCAGGGTCTTGTGATCAAGCCCTGCATGGGGCTCTGTGCTGAGCGTGAAGCCTGCTTAAGATTCTCTCCTTCTCTCCCCCTCTTCCCCTCTCCCCCTGCTTGTGCTCTCTCGCTCTCTCTCTGTCTCTCTCTGTCTCTCCCTCTCTCTCAAAGAGAAATTCTCTCTGAAAGAGAAAAACAAAGAAGACAATTGCTTGAATTAAAATTCTGGTTACCAGGAGGGTCCTCAAAGCCCCTGGAGTGTCTGAGAGCTTCTTCCATTTTCTCCAGCAGCTCAACCCTTGAAATTGCACCGTTACTGCCGTGGAACCACCCATGGTCATGGGCAATGGGCCTCTGCCTCTGCCTCTGCCTCAACCCCAGCCCAGCTCCCCAAGATCTCCAGACCTTGGCTAATTTAAAAACTGGTCCTTCTTCCTAAGATGGTGGTGAAGAGGTGATATTTCTGGAAGGAAAGTACCTGGTTTGGGTTTTTATTTTTGTTTGAATTTTAATGCCTTTAGCAGATGTGTTCTCCAGTTGATTACCGTCTGTGTTATTTGCTTGCCTGTCTGTCACCGTCTCTAGCCTCTTGCCTGCCCCTTGTCCCCTGTGGGCATTTGCATTTTCGTTCCCAGGATACCTGGTTGGTGTCCACAACCCTTGTCACTTCAGACTGTCTAGGGTTCGGTGGGAAGTTGGGGAAGGTAGCAGATACTCACCACCTCCTAGTGGAGACATCTTAGATTACCTCACAGAGACTGCTGCTTTTCTGTAAAGTGGGGGGATCAGAGTTTACCTACCTCCAGGGGCACCATGGGGATGAAACAGGATAAGGCTCATTGCCTACTTAGTTGGCACAAATATGCTTGGGATTAGCTACTTTACAGTTTCCAGAAAGAGAATATTAGCCAATGTACACAGGCCCCTGGCCCCCTGAGTCATGGGATGGCATTTGTATGAGGGATGTGAGGTCATCTCTGAACTTATCAGTGTTGAAGCCCCCTGCGATGGGCCCCAGAGCCGCCATGCTGCTCTTTCCCCTGTGTCATAGCTGTTTCCTGTCACCCAGTCAGGTGCCATTCTCTTGAGTCCAGAGGATGCTGGCCTGGCCACTTAAGGAAGAAGCTGGTGGCAGGTGTTACTTTCTGAAGGTGACAGGGAGCTGTGTTCACCTAATTAACTCTGCTGAGTGTTTTCACAAGGGGCCAGAAGTGATTCCTAAGTGGAGACAGACGTGGAAAATCTAAGGTTCTTGGAAACAAGTCATTAATCATGACCGAAGGCTGAGCTCACTAACTCCTGGAAATCTTTCAGAAATGCTTTATGAAAACTTTGTGCACTGCTCCTTCAAAGAGTGGTTCCTTTGGAAGCTGCTGTCCGCTCTGATGCTGAGTGATTCTAAATTGCAGATTAAAATGCATCTGTTTTATTAGAGGAAGCCAATATTTCCTAACTTTACTTAAAAGAAGTCTCTTTAATCTTCCAAGAAATTACTGCTCTTCAGTTGGCTTTTCCAAAATGAATAATGGGCCTTCAGGGCACTGAAGGAATGAAGTATTGTTAGCTGATGCATTCTTATAATGTCCTAGGGACCTAGGTCAGTCATTATGTTTAATGCTTTATAGGTGTGGTCTCTGCCATTCAGTAAATTACACTGAGGGGTGGACTCACACCAAGCATGGGGGGGGGGGTGCGGACAGGGCCCCGAGGAGAGAGAGCCGGTGGCCTTGTGAAGTTCCCGTCATGGAAGACAGGCAGGTGAAACAGTTGTAATGGATCAGCATCGGACGGATAAGGGTCCGGATCTCGAGCTGGCTGATTACCCCCAGAGGAGCTTTGCCAGCTTTAGGGAGAAGTGAGAGCTGTGCCCTGCCCAAGCTTTCATTCCTGGAACCTTCCTGTTCAAGGCTTCACATGAAAGATGGGAACTCTTCCTCACAAATTGCAGAGGCCCCGCCTTGGATCATCCTACATCTACAACCCCAAGTTTAGTAAGGAGACTTAAGGATGGGTGATTTTGCAGCCTAAGATCACCACTGGATTTTCTGCTGGTTTGTTTTTATAACATTTATTGTAGAGGGTGGGTTTTTTTTTTCCAGATTATGAAATTAGAACATGTTCATGGAAGGAAAGCTAGGCAGTACAGAAAAAACACTTAAATCCTTAGCCAGTGGTTTCACGTCTTTGATTTTTTACTAAGGCATAGCCAGGTCAGAGGGCGTGAACTTTGTTCGATCTCTTATCCACATTCCAGTTTGGCACCAGAAAGTTTCTGCTAGTGTAAGAAACTCCCCTTTAGCAGTCCACACTTCTGTCCTCACCTACCATCTGCTCACCCACACACTACCACTGCTTTTCAGGTTTCACTTGTCATATTCTGGGCAGTCTCTGTTTGCATATCTCAAAGGTGCCATGTGCCACGTTCTCCTAAGTAGGAGAAACCACAGCCTCCTTTGTACTTTCCTGTGCATGTGCAAGAATTCATCCACCGTTCAGACCCTTTGTGTGTTAGGCGCTATGCAAGGTGCTATGGGGAATACCAGGGTAAATAAGACCTCTAAGTAGCTTGTGGCCTGATAGTAAAAAAAAAAAAAAAAGAGTCCGATAACTCTAACACATGTCATTATGTACCCCAAGAGAGAGACAGTGCCGTGGAAAGCCTGAGAAGGGACAGTGCCATTTGAATCGAGCCTTCAGTTCACTTCAATACTGTTTTCATGTATTCAGCTAATTAATATTTATTGAGCACCGAATTCTCTTCCAGGCGCTGGGCCAGGTGATAGGTGAACAGTGTTTCTTGAAACAGACACAGTCCTTCTTCACATGAAGCTTACCAGGACGTGTAGTGGTGTTATGGAATGAATAAACAGGGGTGCAGTCAAGACAGGCTTGCTTAAAGAGCCAGTGTTAACTGAGATGAGGTGTCTGTTAGGCCAAGAGCTAAGGCAGGAGGTGGGGAGGAAGGGTGTTGTGGGAAAGAAAGATCCAGATAGGGAAAGGTACATGTGTGCAAGGGCCCAAAGCAGGAAAGCTTGTGGGATGTCGGAGAGACTGAAAGGAAGCCGTGTGGCTGAGGCATAGAGGTGAAGGGAACGGAGAAAGGGGCAGAGGTTAGGGTTCAGAGAATTAGGCAGGGGCCTGATGATGTAGGCCTTTGTGGGTGGTGTTCACTATGTGGAGAATGGATTGAGGGGCATTCGCAGTAGCCGCTGCGAGTGAGGATTGGTGTTGGGTAGGACTAGAGGGTGAGGGGAGGTAGATGGAAGAGGTAGATGGATTCGAAAATATTAGAGGTAGAAACTTAGTGGCTTCTAGCCTGTGCCAAACCCTGGGCTGGGCCCTGAGGGCATAGAGATGAAAGAGATAAATCCCTGTTCCTTGGGGTTCTAGGGGCCCAGCAGCCTTTGAGGTTGGGTAGGATGTGGGCGGATAGACGCAGGAGCATGGGGTTTCCTTCCCATAGTCAGCAGCTGTATTCCAGTATATGAGAAAGTTTCTCCCTGAGGTGGCATAGAATGTTTGTTACTCCTGGACTATAATTCTCTTCCCAAAGGGCAGGGAGAGCTGTTATTCCCAAGAGGCTGCTTTTATTCATTGGCTTGCTGCCTTTCTCCCTGTGATTTCATACCTGAGCTCCCTCCTGGAGTCCTACTAGACTTGGGGTTTGGAGACCTGAGTTTGGATTGCAGCCCTGTTACCCACTTGCATGTGACTTACAGAGATTATTAACTTGGCTTGCGACACCTGGGTCGCTCAGTTGGTTAAGCATCCGACTCTTGGTTTCAGCTCAGGTCATGATATCACAGTTTGTGTGATCGAGCCTTTCAACGGGTTCTGCACTGACAGTGTGGAGCCTGCTTGGGATTCTTTCTCTCCCCATCTCTCTCTCTTCCCCCTCCCCCTGCTCATGCTTTCTGTCCCTCTCAAAATAAATAAACTTAAAAAAAAAAGATTCTTAACATCTCTGGGTCATTCTCACCTGTAAGTAAGAATGATACTTATCTGATACTGGGTCGTTGAAGATGAAATTAAGATAAGGCATTTTAAAGTGCTTTGTAAAATATGAAGTGCTATAGAAATGTGAGGTATCATCATTATTTCACTGAAGTAAAAGAACAGAAGTTAAAACCACGGCATTTCACCAGGGAAGGCCAGCATGTACTTTGCACCTCACTCTGAAGTGGCAGATCCAGTAGAGTAGCTGTCCTTCGGGAGTGTATGGGAACGCTATTCCTCATCTTTTTTATTTCATCCACTGGGATAAACCATTTCCTCTTCTTTCTCCTTCCATCAAAATGGTTTGTAGAACAAGCTATTTATTCTCCAGATTCCAGAACCCATTTGATATAGAAGCCAAAGCATCTGCTTGGAGCCCCAGAAAGCCTGTGGGCAAAGATGGAGCATTTGCGGGGCTTTGGTTCTCAGCGGCCAGCACACTCCCAGGAGTGGGTGTAATTGTTTCGGGGGAGGAAAGCAGTCAAGGGCACTGAGCCATGGAATAGCACAAAACCAACCCCTACACCACCTAACCTGGACAGGTTCTTTTTTTTGTTCTTTTTAAAAATTTTTTAAAATGTTTATTTTTGAGAGAGAGCACGCAAGCAGGGGAGGGGCAGAGAGAGAAAGGGAGACAGGATCAAAGCAGGCTCTGCATTGTCAGTGTAAAGCCCGACCTCACGAACCGTGAGATCATGACCCGGGCCAAAGTCGAAGTTGGACACTCAACCGACTGAGTCACCCAGGTACCCCAGGGCGGTTTCAAGCCAAAGCTTTAGGCGTTCTCTTGGATTTTAAAAGGGGAAATTCTTTCTTTTTTCTAAATAATATGTTTCCCCTTATTTTTTTTTAAGTTTGTTTATTTTGAGAGAGAGAGAGTATGCATGGGAGAGAAGCAGAGAAAGAGGGAGACAGAGAATCCCAAGCAGGCTCTGCACCATCAGCACAGAGCCTGGTGTGGGGCTCGAACCCATGAACTGTGAGATCATGATTTGAGCTAAAACCTCGAGTCGGACACTTAATCAACTGAACCACCCAGATGCCCCATATTTTTCCCCTTCTTAAATAAAAAATATAACTGTTTAGGAAATGAAGTATCCCTTTTTCCTCCATGAAGCTTTTTTAAAAAAAGAAATGTCTTCCAGCTATTAGAATGTTCTGTTTTGACCAAAAAAGAAAATAAATACAGTTAACTATCCCATGTCAAGATAAACAGGTAATGTGTAAATAGCCTATTGGAGTGTTTCTCTGCTCTCAAATGCTTCTTTGTCATTGTTTTTATTTTCCATTAATTCTCCCTAAAGTGGTAATGCATGTGTTCATTGTAACTAAATAGTTTGAAGATGTTGTAAAGAAAATGTTATAATCTCTTTCCCCCTACTTCCCATTTCCTTCCTTCTGAAATCAGTTTAGTATATATACTTCCATACCTTTCTCCAAGCTCGTATTGAAGTGGATGTAGTGTTTGTGTAGCTGTGTAGTTACTTGTTTTGTCAGAAATGGGATCATACTTTTATTTTGCACTTTCTTTTTCCCACTAAATAATACATCCTGGGTAGGTATAAATCTAACGCACCCTTTTAAATAGCTTCAGGGTGGGGCGTCTGGGTGGCTCAGTCGGTTGCTCATCTGACTTCAGCTCAGGTCATGATCTCACAGCTTGTGAGTTCAAGCTCTACGTCACCTCAGAGTCTGAAGCCTGCTTTGGATTCTATGTCTCTCTTTTGCTCTGCTCCTCCTCCCCGCCTGCTTTGGATTCTGTGTGTCTCTCTCAAAAATAAATTTAAAAAATTTTTTTAATGTTTTATTAAGTTTTAAATAGCTTTAGGGGTATAGACCTGCAGGTACCACAATATATTCAGCCATTTGTCCTTTGATAAATATTCAAGTTATGTTTTGTTTTCCCTTAAAATATTGTTGCATTAAATATCCATTTTTTACTGGTGCTTTTATTTATTTGAAGTATAGTTGACACACAACGTTACATTAGTCTCAGGTATATGACACATAATTTGACAAGTCTATAGCTTATGTATGCTGTGCTCACTACAAGTGTAGCCACCATCTGTCACCACACAACCCTGTTATAATACCACTGGCTATACTGGTGCTTTTATTTCTATACATTACACTTTCAAAAATAATATTGCTGGGTCAAAGGGTATATTTATTTGATATTTTAATAGAGAATACCATCCTACTTCATAAAGAATTCTAGTAGTTTACATTCTTCCTATAAATACACAAGTACTTTCATTTCCCTACATCTTTACCAATATTGGGTATTTTTTCCCTTCTTCCCTCCTACCCTTCGTCTCTTTCTCCCACACTCCATCCCCCTCCTCCCTCTATCCATACTTCCTCTATCTTTATTGTTTTATCCTTTGACCAAGCTGATGGCAGAAAATGGTGTCTTAATAGGTGCTTGCTTTGTATTTTCTTTACCACTCGTGAGATTGAGCATTGTTTCATGTTAATTGGCCATTTTATTTTCTTCTGTGAATTTCCTTCACTCCTTTTCCTTACAAGTTAGTTGCTTTTTCCTCATGAATCAGTTGCCTTTTTCTCAACAAGTGATAGCAGCTCTTTATTAAATATTCTTGCAAATGAGTTTTTGCAATGTATTGCAAATATTTTTCCTAATCTATTATTTGTTTATTAAAGTTTTCTATTTTTTTCTTTATAGTGTCTAGATTTCTTGCCTTGTTTAAGAATAATATCCTCACCTCCAAGTTACATAAGTATTTTCCTAAATGTTCTTCCAGTACTTTTATGGTTTTAATTATTTAATCCTGAACCTTTAATCCCTTTGGAATTATGTTTATACATAGCAAAGAGGTAGGGATGAGGCTTTGTTTTAGATCTGCCAGCACCATTTATTAAATAAGCCATCTTTTCTGTTTTGCACTGAAATTCCATCTTTGTGATAAATAAGTTACTTTCTTGTATCCTTTTCTGAACTTGCTGCCTTAGTCCGTAGACCTGTTTGTTCTTATGTTGTAACCATCTTTTTACTATGTCTTTATAAAGTAAATTTTTATTATATCCTAAGACAAATCTCCTATTTCATTTTTTTCCTCTTTTTAAAAAATGTTTTATTTTATTTTTTGAGAGAGAGATAGACACAGTGCAAGCAGGGGAGGGTCATAGAGAGAGGGAGTCACAGAATCCAAAGATAGGCTCCAGGTTCTGAGCAAGCTGTCAGCACAGAGCCCGACGTGGGGCTCAAATCCATGAACCATGAAATCATGACCTGAGCCAAAGTCAGATATTCAGTCGACTGAGCCACCCAGGCGCCCCACAAATCTCCTATTTATATATTTTTTCAATAATTTTCTTTCCTACTTCTTGACCACATTTTGGGGTATTTATTATTCCATATGAACTTTAAGGTAATTTTACCCATTTCACTTTCAAAAAAAAAAAAAAGCTATTTGTATTATTAAAACTATGTAGTAATTTGGGAAAGGTTAATGTGTTTTGGATAAGTAGACTTTTCTACCCAGGAGCATGCTAACTGGTGTGAAACTTAAGTGTTCTATTTCTGTATTTTGTCATTTTACCTTAGAATTTTTCAATATGCAACATAAATGTATTATGTCAATTACAGTATTTGTCCTGAATAAGGACTGTGAGAAGTTTTAGTTCTGATCTCTCCCATCCTTGACACTTCTTGTCAAATGTGTAATATAGTCAGATTTGTGTTTATCTCCCTACTTAGCTTTGTTTTACTTAATTAGTGTTTTATTGGACCAACGTACCATACTTATTGACTCTAAAGCCCCACTTACTTCCTGTGCTTGGTTTCCTTTCTGTTGGAGAATGTTCTTGGAGTCTGAATGGCAGACTTGCTCGGTCTTTATCTGGAAATGTCTTTTGCCCTCCCTCTCGATATTTTAGAATTCTAGATAGACTGCATGTATAATGATTATGAAAGTTGTGTGCACCTCTTTAAAAGTTTTCAACCAAAATAGAAATCATTCATGTAAAAAGTAAAAGTCTTTCATTTCCTTTCTCCCAGTGTCTGAGTCCCAGAGAGAGAACCACAGTTCAGTTTGCTAATGGCCTTTTTCTATGTAGATACCAAAAGTGTATGTATGCAAATGCTGTACTTTTTTCTAGGCATAAACAATCATGTTCATACTTTTTATTAAAATGTTGATATGTGCAGTTTTATACTGCTTTTTAACAACAGAGCATGCCCTTTTTTCCATGTGGGTACAATGAAATTTTTTTCATGCTTTGTAGTGGCCATCTAGTAGAGTACTAGTATGCCACAATTTAACTCTTTTTCCTACTAACAAACATTTAACTTGTTTCTTATTTCCTTTGCAGTAAAATATGTTTTACTGATGATCCTTTTATATAAGGTAACATACCTTTGGTATAAATTCCTATATATTTGACCCAAAGAGTGTGCGCATTAAACATGTTACTAGATCTGCTTAACTTGTCTTCCCAAAAGATTGTTTTAGTTTATTGTCCTAGAGTATGTCTGGCTCTAAGTTTTGTTTTTCTTTCCCTTAGAATTTCCACACTGATTAGTCAACAGTGGAAAATCTGAAGAGATGCAAGTAGGAAAAAGAAACTAAAACAGGTGGGTAATTGCATTGCTCATACCACTCTACTATAGCATCCCAAGTGTTTGTCTAAATGCCTTTATTTCTGTTCGAACAAATAAAAAGAAATAGGTTCCAAGTGAAATTAGAAAGGAATTTTGGTCCCATGAAGAAAGGGCAAGCTGGCCCTTTGCAGAAGTTATACAATATCACACTGCAATTTTACAGACCATTTCCTTATAGCATGAGAAAGACAATTTACTTCTGGTAGCTTCAAAGAGAATGGGTTTCTGCTGCCGTCTATTTAAGCTGATGGAATTATACACGGGTTATTAGCAAATTTGGGCATGATGCCAACTTTCTTGTTTGTTGTGCAAAGCTATTTTCATAAGGACTAAGGTACATTATGGGAATTTTAATACTGTGACAGAAGAGCAAAAGCAAGTAAACCCCAGCCTGGAGAAAGAAGCACAGGCCAGTGGTCTTATGAGAAGAGATGGTGCAGGTCCCTTCCAGTCAGAAGAAAATTGCAGTTCATGAAACATGAATGGCCTACTTGGAAGTATGGCCACTTTGGGTCAGTGTTCATACTTTAACATTTCTGGCATCAGTTATTCATTTTTAACAGCCTTCGATCCATGGTTCAGTCCCCTCCCCTCCCCACAGCATGCCTCCCGCCCGTCATTTGGCTCTGTCTCCCTACAGTTAGAGCAGAATCTTCAGCCTTCGTTTCTCTGTCCAAGGCCTAGTAGCCCTAGGAGCTTGGGGGATTTCCACCTTCTTTGAATTCTGTCTCATGGCCTCCCTCTAGCACCTAAGAGTCCTCTTCTCTGTTGGCAGAGTAGGCCGGGGCTGGAACTCCCCAGCTGCTTATCAGCAAGGCTTCGGGGCCTTGCCCTGCAATAGCTTCCCAGGCTACTGGGCTTGTGTCCTGTTCTGACTCAGTGCCCCCGGGAACCCCCTGGATGCAGCTGTTTGCCATGACTAAGAAGCGGCGGCCGGTCAGCCCCCAGGATTGTTTATCTGGCCAAGGCCCGTTTAGGAGAGGGCAAGCCTGCAAAAGGCCTCTGTTACAGAGCCACTAAACCTTGAGGATGCTGGGGTTATAGGAAGTCTAGAGCTGGGGTTTTTAACCAGGGGTTTATGGTTAGCTTCTGGGATTCAGAATTCCCCTGTATTCATGGGTACAGTGTGTGTGTGTGTAGACACTTTTCTGGGCCAAGTGTCCATAGCTTTCCTTGGATTTTCAAATGTATCTGAGACCTCTGAATTTTAAGAACTGTTGTTCTAGGGAAAGCCTCAAGTGTTATAGGCCACTGTGTCCCCCTGGGCACCAGATGCCAGGATCTTGAGAGACCTCACCAGGCTTCTAGGTTTTTCTGTTTGAGGGTGAACTAGGACGATTAGTATCACTGAAGTTGAGAGCCTTTCCATGGGATGTCCCACAGTCCAATCATGAACTTGCACCCCCAGCCCATTTCATCTCATTGAACACACTGGATGTGCTGAACACTCTTGGGTGGGGGGAGGGTTCTGGCTTCTGAGTCCATAACTCAGAAGGGGCCCTGTAGGCAGCTCTACTGATAGTGGTGAGAATAGTGCTAAGGGCTGGAATTCACTTTGGCCCCCGACTTCCAGGAAGAGCACTGAATGCTTTATCCACATCATTTTCTTTAACCCACACAATCCTCCAGTGAGGCTGGTACTGCTGTTTTACAAATGGAGAAATGGAGGCCCAGAGAGATATAGTAACTCACCCGAGAGCACAGAGCCAATGGGCCAGTAAGTGAAACATGACCCACACACATAAGCTTAACCACCAAGCTTCGTGGTAAAAGTAATGGGCATTGATAGAAAAGCTAAAGTGAATGGAACAAATAGGGGGGTGTTTAGTGTAGGGTAAACTGCCCTGTATATTGTGATAGTGAGCGCATTGCTATGTGGTAGCAGATACACAGCTGTGCTCTTAAATCATTAATGAAAGGTTGGTGATAGGGACGCCTGGGGGTCTCAGTTGGTTAAGCATCTGACTGTGGCTCAGGTCATGATCTTGAGGTTTGTGAGTTTGAACCCTGCGTCAGGCTCTATGCCGACAGTTTGGAGCCTGGAGCCGGCTTCAGATTCTATGTCTCCCTCCCTCTCCGCCCCTCCCCTGCTCACACTCTGTCTCTCTTGCTCACTCGCTCTCTCAAATAGAAGGAAAAGGTTGATAATACGTTAATGCATTAATGCAATATATGAGAAGAATTTCTATTCATTATAATTCAGATAAGGGTTGTTTTTTACAGCTTTATTGAGATATAATTCACATATCATACAGTTCACCTTTTTAAAGTATACAATTCTTTGGCCTTTAGTATATTTATAGAGTTGTGCGCCCTGATCAGTTTTAGAGCCTTTTCATTACTCACCACCTCCCCGACTCCCCACCCCTCCCCAGTCCTAAGCAACCACTTATCTACTTTCTGTCTGCAGATGAGGTTTCGATATTTACATGATTAACCATGTGAGAATCTTGGTGATCTGGAGTGAGTTATTCCCTGAGGGATCATTAGACAAATGAAATTTGACTCAAAACATATTTTATAAATGGCTTTATTGGCTAAGAGGCTACAAACGTGTCTTTGATATGCCTGAATTTGGGATTGACATAGGCAAGAGACAAGTATTTTCTGAATCATTTCACTTGTCAACATCGCCTGTCAAATAGGCAGCTCTAGGTGAGCAACTGTAAAACAATGGCTTTGTGGGGCCACATCTCTCCACTGGCGTCAGAACCAGCACAGGATCTTTTTTCTGTCATCTGAATCCCTGGTGTGGCTTTTCTCTTGGCTTTGCTGTGGTTGTCTGGTGAAGGCTGCTCGTGTGGGTGCCTGTCACTCTGTGAAATTCAGGAGACAGCACGTATAGGATCCTGTCAGGCCCTCTGAGGACGTCCAACTGTGTGCTCTCTTGAGCTTTCATGGTAGCAGATCCAGTGTACATGTCTCTGGATTCAATCTTTCTCTCTTTTAGAAACCTTTTATTAGGCATTATTATGCAGCAGGCGTGGTTGTAGGTGCTCAGGAAATCTGTGCTCCTTAAGCTCCTCGTGCCCGTTATTACAGTGTGTCGCCTGGTGTCACCTGGTGTCATCAGGTGGAGAGCCATTTGCGTTGAGAGAAGCCAGAGGGCAGGGGGTTTGGTGATAGAACAGTTCTCTGAGGGGGATGACCCAGATGCAGTACCGTCCACATCAAGACAAAGCCGTCCCCAGAGTGCACCATCCTAAAGAATGCGCACCAGGGCGCCTGGGTGGCTCAGTCGGTTGAGCGTCCAACTTTGGCTCGGGTCATGATCTCATGGTTCGTGGGTTCAAGCCCGTGTCAGCCCTGTGCTACAGCTCAGAGCCTGGAGCCTGCTTCAGATTCTGTGTCTCCCTCTCTCTCTGCCCCTCCCCCGCTCATGCTCTGCCTCTCTCTCAATAAATAAACAAACACTTTTAAAAATTAAAAAAAAAAAGAATGAGCACTGAATTGGGAATGAAGAAATGTGGATTCAAGTCCTGATTTACTGACTGGTTGGAGGACCTTGGGGGAATTGTGCCACCTCTCTGAGCCATGATGTAGCCATTGTGTCACCATTGTGAGGGTGAAACAATGCAGTGCCTCTTTGATACTTTCCGTTCCATTACTGGAAGGAGTGTGTATGTAGTAAGTGTTGCATGAAGGACTAAAGGAATGAAGGAATGTTCAGTGATTCTCGGGTCCAGAGTAGAACTCAAGCAAGTCAGGCCCCTGGGTAGAGCCTCCCTTTCCTCTCCCTGGCAGCCCGCTCCTGCCACCTCAGCCTCTTTAGGCGCACCATTTCCGAGGGTTCTCTCTCATCCTCTGTTCCCCTATGCCAGAGAGGCGCTGCCTTTGAGGCCTCGGAGGCATCCAGGCTCCAGCACGTCCTACTATGGCAGGGCTCTTATTACACCAGCCTGCTGTGACGTAACTAAGAGGGTGTATGCAAAGCACGTGTCACCATGCCTGACGCACAGTATAGATAACCCATAAGTGGTAGCCATTTTCTTTTTTTCTTTTTTTTTTAAATATTTTTATTTATTTCTAGGAGAGAGAGAGACAGCGTGAGCAGGGGAGGGTCAGAGAGAGAGGGAGTCACAGACTGAAACAGGCTCCAGGCTCTGAGCTGGCTGACAGCACAGAGCCCGACGCGGGGCTCGAACCCACGAACCGCGAGATCGTGACCTAAGCGAAAGTCGGACGCTTAACCGACTAAGCCACCCAGACGCCCCAAGTGGTAGTCATTTTCACTTTATGACTGTCACTGTCAGAAGCCAGGGAGAGTGTGGAGGTTCTTGAGTTTTTATTTTGTTTGTTTACTAATTCACTCACACAATTGTATTTATTGAGCCTCTTCCGTATGTCAGGAATCATGCTGTGTACTGGGGATACACTGGTAAACAGAGTCAGGGTACCTGTCCTCCTGGAACCGACTGGGAAGGCAGACAGTGAAAAAATGTATTGACACTTGCCGCCTGGCAAAACAGGGAGCTCTTATCTCTTCTGCTGGGTCAGAGAAGGGATGCTCTGGCTGAAGGGTGTCCGTCCCGGGCCACTAGGAGTTACACAGGACACTCCAGGCACCTGGCCGTCTGGTGAAGACTCCGTGCCTGGAGCTAGGGGGTGGAGGGCTGCAGTGCTGAGCTCAGGGACTAGGAATCTTGTGCAAACTGTTACGTGGGCCAAAGGCACGGGTGAATCTGTACACTGTGCTCAAGAACAGTCCCTCACTTATGAGCATGTTGCCTTTCCAGGTTCCAAGGGAGGCTGTTTAATTAGTATTTACCTATGTCGTGTTTTGTGGATTTTGATCTCTCCTTCAATCTAGAGGCAGGAAGAATGGAAAAAGAACTTGGTTTTCCCCTCTAGCTTAAGATTAGAGGACCCAGGTCTTGCTGGCCTGAGGCTCCACTCAGCCCACACTAGGGAGAAGGCTCTGAAAATTAGCATGGAAGGGAAGTATTAGAGTGTCCAATTGGAAATGCCTGTGAAAGGGTCAAAGCAAAATCAGAGCAAAATTCAGAGGCACCCTTGTCCTCTAGGACCCTGGCAGGTGCCAGCCACATTCGGTCTTCTTTCCCCACCAGTTCCTGTCTCCCAGCCCTGTGGCCCCCTGGTCATCTTTCTGGACGCCAGGCGAGCCCTGCATCTTCCGTCTCCTCCCTCTACCTGGCACCGCTTCCCCAGGTACTTGCCGGCCTGCCCCTCTCCCTTCCTTTGGGTCTGTGCACTGGTGTCCATCTGTCCAAGGCTCTCTGTCCCCCTGCAGAAAACCCCACACCTCTTGCCCTGCTTTTTTTTCTCCTTAGTACTTTTGCCACCTGACATTTATTCTGTTTGCGTGTTAGTGTGAGTCCCTCCACTAGAATGTCAGCCTCATGAGGACAGAGGGTCCATTTTGTTCACTGCTGAGTCCTCAGTGCCCAGTGAGTGATAAATAGAAAGGAAGGGAGGAGTAACTTCATTAAAATCAGTGACTGTATAAACAACCGACCCCCCACTCTGCCTTATGTCTTTCTGTTACAGCTCTTAATTTCCAAGCTCTTTAAAGATTCTTAAAGGTTTTAAAGACTTATACACAGAAGTGGTCCCTAAACTCCTTTCTCTCTCCTTACCTGTGGGGGCTCTGACACTCTTCCGTCATCAGTAGAGATGCACGCCACATCGTCCTGCCTGGCGATACTAGAGTTCCTGTGGGTGGCAAGGGACACAGCTTGAAACTGTCCCCCAGTGATCGTAACCCTGGTGTATGTCCCTTACATTGGTCACGAATATCGGTGCCCAAGTTCATCTCCCTACCTACACCATGAACTTCCCTCAAGGGCATAGTGATGTCTTACTGTTCTTGCGTCCATGGCATCTGGTCCCAAGCCTGGTGCACACTGAGTGATGACTAAAATTTTGTTGAACGAATGGATGGATAAATTAATAGTACAGAAATCCTATCTTGCTGCTTTTCATTCTCCACAGTGGATTTAGGGAACGCTTTCGTATAGACTTGTAGAGAGCCGGCAGTAACCTGTTAGAGGCCCCTCTGGCTGTGCAGCCCCAGTACTTAGTGGTTCAAAATAACAGTAATAATTTATTATATCTCTTGGTTTCTGTGGGTCAGAAATGCGAGGACAGCTTGGCCGGGCTCTTGTGGCTTGGATCTCATTCACTTGCAGTCAGCCGGTGCTGGAACGGCTAGAGGCTGGCGTAGCCAGTGGCTGCTAGTTGTGTCTCTCTGCGCTGTCCCAGGATCTCCCCATGTGGGCATTTCATTGGGCTGGTCTGGGCCCCCTCAGAGTGTGGCAGCCTCAGATTCCCTGTGTGCAGCTCAAAGACAAGTGGCCCAAGAGAGCTAGCTGGAGGCCGAGTCTCCTTTCCTAACCCCATCATGGGAGTCCCACAGCATCGCTTCTGTTGTATCCCATTCGTTACAAGTAAGTCACTGAGGTTAGATCAAAGGATGCAAATTAGACTCCCCACTTGATAGGAGAAACATCAGAGCGTTTGCAGACATGTTTCAAAACCACCACAAAGACCCCAGCTACCCCTTCATCGTGTATTTGAGACACCCACGGTCTGAGGAGGAAGAACCTTCCCCAGAGGTACCCAGCAGAGCTGGTGCTCAGTCCAGCCTCTGGACCTTTGGCTGGCTTGCTTGGAAGTGATCGCACTTTCCCTTCCTTCCCTCCTTCCACAGTCTGATGGGAACTGCCAGTCTCTGGGAACCATTTTAGCCAAGCCCTCACCAAGTTTAGATAGTGTGTAAACAGCAGCAGGCTCGGAAAGACCTGGCATGCCTGGTCCCCAAGCGGTAATCCAGCTGGACTGTTCTGCCTCTTTCCAGAGACCTCCAGAGAAGCACAGATGTGCATGGATTGGAGAATTTATATCACTGTCTTAATCCTCAGCCCCAGCCCTCTGCAGAATTCAGAGAATCAACCTGACATTACTGAAAAGATTCTGAAGATTTTTACCTCCAACTGAAAACCTTTTTTTAATGTTTATTTTTTTAAAGAGACAGAGCACAGGTGGGGGAAGGGTAGAGAGCCTGGGGGACAGAGCATTCAGAGCAGGCCCTGTGCTGACCGCGGAGAGCCTGACGCAGGACTCCGAACTCAGGAGCCATGAGATCATGACCTGAGCCAAAGTCAGACACTTAACCGACTGAGCCACCCAGGCACCCCTGGAAAATTGTAAATAGAACTTTGCTTAAGTGTGGGAAAAGTACATGTGGATATATGTTTCAGCTAGCACTGTAGAATATTTTCTTGGGACTTCGTTGCTTTCTTGCCCTTCCCTCAGAAACGCTTACTGTGAGATTGGAGACTGATGAGAGAAAAGGCAGTGGACAGCATGTAGCAAACCCTTACTATACACCAGGCAGATACTGATTCATTTCTGTGTTTCATAGCCTAATAGCACAGGCTTGATCCTATCCCCACTCAGTGAGTATATAACTTTAGGGGAGCTTCATAACCTCTTTGCACCTCAGCTTTCTCTTCTGTAGAATAGGATTAAGAACACTTTTCCACTTCACAGAGCTGCTATAAAATTAAATCAGATAATGCCTGTAAAGTGCTTTGCACACAGCCTGGTGTGCACTAAGGACTCTGTGACTGTGGCTCTCATCATTCCTCACAACCACCTTTCAAGGCAGGTGTTACAGCCCCATCTACCAGAAGAGGAATCTGTTGGCCAGGTGAGTTGCCCAGCTATAGGGGCAGAAGCTAGGGACTCCCCAGCCCTTGCCGTGTCCACCACACTACACAAGACTCCAGATGGCTCCGCTGGGCCTTCCCGATATGCCGTAGTGGTGAGCGCAGAGGTTCTAGAAGCCTCATGCCCTGCAGGCTCTCTGGTCATCATCTTACAGCAGGACAGTGTGAGAAGACAGAGCCAGGAATCCATGTACAAGGCTCTGTAAAGAACAGAATAATAGAGAATATTCCAGAAAGAGAGAAGAGTCTCGTGGAGGCCCTGAATTCAGGAAGAACTCAGTTGCTTTGAGGAATTAAAGAGTAAATGAGTCAAAAGACAGTGGAAATGGGAAGAAAGGTCACAGAGAAGGGTAAGGCCAGATCAACGCAGGACTTCAGAGACTGGTGGCATGAGTTTGGATTTTCCCAGATGTGAAATGGGAAAGCGTCGGAGGTTGAATGAAGCAGAGGAATGACCCAACATCTGACTTGCAAACATTACCCCAGCTGTCTGTGTAGAAAATAGAGCGTGGGCCACGGGCAGAGCAGGGATGCAGCGAAAGCCTGCACTAGGGGTACAGGTGAGGAATGATGGAGACCAGGTGGTGACCATGGAGAGGGGAGGAGAGTAGATCCAAGCAGAGTTTCACAAGTAGGTATGATGGGACCTGGTGACAGATTGCACATGTGTGGAGGCCGAGGAGGAACCCAGGGTGCCTTCCGGTTTCCCACTTGAGCAGCCTGGACAGATGGTGCCTTCGCTGAACCGGAGAAGGCTAGAGGGGGCAGGCTTGTGGCTTCACGGGTGAGGTTTGAAATGTAGTGGGCTGTCCCAGGGGCATGCTAAGTAGGCGGTCAGAATGGCAGCTCTAGAGCTCTGGAGAGTGGCCTCTGGCTACCTAGGGAATCACCAACACACACTCTTAAGGGAAAGGGTTAAGAACTTCCAGGGGCCCAGTGGAGAGAGAGGAGGACCAAGCCGGGTCCTGATTCTGGTCCTAGGGAACCTGTAACATAAAAGTCCCTGACAGAGGAGGCGCCTGTGTAGAAGAGCTTGGGGCATGGCCCAAGAGGTCAGGGGATACCCCTGGAAGATGGTGATCTGAGAAAAAGGAGGTCTATGGGGATTGGCAACCATGAGGCCATTAAGGACGTTGTGTGACTCAGCACCCTGCCGGTCCTTTCCTCCTCACTGAGTGGCCTCCCAAAGCCTGTGTCTCTGCCACCTGCTCCTGGGACTGCATGGCTCTGGCCCTCTGAGTGCAGAGGCCAGGGACCCGACTAACTGCCTCCATGTGAAGCCTCACTGGAGGCTGCTCTGTGAGTGGGCGCCAGGCATGGCCCTGGCAGGAGGCTTCTTCCCAGTGACTCCCTCTGGGCGTGCCCCTGCAGCGCTGACGTCGAGCTTGGTGCCAGTCCGCCCCTTGGTGCAGGCCTCACCTGGTTAGACTCAGCCGCCTGCCCCTTCTTGGGTTCTGGGATGTGCTTAGTTTGGGGCCTTGACTGTCCTGCTTGCCTCACTGCCTCTCTGGTCCCGGCTGCCCATCATGGAGAAAAGCTGCTTCCCTCTGAGGAATGGCAGCAGAGTAAGCCCTGGTATTTCCATCAGGTTTCCACAGCCCTTTCTTCCCTCCGAGAAGCCTTCAAGAGCATTTTCCCCACCCCTGAAGCGGCCTCTCCCACGGGACCGAGTCTCATTCTGTGCCCTGTGTCCTTTGCTAAAGAGTCTGCTTTCTTTTTGTATGGACTCTGCAAATACTAAATTTTTAAAAAAGAAAAAAAAACAGGAAATGACCTTTCTGGTATATTTGGAAAACAATTTGGAGTTGTACTGGAATCTGCCTGAGCAGTGAGGACTAATAGCTACGGACTTGGAACAGACCATGCAGCTCTTGGCAGAGCTTGGGGCCTCTTCCGTTTACAGGGTTGGGGGCAGTGTTAAAAACTAACGGGAGAAGGCGGTTTCCTGGGGGGAGCTTGACAGTGCCCAGAGTTAAGTCCCTGCAAGAGACTCTGACCCCAGGCTGCCAAGGGTCTGGGTCTGGGAAGCAGAGTACAAGGGTCTTCCCTTCCATCCTAAGCATTCAGAGTCAGGTGCCTTACAAGTGACCAGATTCCACGAAGGCCCCCGAATCTGAAAATGAGGAATAGTGGAGGAGCAGCATCACTTTTGAGCACCTCGTGGGGCTGGGGCTGAGGTGAGGAGATACTAGATGGCTATAGACCCAGATTGGCTGTTTGCTCTGCTCGGGTCACACTCTGTCCAACATTGCTGTAGACCTCAGCACAAGGTCTCCTGCTTAAGGAGACCTTCCTTCCCTGACCATATAACCCTTAACCAAAACATCCACATGCAGAGAACCCTGTTCTCTTTTTCCATTGCACTTATCACTATCTGTGATGACAAATCATTCACCTGTTCGATGCTTTTTTCTCTTATCAATTTCTAAATGTCTTTGTAGTCTCCAATATATATCTCATACCTGGCACAGTGCCTGGCATATAGAAGGTGGTCACTAAACAATGAATGAATGAATGAATGAATGAACGAACGAACGAACGAACGAACGAACGAACGAACGAATAGGAGAAAGAAAAAGAGAAGGAAGAGAGAGTGGGGGTGGGGAACGTCAAGACTGGAAGAGATATAGATAGCATATTTCAATCTTTGTTATATTCATTTGGGGGAAAGGGAAGTTGTGGGGGAGGCTGGTGGTGGGGAGGAGAGAGAGAGAGAGAGAGACACACACACACACACACACACATACACACACCCTATAGCACAGAGATTGAGTCAGACTTTTGGCCACTGTTCTGTTGCAGGGTTGCACACCCTTTGCTCTTTCTACCTTGGAATCTAGAACATCATCTATTATTGACTCATTCATCAAATATTCATATAGCCTATACATGCCAGCCAGGGCCACCACTCGTGTAGAACTTCCATTCCCTTCAGCACCGTAAAGAACAAAAGAAGAAAGTGTAAGTTTTTGGCCTTCTAGGCACCATTAAACGTAGAGTAAAAACAAAGAAGTTGAATGAAAATGTCAAACAGTTTTACTGGTAAGACACCCAATGAACACTGACCACACTGATGACTTATTAATTGCGTTCCTCTTACGTTGCACATACCTATCACACTCTACGCACACCGTATTCTTCCGTCCTCAGAGCAGCCCCCTGACCAGCAGGTTGTTGCCATTACCCCACATTGCTGAAGAAGAAACTGGAGTCCAGAGAGACAGTGGGTAATGTCCAAGGTCTCCGAGCCAGTGAACAGGGACGCCAGGCTGCACAATTATACTAAATGCCCTCTACCACAGCACACATGCCCCTTGGAGGTTTGCAGTGTCACTGGGGCTCCTGAAAGGGCAGAATGGTGTGGCAGAAAGAGCTCTGGGCCAGGAGTTGGGACCCCTAGATAGAAGAACTTGAGGCAAGTCCTTTTTTCTTTCTGAACCTCAGTTTCCCCAGCTATTGATGAGAGGCTTGTCTAGATGAGCTCTGGGACCCCCCTCAGTGTGATTATTCCACACACAGTTTTGCGATAACCGGAAGAATTAATTAAGGTAGATCTCTAACTCATACCTTAGGGTGAGTAAATTCCAGATCAAGCAAAGATTCCAATATGAAAAATAAAGCCATGAAAGTGTAAGAAATAAACAAGGGAGAATTCTTTACTAATCTTGGAGTGGGGAAGACATTTCTGAATGTGATGTAGAACCTAGAAACCATAAAATAAAATCTGGATCAGTTTGGCTACATGAAGTTTTTTTAAAAAATGTGCATGTGAAGAAATGCCAAAAATAAAGCCATAGAACAAATGACAAGTAAAAATTACACGTTCTCTTAAGGCAAAGTGACTGATTTCCTTGATATGTAACAAACCCCTGTAAATCAGTAAGAAAATCCAATAGAAAGAGGGGCAGAAGGATTTAACTAAACAGGGTACAGGAAAGGAAATAGACCTGGAGTGACGGTCAGCTTCACTCACAGGAACAGTACAAGCTAAACAGCCAACCACTGTTTCACTTCTCAGATGGAGGGGAAAAAAAAGACAAAAAGGCAGTGTTGATAAGAGTGTTGGAACAAAGTGTTCGTCATACATACCCAGTGGGAGTTAGCCTCTGCGGAGGCACATCTGGCAGCGTCTGTTACCCTACCCCAGTCACAGACCCCTTCACGAGTGTGGCAGTTCTGTCATGGAAGCAACGCCAGGGCCGCCTGACTGGCTCAGGTGGTGGAGCGTGGGACTCTTGATCTTGGGGTCGTGGGTTCAACCCCAAGTCGGGTGCAGAGATTACTTAAAAAAACAATAACAACAAAACCCCAAAGTCCATCGAGAGGGAAGTAATCAGTCTGCAACAGTGAGACAGCAGAATACCATACAGTCAATGAAAAAAGAAAAAGTCTTAGCTATATAAAGATTTTGGGTTTGTTTCTTGGGTTTGTTGATATATTCAGTGCTGTGGTTTCCGGTCCTCTGCCCATTTTTAATTGGATTCCTTGTGTTTTGTGTTGAATTGTATAAATTATTTATATATTTTAGATATTACCCCCTTACCAGTTATATCATTGGCAAATATCTTCTCCCATTCAGTAGGTTATCCTTTTCATTTTGTTGATGGTTTCTTTTGTGCTGCACCACATTTTTCATTCTGGTGCAGCTCCAATGGTTTATTTTTGGTTTTGTTTCCCTTGCCTTAGGAGACATGTTTAGGAAAATGTTGCAAGGCCAGAGAGATTACTGCCTATGTTCTTGTAGGGGTTTCATGGTTTTAGGTCACACATCTCGGTCTTGAATCCATTTTGAGTTTATTTTGGTGTACGGTGTAGGAAAGTGGCCCAGTTTCCCCAGCACAACTTATTGAAGAGACTGTCTTTTCCCCATTGTATTTTCTCGCCTCCTTTGTCATAGATTAATTGGCCACAGAAGCGTGGGTTTATTTCTGGGCTCCTCATTCTCTTGCATTGATCTAGGTGTCTGTTTTTGGACAAAGACCATACTCTACTTTGATATTACAGCTTTGTAGTCTATCTTGAAATCTGGGTTTGTGACACCTCCAGTTTTGTTCGTAAGATTGCTTTACCTGTTTGGTGTCTTCTGTTCGTTCCATATAAATTTTCGTATCATGTAGTATTTAGTATTATTTGAGTTCTGTGAAAAATGCTGTTGGTATTTTGACCAGGATTACACTGAACCTGTAGATGGCTTTGGCTTTGGGTGGTCTGGGGCATTTTAACAGTGTTCGTTCTTCCTGTGTGACCATGAAATGTCTTTTTATTTGTGCCACCTTCAGTTACCTTCCTCAGTATTTTCTAATTTTCAGAGTACAGGGCTTTCACCTCCTTGGTTAAGTGTATTCCTAGTATTTTATTTTTTTTGGTGCATGTCCTTTTTGAGTTTTATACTACATGCACACACATTCAGAAAAGGAACAATTTAAAAATAAAGCGAATGTTTTCACTATGAAAAATATAAAAACACATTTTAAATCATAATTTAAATATGTGATAAAATTTTTTCTTTAACAGTTGTGAACATTTTATCATGTCTCCTAAAAGTATTCACAAACATTTTAATGCCTGAAGTGTATTTCATTTGGCTATAAATTAAATAATTGTATATGTTTCTCTGTTGTCCACATAGGAGCTCATTTTAGTGTCTTCATTTTTGACTATTATAAATAAATACCATAATGAACATCTTTGTACATTTATCTGCATTTACAACTTGGATTTTTTCTTAAAACAATTATGAGCTTAGTTGCTCAAGGATACAAAAAAAATGTGAGGTTTCTTTTTTCTTTTCTTTTTTTTTTTTTGTTTATTTTTGAGAGAGAGCACGCAAGGGGGAGAGGGGCAGAAAGAGAATCCCAAGCAGCCGCTATCAGCGCAGAGCCCTCCTCAAGGCTCTGTCTCACAGTGACCTCACGACCTGAGCCGAATTAAGAGTTGGACACTTAACCGAGTGAGCCACCCAGGCGCCCAAAAGTTGAGGTTTCTTGATGCTTCTTATCAGATCACTCTCCAGAGACGTTCTGGTGGTTTATACTATCATAAGCAGTCTGATAATGACCATTTTCTGACGCAGTTTCCAACTCTTAATGATTTGTTTCCCCATTGCTGTTGACTGTAAAGAGCAGAGAGCAAGAATTCAAATGTTGAAGAAAAATGGAATTGTGTACTTGTGCTGTGGCTCCGGGGGCTCCCCAGACTAAACCCTGTAGTGGCTTTGGAATCCCTCTTCCCCAAGGGAACGAGGATGGGGCAGGGGCGGCCGCAGCGTGCTGGCTGGGTTGCTGTTTTCCAGGATTGGGCTTTGCACTTGGCACACTTCCCTCTCTGAGCCAGAAGGATCAGCTCCCCGCTTCAGGCAGCTGGTAAGGTCAGTCACGCAAGGGCAGGAGCCAAAGCCCTAGGGTGTCTATCCCATCAGGAAGCTGGCCTTTTAGATGCAGCTTGTAACTCCATCCACAGTGGTATCAGATTCTGGAGATACTGGACAAGAACATTGCACTAGGCTACAGTGGACCGAGGCCTTTCCCAGCAGTTCCACCGAGTCACTTTTATCATTCCCGCCGACAGGGAGAGATAGAGGGATGATAGGTAGATACAAATGTGAGAAGGATTTATTGAGCGCATACTCTTTGCCAGGCACTGGTTGAGAATCTAAGGGTGGAGCACAGAGCGTATTGGCCCAGTTGCCAAGGTCAGGCCTTTCCATCTGGCGTGGTGAAATCCCTGTTCTCATGGAGCTGACCTAGTTGGAGAAAAATTGAGGATACAGAGCTTGGGGGCATGGTGTGGCCTGCGCAGGGTCTGTCCCTTCCCCTCGGATGCAGATGTAACATGGAGGATGAGCTTTGGGTCTAAGACTTTCTGAGTCATGGTTATAAACTCAGCTCACTGACCTCATAGGGCTGTTGTAGCAGTTTAGTAAATGACTGTGGAAAGAGTAACTTGGTAACTGTTAACCTTTATTGTTATTGTTAGAATGGTCATAAATTTTATTGTTATTACTGTTATTACAACAGGCCATTGCCCTGTTCTGTAGCCTTGAGCCATTTCCCAAGAGGGAGAGTGCAGGCGTGAAGTTTCTGTGACCTGCAGAAGGAACCTCTTGTAGGGCTTCAGAGAGTTCGTGGTGGTGTGTTTTTTGCGAAGACCAAGCACTGGGGCAACTTCTCTCTAGGCAACCGAGAAAAGTAGTGTGAGCACACCCTCTGCTGGATCTTGGCGGCATTGCTTTAGGTGGGATCTGGGCCTGCCTTTATTTTACAGATGGGGGAACAGAGGCAGGGAAAGGGACTGAGCATTCTGAGTGCCCCTGCTCTATTCTTTAGCGGTCTCTTCTGAGCTAGGTGTTGTGGGGAGACGTGGGGTCAGCCCTCCACATTGGCAGCCCACCCTCCCCCTCAGCACTTCCGAGCCCACCCGAGGCACCTTCTGCCAATGTCAGTTACCTAATGAAAGCATCACAGGGTAACTTGGACTGATAAGAACTTCTGCAATCACAAACATACAGTCTTAGAAGTTCCTCTTAGTTACAAAGAGCCACACTTGATAAGGTATGTTTCTTTTTTCCTTGTATTTGTTCCTTCCCTACAGAAACTAGTTTCTATGTTAGGTGTTATTTTGCAGTTAACAGTTTATCTCAGAAACCTTGCTATATATATATATATCAGCACAGGTCCATCTGGTAGGATTTGATTTCCTTTAGAAACTCAGAAGTGCTCAGTGAGAGATACTCCTGTCCCCCTAGCAGATGAACATTTTTTTATATAATAAAACTGATTGTTGGCAAGGGTGCAGATAAATGGACAATCTTATAGTGCTGTGTGTGGGAATATAAATAGGAATAGTACAGAATTTATGAGTTTTCTCCATTTTTTATTGTCATAAATACCTATGTTCTTCACAAAGGCAAGTTGGAAATGTGTCTAAACAATGTGGCTTAAAAATCATCTCACCCTTCCCTTTAGCCCAGCAGTTCTGCTTCTAGAAATGTACTCTAAGGAAGTAACGAGATAACGAGGCACAGATTTACATAAAGACCTTGTACTGTCTATAATGGTAGAATATTGGAAATACTTCCATGTTCAGTTCTAAAGGACTGATCAAATCTTGGTACATCCAAGGACCCATGTGCAAAACTCACCTAGAGAGAACCTTAATGACATGTTCTAGAGTAAGCTATAAAATACATGGTATGATCCCCCAATTTTTTTTTAAATGTTTTATTTATTTCTAGGAGAGAGAGAGAGACAGCGTGAGCAGGGGAGGGTCAGAGAGAGAGGGAGTCACAGACTGAAACAGGTTCCAGGCTCTGAGCTGGCAGTCAGCACAGAGCCCGACACGGGGCTCGAACCCACGAACCGCGAGATCATGACCTAAGCGAAAGTCGGATGCTTTAACCGACTAAGCCACCCAGGCGCCCCTGATCCCCCAATTTTTAAAAACATATGTGGCTCTTTATACATGTGGTTCTCTTCTCTAAGCTGTATTATCAATGACCAGAACTCTTAATCACAGTCACTCCTAATTTCTTGTCTTTCTTCCCCATGCCACCCCCCATCCCTCTTCTGAGTTCCAGCCCCCTACCTCCATTTATCTACGCTACATCTCCCCTTTAAGGGCTCACAGGCCTCTCCAAGTTGGTGTGGTCAAATAGAACTTAGCCTTTACCCCACCATCATGCCCCCAAATATTCCTTCTGTGCTGTTCATCTCAGTAAGTCACATTTTTTTGTCTGCTTAGTCATGTCCGAAAACTCACTTCTCCACCATTCAGATGCCAGATCCTATTGATTGAACCTCCAAATTACATCTAGAATCTGCACCACCTCCTGCCTCCACTGTCTCCTCACACCTGACCCTCTACAGGAACCTCCACTTGCCCACATCTGGGCCCTGCTCAACCCAGATGCCAGAGGCATCTTTGAAAATGCAGATCTGAGCTTAGGTGGCCTGGCCAAAACTCGAGTTGTCAAGTTGCAGAAGATCTGGCCCTGGCCCAGCTCAGCAGCATCCTTGGGGTCACTGCCCCTTGCCCAGCATAGCTAAATCTGTGGCTCTTGCAGTTCTTCCACCCCTCCCTCCCCTCCCCTCCCCTGAGCCTTCACATGTGCTCTTCCCCTCAGCTCCTTAGCCCGAGAATGCCTGTTCTTCCCTGGCACTCATCTAAAACGTCACTTCCTGATGCCCAGCCTTGGTTAGACCCTGGTAGTCACTCCAGCACCTTGCCTTCTCCCTGGAGGCCCTGAGCACCCAGAGAGTTCCTTGGGTGACTTAGGCAGTTTGCTGTGGGCCCCAGCAGGTTGTAGGCTCCTAGAGGGCAGGCACGTGGCTGACTTGTTGTTCGTGGCTTCATCTGCGGCATCCAGCCAGTGCTAGACGTTTATCAGTAACTTCAGAGGAAAGACAAAGGATGTTCTTCATTAAACTGGTGCTAGTGGTTTTTTGGGTAGGAAATTATGGGTGATTTATTTTGTTCTTCATACTTTTCTGTGCTATTTTGTCTTCAGTGATCAAGGCAGAAACTCACTTTGTCAACAGCCATCCATGCTGGGGACAGGAGCGGGGTCTTCCCTGTAGGATGGACCCGGCCTCACCTCTGCTCCTGTCCCTTTGCCCACAGGCCTGAAGAGCGATGCGACAGGCGTGATGGAGGTCGAGTCCTCCTACTCGGACTTCATCTCCTGTGACCGGACCGGCCGTCGGAACGCGGTCCCTGACATCCAGGGGGACTCGGAGGCTGTGAGCGTGAGGAAGCTGGCTGGAGACATGGGCGAGCTGACGCTCCAGGGGGCAGGTCAGAACCCGGCGTCTTCCGCATCCCTGCTCACAAGAGTCCCTCTTTTGGGCCCCGGGGCTGTCCTCCAAGTCCTAGACCGCCCACTCACTCTAAATCAGACCCCCACGCATCTCGAGCCATGAGGACTCTCTGGCCAGGCATCCGGGGCTCCTCCCTTTCCTCGCTGCCTTCCGTCCACAGGGCCTGTCAGTTCTCCTCCCAGACGCAGCCCGGGTCCCTCGGCTTCCCGCCCAGTCCCACAGCCTCCCTGCCGGCCAGCTGCCAGCCAGACTCACTCAGACCATCCTGTCCCCTCCTGCACGCCCCTCACGTTACAGGGCCCTCTGTGGGGTCAGACCCTGCCCTGCCTCTGGGCTCTCACCGGGAGCTCCTCTCCCTTCACCTTCTGTCCTCTGGCCATACCCACCATTGGCCTGTTTCTGTCAGGGTGTCCTGTACAGAGCCTTCTGTGTCAGTTTCCTCTACTGGAGCCTTCCCGTCCAGGCCTGGGGTTGCCATCTCCCCCCTCGGGCTGGACTCCGAGATACTTGCCCAGACAGTGACTGCCCCTCCTCAGTCACTGACCTTTGTCACTCTGATGGGGTTTCATGTGTTTAAATGTGAGCTCTGGGAGAGCAGGGCCCTTCTCTTCTGCTGGTGCCTAGCAGGCGCCAGGGACCACAGGCTGCATGAATGAGTGGGAACGGGAGCAAGCCAGCCGCCAAACCCCACAGTGCCCAGGGCCATCCTTTCCCTCCCTGTCCTCGTGGCCTCACCTCTGCTCAGTCCGCTCGTCAGCCCTGGCACCTTCCTTTGGCCAGCCTTTCCTGACCCTCCCGCACTGGGTAGTGCCCTGTCCTCCCTGTCCCCAGAGTTCCACGGAGCCAGTGTCTGTACCACATCCCCTCCTACAGCAAAGTGCAACTGTCGGGCTCCATGGTCTCCCACAGAGCTGTCCCGGAGGGCTACCATCTTACTTTCTCCTGTGTAGCCTTCAGTCCAGAGCCCTTGGTGCTTGTTGGCCAGAAGGGACCATGGACTACAGAACCGACTGTGGGGACATGGACTCACTCCTCTCCTGTTATAGATGGACCTGTAGGCCCAAGAAGCTGGGCAGCTTGCTCAGGGTCACCAGCAAGTTAACACCGTTAGAACAGTACCCTGCGCAAGGACGCATACCCCACACCCCTCTCCCTGTCCTGTGGCCCACACTCCTCACAGCTCACCTCAGCCTGCTGCCTCTGCGCCAGAGGAAGGCACGTCTATTTCTCAACAGCCCCCATGGGCCTTAACATCCTGCCCTCCCCTCACCTGACTCACCTCGCTCGCTCTTAGAGACCCAGACTGCTCTGCTGAGAAGCCTTCCCTGATAGCCTCAAGCCAGAGGTGACACCTCTGTTCCCAGCCACCTCCATAACCCCACTTAGCATTGTGCCTTTTCTCTCCCACCTGGATCGGTGTCTCAAGTACATGGTACATGGTGGCATTTGGCAGGTGGGAGAGGTTGCACAGTCAGTGGCTGTTGACTGGCCAACACACCCCACTCCCACAGTGGACAGCCAGCCAGGGGGCGTGCTCACAGCTTCTGCATCCCTATCCTCAGCTCTAGTCAACACTTTTCTGTCTCCTTCTACCTCTGGAGTAGTAAGCACCCATCCATGGACCCTTCTCATACCTGTTTTCTCTAATTTGGAATCCTTGAAGTATCTGGGTCCTCTAGGTATAGGACATTTGCCTGCCAAGGTGGCGGACATTTAAAAGGGGGACCTGCAGAAGGAACAGTGTTCAATGCAAGGAAGCGAAGCAGTCATGCCGAAGTGTCGGCCAGCCTAGCTGACGAACCTTCCAGTAAGCCCTGCGGGCTGTGCTCAGACCCCCAGACTCACTGAGGGACTGGGCCTACAAAGATTCTGACCAGTGGGCCCAGCTTAGAATCTGTTTACTTAGAACAGCCCAGGCGACAGATACCCCAGCTGGATGGACGGGAAGGTATGGCCTTGGCCTGTCCTGAAGGCCCAGCCACCGGCCTTCCCAAGCCTGTGGCCTGTTGGTGTTAATATTCCCTAAACGTCATACACAAGCCTTTGCCTTTCCTGTCTTCTGTGGGGAAGAGGTTTCCTTCCTTTGCCTAATGATGACATTGAGAAACAATAGACACGAGGAAAGGAGTACAGTGCCCAGCAGTTTCTGACCGTGAAACATTTTCAAATTCTGCCCTGAAACTGACCCCAAGGAGTCCCAAGAATACTGATTGGTGAAGAATGTGCTCAAGAACCTTCTCCCTCAGGCAAGACAGAGCTGGGACTGGCACAGAGGAAGGGTTACCGCTGGGTGAAGACATTCCCATGTGCCAGATGACCCCTGTGACCCTACACCTCGGTCACGCACAGGTAGAGGTGTCACCACCTTCACTTTAAGTGAATCCCCTGAGGTCCCACAGCAAAGAAATGTTAGAGTGATGACTGGGGAATCTAACGAGAATGTTCCTGCTCGCCAGGGCAGGAAGCTCAGGGTCAAATCGGGCATCACAACCTGGGAAATTTACCCTAAGTGCAGACTAGTTTATCAGGCTTCCGGAGCGGCAGAAGGATCCTCTGGGCCCAAGCTTTCGCTACAGGTACCAACCAGGACAGGGGTAGTGGTGGGGGCCGGCCCCAGACTTCCACGTCCTGGCTGCACCGCTAGCTCCCACCACCTGCTCAGACTGCCACGTGGGAGAGCGCTGCTGTGTGGCAGAAGAGACATTGGCTCCCTCCACTGCTTCTCTCTAGCAAATCAGTCTTCAAGCCTACTTTTCTCACTAGATCATGACCCTAATCATAATCTCCAGACTGTGGGTGCTCCAGCCTCTGGAGCTCAGGACAGGTTGGGGTGGTTCTCCTTAGTCAGTGAGGGATTAGTCTAAGGATGCAAAGACAGAGGCCCTGTTGGGAGGTGGGGCTGGTCTCGTAAGGACACAGCACCGTGAAGCAGCCTCACCCGGGTATGCCCCTGAGCCAGCCCGTGCCCTGCCCCTTCTCTGTCTTCAGAGAACAGCTACCGCTCACTGAGCACCTGTTCCGTGCTGGGACTTGACATTCGCCTCCTCCTTTTGGAGAACCTACACGGACCTCCTGACCCTCAGCAGCCCTTCACTGAGGCTCGCGTACCAGTCATGCCCGAGCCTGGCCTTTCACTGACCTTAATTATACCACCACCTGCCTTTTCTTTGTAAATGTTAACTTGTTAGAGGGCAGGCTAAAGGTCTCGGGCCACCGCCACCCTTAATCTAGTTCCTATCCTGCACCTCAGGCCTCACCCCCCTGTTCCCACTTCAGCTGCATCCTTTCCAAAGGCCTTCTGTGCTTTACGTTTGTGTTTGCTGCTTTTCTCTCAGAAGGACAGACAGAGGCGGGCACCCCAGACAAGGAAGCCAGCAAGCCGCCCGAGAGCAGCGATGGGACCACCTCGTCTTGAGTCTGACTTTGCCCATGAAGGGAGGAAGAGAGACCTGCTGTCCCCACCTTGACAGGGACCCCCGGCATTGGCCTGGCAGCCTCTTCTTTGAGCCCCTGTACCAGGCAAGCCAAGCCAGAGTGAAGCGGCACCCCAGGAGGCCGCCGTGGCCCCTGCCCTGGGAAAACCTTACCCCTCCCTCTGCCCCCCACACCCTCCACTCGCCCAGCACCTCCTCACCGTGCCCGGGCACTCTCTCACAACCCTGTAGCTGCGGGGCATTATTTATTCAGTGGGCACCTGGGTGAGCTGCACCCCCAGGAATGCGCCTCCATAGGTGGTCTGGGCAGCAACCACAGCCCAGCTCTGCCCCGCCTCCTCCAAGCCCAACCTTTGGAGTCAAGACCTTCATAACCCTTTTTTTAAACACTTTTAAACTTTTTAAAAACTTTAAACCTCTTTTCAGCAGAGATAAGGGAGCTGACTTTTTTTGGGAGGGTGGGGGAGGCCCTATAAGCTAAACTGACCATCTGTGCAGCTCCACGGCCCCTCCTGGAGCCTCCCGGACCCATTTCTAGGGAAGGGGTTTTGTGCTCAAAACTGACCAACTCTTTGCCCTTTCTACCAACATAAGTGGCACCTAGGACCCAAGAAATAAATGCTGATGATTTGTGTGACTGGTTTAAGATTATTTCTCCTTTAAACAGCAAAAGCAGGGGTGGACCAGGCTTCTACAGGTTAGCTGGGATCTCTCTCTGCCCCAGGGTTCCAGGGAAGGGTGTACCTGAGAAGATGTTGGTATGCCGCAGAGGCCAGCATTCTCCTAGCCTGGTGCCTGATGAGTCTTCTACCGTCTGTCCCTCTCGCTCACCCCAGTCCACAGCTCACCCAGATGGGCAGGCCCAGCCCTTGAAACCTACAGTGGGAGGAGGCTAAGAGGTCACTTTAAGCACATAGCTCTTCAAGAGAAGCCTGCTTGCTTCCCGAGGGAGGGCAGGCTATGTAAGGCTCCCGCTTTGCCCCCCAGCATCAGAAGCGCCAGCTTTCCCTTCACAGCGCCCACCAGGATCTCAGGATACTGCTGCTGAGCAGGCTGCCCGAGCCTGGGAACCCACAGGCTCCTTCTGTTCTCACTCCGCCCAAGACCACGACGCTGCACAACACTAGCCATTGGCTTCTTTATTGAGCACCAGATTTTCAGCATGAGTCACCATAGGAAGGTTTCAGATTCACCCAGACTCTGGTCCATAGTCAGAGAGCTGCAGCGTGCTGAAGCATTCACGTGTACAGAAACAGGCACATGGGCTCCAAGGCAGCAGTGGCTGACTATGGGCATCCTGGTCTTCCTTGAAGGAGTAAAGGTGAGTGTCGTTGACCCTGAGGGAGGTTCCATCCACGGGGTGAGGGCTTGGAGAGGTGGCTATGATGTGTTCAGGGATGCTGCCCTGCTTCCCAGGCCAGAGACAGAAAGGTTAGGCACCTGCTAGTACCCAGGATGTAAAAAAAAAAAAAAAAACCCAGAACATCAGAGCCAGAGAGGAACCCCTTTCTTCAGATGAGGAGACTGAGGCTTCAAGCAAGAGAATGCTTTAACAAGGTTGCACAGTTAAAGCAGAACAGAGCTAAGACCAAGGCCCAGCTCCCCTGCCCTTTGCTTTAGGCAGCCATGGTGACAACCCAAGTTGCCAAGACCTTTGGGGCTGTACTTCAAGACACTCTCCCCTGAGACCAACCTCAGGACAGCATTCTACCAAAAGTAAGCTGATCTGGTGAGCAGCGCCATCAGCTAAAGCCTTGTAGCCAGGGAGTTCCGCACATATTCCTGGCGCCACCCAGGAGAGGAACGGGGTGCTTCTTGTAGGAAATCCCACAGAAAGCCAGGCTACAGCCAGGGCCGGTCAATGGCCCAGAAGCTCAGCCAGGAACATACCTGCAGCAGCCGAAGGTGGCAGCCCATAGGCTGTATAGAGCAGATCAAGAAGCTGCTGCTTCTCATCTTCGGGGAGGAAACTGGACTTTGCCGCATTGATGTTCTAGGAGGACCAAAATGGTGGATGATCTGAACCCAGAGAGTACTGAAGGAAGCCCTGGCAATCTAGTGACGGGCCGACCTCTTCAGTGAACATGGCAATCGATTAAACTCAGAGAAGGACATGTCCAAGGTCACATGGCAGCATAGTGCCAGAGCAGAGACCATGAGGCTCAGTGTCCCTGAAGAGGCACTAGAGGACACCGTGATGTGCGGGGGGGGGGGGGTTGGAGAAATTTGAGACAGGTGGGGTATATGTGCGGCCAGAGACACTCCTGCGGGGACAGACTTGGGGTGTCACAACCTCCAAAATCAAGGGCTCAGCCTGGGATCTATGAATGGCCTGAAATGTGTACACACACTGTTCCAGGGAGAGAGTAGACAGCTTTTACCAGATTCTTTGTAGGCATGCGATCCAGGCAAAGGCTAAAAAACCTGGTATTAGGTCAGCATGCCAGCCTGAGGTCTTATCCACAGAGGACACCTAACTCTAGGTCTGGCTTGTCTCCGCCTGTTCAGGCAAACTCACTCCTCATCTCCAGAGGTTCTGGGCCCTGGCCAAGACCTGCAGGCCTCACACACTGCCAGGTCCAAGAGTCAAGGCCACCAGGGCTCACGCCCACTCACCAGTCTCTTGAACTCCTCCTCGGTAAAGCCCATGTTCTGTTTGGTCATTTGGTAATCAGTTTCCAGGGTGGACTTGAAGATGAGTGGGTCATCTGTGTTGAGTGAGTAGTTAGCCTGGTCACGTTTGAACCTGGATACAGGGGTGAGGGGTGAGGGGAGAGGGAAGAGCCTCCTTTTACTTCAGTGAACAGTCACCACACGTTGGCTTTCACCCTCCCTTGAGCCTTGCAGCACCTTTAGACCTGAAAGAGCTGCTCGCTGTACAGAGAAAGAAACCTCAGAGAGCTCCGGCGACGTGTGTAATGCCACATAACCAGCAACTCAAGACGCAAACCATCCGACCAGGCCAGAGCGGGGCAAAGGCAGAAGAAAAACAGGTAGAATGGCAGATCATGTGAAACCAGAGACACGGAAGGAAGCCCTGGGCAATCTAGTGACGGGCCAACCTCTTCAATGAACACGGGCAATCGATTAAGCTCAGCAGAGGAGGACATGTCCAAGGTCACATGGCCACAAGTGCCAGAGCAGAGACCATGAGGTTCAGTGTCCCTGAAGTGGCACTAGAGGACACAGTGATGTGCAGAGGAAGTTGGAGAAATTTGAGACAGGTGGGGTATGTGTGGGGCCAGGGAGATACTCCTGCGGGGACAGACTTGGTGTGTCACAACCCCCGAAATCAAGGGCTCAGTCTGTGATCTAGGAACAGCCTGGAAAGCAAGGAGGCCCAGCAAGCGGCACCCTCTGGAGCCTTCATCTTCACAGCCTGCACTCGGGAGAGCCGTCTGGACTCCACCTGTTCACCCTCAATCCCACTGGGATCAACTCTTGAACCAGCACCGCATGGAAAGGGCTCTCACCGTCTTTAACCCCAGGCCTTTCCTGCCTCTTCCCCAGCACAATTTTGCACTGTTGACTGGTCTTAAAAGCCTTTTGATTTCTCGGGGACCACACTTTTGGCTCGCCTTGTACCAGTCTCTTCTGTCCCTTAAATGTTACTACCCTGCATTCTCTCCTAGGCCTCCTGAGGCTGTCGCTTCTCCAGCCACCAGATCTGTGTAGCTGACTCGTGAACCCTTCTCCAGCCCCTAGGCTGTGTACCCCTGGTGCCTCCAAGAGCCCACACTGGGACGCTGGGCAGGTACCGCGTGCTCCACCATCCTGACGCGACCTCACACTCCCTAGTAGTCCGATCACAGCCCAAACTCCTCCTCCTCTTAAGCTTGGCAGACAGACCAGTGCTGGCCTGACCACGGTCGCCCCAAGCTCTTGCCGCCTTCTCCTATGTCAGGGAAAGGTGGCTTTGCCCTCCTGAGGCCTGATGCCACCCCCAGGGTGCAGTCACAGGACAGCAGGAAGAAGGGCCAAGGCCTCTGGTCAGATGGTGGGTTGGGAGCAGGGTGGATTGGGCCAGACCCCCCACCCCCACCCCCACCCCGGGGAAAGCTTCAAGATGGCACTTGAGGGAACACCCAGAGGTGCCAGGAGAAGGGACCGTGTGAGCTGCAAGACTCCTCATGCCTCGGAGGCCGACTCTAGAGTGTGGAAGCACCCGTCCAACCTGGAGGCAGCGGAACACTGTGCCGTGTGGCGGCAGGAGTGAGGAGGCCCCAGGTCCGCCATCCAGGAGCAGGGCTTCCTCAGCCTGTTACAGCACACCTGCACCTGGGGCTCCCCTTCCGCAAGACGAGGACGGCACCATCTGCTCCCCAGGACCTCAAAGCGATTTCCTGTCCAGAGGCTCTGCGGGGACAGCGCCCAGCCCCTGCACTTCCCTTTCACCCTCGACTCTCCTGTTCAAACCCGAATGGGCCCCAGGGCCTGGGCCTCACCGAACCACCGGGTGCTCCGTTTCTGACTTCCAGGCGCCTGTGAGGTAGCTGGACCAGGGGCAGACCTGGAAGAGCAGGTGGGTGGGGCTGGCACGGGTGCCCCCGGGCCGTGCTTGCCCCAGGCCCAAAAACCCCCTGTTCGGACACCGGTCTTGCCACAGCCACGCCGGCCTCCCAGTGCCGAGTCCCATGAGCTCTGCCCTGGCAGCTTTGACACCCGCTGCCCACTGCTGCCCCGCCGGCCCCGCCCCCTGGCCACTCACCTCAAAGTGCAGGTTTCCACGCCGCAGGCGGGCGTAAAGGGCCTCGTCCTCCAGCGTGTGGTAGCCGTGTCCCACCCTCTCCGTCTTAAGCGTGTCCACAGCCTGCGGAGAGGCGAAGTGGAGCCCAGTATCCGGTGGGGAGGAAGCAGGGAGAAGGGCCCCGCGCCAGCCCGGACTTCTCACCTGTCTCACCACCTCTGCGGAGCCCACCTCGCCTGCGTGGACGGTGCGGTGAATCCCGCTCCTCACTGCCTCCTGGAAGGGCAAGAGCCGGTCACAGGTAGCCTGGTGGAGGGCCCCAGGAGGCCCGGCCTTCACCACACTTTGGGTCTGAGTTTTGGCACCCTTGAACTATGGCCGGTCGGCTGGCCTGCTTCAAGATGGGGAAGTCGGGGGGTTTGTTTGTGGAATCATAATCTAAGTGGTAGCTACACTTGATCAGTTATTGTCTGTCACCGTATGAAATGGTTTGCCTACGTTACCGAACATCCACAAGTATTAGAATACCTATTTTACAAAAAGACAAACATGCCCAGGAAAGTAACAGGATGATGATCAAACAGCCAGGAAGTGGGGAGCCAAGCTCTGAATCTGGGAGGTGAGACTCCAGAGCCCCCTCTCTAAAGCCCCTGCCTCATCCACGGGAAGTGTGTCATAAGGCTTCAAGGTGTTTGCTCTAACTCCGTCGTCCCAACAGCAGAAACAGAAGCCCAGAGAAGCGGCAGTCTCACCCAAGTTCACACAGTAAGGTACAGGCAGAGACAGGCTCACACGAGTACTCCCAACACCAAGGGAGTACCAACACCAACACTCTTCTGTTTTTTTAATTTTTTTTAATGTTTTTTAATTTATTTCTGAGAGAGACAGCATGAGCGGGGAGGGTCAGAGAGAGGGGGGATACGGAATCTGAAACAGGCTCCAGGCTCTGAGCTGTCAGCACAGAGCCCAGTGCGGGGCTCGAACCCACGAACTGTGAGATCATGACCTGAGCCGAAGTCGAACGCTTAACCGACTGAGGCACCCAGGCACCCGGGACTCTTCTGATTATACCAAATTCTCTATTTCTAGCACCGGAGACCCAACTAAGATAGACCTAGGGACTGTGGAGGCCTCACACGTGCCAGTCCCTGTGACCTCCCCCTCCTGGGTGGAAGCAAGCTCCCGGTGCTGACCCGGCACCGCCCTCCCCACCTTCCCGCAGGACCCACCTCGTAGGCCTCCACGTGTCCTGGGAAGAGGCTGCTCCCTTGGATGGTCTCGTCTCCAGCCAGGTCAATGGCCACCACCGTCTGATGCCGGTACTTCTTACATAGCTGCACCACCTCCAGGGACCAGTCTGTGGGCAAGATGTCCCCCGGTCTCTGATGGCAGCACCGAGGGGAGGCCCCCCTGCTTACCATCCCCCAACCTGAAGCCAGTGGTGGGGCGGGGCGGGAGGGGGGCACAGGTCTCGTCTTCAGATCCTGCCTGCCAGGGCCTAAGCACATGACCTTCAGCCAACTCCTCCATCCAAGGCCTGGTTTCCTCTGCTCTCAGAGATGCCAGCCACTGTCGCACAGGCCCGAGGCAAGGCCCGGGGTGGAAAGTGCCCAGGGCAGGGTCTGGCTGGCCGTTTTTCACTTGATCCCCAGTACAGCCCTCAAGGGGGCGGGGGTGTGCTCAGCCTCACTTAGCACATGAGGAGATGGAGGCTCCCACGTTTTAACACTGAAGCTCAAAATAGAACCCACACTAGCATTGCTGAATGTACTGCTAACATACTCCGTCCTCTTAACCAATCAAGGCATCATGAGGGGTTTAAAAATGGATGAACAGTCACAGGCTTTGGCACCAGACGCCCCTGTGTTCCCACGTGGGCTTTCTGCCTTCCTGACTGAGGAGCGACAGTGTCCTCATCTGTCAGAAGGGAGACAACGGCAGACCCGCCTCACGGGCTGCTACACAGGTCAGAGAAAACACACAAGTCACTGACATGGAACCTGGCTTCGATTTTTTTCTATTGTTCAGGTTCCTGTGGTTTTGTGCTTCCTGCAGGTCACGTGGCTGTCAGGCCCGGCCTCCCTCTGTTGCCAAGAGTTCTGAGCGCGAAGCCCCAAGGTCCTGCTGAGGGGCTCAATGAATGCCATGGGGCTAGGGGCAGGGGGACCCCGGGTGTGGCTCCAGGGCCAGGCTGGGAGGTGGGGGCCGGGGTCAGAGGGGCAGCCCGGGGCAGGGCTGAGGGCACACTCACCGGGCTGGTGGCGCATGCAGCACAGGATAGACCGTGCCTTCACCCCAAAGTCTCGCTCTCCCTCCTGCAGGCCCTGGTTCACCAGAGCCACCACATCATCGGGGGTGACGTCCCCTCTGTGTGGGGAGAAGAGTAGGTAGGGACAGGGCAGAGACAAAGGTCTAGAGGACACAGCTCTGGGACTGGGACGTGGGGGACAGGGTGGGTGGGGGGAGAAAAGAGGCTTCAAGAAGCAGCTCCGGCCCCTAGGAACCCACCGCCTCTGGGGAGGAAGACGTGGCCCCGAGCCCTGGGCCAGCGCACTGCCGGCGCTGGAGGCACTTCCAGGCTGGAAGGTGCGCGCAGGGTAGGGGGTGCCTGTCAGGCACGGCCGTCCCTGCGGATGTGGGGCACCGCTAAGTCCGCCTATTCGGATTCCCACTCGGCCGCCTGTGTTACAGCTGTAGCTAAAGGGGCGAGGGGGCAGGGTAATGCCACTTAGAGGCCCAGGCAGAGGGGCAGGAATGGGCCCATAGGGCTAGAACAGGACATCTAGAAGTCCCTGGACAAGGGATCATGTTTCTAGGCTGTGGGCCTGTGTCCGGGACAAAGGAGGCAAGACACAGCCACACACGGTTTCTGATGGTAAATAAACAAGCAAACCAGCCAGCCGGCCCAGGTGAGGGCTGGGAAGGTCTCTTGTGACAGAGTTAAGGACAGGACCATAACTTTCTGAGGCCAGAGACAGGACTGGGGGTGCAGGGGGGCGCAAGATTAGGTCAGGGGCTCCCACCAGCCTGCCCCCGAGTCGCAGGTTGGCCCATCCCACCGACGCCTGGGAACGGCCCCTCCAGGTGGTCACTCACTCTGCCTGGCCCCAGGGGATCGGCTCCACTTTAGCGTTGGCCAGCAGGTGCGGGCTGTAACGCACCTCCACATACACCACGCCCTCCTTGGCCTTCATCTCGACAAACTCGTAGGCGATCCTTTTGATGGCCTCCCGGGAGCCCCTGGGAAGAGAAGAGAAGCGTTGGGGACAGCCTTCCCCAAGTCCCTTAGGAGCTCCAGAGGCCACAAGGCTGTCCTCAACCCCTGGCAGATCAAACCCCCGCCTAGCCCCCGGCCCCCAGTTCTGGGTATCTGCTCGAGAAGATCCTAGAAGCATGGCAGGTCCAGTCAGCTCTACCTCCAAACCACATGCCGATTCTTGCCCCCTCCACCCAGGTTCTAACCAGCTGCTCTCCCCGGCCTCCCTGCCTGCAGCTTGCTCCTGTAACACTGCTTTCCGCACAGCGGCTAGAGCAGTCTGTTAAAAATGTGACTCAAACCACGGTGCTCCTCCAGTCTGAACCTAGAACGAGATCTCAAGCCCACAAGGCCTGTACACTCTGGCCCGTCGCCCTCCCTAGGCCTACATTCTCCCCCATCCCATGAGGCCACCACCGCCTGCCTTCTGTCCAACCGTCAAGCTTATTCCCATATCGGGGCTCTGTTCGCAGCACCCCCGGCCTGCCTGGCTCTTCCCCTGGATCGTCCTGTGCTCCTCTCCATTTACACCCCAGCTCCAGCCCGGTGCCTCCTCAGAGAGCCCTTCCCTGACCCACTTTAAAAGGGCTCCTCTGAGATGCTCTACGTGTTCCCCTGGCCTTTACCTCCCGCGGCTCTTACCTCCCCTCCCCACCAACTTGATGTTACTTATCCCATGGTTTCTTTACCAATTCTCACCCCCCTGCAGGAACGCAGCCTCCACCGACCAGGGTCCTGCCATCGGTCTTGTCAGGACTGGGACCCCTCCTCAGTCCAGGACAGAGCCGAGGATGTAGTGGCCACACAAATGTTTGCTGGGTGATGGACACAGGTCAGCAGGGCAGAGAAATAAAAGCGCGCAAGCGCGCGCGCGCGCACACACACACACACGCAAACGAGCACAGTGACCAGCGGGATTGCGTCAAACTCAAAAGCACACAGCAAGGAGAGCCTCCCGCAGGGTGAACGGGCCACCTACAGAGTGGAAGAAAACGACTGCAAAATCCTACCCGATACGGGGGCCGCTATCAACGTGCGTAAGGGACTTCCGCGAATTAACAGCAAAAACACCAAATGATCTGATTTTTTTTAAATGGGCAAAGGACCGGAGTAAACCTTTCTCAAAAGACCTACACGCAGCCAACAGTTTTATGAAAAAGGTGTTCAGCATCACTAATCTCCAGGGAAATGCAAATCGAAACTACAACCTCCCCCCTCACACCTCATTAGGACGGCTACAATCAAAGTGAAGGCAGGGAAGAGGGGACCCTGGGGCCCAGCCGGCAGGAAGGCAAATTTGCGCGGCTACTGTGGAGAACTGTGCAGAGGCTCCTCGAGAAATTGAAAATAAAGCTATCGTATGATCTGGCAATCCCCCTTCTGGATATTTATCCAAAGGAAATGAAGTCATGATCTCACCGAGATCGTTATTTACAGTAGTGAAGACACTGTTACAACGTCAAGGTCCACGGACAAGTGAATGGATAAACACATACCACACACACGCCACACACACACACAGTGAACTACCGTTCAGCCTTAAGGGAATTCTGCCATTTGCAACCTGGATGAAGCTGGGAGAACATTATGCTAAGTGATATAAGCCAGATGCAGAAAGACAAATACTGCATGATCTCACTTACATGTGGAGTCTAAAATAGTCCAACTCCTAAAAGCAGGAAGCACCACAGTAGTTGCCAGGGGCAGGTTGAGCAAGGAAAGGGGAAACTGAGGGCTGCTGAGCAAAAGGTACAAAGTTTCAGTTCCACAAGATGAGTCCATTCTGGAGACCCAACGTACGGCACGTTGACCATAGTTAACCACACCATATCACACACTTGAGATTTGCTAGGAGGGTAGATCGTAAGTGTTCCCACCACAGAAAAAGAAAAGAAAGAAAAAGGGGGGCATCTGCGTGGCTCAGTCAGTTAAGCGTTCGATTTCGGCTCAGGTCATGATTGCCCAGTTCATGGGTTCAAGCCCCACATCAAGATTCTGTCCCCGCTCCCCCCTTGTCCCTCCCTGCTCATGCTCTAGGTCTCAAAAATAAATCAAAATTTAAAGAAATGTCTTTTAAACAGCAAAAGGTAACTAACCACAGTGATGGAGGTTTGTTTTTTGTTTTGTTTTTTTTTGTTTTTATTTATTTCTAGGAGAGAGAGAGAGAGAGACAGTGTGAGCAGGGGAGGGTCAGAGAGAAAGGGAGACACAGACTCTGAAATAGGCTCCAGACTCTGAAGCTGGCAGTCAGCACAGAGCCGGATGCGGGGCTCGAACCCACAAACCGCGAGATCATGACCTAAGCGAAAGTCGGACGCTTAACCGACTAAGCCACCCAGACGCCCCCATAGTGATGGATATGTTAAGTTAGCTTGCCTGTGATGATCATTTCACAATGGAGAGATACATCAAAACACCTCAAATGCATATAATTTCTATTGATTAGTTATACCCCAGTAAAACGAAGAAGAGAGAAGAGGGGCGGCGGCTGGGTGGCTCAGATGGATAAGCATCCAACTTCGGCTCAGGTCATGATCTCACGGTTCGTGAGTTCAATCCCCGCATCAAGCTCTGTGCTGAACAGCTCAAATCCTGGATCCTGCTTCCAATTCTGTGTCTCCCTCTCTCCCTTTCTCTCTCTGCCCACCCCTATACTGTCTTTCTCAAAAATAAACATTTTTTTGAAAAATTTTTAGAGGAGAGAGGAAAGGACACAGATGGACACATCCAGAGGGTACTCTGGGGTGGGGGAGACTTGAATCTTGGCCCCACGCTTACCTCTTGCAGGACTCTGGTGAGTCACCCTGATGCCTACGTCAAATGTGATCGTGAAGACAGATATGTTGACACATAAAACTCACATGGGCTAGTGCTTGGCGCAGAACAGACAGATGCTTAAAGTATTTTAGTGCTTATTTGGGTGCTGGCTCTAGCAGCAAGGCACATATTACCTGCCAGGGCCACTCTAAGTATTGATCAAGTGACAATGGACGGTGCCTAACTGGAAGTTTCCACCATGAAGAGTGAAAACAGAAAATGGTTACTAGAGTAAAGAATGTGTGAGGGAAGTGCCTTGGGAAAGTCGGCCAACTCCCAGGAAAAGGGTGCCATGCCTTCAAGTATGACGGGGGGCAGCTCCTGCCTTCCCTGGGGGGCAGCGGCCAAGCCTGCATCTGGGACCTCAGACCTGCTGCAGGGGCGCTGGCCTCCCAGGAAGACGGTGCCAGATCTGGCCCCCTCACAGCTGCAAAACGCATTCATTCCCCACTGTGACCAGCACACTCCGAGGCCCAGGGGATACAGCAAACAAGGTAGATAAAATCCCGGTCCCCGCAGTGCCCTGCAGTTGAGCAAGAGAGGCAAGTAAATAAACAAAATATAAAATCTCCAGTAGGGGGCACCTGGGTGGCTCCGTCCCTTAAGCGTCTGACTCTTGACATCAGCCCAGGTCGGGATCTCAGGGCGGTGGGATTAAGCTAGCCCCAGGTCAGCTTGGGCTGAGCATGGAGGCTGCTTGGGATTCTCTCTCCCCCTCTCCCCTCCCCTCCCCTGCTCAAGCTCTCCTTCTCTCTCTCAAATAAAACTTTTTAAAAAATTAAAAAATAAAATCTACGTTAGGTCAGATGGTGAAATATTCTACGGATACACACAAACCAGGGCAGGGGGACTGTGATTTTCAGCAGTGTGGGCAGGGAAGGCCTCACTGAGAAAGGAACACTGGAGCAGACCAGAGGAGGAGGTGAGCAAGCCTGCTACTGTAGATATGGGAACAGCATTCCAGGCAGGAGGAACAGCATGCACAGAGGACCTGGGATTAGGAGTGTGCTTGCTGTCCAAGGTGCCAAGAGGCCAATGAGGCAGGAGAGAAGTGAGCAAAAGGGTAAGGGCGGAAGACGAGGGCTCTTATCTCACACCCGTGGATGGTGGCAAGGGGGGAGGGACATCGGTCCTATGAGCCATGGCCCCAAAGGCCGATCAGCTCATAAGGAGAGGACGCCAAACCTCCTGGTCACCTTGGGCCTTCAGGGAGCCAGGCGTCTTCTGTCTGGCCAGAGGGACAGGGGCGGCCGTGGGGGAGAGGTGCCTCAGCCCATCGGGAGCTCCCCCTGTGTGGGTGTTCCAATGTGGGGGTGTCCGGGGAGATACGGCAGGTGCCTGCAGGGAGGGGCGTGTGCACCCGTGTATCTGCCTACAAGGCCAGAGATGGGGACAGCCGGTGTTTTCCAGGCTGACTCCAGAAGCTTCCAGCAAGCAGCCTCAGCCCACATCTTCCTCCCCCAGAACTCCTCAGACTTGTCCTGACGCTAATCTAGCCAACAGCCTCCATCTGCCTCACATACTTTCTTCACTGGCCCTCTGACAACCCATACTCGCTACGAGGCCCAAACTTTTCCTCAGGTCCAGCCCTCTGGACGACATCACACCCTGTCGATCCCAAAGCTTGCGCCATACTTCCTCCTCCAGGCAGCTTTCCCTAACTGCTCCCAGTCCATTTGCCTCTTCCCCTTCCGGAGCTCTGACAGCACAGATTGCAAGGCTTGACTCTCACCAGCCCTCATAGGCCAAGAGGCTCAAGGTGGCATCAGGGGGAGAACCTGGGCTTCACCCCTTGCAGCTGTGTGGTCCTGGCCACACCCCTACGCTTCCCGAGCCTTCGTTTCCTCCTCTGCAAACGAGGAGTGGGTCCTCCCCGCAGGACTGTCAACAACCACAGAAAGTACAGTTCTGTGAGCTGCTCACATCAAAGAGACTCTGCTCTTATTTCTTTTTAAGTGTTTTTATTTATTTCTGAGAGAGAGAGTGTGTGAGCAGGGGAGGGTCAGAGAAAGAGGGAGACACAGAATCTGAAGCAGGCTCCAGGCTCTGAGCTATCAGCACAGAACCCGACATGGGGCTCGAACCCACGAACCATGAGATATGACCTGAGCTGAAGTTGGACGCTTAACCAACTGAGCCACCCAGGCGCCCCGAGACTCTATTCTTAAATGAAAGGTAACATAAGAACACCAGTGCCTATGGGCACCTGAGTGACTCAGGCGGTTAAGCATCTGATTTCTACACAGGTCATGATCTCGTGGTTCAGGAGTTCAAGCCCCACGTTGGGCTCTGTGCTGAAAGCTCAGAGTCTGGAAGCCTGTTTCAGATTCTGTGTCTCCCTCTCTCTCTGCCCCGCCCCTGCTTGTACTCTGTCTCTCAAAACTAAGTAAACTTTTAAAAAATTAATTTAAAAAAACCACCAATGCCTGGTTATCCATAAAGGTAGCAGTTACCTTCATTGTAACAGGGGGCTTGCTGAGGACAGTACTGTGTCCATTCCATACCGCAGCCCTAGAAGGTAGATGGGATTGCGAGCCCCATGGTCTAGATAAGAGCACAGAAGCCCAGAGAGGGTATATTTCCTCAGTGTCCCAGTTATCTCGTGAAAGGATCAGACACTAGGATCTGAGCTCTTGACCTCGCCCTCTGCCACTTTGCTATAGAAGTTGAAGAAACATCAGTACATTATACCCACTTTCCAGAAGGGAAAACTCAAGGCTCAAAGGTAGGAAGAGATTCACACAAGTACACACAAGGATGAGAAACAGAACTGGGGAAGGCGCAGGCTGCAGGGGACAGGTATGGTCGCCCAGGGCCCGGGGCGGGGGGTGACTCACGCGATGACAGGCATGTAGTAGTCAAACTTGGCCAGGAAAAATGGGAGGCTGGCGGGCTTGTCCAGGCCGATGATGTCCTGCAGCTCCTCCACGGTCTCAGCAGGGAGGGCAATCCCCCTCTTCCTAGGAACAGAGCCAGGAGGGCAGTGGACTGGTCCTGAGTAGGACCCAACCACCTCCTCCGAGGGACGGGAACAGGAAACCCAGGGATCTCTTCACCCATCTCCTCCCATTGAACAGATGGGAAAACTGAGGCCTGGGCCATTTAGGCCCAAACTTAGGCCAAAGGCTGGGACCAGCCAGGGAATCTCAAGAGGGGATACCCGGCATTGAGGTCTGCACACGCACACGCACATCCCCGGCGCCCGGGAAGCCACCGGGGCGAGCCCTCAGTTTCCTCCTCAGCCCCAGGAGCAGGGAGAGCCAGCTGGGCTCACGCCAGGCCACGCGTTATCAGAGCACTAACTGCAGCACCACAATGCCCGGGACAGGGACAGGCGCCGGACTTCCCTCCTCTGCCCTCCGCCCTCCATCTGGCCGGCACAGCAGAGAGGCCAGCCCGGCGCAGCGAGCTGGGAAAGCATCCGGTAGAGTGTCTGCCTTCTCCCAGGGAAGGCATGGGGGGGTGGGGACCAGCCATCCACCTCAGAGCAGCCGCCCCTCTCTGCCCACACACCCCGTACGGGCCTCGCCCAGAACAGCCCTTCTGGCTGTGGCAGGGAGGTGCACAGGTGGGCTGGCCTCCTCTGCTGTGACTCCCAGGTCACCCTGGGCCTCAGTTTCCCCACTTTTAAGAACCCCAGACATTCAAGACACGCTTCTACCATGAAAGGACAAGACAGGAGGCCAACGGAGGACCAAGGAAACAACACAGAGGACAGAAGAAAACCTGAAACCCCGACAACGAAGAGACTTGGGGACAGAAGAGGTCACATCCCTGAAACACAACATCCTTTTCAGAAAGGGGACACCGAGAGAGTAAGAAACGGCTCCCAGAAGTCTAAAAGAATATGGTGCCAATCGTCATATGGATGGAATGAAATGAACGGAAAACAAAACAGAGAAACTCCTCCAGCAACTAGTACAAAAGATGAAAAGTAGGGGCAAATGATTAATTAGGCGACCGAATCAGGTTCGAGCACCCGTTTATCTGCAAAACAAGAACGGAAGAAGGAAGGAAGGAAGGAATCGCCAGAGAAACTGAAGTTTGAATGGTGTTTACGTTCTTAACTGACCGGTCGCTAAAAGACTAAACTGTGTCCCCACATAAATCCTAGGCGCTCCTCTCCTTCCGGTGGCCCAGGAGTGGCCCCCCTGTCTGCAGTCAGCCCCCCAGCCGTGTCCCTGCAGGACACCGTGGGAGCGAGGGCATCGCTGGGGTGGTCCTGGCACGGAGGGCAGGCGGGCCCCTCAGCCTTCCGTTGCTGGGCAGCCTGGCCCAAGGCCCCCCTCAGAAGGTCACCCCCAGTGACCGAGCCCCTTCCCCCCAGAGCTGGTACCAGTTAAGTGCTGTGTTTAGGAGCTGGTGGGAAGTAGGGGAAGGCTTGGGTGCTCACCTGGTTAGACGCGGTGGCCACCCTCACTTGGGCCCTGCTGGACCCGTTCTGTGTGACTCTCCTGACGATCTCCCTCCCTCCCCCCCCACCCCGTGACTTCCTAAGGGGCTCTTCCTCCTGACCATGCTTTAAGACTGTCCCTTTTACACACCTGCCCACGCAGACTCCTCCCCTTTCAAGATTTTCACCCGAAAATCCAGGAATGTCTACCTCTACACATCACCACTTGAGGGCCTAGGATGGGCCAGGCACTGGATGGGACAGCAGTGGCCAAGGCAGACCCAGGTGTCTGACCACCCACCCGCTGTCACCTCTCAACTCCCCCTGCCCCATGCTCTACCTTCCCTAATACACCCCTCCCCCCCCAGCTGCCCAACCCATGGGGGTGGCCTCCCCTGGGACACTGTTGGCCTTGCCTACTAGCAGCCAGTCCCCAGTCCCACTTATTTTACTTCCTAAATGTCTGTCCCATTAGTGGCCCCCTCTCCAGACTCTCTCCTCATCAGCCATCAAGAGATCTTTTGACAGAGTGGTCAGAGAAGGCCGGTCAGAAGAGGGGACAGTTGTGCAGAATTGAAGGGTTTAATGTTTATTTTTGAGAGAGACAGAATATGCGCGGGGCAGGTGCAAAGAGAGAGGGAGACACAGAATCCAAAGCAGCTCCAGGCTCCAAGCGGTCAGCACAGAGCCCGACACCAGGCTCGAACTCATGAACTGTGAGATCGTGATCTGAGCCAAAGTCGGACACTTAACTGAGCCCCCCAGGCGCCCCTGAAGCAGAACTAGAAAAGAGACAGAGGGAACAAGAGGGGCTCCAGGCAGAAGCCAGGAGGGCGGGTGAGGGCAGGGCGGCTGGAGATCAGAGCGGGGGGGGTGTAGGTGAGGAACCACAGGGCAGGAGGAGCCCAGGGGGACAAGCCTTCTATCCCCGAAGCCCCAGGAAACCACCGGAGTTCAAGCAGGGAAAGGGCATGGAGAGAGATAAGCGCTCCTTCTGGCTGCCGCGTGGGAACAGATCCAAGAGCTACTGCAGCCGTCCCAGGAGCAAACCAACAGGAGACACTCCAGGATGTCACACAGGACGGGGCCTCCGGAAGCTGCTCAGACCAGGCTGTAAAGCTCCAGCCTGGGACCCAGCGCTGAGCAAGAGAGGAGGTCTTCCTAGCGCCCCGGGTCCTCCTGCCACCACAGGCCCTCGGCAGCAAAGGCTCCAGACACCAACCTGGTTCTCAGATGGTCCCTACCCGCCCCCGTCAGCCCTGCCTTGGCCAGTGCCCTCTTCCCAGCGTGGCGGGTGATGTGCCCACAAGGAGCCCGGCCAGGGAGCCCAGGGAGGAAGAGGAGCTCAGGCTTTGGAGTTCAAAGTCCCTCCTCCTGCTGCAGGTGCCAAATCACCCAGGGCAGGGGCTGTCCCATCCGGGGACCTCCATATCCTTGTCCATAAAACAGACAGTACTTCCTTAGCAGGGAACAAAGAGAGGAGGCTGTTTATGTGTCCCACACAAGACAGCAAACTCCGAAGCCTGATGAACTACTTTTGAATCCCACCTGGCTTCCTTAAAGGCTGTGTGACCTTGGGAGAGTTACCCAACCTCTCTGTGTTTATTAGGCAGGTTTGAGAAACATCCAGTGTGGACTAAGTAGCAGAAGAGGTCAGAGAGGCCACACAGACTTTGTAGGTCTTTATGGGCCATGAGGAGACTTTGGCTTTGACCCTGAGCAAGCTGGGAGGGGGGAGGTTGAGCAGGGAAGGGGGCTGGTCAGACTATGCTTTAAGGGAGTTGTTCTGACTACAGTGCTGTGGGGACAAGCAACAGAGGAGGCCAGAGTGGCCACCGGGAGACCAGTCAGGATGCCACAGCCACAGTCCAGGTGGAGATGCTGGTGGCTCGGGCCAGGGTGGCAAAGGGAGGAGAGTGGGCCGGAGTTCAGAACGTGCGCTGGTGACAGGGTCACGGGGAGACTGAGAAATAGGGAGGAGAAGCCAAGGAGACAGAATCACAGGCACAGAGGGAAGCAGCGGATAAGAACACGGTCGATGGAGGCCCAAATCAGAGGCAGAAGAGGGGCCCCTGGATTTGGCCAGAGGGAGGGAGGGAGGGACGGAGGGTCTTCCTTCCTTCCCTCAGCCCACCTCCCCAAGGAAGTCCTCCAGGGTCTTTATGCTGCTGACCTCGAGCTCGAACCCCAGCTGGCACGGTAACACCCCTGCCCAGGCCCCCAAGGCCCCTCCACTGTTCCTGAGATGCCCAGGCCACAAGGGAAACAGGAAATCTGACCAGCCTCCCCACAGGGGCGGTTCTTCTCCCTCCTCGCTCTACCCGGGCCCAGACTCCAGCCTTCTCCACTAGCGTGTGCCCTCTGACCCCTTTAACTTGCACCTGCCAGGAGATCCCCTCCTAGTACCCAGTAACCTGCCCTAATGGCCTCATTAGGGGCCCTGGGCCACGGCCAGCACACCGCACGGGCAAAGGTCAGGGAGAGATAAGCCAGGCAGCTTCACCCCACTCAGCCGGAGCCACGGCTATAATTAATGATACTATCATTAAGTGCCCTTTGTGGGCACCGGCCTTAGCCCTGAGCTAAGGGGTTTCTGTGCACGGCTTCACCTAAGCCTCCCACCGGCAGGAGTATGGACTAGGGGCCACACCCACGCTTACTAGACAAGGCCCCTCACCTGCCAGGGCTCAGTGTCCAAATCCGTAAAATGGGGACAACAATGGCACTTCCTCACAAGTCGTCGTGAGGATGGAGCACGTCAGGTGCAGCGCTTTGTGGCACTCGGCTCGCCGTCAGTGCCACAGGAGAGAGTCAAAGTTACATCAGTAGCGACTTCCTAGGGCAGAGTGAGGTCTGCGCCAGTAGGACAAGGTGGAGAAAGATGTTCCCGCCAGACCTCGGTCCCCAGCTCTTGGAGCTGGAAGAGATGCTCCAGAGAGTTGGGGACAGACTCCCCAACATCATGAATTCTCTGGAATGGCGGCGTCTGGAGAAGCCAGGGGACACTGGCTCATGGAGCATTCACATTTGGGTCTGAGCTGAAGTGCTCCAGGCAATGAGAGAGGCAGGGTCCTCCCAGCTCCAAACGGAAGGAGTGCCCAGCAAACAAGTGAAGAGCACAGTCCACAGAAGGAGGGGCGGGTGGCAGAAGGGGACCCCGCCTCTCAGGTCAGTTCTGGAAAGAGGCCAAGCTTGGGGCAAGGATATGGGGTTCTCATATTTGCATCCAGACCACTGGCCTAAAGGCCCTGCTGTTAAGTGTTAGACCCAAGAGAGGGGCCACCATGAGCCCTTGAGGTGGGGAAGGAGGGACGGGTGTCCCTCATTGGGGGGCACTAGGGACCCTTCAACCCACCCACATGCCCGCGAATGGAGGCCGGAGGCACATTCTCACTTGGAAGATGAAGAATGGCCCCCAGAGGAGGGGCCCCCTGGCCCCATCCCCCAGCAGGCTATGGCCAGGGTGACACGGGGAAAGCCTTGGGGGTCAGATGACCCCTGGGTCAATTCCAGACTCTACCGTTCCTAGTTGTGCGGCCTTAGGCTACTGCCTTCACTTCTCTGAGCCCCCGGCTGTCCTTAGTGACTTGGGAAGAGCGACACGCTCCCTCCTCCAAGTGTGGAAGGGTTCAATTCACTGACTCAAGGAGAGGGCTCAGCCCAGTGGCCCAGCACCAGATGTTCCACAACCGGTCCCAGCATCCCGTGTGGGTGCATCACCTGCCACAGACTCTGCGGATTCAAAACACAGTGACCGGTTCAGCCCTAGGGCCTGCGTCCCCGTGTGTGAGCGCACATGCGTGCCTGTGCCTGTGTGCGTGCATGCCTGTGCGCGTGCATGCCTGTGCATGTGGGAGGCAGGGCAAGCTCTTCCTGGCTCACCTGGCAGCAGGAAGGAAGAGTCAGAAGCACAGAGAGCAGAAGGCTTGGGCTGTGGGGCCCCAGCTCAGAGCAGAGGGGCTGCCATTTGTCCACAGACCACCTTCTTCTGGCCGGGCAGGCCAGCTTGAGTCCATGGAGACACAGGAAGGAACAACCCTGGAATTCTCCAGAGTCCTCTGGGTTGAACTGTGGGCCCCCAAATATCCCCAAATGCTGGAGAGGAAGGCCTCTTATCCAAGGACTTACTTGCCGTAGTATAAGATGGTTTCAGGCTTGATGGCCCCATCCAGGTGGACATGTAGCTCCACCTACAAGAGAGAAAGGAAACAAGGGCAGGGATGGAGGTGGGGGGGGAGAGAAAGACACCCATGAATGCCTGAAGGACTTTCCAGAAGGTTCCCACGAACAATGACGGTGATAACCATCAGTCCCATCGACTGGACACTTACCACAGATGCGCCCCTAAACTCTTTGCACACACCACCTTGTTTAATCCTCATCTGCGGGGTGGGTTTGATGGTCATTTCTAGCTCTTTCACAGTTAAGACCATAGAGAGGTTCAACCGCAGCTGAAGTTCAGGAAGGTTATGCCCGAGGCCACAGAGGCAGGAACCCAGCCCAGTTCTCAACTTCAGCTGGCAAGTGGCATAACCAGAATTGTAACCCAAGTCCAACCCCAGAGCTCGCACTCTTAGACAGGAGGTCAGCCACAGTACCGTGGAGCCCCAGCCCCCTCCCAGGCAGTGTCTGCTCTCCACCAACTCACTAAACAGAACCCAACATTAAAAAGTATTGACCAGGGGCGCCTGAGTGGCTTAGTCGGTTGGGCGTCCGACTTTCGCTTAGGTCATGATCTCGCGGTTTGTGGGTTCGAGCCCCGCGTCGGGCTCTGTGCTGACTGCCAGCTCAGAGCCTGGAGCCTGTTTCAGTCTGTGACTCCCTCTCTCTCTGACCCTCCCTGCTCATGCTGTCTCTCTCTCTCTCTCTCTCCTAGAAATAAATAAAACATTTAAAAAAATAAATAAATAAAATAAATAAATAAAAAGTATTGACCACAGGGGCGCCTGGGTGGCTTAGTCGGGTAAGTGTCCGACTTTCGCTTAGGTCATGATCTCGCGGTTCGTGGGTTCGAGCCCCGCGTCGGGCTCTGTGCTGACTGCCAGCTCAGAGCCTGGAGCCTGTTTCAGTCTGTGACTCCCTCTCTCTCTGACCCTCCCCTGCTCACGCTGTCTCTCTTTCTCTCTCTCCTAGAAATAAATAAGACATTAAAAAAAAAATTAAAAAAGAAAAAAAAAAAGTATTGACCACAGACTTCCCGGACCTGAGAATATCCACAGTGGATTTCAAAACGCGGGCCCCATTTTTAAAAGCAAAAGTAGATGTTACTTAAGCACAATTATCAGAAATCAGTATTAGGTGACACCAGATCTTTCCAGCACTCCAGAAAGGGTACCAGATACTTGGCCATCTTGGTGATCATTCCCTACACACACACACACACACACACACACACACACACACACACACACACACACACACACACACACACACACACACACAGTTCAGCACACAAAGCCAGGAGTTTAAGGACACAGGTTTTGGAGACTGCCTGTCAGACAAGACTCTCAGCTCTGCCCCTTTGCTGGCTGTGCGATCTTAGCCGAGACTCTTGATCTGTCACAACCACAGTTTCCTCAGCTGCAAAACAGGCTATTTCTACCTGCCTGTCCACGAATAAGTCTAAGGATTTTTTTTTTTTTTTAATTTCTGAGAGAGAGAGAGAGACAGCAGTAGTATGGGAGAGCCAGAGAGAGAGGGAGACACAGAATCTGAAGCAGGCTCCAGGCTCTGAGCTGTCAGCACAGAGCCTGATGCAGGGCTCAAACCCACGAACCGTGAGATCATGACCTGAGCTGAAGTCAGACACTAAACTGACTGAGCCACCCAGGTGGCCCGAGCCAGCGCATCTTCCAGAAGCTGTTAAGATTAGCATACCAGGTACTGGGAGACAGCGGGAAAGTGACTTTTCCTGGGCCAGGGAAGATCTAGAAAACTCCAAGTTGGGCCCTTCTCTGGAGTGTGGTAACCTGGACAAGAAAGTAGCTGCCCTGGCTAGGGAGGAAGCTTCCGGCTCACAGGAATCCCAGGAACCTCCCCTCAACCCTATGCCCCCACCAGCCACTCCCTGCAGAGGAAAGCCAGCCCCAGGCCACAAAGGCACAGCACTGCCAAGCCCTCCTCCCAGCATTTGGTCTGAGTTATCGGATCTTTCCAGAAGTCTTCCAGCCTGCAAAGGAGCCAGCGGCACTCACTGGAGGCTCAAAGGAGTTGTAGGTTCCCTGGCAAAATCTGTTCAATGCCCACTTGGCTAACTGTTCACGGCACTGTCAAAACACATCATATGTGGGGCGCCTGGGTGGCTCAGTCGGTTGAGTGGCCGACTTCAGCTCAGGTCTTGATCTCACGGCCCATGGGTTCAAGCCCCGCGTCGGGCTCTGTGCTGACAGCTCGGAGCCTGGAGCCTGCTTTGGATTCAGGGTCTCCCTCTCTCTCTGTTCCTTCCCCTGCTCTCTCAAAAATAAATGTTAAAACATAAAAACGTTCAGCATCGGGAACACTGAGCTTCCGGCTCTGGGAACTGCCACGCAGTTAGTGTGACCCTGGACAGGGGCCTCCTCTCTCTGAGACTGTGGGGATTTCATCCTTAACCCTCCTGTGGCTGTGCTGATGATCCCACCAGAGAGGCGGGTTCCTTTGCGGTCAGATCTGGAATCCCTGCTCTTCCATGCCCTCCTTGGTGGCCTGGAGAAAGTTACTTCACTTTCAGTGCCTCAGTGTCCTTATCTGTCCATCAGGGGAGCTAACAGGCCTTTCTCCTAGGGCTTCGTGAGGCTCCACGCGTTCATGCACGTAGTGCGCTGGGCCGACATGTAGCAGGTGCTCAACACCGCCAGTGGAGAGGCCTGCACTCGCCAAGCTGCTGAGGCCCTGCTGGCTGCTAGGAACGGCGAGTAAGCTGAAGGGACAGCGTCCCGCTGTGATGCTTACAGTCCCGCAGGGGAAGTGGAAGTAAATGTCACAGTGACAAATGTACCATCACAAGCCAAGACAAGACCTGGAGAGGCACAAACAGTCCTACAAAAGAGATAATAAACAAAAGACCTTACCCAGATAGAGGGCCAACAATGGCTTCCTGGAGAAAACAGAGCTTGAGCCAAGATCCAAAAGATAGAGGGGAATCAACGAGGCAAAGGCAGGCTGAGGAGGAAGGCAGGAAGAACATTCCAGGCAGGGGAGCAGCACAGGCAAAGGCCCTGCGGTGGGAAAGCACATGGTCCAGGACAGGAACTCAAACACGGCTCCGAGAAGAGAGGGGGTGGGGGGCTGGCGAGGCGGCAGGGAGGCAAGTTTTAACTTGAGAGCGTGGAGAAGTTGCAGCAGGGTTTGAAGCCAGCTAGAGGGGGAAGGGGACTCAGAGTGAGACCAGCTGGAGGCTACGAAGGTCAAATTTACGACAGAAGATGGTACCTTGGACCAGGGTGGCAAAGCGGATATGGAAAAGCGGTGGGAAAGAAAAACGGGTCAAGGATGAGGCCTCAGGTTGGGCCTTGGCGGGTATGGGTAGTGATTCCCACACTCTGGGCGCAGGCCAGGAAGACACCCCAGTGCTCAGAGGAAGGTGGGGGAGGGGTGCGAGGAGAGAGACATGGTCAGTTTGATCTTAGTTATGTTAAGCTGGGATGCCCTTGAGCCCTCCAAATGTAAAGGCACAGAGCCAATGGATGGAAAGTTCTAGAGTACTCAGAGATCAAGGTTGGCGAAGAAAGTAGAAACATGGATAATGAAGCCAAGGTCGTGGATGACCTCACCAGGGAGGGGGTGACTAGAGAGGAAGCATCCACAAACACCAGCACCCCATGGCTTTACAGGGGAGGCTGAACCTGCAGAAGAGCTGCCAGAGAGGCAGGGGAGAAACTGGGAGTGTGTGGTGTGCAGAAGGCAAGGGACGATCAGAATTTAAGGAGGAGGGGCGCCTGAGTGGCTCAGTCAGTTGAGCATCTCTTGATCTCAGGTCAGGTCATGATCTCATGGTTTGTGGGTTCAAGCCCCAAGTCGGGCTTCACGCTGAGGGTACAGAGCCTGCTTGGGATTCCCTCTTTTCTTCTCACTCTCTCAAACTTAACAAGATTTAAGGAGTGGCCCACCAGGTCAGCAGAATGGTAGCCCCCCCCGAAATATGTCTAGATCCAAAACCCCAGAATCTACATTTTCTCACCTGGCAGAGTGGGTGGTTTAAAGTTCTGAGGACTTTATCCTGGATTATCCAGATAATGCCGTCACCTGTCTCGTATGAGGGAGGCAGAGTTTTAAGAAAAACTCCTAGAAGATGCAGCAATGTGACCACTGAAGCTGTGTGATCATGAGTCAAGGATGGCCTGTAGCCACTGCAAGCCGTAACAGGTGAATCTCTCAGACAGCGTGTGACCCTACTGACACCTTGATGTTGGCCTTCTGACCCCCAGAACAGGGAGAAAATTTCTATTGTTTTAAAAAAAAAAAAACTTGTCTTAATGTTTATTCATTTTTGAGAGGGGGATGAGGGGCAGAGAGAGAGGGAGACGCAGAATCCAAAGCAGCTCCAGGCTCCGAGCTGTCAGCACAGAACCCAACGCAGGGCTTGAACCCACAGATTGTGAGATCATGACCTGAGGCGAAGTCAGCTGCTTAACTGACTGAGCCACCCAGGTGCCCTGAAAGTTTCTACTGTTTGAAACTTCTATTAGCATGTATGGGAATTTGTTACACAGCAGCTACAGGAAACTAACACAGTCAGGTCCTGTCAGATGTCAAGCAAGAACAGAAATGTGTCCCTGGGGCTAAGGCCACTGAGACCCAAAGGGGAGATTCTCGGCCCCTGGATGCCCATTAGGGGCACCTGGAAAGTTTGGAAAGTCACCCACACCTGGGCGCACCCTGGTCCGTGCCGTCACACCCTTGGGCCTGCACATGGGATCATCATGGACTTTAAAGACATGAAGCCACAGTATTGAGAACCATCATCCTAGCCTGAGGGGGCCAGAATCCATGCTGGGAGAGGGGAAGAAAGAAGTAGAGGTCAAACAAACAAACAAACCAAATATTTAAAAAAAAAAAAAAAAAAGAGAGAGAGAAAGAGAGAAAAAAGCTTAGATTCTTCTCTCCAGAATTTTACCCCTGGAGGAGAAGAAAGGGCCATAGAAAAGACTAGAGGTAAAGATGGGTCCAGAGAATGGTCTCCCTGTAGGGTGGGAGTGACTGGGGCAGGCGTCAACGCTGATGGGGAAGAGGATTTGCAGGAGGCTACGGAGAAGGCGGTGGGGGGCTCCCCCCAGAGAAGGGGCAATGGCGGAGCTGGACAGGGAAGAGGAGGAGGGAGAGGAAGGGCTCCAGGAAGAGGAGCTCCGTGTGCAAACATCGGCATCAGGCAGCAGGAGAGGGGATTGGCTTGATATAGAGAATGATATAGTGGGGAGAGAGGCGGCCCTAGAAAGTGGGTGGAGGGCAGGGATAGGTCACAGTTAAGGCGGATCCACAGAAGGTTCTGGATAGGAGATCACCTTTCAAAAGTGCTTTCTGGAGCCGTGTGGACAGGAGGGGAGAGGGAAGCCAGAGCTGCCCAGGAGTCAGACTAGAGAGAAGCGCCCACAGGAGATACCTGCGCAGCACGGACCGGGAGGTGCTCTGTGCCCACGGGCTAACTGGTGTGGTAGGAGAGGGGAGGGGGGCGTGGGAGGCAAGCGCACCCGTGGGGACAGGGAAACAGGGCCTGCTGCCCCACCATGTCCTACACGTCCCATCGCTCCTGGGGCTTCCGGGGGAACTGCCTCGACTTGTGTCAGGGGAGCAGCAGAGGCAGGAACCACCTCAGGCAGGCCTCTCGTGGAACTTTCTGGAGAACAGCCACTACCCAGGAAGAGGTCAGCATGTCCCAGGGGAAAATAGGGTGCTAGCTCCCAGACTGGGGTCGGGACCCTGCTCTCTTGTCCCCACTGGGAAAAAGAGCGGTGGCCTCTAGCCTACTGAGGACCTACGATACCCTGGACCAGCCACACTAACTGCTTTCATCCTCACGACAGCAAGGAGGAACCGCATTACCATTTTACAGGGGTGGAAACAAAGTTCAAAGAAGTATCCAGAGACACAAAGGCAGGCAGCAATAGAGTCAGGATTTGAACCCAGGTCTGAGTCAAGCTCTCGCTAGACTTTCCCGGCAGGCCTAGCCTCAGGGAGGCTATCAGGGAAACAGCAATCACGCAGCTGCCTGCTATTATCCGGTCCTTTATCTCAGTTCATCCTGACCTCCAGGCAAGGTACACCTTGCAGAGGGTACACATCAGGCCCGTCTACGGAGGGCAGATGGGCGCTGAGCTCCAAGGAACTCCGTGACCTGCCCAGCACTGCCCAGGCCGATAGCAGAAGAGCTGTTAGAACTCAAGTCTCTCGGTCTCCAAGCCCACGTCCCGCCCACAGGCCATACCACCGCCCTGGAGCAGGCACCAGACCTATGCCCAGCCACCTGATATCTCTGCAGGGGAGTCTCACCCCCCGCTCCCCTGCTCTTGCTCCCCGTGAGGCTGACTCACAGCCAGCATCTGAAAAAAACCACAAGAAATCCAGAGAGGAGCGGGAAGTTACCAATAAATACTTACTAAAGCTCCCACTAGGTGCTGGGCATGGGGGTAGGGGGCAGGAGCACACACACACACACACACACACACACACACACACACACGAAGTCTTGCACTCAGGAGACACCAGCCCGCCAGGGGGAGGCCAGGGAGGTGCAATCACTGACCCTAGGTGTCGGTGGCAGACCCAGGACAAGAACATAGGTCACGGACTCCTGGGCCAGACACTCCCAGATTGGACTCGGGCTCCTAACTGGCAGACGTGCGCCTTCAAGGCACACCCGAGTCAAATCAGCCCCCCCCCACCCCCCGACACAACATTCGGTTTTGTTTTCATCCTGCTGACTTTTTAAATTCACTTACCACATCGGTCTGCCTATGAGTTCCCCGAAAGTGCGGACTTTGTGTCATTATGCTGGGTCCTCAGTGTTTAGGACAGTGCCCAGCACAGCAAAAAGCGCTCCGCACCCATCGAATAACCAAGTGATTTTCTCTGCTCTGTTCTAGGTCAGCAGTGCTGTGTCCTCTCCCTGCGACAAGGAAGGGCCTGACCTACCCCTTTGGGCTGGGAGAGAGCAGAGTAGACAGGACTCCTTGACCAGCCCCCAGAACCTAGATGGGCCACAGGTGCCCCTAGCCAGCCGGACACCCTCCCCCTCCCTAGCCCTGTTCTTGCCAACGAGCTGCAGGTGCCCACAGGCCACCATGGCCTCTCAGTGGCTTTTGGGGAGAAGCCAGGAGGCAGAGCAGCCCTGGGCTGACAAGTTGTTTCAGCCCCACTTCTTCCGGGGAGTCCTCTGTTCTTGGCCCCATCTGAGCTCCCGCAGCTCAGAGGCACAGACCTGAAGGGGCTCCCAGTGCCACCTGCCGCTTCGGGGCCGGATAAGCTCTCAGCTGCTGCTGTGACGTTCCCCAGAGATGCGAGGGCGTATCTTTGGCCAGGGGCACATCCTGTGGAGCAACAGTCTAGGAGCTCAGCACAGTCATTCCCCACTTCATAGGTGGGGAGACAGACACCGGGAGATTAAGGAACCAGCCTTCGGCCACAGCCCGCTGAGCGTCACGGCCGGAAGCTGTTTGAGTCAAAGCCAGAAGTTGTAACAGCCACACTGCACTCCCCTCATCCTGCAGATCAGTGCTGAGTCAATACTGGTGAACTCTAAACAGAATGATTGAGCACCAGGACAAGGATAAGGAGCAAGGGCAGCCAGCACTGGGGGCCCCCCCGCTCTGAGCCGGGCCTGCACTCGGGGTTCTGTGTAGGCTCATTCGCAGCTCACTGCCATTGTGCAGATAGGAAAACTCGCTGTTCCGCTTCCATGGCCACAAGGACGCCAGAGCTGGTTTCTTCTCTCACCTGGCTGCTCTGGGGCCTCAGGACCCTAATGGGTGCGAGTGAGCCTGCCCCCAACACTCTGGGTAAAGACAGGCTTGGACCTCACTTTGGGCCCCCTGGCCTACTCTTCTCCCCTGTCCAAAGCCAGGTGACAGGGCCATCCTTCCCTGCCCCAAGGGGACACCTTCTTAGGACAACTGGGTAGGTAGACAATTTCTCCCCAACTCACAGGGCCCCTTCCCACCCAGGCCAAGCCAAGTCCACAGAATCAGGACTGTGGCCCGCCTCCCCTACTTTGCTATGTGACCACATTCAGCCTCTCTGGTCCTGGTCTCCTCGGTCAAACAAAAGGCTTCCCTGAAACCTAATCTCATTCATTCTCTTCTCTCCCAAGTGCCACCTGAGTTATAATGGGTCAGGTGGGCTCAGGAGGGGCTTTTTAATAACAGGTGGCTCTGGTAGCCAAAAAGCACTCAAAGCCCAAAGCAGTGCTAACAGCGGGCTTTGTGGCAGGAAGTCCAAAAGGTGAGAAAGCCTCTGAAGGTGCAGGCAGCCTCCCAGAGGGCACTGGGCTCCCACGGCAGCCCTGGGGGGAGGGAAAGCACACTTAAGGAGGGCCTGCTGCCTGCCAGCCGGGGGCTTCACAAGTGCCACACAGCACAATTTCCCTAAGATCCCAGGACTTTGGTTTTAATCAACAGAGAAGAAAGCAGAGGTTCAGAGAAATGTCCACCTGAGCTCTTGTGGCAGCGAAACCATGAGGCAGGGGTCCATCCTTAGTCTATCTGAAGCCCAAGATTCCTTGGATTCTAACTACCTTCCCCGCTAAGTAGAAAGTGGCAAATTTGCAAGGCAGCTAATAGCATCTATTTCAGTTTTCGGTAACACTGGATTCAGGTCTAGCTATGCTTTCTGGCTGTGTGGCTTTGCAAAGTTCCTTCCCCTCTCTGAGCCATTTCCTCAGATGGCAGTGAAGAGAGCCTACTGTAAACGGCTCCTGTGAGCATTAAGTGAATATATGCAAAGCAGTTAGAACAGTGCCTGATACAGAGTAAACATGCAAATAGGAGAAACAATTTTGCGGCCAGGGTGGCTGGCTGGCTCAGTAGAGCAGGAGACTCCTGATCTCAGTTGTGAGTTCAAGCCCCACCTTGGGCATAGAGCCTTTTTTTTTTTTTTTTGGAAAGAGGACCCCAAGCAGGCTCCACGCGGTCTGTACAGAGCCCAATGGGGCAGGGGGGGGGGGGGTTCAATCTCACGAACCCATGAGATCAAGACCTGAGCTGAAACTAAGGCAGATGCTTAACCGACCAAGCAACCCTGGCACCCCCAGCATAAGAGCTTCCTTAAAAGAAAATGATGTGGGAGATTGAGCCCCAGTTCTCTGCATCAGGGAGGGACAGTGTAGAAAGTGTGCTCTTACAAACTGGCCCAACTCACTTGCCCGTCTACAGCTTTCAGGTACTCCTTTTGTGTAGCCTTGGGCAAGTCACTTCCCCTCTCCAAGCCTCAGTGTCCTCAACTGGTAAAGGCAGATCAAGAGATCTACCTTGTCCAGGTGTCCAGATGAAATCACCGGAAGTACCTGGTAGCCACTGTTATTACAAAAATCGGCATGTGAGCAGCACTGTCCTCCGTGACACAGAACTCCTGAGCACCCCACGATTTTCCAGCCTTGCCTTGTGTAGAAAGACCCTGATAAGGGCCACCACTCCACCTTCCCTGTACATCCTCCAGCGCCCAGCAGGTGCTCAGGAAGTTAGATAGTATTAGATTAACACTATCAAACCAGGTAGGCAGCCACACAGGGCCGTGCTCCTCAAACCGTGGTCCGTGGTCCATCAGGATTATTAGCATCGCCTGCGAGCTCAGAAGGGAAGATAGCAAGCCCCACCCCAAACCTCCCAGTTCAGTGTCTGAATGTTAACAAGGCACTCAGGTGACTTGAGTACACATTAAAGTTTGAAAAGCACACCCTTGCTCTGCCTTCTGAAAGCTGGCCGGGCCTCGGGCCTCACCTGGTGGCAGGCAGAAGAGGCCAACCAGCCAAGTAAAGACTCCCGTCCCAGACGGGCCCCCACCCAGGGCGCCGGCACCTCTACCCAGAGGCTTCTGCAAAGGCGAGTTCAGGAAAACTGGGTGGGGCATGGGATTTTTGAAGCCAGCCCCACCCCCGGGCTCAACCCTCAGTTTGGCTACTTCCTCACGGTGTGCTCTTAGCCTTGTTAATCTTCCTGTGTCTCTATTCATCTGTATAATGAATGGGATGAACCCAGCTATCTTACGGAATCACTGTGAGAATCAGGCGAATTAATAAAGGTAATGTGTTGAGAAAGGAGCCGGCCCCAAACACTAACAACTCATTAGCTCCAGCTACTAATACTAGTTCTCATGATTATCTGTTCCCCCCACAGGGAGCGGAGCTGGCTCTGGTGTCCTTTTTGCTTCTCCTGGGGCTCAGGCACGTTCCCTCCTTGCAATATAAAATGTAATCACGTCTCACCTACATAGCAGAGAACATTCTACCTTCCCTCCCAAGCACCCCCTTTTAACTCCAGACACCCCCTTTTTACAAGCAGGTGGGGCCCATTTCCCAGGTGTGGAAACAGAGGTCCAGAGAGGGGAAATAACTCACCAGCTCGAATCAGAGAGGATTGGGTGAGGCCAAAAAAGTAGTAACAATGATCTCTCCCTCACGGGGCTGTTACACATGTTGCAAGGACAGATTTGCACAAGTGTTACCTGTTATCTCCATGGCTCCAATTTCATTCCCAGTCAAGGGGCTTTGTCTACTGCCTTAGGATTCGTAACAAGGGAAGGTGGTTCCCCAGCCCAAGGGCAGAGGGAATCCAAAAGCATTTTAAAAGGAAAAAAAGACCCTTCGCAAGGAAAGAGGTGCCAGAGATGGGGCATCCAGACAAGGTGTGGGGGAGGCTTCGGTGGGCTTCCACAGGAGCCTCCCCCCCCGCCCCCGCCCCTGCACAGACATGTGGCAGAATAGCTGACCATGCACCCTGTGGTGGGGGCATCCACAGTGAGCCGCAGGCTTTAACCTCCTCCAGCGCTTCCCACTGCCCTCCCCCGCGCGCACACACACACACACACACATACATACACACGGGATGCTCACCAAGTCGTTTATGTATCTGCCATCATCACTCGCACCCATTTCTCAGAGAGGGAAGTTGAGTCTAATTACAGCTCACTCCTTCCTGTGACCACCGCCCCCAGGAGTTTCAAACCCTGCTAGCCCATTCACTGTGCTGCGCGGACTCCTGGACCCCTCCCCTCCGTGGACTGAATCTCAGTGCTCTAAAGCCTGCCAAGTGGGCCCAGACCCTCCCTGACTCAGCCATTCCCAAGACGCCACAGCTGGTGGGAGGGACCACGGAGTTATCCCTTGGGGCCAGTGGCTGTGGCTTGGCCTGGAATTAACCCAAGGCCTAAAGCCCACTCAGCCCCTAGCCAGAGAGCGGGAGCGCCCTGCTCCCCTCCCTCAGCTCGATGGCACGTCCTCACGACTGGCATATCCACAACCCGGAGATCCTCAGCGCTCGCAAACCCATCACAGTGTTGGAGTACAAAGCTGTTTCCACAGCACTTTAAGTGCCTATGGGTGTAGACACCTGGCCCATTTTGCAGCCGAGGTTCGAGAGGTCAAGTCCCTGGCCTCGGCTCACACAGCTACCCGGCGCTGGCAGAGCCACAGGCCCATTCAACAGGTAGTGAAACTGAGACTCAGAGAGGCCAAGTCAGGGGCAGACGCAGAACTCGGAGGCCGGCCGGGGGCGCCCCGGGATTCAGGACACTCCCAGCGTCATTGTCTCTCATTACACTGCCCAGAGGCACCGAGGGCCTGAGCTGAGGGAAGGAAAGCGGCTGCAGGGGCCCGCGTGTGCTCCCGGGGTGGGGACGCCCTAAGCCCTCCAGCCAAACAAGGAGCCGGAACCCCCCAACCCCAGGCCCCAAGCCCCGCCCGCGCTCACTTTGGGCTTGTCGAAGGCGGGCGTCTGGGTCATAGTGCCAAGCGTGCGCCCCGGCGATGCTTCCTCCGCGGGTCGGTGATCCCCCTGGAGACCTGCCGGGACCGCGGCGCGCCACGATCCTCTTAACGCGGCCCGGCCCCGCCCCGCCCCGCCCCGGCCCCGCCCCCCAGCCGGAGCCCCCGCCCCGCCCCGCAGACCCGGGCAGGGCATTTCCTGGAATTCCTGGCCGGCGGCCGGGCCAGATCCGAGCGCCCCCCGCACCCCCGGCCGGGCCGTGGCCCGCCCGAAACCGCCGGCCCCGGCACGCAGGGTGGGAGCCACCTGTGGGCTCGGGCGCCAGCCGCCGGGCCGGTTCTGCCTCCCGCCCGGCCCCTCGAGCAGCATTCGAGCTGCCGCCTGGGCGCCTGCCGCGCGCCAGGCCGGACCTGGAGCTGGGAACGGTGAGCCCGCGGGGCTTGCACTCTGCTGGGCGAGACCCACGCTCCTCACACAATCCGCCACATAAATGTGTAGACGGGGGCCTTAATGGGGGCTCGCCGTGGCTTGCAGGCCTGCGAGGGCTTCTCTGAGTTTACTAGGGAAGGCGTGGGAGTGGGGTGTAAGAGGGCAGCCCAGGTGGAGAGGACATTCTCCGTGAGACCCCAGGGTGCTGGGGAATGCACGAGAGGAGGGGGGCATGGCAGATACCCTCCTAGGCATTTACCCTTGAGAACCCCGCCTGCGTGCAGTCAGAGAACATTTTCGAGGATGTTCACACCAGCACTGTGCCTAACACCAGACGCACAGGAAACACCCGCTATCGCTCACGGGCAGAGTGGGCAAATACTCTGGAATACTCACTGTAGAATGTTAGACAACCGTGACATTGAGTGGACTCCAGCTGCAGAGACGCTAGACCTATCTCAGACACCACTTTGAATGAAGAAATAAGTTGCAGAAAACTATATACACTCTGATGCAACTTTTAGAACGTATAATAAAAGCAAAATCAAAAATATGCTGTTTAGACACAGGCACAAGTAGAAAAAACTTACTTAAAAAAATTTTTTTTAATGTTTTATTTATTTCTGAGAGACAGAGAGAGACAGCGTGAGCAGGGGAGGGTCAGAAAAAGAGAGAGAGAGAGAGAGAGAGATACAGAATCTGAAGCAGGCTCCAGGCTCTGAGCTAGCTGTCAGCACAGAGCCCGATGCGGGGCTCAAACCCACAAACGGTGAGATCATGACCTGAGCCGAAGTTGGACGCTTAACCGACTGAGCCACCCAGGCGCCCCAGAAAAAACTTTTAAAGGGAAAGATGAACACAAATTTGAGAAAAATGTTGCCTCGGGAATGGGGAAGGAGGGGGAGAAGAGGAGTTTACAGGTACCTTCTGGTTATTGGTGACGTTCCAGTGTTTGAGCAGCATGGTAGTTTTATTTCATTTCATAATATTATAAATCAATTGATAGATAAAGGGAAATAGGGTGGGGAGTAGGTGGTGTGGGGCTAGTCAGGTGAGAGCTAGATCACACTGGGAGTATGTGGGACACTGTGAGGGACCGATTGCTCTTTGCCCCTGAGAGCACTGGAAAACCAGTGGAGGGTGTAAATGGAGGCAAAACAGGATCCAACTTTTATTTGGGGAAAAAACAGTCTCCAGCTACTCCAAGTATGGTCCAGGAAGCTTTGGCATCGATACCACCTGGGGCTGATTAGAATGCAGACTTCCAGCCCCCATCCCTGCCCTGCGGAACTGGGAATCTGTATTTTAACAAGGTTCTAGGTGCTTTGCATGCAGGTGCCTGCTGTAGGTTAAGCCTGGGCTCACTGCTGTGAGGGGAAAACATGGGGGGGGGCAGTGGGGTGCAGAGGACGCCCCTGGGAGACAAGGAAAGGAGCAGCTGCAGAGGTCTAGGCAGAGAGTGTGGTGACAGTGGGGGAGATGGGGAAAATCAGATTCAAGCTACACTTACAGAGTAGAATCAGCTGGACTTGGGTTGGGCTGTCTGTGGGAGCCAGGGAGAGAGAGAGTAGGTCAACAATGATCCTCCATCGTTGGAGTCAGAGTTTTTTCTAAAGCCCTTCCCTGGCGCTCCATGTTACTCAGGAGAAATAATAACGGCTCTCATTTATTGAGACATACTTGGAGCCCGGCGCTCTGGAAGTGCTTTATAAGCACCACCCCACTGAATCTTCACAGCAATGCTGTTGCAGTGGGAACAGACCTCCTCATTTTACAGATAAGGACACCGAGGCTCAGACAGTGCAACAGCCTGCTCAGCACACGTGGTAAGTAGCAGAGATGGAGTTGAATCTGAATCCAACTCTAGAGCCTTCACTCTCTGCCTTAGTACCGTCTCCCCCGCCCCTGTCATGACTTTCTAGTCCCTCTCCCACGTCTGTCCCTTGACTTCCTGGCACATTCCCCAAACACTAGTCAACCTGGATGACTTGCTGGTGGAGTAAAGGTGATCACAAGTTCTTTGCTATTCCTCCCGTTGCATCTTTCCTCCTTCTGTGTCTGGACTGGATGAAGGGCCTGGTTTAACAGAACCTGGTGGAAATGACATTCCTGGACTTTGAGCCTGGGTCATAAAAAGCCTTGCAGCCTCCACTGGGGCCTCTTGAACATTCTCTCTGGGAACCCCGAGTCGCTGTGTAGTAAGTCCAACCACCAGGGCACCTGGGTGGCTCAGTCGGTTAAGCGTCCGACTTCGGCTCAGGTCATGATCTCACAGTTCGTGGGTTTGAGCCCCGTGTCGGGCTCTGTACTGGCGGCTGGCTCGGAGCCTGGAGCCTGTTTCAGATTCTGTGTCTCCCTCTCTCTCTCTGACCCTCCCCTGCTCACGCTGTCTCTCTCTCTCTCAGAAATAAATAAAAAACATTAAAAAAAAAAAAAAAAGAAGTCCAACCTCTTTGAGCCCATCATGCTAGAGAACCCACGCAGTCACTCCAATCTAACTGAGCCCAGCCTTTCCACCACCCCCACCAAGAAACCAAACACATTAGTGAAGCTGTGTTGGACCCTCCAGACCAGAACAGCTGCTGATGCCAAGTGGAACCAAAGAATTACCCCGCTGACCCCACCCCAAACTCCTGACCTACAGAATTGTGGTATGTAAGAAAATCGTGGTTATTTGAAGCCACCGAATCTGGGGGATAGATTGTCAAGCAGAAGAAGATTACAGAAATGTTCATGCCAGCCCCACCCCCAACCCCGTCTCTGCACCCCCAGTCTCTTACACCATTCTCACACCTGGAAAAGCCTTTGCCCAGAACCTGAACTGTCAAAATTCTGCCTTCCAACCAGGTCAAACAAAGGAGAAGCAATCAGGCTGTGTGCCGCCTGACTTCTGTTTGCCCTTCCTCACTGCTCGGTGCCAGGCAGCCTCTCCACCACAGAAACGCCATCAGCTTCTCTTGCCCTCTGACTTGAGTTTGGTCAATAGGGGGCAGGAGATCAGAAAGCGGGAGGAGGGAGAGATCAGGGTGTTTGTTCCTTCTCTTCCCCCTGGTGCAGTCAGTCACTGGGTCAGCTGTGTCTCTCCAAGGCCACACTCCTGGCAGGGGTCTCTCCAAGCCACACTGCCCATCTTCAAAGGCAAAGACTCCTTTTGTTACCAGCCTCAGGCCCCGCCCCTTGTTGCTTTCCACAAGCCCAGCTCCGTTGGAACTCCTTAGAGCTCCGAGCCTGAGGTGAAGACTTGAGTGCAGAGCAGTTTCTTTAGGAAGAGATCCCAGGAAACACAGGAAGAGGGGAAGTGAGCCGATGCAGACAGGCCGCAGAGCCAGGCACCTAGGGCTCAGCTGTGCCGGCGACCTCTGGGAGATCATGTAGTATGTGTCAGAGGTAACCCTGCTGGGGAGTGAGGAGGCTGCGAGCTTTTATCCATCAAGTGCCCTTTGACTTTGAGGGCTGCTAGAAGGACATTCACTTCCGGGCACTCTGGGCTTGCTCAACCCACTGGCTCAGCCGGCTCCCATGGCTAGAAAACACCAGCAGGAAGAGATGGAGCAGGGGTGCCTGGGTGGCTCAGTCGGTTAAGCGTCTGACTTTGGCTCAGGTCATGATCTCACAGTTCTTGGGTTCCAGTCCTACATCGGGCTCTGTGCTGACAGCCAGCTCAGAGCCTGGAGCCTGTTTCAGATTCTGTGTCTCTTCCTCTCTCTCTGACCCTCCCCTGCTCACGCTGTCTCTCTCTTTCTCTCAGAAATAAATAAAACATTGAAAATTAAGAGAGAGAGAGAGAGAGAGAGAGAGAGAGAGATGGAGCAGGAGACTGACCCTGGTATTAGCTGTAATCGCCACACAGGGGCGATGCTGAGGGCTCTTCAGCTGGGCCCTGACACCGCACCTAGCCACAGCTTTGTACATCATTTGTTTGTTTTCCAGCTTTACTGAGGTAGGATTGATGTGAAATTGTAAGATGTTTAAAGTGTGCAATATAAGGCGCCTGGGTGGCTCAGTCAGTTAAGTGTCCAACTTTGGATCACGTCATGACCTCACGGTTTGTAAGTTCGAGCCTTGCATTGGGCTCTGAGCCCACTTTGGATCCTCTGTCCCCCTCTCTCTGTGCCTCTCCCTTGCATGCATACTCTCTGTCTTTCTCAAAATAAACTTAAAAAATTAAAAACAATAAAGTATATAACATGATGATTTGATAGAAGCATACTTGGGAAAAGATCTCCCCCCATCAGGTTAATTAACACATTCATCATCATATATTTACCTCTTTTTTTGTGTGTGAGAATAATGATGTTCTACCCTTAGCACATTTCAACATGTCAGTTCTGCAATAGTGTTATCCACGCTAGCCATCCTGCTATACGTGAGATCCTCAGAACGTGTTCATCTTCTTACTGAATGAATGTAATTCCTTTATTAAACTCCTCTCGATTATTCAGTGTGGGTGTTTGCTTTCTGCCAGGACCCTGGGTGATACAGGCTGGTCTTGAACTTCACCAAATACATCTAGGGTAGGCCAATGTCCACAGAGTGGGAGGAGGGGTGGAGAGAGAAAAACCTAACTTAAGATCTAATTTCAGCCAACAACAACAACAAATGAATGAATGAAAACAGAACTAATGAATAAGAATATTCTAATTGGAGGGGCGCCTGGGTGGCTCAGTCGGTTAAGCGTCAGATTTCGGCTCAGGTCAGATCTCATGCTTTGTGGGTTCGAGTCCCGCATCAGGCTCTGAGCTGACAGCTCAGAGCCTGGATCCTGTTTCAGATTCTTTGTCTCCCTCTCTCTCTGCCCCTCCTTCACTCATGCTCTGTCTCTCTCTGTCTCAAAAATAAATAAACTAAAGAAAAGAAAAGAATATTCTAAGTGGAAACAATACTGGTCAGGAGTAGCATGTCCAGTTACACAAATTGAGCTTGGACAATAGCATTGGTAACTTAGTACTACTACAGAGCCCAAGGTACTTGTTAGAGTCGGGAAGGGGAAAAGTTACACAGAGAAGAGAATCAGGCTTTCATGGCAGATTATCAGTTGGGTAACCCTAGCTACTGTTACACATAGAATGTTACAAATACCCAGCAAATAGGCTAGAAATAGAGTCCTTGCTTATATAACAATTCTGAGTGGGTGGCAACTCTCTACTTGGTCCTTCTGGGTCTCAGGTTGAATCTCCAACAGGTGGGTCTCAGAGTGGCCCTGGGGATCATCGCGAAGAGAGTATTAAGGAGCATAAGAGCTCCGAAGTGCATGCATCATAGCTGCATCAGATGCCATGCTGAATTGCGGGGGAGGTTGGGAAATGTAGTCCAGCGGTGCACTTGGAATGGTGAGCTTCCCATAAGACTTCTCATCCTAAGTGTGTCAGAGAATTGTGTGACGTTGTCTAACCTTCCCAGCCAGGTGGATAGTCTATAAAATGAGGACAGGGTCAACTTATCCTGGATCCCCAGCCCTGACCCAGGGCGTAGGGGAAAGTAGGAACTTGCTACTTGTTAGTGGAATGATAGGATGTAAGTGGGCAATTAAGGTCATTGTTCTTGAGCTTCTAAGGTATAAGGGAAGCCCTTACCTGAACAAGACCTTGTGTCCCAGCCCTGTGCAGACTCACGTTGCCTTGGATTAAGGGAGGGCAAGATGATGCCTAAGGAAAGAATTTCAAAACATAGGTAAATCCCTTCCTACCCCCACACACTCATGCAAAACTTGTGTCACAATAATGACACAATAATATTGTGTCACCTTAGCTACTATTTATTGAGCACCTATTTTATGCTGCTCACTATTATTCACATGCATATGATTTCATCTAGAGATCTCCACCCCGCCCCCAGCAGTCCCATGATGTAGGTTCTATTATTTGCCCCATTTGCTGGTGGAGAACTCAAGGCTCAAAGTGGCGAGAGATGAAGCTGGAATTTGGGTGTGAATATGCTGGCCTCAGAGACTGTGCTCTTGACCTCTGTCAGTAACCAAGGGAATTCAGGGTAGGCTGGACAGCCCCCAAGTCTGGGGGGAAGAGCCCTGCGTAGGCAGGCGGGAGCCCTGGGTTCGCATCCAGCTCTGTGTGACTGAGGACGGGTCACCTCATATATTTGGCATGAAGTTCCCTAGGCTGGCTCTGCGCCAGGTACTGAGGAAATACAGAAAAAAAAAAAATCCGTCCTCTAGATGGCTCGCTCCCAGTGCAGCAGAGAAACCAGCATCAACAATCTGATACCATATGACAAGGGTCATTGACTATTTCTTCCTCCTGGGCTGTTCCGTCTTCCTCTGTGAAACTTCAAGCAAAGGACTGCGAAGCCAAGGGTTGCGAACACGAAGACCAGCCGAGCAAGCATGGAATGCAGACCGTCTGGAGTCTCGGCTCCACCACTTCCAGCTCTGAGACTCGGGGCCTCAAATTCCTCATCTCTTGAGTGCAGATAACATGGATACACAGCAAGCTCACAGGATAACACACAGACATCCCTAATTCATAGGATGACCCGCATATATACCTAACTCGTAGCATAAGCCATATACAAATCTAGCTCCTGGGATTTCGTGAGCTGAGACGTGCATGCACAGACCTAGCTCAGGGGCTCGTACACGGACATGCCCCCCTCACGGGAGAGCGGTGGCATTTAGGACTGTGCCACAAGCCAGCAGATGCCCCACGGAGATGCTGCTGCGCCCAAACACGAATCCGGTGGCGTGGATCCTCCAAGAGTTCAAGGAAACCCAGAAACCAGTTTCAATGTTTAAAGTGTGTTCAGACAGGTGGTGACTATACTTATCATGGTGAGCTTGAGTCATTTATGAAACTGTCAGATCAATATGTTATATACCTGAAACTAATAGAACACTACAGTTATACTTCAATAATACATTTTAAAATTAATTAAAACCAAGAGGTAAAGCTCTACAAATACTAACAAAAATAAAGAAAAAGGTCACACTGGTTAAAAAAAAAAAAGTGTTCAGTAAATCCTGATTTTAAAAACTCTGATTGATCTGAGAAACACCGCTGTAGGCCAGATTTTGTCCCTGGCCCTGTGGACTTCATAATGGGCAAAGTCTCTGGTGGTTCTGATCTCTGAATAGAAAAGAGGACAACGAAGGTGTTGCCCCAACTCAAATTTAAGTAGACGGAATTAGAATCCGCTGCATACAATAGAAAATTCTAAACTAATAGTAGCCAAAACAAGACAGAGGTTTATTTCTCTGTCCTGTAAAAGATCTCCAGGGGTGACTGGTAGCTCAGGCAGTGAAGCATCCAACTCTTGATTTCAGTTCAGCTCATGATCTCACACAGGGAGCCTGTTTGGGATTCTTTCTTCCCCCCTCTCTCTGCCCCTCCTCCCCTCTCAAATAGAAATAAAATAAACATAAAAAAAAAAAAAAGTACAAAGGTGGGCCATGCAGGCTAGTTCAGCAACTCTGTGAAGATGGCTCCTTCCATCCCTCTGCTCTGCCATCCCTAGCATGTGGCCTTTATCCTCATTGTCCAGCATGGCTGCTGGAGCACTGGCCATCACATCTGCAGCCCAAGGCAGCAGAGTGAAGGAAGAGCTCTCCTCTTTTAAAGATAATTCCTGATTTCCTCATGACACTTCCACTCTTATAGTCAAATGGCCATACGTAATTGAAAAGAAGACTGAGAAATGCATATAGCTGGGAGACAAGGTAGCTAGCCAGAAATCGAGGTTCACCTGCTCAAGAAGAGGAGGCAATGAGCCATTTGTACCGCACCGAAGAGCTTGATGTGTGAGGACGGTGTGTGGAGGGGTGTGGCCAGGCTGCCACTTCCAGGCCTCGGATGTCTTTACGGTTCTGTCTGATCAAGAGAAGAAAATAAGAGAGTAAGACTGAAGGAGGGCAGCTGAATATAATAACGAGAGTAACAAATTACTGAGGACCTGCTACATTCCAGGCTCTGCGCTGAGCCCCGTGTGAACATTACTTCGGATTAGAATCTTCCAGGCTCTGTCCTGGGTGAGCCCCCGGCTGTGAGGCAGTGCTGGCTGGGGAAGGAGACTTAGAAGTCCACGATCTGCCAGACGGATAACCATCCTCCTGTTTTCAGTCCTGCCCCACACCTTGGTCTTTAGAGGTGCCTGGTCTCTCTCATCCCGGAGCCTTTCTGAGGATCTCTAGTTGGGGTCCTGCCTCCTGACGCCTCTCCTGAACAGTCAGGTTCCAACTTTCTAGGTTTCTTAAGTCAGCCCCCACTCACCATCTGTTTTCCAGCTTCTAGAATTTGGTTGACTGCTCTCATCTTCTGTGAGCCCCTCACATGGTCTCTTTGTCCCAGTGGGGAGGTGTGCATTCTTAAAAATGCTTTTATGTCATTTTATTAGGGGCTCCTGGGTGGCTCAGTTGGCTAAGCATCCGACTTTGACTCAGGTCGTGATCTCACGGCTCGTGGGTTCAAGCCCCGCATCAGGCTCTGTGTTGACAGCTAGCTCAGAGCCTGGAACCTGCTTCAGATTCTATGTCATTTTATTAGAATTTCAGAAAACAATGGAGGTGGGGGCGCCTTGTGGCTGAGTCGGTTAAGCATCCAACTTCGGCTCAGGTCATGATTTCACGGTTCGTGGGTTCGAGCCCTGTGTCAGGCTCTGCTGACAGCCAGCTCAGAGCCTGGAGCCTGTTTCAGATTCTGTGTGTCTCCCTCTCTCTGACCCTCCCCTGCTCACGCTGTCTCTCTCTCTCTCAGAAATAAATAAAACATTTAAAAAAATTTAAAAAACAAACAAACAGTGGAGGTGAATAAATGTGTCCAGTCTGCCACGTTTCACCAGGAGCTTACAGCCTGCATTCTTGACTAGGAGCACCCTCAGCACACAGGGTTCTCTCTCTCTCTCTCTCTCTCTCTCTGAGCCTGGCATGTTTCTCTCTCGCCTTGATAGCCCAAACCTGCTTGTCAAGGGTGAGGGCTTTGCTGTTCTCTTCTTTGCACTTAGACAGGACGGGGCAGGCCTGTGGCAGGTGCATAAAAGTCTCTTGATATGGGCCATTCCGGAGAAGTCAGATGTGGACTTTAACAAGTTAAAATTTGTAATATCAGAGTAAATCTCCCTCTGAGGCAATATTCACACTGTGTTTACAATGGAGTCCAAAGTCAATGCTCAAGGGGAAAGCCAGATAGAGTCGCACTTGTCCTTATAAACCCCTGAGGCAGGTGCGAGACTGAACACAGCCAGCATTTCCTCCCGGCATCTTGTTAAGTGCCTGCGGGAGGTCCCCGTTTGGGTTCCATGAAGCCACGTTCCATGAACAATACGCACCTTCAGACCCTGGGATCCCCCTCAGCGCACCATGAGGCTCATGCCGCTTGTAAGAGAAGAGGTGCACAGTCCCCAAGAACGAGGGTGACCAGCCACCCAGTGTGGTGGGACAGAGGAGTCTCCTGGGACGCAGGACACTTCCAGGGCAAACCGGATGGTTGGCCAGCCTGCAGACCCACTCCTCGCACACGCTCCGGGGCATGTGCCTGCTGCCCACGTAGCTTAAAATGTCTATTCCCTGCTGTTGTCACCTGCCCCAGGCAGATGGCAGCGTGGCTCGGAGAGTGTGCTCTGGAACCAGGATGCGGGGGGCCAAACCCCAGCTCCAACACTCACCAGCTCTGAAGCAAGTCTCTCTACCGCTCTCTGCCTCTGTTTCCTCATCTATAAAATGGGAATGATAGTAATAACAAGTCTACTCCATAGGTTTTTGCAAGGATTAAGTGAGTTAATAGATCTAAAGCACTCAGAATGTATATAGGCCACAGTCCATTATCTACAACGCTGATGTCTCAGGGCCCTCATGTGTTTTGGGATTTTGAAAGCTTTGGGGTTTTAGAAGTACACACCAGGGGTACCCGGCTGGCTCAGTCAGTAAAACATTTGACTCTTGATCTCAGGGTTGTAGGTTTGAGCCCCATGTTGGGTGTAGAGGTTACTTAAAAATAAATCTTAAAGGGGCACCTGCATGGCTCAGTTGGTTGAGCATCTGACTCTTGATTTTAGCTCAGGTCATGATCCCAGGGTTATGGGATTGAGCCCCATGTCAGGCTCTGTGCTGTGTGGAACCTGCTTATTATTCTGTCTCTCCCTGTCTCTCTCTCAAATAAAAAACAAAATAAGATAATATCTTTAAAAAAGAAAAAAGAAAAAGAAAGCACATACCATACGTTATATAACACACCAGTGGGGTCTGGGTTAGCATCCCATAATCAAACTCGTTAATATTTCTGCAGAAAATAATGTATGAATATTTATACATGTGTTCAGGTTAGATTGTTGCCACCAAATGAATTTGGGCACTAACCTTATTTTGTTCAGAATTTCTTGGATTCAGAAGTCCAAGGAAGGGATTGTAGACACATGTGTATGGTTTACTGGTGTTACTGGTTTTGTTTGTAAGGGTTTTTTTTTTTTTATTATTTTCTTGTTATTATTATTTTGAAAGAGCGAGCACAAGAAGGGGAGGGGCAAAGAGAGAGGTAGAGAAAGGACCCGAAGCAGGCTCCACACTGTCAGCACAGAGCCCCATGCAGGGCTCAAACTCATAAACTGTGAGATCATGACCTGAGCTGAAATCAGGAGTCTGATGTTTAACCAACTGAGCCACGCAGGTGCCCCTCCTGGTCTTACTGTTTAATGCACATCTAGTGTAACTGCCACACAATTGCTTCTTAAGGACAACTCAGGCTTTTGTGCCCAAGGTCCCCGTTCGTTCCTGAAGTTTCCTAGTAGGGCCTTTCTGCACCAGTAGCTGTGAGGGGACCTTCTCTTTTCTTCTCTCTCTACCCAGATCCTCACGGTGGTAATTTCTCTCTGTTCCTGTCAATGTGCTGATGGTGAGGTGTGGTTGATGGTGGGGCGGTTGGTGGTGTTTGGCGGTAGTGGTCGGGGGTGGGGTGGTTGGCGGTCGTGGTGGCTGGATGCAAATTCAAATCTCTGAGCACCTTTCTGGGTCTGAGCTGGGGAGCCCACTGGGCCCCGGTGGCCAGAGCAGGGGCGTGGGCAGCAGTCATCAGCGTGGAGAAGTGATGAGAAAGCTAAGCTTCTGGCAAAGCAGCCGTGGGTTCCAGGCCACGGTCCGGCCTGGGAGGTGAGATGGTAAAGCCAAGGGAGGACTCCCGGCCCCTCAGCAGCCCCTGGGCATCCACAAGATCACCACCAAAGACGCTGATTTACTTGCAGAAAAGTGTCAGCGGGACTCCGGGAAGGTCCCTCGTTGGACCAGGGAATGCATGCCTGGCAGGCCCTCGAGGTACTAGGGAGTTACGGTGGCTGCAGGGAGGCAGGCGAGGCCCCCAGCATAGCCTCTGGGAGAGGGCTCCTCTCTCCACCCTTCACAGAGCGCCCTGACGCACACATTCCTGGCACAACTACCCAGACAGGGGATTATTTTGCAGATCATTTCTTTCTGGGTGTGATTGTCCGGGAAAGAAAATTAGCTTCTGCTTGTTTTCCATGGAGCTTTGACAACCAGGGATATGGCTCTTTCCCAAGAGGGAGCGAGAAAGGGACGATTGGGGTCAGACCTCCAGGCCACATGCAAGTCTAGCCCCTCGGGAAAGGGGCCTGATTTTGCCCATAGGGCACTTCTGAGCCTTCTGCAAACCTGAATCAGAGCAGTCATAGCTCCCCCATCTTTTCCCACCCTCCACTACATGGGTGGCCCTTCCTCTCTTTGCCACTTAGCTCCCCCCTTACCTCCAAAGGGCCCTAGACTTTGAACCTCTCCCTCTTTTTCTCACTTCCTAATCAAACCTCCTCTGTGCTCACAAGTAAAGAACTTGAGAATGAATCCCGGAGTAGGAGATAGGAGACTTAAGTCCAAGTTCAGCTCTGCCCCCCAATACACTGTGACCTCGAACTGGTCCCTTGTCTTCTGGGTGCGTCAGTCAGGCAGACTGAGGTCAGGGATCAGGTGAGCTAGAAAATCCCAGCCAGGCTGAAAGGGGCAGGGGCTACAAAATTCCAGCTTACGGTTGCCACGTGAAAGAGTGAGCCCCGTGCTACCCGATTTCTGACTTTTCGGAAGCAGCTGTATTAGTCAGAATAGGTTGCTATAACAAGCAGCCCCAAAGTCAAAGGCTTTACTATCGTTAAGGCATATATTCTGGTCCCACCACAGTCCAACGTGGGCCAGCCACCTTCTGTGGACCACACTCCTGTCTGGTGGCTCGGCCACCTCCTAGGGCCTCGAGCCACACACCCCCCCCTCCCCAGGCCCTCCCCAGATTCTTCTGTATCTGGTCAGCACACAGGGAAGATAGTGTGGAGGACTGGGAGGGAGGTTTTAGGGAGGCGGAAGTGGTGTCTGTTACTTCTGCCCACATTCCATTAGCTGGACTCCTGTCACGTGGTCCCAACTGACTGTAAGGGAGCCCATGTGCGGGAAGGAAAGGACGTCAGTTTGGTGAAAGCTAGCCAGTCTCTGCCACAAGCAGCAAACCTGGATTCTATGCGATATCTAAAATCCTTAAATATCGGCAAGGAATTGAAGCTTGAAAGGTGTTGTGTGTGCTCATGAGCCCGATGGCCTCCTGCTGTTCACTCTGTGGCCTCTGGGCAGGTGCCCCCCACCCCCCACCCCGCAGGAGCCGAGATTCTGTATTGGTGACACCGAGGCCTTCCCCTCGTTTTGCACTCACACGACTCGTTCCACTAAGGTCCACTGCACACCCACTCCACGCCGGGCCCCACGATAGGGAAGGAGGACAGAGAACAGCGAGGAACCTTCCTTCCTTTGCAGAGCTCACAGCTGTTTTGATCTCTGGGTGGAAAATAGTGTTGGATTGTTGAAACTAAAAATTAGAGCTATTTGCCACTATGTCACGTTTTAGCAGAGGCCCATTCCTTAATTGAAAAGAAGAGCTTCCTGAGGGGGAAATGCTGGGTGTAAGGACTGCTAAGAGGGGCTGAGTCAGCTGGTGGGCGTGTCCCCTCCAAGCTCCAGGGTTCAGTGCATGGGTGGGTTCAAGTAAGTGCTTTGCCCAGGCCTCAGTCTTCACCTCTGTGAAATGGGTGTAAAGGGATCTATCTTAGGAGGCTGTAGGAAAATAAGAGAGCAATGTAGCAAAGCTGAGCACAGTGCATGCAGGGACACTGGAGATCCACGCTCATTGGTCCCCAGGGGCCACTGTGGTGAGTCAGGGCTGACTGCTTTGGGGCAGGCGCTGCGTCAGCATCAATCTTAATTCCCAACCAGCATCTTCTGGGTGTGAGCCTGGGCCAGACCCTGGCCTGGGGGTGCTGGGGACGTGTGGTGAGAAAGGTCTGGCCCCACTTAGAGGAACTTACAGTCCTGGGGCGGCCACCTCTGACTTCTGTGGGTGTGGGCTGGCCCTCTCCTGACCCCTCGCAGAGGTGAGCCAGCTCTCGCCCTCAAAGCCAGAGACAGATGGAGGAATGCAGGTGGGTTCCAGAGTCACTTGACTGTAGCAAGCAGGTTGGTCATCTTGGTTGACATTAGCAGGGCAGTGTCCGCAGAAGCCCGGGGTGAAGGTCCCTGGATGGGGGGTGGGGGGAGTGGAGACGGAACAGGAGGAAGAAAAGAACTCTGCTCAGGCCTCACTTCACTCCGGCTCAGCCCATGATGTGAGTTCCAGCTGTGTACTTGAGCTCCGCTGTCCCCGTCTCTCTGCCCCTCCCCTGCGTGTGCTCTCAAGAATAAACATTAAAAAAAAAAAACATTTTGGGGGCGCGTGGGTGGCTCAGTAGGTTAAGCGTCTGACTTTGACTCAGGTCATGATCTCACGGTTCGTGGGTTTGAGCCCTGCGTCAGGCTCTGTGCTGACAGCCAGCTCAGAGCCTGGAGTCTGTTTCAGATTCTCTCTCTGATCCTCCTCTGTTCATGCTGTCTCTCTCTCTCAGAAATAAATTAAAACAAAAAACAAAAAACAAAACAAAAAAAACCACCCCATTTTGCAGATGAGGACATTGAGGCGCATAAGGATGAGGCCAACTTGCTCGAGGCTCCGGGGCAGCTAAGGAGTGGCCTGGAGATTCAGACCCAGGTAGAAGCTCTTTGCTGGGCTTCACAACAGTGCCTGGGAGGGGGATTTCTGTTGAGGGGCTCAGAGGCCCTCTTCCCTGGGTCCCACCCAGCTATGCAGGATGGAGGGAGGGGATCCGGCAAGGAGCGAATCTCTCTATACGAGGTGTGCGGTTCATCTGGGAGGTTCCCTCCCTCCCTTCCCTCCTTCCTGTCTTCTTTCCTTCCCTTTTTTTCTTCCTTCTTTCCTTCCCTCCCTTTCTTCCTCTTCCTCTTCCTTCCCTACTTCCTTCCCTCCTTTGTTTCCTCCCTCCCTCTCCCTTCTTTCCTTCCTTTTCTTTTTTCCTTCCATCCCTCCTTCCCTTTCTCATTGTCCTTCTTTTTCATTTCTTCTTCCTCCCTCCCTCCCTCTCTTCTCTCCCTACTTCCCTCTCTCTCTTCCTTCCTTTTCGCCCCTCCCTCCCTCCTTTCCTTCCTTCCTTCCCTCTCTCTTCCTCCTTCCTCTTTCTTTCCTGCCTTTTTTCTTCCTTCTCCCCTTTCTTCCTTCTCCTTCCTTCCCTCGTTCCCTCCTTCTTTCTATCCCTTCTTCCGTCCAGGTGGATTCCCAGCTCTGGCGGTTACCATCTGGGTGACCTGGTAGGTCAGCCTTCTGGGTCTATGATTCTGCTGTACACCAGGCACTTATCAGTCTACTGAGGGCCCACTGTGAGCCAGACAGACTTGGCCTCCAGCCCCCCTGGGGCAGCCAACTGGCTCTGCAGGCCTCCTAGGAGAAGCAGTGCTCCAGCGGAGGTGGACCAGATGGCGCTCATGGGGTGGGCGGGGTTGGGGGGTCGGTGCTGGGGACAGGCGGACGGGGGATTTCCCAGCTACTGTGAAACTCACAGAGCTTGAGCTCTAGAGCCCCTCACTTGCCAGGCGACTTCCAGTGACCTGGGAGGGGCCCCAGTGAGGCACACTCAGGGTCACATGCTATTGCCAAGTTCTTGCCAAAACTAAGCTGTTTTCACTGCAATTAAGAAGGCTGCCTCTCCCTTCTCCCACTTCCTCCTGTCACACTTCCTCTCCTTTTGGGTATCGCTGGAGTTGCTGTGGCATTTGGGGCATCTAGCTAGGGGGACGCTGTCATGGAATACTGACAGCAGCAAAAATAACAAACTACACCAACACAAACAGATGTTGGCAACAAACTGGCTGACAGGTGGCATCAATGCAAATAATTTTTAAGGTTAGTAATCAAGGAAACATGCAGAGTCCTGAGATCCTCTAAGATCCTGGATCCTGAAGTCTTTCTAAATTTGACAATAATCCTAAACCTTTTGACACTACCAGTAATGACTTGTGAAGTTGAAAGCAGCTTTTTGAGACTATTAACAAATTGTGGGGGGGGGGATGTTTGGCCAACTCTGTTAAAGAAAACTAAGTTATCTTCTTATTCCCTCTAAAGAAAATTGTCAACGTGAAGAGATTTTCCCAAAAGTATATAACCAAAGTGTAGGAATAAAGGTATTATGGAAGTGTATCAAGGGGTTAACATAAATATTACATTCTTTTTCTGGACATTGAATGGTGCTTACAAACTTTTTAAATTTTGCTGTGGTTTTGTTTCTCATTCTAACGATTCACATTTTTGTCTGATTTTGTGGGGTTTTTTTTCTTAAAGAAAGTCTCCAGCTTTAGATGTGTCAAGCCCATAAAACCTGGATGCAATTCTATGGAGAGGATATGGCATGTGCAAAGGCCCAGTGGTAGTGGGGTGGGAACTTTGCTATGTTTAAGGACTAGAAGCACAGAGAGGACAGGTGGAGGAGGAGAGGAGGGTAATGTCCATAATCCTGACTTGACCTGACTATGTGGCCAAACAGGGGTCTCCAGAGTGACCAAGGCCAAAGAAAGGAACTCATAAGTCTTTCTTCAATCTCCTACCAGTGCAGGAATCCTCTCTCTGACAGCTGCGCACTGACTGGCTCTGCATACCTCCTGCGATGGGGAGCTCACCCAAATCCTATGCTATCCTAAGTCAAAACTCTCACTGTGAAAAGTTCTTCTGTCAAGCTGACCACTAACTGCCTTCAGTTCCCCTTTGGGTCCTCATCTTCCCTACAGACCTGGAAATAATTGGTTACTTCCAGCTTCTTCCCATTTCTTTTTTTTTTTAATTTTATTTTGAGAGCGAGCGAGCAAGCATGTAAGCGCCTGAGTGAAGTAGGGGAGCAGAGAGAAAGAAGAAGGGAGAGAATCTCAAGCAGGCTCCACGCTGTTAGTGCAGAGCCCAATGTGGAGCTTGATCCCACGACCACAAGGTCATGGGCAAAATCAAGGGTCGGACACTCAACCAACTAAGCTACACAGGTGCCCAGGTGTTACAGCTCTGCAGTAACTTGAGGGCAGTTTTCAGGTTTGTTCCAGCCCAGGGTAACCTGGCTTCCTTCAAAGATTCCTTTTACGCCTTGACTTCCAAAGTCTTCCTCATCCATCATCTCAATATTCCTTAACCACTCACACATGTACGATGATGATGATGATAGCTAATACGAGTGTGTACTATGCACTAGGCTCTGTGTTGGGTGTTGCTTATGCCTAGCCCTTAAGGCAAATCCTAGAAAATAGGTAGTCATGAAGCCCATTTTACATAGGAGGAAATCAGGGTCCAAAGAGACTTAATAACCAGCCTAGGTTAGAGAGCATATGGTTGGTACAATCAGACTCTTTGCCTTTGGAGCTCATGCTTTGAATCAAAACATTAAATGGCTGGAATTACCGGGGGGCGGGAGGCGCCTGGGTGGCTCAGTCGGTTAAGCATCTGACTTCGGCCCAGGTCATGATCTTGCAGTTCGTGGGTTCGAGCCCCGGGTCAGGCTCTGTGCTGACAGCTCAGAACCTGGAGCTGCTTCGGATTCTGTGTCTCCCTCCCCCTTTTTCTTCTACCCCTCCCCTGCTCATGCTCTGTCTCTCTCTCTGTCTCTCAAAAATAAATAAATGTTAAAACAATTTTTAAAAATTAAAAAAAGAAAGAACAGCTGGAATGAGAGGATTCCAGTCTGTGCGGATGAGAATAATTCTGTTTCAAGGCTGTATCATGGACATCCTATGTTTTCAGTCTGTTGACCTGGCCGGTAGATTGTGGGTGGACTTGCCTTATCTAGAATGTGAGCCAACCTTTAAAATCAATCTTTCTGTCTCCATTCTCTATACACACATCCACATATGCACACACATGGACACACATCGATCTTCTACTGCTTCTGTTTCTCTGGAGATCCTGGCCTGAGAGGTCCCGTCTTCCCTACCTCCAAACTGTGTGTGTCTTAATGAGGTTTCAAGATCACCAAGTCCTATCGGCAGAATGTGATCAATTCGCTGGACCAATGTGATCCCTGTGAGATGGCGAGGCCATCATGCAGAGCTTGGGGACTGACCTACTATTGAAGGAAGATGGTGAAGGTAAGCTGCCCTCCCTTCCAGTGAGCTCAAACTACTCTGGTAGGAGAGGAAGACCTCTGAGTATTCTTCTGCTAACCGTGTCCCATTGGGTAAGTTGCTTCACTTCTCTGGGTCTCAGTTTTCTCCTCTGTAAAAAGCGAGGGCTGGGATAGATGACCTTCAAGGCCCTGCCCCTCCTAATCCTGAACTGGCACAAGTGACCAGAGCTGTTTGTCTTGTCTGTGGTGGGACACTGACAGTCTTTCAGCTTCTCTCACCCTCTGTTTTCTTCCTGGAGAGAAATCACCAGTGACCTACCTCTTAGGGTGGCTGTGCAGCCAACATGCAGTAAACACCGTGATTAAGGCCACTGGCTTTAGGAGGTGGCTGAACTTGACTCTGAGTCTGAGATCCACCACCACTTGGCTATGACACCTTAAACAACCACCTCACTTCACGTCTCACCTCACCTGCTGAACAAAGACCAATGTGCTGACCTTGAAGGACTGAGGGTGAGATTAGATCCTGACTATACTTTTTTTTAAAAAGTTTTTTTTTTGAGAGAGAGAGAGTGCACACGCACACGTGTAAGCAGGGGAAGGGCAGAGAGAGAATCCCAAGCAGGCTCCTCCCTAAGCATGGATGTGGGGACCCATCCCAGGACCGTGGGATCATGACCTGAGCCGAAATCAAAAGTTGTATGCTCAACCGACTGAGCCACCCAGGCGCCCCTGAAAGTAGGTCCTAATTATAAAGCGTCCATCACATCTTAGGTTCCTGATAAGTTTCTGGGCCTCTTTTCTCCCTAAATCCCTGTGTTCACAGTCTTTCAAAGCTTCAGCCTCCTCATATATCAAAAGGGAATAAGGAACCCTACTGGGCGCTGTACCGCTTTAATTTACTGAAAGTTACCTACTAGACAAATAAAGGTTCACAATCCTCTTTCAAATAAAGGTTCAAATCCACTAGGGAAACAGGAATAAAAGGATTCTGTAGGGCAGCCAGTGAGTCTAGGTAAAGGACACACACTCCATTCCCTTAAGCAGTAGGGGGGCCAGGAATGGGCCAGAAAAGCAGAGGGGAGCGCCCAGAACTGATTACCTGGGGCCTCTGGTATCCGGTGCTCTCTGGGGCCTCTCCTGGGAGGAGAGAAGTCAAGTCTGTGGCAAAGAGAGACTCAACAGGAAAGGCTCCAGGGCTGGTGGTGCCCTGCAGGCTGCCCCAATCCCTCCTGGCTGGGGAAGGGGAGATATGCTCATAGACACCTGGCCTCAGCTGGGCCTTGCTGAAGGTCAGGTGCAGCCGGTGGCAGTGATCTCAGAGCAGGGGCTGTGGAGCCCAGCTGGGTGCAGCCTGGCACAAAGTAGGCAACAGCCCCTGGACCGTCAGGGAGCTGAGCCCCCAGCTCTCAGCTCATTACAAAGACCACCATTCACACCTGCTGGGCCCTATATGCTTTGCTGAACATATTCCACCAGCTGGCCCGGGACCCTCTAATGGCCTGCAAGAGAGGAGGGGGCAGGGGGAGAGACTGGCCGATGGCCACCTTCATTTAAAAAAATTTTTTTTGGTAATGTTTTATTTATTTCTGAGAGAGAGATACAGCGTGAGCAGGGGAGGGTCAGAGAGAGAGGGAGACACAGAATCTGAAGCAGGCTCCAGGCTTAGGAGCTAGCTGTCAGCACAGAGCCCAATGCAGGGCTTGAACCCACAAACTGAGATCATGACCTGAGCTGAAGTCAGACGCTTAACCGACTGAGCTACCCAGGCACCCTTGGCCACCTTCATGTGACAGTCAAGTAGAACAGGGCCCAGAGTCGGGCCAGTTTATGTGTCTGCCTCTTCCACCAGACTATGAGCAACTTGAGCTGAAGGACTAGGTCTTGATCACTGGGTCATTCGTTCCAGGTAAAGGAAATAGGCAAATGTAAAGGTCCTGAGGCAGAAATACACTTGGCATGTTGGAGGACCATCTTGGTCAGTAGCAGAGTAGTGAAAAGAATTATAGGTGAGTTGAAGAAGCAGGCCCTGGCTAGATCATGTGAGGCCTTGTGGACCATGAAAAACAGTCTGGCTTTTATTCTAGTTGCCAAGAAATTAACTGAAAAATGCTTGCTCTGGGGGCACCTGGGGGGCTCAGTCAGTTAAGCGTCTGACTTCGACTCAGGTCATGATCTCACAGTTCATGGGTTCGAGTTCCGCGTTGGGCTCTGTGCTGACAGCTCAGAGCCTGGAGCCTCCTTCTGATTCTGTGTCTCCCTCTCTCTCTCTCTCTCTCTGACCCTCCCCTGCTCACGCTGCCTCTCTCTCTCTCTCTCTCAGAAAAAAAAAAAAATGCCTGCTCTGAGACTAGATACTGAGAATAGCCAGTAAGAGTAGCCTCATGTTCTGGCCTCCAGTGTGGGAAGCAGAGGTCAGTCCCAAAGAGTGTGACCGCACTCTAACATGGGGGCCCCGCCCCCGCCCAGGAGCCAGAGAGTATTTCCTGGGGGAAGGGTTTCTGCTGGGACCCCAAGGCTAAACCAGCCAGTTGGAAAAGAATTAAAGAGAGGGGACAAGAAGAGGCACTGCAGTGGTGCCTGGGTGGCTCAATCGGTCAAGTGTCTGACTTCAGCTCAGGTCATGATCTCACAGTTCATGGGTTCAAGCCCTGCATTGGGCTCTGTGCTGGCAGCTCAGAACCTGGAGTCTTCCTTTCTACCCTTCCCCACTTATGCTCTGTCTCTCAAAAAATAAACATACAATTTAAAAATATATTTTATAAAAAAGGAGAAGTGGCACTGCAGGCAGAGGAAACAGCTAGTGGGAACTTCTGAGAACAGAGAAGAGAGAGATTTGGAAACCGTAAGGAGTTTAGTGTGCTTAGATGGCAAGATGCCACCAGGGGTGCCTGGGTGGGGGATGGGGGATGGGTAAGATACCACCACGGGTGTCTGGGTGGTGGGGGATGGGGGATGGGTAATATGCCACCAGGGGTGCCTGGGGGTGGGGGATGGGGGGATGGGTAAGATACCACCACGGGTGTCTGGGGGTGGGGGATGGGAGGTGGGTAATACCACCAGGGGGTGTCTGGGGGGTGGGGCATGGGAGGTGGGTAAGATACCACCACGGGTGTCTGGGGGGTGGGGGACGGGGGGATGGGTAATATGCCACCAGGGGTGCCTGGGGGGTGGGGGATGGGGGATGGGGTGGTGGCCAGCAGGGGTGCGGGAGCTCAGTTTCTTCCACTGTGTTCTGTTGCATGGTAACTAGTCCCTCCATGCTGGGCATTTGGGTTTGTTCTAGTTTTCCCGTTATAAACAACGCTGTGACAAACATCTTTGTCCATACACCGCGCATGTAGGGTTATCTCCATGCAGTAAAGATGGGAAGACCTGGGGCTGCCCAGTGGACAGGTCTGAGCCGAATCTGTTTGCCTAACTAGTCCCAGGGCCTCTCAGACAGCATTTTTCTGGGTGTCTTCTTGAGGGGCCCTGGACAGAGAGATGCTGGGAGGCGGCCTGAGGGACCCATAGAGAGTCCTGACCGTGACCTCTGGCTGCCCAGGTCAGATAAATGGCAGGGAGGAGCCCCCCGACCCTGGGACCCTGTCCCATCACTATACGTTTATCTGTCCAGCTGGCCTGATGCATCAGCTCCCAGCTCCTCCCAAGGAGGCGATAAAGGTACTTGAGCGGCAGGTCTTCAAAGTTGGGGTGCCAGATGTGGAGTTCAAACCCCTCACTCCTCAGGGAGAAGCTATGAGGTTTTGCATCCCCTCCCCACTGTGAGTCTCCCGACTAGGGGTGAAGTTTGTGGTGAGAATGCGTCTCAGCCTCTCCTACCTGCTTCGATGTGGGGTTTTTCTCCTTTGCCTAATGTGTGGGAGTCACTCAGCTAATTGTTCTGTGTGTAGCTGCATATCCAGTATATCCAGTGTCTGGGAGGAGGAGAGTTCGGGATTCTTCTATGTCACCATCTTGAGCCAGAACTACAACAGCAAAAGTACTTCACATTGAGCATGGATCTGGGTTCAAATCATAGCTGTACCACTAAAGAACTGAGTGGCCTTGGGCCAATTACTCGAACTCTCAGAACCTCAGTGTCCTCATCTGTATAACGGGAAATAACCTAGCAAGGTTCATTTGGAAGTGAAATGACGTTGACAAGCACCTGGCCCGTGGTCCAGGCTCGCGGTAAACGGTGCTGTATATTTCCAAGGTCATCGTATATTTCCAAGGTCATCACGGATCTCTAGCCCTTTTGAAAGACCCGTAACAGCTTTATAGAGGTAAAATCTACACGCCTGACCATGAACTCGTTTAAAGTGTACAGTTCAATGGTTTTTAGTATATTTATCACAATCACTTTTGGAACCTCTTCATCATCCCCCAGAGAAACTCTACCTGTTCGCGGTCTTTCCCACCTCCAGCCCTACACAACCCCAGCTTACTTTCTATGTATTTGCCTATTCTGGACACTTCAAATAAATGGAATCACACAAAATGGAAATCTTACAAAGTCTTCTGTCACGCTTCTTTCACTTAGCCTACTGTTTCCATGGTTCATCTACGTCGAATCAGTACTTTGTTCCCTGGTATTGCTGGACAATGTCCCACCGTGTGGACAGACCACATTTCATAGATCCATTCATCAGCCGGAGGACCCTTGGATTGTTTTTCACCTTTCAGCTCTCATGAATAATACTGCTGTGAACATTTAGTGTGGACGTATGTTTTCTTTCCTCTTGGGTATACACCCAGGGGTGGAATTCCTGGGTCATACGGGAGCTCTATTTTTTTAAAAAAATTTTTAATGTTTTATTTATTTCTAGGAGAGAGAGAGAGATAGCATGAGCAGGGGAGGGTCAGAGAGAGAGGGAGTCACAGACTGAAACAGGCTCCAGGCTCTGAGCTGGCAGTCAGCACAGAGCCCGACGCGGGGCTCGAACCCGCGAACCGCGAGATCATGACCTAAGCGAAAGTCGGACGCTCAACCGACTAAGCCACCCAGGCGCCCCAACGGGAGCTCTATTTTTAACCTTGTGAAGATCGGCCAGACTGTTTTCCAGCAGCTGCACCACCTACATTCCCACCATTAGTATATGAAGGTTCTAATTCCTCCACATCCTTACCAACAACTGGTGTTGTCGGTCTTTTTGATTTTTAGCCATCTTAGTGGGTGTGTAGCGGGATCTCACTGGGGTTTTGGTGTGCATTTCCCTGATGGCTAACGTCCCCATCTTTTTCAGTGGAGTCTGCTTTGTTTCTGAGGACAGATAAATCCTAGGACACCCTTTTCCCAGTATGGAAACACTAACTTGTCCCCCCAAAAAGGCGGAAAAAACCTTATATGAAAAAAAATGCCCATGACTAATTCATAACACTCCTTAGGCTTGCTCTTCTATAAATGACTATTTCCTTGTCTGGGGACATCAGGTAGTTTCTAATTTTCCTCTATTGTCTGCAATATAAAGAATGGCTATGACGTGGAAAATGCTCATGATAAGTAAACAAAAGTAGGCTAAAAAAATACTCAGTTCAGTCATCATATCTGAAAACAACGTATGTTTGTTAATTCATCCAAATGTGTTTTGACCAATGTGTTCTGTTCCAAGCCCCGAGTTAGCTGACCGATGGCCAAAGCCAGGAAAGGAACAGCAAAGATGCAAATACGACTGTGGAGGGGGTGGTGGGGTCCCAGTGACCGATTCCCCACCCTTCCCCACCTCTATTTCCCAAACTCCCTTGACTATGGCTAAGGTGCCCTTACAACGATAAAATTGAGGGAAAGAAAAAATAATTATTGATTTAAGGGTGATGCGAGAGGTATTTCCTTTTTAAAAAAATATTTTTGAGAAAGAGAGAGATAAAGAGAGCGTGAGGGGGAGGGGCAGAGAGGGAGAGAGAGAATCCCAAGCAGGCTCTGCACCATTAGCACAGAGCCCGACTCAGGGCTCAATCCTGTGAACTAGGAGATCAAGAGTTGCCAAATCAAGAGTTGCATGCCTAACCGACTGAGCCACCCAGGTGTCCCAGAGAAGCCCTTTCTTGAGCCGGATCCTTCAAACCTACTATTTTATGGAATCTCCATGCAACCTGGGAGGCTAATAATATAGTAGTCAATACTCTGGCGCTTACCACGTGTCTGGCATTACTGAAGCAGGGCAGGGGGCGCCCTTCCGCTATGGTGGTCTGTCTGTCCACAGTACCCACACGTGTGCACAGTTGCTCATAAACTCACATTCACACTCAGATCTGCGTCCACACCCTTGGACGTACACGGGAGTGTTCCTGCCACACCTGGACTCACACAGGCACTCATGTGCAGGACTGCTCATGTCCGCAGGTATGCGCATGGGCATGTGTACACGTGAGCTATGTGCACGTATATATCCATGTGCATAGAGGCCGTCTGAGAGTGGGAAAGGGGTGCCGATAAAGGGCCCAAAGTCCAACTTTTACCTCCTCTCTGTACCCTTAAAGCACCTTCTGCTGCCGGCAAGTGTGTGCACAGGACAGGGTGAGGCATGGACGGGTGGCTATAGGCTCAAAGGGCAGCAATGACCTTGTGCTAGAAACCAAGGGCCACCCACTAGCTTCCAGACAGGGTTACAGCAACTAGAGGGCAAATCGCCAGCCAGAGGGACTGCACTGAGGGCCTACGTACGGTATGCCCAACCCTGCGTCAGGCGATCTAGGGGTCCCCAAGGAGTCAAGAAGACAAGATTCACATCCAGAGGCAGCTTCGCATAGTGGTCAATGGAAAGCTTTAGCGACAGATCGTCCAGATTAGAATCTTGGTTCCACCATTTACTGACTGTAGGGCCTGGGCAAGTTAGTTAACTGATCGATGCCTCAGTTTCCCCATCTATAAAATGGGGGAAATTCTAGTGCCTACCCCTTAGGGTTGTTGCTTAACAAGTACTACATAAATATGTATTTACAAAATAAGCTATTTTGGGCAAAGGGGCCTTGGGGGTGAGGGACAGGCACTGAGTAGAGAGAAATTCCTCAGGATCCTGGCCCTGTGTCCCACTAGCTGGATAACCTCGGACGAGTCACACAACCTCTCTGAACCTTAGCTCCTTATTTGTGAACTTTGCACAAATCATTCTTGATCACTAAACAAATATCTATTGAGGACCTACTAGATGCCGTGTACAGTGCTAGGCACAGAGAATACAGCAGTGAGAAAGCCAGACAGTCCCCGTGTACATGGAGCCTACAGACTTGGAGGAAGAATGAAGTGAAGCCTGCTGCACGGCAGGTGCGCCACCAGTGTTCCTTCGTTTCTATCTCTATGAAGGCAACATTATAGAGAGTTTGGAGAGTACAGAAGGGCCGAGGTCGGGGAGATCGATCACCCACAGTCCCTCCACTCCTGACAAAACTGCTCATTTCATTTTTACCAGTCAAGCCAGTACAGGGCCTGGCTTGTGGTAAGATGCTTTAAAATGCATTGGGATTGGGTGGCTCAGTCGGTTAAGTGTTCAACTCTGGCTCAGGTCATGATCTCGTGGTTCATGACTTCAAGCCCCATGTCAGGCTCTGTGCTGACAACGTGGAGCCTTGAGCCTGCTTTGGATTCTGTGTCTCCCTCTCTCTCTGTCCCTCCACCACTCACAGTCTGTTTCTCTCAAAAACTAAACATTAAACATTAAAAAAAAAAAAAAGCATTAGGATTAACCAATACATTGCATTTGTGAGCAGAAAACAGCTAATCACACTGTAGCATATTTACTTGATGGAAAGTGACACGAGCTGTCACACCCAGCCCTTGGCACAGAGACCTTTCCCTTCCTTGGGACCTACAACATTTTCACTTTATAGGAAACGAAACTGAGGCTCAGAGAAGTCAAGTCACTTGCCAAAGGTCACACAGAAATGTGAAGAGCCGGCTTCAGAAGCCAGACTCTTTGACCCACACTGTCTTGGGCTGTGGGATGCAGCCCGAGATGGACAGTAGGGCTTTGGACGTGGTGACAGGGCTGCCTGAGCATTTACTGAAGCTCAGGTTTGGGGACAGTAAGTGAGACAGACCTAGGAACACAGGATAAGGGCCAGGCTCTTAGATGGTCTCAGAAAGCCCTCACTCTTACCCCCTTGGGAGCTTGGGGGCCCGCTTAGCCAGGGTCAGACCACTGGACAAGTCTGTGACCTCTGGTGCCCTCTAGTGGGAAAGGAATGAAAACCCCTGGCTCCCTCAGGGACCTGGGAGCCCACCTAGTGGAAGTCAGATCCTCCTGCTGCTGCTAATGATGGAGGCCCCGCCAGGGCTTCCCATGTGCAGGCGCTTTGACACCTAATCTCATGTAATTCCCACAATTATTCTCTCAAGGTGGGAACCGCCATTACCACTTGATATATATCATCTGAGACTTGGGAAAATGACTTACCAAGGGCATAAGCTGATCAGTGGCAGAGCCAGGAGGTAAGCCCTCGGCGCTCATAGGAGAGAGCATGGTCACCGCACGACAGCCCTGCGTGGCTGGACACAGGGCGGATTCCCATCCCCCACAAGACCCTTGGACAGGGGCCCTACAGTGCATTCACCTGGTTCCATATTTGATAAAATCTGCAAAATGAAGACACTCTACTCCACTGTCTAGAATGTCTTCATAATAGTAGGTGATAAATCTACATTAATAATTTAATATGTTGTGTTAAATGAATGAATGGACGACAGCGGAATGAGTGAATGAAGTAGCATTTAGTTCACTCTTGAAGGAAGGAGACGATTTTCATGGCTGCTTCTCAGGTCTAGGGTTACCCGCCACACAGAGAGCACACTTGGGCCATGGTGGCCTTGAAGGCCAGGGTGACATTCAATCTGGACTGGTTTGGCAGGCAGTGGGGGCACTAGGGGAGGTTTTAGAGCAGAGGAAGGATCTTTTTCTAAAATATTTTTATTTATTTCTAGGAGAGAGAGACAGCGTGAGCAGGGGAGGGTCAGAGAGAGAGGGAGATACAGAATCTGAAATAGGCTCCAGGCTCTGAGCTGGCTGTCACCACAGAGCCCGACGCAGGGCTCGAAATTGCGAACCATGAGATCATGACCTGAGCCGAAGTCGGACGCTTAACCGACTGAGCCACCCAGGCGCCCCAAGAGGAAGGATTTGAGATAAGAGGGCAGAGCCCTATGGCAAGGTGGTGGGGGCGGGGCGCAGACAGGCTCAGCAAAACTGCCCTCAGCCAGCACCACCAAACAGTGGTGCTCAGGTGATGTGGTCACAGGGGTCCCCTCCACCATGGTGCTCCTTTCTACAGGGTCCCTGGGAGAGAGTCCAGACTAGGAGAGGCCAAAAGCCTCAGTGGGTGTTCAGGCTGGATTTGTTCAACCGTTTTGTGCACCCAGCCCAGTATGGGGAAAGGTTGGGACCCTGCTCAAGCCAGGCATGGGGTCGAATGGGTGTGAGGGTCCCAGGCATTGTGGCATGTCCAGCCCCTTGTTTTGAGGTGAGGCGGCCATTCCACAGAATAGGAAACGGGAGCTGGCTAGGCAGTGGGGGACCTATGAACATCCAGCTGCCCCTCTGCCTCCCTTAGTAGGCTCTGCACCACCCCTCCTCTCTCCTCCAGGAATAGAAAACAACAGCCCCAACCCCAACGACCATGTATTTAGCACTTATTTTGGGCCACACCCCATTAATGTCCCATCGCTTGATTATTCCTCCAGCAAACCTCAGAGTCAGAGGGATGGCTATTTCCATTTGGCAGGTAGGAGCTGGCAATCCCAGAGAGCTGAAGTTGCTTACCCAGGTCACACAGCAGTAAGCTGTAGAAGTGAGATCAAACCAGGCTCCAGAGCAGCCCCAGCGGCCCCGCCTCCTTTGCTGGTCGGAGCTCAGGTGCAGAAACTCAGCACTGCCAGCAGAGGGAGACGTGCCCTAGCAGATAAGCCGTGCTTCCCAGAAATCCGGCCAATGGGATTCTCCCTGCGGGGAACAGCCTGCCTCAGCTTCTCCAGGATTCTGAAATACCTGGCCTTGAGCGCCCCCCTGGTCTCAGGTTCAGGTGGGGCCCGGGGAGCTCGGCGATGTGTGCAGGCGAATATAAAACAGCTGAGGTGAGCCCATGGTTCACAGAAAAGGAAACACAAGGGCTTTTAACAGAGAAAAAGATGTTCACTCCTAATAAGTGAAACCTGTGTTAAATTCACAACAAGCCGGCACTTGTGATCTATTAAATTGGCAGTTGTGCGGGTGATGGTATGGAGAAACACGCCCTCATACATTGCTGGTGGGTTTAAAACTTGGCCTACGGAAGGCGATCTGGTAATATCTATTAAAACCGCAAATTCGGGGCACCTGGGTCACTCAGTCGGTTGGGCATCTGACTTTGGCTCAAGTCATGATCTCACAGTTCTGGGTTCAAGCCCCGCATCAGGCTCTGTGCTGACAGCTGAGAGCCTGGAGCCTGCTTCAGATTCTGTATCTCCCTCTCTCTCTGACCCTCCCCTGTTCATGCTGTCTCTCCCTGTCTCTCAGAAATAAATTTAAAAACACGCACACACATTAAAACTGCAAATTCGCATGCATCCAACTGGCATGCAAAATACATGACTCAAAGACCTGTGCTAGACCTGCATTATTCAATATGGCAGCCACCAGCCACACGTGAATACTGATCACTTGAAGTGTGGCTGGTCCAGACTGAGATGCGCTGTAAAAAAATACACACCAGACTTTGTTAGTATGAAGAAAAAAAACAAAGTAAAAAACTCCTTGATAGTTTTTTAAATATCGATGCTGTGTTGAAATGATATTTTTGATAGATTGATTTAAATCATTTTTCACGTTATACTTGTTCTTTTTCACTTTTAAAACGTGTCTGCTAGAAAAATTTTAAATTACATAGGTGGTTTGCATTTGTGGCTCACATTTTTGTAGCAAAACACACATAACATCAAATTCATCATTTTAGTCATTTCTACCTGTACAGTTGAGTGGCGTCAGGTATGTTTACACCACTGTACAGCGATTACCACCAGCCACCTCCGGAACTCTTTCATCTTTCTGTCTAGAAATGTTGTCCCATTAAACAACAATCTGCATTCCCTCTTCCCAGTCCCTGGAAACCACCATTCTAGTCTCTGCCTCCTATAAGGTAATCCCACAACATTTGTTCTCTTGAGCCTGGCTCATTTCACCTAGCATCATGTCTTCACAGTTCACACGGTTTCCAAATGTCCTTCCTTTTTAAGGTTGAGCAACGTTCCATTGTATTCACGTGACACATTTTATCTATTCATCAGCTGATGGACATCTGGGTTACTTCTGCCTTTTGGCTGTTGTCAATAAGGCTGCAACGAACGTTTATGTACCACTCTGCTAGGAATTTCCGTAGCAGCACTATTTGAAATGTCCCCAAACGAGGAGTGCCTATCAGCAGTAGAATGGCTGAACAGATTTTGGTGTATTCACGTGGAACAGCACAGTGAGAATGAAGGAGCATGCCGTAGTGTGGGTGGGGTTCACACACACAGCAGCACGTGTCCGTTTGCACAGAGTTCAAAAGAGGCAAAGCTAACCTGTGATATTGGAAGTCGGGTTGATGGCCCCTCTTTGTGGGCCACGAAGGGGCTGCCGCGGGGCTGGCAGTGTCCTGTACATCTGGTCCTGGCTTCAGGAGTCTGAGCACTTTGTGAAAATCACCAGCTAAACTCTCAGTTTTGTGTATACGTCAGGCTTCTGTAAGAAGTTCCCAAAAAAAATGCATATACCCTTTGATCCAGTGATTCTAGTGTTAGGAATTAAACTACAGATATATTTTTCACATGTGTGAAATAAAGCATGTACAAGGTTATCCACTGCACTTTCTTATCATAGCAAAAAAGTGAAACCATCCCAACTCATACCCAATAGGATGGCTATGACAAAAAAAAAAAAAAATGAATAAATGAATGAATGAATGAATGAACGAATAAATAAATAAATAAATAAATAAAAGCTCCTGTCTGGCTTGGTCAGTAGAGCGTATAACCCTTGATCTCAGGGTTGTGAGTTCAAGCCCTATGTTGGGTGTAAAGATGACTTAAAAAAATAAATAAAATCTTTAAAAAAAGTGAAAATAAGAAATGTCGGCGAGGATGTGGGGAAACAGAATCCTTGCACATTGTTGGTGGGAATAGAAAACAGTGTAGTTGCTGTGGAAAACTGTATGGCAGTTCCTCAAAAAAACTGAAAATAGAATTACCATAGATCACTCAGCAATCCCACTTCTAGGTGAATCCCCAAAAGATTTAAAAGAAGGGTCTTGAGCAGAGATATTTGTACTGCCCTGTTTTTAACAGCATTATTCCCAATAGCCATAAAGGGAGACGCAACCCAAGTATTCGTCCGTGGATCAACAAACAAAATGTTTATATACTAATGGAATACTATTCAGCCGTACAAAGGAAGGAAATTCTGACATAGACTGCAACATGGATGAAGCCCGAGTTCATTGTGCTTAGTGGAATAAGCCAGTCACAGAAGGACAAATGATCCCACTTAGAAGAGGTACCCAGAGTGATCTAAGTCCTGGAGACAGAAAGTAGCAGGGTGGGTGCCAGGGGCTAGGGGAGGCGGAGGGGAAGTTAATGGCTACAGTTCGGTTTTACAAGTCGAGAGTTCTGGGGACGGACAGTGGGGATGTGAATGTCCTTAGTACCACTGAACTGTACACTTAAAAATGTTTAAAATGGGGGCGCCTGGGTGGCTCAGTCAGTTGAGTGTTGGACTTTGGGTCAGGTCATGATCTCACAGTTCATGGGTTCAAGCCCCGTGTCGGGCTCTACGCTGGTAGTTCAGAGCCTGCTTGGGATTCTCTCTCTCTCTCTCTCTCTCTCTCTCCAACCCTCCCCTACTTGTGCTTTTTCTTCCTCTCTCAAAATAAATGTTTTTAAAATGTTTTTAAAAATGGTTAAAATGGAAAATTTTATATTATGCATATTTTACCACAATTAAAATTTTTAAAAAGGGAGGTGTCTATAAGGAAAGGTGAGAAAGATACTCAAGCTGTTGTGGGTCATAAAAGTCAAGGGGAGAACAGAGTGGAAGGACCATTTCTATTTGTTTAAACATATCAAAATGTTAAGCAGAAGACACAGAGGTAGGACAGAAGTGAACTTCTAGACAGATCACGATGAACAGAGGACTAACAAAGGAAGGGGGTAAGGATCAGTCTCTCCAGTCTTTGCCCCTCATGACTTAGAGGAAGTTAAGGCGGAGGGGGCTTGGTGAAGTGCTGTGCAGAAGGGGGAGCAGCTCAGGCCTGAGGGACCCCTCCCTAGGATGGCCAAAGAGGGGGCACCTCCATATGCTGAACTAGAGACCAGGAGGTTCTGGATCAGATGGAGGCTGAGGTGGGAGGGGTGGTATGGAGGGGGCCATCAGCTTGGGTCCTATCCCAAGAAGCTAGAGACGGATGTGGGATTCCCAGGGCTGAGCAAAGAGTCCATGGGGCCCCCAGGAGGAGAGGTGCATCCACTGAGGTCAAGGTTGAGAGGAGCCCACAGCAACGGCCAAATTCATGGAGCCCACAAAAGTGTCCCGCGATGGAACCGTGGGGCAGCTTCAGATGTCTGCTGGCTAGAAATAAGTCAGCCGGAGAAAGATAAATATCATATGACTTCACTCCTATGTGGAATTTCAGAAACAAAACAGATGAACATAAGGGAAGGGAGGCAAAAATAAGACAAAAACAGAGAGGGAGACAAGCCATAAGAGACTCTTAAATAGAGAACAAACTGAGGGCTGCTGGCCCGGTGCTGGGGGGGAGGGGCCAGGTGGGGGAGGGGCAGTAATTAAGGAGGCACTTGTTGGAATGAGCACTGGGTGTTACATGTAAGTGATGAATCACTAAATTCTATTCCTGAAATCATGACTATACTATATTTTAACTAACTTGGATTTAAATTAAAAAATAAAGCAAAACAGAACAAAACGCCTGCTGGCTAGAGCGCAGGAAGCCAGCCAGGATGGCAGGTTTTGATTAAGGCCCTTTCCCCTCACCACCGCCGTGCAGCCCCCCAAGCAGGGGAGAGGAGGAGGGATGGCCCCCACCCCACCTTCCCCACTGTGGAAAAGAAGCAGGAAAGAAAGGCTAAACCCAAATCAAACTGAGAATTTCCCTGAGTATCCTGACTGGAGACAACTCGAGGGGAGACCATGTTTGGGACTGAAAGCTGCCGAGGCAACGAGGCTCCTGTCATGTATCATGTGCCCTCCCACTCTCCAGGGGCCTGGCAGAGGGCAGAGAGGGGGCAGAGAGAGGCAGGTAGAGGGGAGGAGAGAGACAGAGAGGAGCTGCAGGGTCTCTTAAGGGCATGCCCAGAACTTGCACGAAGTTACTTCCACCACATTCTATTGACCAAAGAGACACCCAAGGCCAACTCTTATTTGAGGGCAATAAAATCCACATTAAAAAAATTTTTTTTTATGCTTATTCATTTTTTGAGAGACAGAGTGTGAGCAGGGGAGAGGCAGAGAGAGAAGGAGACACAGAATCTGAAGCAGGCTCCAGGCTCCGAGCTGTCAGCACAGAGCCCGATGCGGGGCTCAAACTCATGGACGGTGAGATCATGACCTGAGCCGAAGTCGGATACTTAACCGACTGAGCCCCCCAGGCGCCCCTAAAATCCACCTTCTGAATGGAGGAGCTAGGTCAAAGTCACATTGCAAAGGGGAGTGAGAACAGGGAGGGATGGAGGATTGGGCCCACTTTCCTAACAAATGGTCTTTCCAGGAGACCTTGCTTCCCTCGCAAGGGAAGCTGGGAAATGTAGGCCAGCTGCGAGTCCGAAAGAAGAGGAAGCAGGTTACTAGACTCTCCCATAGTTGCCCCCCCCAGCCCCCCCTTTGCTGGTTCACATCTAGGCACCTGCCGACCACGCCCAGCCCAGCAGGGCGGCTCAGCAAGAGCCTCTATTCTCAGGTGTGGAGGTCCTGACTCCGCCTTTGTGCGACCACTCACTTCTGCTCTTGGGAACTTCATTTTCTCATCTGTAAAATAGGGATGTCACAATAATCACTGCCTCCCACTGACACGGTGATGATGAAAGCACTCTTCAATTCATGAAAGCCTCAGACTCTGCAAAGAGCTGGATGACACTGTGCCTTCAAAGGGCGCCTGGGTGGCTCAGTCAGTTAAGCGTCCGACTTCGGCTCAGGTCATTGATCTCACCATGGTCCATGAGTTCGAGTCCTGCGTCAGGCTCTGTGCTGACAGCTCGGAGCCTGGAGCCTGCTTCAGATTCTGTGTCTCCCTCTCTCTCTCTGCTCCTTTCTCGCTCATGCTCTGTCTCTCAGAAATAAACAAACATTAAAAAAAAAAAACTTTTTAAAAATAGTGTCAGGTGCCTAGAGGACACAAAAAATCAATACACGTGCAGACCTGGGAGATGCATTGACAGTGGGGGAGGGGAGCCACCAGGGGCGCTGCGGCAGGAGAGGTTCTTGCCGCCAAACTGACGTGATGAGCAGAATGGGAATAGACCCAGGAGACAGGGAAAAGCATGGCGAGGAGGAGGAACAGCACACGCAGCGGTGTGGAGGCTGAACACACGTGGCATGCTGAAAGGTCCCATGCCTCACCATTTAAAGCAGAAATCCCCAAAGGGTGGGATGTTGGCTGGGCTAGGGGCTGACGCACACTTACATGCTTGTTCCTTGGCAGGAGAGGTTTTAAAAGGGGGGAAAAGAAAAAGGAGAGATTGAAAACAGATTATTGGGGAGAAAAGTATTTCAGGCTCGAGACAACCGTCTCTGTAGCCTCTGGCTCCCGTCCCACCCATTCCCTGGCCCTGACGCAAGGCTGGCTGGAAGAAGGTGCTTCTCCTGGGATTGTTCATGCTGAGGGCCTGGTGACCAGGAGACTAAAGTCTATCCTATTCCTGCTGGGGTGCCAAACTCTGCACCAGCTTAAATACACGTGCAGCCTGGCCACACGCCTTAAGCCATGTGAAACACTCCCTTGATTCTCCCCTCATGAGATGTTGCTATTGTTCCCATTTCCCAGATGAGTAAACGGAGGCTTAGAGAGCTTAACTGGCTTATTCACAGCCACATAGCCAGCCAAGGGTGAATCTGACCAATCCCATTGCCTTATTCTGGACCTGGAGTGCAGACAGAGCAAGAGATGTTTTGAACAGCGAGGAAGAGCATTCCTTAGAGTAAGGGGTTTAGTGTGGGGGTGGTACAGTGAAGGGAGGAAGTGTCTGACTCAGAAGTCAGATTTTGGGGGCTGTTTGTTACAGCAGCATGACTTAGCCTATCCTGACTGGTACAAGTCATGATAAACGAAGTTACACGTCCTTTAAAAGGTTAGGACTTCCTCTCCTTCTCAGAAGCAGAATTTTTTTTTTAATGGTAATTTTTAAATTTTGGTGAAATACATGTAACAAAATTTTCCACTGTAACATTTTAAAATGTACAGCTCTGTGACATTAAGTCCATTCACATGGTTATGCTACCATCATCACTGTCCATTCCCAGGGCTCTTGTCCTCCTGTGAAGATCAAACTCTGTTCCCAGCGGACATGAACTTCTCATTCCCCTCCCCCTTCCCCAGGCCAGCACCCTTCTTTCTGTCTCTATGAACCTGAGTACTCCAGGTACCTGAACGTCCTCAAGGTTATCCACATTGTAGCCTGGGTCAAAACGTCCTTCCTTTTTAAGGCTGAATGATACGCCATTGCACGTATATTCGTCATCCATCCATCCATCCATCCATCCATGGACACCTGGGTTACTTCCACCTTTTGGCTGTCGGGAATAATGTTATGAGCAGGGGAGCACAAAAGTCCAGAGCAACATTTTAAAGCAAAGTTGTTGGGGGAGATACATGCACTGACCAAGAAGCCAGGGGACTCCAGGCCCCCAGATTCCACCACTAACTTGCTGTGTTGCTTGGGCACATTGCTTTCTTCATCTGATTCAGACTTTCCTCACTCCCTCCCGGTAGCGTGCTCAGAGCCAGTGGGACCGCCGTGTATGAATGCTCCCTGCAAGGAGAAGCCACGAGAGACTGTTATTGCTATTACTCAGTGGGCTGAGGGTGATGATTTCCCAAAGGCATGAGTCACTAATGGTGGAATTCCAGGCATCAGGAGACACAGTTCTGGGCAGCAGAGGCCAGATTCCACACAGAGCAGTGACCCTGACCCCGAGCCTGTGAGGGAGCCACACCCTCTCTCCTTGGCCACTGGCTGTTGTGACCAAGCAGTCCGTGAATATCATATCATATGGTCCTTGAGTAGAGCCTGCAGTCCGTTGTCTCACCTGATTGTTAAGGAGGCTCAGAAAGGGCGATACACTTGTCTAGGGCCACACAGACAGATAGCAGCAGAAGCCAGACTGGAACTCGAAGCTCCAGACTCCAAGCCCTGCACCACCCTGCCTCCCATGTGGTTCCCACTCTAGGAAGAGGGTATAGGAACTAAGCTCTGGAAGAGCAATTGGGACCGGGGGGAGAAGGGGGGCCCAAGTGGCCTCAAGGGGAAGGGGGATCTCTCTTCTTTGGTATCTCATGGAGACTGACCTAAGAACCTTTCAATTTATAGCCCAAAATCCTGAGACCGCTTGTAATAACAACAATTGTTACTACTAATTGGACCTTTCCCAAGTCCCAGGCTTGGAGCTGAGCCCTTCTCATGCCTGGTCACTCTCATCCCTCCTGGGGGCTAGGAACCAGCATTATACCATTCAAAAGCCCCCAAACCTTAATTCAATGGCATTTTCCAGGTCATAAAATGAGAAAAGGCCAGAGCTGGCTTTGAACCCAGGGCAGCGTGCCTGTGGAATCTGTGTACCAAAGCGCAACGATTTACTGCTTCAGCTGAATCCTGTTATGACTGCGGCGGGGATGGGTAGGGGGTGCTGACCACACCCATTGCTCAAGTGGGAAAACTGAGGCCTGGAACAGATTAGTGACATGCGGGCAAGAGGAGGAATCGGGGCTGGGCCAGGGCCTGTCTAGCAGGTCTGCTCCAGGGAGGACAAAGCTCTTCTAGGAGTGCCGTGGCCCCTCCCCCCCAGCATTCAAGGAGCGCTAACTGGGCTCATGGTCTTTGGCTCAACACCCCATCTTGGTTATTTCATTTCATCTTCACCCAAGTTGAAGGAATTCGCCTTCCTCTCCCCACTTTGTAGATGGAAATGTTCCAGTTCAGGGAGGTGAGCTCTCTCCAAAGTTGTGGAACTGATATGCTGAAGTCTTGCCTCTTACCCACCCCGCAAGCCCCCCCTCCTCAAGGAGAGGAGAGAGGAGCAGTCTGGGGGAGCCCTGCATAGCCCACCAGGCCTGAGGCTCCCGAGATTCCATTTGCCAAGGGTCCCCAAGTACACTGTTCTCCACAACCCATGTTCCTCAAATGGAACTACCACGCATCGTGATTCAACAGCCTCCCCGCCCCCCCCTCGCCGATTCTCTGCCATCCACAACGTAGGTGATCCGCAGGTGTGGCCAAAGGGTTGAGCCAACAGAGAGGCTGGTGACCCCACTGACGACAGGTCAGCCCAGGCAAATTTGGCTATCTACAGAAGCCTTCCCCTCCCCTTACGGGCTGCTCTTAGCAGGCTGGAGGGGGAAGGCAGCGTCTCCTAGGCCCATCCTTTTGGGGCCCTTGATCCAGCCCAAAACCAGAAACTACTGCCCATTCTCTTTCCTGCCTCCAGCCTTCTCTCTAGAGCCTTGCCTTTGCTCTGCTAGAAGGGTAGCCAGTGTGTTCAAGAAATCTCTTCCCCGGCCCCAGGGGTTAAGCCATTCGAGGTTCTGCAGTCCCCTTGGTGTTCAGAGATGGGCGTGTGTCGGCTGGGTTAAGTGGTGCTAGCCACTCCAACACTTCAGTGGCTTTCCACCACTCGTTTGGTTTTTACTCACATGCCAGTATGAGAAGTCTTGACAGAAGCGTTATGCTCTGTGCAGCCATTTAGGGACGGAGACCCCTCCTGGCTTATGACTTGGACTTCCTCGTCCTCCTTCAACAGGCAGATGGGGAAAGACAGCAAGGATCATAGGCCAGACCTGAAAATGAAGCATTTGTTTTTGCTCATATCCCACTGGCCAGACTCAGTCACATGGCCACACTTAACTGCACAGGAGGCTGGGAACTATAGCCTGGCTGTGCGCCTAGAAAGAAGATGGCCGTCAGTGAGCACTAACAGACTTCCATGGGAATATGACCCAGTTCTCGCCAAGGAGACACAAAGTCTGTGGCGGGGGGGCAGGGGGAGTTCTCAGGAGGCTTGCCTCAGTTATAAGAAGCTGTGTAGAGAGACGTTCCTCTGTCCTTCCTCTTTAGGTGGTTGTGTGAGGATATGATGTCTGAAACCTTGGCAGCCATGTTGAGACCATGAGGAGCCAAGCCCAAGCGCTAAAGCCAACACGCTGAAGATGCTGGAGCTGAAGTATGGGGCCTGGATGACATTGCTGAGCCTCTGGACTAGCCAATCCTGGAATGACTTAGCCTGCAGATTGCTTCACCACAGAGGTCCCTACTTGACCACAGAGGTCCCTTACTGTTAAAGTCAGGACTATCCAGTTACCCTGCTATTTGCAGTCAAACCTCCTGACTGACACTCAGGAGTGAACACTGAAAGCCAGCCAGGCCATTGCACAGGCTCATGTGCTTATTTCAGGGGAAAGGGTGGGGAAGGCGCAGTAGTTCAAATACAAAATGAGCAACTACTATGTGCCAGGCCCTCGACACGCACAGGGTCTATGTGGGGATAAACTGCCTGCATGCAAATCTTGGTTCCATCACCTCACCAGCCCATGACCTTGGGCAAGTCACTCGACCTCTCTGTGCCATAGTTACTCCATGACTAACATTGGGGTGCTTCTAAATATTCCACCTACTCAGTAGAGGAGTAAAGGTCAAATTCATGTAAAGAGTCTAGCATGTTATCAGTAAACATGAGCTTAAAAGTCCTGACCAGACCCTGAGGGGCATGAGGAATATTAACCTCACTTAAGGGATGGGGAATCTGAAGTTCAGTTCAAGGAAGTGAAGTCTCAGAGCATACAAATAAGAAGGGACAGAACTTGGATTTGAACCCAGGTCTAGTTGAGCACCTACTACACGCCAGGCATTGTGGCAGATATTTAGTTACATTAGCCCACTGGATTTGCACAGCAGCCCTGCATAGGAAGTAGTGAGGTTATTATTATTTATTATCTATTTATTATTTATTCCCATCACAGAGGTAATGAAAGTTGCCTACAAGTAGGGTCAGGATGTCAGCATTTGAACCTAGGCCTGGGTCCAAGCCTTTATTCTTTCCACCATTCATTAAACCTCCCTCACAGAGACCTACAGACTATGATGTTAGACATTTACGCACTGGAGGAATAATACACTTGGTCCCCAGGGCTGTTCAGGGTCTCCTGAACTCATTCCCCAAAGCTGGCTACTAGCTCAGTCTATCTCCAAGGCTGTCCTGGTGATGGCCATCCCCTTGCTCTGCCAGGAAAACAACCAGGACCAGGAGCAGAAGATCCTGAGAGAGGGGACGCTTGGCTCACTTTGTAAAGCAGAACTTGATGACCTGATCCATAATGGGGTAGGCTGCCTTGGGGTGAGCTCCCCTGTCCTGGGAGAGGACAAGGAAAGATTGGTGGCCAGTCTTCTTCTGCGAAGAAGGTTTCAGAGGCAGTTCCTGCGTGGAAAGTGATACTGGATTGAAAGATCTTTCAGTTTTGAAAATCTGTGATTGTATGATTCCCAGATTCCAATCTAAGATCGCACAATACTCAGAACCTAGGAATCTACGATTGGGCGCCTCTGCCCCCCTCTGCGTTTTCTGTCCTGCTTCAGGCAGTTGGTCTGTAAGCACCTACTGGCTCAGGGAAGGGATATTTCAGTGAAAGCAGAGAATAACTTTTTAGGTTTCAAAAGCTCCCCCCTTTCCCCCCCAAAAGACCACTCCTGGAGGGACGTGGGGCACAGTGAGTACATCATGAGTCAGAGAAGGGCGTGCTTCCCTCCTTTCTCCATCCCTCTTCTCTACCACCTTTGGGATGGTGGCTGCTCCATCCCCCTGGATGCTGGAGCAAGGGGACACGCAACCGGCTGCTGGGGTCTGAGTGGACACGCAGCATGAATAACTGAGAGCCAAGATTTGGGGGTGGTTGTTACTGCATCGTGACCTGGCTGACCCTGACCGATGCACACCCCTCCCCCTCCTCCTTCTCCTCCTTCCAAATAAGAAAGCTGGGAAGTGAGCCAGAGAAAAAGCTATGAGTGAACATTTTTCGAATTCTGTGGGTCAACATGACCCCAGACAGTTCTGAGGAATCCAAAAGTAGAGCGAGGAGGGCATCAAAAGATGAAACGGTCATGTAGCATGTCTAAGCCAAGGGGGCCTGAGACACTCTCACGCTGAGACACAACCACAGGGAAAATGTACGCACACATGTGTGTGTGTGTGTGTGTGTGAGAGAGAGAGAAGAGCTGGGGACAAAATACACTGATCCAGATTGATTTTCTGCCCACTTGTGAAGTGGGCACCATAACGATTAATTTCCTGCTCATCTGAATTAACTGAGATTTGTACCTGCTACACTTACTCCTAAGGTTTCACAGTTGTCTCCAGAGTCTTGGATTCTGGGCTTTTACCATGACTCCTTCCCCAGGTGGGAGGTTGTATGTACATGGACATGACAGCAGCTGGGCCTGGAAACCAGAAGAACTGAGATCTACTCTCAAATGTCACCTTCCCAGGGAAGCCTCCCCAGCTCATAATGGAACTCTATCACCTGCGCATTCTTCATTCTTCTTCATTTTTCTCCAAAGTACTAGCGTCAACCCACACATCTGCGCATTCTACTTCTTCCTTTATTGTCTACTTCCCGCACTTGACTGTAAGTTTCAAAAGGGTGGAAACTCCTTCCTTCTTTCCATTCTTTTTCTATCTCATTTCTTTTTTCTCGCTTTCTTTCCATGTATTTATAAAATAATTCAAACTTACAGAAAAGCATACAAAACACATCATGAACACCCATTTGCTATTTGCCCCTTATCTAGATTTAACAACTGCTAAAATTTTACTCTATTTGCTTCATTTTTGTTTTGGTACCAGCATTTTCTAAAGTAAACATTATTCATCATGATATTTCCTCTTTAAAAGCGAGAAACCAGAAGGTCTTGTCTCTTTTTTATTCATTCACTGCCTGGAAGCTGGTGGGCCTTCGGTAAATAGCTGTTGAATGAATGGATCTCATTTAATCCTCATGCAAATACGTATTATTATCATCTCCATTTTTGGAAGAGGAAACAGGCACAGAGAAGTCAAATAACTTGTCCAAGGCCACACAGCTAAGAGGCGGTGGAAGGGGAACTAGAGCCCAGCACTTCCTGCACTAGACCTCTGGGGGGGGGCTTCTTCAACCGGCACGTTCCTTCATCTCTGCCCACCTGTCCCATCCAGCCACCAGCCACAGAGGATGCCCAGGGGAGGGAGAGGGTTCACAGGCTAGCCAGAAGCAGGTCATCCCCTATCTAGGCACCTGGGTGGCCTCTATAAAAAGCTGGGGTGCCCTCTCTTGCTCAGCGGCGGAGACGGAAGGCTCTCTCCCAAATGAGTGACCTTTGGGGTTTGTTATGAGTAGAGATTCCTTCTAGGGAACGTGGTGGCTGATGCTGGGAGACTGGGTCCCCAGACTTAACCCACAGGAATGTGGGGCGTAATCTCCAGGCCTCTGCCCCGCAGGCCAGCTCTCTGGGCTGCCTTGGGCCAGAGGAGGGCGGGCCCAGGCAGCTCTCCCGGTCGCTGGGCCTTCTGGGGAGGCGGATTGGGACCTTTTATTCCTGGCTTCATAAAAAGAAGTCCAGGTTTCAAAATCAAAGAATCCTGGGGTCTGCCTCTTCCTAGCCAAGTGACACTGGACAGGTGCCCAGCCTGGTGAAGCCTCAGTCTGCACATCTATCAAATGGGGAGAATTTCATCCCAACTCACAGCAGATCTGGGACCAGGACAAGGCAGGCCAGGTGCCCAGGACACAACATGTAAGGAGGCGCTGGCTCTCAGGCAGGAGAGAGTGTGTACCCCTGTCGCCTCACTGCCACCCCTGGCCCCCACCCTCTTCCCAGGGTTGTTGTGGGAAAGAAGTGAGCTTCTGTGCAGGGCACATTAGCACAGTGCCGGGCACACGCCTCACTCTTTGGGAAATGCTGTTGTTGTTATTCTTACTGACGGCTTTTCAGAAGCAGGCCGGGCCCTTTCCCAGCCACAGTCCTGTTTCCTGTCTCTCTCAGCGGCCCGCATCTCTTCCGCCCGTGTACACTGCGCCGTTTTCATAATTTATCCCCTTCTCGCAGTCTCGGACCCTATAAATTTCATGATTTCCTTGTCCTGTGGCTCCTGCTTCACCTTGACGGCACACAAACAGTGACTGCCAGTATTTACCGTGTGCTTTGCGTGTGCCGGGCACTGTGCTAAGCATGTATACGCCACCTCCCAGCTAATCTTTACCATGACCCCGGGAGGTAGAAACTATGATGTGCCCATTTTGCAAATGAGGAAATCGAGACACTGAAACAATAAGTGACTCGTCCTACGATGGGAGGGCCAGAGCTCAGGGCAGACCAAGGTGGTCTAACCCTACAGCCCACATGATGGAGCCCAGACGTGGCTTTTTCTGCCTTTTACCAGCCTGTGCCCCCACCAAGGGGCAGACATGGGACTCAAGAAAGGGGCCCCAATGCCAGTTGGAGGAGACGGACCTCCCTGAGCTATAGGTGCCAGGCACCTGGGGACGGGGATGGCCCAGATGCCCTCCGGGCATTTCCAGGCCATGGGGGGGGGCGGTTCTGAGTTCTTCCCAGATGAAACTGCTTTCTGCTTTCAGGCTGCGGCGGTAATGACATTGAGCTCTTTTTTGTGGAGCATTCACCCTGAACCAGCCCCGTGCTCCGCGCCCCACAGTCAAAACCCCAAACAATCCTCACAGTGTCCCTCTCACTCATGATTGCCTAGGTTACAAAAGAAGGAGACCTCAAGGCACGCAGTGGGGGGCCCAGCCCAAGTATAGGGCGGCCCAAGATCTGAACTCCCACCTGTCTGAATGCCGGGTGGGCTGGAGGTGAAGACGTGGCTGTTGAGGGCCCCGTGGGCACCTTTCCCCCTCGCCTCCGCTACCTTCCATGTCTCCTCCTGCTGCTGGCACAATGGGACCAACCCCCAAAGTAGGTCGTTGAGGGACTAAGGCTGAGGATCAGCTGGGGAAGAAGGTGCATTTCTAGGCTCCAAGGACTCCGAGCCCGGCCACTCCATGCCCACGCCCTGGGCCCCAAAGGCACACATACGTTGCTTTGATGAAGTGGAAGGTGGGGCAGGTGAGTTTTGATCTGGGGAGATAGCTCAGTGCCAGTAACAACGCTGAGGCTTGTCATTTGCACAAACTGGTCCTCCCCCCGCCTCGTACCCCCTTCCTTTGGTAATTCGTCTTTGATCCCAGTCAAACATCCGGTCGCGTGCAAACACCGCTCAGGACTGTTCAGGGATTCTGTACCCCACAGGACAGTCTAAACCTTTTCCTGGCATTCAAGGCTGTTTGCAGACATCCCCAGTCCTGCCATCTGCTGCTCCCATCACTCATGCACCTCAGCCCTGTGTGTTTGCTATGCCACAAACAGGTCACGCTGCTGAGACGAGGACAGTGGCCTGGCCCTGCCACTTTACCTTTCCACAGGCGAGGCCCTCTGCCTAGAGGGTCCTCCCTCCCCCCAGATCCTTCTGGATCTTCTCAAGGCGGGCCGGGCACAACTCTGAACTCCCAGGCACCAGGGTTGCTGGGCGGTCTGATACTGTGCAGACAATGGGTAGCTGAGTGGTTAAAAATGCAGGCTTTGAACAGAGGCGCAGGCTCAGTCCTGGCTTCGCCACTCACCAGCTGGGAGCCGTCGGGCCGGCCTCTCTGAGCTTCAGTTTGCTTCTCTGATCACAGAGAGAATGACCGACTCCATGCTGGGAAACCAGAAGGAGGTCATGCACTTGAAGTGCTGGGCTCAGTGCCTGCAGCCTCTCTGTGCTCAGAAAGCCTGGGGCTCCTCTGCTCACCCCACCCCCAGGCTTAAACCCCAAGTTGGTGGCAGTCTCCAAGCTGGACGCTGGGGATAGAGCAGTGACGGGAGGGGACTCATGTGGCCCCTGCTCATACAGAGACCCTGGAGAGGCTGATGTCCACCGATCCGTTTCCATTGTGACTATGGTAATTAGGTAGATCACGCCCAACCTCCTAAAGCCCTAAACCCTCACCTTGACCTTGAAGCTCCCTGGGGCAGGAACCAAATCTGATTCATCTGCATAACCTCAGCTCCTCAATCATGGTGTGGATACCCAACAAGTACGTCAGTTGAAAACATTTCCATAACAAACAGGGCACGGGGTATGTGAGGGCAACTCCGGAGGAGCACTTTCCACGTATGAGATCATTTCATTGTAGCAACACCTCTGTGTAGTGGGTGCTATTATCATCACCCTCATTTTACAGAGGGGAAACCGAGGCACAGCAAAGCGGAGCCAACTGTCCAGAGTGATATAGCCAGTGAGGGGCAACGTCAGGATTTGAACCCAGGCAGCCTCACTCCAGAATCCCCTGGCTACTTGCTTCTTGTAAGTTGATGCCATTTTCCCGGGGTGTCCAGAAAGGGCCTGGCCCCGACTCAACTCAGGAAGCTGGACCAGAGGGCCCAGGGCCGGCCTGAAGACCTCACCCATCTCTAGTACCCCCTGTTCCCTGGTGGGGAAGGAAGGGGGGTGCTCAGCTCTCCACTCCCCAGGTGGGCCATGAGGAAAACAAGGCCTCAGCTGCAGCTTTGATATCCCCTGCCAAGCTGGCACTTTGAGGCCTGAGGTGCCTCAGGGGATCCCAGCCCGGCAGCTGGGGCGGCCTCAGGGCCAGGCTTTCCGTAAACACCCTCAGTGAGCCAGCCCCACGTGGCCAGTCCGTGGGCTGCTGGCCTCGAAGGCCAAGGTTTGGCGGACCCTGTGAGGTTTCCTGTAGCATAACCACTTCCGCCCCCTCTGCCTGGCTGGGCTTCCAGTAATGAAGTGTTTTCTCTGGGGCCGGCTGGATGGGGCGCTGGGGGCCTGTCTGTCCCACCCCCTGTACTGGGCTCCCAGGAGCCGGTCCGGGTGACCCATCTGCCCATCTGGCATCTGAGCGTGAAATTACCTCTACAGAGGCAGATCTTGGGTTCCTGAGAGCGGGGACTGTGCCCAGAGGGAGGGTGTGGCTGGTCCTTTCTGAGGGGCTGTGGGGTCAGAGAAGTGCCCAGGCAGCTTGGAGACGGAAGGGCAAGTCTCTGCTGCGGCTACGGCCTCCTGCCCTCCCCAGCAAGTGGCCACGAGGGGCTGTGGGGCATGGGGCAGAGACGGAGGGGCGTTTATCACGACAAGTGTGCCGTCTCCTGAACGCAACTACGACCGGCCCTTCCATTCTCATGACATTGCTTGGAAACTGAGGCCCAGAGAGGTGAAGTGACTCACCCAAGGTCACACAGTGAGTGACAGAGCCGGAATGTGACTGGGTCTCTCCCTGCCCCCTGAATCACTTTTATCTTATTGTCTGAATTGGACAGCAGGAACCTGGAGATGCTTCTGGGCCATCTTTTAAGAGGCAGGAAAGCATAGTGGTCAGGCCTGGGGGACTGCTGGGGGGGTGGGATGAGGCCCGGAGCCCCAGCTGAGGGCCCCCACCCTCTGCTTCATCCCAAACCATTTTCTCTCGGCCTGTTTTAAACATTAGTTGTGTGTGGGAGTTCATTCTGAACAGGGGTCTGCTGTCTTGAAAAGGGGGCTTTGGGGCAACAAGAAGTCGGGAGTGGGGACCCCTCCCCCTACCTGGGGACCCTGGGGCCCAAACTGATGACCGGCTGGTGACTCCCTTTTTAGCACCTCCTCCTGTCCCATGACTGAGAGCCCTGTGGGGGCGGCCCCCAACCAGGGTCCCCCTAACAGATGCCCTTCCCACCCCCAACATGCATAAGGACTGGGAACAATTAACTCACGCCTCAGACCAGGCCAGATGTTCACGCGAGTATTGGGTTTGCTAACCACATGTGACTCAAGGGCTCCCTCAGAGCTGGAAGTGCCCCAAGAGGCCACAGAGGGCCACCCTGTCCTGTCACAGTGGGGAAACTAAGGCCCAGAGAGGGCAGGGTATCCTAAGGCCACTCAGGAGTAGAGAGGAGGAAGGAAGCTGCCATTCTGATGCCTGAGCCAGAGCTTTCCTACATCTGCAGACAGTCCCTGGATTTCCCAAGGCTAGCCCTCTTCCTACCCCCAGCCACAAATGTACCCCCCCTTCACTGACACGGGGCCCCCCAGGACCAGGCCTCTCCAGGCTTTACCCAGACTCAGCAACTCACAGCTCTCCAAACAGCTTCTGCCTTCCTTCTGCCTCTGGCCTTTGTCCCCTCCGTCCTCTATTTTAATTGACTTTTTGCCTGGACAACCCCTATTCTTGCCTCAAGACTTGGCTCAGAGGTCTCCTCCAGTACGACTTCTGAAGCCACCTCTGCCACCTCCCAGACTGGGCTGGGTCCTCTTCTCTCATTGCCTTCCCAGTTACCATGCTTTTATCACCCCCGCTGGTCTCCCTCTTCCCCTCCAATCTGGGAGCTCACGGTGCAGAGACCTTATTTTAATTCTTTACGTACTCACAGGGCCTGGCCCACTGCATCCAGTTGAATGAATGCCCGGGTGGATGGATAGGTCAACAGATGAACAGGTGAATGGACAAACAGGTGAACAGCTGGATTGATGGACAAATGGATGGATGGATCAGGTATGGATATGAACAGGTAATGGCACCTGTAGTCCAATACAGAGGAGCTCTTTGATGAGGAGGGAATAACCTAACCTATCATCTGCCTCCTCCAAGAGGCGTCCAGCAAAGAACGGATCCACCTCTATCCTGGGACCCAGTCCCTCATGACCAACAACTGGTTCCAACTCAGCGAGGTCTCCTGAACTCGGCTAATTAGTTAGCTATCAGGGAGTCTATAGGGACCATCTCTGCCTCCTGACATTCTGGAATCTGTATTCCTGAGGGCCCTCCCTCCATACTTCCCTCTGGGTCAGACCTGCCACTCATGCTTGCAGGCATGGAAACAGATTCCTGGGACCAAGAGGCTCTAGAAAACACAGTTTGCCCCTCTCCCATTTAAACAAATGAGGTAACTAAGGCCAAGCAAGGGCAAGGAATTTTCCCAAGAATGTCTAGCAACAGAGCTGGGATTAGAGCTTGGGCCCCCCAGCTCGTTCGTGCGTGCATGCAGCAAATACATATGGAGCACCTGACGTGTGCCAGGTTCGTGCCTTCTCCCTGGCATACTAAGTCTGTAAATAAACCCTCATGCCAATTCCCAAATCCCTTTCCATGTCCCATCATGACTTCCTCCCAGCTTCCCAGCAGGCTTATCAATGCTTCACCAGCTGCACCCTTGGCACAGCCCCTGGGCCAACCCCCTCACCCAGCGAGTGAGGACCGGTTCACTGCCAGGCCCCCCAGTTCACACCACTGCGTGAAGCCGTGCACAGAGGCGGTCACATGCGTGGGCTGAGAGCTCCGCATTCCAACCCGCCTCTGGGGGAGGACCTTGTGGGTCCCTGCAAGCAGAGCCTTGCCAGCTCTGACTGAAGCCAAGTGTTCAAGTGTTCAAGCCCCACAGCTGTTCTACAGGTGGGAGAAGGAGCTCATCATGGCACCTGGATCTCAGGCCAGGCTCACACCTCCGAACTCCTGCCCAGACCGGGGAGTGTGTAGAAGGAGAGGCTGGGGAGAGGCGCCTGGAGGCTGGGTGTTCGCAGACTGGCTGAGTCGGCAGCAGGCTCCTCCCCACATGGCCATCAGCAAGGACAGCGTGGAGGCAGCCGGTCCTGGAGAGATGGGGGCTCGCCATGGGGTGCAGGAGCCCAGACCTGGGCAAGCCATGGCCATGCACTGGGCCCATTCTGTAGACCTTCCTGGTGGAGGTGACCTCACTGACGACATGGAACTACTCAGTATCTGAGGGCCGAAAGAAGGTTCAGCTGCACATAACAGAAAAACTTCTGGGAACAAGTCAATGAATGGGAGAACGAAAGAACGAGGAAGGACAACAGAACCAGAAGCTTCTAGCATGAAATTAATACGATGCAGACTAGTTCTGGCCAGCGAAGCATGAGCAGTGCTCAGCATCACCTCCTGTCCAGGCAGTGAAGGCCTGGTGTGCCTTCTCCTCCCCTCTTTTCCAGGGTGACCTTGGGTGATTCCCAAACTGTACCTCGCATACACATCACCTGTGGGTCTCATTAAAATGCAGATTGTTCTGGGCGGGGCCTGGGATTCTTCCTTCCAAACAAGCACCTGGGTGGTAGGGACATCTGAGCACACATGTGGGGAGGAAAAGGCCTGCCTGGCTCCACTGGACTCTTTGTGAGCAAAGATGAACCTTCGTTGGGTTAAGCCACTGAGATTTGGGGATTTGTGACCTCGGCATAGCCTAATGTCCCTGAGTGACACATTAGGATAGGGGACTGTCATGCAGACAGGCCACCAATATTTATGGAGTAGCTGCCATGAACTCATCTTGTGCCCCAGGGGCCTCCCTCTTCAGGAGGCGCTCGCTCTCCCCGGGGGTGCAGTGCAAGGTGGGCACCTGAAAGGGGGAGCCCCTTAAATTTGCTCCGTCGGGGCATCTAGGAGCACCCCTGTGTGCCCCCTAATCCCAGCACTGTGAGTCACGGCGGAGCTGGAATTTGAAGCCAGGACCTTTATTTTTTTTAAATGTTTTATTTATTTCTAGGAGAGAGAGAGAGAGACAGCGTGAGCAGGGGAGGGTCAGAGAGAGAGGGAGTCACAGACTGAAACAGGCTCCAGGTCAGCACAGAGCCCGACGCGGGGCTCGAACCCACAAACCGCGAGATCATGACCTAAGTGAAAGTCGGACGCTCAACCGACTAAGCCACCCAGACACCCCTGAAGCCAGGACCTTTTGACTGACAAGGCTGTGTGTCCTTCCAGTATGCAAAGGGCAGCCTGGCTCATTCCAGGATCTTATTCTGGGGGGCTAGAGCAGCAGCCAAGAGACTCAGGGGTGCCCTGGACTGTCCCATCCGTCCAGCACCAAACTCGGCAGTTTGGGGGCCCAACCCACTTGTGTCCGGTCAGCAAAGTGGCAGTTCCCGCCATAGGCTTTCGACACTCTGAACTGTGTGCGGAAGGCTCATCTGACACCCCCATCGCCAAATCCCCCGATGCCAGCCTGCGTGCTTCCAGAACTGGCCAGGCCCAGGGCCTCCCTGCCCAGTGCACACGCTGCCACCCGCAGTTATTAGAACAAGTTCCCAGCAACCAGGCACACTCTGACTCACAGCGGCCCGCCGGGGGAGGGCTGGGGTGGCAGGGTTTCCACTCATCTCTCGTGGCCTCCCAGGCTGCCACGGACCCACGCCTTCTTCCCTCCCCCGGGACCCCACGGCGGCCTCACCTCCTCACTGTCCGTGGAGCCTTCCCTCCGATGTTGCCATGAGCAGTGCCTCTCGCCAGCAACTCCTCACACCCAAACCCTCCTGTCTTGTTTCAGAGAGAGAAGTGGTCCCACCTGCTCCTCCCGGATAAACGAATCAGTACTGATAGAGATCAGAAGAGCAAGTATCTAGAAGGGGCATGAGGAACCTTCTGGAAATGTATCCTGCTCTGGGTGGTGGTTACATAGGCGTGCACACATGCAAAGAGTTGTTGAGATGTACACTTCACACTAGCACGTTAACCCTCGACCTAAAAGACACAAGCCACAGAGGGCTCTAGGAGCAGGAGCCGAAGAAAATAACAGAAACCATAGTGGAAGGTTCTGGAGTCAAATGGACCTGGAACTAAACACCTGGCTCTAGTTTCTAGCTGTGTAACCTTAGACAAGTTACTTAACCTCTCTGAACCTCACTTTCGAAACTATTGAGGCGTAGACTGTGAGGACTAGAAACACTATTTAGCACCGGGCTGGCTTCCTCTGAGGGCCCTTTATATAATTGCTTTTATTGTTGCTGAAACCAGTGGTGTCAGCAAAGACCGGGCATGGGAGGGTCTTCCCCGGGCGCGGGCACTAAGAGGGGCACGTGGTCTGTAGAGAATTTAAAGATAAAATCGATGAGGGGCACCTGGATGGCTCAGCTGGTTGAGTCCAACTCTTGATTTCGACTCAGAGTGTAATCTCAGTTTGTGAGATCAAGCCCTTCATCGGACTCTGTGCTGACAGCACAGAGCCTGCTTGGGGTTCTCTCTTTTCTCTCTCTCTCAAAATAAATAAAATAAACATTTATAAAAAGGATAAAATTGATGAGAAGTTGGTATATAACTATAAATCATGTCAGTATATAAATCATGTCAATCATGATAAATTCATGACAAAGTACTTTGTCCCAAAAATATCTTTTTTTTGGTCCAAGTTCTGAACAATTGATGAAGCAACTGTTAAATTTTAATAATGTGTGTGTAAGCTTCCAATCAGCACATTTTAATTCTTTATCCTTTAATAAACCTGTCCTTTGTGGAAGTGAACTTGGAGAGCACTAGGAAGACAGCTGCCCACTGCACACGAGCTCATGCCCGCTGCACATGAGCTCAGGAGCACATGTTCACTGAGAGCAGAAGCGCCTGACGGTTTGGAATATTGCACAGCACCCGGCTCTAACCCTGGGGGTGAGGGTTCTGCACCGCAACAGTGGATGAAAAGCAGCAATGGACGCTGAGTGATACTGAACACGGGGATATAGGTCTTTCAATTCCCTCGTTCTATGTGACTCCTGGGAGTTTGGGTTTGTGCTTAAAATTAAAACAGCGAGGGGCGCCTGGGTGTCCGTTAAGCATCTGACTTCAGCTCAGGTCATGATCTCGCGGTCCATGAGTTCGAGCCCTGCGTCGGGCTCTGTGCTGACAGCTCCCAGCCTAGAGCCTGCCCCTCCCCGCTCCTCCCCCCCCACCCCGTGTCTCAAAAATAAACACTAAAACTGTGAAACAGTGTGAACTGTGGAGCGTGGTGATTTTCTTTGGTAAGCGCAAATTTTGGTTCATACATGAGAAGTATTTGTTTCATCTTATGATTATTATGGAAAATGATTCTGTTGTGCGAAGGAGGGGTGCTTGGCGATGACCCACTCCATGCATGGTCCGGCACGCCTCTGACGGAAATACAAGCGTTTATAGACAAACACTGCATGTCCTTCCCTGCAGCCCAAGGGACGCCCTGCCCTCCCCCTCCACCCAGCACCCAGTAATGGAGACCGTACGCTTCCATCTTCACCCGCCTTCCCCATCGCCTCCTTCCCCAGGACTGGGCTGGGAGGGGGTCTCCCCCTAGGAGGCCCCACTCAGTCTGACCCCTATATCAGGTCCCCCTTCTTCCTCCCCCACCGCCCATTCTGGAACCCAGCACCTTCGCTTCAAGGTTTGGGTGGCGGTGGAGATTATGGGGGCCAAAGCCCTCCCCAGCCACCCCTCAACACCACCTGTGATCGCCTTCGCCGAATGCCACAATCCCAGCACATGTGCTCACACCTGTCAGGCCTGGTGGCTGGGTCCTCGGAGACGCCCCCAGATACGGCGGAGATTAACTAGGCATCCTGCTCCCCACATAGAACCCCACTTCCCATCTCCATCGGCTCCGGCCACACCTGTGGCTCCCAGGATTGGCACGCTGCCATGCCCGCGCCCACGGTGTTTGCCCTCTGTCTGCAACATTCTCCTTCTCACACCCGCCCTTTCCATGGCTCTCTGTAAAGGCGCCTCCCCCAGAAAGCCGCCCCTCACCTTCGGTCTGAACAAGGACCCCTCCTCAGAAAGCCCCGGAATTCCACCTGGTTTCCCTCTGTCTCCACCCCCTCTAGGCTTTGTCCTAAGGTCACTCCTGGGTCTCCAGCCCTGCAGAGGGGACCTCAGAGATGGATGAATTAGACGAAGTGGATCGGGTTCTTCTAGATCATTTGGCAGGGGCCCAGCAAGCGCCGGCACACAGTAGGTCCAGCCTGCACGGGCTCACCCACCAGGGGCCACCTTCCAGCCCGGGGAGGCCCCTTGTTGCCAAAAGCAAACAGGCCGCCCAGGGAAGTTTTGCTCTGGGTCACACCCGCCTCTGGGTGGCTGCCAATCTTCTTGCCAGAAACCGCAGGCCCAGCCGAAACTGCCCAGAGTCCCGGCCACGGGGCTTCAGAGGACTTGGGTCCGCGCTGCAAAGGGGGTATCTGCTGAGCTCTTTCTGGATCCATAGCCCCCTGGGGGGTGCAGGCAGGGGTCAGGCCAGGGCTCAGCAGCAGCAGCAGCAGCTCAGGAAGGCCCTCTTCTTGGGCTGGGAGGAGCCAGACAGGCCCCTGCCAGCCTGTCACAGGCTCCTGGCACGGGCATTGGCTCTGGCTTTCACACACGGGCACGCACACACACACACTCACACTGGCAGACACCCTCTTGGTGGCCTCCACGGTCTCATCTTCAGGTAAATGGGCTCATCAGTGGGAGTATGAAGATGGGGAGAGAATCAGGAATGCAGAGTCCAGCACGTGTGTATATTTGTGTGTGCATGTGCATCTGTGTGTGTGTGTGTGTGTGTGTGCATGTGTGTGTGCCTGGGAGTGACCTCACAGCTGCCGGAACATGAAGACTTACAGGTCCTGCCTCCCAGGCTCAAAGCCGGCTCCGTGGGGGACACAGTGACATGAGAATCACACCACAGACCCACCTTCTGGCCTTCTCTCTCCTCTGCCTCCTCTCAAAGGTAAGGGGGCCTTGGGCCCCAAAACATCCTGCTGACTTGCTTCGTGTGCTGGGGAGGTGTGAAATCACTGCCCAGGATCCCCTTATGTCGGGCACAGCCCAGCTTCCCTCCCAGCACCCAGAGAGTTGCCTCTGGCCAGCTCTGCTGTGTGACCTCGGGAAAGTCCCTTCTCCTCTCTGAGCCTCAGCTCCTTCCTCAGATAAATGATCTGAGCATTTATGATCTGGGCATAATAATCATGAGGCTGTTGTGAAGATCATTTATGGCAATTCATTGAAAGTACTCAGCACAGGACCTGGAACGTGGCAGGTGTTGGAAAGAAGAGGGTTGTGACCAGTAGCAGTCCCCAGGGTCTGACGAAGCTGAGGTGGGGGTGTCCCCATCACTGATAGGGAGACACAACATATAACCTGCTTTGCCTAACTGTGAGCCAAGGTTTGAATGGATGTTGGTGTCTAACTGATTGGAAAAGTCCATGCTGCAGGGGCATTAATGGTGTTGGCAGGGAGGGATGGTCTGCAGACCCTGGCTGAAAGGGGACAGGGAGACACCTCGTGGAATAATGATTTTCTCTTAGGGGACGTTTTTCAGAAGGTTTATGAAATATCCACCTTACCTAACATATCCAACAACCTCATAAGGAATTATTATCTCCTGGTTTCAGTCAAGCAAGGCTCAGAGAGGGCAAGCAACTTGACTAACATCACACAGCAAAGAAGCAGCAGAGTAATGGGGGAAGTGGAGCCCAGGATAGGCTTGAGTGTGTGGAGGGTGGGAAGGGGCACTTCTATTTGTGCCTCTCCTGCCTGTGCCTCTCCCCTACCTGAAACAGGGCCATGGCTGCTGAGCCGTCATTCCCCCAGCAAATGCTGAGTTCCTGATGCCATGGAGGCTGGCGGCGTGACCGCAAGCCATGATCTCAGCGGTGGGCAAGGCTGAGACCCCGCCGACTCCCCAATCCCACTGTTTGTTCTCCCGAAGGGGCCCAGCAGAGCATCACGCTTAGGTGGCTGTTAGTTGGGGGCTTGGGGTTCTGGGCCCAGGCTTATATCAAAAACCGAAATGGAGCCACCCTGGACTCACTGTCCAGTGAGTGTCCACTCACCCTCCATTCCCCCTGGTCCCAAGGAGCCAGCAGCGTCCTGGACAGGACCCAGGGACCTGGTCATCACGAACACAGAAAGCCACAACAATCCTCCGACTGAGAATCCTGAAGCTTCTGGCCGGCTGTGGGCTCCTGGGCTCAGGCCTGTGACCAGGGGCAGGTGGCAGAGACCTGGAAACGCACAAAGTCGCGGTGACCAGGAGCTAGCGGTGACCTTTTATCCCTGTCACAATTTCGAGATAGGTGGTCTCCACCCTGTTTTACTGAGGAGGAAACAGCCTCCTCCCCCAGGAAGCAGTTCAGCTGCGAGTGGAAGGTCACACAGCCAGTCAGTGGGAGAACTTGGATTTCAGTTCTTCCCTAGAACATTCCGTGTCCAGGGCACTTCCCCTTGGGGACCACCGCAAGGGTCTGGAAAAGCCGTGTGTGCAGGGGGTGGTTAGGAAGGGCATGGGTATAGGGGGAGATCAGAGAGGGCCTATCTCTCCTTGATGTGCTCCCTTGACCTGTCACTGTCTGTCCTGAACAAATGGATAAACTGAGGCAGAGGCTAAGCTGGCAAACAGCCACCCAGGGACCAGAGGCAGGTGTGGTAATTAAGAGCCTGGGCCTTGAGTTCCCATGAACCTGGCACTACAGTTTTGAGCCTCTATTTCCTTGTCTCTATAGTGGGCACAATGCCACTACCCCATCTTGCAGGGCTAAATGAGATGACACATTATGGCTCACGGTGACTGTCAGCCACAATCACTGATATTAGTGGTCCCTCCTGCATTTCAGGACTTGCCACGCTTGCCCAGCAGAGAGCCGAAGTGGGAACCTGGGTGCAAATCAGCAGGTCTGTGGCCTGGCACCCCGGCTTTCAGGTGGGAGGGACCCGGAGCCAGTTCTGGTCAGAGTCCCCACTTCCCACTAAGCAAGGGAGCCCATCCTCTGGTCTGAAAGGGAACCCCAGAGTCTGACTGATTGCTCACCGGGTCATTTCCATGCGAACAATTTCTAGATTTATTAAAATGCAGAATTAGACTCATCAAGTGAGGCCCCAGATACTGCAACAGACTTCCAGGGGATGCTGCGGCTGCTGGCCCACACGGCTCTTTGAGGAGCAAGGCGAGCCCATCTTTTCTAGAATCTCTTTGGTATCACCCAGTCTCCTGCTTGTAATTCCTGCAGAAATGGGAAGCTCCAGGCCTGAGCTGCACACTTGAGTCTGTTACCAGCGCTGCCCTAGCCTAGAACGTGGGAGTACCTCCTGGTCTGTGACGCCCCCTCCCACCCAAGGCTGCTTGGCCAGTTTGGGGCGGCCCCTGGTGGCCAAGATGTGAACCGCAGGCCACTGAACGCAGATTTGCAGGCCGGGAGGGTTGCGGCTAAATTGGGATTAGGGCAAAGGGGTCATTGCCTGCTTTGGGGCCACACCGAAGATGGGAGGTTATTAGTTCGACCTTTGTAAATTGTAAGTCTTCCGTTCTCCCGATGGGTCGCTCATGGAGGGGGCCACTGGCAACATCTTGAGTTACGCCTGCTTCTTGGTCCCCACCTTCAAATGGACATATGGGGAGACAGTGGCATCTGGTTTCTGGTTTGGTTGTGTCTCTGTCCTGAGTGGAGAGGAGCGGTCAGGACACGGGTCGATACCCACCTTGGGGGCGGGTCCCTGGCCCAGGCTTTCCCCCATTACAGCATCCTGAAGGAGGAGGCGGGCTCTCAGCTCTGTGGCTAACACACTGTGACTTTTGGCAAGACCCTTGCTCTCTCTGGAGCTGAGGGTCCCCACCTCCCCACGGCAGGGGGATGGGGCTTAGAACTGGAGCCGGGGAGCCAAAAGCCTAGCTGTGCATCAGAAGTCCTGAGCGGCCTTGTACAAATACAGATTCCAGGGCCCTGCCCCTGGAAGTTCTATTTGGTAAGTCCCCGCTGAGGCCTGCGGACCAGTGCCTTCCCAAGTTTCCTGGCTGATTTGATAAGTATCCAGAAACATATTCTGGATTGTTCCAACAATCAAGAACATCTATGATACGGTTTGATTTATTTAGCTGTCAAGATAAATATTTGCAGTCTGTGTGCTAGAAAATGTACTGTGCCTTGTCGTTTTAATCCTTTGTGCTGTGGCGTTTGCCTTTCTGTACATGTCCAGAGGGCGGGGCCTCAGCCCTTCCTTGTCATTCCCAAAAGTGACCATCATTTGCTAAATAAACTGAGCACCTACTCCATGCCAGGCTGCATGCTCAGGGTTTGACCTGCATCACTTTTTTCCAAACAATGCTCTGAATTAAGTACTGCTATGGCCCCCTTTACAGATTGGGAAAATGAGGCTCAGAGAGCTTAAGTAACTTGCCCAAGGTCACTCAGCTAATAAAAGGCAGAGTCAGGACTGGAACTCTAGTCCAAAGTTCTAGCTCATGACCAGAATGCCACACTGTCTCTTAGGAAGGAGTGTCACGAAGTTCAAAGCCAGGTCTGTGTGACCCTGGGGCCAAAGTGTTCACCTCTCACTGCCCCCCTTGAACGGCCGTGGCTGAGTGACATCTCTGTCTCTGCAGGTGTGTGCCCAGCTGTGCCCAACACCGTGTGTCTGCCCCTGGCCGCCACCCCGATGCCCGCCGGGGGCGCCCCTGGTGCTGGACGGCTGCCGCTGTTGCCGGGTATGCGCACGGCGGCTGGGGGAGCCCTGTGACCATCTCCACGTCTGCGACCCCAGCCAGGGCCTGATCTGCCAGCCCGGGGCAGGCCCTGGTGGCCAAGGGGCCGTGTGCCTCTGTAAGCAGGTTTGCGGGACTCATGGTGGATGTATTTGGGAGGGTTGAGGCTGAGGGGACCTGAGTCAAAGAGAAGCTCTTCTCTCTCTACCTCCTTGCGTCAGGTGCACCAGCCATTCCGGCCAAACTCGGTGACCCGCGGTTCCCTGGGCCCTCCCTCTGCTCCCCTCCCCCAACCTTGTCTTTGATCCAACCATGCCTTCCACCTGAGCAGCTCCCCCCATTCCTACCTGTCCAAGTCACAACCCACTGTCAAAGGTGAGCTCAAACACTCCTCCCCTGAGAAGCCCTCCCAGATTATTCAAACCAGATGTCACTATCCTTTCTCGGGATCTTCACACCCTTTTGGGAAAATAAAAGTATAGCTGCTTATTTAGGGGAGCGTACATCTCAAGCACTGTGCTGACACTTGCCACATAATCCTCACATAAATCACATAATCCTCACAATGATCCTTTCAGACCCATTTTATAGATGAGCAAACTGAGGCTCAGTAATAGTAACTGGCATGACTGCTGTTACACAGCTTGGGACCAGGTCACACAGCTTCTAAAGCAACATTTTGTTCTGTCTTCCCCCTGGATTGGGAGCCCTTGGGCTATCATTTGAGTCCTGAGTTTGCCATTTATGAGTGACCTTGAACATGTTGCATTTCTCAGCATTTTAGTCTGGGAACCTCTGGTTCTTTAGGTCAGAGTTTCTCAACTTTACTCTTTGGGGCCAGATAACTGTTTGTTATAATTCTTGGGGGGGGGGTTGTCCTGCACAGGGGAGGACACTTAGCAGTATTCCAGCAGCGTGTCCCCCACCCTCAACCATGACAATCTGTCTCAGACGTTGTCAAATGTCTCCTGGGGAACAAAATCATCTCCATTTGAGAACCACTGCCTTAGAGGAACAGAAACATGTGAGGGTGTTCTTTTTTTCTTTTCTTTTCTTTAAAAAAAAATTTTTTTTAATGTTTTATTTATTTCTGAGAAAGAGAGAGAGGCAGCATGAGCAGGGGAGGGTCAGAGAGAGAGGGAGACACAGAATCTGAAACAGGCCCCAGGCTCTGAGCTGTCAGCACAGAGCCCGACATGGGGCTCGAACCCACAAACTGTGAGATCATGACCTGAGCCGAAGTCGGATGCTTAACCAACTGAGCCCCCCAGGTGCCCCTCTTTTTTCTTTTTTTTAATGAGTCTTATAAGCAATCGACCTCTTTCATCTATTTGTATGAATCATTTTAAGAAGATAAGAACAAGAGTGGGGCTCATGAATCATTGATAATGAGCCCACATATAGAAAAAACAAGGCTTAAAGAACAGCAGCAAGGCTAACAGACATAAAGTTATCAATACTAAACCCTCGTTAAATGCTTTTTATGATCAGGGAAGAATAACCATGGGAAAGTAGTGATTTGTTTTATAAACTCTAGATGATCGCTAAAGGAAAAAATGAGACAAGTAATACTTAGCTCACCAGGCCGTTGTTTCAATCAGCCAGGATACACGGAAAGCACTTGCCCAAGCTTCATTTTTGAATATTTGCATAGCGCTTACCATGTGCAAGGCACTAAGGGTTTCACAAATATTACCTCATTTAATCTCATGACAACCATATGAGATTGGTCCTGATGTCATCTGCATTTTATAAATGGGGGGAAAAAGAGGCACAGAGAGGTTAGGTGACTTCCTCAGGGTCACACAGCTCATAAGGAGCTGAGCTGGGATTTGAACTCAGGGAGGTGGCTCCGCACTGTTCCTTTCTATCACTCTGTTGCCTGACACTCGGCATATGAATAGTACATAGTGGCTGTTATTGTCACTAAGTTTATTAAGGGGCTTTTCTTAGTCCATCTTGGTTCAGACTTCAAACAGCTAGAGATCAGAAATGTATTTATAAAGACTCTGCTTCTTCCTACAACTCCCAGCCCTGGGCAGGCAACATAGTGGGTGTCCATGAACCAAATCTGGAGACTGGCGAACCTCCCAGGTGAGCCAGAGCCGCTGAGACCTCACGGAGGCTGAGTCTAGGTCTCAGCACCGGAAGGAATATGCTTCCAAAACTGTCAGTTCCTAGCTGGCAGAGCTTGACGGCCGACTCCAGACTGTGTGTGTGTCCATCAAGCTCCTGATCCCCCAAGCGTGCAGCCTCCACAGCTCAGCCGAGGGCCTCTCCACCCTTCCTGTGGCTTGAGTTCCAGACCTTGCAGTCATTCTTGACGTCTCTCGTTTTTGCACATCCCACATACTTCCCACCAGCAAAGTCTTCAGAATGTTTCTAGAACCGGAAATTTAGTCCCTTCCCAGTCAAGCCACTGCCACCAGCCTGGTCTGAGCCCCATCATCACGTGCTGGATGTTGTAGCGGCCGCATAACGGTCTCCCTGCTTCTGTCCTTGCTTTAGTCTGTTCCCAACGCAGCAGCCGCAGGGCCCTTTCAATACATACATCAGATCACATCCCTCCTCGGCCTCAAGGCCTCTAAGAGCTTCCCACCTCCTCCAAGTAAAAGCCAAAGTCCTCTCGGTGGCTATGAGACCCCACAGAGTCCTGTTCCTACTTTCTCTCTGACCCCATCAACCCCCTCTCTCCCTCCCACTCTCTGCTTCAGTCACACTGGTCTATTTTGTTCCTTAAATATCCTAGGGGGGCTCCTACCTCAGGGCCTTTGCACTAGCTGTTTGCTCTACCGGTGTTTTTTCCCCCAGATACGTGCTTGGCAAGTTCCTGCACCTCCTTCACATCTTTATTCAAATATCACCCTCTTGCTGAGGCCTTCCCTGATCACCATTTTCAACATGCTTCTCTTGAACCCTTCCCTTGATTATTTTTCTGGCTTTAATCACCATCTGACATCATAAACGCTACTTGCTTATTGTTTTATTTCCACTAGAGTGAAAGCTCCAATGAGGGCAGGATTTTTGCCTGTTTCAATCATTGCTATATCACAAGTACCTAGAACAGTGCCTGATGCATAGCAGGCACCCAATAAATAAGTGTTGGATGAATGAATGATAGAGATAGTTCTAGAGAAGCTACCAGGAACAGGGACCCTATTTATTGAGCATGTCTTGTGAGCAAGCCCTTTACATACTTGATTTCACTTTACCCTTAATAACGAGGTAGGTCCTATTATTAAACCTATTTTGCAGATGAAGGGACTGGACTCAGAGAGGTTAATTCACCTACTTGAGGTCACACAGTATGCAAGTGACTGAAGATAAAAAACAAAAAACCTTGTCATTTCTTCTCCTGTAAGGGACTCTCAGAGGGAAAGAAGGATGCAGAAATTGCCAGATAATAAGACGGGGCTCTGAAGTTTTTTTTTTTCTTTAGTTGTTTAATGTTTGTTTATTTATTTAGAGAGAAAGAGCATGAGAGAGAGAGAGAGAGAAAGCAGAGGGGGATGGGGGGAGGGGCAGAGAGCAAGGGGAGAGAGTCCCAAGCAGGCTCCATGCTGTCAGTGCAGAGCCTGACGCTGGGCTCAATCTCACAAACCATAAGACCATGACCTGAGCCAAAATCGAGAGTCGGCTGTTTAATGGACTGAGCCTCCCAGGCACCCCGGGCCTAAAGTTATTTGAGGGAGGTTGCTGCACAAGGAGGTGTTGGAAGGGCCTGGAAGAGGCAACTGTGTGTGTATATGGGGGGTGGGGGATCCAAGGATGAGTACGTTTGGGGCCACGCACCAGGGTGCACACAGACCCCAGCGCAGGGGGTGGCTGCCCAGGGACCATTGCCCCCACCCCCAAGCGGCTCTGAGCTGGAGGACCCAGGAGGGGTGCCAGGAAACCTTGCTAAAATTATCACCACTCTGCTGACTTTCCTAAACAATCCCTCTGTTTACCAGTCATCCCAGCGACCAGGAGGCCCCAGGGCTGTGGCATCAGGAGTCTGGTGGGAGACCCAGGCTTGGCCAAGCTTAGGGTGCAGATTAAGGCCCAGCTGTCCCCTACGGTTTCCAGGAAACCAGCGGCCACATGATCCAGGCCAAGAGGCCAGGGGCTTGGAGCCAAAGGGCTGTGGCCTGGAAAGAGCGGAGGGAGAGCTGGCGCCCTCCTGTGGTCCTCAGAGGAACTGCGTCACCCGCTCCCACTCACCTGCTACGTTCCAGACTTGGGGCGAAACCCTTTAAGTACAATGGCCCGTTCAATCCTCAGCGGCCCTGCCACGAAGGTACGGTGGCTCAGAGAGCTGCAGTAACTTGTCTCAGTTTCCACAGCTAGCAAGCGGGAGCAGGGGCTGCCCTCCGCAGCTATGTGCTTCCCAAATTCCTGCCTTATAGGCTCACTAGAGGTTTCTCTCTGAAGTCCTGGGAAAACCTCCCTTCCAGCAAGTCCTTCCCCAGAACCTCCTGACTCCTCTCAGCTCTCTGTGCTCCCCAGAAGGCTCACTCGCGCCTCTCCACAGCTGGCTCTTCACTCTGTCTTGGAGATGCTGACATCTGTCCCTTGCCTGGGCTTCGATGCCTCAAGGCAAGGACTGTTCTTAGTCCTGTCTAGGAGCCCAGGGGATAGCACACTCCATCTCTCTGGGATGTATAAGAAGCCGGAACTCTTTTATCAGCGTGTCTCACGTGCTGGGCCTTGCACCAGGCATTGCAAAGGGCATTTCCTGAGCGTCTGTGTGTCCCATCCATGCTCTGAGCCGGCCTGGGGGATGGGGGGGTGCCGGCAGGAGCACTCTCAGCCCCAGCCCTCAAGTAGTGCTTTTCCAGTGGGGGAAGTGGGAACAGCGGTCATATCTTGAGGGCTCCGTTCAAAGACGGACACCTACTATACACCTACTATATGCCTAGCACTGTGCTGGACATTTTGTACATATTATCTCAAGTAAGTGAAGGTATTGAGCTGTTCTCATCGATGCTATTGTTAAGGCGACTCAGATCAGTAACTTATCCAAAGTCAAACAGCCAGCAAGTTAAGCCCTGGCCTAGAAGGGGTGACTATAACATAGCAGGTGTACAATGAAAGTTTGTTGCAGTAACCCTCATTGTGTATGTAAGTTACATATTATTAATATATAGTAGTTATATTAGTAGTAACAACAGAGCATCCAGGATCTATTGAAGATCTCTTTTGTGTTGGATTCATTACAAAAATAATTTCATTTTGTCTATACCAAAACCTTGTGAAATGAGTATCATTATAACCCATTTTGCAGGTGAGGAAACTGAGGCAAGAAGTGAAGTGGCTTGGCCCAGGTCCATAGCTAATAAAGCAGAGGGGGGCTCAGGCCAGGCCAGCGCCCCCACATCCCCTGTGTCAGGATACAGGACGGCAGGGCAGGCTGGCAGTGAGGACGGGGTGCATATCGCAGGCTGGAGCCCCTTGGCAGTGCCCAGACACTGTAAGGGCACCCCTCTGCGCGCAGCAGGATCTGGGCCAGCTCTGCAGAGAGACCACGTGGAGGATGCGGCTGGCACGGGCTTGCCCAGGGAAAGGCTGGGGGTCACGGCTGGGGGTCTGGTTTCTCCTCTGCAGGGGGAGAGGATGATGGGAGCTGTGAGGTGAACGGCCGCCGGTACCGAGATGGGGAGACCTTCCAGCCCCACTGCAGGGTTCGCTGCCGCTGTGAGGATGGTGGCTTCACCTGTGTGCCCCTGTGCAGTGAGGACGTCCGGCTGCCGACCTGGGACTGCCCGCATCCCAGGAGGGTTGAGGTCCCGGGCAAGTGCTGTCCTGAGTGGGTGTGCGACCAGGGAGGGGGCCTGGGGGTCCAGCCCCTCCCAGCCCAAGGTGAGCGCAGGGTCGGCCCAGGCCAGGGGCGGGGCCAGCTGGGGGCGGGGCCAGCTGGGGGCGGGGCGGGGCGGGGCTTCTCGGGAGCCAGGACTTTGGACAGGTCAAAGCACCCGTTCCTCCGTTTCTCCGACAGGACCTGGGAGGGGTTAGGGGCTGAGGAGCGAGGTGAGCAGAGTGGGGAGGCAGAAGACCTCTTTAAAACGGACAAAACATTAATATAATTTTAAATCATAAATAATGAAAAATAAAAACTGGTGGCAGAGTGGAGAAGGGAAAGGAGAGCTAGGATACTTGAGCCAAATGCTCGCATTTCGTAGCAGATGGAATGCTGTTGTGACATATGCTATTATTAAGGTTCTAATATACCGATATGCATTGTATTTATATCATTTAAATATTAAGTAATATTATTAATATGTAATTATCTGGCTTATCCAAAGAGGAACTCAAAACTGAACGAGGCAAGGTGGTTGCCTCTGGATTGTGGGTAGAGGTGGAGGAAAGACAGTTACTTCGTGCTATAAACTCGTTAAGTTTTAGAGATTTTGTTATTGCTACATCACTGAGTTCTTATGATTATTATATGAACGTGATGTTTTTAAATGTTTTTTTTTTTAATTTCTGAGAGAGAGAGAGACAGCGTGAGCAGGGGAGGGTCAGAGAGAGAGGGAGATAGAGACTCTGAAGCAGGCTCCAGGCTCTGAGCTGGCTGTCAGCACACAGCCCGACGCGGGGCTCAAACCCACGAACCGCAAGATCATGACCTGAGCTTAAGTCTCACGCTTAACCGACTGAGCCACCCGGACGCCCCTGAACGTGATGTTTTTTAGAGAAAGGCAGCTGAAAAGAAGGCATTGGTCCATTGTTGACGGTGCCACATCGAGAGTAGAGCATGGTGGTTTCAGCATAGTCTGCCCGGGTTCTGAGCCCAGCTGCACTGTTTCCTAGCTGTGGGACTCAGAGAAAGTTGCTCAACTTCTCTGTGCCTCAGTTCCTCCACCTGTAATATGAGAATAAGGGCATCCACCACAGAGCTGTGGTGAGACCGGATGAGTAAACTCAAGGAAAGTAGTCATGGCGGTGCCTGGCCTGCAGGGCCCCATCTGCGGTAGCGTAATTATCCCTGTGGTGGAAGGGGACACATCCGCTTAAATGCAGAGCAGGATGCCAGTGAGTTCATCATCTGTATAAAAAGCAGGATAGGGCGCTGTCTGTGCAATTTGATCTCCACTATGTGGGTACACGTGTGAGCACATACGGCACACAAGTGCATATCACAAGCGTTTCTTAACTTTGGCGCTAGTGATACGTGGGCTGGGTAATTCTCAGTTGTGTGGGAGCCGATAGGAAGTTTAGGGGCATCCTGGCTAGATTCCAGAACTCCCGCTCCCAGCCGTGACCACCAGAATGTCCCTGGACATTGCCAAATGTCCCTGGGGGGTGGGGGGAGCAAAATCACCCGCAGGTGAGAAACAGTTGGTTAAAAAGGACCAGAAGAAAGGACATTAGAGCAGAATCAGATGTGAGAGGAGGAAAAGCTGGACGTCGGTGAGTCCCCCTCCCCCGCCTTGTTCCAGATACAGCCTGGGAACCTCTAGCACCTTCGTCACTGGGTCACTCGGCACCACTACCCACAGGCCACAACCTCCTTCCCGTAAGATACTACGGGGGGAGGGGGTGCAGAAATGAGAAACCAGAGGCGCCTGGGTGGCTTAGTCGGTTAAGCGTCCGACTTTCGCTTAGGTCATGATCTCATGGTTCGTGGGTTCGAGCCCCGCGTCGGGCTCTGTGCTGACTGCCAGCTGGAGCCTGGAGCCTGTTTCAGTCTGTGACTCTCTCTCTGACCCTCCCTGCTCACGTCTCTCTCTCTCTCTCTCCTAGAAATAAATAAAACATTTTAAAAAATGAAATGAGAAACCAGCCACTTATGGGGGACCATCACGGCCAGCACCATCATAGCTCCCTAGTAACCCACACATACGAGGTGCTTACAAATAGGGGCACTGTGCGAAGCACCTCCCCTCCATTATTTTATTTGGACCTAACAATCGACCAGTAGAAAATTTACATGGGAAGAGTCCGGGGTCCAGAGAGGTTAAGCAACGCGACCGAGAGGGCACCGCTAGCAGTTAGGTTGACTTGGCTGCCGAGCCGTGACCTTGCGGGGCTGACCCCTCTTTCTTCCCCCTCCCAGGGCCCCAGTTTTCCGGGCTTCTTGCGCCCCCACGCCCCGGCACCCCCTGCCCAGAATGGAGCACAGCCTGGGGCCCCTGCTCAACCACCTGCGGGCTGGGCGTGGCCACCCGGGTGTCCAACCAGAACCGCCTCTGCCGACTGGAGACCCAGCGCCGCCTGTGCCTGTCTGGGCCCTGCCCACCCGGCGGGGGCCGCAGCCCAAGGAACAGTGCCTTTTAGAGCAGGGCTGGGAACGGAGGCTCGGTGCCCACCCTGCCCAGCAGGCAGCCCTGAGGCTGGGCCCTGAGCAGATGGCAGCCGGCCCCTCCTCACCCCCTTGACTGGGGCAACCCCCTGGGGAACAAGAATGTTCACAAGCCGTCTCGGCCATCTGGACTCTGAGATAGAGCTGGGATGTATGCCCCAGTCTCCCTTCCTCTACCTCACAGCTTAGGGGGCTGGCCAAGGTTTCCAGGGTCTTCTGGTCTGTTCCCAGCCTCCACACAGACTCCAGCAAACACATGCACAGGCAGGCTTTCCAGCAGCCAAGGCAGCCAGCTCCCCCTTAATCATTACGCCATGGGCAGGTGCCCGGCGGGACTGGCTATATTTCTGGGGGTGGTGAAGAGGGGCGCACAGATATTCTGAATCTCCTGCTCCCTTTCCTGGAGTTGACACAAAACCGTCCCCAGATCCATGCCTATGCAAGAGCTTGTAGGTCTGGCTTGTGCTGTCTGAGAAGGCCCTCCCCACCCAAGGGCAGGATTCAGAGGCTGCGTTCTTTGTGGAAATCGCCAGGTGAAATCACACCGTCTTGAAGAAAGGCAGAAAACAGGCCTGAAAGGGATCCGTTAAACTCAACTCGTATTAACAAGAATGAACCTTTCACGAGCACCTGCAATGTGCCAGGCACTGAGCTAGACGCTATATAGAGGTGGGTGCTTCGCAACATTTAGGACCAGAGAAAATCAGGGGAGAATGAAGGCTTAGCCCCCGGGACTGGGGAACACAGCCTGAAATAAACTCAGCCAAGTGTGAAATTCTGTTTGAAGTCTCATGTTTTGTTAAACCTCCATATACATTTTCTTTCCTCCTCTGTGATCTACGTCTGTATGTTCAAAAAGAAAAACTGTGTTCTCACCGCATTCCAACCAGGAAATTAGAAAACACTCTCAGTATTTAAACAGGGGTTTCTTTTTATTAAACTAACTTTATCGAGGCATGGGCTTACACACAGTGAAACACACAGGTCCTAACATATGGTTTAACGAGTCTTTAAAATGTACACGCCTGTGTAATCAATACCTCTGTCAAGGTATTGACATTTCCATCATCTCAGGAGGTTTCCTATGGCCCCTCCCCCTCCCGGGTCATCCCCTCCTCCCTCCCAGTCAACCCCTCCCCGCTCTGGGCTATCCCCTCCCCCTCCTGGTCATCCCCTCCCCCCTTCCCCCTCCCGGGTCATCCCCTCCACCCCTGAAGGTGACACTGTTCTGAGTTCCAGCACCTTAGACGACGGACAGCTAGCCGCCTGTTCTTGAACCTCACAGTGGCAGAATCGCGCAGTCAGTGTTCTTCGAGTGGCTTCTTTCACTTGGCACCAGATGTCGGGATGGAGCGTTTGAGGCAGAGCAGAGCCCAGAAGCCGGGACCAGCCAGCAGAAGGCAGAATCACAGCAGGGCCGGCTGCAGGGAGCAGGGGCCCCCAGGGACATGCAGCCTTGCAGACCTAACAGAAAGTCATGGAGACCGGGAGGCAGACCTGGCTTCTGCTTCTCCTACCCCCAGTTTCTGATTAGCCAAAACCCACCGCGAAGGTGAGCGGCAAGGGAGCCTGGGAGTCTAGGGCCCTGAGATACTCTGAGGGGAAGGGCGACCCCAACTCACAGAAGGTACATGGCCGTCCCCTCGGGACAGCTGCCCCCAGCGCTTGACTCAGGTACCACCTCCTCCAAAAGACAGAATCACAGGCAGTGTCTGAGCCACCGAATCCTCGCAGAATATAACTAACTGGAGTCCGCAGATGAGAGAGCTGCTTGGAAGAGTGATCTGTCCAAAAGCTGGTCTGCAGCTGGGGAGAGACCTCAGCCCGCACCAAGTTTACCTGACTCAAGACTGGGTTGATGTTCTTGTACGGGCTGAGAGGTTCAGGGGGTCAGGCTCCACAGAGGTACACTGAACACACTGCCGGGGGAATTCGAGAATATCCCTAGGAACAGCGAGAGTGAGGACAAGGACATCAGAGGTTTGTGGAATGATTCCAGCTCGTGGGGCCCTTGCTTCCGGGAGCTTTACCCACAATGGCATGTTGCCCTTGGGACATCCCTAAAGGAAAGTGCTATTGATAGTTCCATTTTAGAGATGGGTAAACTGAGACCCAGAGTAATGAGTGAGTGGTCCTAGGATTGTGATGCTGGACCCTGGGCCATCTGACCGCCAGGCCTGTGACCTCACTACAAAGCGGCTGTGAACAGAGCTGCACAGAGTGGCCTTGGCCACCCACCCCAGCTCAGCTCTACTGTTTCCTAGTGCGATCTTAGGCAGGGTACCTAACTTCTTTGTGCCTCAGAGTCCTCTTCTCTAAAATGGGCATGAGGGCATTGTTCTACACAGAGGGTTGTTGAGTATTCTGTGATTGAAATCACGATTTTAGCTATCATTCTCTTGACTTGGCCTTTTAGTGCCTTAGCGTTGTCACCTGTAAAATGGGCATAAAGAGCAGTGCCCACCCCCAGGACCACTGTGTTGATGAGTTCGCATATTAGGTCACAGTAATTCCTCTGTGTTCACCTGAAATATAAGCTATTATTATTATCCTGCCTTCATGATTCTTCAGCAAGTCAGAGAAAGCTATGAGGCAAAGGCTGAGAATTTTCGTTTGTAAAGAAGAGGAGGTTGTTTTGGGGGTGCAGGTCACAGGTGAAAATCCGACTAACCCACACCGGAACTCACAGCTGGAGGTACTGGGCCCAGCCATTCCCCAGTATATTTGTACTTGTAATATCCATGTTGTTGCAGGTAACAATAGTACATTCCTTTGCATCACTGTATGGTATTCCCTTGCACAAATATACTGCATGTTCTCTATCCATTCTATGCCTGCTGGGTAGTTTCCGGTTGGGGTTCTTATGAACAGGATGTCATGAACATTCTAGCCCGTGTCTTCTGCTGGATGCTTCTGTTGCATCAACACTCAAGAGTGGAATTGCTGACGTCTGCCCTCTTCCTCCTGGGTCAGATTGTCTCCCAGGATGATGGAGGTCTTTGTACAATAAGTACTCAAGAAATACTTATTGTATAAATAATAAAAGAGCTGGGACACCCGGGGGGCTCAGGCAGTTAAGTGTCCACCTCTCGATTTCAGTTCAGGCCATGATCTCACAGCTCATGAGTTTGAGCCCTGCATCGGGCTCTGCACTGACAGTGTACAGAACCTGCTTGGGATTCTCTCTCTTCCCCTCTCTCTGTTCTGCCCTCCTTGTGTTCAATCTCTCTCTCAAAATAAATTAATGAGCTTTCAAAATTAATGATAAAACAGCTAGTACTTGTTGAGTTTTAACCACATATAAAACTCTTCTCCAAGCATTTTCTTTTTTTGTTTTTAATTTTTTTAAATGTTTTTTTTTATTTCTGAGAGAGAGACAGAGAGACAGCGTGAGAAGGGGAGAGTCAGAGTGAGAGGGAGACACAGAAGCAGAAGCAGGCTCCAGGCTCTGAGCTGGCAGTCAGCACAGAGCCTGACGCGGGGCTCGAACCCACGAACTGTGAGATCATGGCCTGAGCCGAAGTCAGACGCTTAACCAACTGAGCCACCCAGGCGCCCCTTCTCCAAGCATTTTCTATGTAATCTCTCACTTGACCCTCATAATAACCATTTGAAGTATAATTATGCCCACTTCACTGACAGAGAAACTGAGATGGCAGATTGGGGAAGTAGCCCCAAGTTCACAGGGTCACAGTTGGCAGAACCAGGATTCGAACCCCAGAGAGTCCTGCTCGAGAGCCCCTGCCCTTGGCCACCAGGCTCCCCTGTGAACAGTCGCTGCAGTGTTCAGGGGCGAGGCACACGGGCCTGGACAGGCAGCTGTGTGCATGGGAAAGGGGGAGCGGGCGGGAGAATGAGCAGAGCCTGCCCCTGCCTGTAAGGTCGGGTTTGGAGGTCGGATGCGAGCAGAGGGGAACTAAGATACCCAACACCCGGCTGGGCTTTGTGCTGGAGGACGGCAGAGCAGAGGGGCCACCGGCAGAGGCCACGGGGAGAGCGGAGGAGGCCCTACAGGTGACAGGTGAGGGGGTGCCCTCCATGCCTTGAGTTCGAGGAGGCAGTGGCCACGTAGGACAGTGTGGCTGGAGGCAGCTGGAGATCAGAGATGATCAAAGATCATAGACAGACATAGAAACAAGAGTTCAGGTTGGGAATTTGAGTCACTTGCACAGAGGAGTAAATTACCACACTGACCCGGCCATTTAGTTATGGAAATACCAGTATGTGGGTGTGCTGCTGTGTATAAACGCCTATCACCCCATCCTCCGCACTGCTCCCCAGCCAGGGCTATCATCGTCTCTGCCCCGATGACCTGACTCCCACCCTCCTCCTTACAGGGTGTGCCAGAGGCATCCTGTTCAAACCAAGCCAGAGCACGCGCCCCTTCCCACCTGGGGACACCTAGAGGTTCCACACAACCTCCAACGCCCCGCACTGTGCCCCAGTCACCTGCCCGCCCTCATCCTCAATTCCTCTCTCCTTGCTCCCGCAGCTCTGACCTCATTGTCATCCCGGCTGTTTCCTGAACATGTCAGACACACTCCCACCTCAGGACCTTTGCACGGTCTGTTCCCTATGCCTGACATCATCTTCCCCCAGGCATCCCCATAGCTAATCCCCTGGCTCTCTTTCAAGTTTGACTCACAAAGTAAACACTTCACAGAGAACCTTCCTCAGCCATCCTGTTTCACCCTCCAGATGCGTGTAGCATGTACCCCATTTTAACACACTACCTGACTTATTTGTAACATCGATTATTTGAGGCCCGACCCCACAAGTGCTGGGTGGGACTTAATTTTTCTGCTTGCTTCCTGGATTCCCAGGACTTAGAACAGTACTGAGGACAGAACCAGGCTTGGTCCTTCTTGAATGAATGAAATAATATACCCTCATTCAGCATTTTGAAAAAGGGATTTAATGGGGACGTAGAAAAGTAAATACGTCACCGTTGTCAAATGGGAGTGGCTGCCCAGTTGACAGTGATTCCCAGTGGCCATGCTTCGGTGGGTCAGAGCTCACCCCATCCCCACCCAATACTCAACCTCAGTAGTTCTCAAAGTGGGGTCCCCAGACCAGAAGCATCAGCATCACCTTGTAACTGGTTAGAAATGCAAATACCTGGGGCGCCTGGGTGGCTTTGTCGGTTAAGCGTCCGACTTTCGCTTAGGTCATGATCTCGCGATTCGTGGGTTCGAGCCCCGCGTCGGGCTCTGTGCTGACTGCCAGCTCAGAGCCTGGAGCCTGTTTCAGTCTGTGACTCCCTCTCTCTCTGACCCTCCCCTGCTCACGCTGTCTCTCTCTCTCTCTCCTAGAAATAAACAAAACACTAAAAAAAAAAAAAAAGGAAAGAAAGAAATGCAAATACCTTGTGTTCCATTCCAGATTCACAGAAATGCTTGAGATGGGGCCCAGAAGTCTGTGTTTTAATAAGTCCTCCACCTCATTAAAACTGTGTAAGGTCAATCAAGAGTGTGGCTCCGGGGGAGATGGGAGAAGACGGCAGTGCGCTGCTGCCCCCTTGTGGCATTCGCGCGCGTAACCGGCCGAGAAGCCCGGCGGGGAGGAGCCCTCCGAGGCGCCGAGCACGCGCGCCTCAGCCCCGGAAGGGCCTTGCGCAAATGCGTTGAAGAAGCGGGGTTCTTGACTATTTGGACCAGTGCCACAGCTTTCTTGACTCCAACTACTACACAGATGCCTCTGAGGACCCCTGCACCGCTCTGGGCGACAGCACCTTAATCTACCCCCCCCTTCCACCACTAGGGGTCCCTCGCCTACAGTCCAGCCCCCTCCTCCCACAATTTAGCTCCCTCCTCCCAGCAGCCAGATTGTGCAGCGGGGCGGCTGCTTCTTGATCACAGTTACCGTTATGTCACTCTGTTTAACCCCCTCCGAGGCTCAGAGCTGCCCTCCGGCTTGGGTCCAGACTCCTTCCACGACTCACGGGGTCCTGCTGTGTCTTCCCGCCTCCTCTGCACCATGACCACACTGGACGGCTTGGGCTCCCCACCCCGGGCCAGGAGCACTCTTCCCCACGTTTTCACCTGGATGACCCCCAATTATTCTCCGTTAGTCACAGCTACCATGTCTCCCTGAGGTCAGCCCTCCCCTTGTGCACTGGCTCCCACCCCTCTATCCTGGGGTGATGTACAGAGAAGTCCCCCTTTCCACGCCCACATCTTCCCACTTCCCCCTCTCTTCTAGATCATTCCCGCAGACATACACATGTGTTGGCTACTCCACCAACAAGAGGTGGGGTCCCTTCTTCAAGGGGCAACTCCAGGAGCCTCACTGGGGGTATCATATGCCTCTCCATGGCTACAGTGCCATCTAGGATGCCAGCCACATTCTCAGCAACAGGGTTGTGATTTAGCCAAGTCTCAAGAACTTTGTCCTCTTCTGCTATGATTAACTATAACATCAGGGGGAACCGAAGGGCAGGAGCCCAGGCCGGTTGAACACCCTGAGGTTGGCCAATGAGCATAGTTGTGCGTGATCCCTTCACACTGGTCTGGTTCTTATCCATGGCCCATTCACTGCCTCCTGGCCCCTCAACCCTGGCTGTCATAAAAGTGTTCTGAATCTCACCACTAGCCCTTTTCATCCACTCTTGGTTGGAAAGGAGACATTATCATGAGCTGTCAGCAGCTTCTCTGCAGCCCTGAAGCCAGCAGGTAGGCAAGCACAGGTGGTTGACTTTGACTTTCACCCTCTCTTCCATTCAAGGACTGGGCCTCCATGTCCTGATAACCCTCTTGTACCCCCAGACCTGGAGACATCCCATTCCTATCCTGTTGCCTTCCTGTTCTCTTTTGATCCCTGATCTGTGCCCCCCTGTCACCCCCATCAAAGCCCAAGGTTTTGGAACCGTATCATCCACACTGTCTCACCGATCACTCCAGATGGCCAGTCTGGGGGCCTGATGGGAAGTCTCCCCAGAGCCATTCACTCAGCACATTTCTCAGCTGTCTCAATTCGATCTCCCAAAGAAATCTACATTTATTGTAAAATCCCATGTCGATATTCATATTTGTAAAGTGTCTTTAATCATTGAGGCGTACATACTTCATCATGTTACTACGTGTGCCCTGAGGTAGGTCTTTAGTAAGTAGGGTAAACCAGCTTCTAGTAGGAAGCAGGTCCCAAATTGGGAGTGTTCTTCCTGGGGAAGGAATATTTTAATGCTGCCCATGTTTAGATTTACTGACATGTGTGATAATAGAGAGCAGATCAAATTTAGTCAGTTTTATTTGAGTTTTAAAAGGCTTTAAAGACAAGGCACCCCTTATCACCTGCATCCAGGGGCAGACCTCTCCACCACCATGACCGAGCCTTGGCACATCACTGCTCACTAGCTAAATCCCAAAGTCTGTTTCTCAGTTACGTAACATTCCTATCGGGTCCTTCTGGTTGATGGTCCCCTCTACAAAATGGTCAAGAGACTCAGTCTTCTTCAATCTTGTGGCTCCACCCCACCCCCACCTTATCGACATCCAGAATAGCATGCACAGGTCAGGTCGGCGGTTCAGCCATCCCATGCAACGCCTCTAGAATGTTCCTGGAACAAGTGGGATCGGTGAGGAACAATTACCATCATTTTGACTCAAGGAGCCAAATGGTTACAGGGTAAGCTTTCAATTGCCAGAGGCTATGTCTGCCCCCTTGAGAAGAGACTGCCTGAAAAATGAAGTCACACACAAGCCAAGTAATTAAGAGAAACAGATGCCAGGCAATAGGCTATGAGCTGCTGGGTCCAGCCGTGCCTGAAGTTACACATCCCTAAACTCTTCAGTTATGTGAACCAATAAATTCCATTACAGGTAAAACCAGTCTGAGTTGGTTTTCTATCACTTAAATTAAAAGAGCCTTGACAAATATAATTGTGTATAGTAGTGTAATTACTGCTCTATTCTTGGCTTTTCTGTTGCGCTTTGCTCCCTAGAAGCCAAGTAGACTTCCGATTCGTCCTGTGTCCCTGCAGCCAGCACAGGACCCGGCACACAGTAGGGATTTACCACATACTGGCTGAATGGTGACAGACTTGGGTTCCAGTCCCAATTCCACCTCCAGATTGTGACCTTGAGCACTGAATTCTCCTTTCTGAGCCCAGTCTCCAACTGTAACGGACATGGTCATCTTTGCCCTGCCCTGCTTGAGGGCTGCGGTGTGGACCAGAGAAGTCCAGGCTGATGAAAGTGCTTGGCAGACTCTAAAGCTCTACGTACTTGGGAGCTATAATTATGTTTTCGAGGATGTGCATTTTGTCCTAATTTCACCAGCCCCCGACAGACTGTGGGTTCTTAGGACACAAAGCAGACAGCGTGTTGGAAGAACAGAAGGAAGATCTGAGAAGAGCAACCTCCACTGCCCCCAGCACGCCCTCCGTCAACACCAGCCTTGATGCACCTGCTGAGACCAGCAAGCTGGACCCTGGTGGCCAGCACCTTGCCCCTCATGGATATCACTGGGACCAGGTGTCCCAGTGTCTCCTTAGATTTGAGTCCTTGAGTGATATTGAGTGATATGATAATGGGGCAGAGCATGGTTGCTCTCCAAGCTCTCTTTTCCTCCTGGGCGCCCAGAGAGAGGCCAGGGGACTGGAGTCTGGCTGAGGGATAGGGTTCCAGATCTGGACCATAAGCCCCCCTTACAATCCTTCACACTCACTCTCTACCCTTGTTCACTGGTCCCATGCAGAGGACCCAGGGGAGGGCTCCAAGCGTTTTTAAAACGTGTATTTACTTAGTTTGAGACATAGAGAGAGAGAGAGAGAGAGAGAGAGAGAGAGAGAGAAGCAAGGAAAGGGCAGAGAGAGGGAGAAAGAGAATCCCAGGCAGGCTCCACGTTGTCAGCACAGAGCCGGTGTGGGGCTTGAACCCACGAACCACGAAATCATGACCTGAGCCGAAACCAAGAGTCAGATCCTTCCCTGACTGAGCCACCCGGGTGCCCCTAGAACATTGTTCTTAACTGTTCTCTATGAGCCTAGGTCTCCTCAGGCGGCTGGTTGTTGGGGTCACGATCAAAAAGATGTGACTACCGATTGACTCCTGAACTGGACCTGGTACTCAGGCTCCTCAGCCTCTCCCCTGCCCTTGGAATGTGGGCTCCCCTTGCCTTTCCTGCTCCCAGAAGCTGCTCCAAGGACACAGCCTTGAGATGGTGATGTGCTGAAAACAGCTGCATGGAAATGTGACTGAGCCCGGTTAAGGCCCCCTTTACGAACCCTTGAGATTTGGTGGCATGCAGGGATCCATTCATCTTGCTCCTGCCTGAGACAAGCCGTGTACGTGAGTTCCCTTTGCTAGTATTAAAACGCCACCTACCAACCCACAGTGGCCCGCCGCTCTCTTGAATCTCTCCCTGCCCTCCTCATATGGGGCTGGTTTTAGGCTATCTCCCGGAAGTTCCCGAGAGGTCTGTGAGCCTATACTCATTAAATGTCTGATCTCTTTCTCAGACTAGTAATATTAAATGCATAAAATAGCATATATGGGATTACAAAGGAAATAAATCATTGAAATATGGTCACCAAAATAAAAAAAAGTATGTGAGATAGTTACATATGTGCTTTTTAACACAGTAAACAAGATTGAGTCTAATTACCATAATTTCAATGTGGCGATTAAGGAGTATAACAAGCATTTTGAGATGTCTGCAATTAACTGCAATGTGATATGAAAATACCTGTGAACTCCATTGGCAACAAGTAGGTACAGCTAATACTGCTTTGTCATCTACGTTCCTAATCGAAGGAAGTGCTAAGAGTTAGCTAGCGGTGCGTGTACATAAAGATGGAATTCTTTTCCCTCTCAAGTTCCCAAATCCCTAAATTCTATCCACAGATCCCTCATCTCTGGGTAAGAGTCTCTGCTTTAGGGCATGACAGAGCCACGAGAAAGAAGGGCTCTGTCCCTGGGTGACCACATAGCGCTGAGACCCCTGCGTAACGGATTCATCCCAGAGGAAAAGACCATTTTTTTTCTCCCCAGGAACATTAAGACTCTGGAGCCAGGCTTGATTTTCTGCGCCAGCTGGGTGAACCTGAACAAGTCATCCAAGCTTTCTGAACTTCCATATCCTCGTAGAGAAAATACAGACCACGGCCTCAGGCTTCCAGGGTGGCCATGAGGACAGGAGATAATAGCTCTAGAGGTTTGCAAACTCAATGTAATTTGAATCTGAGGTCTTCAGACACCAGCCAGTGAGCTGCTACTAAAAATAAGGGCAACATGGTGGAACTTCATCAAGTTAAATGGAAGCCACCTTCACTCTGAACTTGTGACCTCCCTGACTTCAGGGGTGATGAAATTCATCCTTTTATCAAATGAGGATGATTATAAGTAATACTTGTGGATTTCTCCCCATTGCTCTTACTCTGCAAATCGAGTTGGCGGTGTTATTCGGATTTACAAATATTGTATGAAATTTGGTGGTTTATGAAGGCACAAATAGCCGTTCTTATGCTCACTCCAGACGAATAAAGCTCAGAGAGGATTTGATCCCTGACCTGGCAGGAGTTTGAATAACAATAATACCTACCGTGTACTGAGGGTTTCAGTGTGTCCCAAACTGACCGAAATATTTGGCCTGTATCACTGGCGTATGGACTAATCTGAACTTAGTGAGGGACGCACAGAAGTGGGTTTAGTTTTTCTTTGGCTGTTGTGTTTGAACAACGTTCCATCATATCTCCCCCTTGCCCGTGCTTTTTAGTCCTGCTTAAACATCTAATCATACCCACTGACCACATCTGCTAAAACAGGACTGGCCCTTCACCTCAAGAATCCACTGTTATTTAATTGAACAAACTGTTAAGTAGCCTCATTAGGTGCACCTTGTAACACTATGTGGTAGGTACGATTATGAAAAGCATCTTACAGATACTAAGGCCCAGAGAGGTGAGGCAACTTGCCTAAGGTCACACAGCTAGTAAGTTATAGACACAGGATTCAAACCCAGGATGTCTGGCTCTAGAGTCTTGCTTTTAATTGCTGCAGCACTGAAAGCAGTGTGAGGGTCCCTTTAACACTTTTCCCATCCCTACCCCTTCTAAGTTCTAGCTTCTCCTGTTCACGAGGCCTGGAGGGAGCTATGCAGAAAGGGGTGGGGAGGGGAATCTAGTTGGTGTTGCTTCAGGTCATCTCAGGGAGATGGATTCCTTCTGTGTGGCAAGTGTGCAAAGGTTGTATCCCTGCGCCATGTGGGTAGCTTATTTCCGGGCCCCTGTAGTGGTCTCCTGACTATTCAGGGAGATCTAGGACCCACGGACCTCTCTCAGTCTCTGTCCCCAGAAGTACACTTCATAGCCTCTTTCTGCCAGAGTCCTCTTTCCTGGAAAGCAAAAACGATCATCCCTTTTGGGCAGGACACTGAGCAGATGACCCAGCACCTACTCAGCTCCTGGGAAGCTCTCTCATCCTTGCCTGGCCTAATGGCTCGGTGTGCAGGGTGCCCCCGACCCTGCCATCGCTCTTGAACCCCTTTCTCCCGGCTCAGACTCTGCGGGCAGATATGCAAGCAGTTGGAGAGTCAGATGCCACTCACCGCTTCTAGCAGGAAGCCTACGTCTCTACCAGCAGAATCTGGGACATGGAGAGGGCCCCCTTGTTCTTTCCCCAAGAAAGCAGACAAGAAAAGCTATGTCATTTCTCCCTGTTCTAGAAAATCATTCTCAAATTCTAATCCTCTGCTTATGGAGGCTGAGGGGGCAGGGGTGGGGTAGGACGTCCCTGATGTCCCTAAGAAGGTCCTAGAGATATGAGTCTCGTGGCTTTCTGGAATATGGGGGGATCTAGCACCTTGTGGTTTTTTTTTTTTTAAATGTTTTATTTATTTCTAGGAGAGAGAGAGAGACAGCATGAGCAGGGGAGGGTCGAGAGAGAGGGAGCTCACAGACTGAAACAGGCTCCAGGCTCTGAGCTGGCAGTCAGCACAGAGCCCGATGCAGGGCTCGAACCCACAAACCGCGAGATCATGACCTAAGCGAAAGTCGGACGCTTAACCGACTAAGCCACCCAGGTGCCCCAACACCTTGTGGTTTTAAGTGGAAACAGGAGGCAACAGAAGTTCCATTTAAGAGTCTGTTATGTGTATGTCATAGAATTTAACCCTCACAACAGCCTTCTAAGGTAAGTTCATTAATTAGGGTAATGGCAGTTGCTATAACAAGCAAACCCCCAAAATTCAGCAGCTTAACACAATGGAAGTTTACTTCCTACTCACGTAATAGTCCAAAGCAGATGTTCCTGGTTGGAGTTCCTTCATGTGGCCGAGCCAGGTAGCTTACAGGTTATGGCTCCACCCAACCCCTTAGGCCTGGGGGCCTTCAGCAGCTAGATTGCAGGCGGGTGGAGAAGTTCCGCCCGGCTCCCAAAAGGCCCCACCTAGAGATGACCCTCACCACTCCCACTCACATTCTATTGGTGCAGACTAGTCACATGGTCATGCTAGGAAGCAAAGGAGGCTGGGAAGTGTAGTCTCTGTCTGGGCAGGTGTATTTCAGAGGCAACTCCACACTAGGTGGAAGCTTTCTTTTTACCAATGTCTGTTTAACCATCCCACCAGGTTGTCCAGTGCTCTGCATTTCGTTTGAACACAACACTCCTGCCCCAGGCATAATGAACGCTCACAGCTAGTAGACACTGCCTGGCACTCCTGCTCCCTTCTGCTCTCCCTCTGTACAGAACAGTGTTATGGACTGAAAGTCTGTGGACCTCCCATCCCCAAATTCATATGGTGAAAATCCTAATCCTCAGTGTGAAAGTATCGGGAGGTAAGGTCAAGAGCGGGGAGCCCTTATGAATGGGACTAGTGCCCTTATGAGAAGAAATAGGAGAGAACTTGCTTCCTCTCTCTGCTCTCTGCCATAGAAGGAGAAAACAAGAAGATGGCCATCTGTAAACCAGAAAGAGGACTTTCACCAAGAACCCAGCCATGCCGGCCCCCTCATCGCAGACTTCCAGGCTCCATCACCGTGAGAAAGGAACGTTTCCTGTTTAAGCCACCTCATCTATGGGATTCTGTTTTGGCAGAAGCTGAGCTAAGACAAATGGCATGTTTGCCAAGAATCCGCTGGGTCTGTTCCCAAACCAGTTCGCACCGGCTACACTTGTTATTGTAACGACGTTCCAAGGGCCGATGAAATATGAGTGCAAAAAGGAAGAGGTTTGTTTTCATGAAAATTCGATGGAGACGAGTTGCTAAAAAATACTGTCAATTGAGGCATGGAAGAAACAATGACCAGAGATCCAGAAAAAACCTGCCACGAGAGAGATTCTGCACTGGAGCTGCTACGCAATGTCTTCGAATCCTTGTGCACTTGAAATAAGCCCCCGTCAGATATCAGAAGATAGTCTGTACCTTAGGTAAGGAGGGCATTGGGAAAGCCGATTAACAACTCAATACTGGCTATTGTCCTAGGTGTTTATCATTTAAAATAATTCTGTGCTTTTCTCATTAACTAACCCTGGTCCCAGTTGAGCTCAATATGTAGGCTTCTACAGGATTATTATCCTCATTTTATAGGTGAATAAACTGAGGCCAAATGTTAGAGCAGGTATGGAGTGGAGCCAAGATTTAAAAGCAGCCCAGCCGTCGGGGCGCAAAGTCTGCGCTGACTATGTCAGTAATGTCTGCTGGAAGCTTCCAGCTGTTTGTTCTAAGCTGCTCTGCCCAGCGTGGTAGCCACTGACACACGTGGCTAATGAGCACGTGGAAGGTGTGTCGTGTGACTGAAGAACTGAATCTTCAACCTGAATTGAGCATTAATTAATTTAAAGATAGAGACCACCTAGGGCTAGTGGCTACCACACGGGACAGAGCAGCTCTGTGCTACACTAACTTTAACACGTGCCTTTCTGAGCATCTCAGGCCGTTTTACGTCTTTGCCTTGACCCTACCCAGACAATGATGTCTTCTAAAGTCAAACCCGCCCCCCTTTGATTCAGAGGCCTCTTGATTCGAATCCTTTACGTGGACTGGGGAAGGGACCGGCCTCTGTCAGCAATGGCCGAAACCCAATAGCCATGTGGGCACAACCACCTTCTAGCACTGGCGCTTCGCTCTGCTGCTCAGGGCAGGGAAGTGTCGCCTGAGGACACATGATGTGACGCCTGCTGAGTGCCTACCTTGGATCCTAGTAACTGCTCAGTAAATGTCCTTCTAGTTCTCTCCAACCCTCCCGCTCTGACCCAACGGAAGAGCTGAAGAAAAGGGGGTGGGGATGGAGAGAGAGAAAAGATTCTTTTAAAAAAAAAGTGTTTTATTGTGGGCGCCTGGGTGGCTCAGTTGGTTAAGCATCTGACTTAGGCTCAGGTCATGATCTTGCGGTCCATGAGCTGGAGCCCCGCGTGGAGCTCTGTGCTGACAGCTCAGAGCCTAGAGCCTGATTCTGTGTCTTCCTCTCTCTCAGCACCTCCCCCGCTCACATTCTGTTTCTTTCTCTCCCTCAAAAATAAATATTTTTTAAAAATTAGTAAAAGAAAAACCTTTTTTTTCTGAGGGGCTGTTTCAGCTTACATTCCCACCAACAGTGTAGGAGGGTGCCCATTTCTCCACATCCCTGCCAGCATCTAGAGTTCTCTGATTTGCTCATTTTAGCCACTCTGACCAGGGCGAGGTGATATCTCAGTGTGGAGAAAAACCATCTTATTGTGAAAATTTTCAGTTGTACATGAAAGGGCACAGAATGGTTTTACAACTCCTCGTACCCCATCAGTTAGGTTTTTTAAAAAAAAATGTTTATTTATTTTTATTTTTGAGGGAGACAGAGAGAGAGCAGGGGAGGGGCAGAGAGAGATGGAGACAGAAAATTCTAAGCAGGCTCCATGCTGTCAGTACAGAGCCTGATGTGGGGCTCGAACTTTCGAGTCGTGAGGTCATGACCTGAGCCAAAACCAAGAGTTGGGTGTTTCACTGACTGAGCCACCCAGCGCCCCACCCACATCAGTTAGTTTTTAAAATTATTAACCAGAGCAAAGGTCTTAATATCTCCACTAACCCAAAGGCATCTGTCCTCAGGAAAGTGAAGAACAAACTCCCAATGGCTCCAACCGAATGGCCCCAGACTCGTGTCAGGGGTCCTTTGAGTAGCTCTGGCGGGTCCCAACTGTTAGGGACAGGGCCATGCTCAGACTGCTCCCACTTGTCCCCTGACAGTATCTGCATCAGCCTAGGGACAATGGCACCCCCGATCTCTACACTGGGTACGGCTATGGTGTTTCCCTGGCGGTAGGTCCCGTCTCTCTGGGCCACTCAAACCAGTGCCTGGAAGATTCTGGAAGACCCCCAAATCCTACCTATAACATTCTTTAAATTAGCAAGAGGCAGCTTTTAACATCTTGCAGCCCAGATCCCTAAGTGATCCTCCGGCTGCAGAAAGGTTACAGCTGTCACCTCAAAGGAGCTGGTACCTGAGGCCAAAATAAATCCATTCTTTCAGGACAGAGATGAGAGAAAGAAAGAGAGAGAGATCTTATCAGGAAAAATGCCTGGGCCTCCGAGCTTCTGGAAAATTACTGAACTATATTCTAACTATAAAAATCAATCCTTTAAGGTCCCAGGAGGTGAAGGGAATAGTTGGTGTGGAAAAGGAACAGACAAAATTAATTGGGTGCAAGGGGTACGCGCAGGTGCTGGGCACCTCTCTGCCGAGTGCTCCTTCACACTTGCATTTAGCCCTCAGAGAACCGCTGGTGCCCTTGTGTCACAGATGAGGAAACCGAGGCTCAAAGGTGACGTCGCTTGTCCAAGACGGGACTGAGATCTGGCTCACTCGGAGACTCCCGTTCCTTCTTCATCACCACCCTACCATGTGTCGCCGTAGATGACAGTCCCTTCTCTCTCTCCCTGAGCATGTGTCTTCCCTCTGACATGGGAATGGCATGGCCTGCCTGGCTCACAAAGCTTTCAGAAAGCTCTGGACTCGTAAGGGATGTGAAGTGCTCTGAAAGGCACCCAGGCTCAGCTGGGGATGGGACCACCTTTCTCGTTGTCCTCAAAGCTGGCAGCCCTGGAGCTCTGGAAGAAGACCCACGGCCTTGCTGAGGGGCCATGCATGGGACTCTGGCATGAAGGGGCAGAGGAAAGTCACTGGGTCCCCTCATGTTCCCAAAGCGGGAAAAGAGGGCAGGAGGTGGCAGGGGCAGCGGAAGGGGGTGCCTTGGAGTGTTGCTGTTTTTGGTGACTGCTCAGCTGACGGTTTTGCAAGCTAGGAAACACACACACACAAACTCTAACCTCATATGGCTTAAAATAGAGCTGCTGAACCAAAAATGCCAAGCACAGGGCACAGTCACCTGCCCGGCGGTAATACCCACCCTCAGCAGGCACATCTGACAAACGCTTCTCAGCTGAGAGTCACAGGATTCTCAGGACGGTGGGGGCAGGAGCCAGCCAGTACTCCTCAGCAGCATCTCCTAGAGGAGTCAGGTGGAATCCAGAGGGGCACGGGGAGGGGAGATAAAGTGGCAGCATCTTGTTTGACAAAGTACCACGGTGTATTGGAAGGATCATGACCTTGGGCCCACATAGCCCCGAGTTCAAGTCCTAGCTCAGCCCCTGCCTGCCTGTGTGGATGGGGCAAGCGGGGCTGCTTCTCTGTGCCTCGATTTCCCGCACTAGAAAGTGAGGGCTCCGTTATAATGTGGGTGAATGTGCCTGGCACACATATGCGCTTCCAGAAAAAGAATTCTTGACATCTGTAGGCTGACAGTTGTTACAAGGGAGGAGAAGCAATGAGCTGCTACTGGGCACCTGGAAAGTGACACACAACATCTTTTATAATCCACAACCCGGTCCCATGAAGGGGGCATTCTTACTACCTTCATGTCTCAGATGGGAAACCAAGGCCAGAGGAGTGCTCTGCCCACATTCACCCACCTGGAAAGTGGAGGAGCTGGAATCTGAACCCAGGCCTCTCTGACTCCAGCCGTATCAATGACCAGGCTCATGAACTGTCCCCAGAAAGCTCTTCTCAGGCCCTTCTCAGCCTGTAGATCCATGATGCTCCTCCCACCCCGAGACTGTGGCTCTGGGCCTTACTTCTCTCAAGTCTGGGCAGGAGCCAGAAAAGTTATGGGGGCTCCTGGGCGGTTCAGTTGGTTAAGCGTCCAACTTTGGCTCAGGTCATGATCTCGCAGTTTGTAGGTTCGAGCCCCGCGTTGGGCTCTGTGCTGACAGCTCAGAGCCTGGAGCCTGCTTCAGATTCTGTGTCCCCCTCTCTCTCTGTTCCTCCCCTGCTCGCACTCTGTCTCTCTATCTTTCTCTCTCTCAAAAATAAATAAACACTAAAAATTTTTTTAAAACAAAAAATGAAAAGCTGCAAACGAGGCTGAGGCAGCATGCCAGCACCCTGCTTCTGGGTCACTGAGCTGCCATCTGGCTTCTCAGGGGAGGGGAACTGAGTCAGAGCTCATGCCATAATGTCTCCACGGGCCTGGGTGTTCGCGCACTTGTGATGTCTGAGGCAGTGGCTAACGCTTCTAGAGGAGTCCTCAGGGGCAGATGCTGCTCTTGGGGCCTCCTGCCTATGGGCTCCTTCCATGCTCATGGCCAGTGAAGCCGCTGCTGCTCCCAGAAATGATCACAGACGTAGCGGCTCGAACAACACAAATGGGCCAGCTTCCACTTCCGTAGGGAGAGGGCTCCCCAGGTCACACTGGGCGAAACCTGAGGCAGGCAGGACTGCATCCCCTTCCAGAGGCTCTAGGGAGGAACTTCCTTCCAGATGCTACAAGTCACCTGCTCACTTGGGTTTGTGGCCCCTTTTCTCCATCTTCAAAGCCAGCGATGTCAGGCCAGTTCCTTCTCATGGTTGTCCCTCTTCTGCCTCCCGTGGCCATGTATAAGGACACTTGTGGGAACACCGGGCCCCCCCAGAAAGTCCAGGATCACCTCCCGTCTCCAGGTCAGCTGATTAGCAACCTTCATTCCACCTGCCTCCCTCCCTCCCCTCTGCCACATACCCTAACCCATTTACAGGTGCGAGGGAAAGGACGTGTGCATCTTTGGGGGCCATTCTGTCGAGCACAGCACCTTATGAGACAATAACTTTTCCACACCCGTTTTACGGGGGGTGGAGGGACTGAGGCATCCCAAGGCCGCACACTGGTAAGCAGCAGAAGTGGCACGTGAACCCAGGCGGTCATGGTGCAGAGTCCATGCTCTTAACTCCCACAGGCGGCTGCGGCTCATCTGTGCACAGCCACCAGGTGTGCGCTATGCCAGATCCGGGTGCTGGGGACAGAGAGGCGACCCAGCTAGGATTCCTATCCTCAGGGGGGCAGAGATATGGAATGTGAGGATCACAATGCACGGGGAGGAAGGCAAGATGGCAGGAGCTCAGAGGCCTCTGGCAGCACAGAGAAGGCCACCAGCAGAGGCATCAGGGCCGGAGATGTCCAATGAACCGGGGAGCTGAGGATGAACAGGGATCAGGCAGCCAGGCCTACAGTGTAAGGAGATCGTGATGACGATACCCATTAATACTTGCCAAGCGCTTCACCCGGGGTCTGGCCCTGGCAGGTGTCCGATAAGTGTGGGCTGTTGACTGTAATGGAGAGAAGACTGTTTTAAGCAAAGCAAGAGTTTGTGCAAGGAGCCGAAAGTTCTGTGTGGCTGAAACAAACAAAAAACCACAAAGGGGCTGCTGGAGTCGGGGGTGGGGGGAGGTGCAGGGGATGTGTGCCAAGGTGGCAGCAGAGACCAGGCTGTGCCGATGCCTCTGCGAGAGATGTCTCTCTGCGACACCTGCGAGAGAGGCTGCCTGGTGCTCACCCAGAATCTCTACGAAGACCCACCCATTTCAGAGTGAAAACGGTCTCACCTTGGTGCTGGGCAGCAGGAGTGGATTCCTTGGGGAGTGAGGTCAATGGAAGGCTCCCCACACACCCCAAACACCCAAAGACCCAGGGGTCATCCAGAGCCCCCCTTGCCCTCCACATCCAGCCCATGAGCAGGTGCTGCTCTTCCGTGCATCAGGGTAACACCGGTCGCAGTAACAGGCTGGCCCCATAGCTCGGGGACTCAATGCAACATTAAGTCCAGAATAGGCGCTCCTGGCGTGGGGTGGCCTTGCGCTGGATAGTCAGGCACCCAGTCTCCTTCCTCCCTGTGGTTGTGCTCTCTCCTAAAGCCCCTCCGCATTCAGCCTGCAGGTGGGGGAAGAGGGGTGGAGTACGGCATGGGGAGGGGTCACTTCTGCCCGCACTCCATTGGCAGCAATTCCAAGTGCAAAGGAGGCTGGGAAATGTGGCTATAGCTGTGTGTGCCCAGATCCAGCTCCCCCCGCCCATCTCAGATCCATGGGCTTCTCCACCCTCCAGTGCCCTGCCTCCGGTCCAGACCAACCCCCACCACACGTGGGGGCTACAAAAATCTCCTAACTGGCCTCCACTCTTAGCCACCACCCCTTTTCCACAGGACAGCCAGGATGCTCTTTTTTAATAACGTCAGTCAGAAGGGTGCCTGGGTGGCTCAGTCGGTTAAACATCTGACTCTTGATTTCAGCTTCAGATTCTCTCTCTCCCTTTCTCTCTTCCCCACCCTCGGGCTCTCTATCTCAAAATAAATACATGAAATTTTAAAAATTATTTTAAAAAATGAAAATGTCAATCAGACCACTGGTGTGGGCATCCTACTTACAGCCTTTCCAGTTGTAACGAATAGACCTGTAAAAGGACTTGTAAGACCCTGTGTGAAGTGGCCGGCCTTCCTTCTGCTGCCTGCCCCTATCCCCCCCACCCACCACCAGATTCCCTTTGTTCAGCCACATCACTTCTCTGCTTAAAGGACTTGCACTGGGTCCTAGACGCTCCCTCCCGAGAGGGCTTTCCCACCAGTCAGCCGGCGGTGCCCACCTTCGGCCAGAAGCTGTCCCCTTTCTGTCCCACGCTTGTCTTCAATGATCTTCGTGTGTCTGTGTGTTAACCAACCCTCTTTCCTAGGGTATCAGCTCTATTTACTCCAGGAAGCTTGTCTGCACCAGTAGGTGCTCAGTAAAGATTTGCTGGATGACTGACTGGCTGAACGAACGAATGAATGACTGGTCCAAGGTCACAGGACCACAGCGGTGCACGGGACACGTGCACACCCCGGGTCTGGTCGCTTTGCTCCAGCTGTCACTGTTGGCAGACACCTGCGCCGGCGGGTAAACAAAGGCAGGTGTTGGGAGGGGGCGGGGCGGCAGGAGGAGTCCTCTCGGCCCTCCTCGGCCCCCCCACCGAGGCCCCGCCTCCTGCCCCCCTCCCCCCCCAACGCCCGGCCGCCCGCAGCCCGCTCCCGCCGCGCGGGGCGGAGGGCGCAGCGCGGGGCGGCCGTCGGGGCGCATGGACGGGCCCGGGGCGCGGGGCCCGCGGCGCCACCATGAGGAAGCAGAGCGTGCGCACGGCCGCGCTCATCCTGTGCATCCTGTCCTACCTGATGGTGGGCGCCGCGGTCTTCGACGCGCTCGAGTCCGAGGCGGAGCGCGGCCGCCAGCGGCTGCTGGCCCAGAAGCGCGGCGAGTTCCGGAGGAAGTACGGCTTCTCGGCCGAGGACTACCGCGAGCTGGAGCGCCTGGCGCTGCAGGCCGAGCCGCACCGCGCCGGCCGCCAGTGGAAGTTCGCCGGCTCCTTCTACTTCGCCATCACCGTCATCACCACCATCGGTGAGCGGCCCCGCGGCGCCTCGCGCTCCCCACCCCCGGGCTCGAGCCCCTCCTCTGCCCCTGCCCGGGGCCGGGTGGCTGTGGACCAGTCGTTTCAGCCGCCTTCCACTAGAAGGGGACGGCGTCCCACGCGGGCGGGGCTGGGAGGAGTCAGGAGCTCAAGTTCGCCCAGAGGTGGCACGCGGGAGTGGGAGTGTTCGGGGAAACCTCCAGGGGCCGGGAGACAGGTGGAGCGGGGCGAAGCGCCAGTGGCTGGAGATGGATGCTTCCTTGCCTGGCTGCATCACACTAGCTGTGTGACCTCAGGCAAGCTGCTTAACCTCTCTGAGCCCTCAGTTTTCTCCTTTGTAAAATAGGGCTCCTAATAGGCCTTATGACAGGGCTGTACCGAGATAATTATTGTCAAGGAGATAATGTATGCAGAAAGTTTTAGCGCAGGGCCTGACACATACAAAGCACTAAGGGGGGGGGGGGAGGGAGATTGATTTTTGTATTATAATTATTATTCTGTTAACTCCCTGAGAATGTGATCTAGTCCGTCTTAGTCACCGCAGTGTACCCAGCCGAGCGCATAGTAGACACTCAATAAATATTTGTTGAAGGAATGACTGATTACAAGCTTTGGACCTCACCCTCGGGGGATCCAGAGCAGTTTCTCTGCAGCATCTGGACCGCCAGCCGTTGCCATGGCTACCGTCTGGCTGGTACCTGCTGAGCAGAAGCCTGGGGAAGCAGGAGAGAAGCAGGCTCTGCAGGGCTCCAGGCTGGCTGTTGGCTGCTCCCCGGGTCCCAGCTGTGGATGTCCAGGCACCCTCGTAGGGAAGTGGAAGTCTGAGCTTTGGAGAAAGTTTTTTCCTAAATCTCTTGCAAGTGAATGTGAGCCGTGGGTTAAAAGCCCGAGTTCTGCAATTGCATAGCCGAGGGTTCTGGTCTCATCTCTGTTGCCTCCTGTCTGTCTTCTCTGGCAATTGAATGTACCTCTCTGAGCCCTGGTTTTCTCAACCGCAGATGCAGGGCTTGCTAGCTCACTGGGTGGTTGCCAGGTTTAAATGAGGTCAAGTGTGTAAAATGCTTGGCAGGGTGCCTGAGGCTAAGTAGGCACTATTAATTGGTAATAATAACAATATAACAATTCATTGTTTGCCAGCTGTGGGCCCAGCTCCCATTCAGCCCTTTATGGCCCCTCCTGTCAATATGGGCACCCCTGCTTCCCTACCCGGGCTCAGCCCAAGCCACTCCGTATTGCCGTGCCCAGTGGTGTGGGACCCCCATGCACCTCTTTTCCCCTCCTCCCCCACGTTATCCGGAATGCTCACAGCTGGGTTTGGTCTTTTCTGCGGGCTATTCTTGCTGGCACCTGGGAGACTGGGGAAAGGACCCAGTTTGGAAATAGCCCGAGCTTTGCCTTTTCCGGCCACCTGGGGGCGCCAGCTCGTGCTATGTGATGCGGGCTGCAAAAGCCAGCCTTGCAGAGAGCCCAGCGCCGGGAGCTAGAGCTCTGCACGGATGGAAGAGAGGCACTGAGAAGCAATGGAGGAGAGTGGTTAGTGGCTCAGGCCCTCTGACGTTTGGGCACCTTCCTTGCTCTTAGCCTAGTTTCCTTATCTGCAGAAAGGGTATGATAATAAGATCACATACAGTAATTAGGAGGGGGAAAAAATCTCTGTAGATTAGCATGTTTAGTTATAATCATTGTTCATTTCACTCTGTCAAGGCCTGACCTAACCCCAAACAGCTGGAAACAGCACTGCCTGGCATTTTACTGCTAAGGAGGTTCTCCTGTCTCGTACTCAGCACCCCCTTCAGTTTGATTTGATTATCGATGATGAGCATTATTGGTATTAAACTTTCATTGGGCCCCTCGTCTGTGTCAGGCTCTGTGCAGGGCACTGGTGACTAGAGACAGGCAGAAGTGATTGGCATGGTCTCCAGCCTCAAGGAGCTCACAGTCTCGTGGGTGGAGCTCCCCCAGTAACAGATAGGGGGCAACGGATCAGGCCATGCAGTAGAAATGTGGACGTGGAGCCATAGATCTTTAAAAACATGCATCATTTCGATATTCTGAATAAATGATATGTGCACACAACCCACACAAAAGGGAGAGAATGAAAAGGAAGTCTCCCTCTCACCCTGTCCCTCAACCCATAAATTCCTTTCCCTGGGTCAAATACAGTTACTAGTTTTTCGTGCAGCCTTCCACATATATTCTCTGCCTGTGTATTCCTTTAAAACACACACATACACACACACACACACACACACACGTAGACATTAGGTTATACGCACTGTTTTGTCTTGCGCTTTCTTTTTTCACTTAATATCTTTTGGCGATTTAAAAAAAAAAATCAATCCCTAAAAAGCTTTGTCACTTTTTCGTGGCTGTATAGCAGCATTTCTCGACCCTGGCGCGGCTGACATGTTGGACTAGATAACTCTGTTGGGGGGTGGGGGGGTGGCCTCTACCCACGAGACGCCAGGAGCATACAGCCACCACTACCCAGTTGTGACACCCAAAATGTCTCCAGACATTGCCAAATGTCCCCCTCAGGGACAAAATGAGCCCTGGTTGGAACCATTGGCTCATAAGGTTCTGTCGTTTGGCTGGCACCATGATTTATTTCACCAGGCACCTCCTGAAGGACACTTAGGTTGTCCAGTTTTCACCACGAGTGACAATGCTTCAGTGATGCCCCTCCCCCATGCACACCTCACTTTGCACACATGTGTAGTTTGGAGGACGGCCTTCCTAACTGTGGCAGCGCACGGGCCAAGCGTTTGTGTATCTGCATTTTGGCAGATGGTGCCCATTTGCTAGAGGGGGCATCTTCTTTGGACTTTTCCTGGGTTAAGGGCCTCTTCGAGAGTACCATGAAAGCTTTCGCTCCTCCCTCCAGGAATGCTCATTCCCTGGTGACGCCACGGGGGTCCAGGACTCCTGGAGGCCTACTCATGTGTAGGCCCCCAACAGCGGTGGAGGGCACCTAGTGAAGACGTGCTTAGTGAGGGCTGGCTTGGACCAGGATGTGGGAAGTCGTGGACTAGGGCAGCGGGGAAAGGGCGATCCAGGGGAGGGAAGACCCTGAGGTGTGTGGAGGTGGGAGATGCTGGTTGGGGAACAACATGGGGTGGGGCTGGACAGGTGGGGTGGGGGTGGGGGGCCGGATCACCAAGGAGCTCCCACGCCAACTGAGAACTGGTAGGTGCTTTACCCTGTGGGTACTAGGACACCATGGGAGATTTTACTTGATTTTTAAATCAAGGCATACTTGGCACGTGGTGAAACACACCATATCTCCGCGCAGCAGCCGCCTGCGAGTTCTGACGGATGAAACCCTGTCACGGAACTGCAGCCACCAAGTCGTAGTAGTTTGCTCCATCATTCCCCAATTCGTCGTGCCCCTTTCCGCTTACCCCCTCCTCCAGCCACGACGACTGGCGACCACAGATCTGCTCTCTGTCCCCATTGTTTTGCCAGAATGTTTGCAGAATGTCATTTAAATGGAACCATGGAGTGTATCGTCTTGAGCTTGGGTTTTTTCACTCCACCGTATTGCGAATTGCGGCTGAGACCCACCCTTTTGTTGCCGCAGGTAACCCTAGTTCATCCCTTTCTGTTCCTGAACAGAATTGTATCGTATGGATGTGCCGCAGGTTGTTTACGCGTTCCCCTGCCGAGGAGGGACGTGGGGCTGTTTACAGTTTGGGGCGATTAGGGACAGCCACGCACGGTTTCAGAGGCGGGGAATGACCTAGTTAGGAGCAGCATTTCAAGACGCTGAGCCGGCTGCGGGGCTGGGGAAGGGAGCCCCGGGCAGGGCGGCTGCGGCCGGCGCTCACCACCTCCCTCCCCCCACCCCCCCGGCTCTCCCTCCAGGGTACGGCCACGCCGCGCCAGGCACGGACTCGGGCAAGGTCTTCTGCATGTTCTATGCGCTCCTGGGCATCCCCCTGACGCTGGTCACCTTCCAGAGCCTGGGCGAGCGTCTGAACGCGCTGGTGCGGCGCCTCCTGCTGGCGGCCAAGCGCTGCCTGGGCCTGCGGCGGCCGCGCGTGTCCACCGAGAACATGGTGGTGGCCGGGCTGCTGGTGTGCGCCGCCACCCTGGCCCTCGGGGCCGCCGCCTTCGCGCACTTCGAGGGCTGGACCTTCTTCCACGCCTACTACTACTGCTTCATCACCCTCACCACCATCGGCTTCGGTGACTTCGTGGCGCTGCAGAGCGACGAGGCGCTGCAGAGAAAGCCGCCCTACGTGGCCTTCAGCTTCCTCTACATCCTCCTGGGGCTCACGGTCATCGGCGCCTTCCTCAACCTCGTGGTCCTGCGCTTTCTGGCCGCCAGCACCGACGCGTCCGAGCGCGCCACCCGCCGCGCCAGCCCGCTCCGCCTGGGGGCGCGCGCGAGCCGCGGCCGCTCCCCGCCCCGCCGCCCCGCCCGCGCCGGGGGCTCCGCCTCCGTCTCGTCCCGCGTGCACCAGCTGCGGCTGGGGGCCCGCGACAACCTGGCCTTCTCGCCCCCCTCGAGCCCTGGGGCTGTGGGCGGCGGCGGGGCGGGCAGGCCCCTGGCCCGGCGGAAGTCCATCTGACAGTCCTGTCACGGCTCCAGAGGGTGGATGGAACTGGGGGGCCGGGGGGGGGCAGGTTCACCTGTCAGGGCGTGCTCCCCAGAGCTTGGAGAGGGGTGAGGGGCCGTGGCCTCGGGGCCGGCTTCTGCCACGAGCAGTGTGTCTTTCCCTTCTGTGGCCAGCGCCCCCCCGCCCACCCTCTCCAAAAATCCATTAAAGGCGCACCTTAAGCACAAACACGTCCCTGTAGGTGCAAATCCCCGTGGTCCGCACGGTTTTCGGAAGGCGTGGCCACATCAGCCACCCAGGAGAGGCTCTCCACAGGCCCGTGTCACCAGCTAGCCCTCCCGAGTGGAAACAGGTGGCTGTTTCTCTGCTGAGAGTGGAGGCAGGTTTTCCGTGTTGTAAGAGAAAATGCGGGACTTTCAACCCTGGAATCCTAGCCGTGGGGCCGGCTGCTCGCACCAGGAGAGGCACGGGATCAGATGGACTGAAGGGGAACAGCTCCTGTCCCCGTGTGGAGTGGACATATCTGCACTATTTAAATGATCACTCCTCCTCTTGCTCAGTGTGTAGAGTGGAACTGGCCCACGTGTGAATGAAGCACACCCTTCCTATTCCCCCCCCCACCCCCGGCCACCTGATGTTCTTTGTCCTTGGCCAGCGCCATCCGAGGTCGAGGGGGGCCTTGCTGACACCCACATCACTGGAGCACCTGGATGCAGTCAAATGCGGTGGGAAGACAGACGTGAGATCTGGGTCGTGCCAGATGTCCTCAGTGTGACCTTGGGGAATGTCCTCCCCTACCTGGGCCTCAGTTTCCACATCTGTAATGACTGAGTTCACCTGGAATCCTGCCCCCACCCGCCCCATGCCCCTTCCCCTGCATCTCTGGAAGAGTTCCTGGGACGTGCCCTGCCCCCTGCGGTGCCCATGGTGGGGTGCGCTGGCATCCTGTGGCGCTCGGCTCCTTCCAACACCAACTGCCCTCGCTTCCCAGATAGAACTCTCAGCACAGAGCAGAGCGAGCCAGGTTAGAAAAGCCAAAAACTTTAATTTTCAACATGAGCTACATGGTCATGAACACAATGCAACGTGACCCACTCCAACCCAGGGGCCCCGGAAACCCTCCCTCCCCAAAGTCCCGAGTGACTCCTGCTCCCAGAGAGGGAGCGAGAGAAAAGTGGGTGGATGGAGAGGCCCCCAGCCTGACGACCCGGGGTCCGGCCTCCCTGCCACCCCCTTAGGAAGCAGGCATAGAATGAAAGGGCTCAAGATGTGATGCCTGAGACCCCGGGATCAAGTCTCCGCTTTGCCCTCACAGAAGCTAGGAGTACACGGGCACAGTCAGCCCCCCCGCAGGGCTGGAGTCCGATGCGCTCACGGACATGGCAGCCTTCTGTCCACTCTGAGGCGCTGCTATACAGACTAGGGGCCCTCCCACAGAGCCAGGGGAATCGTTAAGGGGGAACAGGAGAGGGCTCGGTCCCCTGGGCCGGGCACAGTGCTGCTGCTCAATAAATAAATGCAGGTGGCCTTGCCTGACGCAACAGCTGTGCTCCAAAGGGAGGGGGGGCTCAGCACCGCCTCTGAACTCCCAAGTGCGCCCAGGAGCTCCTGGTTTAAGGAACCGGATGGTGAATCAGCCCGTGAAGTATGTAACCACCCTCTCAGCTGTCTGCTTCACCTCCGCCTGGAGCTGTGAACTGGGAGAGAACTGAATTCCAGTCTGGGCTCAGCCGGGAACCCACAGTGGGACCTTAGCTGGTGCTTTCCCTCCCGGGGCCTCAGCTTCCTCCTCGGCAAAGTGGGGCTGATAATATGAGCCCCCTCTACCGTCCAGGGGCTCTTGTGAGGGTATATTCGACGTAAAAGCACTTGGAAAGCAAAAGTTTGAAAAGCACTATAGGAAGGTCAGATATTGTTACATCCGAAGGTTTGGGGAGGCTTTCCTTAAGATGAGGTGTGTCACAGCCGTCTCACTCCCACACAGCCCCCGGGCAGGAACCGGGACTTCTTACCTCCCTCAAGTTGGTCCCAAGGGGGTTCTGACCCGCCCTCAGCAGGCACCCCTACCCAGACACCGAGGCCTGGACCAAATCCTGTGCCCCCTCAGTCTGCTGGGCCAGATCCCAGGGCAGCTAGGTCTCTATGGCAACTCTCCCCCCAAACCCGGGTCAGCCGAGATGGAGCCAAGCAACGCCAGGTGGCCCAGGGCTTAAAAGCCACAGATACTTGTCATCGCAGACACATCTGGGCAGTGGCCAGCCCCATGCGCATCTGCTGAGGGGTCTTGGGCATGTCACTTCCTGATTCGGGGCCTTAGTTTCCTCCCCTCTCAGATGGGCTACAATTTGCTCTGCCCATCTTTTCTGGGCCACTGGGAGGCTCTACGGAGAGAAGGGAGGAAGAAGTGTCATGGGAAATGGTGGCCCCACCGGGTCCTGCTCCGGCTCCAGCTCAACCTCGGGTGGGAGGAGGCCCAGGATGAAGTGCCACTGAACTCAGAGGTGACCCCACAGGCAAGTGTTCCCCTCGCCAGGCCTCAGGCCTCGTCAGTAAAATGGACTTCACGAATGGTCCCAGAGGTCTGTTCCCAGCTGTATGAAATGTGGATTCTGGAGAAGGGAAGTGGAGAAGACTCCCTCCCACAGCACCCCTGCATGCGACCTTTGGCCCAGAGATTGAAAAAAGAATTGGCCGCCCTACAGACCCCAGCTCCCCACTCCCAAGTCCCACACTTCCACCTCTCTGCTCCTCTCCAGACGGGCACTGGAGCTAGCCAGGATCAGACAGCAGTGGGGACAGGCTGGCCTTGAAGGTTCCCCGAAGCCAATACTGAGTATAGTCATCCCCTCCCCACCCCCCCATCTCTTGGTGAGGACAGACAGTGGTTCCGCACCAAATGGTCAGAGCCCCCTTGGAAGTGGGGCACGTGCTCACAACAATGATACAAAGAAACAGGGCTCCAGCCCCCACCCCACCCCACCAGGAGGTGAACTGAGATTTCACAGAACGAACAAGAAAGTCACTGAGGGGGGCCCTCGGTGACCACCCCCAGGATGTTGTTATTGCTTTGGAGCGCGCTCTCTCCCTTTATAAAGGCTGTGCAGACACCAGAGGGTAGGCTCGGGCTGGGGGGCGCCGAGCCCTCTCCCCCTCTGTCAGGGACAGCCTGGCTCTGCCCCGTCTTTGAAAAGCTACCCCTGAACAACCAGAGCAGGGACGGCTGGACAGAGAAGGCGCTCGCCTGGCTCAAAATATTCCAAGTGATGAGTAATAAACGAACAGCAGAGAAATCACACTGGTTAAAAAAAAACAAACAGGGGAGGGGCTGATTCTGGGCCTCACATCTGAGGCCATCGGAGCCCTGCTGCCTCCTGCCCCGGCCTTGGGATTCCACCCAGCACAACCCCAGGAAGCTCGGAAGGGCTCGTCGATAAAAGAAAGGGGCAGCGCCACCTCCCCTTCCCAGTGCAGCATGGGAAGCTCCATGGAGGCGATATCTCATCTGGAACATTAAAGGCTCCCCAGGGCTTAAACAGGCAGGGGGGAGGGGAGGGAAGGGGAAAGGAGGAGAGGGGTCCTGGGTGGAAGAAATCGGCTGGTCAAGAGCCCGGAGCCAGGCCAAGGACAAGAGGGAACACAGCTGGGCATCCTTGGCGCAACATGACCTCCTCCAATGGAGCCCAGGCGTCTCCGCCAAGGCCCACAACCCTCAGGAGTGCTTCACAAATAAAACCAAGGATACTACATCGGGACATCTGAGTACAGGGGTGTGTGGGGAGGGGGGGGCGAGGCAAGAAGAGGAAGAAGGGCCGGCCTCCCATGAACCAGGCTCCAGGCTCAGACCCAGACCAGTGAGGAGACAGCCGCCTCCTGGAACGTTCTGGTGTCTCCACTCTGCCCACCTGGAACTCGGTAAAGACTATATGCAAGCTAAGAAGAGGCCCCAGGCCTTGGAACACTAACTCTACCCAGCTAACCTGGACTACGCCCTACACAGCAGGGACTGGGTAATGAGGGGGATGGTGGGCTGCTGGGTGCCTCCCAGGGGAGGTGGCAGAAATGTGCTTCTATAAAGAGGGGCCAGCCTGTGTCCTCCCAGCATGCAAAAGGGCTTCCGTGGGCCTCGGGGAGGGCCGGGCCAGGGAGGCAGCTACCCAGGCTTGCGTGAGAAGGAATCTCCGGATTCTTACACTCGTGAGCCAAGGTAGTTGAGGCAGGGGCAGTGGGTTCTGCCCTTAGTACAGGGTGGTGTGTTTAAAAAGACTAAAATAGGGAAGCTCTGTTGCCTCCCCAGACCCCTAGCCTGGAGGCAGAGGGGTAGACAAGAAGACCTTTGAACTCGCCCAACGAGGAGGGATCCTCCTACGTGGGAAACCCTTGCCTCAGCACCGCTGGTCCCAGCTTCAACTTTCCTTAGACTCCCTCTCCAATCCAGCGCCCCCAAATTCAGAGACGGTGAGCTCCCTGGACTTGGGGTTCTCGAAAATCAGGGTCCTGCAGCTCCTTCACCAAAACACAGATGACCCAGTTCTTTCCAGTCCACCGTTTCCAAACTAGCTTGTTGCAATCCCACGGAGCGAGGCACCCTGGGAATCAGTGCCAGGCCCAGGGCACCGCCTCCTTTCCTTTGGCCCCTGCTGGACCCCAATTCCTAGAGCCACCGGAAGAGGGGCAGGCAGGAAGGGACAGACAGATGGACTCGGACAGGCTGCGGCAAAGCTCCTTCCACGGGCAGGCGGAGGGAGGCTGAGCTCCTCTTCAAGCGGGAGGCTCTGGACCCCCCGGAGCTGGCTCCGGATCCTTGCAAAACTGCCCCATCAGCTCTGGGGCAGGAGTAGCTGCCTGAACCCGGTGCCGCAGGAAAGACACTTGCTGGTAATTGGCACCATGGAGATGGCCGCTGGGTTCTGGACTTGGCTCCGGGCAGCGAGCTTCCGAGGAGGCAAAAAGGGGGAGCAGTCGGACAGGGTCTGGGACAGGAGGATGGTGTGCTCTGCCGCCTCAGTCTTTCCTTTCTCCGGATTGCAGCCACATCCACCAGGTCAAGAACCGGCCAAGTCAAAAGTGCAGCCAATCCCGTTGGGAGAGGGGAGGTCATAGGGGGTAGGAGGCAAAGAGGGGGCGAGGAGGGGCCCTGGGGGTCAGGTCTCCCCGTTCTGCTTCCCCACCGTGGGGGAGAACCCCATCCTCCTCTGTTCAATGTGCCCCTGGGCCTGGGGTCCCAGGTTGGGGCTGGGCGTTTCCAGGCCTTCTCGGGGAGCCCCTCCCCACCCCGGCCCTAAGATCGCTCGCCACAGGGCCCCACGGTGCTCTCGAGGGACAGCTGGGACGCCTGCCGCAGCAGAGGGCCCGCGGCTGGGTCCACCATGGAGGAGGTGGGGAAGAGCTTGTACCAGCCCACGGCCAGGGTGGTCAAGTCCAGCTCCTCCAGTAGCACTCGGGCCACACCCATGAACTGCTTCCGCTCCATGCGCCCATAGTTCCCCCACACGATCACCTGCGGGGCAAGAGACACTGAGGTTCAAATCCTGCCGGCGCCACTCACAGGCCCAGAGCCAGAACCCAGGTCACCCTCATGCCCACTTCACCTCTGAGTCCTGTAGATGCTGCTGCCTTAAAATTGCTCAAACCTGGGGTGCCTGGGCAGCTCAGTCGGTTAAGCGACCGACTTCAGCTCAGGTCATGATCTTGTGGTTCATGGGTTTGAGCCCCGTGTCAGGCTCTGTGCTGACAGCTCAGAGCCTGGAGCCTGCTTCCAATTCTGTGTCTCCCTCTCTGCCCCTTCCCCACCTGCACTCTGTCTCTCTTTCAAGAATAAATAAACATTAAAAAAAATTTTTTTTTTTAATTGCTCCAGCCTGACCATATCTTCCTGGCTCTCGTGCCGCCATTATTGCTTGCCTGGACAACTGGCTTCCTGCCTCCCATCTAACCCTCTCCATTCTGCCCTCCACACCCTCTACCTTCGAAGCTGAGCCTTGAGGGCTGACCCAACATTGAGTCTCCTGCCTGGTACCGCTCCCCCCAAACCCCAACAGGCCCTCTGCTTCCAGATTCTCGGAAACCCCCCATAGGAAACAAAGTTTTGAGAGTGGCTAATGGATGTACAGTATACGTGCTAGCTTCCTTCCTTTCTCCAACAGACTCTTCCGTAGTGCCTTCCCCGTTTCCTGGTCCACACTCTCCCCTGGAGCAGCCAGTTCGGTGGTTTCTGTGCCCGCAGGACCCTCACTTGCTCTTCTGTAGCTCGGGGTCTAACTCTGCCCCCTCTACAGAGGCGCGTTGGCTCAGTCATTCAGTGGAGCCTGTTGACTTTAATGCACAGCCTCTGGGGTAGGACATAGGGAGGTTCAAATCCCAGTCCTGGCTGGGTGTGGGTTGAGCAAGTCATCCAACCTCACAGGGTCTCAGAATTGTTGTTTCTAACTGAAATTAACCCCAGTTTGCCTCACAGGCAAAGATCAAAGGGATGGATGGCCAAGCTCACTATCAGCCATCAGCTGCCCCTCAAGCACTCAGGGAGAGATGAAAACCGTGAGCGGTGTCGCGCTGCTCGAAGGCCACGCTGGCCTTAGCTTCAATCCTCCCAACAACCCTACCAAATGTTCTGATTGCACAGCTGTTTAAGCTGCGCCTCAGAGAAGTTAAATCGTTTGCCTGAGGCGGCTCACCTGACCAGTCTTCAGTGTTCTTTGGGTGGCTGATCAGAAGCCCAGCTCTGGTGCACGGATGGATTTGTTTTAACCTGGGGCTATGGGCTGAACTGTATTCTCCCAGAATTTATATAGAAGCCCCAGCCCCCAGAATGTGACTGTGTTGGGAAATAAGGTCTTAGATTCAAATGAGGCCAGTGGGGTGACCCTAATCCCATCCGATGGGTGTTCTAAGAAGGAGATTAGGACCCACAGAGAAAAGAGCAGGGACGTGTGTGCACACAGCAAAAACACCATGTGAGGACATGGTGAGAGGGTGGCTTTTGCAAGCCAAGGAGAGAGGACTCAGAAGAAACGGAACCTGCGATACCTTGATCTTGAACTTCTAGCCTCCAGAACTGTGAGAAATAAATTTGTCGGTTAAGCCCTCCAATCTAGCAAATTAACACAGCCTGCGTCTGGAGCTCACTCACGGTGCCAGTGGGTCTGTCCTGCTCTGAAGTCAGTCAGGGAGCTCAACAGCAAGGACCCCATGCGGGTTTGTTTCCCCATCCCCTCCACATCCCAGACACAGTGATTCTCTGGAGCTTCTCCTAAGGTGCTCAGGCCAGAATGCACTACCTTTGTCTACAGGACCAGATCTGGCCCACAGATGTTTTAAACTGTATTTGATGCCTCTAGACTAAAAGAGTTTTCCCAAATTGTTTTGACTGGTTTATACATAAGACATGTACATCATCACCCAGTGCATACATTGGATTCCCAACTGAAGCGAGTCAAATAAGGCCCACCTAACAAAGAATGATAAATGTTTTCTTTCCTATCCTATTCCACTAAACAAACTTGTTGAGACTCGATAAACTGATTTCACAGCTCACTGACGGGGTCTTAACCCTCAGGTTGAGAAATTCTGTCCTAGACAGGCCCTGAGCTTCCCAGCCTGGCAAAAGTCCAACTGTCACGGCAATCAGTAACACTTTGGCCCTGCCCTCATTTGCTTTGCCTGCCCTGGTTAGAAGCAAGGACTGGAGGTACAGGCCAGAAGTGCCCGAACAGTATCTCTGAGGCAGTGGGCATATGGTGCCTGCAGGCATCCAACCTGCGTCCTGCCAGCACCCACAATGGGCAGCAATTTCCAGCTTGATGTCTGGGTCACCATTAGGACCCTCCTAATGGCCGGGGAACCAACCACCTCTTTGGGTCCCCAGGGCTCCCAGGCTATTATCTTTGTGCTCCAGACCAAGCCCCTGCCTCGAGGCTGTTGTGATAATGACTAATAACAACCCGGAGGACCACGGTGGCAGGCATTTGTGGGGACTTACCGTGGGTCAAACTTGCCAACATCTTTCTTGCACAAAGCACACATTTCGCTGTCACAATGTTATCTGTAGGTACCGCGAGCACCCCCATCTTACCCCCATCTTACAGATGGAGAAGCTGAGGCTCAGGAAGGAACTTGTTCAGAATTGAATTGTGGAGCTCAGATCAACCCCGGTGCTCTCCTTCCTCCAGGTGAGGCCCTCCAGAGACCCCAGGGGTGCACCCCCTCCCTCCAAAACTGCACACACACACCCCAGGGCCCCTCACCTGCAGGACTTTGCCCTGGGGACTCTCAGGAAACAGCAGCACCTGGTTATACAGCGGGTCCAGCGACTTGCGAGCAACTTTGGTCTTCTTCTTGGCAATGCAGACGCCATTCTCCAGCAAGTAGGCCTTGATGTAGGCCGCTGAGGATGCAGACCAGTGGAGTGAGTTCAAATCCAGCCCTCAAATGGTGGGCAAGTGGCACAGTAGATGGAGGCCCCCCGCCCATTGCTGGGGGCCAGACTGCCTCATGGGGTTTGGGGTAAGTGTGGTGGCAGGTGTGGGTGATGGGGTGTGGCCAGGTTGGGTGGGACCCACTCCACCCCCTTGGGTGGTTCCGCCTGCCCCCTCCCTGCCTTTGCTCACTCTCTACTCACCCATTTCCTCTCTCAGTCCCTGATTTGTTCACCCCATCCCCAGCTCACCCACTCATCACTGACACATTCACTCAATAAATGTTTGCTGAGCACCTACTGTGTGCCAAGCACCTAGGCATGGGGGTATAGCCATAAACAGGAAGGATGGTCCATGTCCTCCAGGAGCTCAAACCAGTGAGGAAGACCAGTAAGGTCGACTGACAACCTCAAGAAGTTCCCAGAACAGACTCCAAACCACTACTTAGTTGGGACAAAGGGGTCCCCTGTAGTTGGGCCCGATTTTCTCTCTTCTAGACCCAGATACCCCTCAGGACCTCCTCCCCGACCTCCACCCCTGCCTTGCAGAAGGAAGAGCAGCCCCACACCTGGCAGTGTCTTGGAGCCTGGCTTGGCTGTCAGTCCCCGAGCCTGGATGATGTCCACTTCGAGCTGGCCATTCCGCTCCTGCAAGCCGATCTCCACATCCCCTGCAAGGGGCACCAAAGCAAGTGGCTTAGAAGCTCACTCAAGAGCTCGGCCTCACCTCTCTACTTACGGATGAAGCCCCCTTCCCCTGCTCCCACCCAAAAACAAGACCAGAAACAACTCCGACACGAGCACCCGGGCTCTGCTGACCCTGCAGGTGCAGACAAGGCTCTAGGCTGGGTGCTCAGTGGATGTGGCCAAGGTAGAGGGGACGAGGGGAAGGATGAGGGCTTGTGGCGTCCCCATTGGGAATAGGTCCCGGGGCACTCACCCATCGGCGTGGTGGCCAGGGTCTGGCGGCCCACGAACTGCGCTGGCCCCATGCTGCCGAGGAAGTCACTGAACTGCGCGTCTGACGCCAGGCAAACTCCCCCGTAGTTAAGGCTGCAAGAAGAGACGAGACAAAAACAAATGTTCCCAGGGGCTGACTGAGGACTCTGATGACTCAGGCAGTCACCTCCAGAACCTCCCTCATTCCCCGGGGGTTCTGTCCACATCCATCACCCAGCCTCAGGCAGACCTCTGTCCTGTCTCTCTCTCCTTCTTTCTGTCTTCATGGCCCTCAAATCTCCACTTCGACTCCAAAATCCTAGGGCTTAGCTTTTGTGCCCTGTACTGTCTCCCCACCTCTCCTCGCCAAACCTCAGGTTCCACTTCCATGAAATGGGTGCGGTGATACCTGCCTTTTGGGGTGGTTGTAAGAAGCATGGGTGGTGAGGCTGTCAGTGCCTGGCTCCTGTGGGTTAGTGCCCTGATCCCGAAAGTACGGTCCAGAGACCAGTAGCGTGGCCCAGGAGCTAACGAGGAACAAAACGGCACTGTGCTCACCCCTACCTGCTGAATCAGTCTGCTTTTTATGAGAGCCCCGGCAGACTCGCTTACACCTGACAACTCGAGACGCACAGGAGCAGTGGCTCGACCTTGGAGGTCTGTGTCGGTTGCTGCTGCTCAAGGTCCATGGCACCCCATCTGCTGGGAACGAGACCGCAGATCTCCTTTGAAAAGCCCTCTCCCCAAGGCCCGGATTTCCATGGAGTAGAGCAGACCAGGTCCAGGAGCCTGGGTGTGAGCTTCACCTGGCCAATCGGCACATTCCTTCCCTGGGCTGTCGACTGGCTCAGAGAGCTGCATGGGGCCCGATTCAGCCCACAAGGAACTGGTTAGGAAGCTTCGACCGTGGGGAGTGAGAAGCTCTCTCTTCCCACCAGGCTTGAGCCTGAGACAGGTGAGTGGAGCACTGGCAGCTCTCTTGCTGCCATCTGGGGTCCAAGAAGGAAGCCATCATACAGGTGGCACTGCCTGAGCTCCTGGATCAAGTTCTGCCTGCAGCAAGATACTTCATTTCTTCTGTGGTTCCATCAGTCAGTAACAACTATTGTTACTACAAATTATTACTTTTTTGCTTATGCCAATTTTAGTTAGTTTTTCCTCTCTCATCTCTGAAATGGGAATAATAATGTTCTCATTTCCTAGGTCTGAGATGAGGCACTGAGTGCCATGCCTGAGGTACCCTGTCACCTTTAGGAGCAAAGAATGGGAAACACACTTCCCTCTCTGACCCTCGCTCTGACCCCAGAAGGGTGGTTCTTTGTTTTATCGCCATTATTCAGGTGAGAAAGCCCAGGTCCTGCTCGGCCTAGAGCCACGGAGCTCGCAGGGCAATCAGCACTTGAATACAACAAACACTTCTAATGCCAATCCCAGGTGACTTTCCATCTGGGCACCTCCCGAGAATAATAGTGCATTTTGAACAAGTGCCTACTGTGTGCCAGGTTTCACAGCAGCGGCCAGGGTGGTCTCTGAGCAGGAAGAGGAAAGCACCTTGGGGCCTGGAGGGTACTGCATGCTTGGTTCACTGCACAGAGAGCAGCCTCCGCAAAGCTCCCCCCTCGGGAAACCTGCTGGGATCTCAGCCTTGAAGGAGGAGGAAGAGCTTCCAAGGAAGGTAGGGTTTTGAGATCCACCCTTTCCGGGTGCCCCCTCCTGCTTCTGAACCACTCGGCCCATGAGTCTGCCTTTCCCGAGGGACAAGACCCTGTACGCTGAGACCCCACCATTTTGCTGGCGAAAGGCATTGCTCCTGAACAAACACCTAAAGACGCCAACATCACAAGACATACCCAGTCCCCAACCCACCCACTTCTGGTTGAGTACCTCAGTACAACGGCTTACTAGGTGCCAGCACCCTTCCAGGCTCCAGCGCTTATTCAAGTCCTGTCCTCACGGGCCATATATTCTGGTGTGACTCGTGCAGATTCTAGTGAAGCAGGTATGGTTTTATTTAGCTAACATCAAGGACACGAGAGACACTTGCCCAAGGTTACACAGTGAGAGGGTGGGAGTGGCAGGATTTGAACCTACAGCTGCGGGTGGAAGACACACCTTTTAACTGGCTGTCACGGCACACAACAGCCGCCCCTCGCCCAGGACTGGTCCCAGTACATGGAGTGGACTCCTAGAAGCCCGGTATGTCTTCCTTCTTTTCTTTTCTTTCTTTCTCTCTCCTTCTCTTTCTTTTTCTTTCTTTTAACGTTCTTTTAAATATTTTATTCTTATTTGAGAGAGAGAGAGACAGAGAGAGAACATAGGGGAGAGGGGCAGAGAGAGAGAGGAAGAAAGAATCCCAAGTAGGCTCTACGCTCAGCACAGAGCCCGACATCGGGCTCGATCCCACAACTCTGGGGTCGTGACCTGAGTCCAAATCAAGAGTTGGACGCTCAATCAGCTGAGCCACCCAGGTGCCCCTGGTATGCATTCCTGAGTGTGGTGAATGCTGTGTTCATCTCTCCCTCCTGGACAGATAGCTCCATGCATTGCTCAGCCTTGTACCCAAGTGTGGCCAATGTGAGCTGAAGGGATCCAGGCGTAACCTATAAGAACCTCTCACATGTCGTCTTCCTGTGCTAGTCTAAGCCTATTGACAGTAATGCCAAAGGCTAGAAATGCCTGGGGTGCTCACCTGGCCCAGAAGCTTCCCACAGACAACCCCACCCCAAACCAATGTTAGGACTAGATCGACCCTTGTGGTTCTTTTTAAATTTTTTTAATGTTTTATTTATTTCTGAGAGAGAGAGAGACAGCGTGAGCAGGGGAGGGTTAGAGAGAGAGAGAGACACAGAATCTGAAAGAGGCTCCAGGCTCTGAGCTAGCTGTCAGCACAGAGCCCGACGCGGGGCTCGAACCCACAAACCGCGAGATCATGACTTGAGCCGAAGTCAGGCGCTTAGCCTACTGAGCCCCCCAGGCGCCCCGACCCTCGTGGTTCTTATTATGACTGCACGATGCCCTTCAGCCAACAATCATCAGGAAACTGAAAAAATAAAGGCTTATTACCTACAAGACCTCGAAAATCACACAACACACATGGAGGTCTACACAGCGAGATCATGGGAAGGTGGCGCAAGAGAGTGCACGGACCAGGGGTTCTGCGTCCATTGGGGTCAAGGGTGTGGGGGCATGCTCTTTATTGGTGAATTTAAAACACAAGAGTGGGAATTTAAAGCACGGGAAGAGAACAGACAAGTAGCCCAAATAGCCAGTTATCGAAATCAACCCAGATCTCTAAAACAAAAGAACCTCAGTTGGGGGGTTGGGGGGCAAGGTGGCCTGGCTCTTTGCGTGGCTGGCAATTTGTTTGCCTCTTTAAGAGGAACGTCTTAGTAATCGAAGCTTAAGTTAGGCTCCAGCATGACAAAAACAAAACAAAACAAAAAAACTGTCAGGGCTCACAGGACACCATCTCACACCCATTAACATGGCTGCTATCAAAAACAAAATAAAATTAAGAAAACAAAATAACAAGTGTTGGCAAGGATGTGGAGAAACTGGAACCCGCTGCGCTGCTGGTGGGGATGTAAAATGGTACAGCCGCTATGTAAAACAGGATGGCAGTTCCTCAAGAAAAATTAAAAATAGAATTACCATATGATCCAGCAATTCCACTTCTGGGCGTATGCCAGAAAGAGTGAAAGCAAGCCTTCTGAGCCACATTTGTACACCCATGTTCACAGAAGCATCATTTTCAACACCCCGAAGGTGTCCATCGATGGAAGGATGGTCTCTACGTACAATGGAATATTATTCAGCCTGAACAAGGAAAGAAGTTGACACATTCTACAACAGGGATGAGCCTTTAAGGTGTTCTGCCAAATGAAATCAGTCACAAAAGGGTAGGTATTATGTGATTCCAATACGAGAGCTATTAGAGCAAATTCAGAGACAGAACGATGGTTGCCAGGGAGGAGGGGAGAATGAAGAGTTAATGTTTTATGGGGACAGAGTTCACTTTAACAAGATGTAGAGTTCTGGGGGTGGATGGCCGTGATGGGTTGCAGAGCAGTGTGACTATACTTAATGCCACTGACCCACACACTTGAAAATTGCTCCAGTGCGGGATGAAGGGGAGGGGGAGTCCCAGGCTTCCAGCTGTGGAGTGAGTAAGTCACGGGCACGAAAGGCACAGCACAGGGCCCACAGTCAGTGATACCGTAAAAGCGCTGTTTGGGGACAGATAGTACCCATGGATCACTATGCTGTATGCCTGAACTAATGTAACATGGTGTCAACTATACTTCAATCAAAAAAAACAATCCTGTTATGATGGCAAATTGGTATCATACATATTTTACCACAATTAGGAAAAAAACCCCACAAAAACCCCACCTATGATGTTCTCTCTTCCCCCACTCCCCAGATAAGAGGCCCTAAGAAAAAGGGAGCCTGGGCCCAACGACCAGAAACACCAGCATTGAAATTTACATGAACAAGAAACAAAGGTTTGCATGAAGTCATTGATTAAAAGAGTCTGGTTATGGCGACCTTAAACAAATACAGTGACGCTGACCCCTGGCCTGAACTGACGGATCCATGGCTTAGACACCTGAGCCAAGCTCAAACAAAAAATCCCTCTGGGAAACAAGACAGAGAAGCCCAGAAACTGAAAGTCCTGAGAACTGAGCCCTGTGTGTGCGGCCCTCACGAGGAACCCAAAACTCACTCTCCAGTCCTCGCTGCTTAAGGTCTTCCCTCAACCACATGAGACGCCAGAGCGGCCTGAGCGGTGTGCCAATACATTCTGTTTTCACTTAAGCCGTTGGCAGGGTTGATGGCAGGATAATTACTTGACATTGTAGCCTGAGTGTTCTTCCTTTTCATGATTTCCTACTGCCCCTCCACCTTCTTCCATTCAGGTGGGAGCCTCACACAAGTGGTGACCCAGTAGGAGGCAGACAACATGCGGGTCAGATTCTTGGCTTTTGAGTTTTGAATCCAAGAAGAAACAGGAGATGCACAAAACCACACTGTCCTGTCCCCACCTCCCAAACAAACAAACAACTCCCCAGCCTGAGAGAGCAGTGGGAGTCGGGGAGAGGTGGGGAGACAGGGAGGAGGGGAGAAGGGGAGGAGGGGAGAAGGGGAGGAGGGGAGAAGGGGAGGAGGGGAGAAGGGGAGGAGGGGAGAAGGGGAGGAAGGGAGAAGGGGAGGAGGGGAGGGTCCACGGAGGAGGTCTGGGTCCCTGGGCTGGGCTGGTGGTGCTGAGCGATGACCGGAAACCCCACGCAGATCCGGGGAATCTGAAAGAAGAGGGGACTCGTGCCCGTCCTTCCCATTGGGTGGAGCTGAGAAACGGACATGATGCTTTGCACAAATGGCTGCCTGGAGTCTTGTCAAGTGAACCTGTGTCTGAGGCTCTGGGTGTCCCTCCGTGCTGGAGAGAAGCATATGTTCCTGCCGCACCCAAGAGGGGGCCAAACCAAAACAGAGGCGAGGAGTACTGAATCCAAGCAGTCCAGCTTCTGAATCTATTATCTTAGCAATTATGCAACAGCCTCAGAGAGAAAGTATGGGGGAAATAAATATCTAGGGATAGAAATGTGTACCTATTATTCTTGCAAAGATCCTTAATTAACAGCACCAGAGCTAAGACCTAGACTTCCTCACAACTGGGGACATGGGCCTTCCTCCATGGCCCTCTTTTCCCACCCCCGCTCCTGGCTACCTGTGGGGTCCGGGGTCCAGGCTCCATTCTGCAAGGACGGTCTGGGCTCCAAAAGCCCAAGAAAGAGCGGTGCGTCCTGGGCTCTAAGTCACTGAAGGGCCCAGCCTCCCAGGCAGAGTGAGGCTTCTCCAGCCTGAAATTGAAAGTTCCCTCCAACACCATCATTGTCTGCTCCTCAGTTCCTGGTGGGATTGTGAGCAGACAATGGGGGACTGGCAGGCCTGGTAATTAGCGGTAATTGTTTATAATATCTGGGCGGCTGCCTGATTTCCCATCCCAGGGTGCCTCGCTGGCTGCCAAGGAACCAGGCAGACGCCCCAGAAACCCTGAACGGGTTATCACATCCTCCACGGGGCTGGAGGACGGAAGAAGCAAGTGGTGACAGGTCCCCGTGGGCCTGAGGACCAACTGTACCGGGGACCCCACTCCACCTCGGGGTCTACCCTGGAATAGGATAAAAGGCAGAGGACACAAAGTCAGAGCTGGCTCTACTCACTGGTCACCTGCCTGCTGTGTGACCTCTGGCAAGCTGCTGGTGTCTCTGTGCTTGAATCTTCTCCTCTGCACACAAGACCACACCTACCTACCTCTTGGACAGTGTGCAGCCATTCCTTTGGTGGGTGCCTGTGCTATACCAGTTTTAAAGCTTCAAAAATCTCTGCTCATAAGATCCACTCGCAAGGGGGTGGGAAAGAGCCTGCTGAACTAAATATCATACACACGCTACTACTTAGACCATGCCTTGTATGCAGTAGGAACTCAATAAACGTTCACTGCCAAGCCCTTCTGCTGGTCCCAAACTGGGAAAATATGGTGGCTAAGACTGGACTTTGGCATAATACAGACCTTGGATTCCAGTGCTGTGCAACCCGGGGTAAGTTTTGTAACCTCTCTGAGCTACCTCCTCATATGTGAAATGGGGATCAACTGTAATCGCCTTACTGAGTTGCTGGGGAGAGTCAGTGAGACAACACAAGCAAGGTGCTCAGCACAGGACCCAGCCCACAGGGTGTGCTGAATGAATAAATGCTGGTCCCTGCTACCTGGACTGGGAGAGCCTCTTCTCCTTCTTCATGGCATTTTCACGGCACATCGGAGTCCCGGCCTGTTTGGAAGTATAGCACCTGGATGCCTGAGACCAAGCCCAGGCCATCTAGGGAGTGGTGGGGGATGGGGGAGGGGGGGCGCAGCAGCTGGTTCCTCTCGGGGACACATGCCAGCCACGCGGGTACAGGCACAGGCCTGAAACAGGATTACAATCCGTGTTCTACTGGGCTTTTATTTTGTGTTAATGGTGAAATAAGATTGCCTGCATTTCAGATCTTGTTAGTTTTGTTTGTGGAGCTGAAACCCATTTGTCTTTTCCTATTAACCTTTGAGCTCGGTTTGGCCCCTGGATTTTTTTGTACTCTTACTTCTTCTAGAAGTAATTGGGTTATTTGGGGGGGGGGGGTGTGACTCTTCTCTTTTCCAGATCGATCACCTGTCTCAATTGCATCCGAAATTAAAATGCTGCATGGCCCTCCTGATGATTAGGGGTTATGTGCTTCTGAATGGTTTTAGTAGTGTATGGGCTCTCTGTTCTTCCACTCACTGTCTGTGCCCATGTTTCTACACATCCATCGACCCTCCCACAGACCGGTGAGTCTATGCTACAGTCAGTTCCGCTATAACGCAGAATATACATTCCTAAAAATCCCTCTGCAGTGCAAAATCCTTCAGTAAAAAATCAGAGCTTATGGGGAAGACAGGGTTAATTAAGGGCACAACACCCAAATACGAGGTCAGTATCACGTCCACAAAAAGAGAAAAAAAAAAAAAGACAGGAACATAGTAAAAATGGTAGCACACTCTTTATACACATTAAAAGGTTAAGAAATGCATAAATGCCAAAATAAATACAGTGCTTTACCTCAGAGACAACCTAAAGTCTGCTTGTGGAAACGAGCGTCGGGGTGACAGCCGGTGAGTCACCGCGCCCTGGTGGAGCAGGGCGGTCTGAAGTGGGACACACAGCTGAGACGCCGGGTGTGGACGGGACCCAGCCAGGAGCTGCGGGAGCGGGGTGCCGCTGGACGTGTGTTTTGTGCATTGCCACGTGGGTGTGGTTTCCGGCGTCCCCCTAGTGTGGCTCATGGATGAAACGCACCTGAACAAAGGCGAAATCTGTACTGCGCTCAGATTACTTCCTGATACTTCAACTGTGTTGGAACAAATTCGTGTCTTTAAAACAAGCGTTGTAGCAAAATTGACCGTATGCCAGGGCCACACGGAATCCGCAGTCCCCGCTCTGGCTTCTCAAGCAGCCAAGACACTTCCAAACCTGCCCCCAAGCACATGAGTGCGGCTCACAGGGATTTGATTGAGGTAGCAAATAGATAACAGAAGGGGAAACCAAGGCACAGAAAGGTTACACAACCCAACCGAGATGACTCTGCTGGGAAGCGCAGTCTGACTGCAGAGCGCATCTTCTTAACTGCTCTGCGCTGCTTCCTCTGTGCCCTGAGGAGACCTTTGCCTTGCCCCGAGTACAGCATGGGGGCGTGGACTGTAAGCCCCCGAGTCAGGCAGGCCTGGATTGGAATTCTGACCCCCCATCTGCTAGCTGTCGAGACACATTCTTCACCTCTCTGAGAGCCCTGGGTTTCCTTCTTGGTGGGGCAGGGATAAACCACAGGATACCCCTCAGTGCTGTTGTAAGTACCAAATGACATAAACTTCTCAGAACTGAATCCGGCACAGTCTAATGTTCCATAAACACTGGTGTTTATAAAGCAGAACAAAACATGTCCCCCTGTCTCCTAGCCCACAGCCACATCCCGTCCTGGTTTGTCCTTCAGGCTCGATGACTCTGTTCAATAGAAGGAGTGGGGAAGGGAAAGGGGGCCTCCCAGGCCTTTGGTGGCTAGGGTAACAGCCTCGGCAAAAATGTGACCCTGAGCCCAGGTGCGGTGGCCGTGCCACCAGCTCAGTCTGCGTTCCAGGGCTCTGGGCACAGTGACCCAGACGCCCAGGGAGCTGGATGCCGGTGACCCAGATGCCCTAGGACAATGTGGGGCACACGGAAGGAGCAGGAGGGGCTCTGTGGCCAGCTTTGAGAGCGTCTGGGCTGCAGAGAGGATGCCGGGCCCCTGATACCGGGTGGTGCTGGCTGGGGAGGTGTGGGAAGGAGTGGAATGTGGGTGTGCTTCTGCTCACAGTACCCATCCGCTATTCGCCAAAATGTGCTAAAGATCACCTGTAGGCCATGCTGGGCAGGCACTGAGCTCAGACAGACTGACACACACATGACAACTATGACAGAGCAGAGGGTGCTGTGCGGGGTGTATCAGGCTGTGGAAGCCGCTGAGGCAGCCAGAGACATGGCAGACCTCCGCGTTCCGCCTCCCCTGCCCACACCCAGGGCAGACATTGCTAATCGACCTCAGCACTCCTGCCGAGGCTGGAACGGGCTCCGGAATCGTTCTCAACACAGCATTCCAGGGAGCCACTATCAATTAACTGGAGCTGGCACAGGAGACGAAGCGTATGTGCCAGTTCTTAGCTGAGATCTGGAGGAGGAATGAGTCAGAGGGTGGGGTGGGGGGTAGAGGTAGGAAAGGCAGTGCAGGTAGAGGAAGCAGAGACCTCGAGAGGAGACAGAGGGAGGCGTAAGAGGGTCAGGGTGCTGGAGCAGGGGGCACGTGGTTGAGGCCTGGGAGAGGCTGACAGAGATCAGCGGAAGTAAGTGCTGAGTGACAGACTACGGAGTTTAGACCAAGAGGGAGGCTTGCATGCATCCCCACAGGAGCGATGAGTGGCCTTGCCAGGGGGGTGGGAGGGAGAGAAATGGATGAGTCAAAGATAGTTAGGAATAAAATGGAAGAGCCCAGCGATGGGTTGGATATGGAACGCGAGAGGGGAAGCTGACTGGGAGAAGCCCGAGGCGGTAGTGCTGTGCACTCAGACAGCAGGCTCCGTTCGTCCGGTCTCCCACACGTCCCAACCCTCACCGCATCAGTGCTCGCCGACCTCTAATGGCCCGGACCCGTGTTCCTCTGGCCCCAAGTGCTCACTCTGTTGCAGGGAGAGTAGGAGAATTAACTGAAAGCAGCCATCAACCAGTAAGTGACGAGAGTCAGGTATGAATACTTTAGTTCCCCTCGCCTGCTCCCCACAGGGCTAGCTTTGGGGTGCATGGGCCCCCTGGCAGCCAGAGTCCCTGTCCGGATCAAGCTCTGGTTACCCATGGTGGTAGCTCGCTTCTAAAAGCACATGTTCGTTCCTGCATGCCTGCTCTGCTTCTCTCTCACGTGCTCCTCTGCCATGGTTTTCAGGAACCATCTCCCAAGTGAACTATTTGGACTCAGATCCATACGTCAGGTCTGATTCCAGGAAACCCAAACTAAAGCAGACCATCACTGGGGAGTATCTCAGGATTCAGGGGGGTTCTGGGGAGGCACTATTCTCATGCCCTTTCTCAGGGGGCTTGAACCCCCCTGCCCTTTATCTAGGAGAGATGGGCCTGCTGGAGGGGAAGGTGGGAAGCTTGGCTTTGCCAAACCCACAGCTGTTCCCTTTCATCCTTAACACAGAGCACTCCAATTTTCAATCAGGCAGAAGGGGGCTCAGGGAAGGAAAGCCCTTCCCCAGCCTCTGAGATATACGAGGATTGGTCCAATATGCTGAGGCCTAGGAAGGCAAAAGATGAAGGGACTCATTGAGCCCTCAAACCACCCTGGAAGCGTCCACCTCCAGAAATCTTGACGGATGCAACCATTAAGTAAGGGAAAGAGTCAAGTGTAAAGATTAAGGGCAGACCCCAAGGCCTAGATTTGAAGCCTGGCATTTAAAACCACTTACTGGCTGAGTGACCTTGAGTAGGTTAATTAACCTCTTTTGGCTTCTTTTTCCTTGTCCATAAAATGGGGACGTGAACAGTCTCAGCATCATCAGGTTGTTGTGGGGATTAAATGAGCCGTCATATGTAAAAGCACTTTACCCGGTGCCTGCCCAGAGCAGGTGCTCTGTAAAGGGTTAGCTCTAGAACACTATTACCACTAAGCTAGGGCTTCTTAAGCTTCACATGCACATGACCCAGCTGGAGATCTCGTAAAACTTCCGATTGTGACTCAGTGGGTCTGGGGTGGAGCCTGAGAAGCTGCATTTCTAACATGCTCCCAGGGGATGCAGGCGCTGCTGGTCTGCGGGCCACACTTTGAACAGCGAGGTCTGATGTCACTGTCAGCTACTATTGTTCAACCTGGAGCCCAAGGATCTTCGCTGACAGAACGGGCCCGCCCGTAGACACCCCTTCCGCAGCCCAGAGACCTGGCTAGGAGGCGGTGCGTTCAAAGTTCTCCATGTGCATCCTTTGCAGGTCTCATTTCACTGTGAGGTGCTGGGTCTGGGCAGAGCAGGGCGTCCAGGTGCCCGGCACGAAGTGTCTAGCACACTGCAGCCACTCGATCATCGCTGCATAAAACCCCCTGTGGCCACTTGCAGAAATGCACGTGTCCAGTGATGCAGTGCATGGCAGACAGAGTCAGCAGCGCCAGGGGCCGCAGGCTGGCGGGCACCGTTCAAGCACGCTGGCTCCTCGTAAGCCTCAGCTGGGCTGGCAGGAGCCCAAGGGGAGGACAGTCACACCCCTCCTATTTCAGAGTCTGGCATCTGGGTCCCACCAGTGCCCAAAATACCTCCAGAACAAGGAGGAGGCCGACCGCAGCTCCATGTCCCCACCGGTCCTTTCTGTGTGCCTTTCTGGCCCAGGTGTCAGGTGGAGCGGTAGAACCTGGCGGGGCTCCATCCAGACTCAGACCCTCTCTGGAGGGCAAGCCTCTCCCCTCTGCTGGAACCAGCACCCTCCAACCCACCTGGTCCTTCCTCGACTGGGTTCAAGATATCCACCTGAGACTTTCTGATAATCAAAATCATCGCAGCCAACATCAACCCCACGCTTGCTCTGTGCTAAGTACTTTACAGACATGATGGCATCGCAGGTGGCTCCCTGTATTCGTTAGGAGGCGACTAGTCACAAGGAGCAAAATACCCAACTCACAGGGGCTGAATCAACAACAAACAACAGTAATCATAGACAATAATAATAGAATCATAGTGCGAGCTACGTACCAGTCACTGTTCTAAGCCCTTGTACATGTATGAATTCATTTAATCCATACCACAATTCTATTAGTGGTCTGTATTATCATTGTCCCCATTTCATAGATGAAGAAACTGGGCTCAAAGAGGTAAAGTGACTTCCCCAAAGTCACACAGCTATGAAGAAGCAGAAATGAGAGGGGCACCTGGGTGGCTCAGTCGGTTGAGCGTCTGACTTTAGCTCAGGCCATGGTCTTGCGGTTCGTGAGTTCGAGCCCTACATCAGGCTTACTACTGTCAGCCTGTCAGCGCAGAGGCTGCTCAGATCCTCTGTCCCCCTCTCGCTGCCCCTTCTCTACGTGTACTCTCCCAAAAATAAATAAATATTTAAAAAGAACAAAGGAAGGAGGAGAAATGAGGCACAAACCAAGATAGTTTGACTCCAGAGTCCTGGTTTGGAATATCTCTGTAACCTAATCCGACTCTCTGGTTCCCGAAAGCACATTACAGCAAATGACAATAGCAGCTACCTCCCAAGCACCTGTCATGTGCAGGCATCATCTCTTTTCTCCTTCACAACACCCTCCTATGCTGCTCTGCTTGGACAAGTCGCGTGGCTTCTCTGAGCCTTCTCTACAATGGGACTATGGATCTGACTCTCTGCTGTCGCTCAGTGCACCACACTGCCCTCCCCCTGAGCCCAGCAGGTAAGATATTTACCAGCTTCTTGAAGCCTAAGAGGCTGAGAGATGTGCCCGAGGCCACCTCGGGGTCAGTGGCAGAGCCAGGGACCAGGACCCAAACCTCCTGACCCCCTGAAACTCAGCAGAGACCCACTACTACCCAGATGCCTGGAATATCTTCCTCCAAGTTCTGCTGCCTTGCCAAGTTTCTCAGGTTAAAGAAAACATGTGTTCCCTTCCTCCTCCTCCTCTTCCCCTCCCTTCCGCCTGTCCTCCTCCTCTCCTCGCCCTCCGGAAAGCCTCCCTAGGAGGTGGGTGGAATGGCAGCATCTGCCAAGGCAAGGCCATTCACAGAGGCCGGAGATGCCCAGTTTAGGGGGTGCTGGGGGTGGGAAGGTCTCCAGCAAGCAGGAACCCCCAGCTGGGAGGTAGTGTCAGAAACGAGAGAGGAGCAGAAGGTGGTGGCCCAGCCCCGACCCCACCCCGCAGTGGCCTGGCTGGGTATCTGCCCTCGGACAAGCCACTTAGCCTGTGCTGTCCAGTGGAACGGTCCTGGAGGAGACAGAGACGCTATATCTGCATTGTCCCAAACGGTTGCCTCTGGACACGTGTTGCTATGCACCTGAAACATGGCCAGTGTGGTGGAAAAAGAGATTATTTCACTTTATTCAATTTTAATTAATTTACATTTAAATAGCTACATGCCCAGAGTCGCCTGTACTGGTCGGCACAGCTTTACCCTCCCCAAACCCCTGACTGAGGATGGCTAAGATGAGAGCGTGACGTGTTACCACGGAATGAGTCCCTCTTGGGGGTCAAGACTCCTGAGTTCCACACCTGTTAATGTGCTGTGTGACCCAGGATAGGTTCCTGAACCTCTCTGGGTACCCAGGTCATCACTTTGGAACAAAGTTTCTTTGCTAGGGATCCACAGATGGGCTAGGGGAATCTGGGACCCCCCCCCCACAGGTATGAAAAGAGGATATATATGTGTGTGTGTGTGTGTGTGTGTGTGTGTGTGTGTGTGTGGTAGGAAGCATGTGCATGTATTTCTCAGGGGAAAGCAGGCCCAAAGCTTTCCCAAAATTCTCCAAGAGGTCCATAATTGCTGCAGAGAGGAGAACTTCCTGGGGAAAGATGAGTCCTCCCCCAGGGAGCCTTTAGAAAATGGAGTTCCTGAGCTCCACTCCCAGAGACTCTGATTCAGGGCACAGGCCCCTGCAACCTGGGTGGGGGGCAAGTGCCCAATGATTCTGATGCACAGTCAGGGCAGAGAGGTGCCAGAGGAAACAATCATACCCTAATTGAGTCATTAGTGTTATGACTCGATGTATGTGAAACTCCTTAACAAGCAGTAAATACATATTTTTAAAAACCAATTGTGATTTAAGAAACTAAGAAAGTAAAGAGGACACAATAGCACTCATCATAAAACCCTCTCGACCTCCTTATTTCCCAGCACTGGCACACGGCACTCATGTGTCGATACTGTCCTGAGTGCTCTGTAAATATTAATCCGCTGAATCCTCACAACACCCTTCTGAGGCTGGTACTGGCACCCCATTTTACAGATGAGGAAACTGAGGCGCAGAGAGGGGACTTGCCCAGGATCACGCAGCCAGTGGGCAGCTGGGCCCCAGAGTCTGCTCCGCTCTGCTCCACCATTGGGGCTTCCCTGTTTATTGCCTCCCTTCTGGACCACCAGGAGAGCTGAGCCAGTGCCCCAACCAGCCTGAGGCCGAGCCAGGGCTACTGGACAGGGCTGCTCAGCCCTGGCCGCCCCAAGCCCCAGAGGCCTCAAGAACCAGAGGGCTGGCGGCAGGCGGGCCCCACACTCACTTGCCCTCTGAGCCGTAGCTGTTCATGCTGTCCTCGATGGACTCGTGGCTGGCCTGACGCAGCGTCCGGCTGGGCATCTCCACGGCCAGGCCTGTCTCCGTGCTCCTCTGGATGGCCCCCTTCAGCCTCCGGCTGTCCCCTTCCGGGCAGAGACGCCAAGGGAGATGGGCAAAGAGACACAGGACGGGAAGGGGACAGAGAGGCAAGTCGTCTGGTTAGTGTTACAGTGGCTGGTGGCTGTCCAGTGTCGGCGCCCCCCCTCCGAGTCCATCAAATCCCTCCCACCACCTGACCCACCTATAACCCCCCTCCCTGGGGCAGCGTGTCCCTCATGCCCAACCAACAAGCAGTGTCACATGAGCCCTGTTAACCAATGGATTCATTTACAGGTACTTTTTCTCTCCTTGAATTCATTTCTCCCCTGCAACTTTCTACAAATCATTTCTCCTCTTCCCCCTCAGCTACTATTTTTTTTAGAGTCTGTTTATTTTGGTGGTGGGGCGGAGAGAATCGCAAGCAGGCTCCAAGCTGTTAGTGTGGAGCCTGACACAGGGCTCGATCTCATGAACCATTAAGTCATGACCTGAGCTGTAACCAAGAGTCATACACTTAACCACCCGGGTGCTCCTTCAGCTCCTATTTATTGAGCATCTACTACATGTCATACTCTGTTGAGAGCTTTGCATGGATTAGGACGAGGTTTTCCCCACCTCAGCACGACTGGCAACTTAGAAGCCATACAGCTGTGTTGTCAGGGGCTTCCTGTGCATTGTACGAGGTCTATCAGTATCCCTGGCCCCTACCTACTAGATGCTAATAGCACCCTCCAGTCCAGTTGTGGCCATCAAAAACATCTCCAGACATTGCCAAATATCCCCTGGGTGTGGGGCAAGTCACCCCTGATTGAGGACGCTAATTTAGACCACTGGCTCTGAAACCAGACTGCCCAGTTTCAAATCTGGATCTCTTTCTCATTGGCTGTGAGACTTTGGGCAAATAACTCACCCGTTCTGTGCATCAATTTCCTCAACTGCAAAATGGGAGAACAGGCTTATTATGACAAATAGCCCCCTGCCCTTGCTATCCCCCCCCCCAAACATTCTCTCCTCTGCCAGTAGCTCTCTCCTTTGCTTCCACTCTGCAGTCAATCATCTTATCCAAGACCTTCCCTGACTATTCCCTGTCCCCTCACACCCCCTGCCCCTCTCGGTCCTATCATCCTGCTTTGGCTTTCTTTCTAACACCACCGCAGAGATGCTCTTGGCTTATTGACCAGCCTCCTCCCCATAGAGGGTGAACTCCATCAGGACACGGTACTTCGCTGTGTTGACTGTCAAAGCCCCGGGGTTGAGAAGAGAATCCAGCCACAGTAGGTGCTCTGTTAATAACTGCTGGATGAACAAATGTCTGCCTTGAGAGTGGTCTTCATTCTCAACCACCATGAGGAGACGAGTCTGCTCTCTCTTGTTAGCATCAAGGACACTAGACAGAGGTTAAGCCACTTCTCTGCACTCGTCGCGCCTTAGAAAGGTGGCTGGGGGCATGGGGAACAACAGCTGCCAGGAACTGGCCCCAGGAGGGTCTCTCTGCTCTGTGCTCCACAGTCCAGTGATCAGGGCAAGCTTTGCATCTCCTGCTTCCCTGTAGGGACTGTGGGTTTGCTGGAGGTGGGGACAGGTCTTGCGGGGGGTCTTCCCCATTTTTCTACAAAGCCGGGATGAGTTCGCACACCTCAGGGGCTTCCTCGGCACTTGCTGACCAACCCACTGGGGTGAAGGAGTGCCACCCAAACCCATCATTCTGTTTGGCAAGAGGTAGGGGGGACTCGGGTCTGCATGCCAGGAGACAGATCAAGGCCAGGACGCCTCCTGCTGGCCTCCTCCCGGCCTCCGGCCTCCTTTCCTCCCTGACTGTAAAAGACACACATACACACTGATACAAACACTGTGTGTTTCTCAGAGTGTGTGCCCATGTTTGTCTCCCACATGTATCTGCATTATTCAGGTGCACAGATGTCCACACACTCAAACAACACACAGTAACACATACACAGGAAACACATGCACATGCAAAGACAGAGTGTGTTAATGTCTGAGTGTTTGTATTTGTGTGTTTCCATGAGTGTCCATATACCTACCATTCTGTGTTTCTGAGGCTAAATGGGTAGGTGCCAGTCATACAGATGTTCATCCATAAGAAGTATATGGCAGGGGCGACTGGGTGGCTGTCAGTTAAGCGTCTGACTTCGGCTCAGGGCATGATCTCACAGTTAGTGGGTTCAAGCCCCACATTGGGCTCTGTGTTGACAGCTAGCTCAGAGCCTGGAGCCTGTCTTTGGATTCTGTGTCTCCCTCTCTCTCTGACCCTCCCCTGCGCTCACTGTCTCTATCTCTCTCTCAAAACTAAATAAAACATTAAAAAAAAAAAGTATATGGCAGTCCACTCACAAAAGCACACAGAGAAACTGATGCTGTGCATTTGAGTGTGTGTATCACCTGGGTGTTTCTGAACACACGTGTCCCTGTCTCTGTGCTTCCCTTCATTCCACAATTTGTTCTTTCTCTACGCTGAATCTGCATCCCACCCAACAATTTCTGTGTTTCTGTGCATTGCAGGTGCTAAGATAGAGTAAGATTCAGAAACACACACATGCACACTCAAAAGCACAGAGAGATGCCCCCCACCTCACACACACATAGTACAAACTTACGTCCAGGGACAAACGCCGCTCCCTCACACTGGGGATACAAACCCACAACCCGGCACCCTGCAGATACCCGCCTGGGCTTTCTACCTCCCCACTGAGCCCTGTTCCAGAGCACCACACTGGTTCGTTCCCACCTACCAGGGTCTGACACATTCTCCTGGAAGAGGGAAGACCAAAGCATGACACAACAGCTCAGTCCCCACAGGGGCTGAGGAGGAAGTTTGGAAAGGCGTCCTTCCCGTCCGTGTGGCATTCTGCAGCACCAAAGTATTTCACACCCAGCACCCTACATGGGCCTCAGTGAGGCTGGTTTTGCAATCAGATGGAGCAGGCATAGAGTGCCAGCTCTGCACGCACTAGTCTCTAGATCTTGGGTGAGTCAGGTAGCACCTGCCCTGTGGAGCAGTTGAACATCTACCACAGAGCCTGGTACATAGTAGGGACGAAACAAAAGTGGCCATGCGACTTCAGAGAAGGACCTCCTAACGCTCCCCAAATATGCTCATGCCAACTATCTTGCATTTTTCCCCCAACATGCCACCTTCTTCACCATGGGAGTCCCCAGTCAGGTACCCAGCCCCACCAACAAGGTCCACCATCTAACCTCAGTCATCTGGGCTAGATGGCCATCTCTTGGTGACTGAGTCAAGGTCCCCAAAGTGATTATGCCAATGCTTTCACACTCCCAACTCCATAACCCCATCACCCCAACAAATGACCTTTCTCCCACTTGGCTGAAAAAGTGTGTCTCTTTGACACATTTTTCCTTTTCACTTTCAAATTTCACCATCCTCAGACCCTTCAACATGCCCCTCACCCCTCCCCTCCTCTCTGGGAGGAAGGGGTGACCCTTCTTCTGGCCAAGGCTGATCAACCACCTGTTCTCATCCCACCTCCTCCCACCCTCTCTAAGAACTCCTCCTCTTACCATGTGTCCTCTCTGGACCTTGAATCTGCCACCTCTCCTTCTTCTGGCTCTTTCCATTCCTCCTGCAAGTCTGCTCAAGGCTTCACTTCTTCCACCACCCCCTTCAACCAACAAACTCCTTTAGAGAACACAGACAACCCCACACTGTCATTTCTTGCAGTGTGGCTTCCACTCCATTCACACAGCTTACTAAACTGGTCTCCAGTGACTGCTCGTGACTAAGTACAAGGGCCTTATCTCAGCTCCCAGCTCCTGAAATACGGCACTTCCACTCACTCAACATTTACTGCCTTTGTGTTCAGTGGGAAGCCTTCATGAAGATGTGAAACGTGCTTCTAAGAGCTGGCCTCCACTGATAAAGCACGCATAGGTGCAAGCCAGAAATTTCGGCCTCTGCTTCGGGTCCACTGGGTCCCAGAAACAGACCCTGGCTTGACCCGCGGTAGCAGACAATGTTGATGCACCGCCTACATGTCACAGATCTTTCATCCCACCTCTGTGAGGCCCCTCCACACTGGCTTCTGAAAGCCACCACCTGCCAACTTTTGTGTTTTTCTGGGTCTTAACTTTTGGGCCATTGAGCCCACATTTCCCCCACACAGGCAGAGGCAAAAGTGCCTGGGAGTTTAGGACCCGTGATCCCCTTAGTCAAAGCCTATATGGAACAGGAGAATGAACCCTCACTCAGGTCCTTTGCTTCAGGTCAAAACAACTCTCAGACATCACAGGCTCCAGAGGAATCTGTGGGAGGGGTTGAAGCTGCCCTCTGTGGGTTCTGCCTGACTCCACATCCCTGCATGCTTCTGGCTTTCAGGGTCTCCTGTGGAGCGGGGTGGTGGTGGGGGGGGGGGAGGTACTTCCATCACCTGCACATGAATTGCATCTCATGGCCCTTTTTGGGGAAATCTGACCTAAGACACCTGCCTTGACTGGCAGTCTAAGAAAGTCAAAGTTCAAAGATCTTTGCACAGGTGGGTCCCAGCATCACAACGGAAAGACCATTCCCTTCACGAATGTGGTGATAAAGAAGAGCTTCTGGATAATGAATGCAGGCATGGAGAGGGGCATGCTTTCCCAAGGGCTGGTTATGGGGGCAAATGAGAAGGTACCTCATCCATGGTTATCACAATGCCTCACTGGAGAAGCTTGGAGTTTGAGAGCTGCAAGCTTTGGGCACCAACTGTGGCTGGCTACTGTAATGTACAAGTAAATGGGAATTTGGATGACCCACTTTTGGCTACCCACTCACACTTGCTGCGCCCAAAACTTGAACTGAGCAGCTTAGATTTTCTCCCACAGGGTCCTAAGTCCCTCTTCTCTTAACTTGTGCAAAGTAGGGGCACTGGCGTGGAGTGTGAACAGCTGGAGCCCTGCCAGGAGGCAGCAGCAACTTGCAGTACCAACACCATTGTGAGCCAAACACCATGCCTGATGCTGGAGACAGAAGGGAGTGTGATGGGAGTGGCATGGCCCCTGCCTCCACAGAGCGCACAGTTCAGAGGGGGTGTTGGACACTGAACAGATGATCACATTGACTAATCACAAGTGTGTTAAGTGCTTTGAAGACCAAGTACAAAATGTAATGACAGTACCTGATGGGGGGGCTGGTGGGAGGGAAACTAACGTAGGCTACTGATTACTTCATCCTTTGAACAACAGTCACTTCAGATCTCTTTGGTTTCCTCGATAGTAAATTTTATGAATCTCCTCCAGTCTCTCTGACTACTGCTTCCATCCCTACACATAAGGCCTTCATCATTCAGTTCTCAGGTTCTCTCTCTCTCTCTAGACCCTAGCCCCTGTCGATTTTAATCCCCTCCCACAACCTCAGCGCTACCCTATAGAATTAAATCCCACCCACAATCTGTAGCCCTTAACTCTGTTCACAGCAATATTTCCAACTATATTCTGAGCATCACTACCTGGATGTTGAGCAGGATTCTTGAATGCAACCTGGCCAAAACTAAACCCATCCCTGGTCCCACCTCCCGCAAACAACTCAGCCACCCAGACTCAGAACCCCCTCAGGACCTCTGACTTTTCCTCCTCTCTCATCAAATGGCAGGTCTTATAAGGTCTTTGCCTGTAATATCTCTTACCTCTTCTCTTTCTTGTACATTTTCACAGCCAACCACTGTGATTACCTCAAGTCTACTCTACGTCAACAGCCTCCTAACTGGTCTCCTTGCTTCCAACCCACCCACCCAACAAGCCATTAACAGATTAACTATCTTAAATTACCACTTCAGACAAAGATATTCCACTCCTACTCATTTATTCTACACAAATAGTCACAAAAGCACATAAAGATATGCATGATGAGGTTCCCCATGTATTATTTACACCAACGAAATGCTGGAATTAACCGTCCATCAACAGGGGACCAGGCTGTTAAATGATACATCCACACTGTGCAATACTAGTTAAAAATCATCTAGGAGTGCCTGGCTGGCTTAGGTGGTAGAGCATGTGACTCTTGGTCTTGGGGCTGTGAGTTTGAGCCCCACGTTGGGTGGAGAGATTACTTAAAAATAAAATCTTAGAAAAATTATCTAGATCTACACTTACAGTGACACAGAAAAACTGCCTCAACATACTGTTAACAAAATACGTTGCAGGACACTATGTAAATCATAATACCATTTCTGTAAAGCTATAGATAGCTTATATATATTTGGGAGGAAATCTGGGAGGATATGACCAAACTGTTAATGGGGAATAACTATAGGGCGAAAGACTGTTAGAGGAGGGGTATGAAAGATGTGTTTCTGGAACTTTTAAATCTAAGTACTGTAAGATCTATACAGAAAAGTGCACAAACCCAAAGTATACAGTTTGATGAACTTCCACAAAGCAAAAATACTTGTATAATCAGTACCCAGATGAAGAAGCAGCATTGCAGGGACCCCCCCAAAGCCCACTGTGCCATCTTCCAGTCTCTCTCACGCCACAAGGGCAGCCACTATTCTGATCTCTAACACCAGGTATTAGTTTTGCCTGTTTTTTAACTTTACAAACAGAGAAGACACTTTTTTGGGGGGCGGGGGGGAGGTGGTATGGACCAGTTTCTTCTGCTTGATGTTATATTGACTGTGTAAGGCCCACTCGTGTTGTGTGTAGTTGTAAACAGCTTATTATCACTGCTATATAGTATTCCACTGTATGAATAGACCACATCTATTCATCTACTTTACCCTTTAGGTTTTTTCCAGCATAGTGCTACTAGGAGTAATGCTGCTATGATTACTTTGGTGCCTGGCCTTTAGGGAAGATTCACACATGTGTCTCAGACATATACCTAGGAAGAGAACTGCTGGGTCATAGGGCAAGCATTTTTTCAGCTGCCAAATGATTTGCCAAAGTAGTTATACCAATTTGCATTCCATCCAGCACACTGGGAAAGTTTTATTTCTCTTTTATATGTCTCTATGTCTTTTGAACTTTTTATAGTTAAATGTATTAATTCTATAATGTAAATGAAGGCAAAACATAAATTTATAAATACATCACAGCTTCAATCATGCCATGATCCTATTTAAAACTGAGAATGGCTCCCTGTTGCCTGCCAAATTAGGTTCAACCTTTGCAACCAGGCTTTTGAGGCTCCATTATCAGATTCCCAGCCCATCTGCTACTGGTCTCCCTCACAGTCTTCCCACCCAGCCTCATTACTCGAGGTACATCCTCAGTAACGTCATCATCTTGGTTTTACCTCCTTTACTTTCCTCCCTTGCTCACCTTCCCTATCAAAATTCTAACCATCCTCTGGAGATAAGCTTTAAATAATACCTATAGAGTTATTTGGCACTCACCAAACCCTTGGGGCTGTTGTGAAGAGTAAATGTAACAATAAGGTAATGTAGTGATACAGACATTCAATCCTCAGGATGTTCTAGGTGGGTGGTGGCATAACACAAGCACATGATAAGGATGGCTATTATTATTATTATTACTACTACCATTGTGTCTGATGTTATACCACATGTTTTAAGTGGGCATCAATGGTCACAATAAACTATAAGCAAAATAGTTACTTCCCCATTTTACAGGAGAAGAAAATGAGAATCCAGAAGATTAAGGAACTTTCCCAAGGACACACACACCTACTAATGGGAGAGCTGGAATTCAAAGCCAGGTCTCTCTAATGCCAAGAACCAGGTTTCTCATGAACCACTCAACTAAACTCACTAAGTTCTACCACAGAATTCAAATGCCATCTCTTCCACAAAGATTTCTCTGATCAGACTCCCTGAGTCCTAGGAGCACTTCATCTTCACCTCTACTGGTGTACCTACTCCACCGAACCTTGAAACACAGTCCTCACTCAACCTAGCTGATACCTGTGTCTACAGTGTAAGCTAATTCCTCCCCTATGACCCTTCAGCACCTAGGACAGCACCCAACATTGCCCCTCACTGATCGTGTTTAATTGAATTGGCTTTATTTTTAGGATGTGTCCCTGAGAAAAATGCAAATTTTTCAATAAAACAAACAACTAAGTTTCACTCAGTTGTTTATACCTGAATATGAATGTGTTTAATGTACCTTCTCCCAAAAGCAAGCGTTCATAAGGAACAGGATAATAAAAATGATCATAATGATAAATTATTAGGGTAGATATCATTATTTTTAGCACTTACCCAGGCACTAGGAAGATAGATAATTTAACCATAACTCTGAGAGTCAAACATTGTTATCCTAATTTTACAAAAAAGGACAGGTCAGGAACTTGTCCAAGGTTTTATCAAACAAGACAGAGTTAGGCTTTAAAACCTAGCTTGTGACAACCGATCTTATGTTAACCCTAGAGATTTCAGCACTGTGGTGGTGGGAGGAAGAGGAAGGACAGAATAAACTATTCTCCACTCTGACATTTTATCCAAGATAGGTCTTTACAGCTTTGTTTTCCAGATGAGGAGCCCAAAGCCAAGAGAGGTTATATGACTTAATCCAGGTCCCCAGGCTCCAAAACCCCTAATCATATCACTGACCACAGTGTAATCTTGTCTCTATGAATGGCCCACTACAGGTCCATATCATAGTCTGTGAAGTCCCCTAGACATAAGACCTCTGGGTTAGTCTATTATTTTAAACTAGGATCAGAGCTGTACCATGGCCCCTAGAACCCACTGCTTCTCCTTCTCACAGCCACTGCTTTTGTTCCTCTGAGATAAATACCTTGGAGGGTGTTGCCTCTTCTTCCTCCATAGTCAACCTATCCATGGCCTAGCTATTCCAAGTGACTTTAGCCTCACATGTCTCCCTTGCCCACGTCTTAAAACTCATCTGAAAATCAACGCTGAGGTGACATACAGGCACTCAGACCTCCTTAGCCCTGACATTGCCTTTGGCTGTGTCTCCAAAAACAGGCCAAGGAAGCACAAACCCTGACTGAGGGCCCTTTACCTCCCCCTCTTCTCTCTATAGCTGTCAAAATCTGCCTTCCATTAAAATCAGAGAAGATTCCATTTGGAGGGAACTTAGGGGTCATCCAGACTGATGTCTTCCTGTGTAGAGGGGCAACTGAAGTCTACAGACAGACATGAGTCAATGACTACGTTGAAATTAGAATTCAGGTCTCTTAACTGCCAATTTCTCAGCCCCTTTTCACAGTGCACAGCCATTTGCCACTATTTCTGGAGCATGTTCAGGAAGCAGGAAAGCCTAATGGCTAAAATCATGGACAATAGTGCCTGATGGTCTGAGTTGTAGAGCTGGCCCTGGTCACTTTGTTGGTAATGTGATCTTGGGCAAGTTACTTACTCTCTCTGTATCTTGGTTTCCTTCTCTTCGAAGAAATGGAGAAAATAATGGTACATACTTCAAAATATGTTTATGAGGACTAAATAGGTTAATATCTGTTAAAAATACTTAGAATGGAGTCTGGCAGATAGTAAGTGTTATTTAGTGAATGACACAGAAGTATTTGTTAATTAGGTAAACTGTGTCTCCATGTCTCCTTTCGGAGATTCAAATTCAGTCCTACTCTGCATCACCAGAGTCACAGCCTTAGCTCACCCCCTAACCTTCTCTTGCCTGGACTACTGCAGTGGTCAACTAACTTAGAGGTTCCAAATAGCTGCCTGGAGGCCAGTGCTGGTCTGACAGTTTGGAATACATTGGGAACTCAGTTAAAACACAGATTCCTCTGTCCCCTCTCCTGAGAATTCTGGTTCAGTAGGCCTGGGTAGGGGAGAGGTCTGTGAATCTGTAGTTTCCCCAGGTGCCTCAAATCCTTGGTCAGGTGGTCAGCCTCTACTCTAATTGGTGTCCCAGCACTAGAACATTCTCTTCTGTCAGTTCTCCTATTCTGTGGTCCTCATGAACTTTCTAAAAATCAATCCTGAATATGTTATCTCTTTGATTAAAAACCTCCAATGGGGTGCCTTGGTGGCTCAGTTGGTTGAGCGTCTGACTCTTGATTCTGGTTCAGATCATGATCCCAGTGGGGTCATGGGATTGAGCTCTACATTGGGCTCTTCACTGAGCATGGAGCCTGCTTAAGATATTCTCTACCCGCCCCCCCCCGCCCCGCCCTCTGCCCCTCTTCCCTACTTGCACTCTCTTTAAAATAAATAAAATATAATATAAAATAAAATAAAAATCTCCAATGATACCTCAATGCTTGCAGAATAAACTCTAAAGGGCTTAACACACATTGCCTTTAGGATCTAGTCCCAATCTACATTCCCAGACTATTTTTTCCCTTTTCTCCAATGTGCTCTCCATTCCATTCACACTGAATAATTCAGGTAATTCCAACCATCCCACGTGACCAACTACCCCCGAAAGTCTTGCCAGTCATCCTGCATATAAAACTCTCACCATCCCCTTCTCTTCTGCAGAAAGATGCTTTTAAAAACAACTGTTTGTTAAAGTGTAATATATTTACAAAAATGTGTACAATTATATAATGTACAATCATAAGTATATAACTTGATGAATATTATGAAGTGCACTCACCTATGGAACCAGCACCCAGATCAAGAAGCAGAACATTACCAATACCCCAGAAGCTCCTCATACTCTGAGTAATGGTTACTTCTCCAAGAGTAGCATTATCCTGACTTCGAACACCACAGATTGGTTTGCCTCTTTTGTACTTTTTTTTTTTTGAGAGAGAGAGAGCATGTGCACATGAACAGAGAAAGGACAGAGAGAGAGAGAGAGAGAGAGGGAGAGAGAAAATCCAAACCAGGCTCCATGCTTGTCAGCACAAAGCCCAATGCGGGACTCAATTTCATGAACTGTGAGATCATGATCTAAGCCAAAATCAAAGCCAGACGCTTAACCAACTGAGCCATTCAGGCATCCCTCTTTTGTACTTCTGTATACACAGAATTATCTCTTCTATATTCTCTAGTGTCGGCTTCTTTAACTCAACATTATATTTGTGAGTTTTATTCACATGATTGTTTCAATGCAGTTCATTCTCATAGCTTTATTGTCTTACACCAGGTGAATATATCAAAATTCTATTGCTGATGAATATTTGGATAGTTTTCAGTTTGGGGATATTACAAAAAGCTCTGCCAAAGACATTCTCATATGTGTCTTTTGGTGACCATTTATTTGTGCACTTTTTTCTGGGCACAAACCTAGGAGGGAAATTGCTGGGTCATTAAGGATATGCATTTAAAATGCTTTTTAAATGGATTAAGCATGATGTGGACTGGAAAGATTAACATGGATTATCCTTCAGCAAGAAGCAATGTTCTGAAGAGATGAGGCTCAGAACTAAAATATTTTGGGAAGAAGGATGGTGGGAAAACTGTTGATTAACTGTCTATCTGGCTCACATTTATATTCCCCAAATGTAATATTTGTTAAGTCAATATATGAAGGGCAGACAGCACCTAAGACAGAAGATGGGGCCAGCGTGGGGGTAGTGGGGTGAAAAAGGCCTGGAACTCATTAAGCATTCAATAAATTCTGGCTATTATAATTAACCTCTTCAAGGGTCATTGGCCAATAGCTCACTAATACCAACTTTCATATACTGTCATTATTTCATTGATTCTAAGACACACATTTTCAACATCTCTGAAATTGAGATGTGAATGACAACCGATGGCAAGTCAGAAAGGTTCTGACATGTTTTATCTGCCTTGGTGGTACATAAAATGAAGTTATGGCTTGGAGTTGAAAACCAACTGCAGAACAGAAATGGAGTAGCAACAGGTGTTTGGAACTGTCCATGGTGCTGACCCAAGTGCTGCATCCTCGGCTTCCCTGGGGCAGAAGTGGCAGTACACAGGGAGGGGAGATCTCAAAACAACAAAGCAATACCACCTCATGTTTGTTTTTAAACCACAATTCCTTTCCAAGGGCTTACTAATGCCTCAAACTCCACCCTTACACGTAAAGACAGGAACTCCCACTTACTGAGCTCCCAGGGCCTACAACAGGCATTCAACAAAGTTCATCTAACCCTCACAACCAAAGTTGACTTGGAGAGGTTAATGAACCTGCCCAAGATGGCAAAGCTGTTAAGTGGGAAAATGACCTTGGTCCAGTGCAGACTAGAGTGTAATTTTCCCTTTATGCTGGGGGGACAATTACAGTCCCCATAAGGCTGCCTTTCCCCCAGGAAGCCATTGCCAACAGCCCTTGGGACAAGGTGAACAAGCTCTGGAAGAAGCTGGGTTGTGGGCAAAGAGGTAGCATCTGTGGTTCCATCTGGTCCTAGGAAGCCTCTCTTTACATTGTGTGTGACTTCCTCAGAACTCTTTCCAAGAAGATCTGAAGGGAGAAGAGGGAGAGGTCATAAAGATGCAGAGACGAAATTGGTGGGAGCGAGGGAGGCAAAGGGAACATGATAAGGATTTGAGACACCAGATAGGGAGAGTCTAAAGATTTTGAGAGAATTAACTGGGTAAAGTATATGAATATGCTTTGTAGCTCTAAAGAGTTGTGCCTCTGGAAGAAAATATTATTCTCATTTCATGTGTCCAATGAAATATGCATTGACTGAGCTCATTTCCTATCCCATGCTTTTTGTGACTTTGGATATTAGAAGACACAGTCCTTGTCCTTATGGAGCTTACAGTTGGTGGAGGGGGAGGGGAGAGAAAACAGGTAAGTAACTGTCATTCATTCAACAAACTCTTACTAAGTGCCTATTCAGTGCTAGGGCCTTTGCACGAGACTCATAATACAAATGAATTAAATCCAGACCTTGTTGAAACTCCCAGTCTATCAGGAGACAGACAAGTAAATGGGCAATTATAACACAAGCTGTTATAATTACAACATACAATAGTTCAAGGACAGAGATATACACATAGTACTATGGGAACTGAGGAGTAATTAATACCGCACTGGAAGCAGAGGTAGTGCTTGTGATGTAAAAAGAACTATTTCAATGCTGAATTATACTTGGTTGCAAATAAATTCATAGCAAGATTTTATTGTAGATGCAAGTGCTACCTTCTGGGAGTTTACAACCAAAAGCCATATTGACAAGTATGTAGGGACAAGGCAAAAATGCAGAACCAAAATGTGAACTGAGAACAAAGAACTCTGAATGCCCAGAAAATACATTTGAGGAAGAAATTCTATCTTATCATGATAAGAAACACTTATCATGGATGGTTGGGGGAAAGTCATTCACTCTATTCCTACCAACATGAGAAGACTTTCTAGATAAGAGGTATTTCAGCAATCATTGGAAGGAAGATGATTTACAGTCCCCACGAGTGGCTGCCTTTCCCCAGAAAGGCATTCTCAATGGCCCTTAGGACAATATGAGCAAGCTCTAGAAAAAGTTGGCTTGTGGACACATAGGTGGAGTCTGTGGTCCTATCTGACCCTAAGAATCTGCACACCATGCAAGGCTTTCAGCATCTCCCCCAAATCTATACTACAAGTCTGACATCATGACCATACCAGGTGTTCCATTCACACTGGATTACTCACCATTAACCAAACATGGCCTACATACTTTCGTCTTCTTAAGAGCACAGGCTCAGGAGCCAGAATAACTGGGTGCAGGACTTGCAGCATCTCTCTGCCACTTTTTGAATAAACTAAAGAAAGTTACTGAACCTCTCTGAGACTCAGACCTCTAATAAAATAGAAATAATAACAGAACCCACTTCTCGTGGTAATAGTGATCAATTCTTACTGGGTTATTCCACAGTAACAAATGAGGTCCAAATCTGTCACTTACAGAACAAAGGCTTACTGTTTGCTCATATTAAACTTCCCTTATGAGTTAGCCGTGGCTGTAACCCATGAATTCTTCTGGAATCCAGGATGCAAGAGCAAGCCCTATCGGGACATGTTAATTTCACGGCAGAGGAAAAATAGAAATGATGAAACCTCAAAACATCTCTTCCAGCCACTGCACTTTTCTCTGTGTATATTTAAATGTTTTAAAGAATATACAACAGGATAGAAAAGAAATAAATTGCCTAATAATGTGGAAAGACCAAAGGTATAGAGGAGATGGGAGAGCTCTCTCCCTTGCACACGTTGCAAAGCCACCAAATGATTTGTTATAACAAGGCAGTGTGTTAGCCTACTTAAAAACTTTTTAATGTTTTATTTACTTCTGAGAGAGAGAGAGAGAGAGAGAGAGAGAGAGAGAGCATGAACAGGGGACGGTCAGAGAGAGAGGGAGATGCAGAATCCAAAACAGACTCCAGGTTCTGAGCTAGCTGTCAGCACAGAGCCCGATGCGGGGCTCGAACCCACGAACCGTGAGATCATGACCTGAGCCGAAGTCAGAGGCTTAACTGACTGAACCACCCAGGCGCCCCCCTGTGTTAGCCTATTTTAGCACAGATTCACATTAATTGTGAAATAAATCCCCTCGTGTCCCTAGTGGGGTTGACCTCAATGACATAACAGATGTACAGTAACTGCCATGGTAAGATAAAGGCAAGGAAATTATAGTCACTGTGATCAATAAGATTCTGAAATAAATGACAATGTCCCTACTTCCCAGAAACTCTCAGAAAACCAAGACTCTGAGAACTGAAGCACTTTGCCCAAGGTCCCACAGTAAGTTAGTAGAGGAGCAGAATGGAAAACAAACCTGCTCAGACCACACACAGAGTCAAACACAAATGTTCACAGTATCATTATTCATAATAGTCAAAAAGTGGAAACAACCCAAATGTCCACCACCTGAGGAACAGCTAAACAAAATCTATTGCACCCATTTACTGGAATATTATTCAGCAGTAACAAGGAATAGAGAACTGATAAGGGCTACAACATTGATGAACCCTGATAGGCAAAACGAACAAAACATCACGAAAAACACGTATTCTATGACTATTTATAAGAAATGTCCAGAATAGGCAGATCTATAGAGATAGAAAGATTATTCCTTTCTAGAGGGTGAAGTGAGGGGAGATGGGAGAGTAGGTACTAATGGCTACAGGATTTGAGGGGAGAGGTGAGGAAAACGTTCTACAGTTGATTCTGGTGATGACTGTGTAACTGTGAATATGCTAAAAACCACTGAGCTATACATTTTAAATAGTTAATTGTATGGTATGCAGGTATATCTTTCCCTCTGTAAATGTAGGCATACCCATTTCCTTTCCCAGGCCCTGCTCTTAGCCCCTATTCTATGCTGACCCCCCCGACACGGAGCCAGTAGCATGGGGGCAGGTAATGCTGCTTCGGGCCGGGGCTGGCCTCAACAGAGGCAGCAAAGGGCTCCAGCTGAGCCAGAGGTCAGCATGTGAAGCCTGTTGCCAAGGCTGCATGATGTCTAGGCTGTGTGCTCTGGACCGCAGATATGCCATCTTCAAAGCGCGTGTGTACACTCATATCCCCACAAAGGCACACAGATGAAGCTATGCAGGGAACACATGGGGGAGAGGGGAAGGAATTCCATACTCTCAGCCATTCCAGGGCAAGCTTTCTGTTTATGCCTCCAGCTCTCCACTGGCACCTTCCTCAGTCTACACATGGTCAGCTTATTTCAGAGCCTACCCGACTCAGAAGAATTAGCCAGGATCTGTGGAGACCGGTTGGAACCAGCTGGAATCACCTGCACCAGCACCCACCAGAGCAAACTCAACTTACATGAGCTACTCAGCACCAGAGGCTGCTGGTAGACCTGGCCTCAAGCTCTTGCTCGGCTCATCCAAGTATCATGGCTGCCGCACGTCCAGCCCCCTCTGCATGCTCTTGAGGGACGGAAGCCAACCAGGAACCCACTGAGACTGTCCAGGCCAGAACCTCCCCCCACACCTGCTTAACGTCTGCTGGGGATCTCATATTCCTTGGATAGAAGTGCCACACTTTATCTTCAGTTTAAACAAATGCCTCCCTTGATTCGGCCTCAGCACAGCGGCTGAGCACCACTGGGCCCCATCTTGGCCAAGGAGCGTCAGTTCCTTTCTAGTCCCTCAAATGAGGGCAGGGACTAGGTCTGCCTTACAGACGTGCAAGGTGCCTGGCACTCAGCAGGTACTCCGTACACTTGCGGAAACCAAAGGCGCAGCTTCCAAAGTCCAGGCCTGGGCTTCTCAAACTTTAACGTGCAAATGTGCAAATCTGGTTAAAATGCAGATTGAATTCAGTAGTTCCTGAGTGGGGCCTGGAATTCTGCGTGTCTAAGGTTCACTGGAGGCCAATGCTGCTGGTCTGTGGCCCACACCTTGAGCAGCACTTTAGCCCATTCCAGTCATTCCGTTTGGATTTCTTCACCTTTTCTGATTCTGCAAGGAGCCTCTTGAGAAGCTGACAAAAGCTATTCTCTCTTTCCTTAGAAAAGTACCTGTCAGCACATATACACAGTATGTTGCATAAAATTTTGAGGTTTGTATTCCAGTGAAAAAAACTTTCTTTATGGACAGACACATTTTAGTTCTTGCTAAAAAAAAAAAAAAAAAAGATGCAGTGGGGGACAGAGAACAAGACCGCGCCAGCAGAGTTAGGTCTGGTCCTAGCTCTACTACAGATTTTCTGCATGACATCACACAAATTTCTGCCCCCTCTCTGGGCTCAGTTTTCCCACCATGAGGGGACTGGACGAGATCACAATGATACATTGGTTTTGTCTTTTTTGCCAGCTCTGGTAGCTGTTGCCTAAAATACTCCGTGTTAAAAATTCTTAGACTGTGTCTGGACTTGGCAGAAAAGGGTGCTATGATTGATTGGTGATGCCTGCCATGGTCCCAGGAAAGAGGGGCTCTAGTTGATTGATGATGCCTGCAAAGGTCCCAGGCCTGGAGGTGATGGGCTTCCAGCCACATATCACCCGATACCCTAGAGCCCCTCCAGCTGTGACATTCCATAGCCCATTTAGAGGCACCCCAGATTGGGGAAAGAGAAGTCTGTGCTTGTCCTCAAGAGGGCAGGAAGGGATAATTCTTTAAGCCGCTGACTTCTCAAATCTGCCCCCCTGCAGCCCCCTTTGAGACATGGTAGCAAAGTCCCTGCTTCATGGCAGAGAAGGACAGAACGTCCTTGCACTCCCATCCTTGGCTATTTTTAACTCCAAGGACAGGCTCAGGCAGAGGCTGAAACACAGAAGGGCTGTGGCGGGCTACCCAGCCTCCTGAGGGAGGGAAGCCCCCACCCTCCCATGCTTCCCAAGCTGCTGCACTGGTGGCCAAGTGAGAGTCCAAGCAGGCTGCCAAGGGACAGGAGAACGCTCCTCACCTCCCATGTGAGGGAGGCTCTGCTCCCCCCTGGTATAGCCACAGACGCTCTGCCAGTCCCTACGCCACTACACCCTGTATGTGCTCATTCATGCATCCAGTCCACACATAGGAGCCAGGCCTCATACTAGTGCTGAGGACACGGCATGGGCCAAGGTGATGAAGGTCTTTGTCCACCGTGCTCTCCCAGTCCAGGGTGGAAGACAGTCCTTGGTTCGTAGCACAATTCTGTAGTAACAACTGAGGTGACTGTTAGGGAGGGAGCTACCCTGTGGTCACCTCCAGGCCTGTAAGCTCCTTAACTTCATCTTTCTATCCCTGGACCCTAAGACATGCACTGGCACAGAGGAGGATTCAGAGAATATTTGTTGATTGAAAATATCACATAGGACATATTTTCTGGAGCTTGAGGATCCTACAGGAGCCTATCTTACTTGGAGCCACCAAGTATTTTTCTGAGCCCATCTAAATGTCAGGGACTGTCCTAGGCACTGGAGCTAGACAGAGCAGGGAACAACATAAGGAAAACCAACTGCCCTCTTGAAGCGCCAATCTAGGAGAGGGAAGGAGACATTAAACCACCCAAATATGTGAAGATATAGAGAGTGCTAGAAGGTGATGAGCGGAGGGATGGGTGGCCCGGGAGGCCTCATCATGATACGTGGGTAAAGACCCGAAGAAGGTAAAGGGACAAGCCAGGTGGATACCTGGAGGGAAAGTGCTCCAAATACACAGACCCTGAGGTGGGCTTAAGTCAGGCATGTCCAACAAACAAGGAGCCCAGAGCAGCTGGAGAAGTATGCGCAAGGGGGAGCGGTATGAGACGAAGTTTGGGACGATATGGTGGGTGAGGACAGACACACTTTGGCAGACAGACACTGCTTGCATCAAGACTGGCATCCAATGGATGGAAACAATGGGTGATGATGATGATGATGTTAGAAGCAGCCAGCATTTGCTGGGCAATGACCACATGCCAGGTGCTATGCTACACAACGAACGTGGATTCATTTACTTCCTACAGCAACCCATGAAAGAGGCCCTATCTTACCCCCGTTTTACAGATGGGAAGCTAAAGTTCAATAAGATTTATGCAGCTTGGAAATGGCAGGGTTGGGCCAAAAACACTGGCAATCTGGGGACAGAATCCTCTGTCTTCCCGAACTCACCAGCCCTATTGTACAAGGGCTCTGAGTACCAGTTTCCTTCCCTCTCAGAACTCTTACACTTCTTGGACTCCTTTGAATGTCTTTTGAAAGATGTTTATCTCTATTTTTAAAAATCCTGGTTTTCTCCAGAAAAAAGTACAGATGCACAATGACAGAACCTATACGTAATTTCAAGAAGTTCAAGGTGAGGGGCGCCTGGGTGGCTCAGTCGGTTAAGTGTCCAACTCTTGATTTCAGCTCCGGTCGTGATCTCACAGTTTCATGGATTTGAGCCCCAAGCTCTGCGCTGTCAGCATGCAGCCTGCTTGGAAATCTGTCTCTCTCTCTCTCTTTCTACCCCTACCCCACTTGTGCTTTCTCACTCTCTCAAAATAGATAAATAAACTTAAAAAAAAATAGGTTCAAGGTGATAAACCTCTGGCCCTGGAAGTAAGCACATTTTAAACATTTGTAGCAAAAGCAGGAATTGTCAGAGATGTCCATCCAAAGAAGCAGGAGAACACAGGCTCCTCTTACAGGAGCGCAGCTCCAACTATTTCTGTCGTCAAGAGCCCACCCCAGGAGAGAAGCACCTGAAGATTTGTTTCATCCCATTTAAACCTCATGTAAACGCTGTGTGATGATTGCTATTATGCCGTCTTTACAAATGAGGAAACTAACGCACAGAGAGGTTAAGTGACTTGCTCAAGACCGCACAGCTGGTTTCTGAAAGAGCTGGAATCTACCTCAGATCTAGCTGACCCCAGACCTCAGTCTCTACTCCAGACAGTCCCCAACTGGCATCTCTAACTGCACCCCCTCATATTTCCAGAGAGGGGAAGAAACTTGCTCAAGGTTTCAGGGGGACGTTCCGCAGCCAGGGCCAGTCTTGGACCCAACAAATCCAGTCAGACCTGGACTCAGGGAAGCAATGCCACCAGCACTGGGTAGTGACTCAGGGTGAAGTGGGGGTTGCGGAGAGTGGACAAGGCGTCGGCCACACCGAAGCCGCCAGAGCAAATCTGAAGACCCAAACCCCAATCAGGCTGCAAATCCAACCCAGGAGAGCCGGCGGAGCAGCCAGGCCCTCCAGTTCTCCCCAAGGACTCCTTTACGCCTGCAAGATGCTCAAAAACACCGTAACTAGATGTTTCCAGTGGAACACTGTGGGGGAAGAGAATAAGAGACTACATAGCTGTCCCTAAACTGCCCAGCACCAAGGACATCATAGGGGCTAAAGGGGGGGGGGGCGCTTAACTCTGTGCACCATGTCTCTCCTCCCTCCTTCCTTCCCACAGGGGCTGATGCAAAAGCCTGCTGACGGTGGGAGAAAAGAGAACTAGCAGAAGACACAGATTCAATTCTTTTCCCATCTCTTATCAGCTGAGGAATTCCTCCAACCCTCTGAGCTTCATCTTCCTACCAGTAAAAGGTGGGCGATTTTTACTCCAGCAACTTTGCAAGGTTCAAATAATACTAACCATATTGCTGGTGACTGCCATGTAGCGAGAACGTCTTCACAATGTGCCACATCACCTACAGTAGGGCTGGGCACATGTCAGGCACTCTAAACACTGAATGTAAATGTCTCACGTAATAACAGCAGTAATGATGATGATGATGATGAAGTGGGTGCCTTACTCCTGTCCTGAGCCCATATCACACATTACTCAATCCTTCCAATGACCTGATACTATTATTATCTCCATTTAAGAGATGAGGACACTGAGATATGGAGAGGTTCATTTGTTTAAGGACACATCCAGTAGGGTAGGACAAAAAAAGAGGAAAGGTTTAAAAGTAGGTCTCTCTGAATTTAAAATCTATGTAGTTTTTGCCTCTCAAATTAAATAAGTATTTTGTGGACAACAAAGGGCTGTACAAATTTGATTTTCAGTATCATTATTGTATTAGGATTAATGGTGAAGGTGACTCTGGGCACAAAGGAAGGACATTCTGCAGTCGAGATATCTGTCAGTGGAAGGAACTGCCCAGAAAGGTTACTTCCCTCACTGTCACCCAAGGGAGACTGGACAGGGGACCAAGGCAGGTCCCCAGATGGAGACTGTATCGATACGGCAAATCCTAAAGGTGGTCAAACATCAGAATCACCTGGGGAGCTCCTGAAGAAACAGATTTCTGGGTCCTATCTGAAAGTTTTAGTTGAATCTGGGTTGGAGCTCAGGACCCTGGTGTCAGATGGAGAAACATGTACCCAGCGTGTTGGGAATCACTGGACTACTGAAATGCTGAACACCCTCCTCACCCAAGGTCCTGGGATTCTAGAAGCCATGGGAGCCACCAAAGGAAGCTAGATGTACCCTCAAGAGGCATCCAGTCGCTTAGTAACACCAAACCTTGCTCTGTGCCAAGCACCTGTGTGGTCCCAGAGACATCCCCCCTTACCTCCTCCCAGGCCACCTCCTCCCTGGAGTTCCCTGATTCCCCCTGCCTTCTTTCAACTCCGCCCTTCCCCATTCCCAGAGCTAGGGACCCCTCTTTGGGCTTGCCAATGACAAGGCTTGCATTTGTGGCATCTGTACCACCCCAGGCTGGGACGGGGCTGGTGGTGCACTCAAGTCCATGTGCCCAGTACCCAGGGCCTGGCCCAGGGCCGGTGCTCACTGAATGCTTGCCAAGAGGGCCCTGCGCTGCTCCGTGAAGGATGGGCAGAGGAGGCGGGGAGGAAAGCAACGGCGGCAGGAAGGAAGTAATCCAGGTCACCAGGTTGGGAGGAAACAGAACCTACAATTTCTCCCTGCCACTGTTCAGAAACGGCCTGGGCTATTTATAGCACACAAGCCTTCTGCTTCTCGCATTTAAATGTGGGGCCGGGCATGGAATAAAATTCTGGGTAAGTCTGTCAGTTTTAACTTTATTTATTTATTTATCTCTTACAAGAACAAGAGCAAAAAGCAGGAACAGAAATGCACCGTGGCTATTAAGGAGAGCCGCCTTTGTGCTGTCCCTGGGCCGGCCTCGGCAGGCCCGCGTTCTACAGACGAATCGTACAGTTCTAGACCTGATCCTAGAAATCACAGTGTCCCGGTGGAGACCAGCCTGCGAAGGTCCTTTTAAGGTGATTTTTAAACAGCAGCTTCAGTTTACAAAACACTATCACAGCATGACCCTGCCTTGGTTTAAACACACATTCCTGCACACACACACACGCATGCACGCGCATACACACACAAGTGGAGAGAAATCGCCCAATGGTTAAAACATTCTGCTTTTGGATGACAGAATTGGAGTCATCTTTATTTTCTTTTTGTGTGTTTTCTCTTCATTTTTCTCAAAATATCCACCACGGGGACACATAGCACAGACTGAGGATGTTAGACCTGAGGAAACCGGCCCTGCTGTTTGCTAGGTCGTGACCTTGGGGGAGTTCGGGAATAGCGACAGGACCGTAGACCGTACAGGACTAAGGACTGTACAAGGAAATGCGCGTGAAATCTTAGCACAGCAGCTGGAATGTGGTACGTGCTCAGGAAATGTCAGCTAGTGAAACAACGGGTGTTTGTGACTAGCGAACACACAATATTGTTTAAAAAAAGTTGAAATGGTAAGTGGTGACTCTACCCCTCCCGGCATAGCAGGAGCCCCGTGAAGGCACTGGGCCATGGCCTGGGAGGGCTCGGAGAGCCAGGTCCCAAATGGTCCTGGCCAAAACCACAGCAAATGACTGTTCAGCCTTTGCAAAGGATGGTGGCTGGGGGTGGGCAGTAAGTCTCGCCCCTCTCGGCAAGGGCCCAGGAGACCTGAAGAGGACGACAGAGCTCTAGTCTCCAAGAAGAGCCAGGCATAAGAGCCTTTCATAACCGCTCACCTCTTCCTTGGCCCTACCTCCTCCTGAAGTACCTACTCTCCCCACCCCCAACCCCCAGACGTGAATAAACTACAAGATGTTCCTCCCTGACTACACGGTCTGGTAAACAGCTTCTCACACTTCAAGTCACACTCAGCACCCCCTGCTCAATGGGGTCACCCAGTTATCTGCTCTGCTCATCTTTCCTCCTCAGCTGAGGGAGGCCCCTGTCCTACCTTCTAGTACCCAGCACATTGGAGCAGGGGTCAGTATATGTTGACTGCACAAAGAATGCTTTTAAAAATGACAAAGGGCCATGCAGAGCCCTGGTTAAGCTAACAGACTCACATGCCAGGCAGGCCTGTTTGACTTCAGTACTGAATGACCTTGGGCCAAAGATGAGCCTATCTTCTCTGAGCCTCAGGTTCCTCATCAGTACCACCTTCATATTCTGCCACCTTCATATTCTGATGTTTCGATAGGCTAGTCCAGGTAAAGTGTTCAGAGTACCTGGCATGGATAACAAAAAATAAACATTTGCTATCATGATGAGGATGATTTTTTTTAATGTTTATTTTTGAAGAGAGAAAGAGTACAACTGGGGGGTGGGGCAGGGAGAGATGGAGATACAGAGTCAGAAGCAGGCTCCAGGCTCCGAGCTGTCAGCACAGAGCCTGACGCGGGGCTCGAACTCATGAACTGTGAGATCATGACTTGACCTTAAGTCAGACGCTCAACCGACTGAGTCACCCAGGCGCCCCATGATAAGGATGATTATTAAAAGTGTAAAATGAGGGGCTTCAGATCCCCTGTCCCCATCTCTCTCTGCCCCTCCCCTGCTTGTGTGCATGCCTTCTCTCGCTCTCTCGCTCTCTCAAAAAAATAAACTTAAAAAATGTAAAATGACTTAATGAATATCTTGGGATCCCACAGTGTCAGCACTTTCCCTCTGGTCTCGCCCATGGCTCCAATCTGGTTCAGGTTCATGGGCTTGCAGACTACTGGACAAGTATCTACCTGCACAAAAATGTCCAGGTGAGGGTGGGCCCCAGGCAGCAATGCAGCCTGTTCTCCCTCTCCAGGCAGTAACCAAGCTGGCATTGAAGAAGGGGGGCCTTTTTCTAGTTCATCCTTCCACAGGACATATTATTCCTTTTTTTTTTTTTTAGTTTATTTATTGCTGGGGTGGGGGGCAGGCAAAGAGAGAAGGAGACGGAGAATTCTAGGCAGGCTCTGTGCTGTCAGTGCAGAGCCTGATGTGGGGCTTGATCTCACAAACCATGAGATAAAGACCTGAGCCGAAACCAAGGGAAGGACACGTAACTGACTGAACCACCCAGGCACCCCACCATTTCTTTATTCAGTCACCCAGGGTGGGTGTGAGAAGGGCCTTTCTCTCGTGTGCACAAAGGCACCATGTAAGCCATGTGTACTGCGAATGGGACCATGAAGGGAAGGGCCACCCCTGGGCAGTTCTCATTCTTGGTTCAAAGAATGACACAAAGGCCACCTCCCTAAAATTGTGGGGCCCAGGGCCAGAGTACAATGGAGGCCCTCATACTTGCTCTAAATATTTAAAAGTTATAAATTAGGCTATTGAATAAAATATGTTCTATCCTTCTATTCTGACAAATAGGCCTCCATCATGACCTTGAAGGCCAGCACAGGTTCAAATTTAGAAGCCACAGTGTTCCGTGGCTGCACAGGGAGTGAGGAGGGAGCGGGCCCTCAGCTGCGGCCTGCTCTTCCCTTCAGTCCCACCCCCACACATAAAGGGGCCCACTCTGCACGCCTGTGCTCTGTTCTCAACCTCCACAAACTGCTACTTTGGAGCCACTGCTCAGGACACCTGCAATGCGGGAAGTCAGGGGTCTGCACAGGCCCCAGGAGACTCAGGGCCATTTGGACACAAAACTCCAGGGTCCCACACACCCAGAACATGGCCTACACAGAGGGGTCCAGGGGGGCATGTCCCCTTCAGGCATAGATACCCTTCACCCAGTGAGGAGGGCCGCAGAGCTGCCTAGTAGTAAAGCTGCAGCCCCAAACCAGCGTTCTGCCGGCCCGCGGCAGAGGCAGTAGCTGTCCAGCCACGCGTCAGGAAGAAGCTCGCACAGCCTGATATGGGTCCGTTCTTTGGGGGACCGTGGCCCGATTTTTACCAAACCCTTTCAAAAATCAATGAATCTGCCAACTATTTGGGGAGGGGGGACGGTGAGATGAACATGAGGCTTTTGTCACCTCTTTTCCCAGGCATGGTTCAGATTTAGGGGTGTACATTTCTGGGCAGCCCTGGGTATCTGTAGGTCAAGTCCTACTCCCAGTTTCTGGTCAGGGCTGGGGTTCCAGACAACCCTTCCAGTGTAACCATTCCCTGAAACAGGGGTTTTCCTTTAATTTTTAATTTTAATTTTTTTTTTAAAGACATAGACATTCACCTCTGGAGAGAAATTATGGGTTTCAAGAGTTCTTCACAAAGAGCTTCATTCCAGAAATGTAAAGCCAGCATTTTAAATTTGGTTCTTATTCACTGCTGGGAAGTATTAGAATGAAGATTACAAATTTAATAATGTAACACGGCAGGAATTGGCCCAGCCTCATCTCCAGGAGAGTAATTTGTTCCTGCCTTCAAACTGGCACTTCCCGGCCTCCCAGCATCACCAGACCAGCCTGGTGACACACTCCTGACTTTTTCGTGTCTTGAGCTCTAGCCCACACAGGCAATCCAAACACCCAAGGGTCATCATCACCATGAGGACTCAGTGCTGGAATGGTCAGGCGCATCTGGGGAGAGTCACTATAACCAAACGGAGCCATCCTTGGGCCTCTTGGCTCCATTCTTCCCACCTGCAGCCAGACAAGTACTTGTAAACCCCAGACTGGAGTCTGTGGCTTCCCTGTGAAAAACCCAACCAGGGCTCAACTGTCCATAAGCTCGAGTCCAGGATTCTTGACTTTAAAGATCTAGTATGACCCAGCCCTGCCACTTTGCCAACCACATGCTCCCTTCCCTGGGCTTTCAAAACACCATGTGCCCCTCCCACCACAGGGCCTTTGCGCAGCTACTAATAATAAGAGGAGCTAATATTTGCAGAGCACTATGTGTCACGCACTATGCTAAGGGTTTGACAGGTGTCCCCTCATTAATTCTCATTCCTAACCTGAGAGGGGGGTAGTATTGCCAAGTGGTTAAGCTCAGACTTTGGCATCACACAGCTGGGTATGAATCCCGCCTCTGACTCTGATGAGCTGTGTGATCTTGGGCAATGTACTCAATCTCTCTGTGCCTGTTTCCTCACCAATTAAATAGGCATAGTGATAGTGCCTACTTCACAAGGTAGTTGTGAGGCTTGAATACATGAATGGAGGTGAAGTGTCAGAATGTGATGGGCACTGTGTGTAAATCATCACTATATTCTTCCCACTTTACAGAGAGAGAAGGAGAAGCACCATGTGATTAAATGACATGGTTAAGGTCACACAGCTACCAGTGGGAATAGGTCCCCAGACTCTGAAGCTCTTGATTTTCTTTTTTTTTTTTTTTTATGTTTTTATTTATTTCTAGGAGAGAGAGAGACAGCATGAGCAGGGGAGGGTCAGAAAGAGAGGGAGATACAGACTCTGAAATAGGCTCCAGGCTCTGAGCTGGCTGTCAGCACAGAGCCTGATGCAGGGCTCGAACCCACGAATCGCGAGATCATGACCTAAGTGAAAGTCAGACGCTTAACCAACTAAGCCACCCAGGCGCCCCTGAAGCTCTTGATTTTCACCATGACACATCCGTTATACAAAATTTGGAAACTACAAAAAAAAAAAGACCAACCTAGAAAGCAAAAACTACCCATAATTCTGCCACGCAGTAGCAGTTATAGTTAATATCTCCACTTATGTGACAAAGAGACAGGAGAAAAAGAGACACAGCCATAGAGACTGAGAGAATCAAGGATTCAACCCTTTACTCCCTTAATTGACTCTCGAATCTGTCCTCTGCATACAGCATCCTGTCTCACATCCCCCTCCCCTACTTGGCCAACTCATCCCTCAGATCTCAGCTTAGCTGGCCCTTTCCCTGCAACCCGCGACCCAGGGCAGGTCAGTTCTCCCAGCCAGAGCCTTTCCTGGCACCCTCCACTGGTCCTGTATGACACTTAGCACAGTAGTGAACAAAGTATTAGCTGTTCCTTTGGGTACTCTAATGCCTAGCCCCTCCCCGCACCAGACAGTAAACTCTGATGAGTTTTTTTCTCTTAAAAAATGAGATTTTAAGAGAGAGATGAAGACTGGGCTTTTCTTGGGTCATCAGCACCGAGGACAGGGCCTTGGCATCCGCAACTACTAGCTGAAGAGAGGGAGAAATGGAGGTGGTAGGGAGCATAGGAGGGAGCGAGGGGTTTGGGATTCAGCTCCACCTTTCCCAAATCAATGCCCCTGAGGGGGGATGCGCACAGGGAATCACACGGTCCTTGGTCTGGAAGGGCTCTTGGTGTGGCAGTGGAAACATGACAGAAGCCACACTCTGCATCTGCCAGTGAGACAGAAGAGCAAAGTGCCTTGATTGCCCAGGAGGAGTGATCAACTCCCTGTGAGAGAAGAGAAGTGTACTTCCCGGAGGCGGTGGCATTGGAGCCCTGAAGGAGGAGGGGGAGGGCGTCCCAGAAAAGGAAACTGGTAGAAAACGCAAACTAGACTGCCAAGAACAGAGGAGCCAATTTTTGCCTCAAAGTAACAAATGGCTGGAAAGCCTGGAAATAAGAAGTTAAAAAATAATCTGGCCCTTCCCAAAAATGTGTTTTCCTGTTCATTCCACCACTTTCTTTCCAGTGCACTCTTCCAAACACAGCTGGCATCCCCCAAAGCTGGCATAAGTGATGGTGTTGGTCCCCTGTCCTGTATCTTTACTACTGTCAGGGACCACTGGCCTGACTTCCTGTTGCCAGAAACTATACTTTCTTAGCTTCAGGGCTACGACCTGCAGCAGGTGGGAAATGACAGCAACAAATACTCCCCAGCCCAACCCCCACGGCCCTCAAGCAATGACTGACAGGAACTGCTGTATACATACCCCAGCTCCCTCACCCCCGGGCGGGAAAATCGGGGTGCCTGTTCTACTCCAGGGATCTGCAAACTACTGCCCAGGAGTTAAATTAGCTCACTGCTAATTGTTGTAAATAAAGTTTTATTAGAACACAGCCTCACACTCATCCATTTACATATTCTCTCTGGCTGTTTTGGAGCTCCAACTGTGTAACAGCAGTGGTAAGAGACACCTTATGGTCCAGAATGATTAAAATAGCCACTGTCTGTCCCTTTACACAATCTTCCAGAAGCCCCCAGCAAGACTTAACTCTGCTCTCCCTCAGTCAGGGGCTGCTAACACAGTTTCCTCACTTCGTTCCCTAACTCACTTTCTCTCACAGCTCTCCTGAAGTTTTCATTGATCACCTCTGTGAACCACACAAAGCATATACATATTGCTATGTGACTGGGCTGACTCCTAAAAATGGCAATTTCACGTGGTCCATCGTAACACTCGCATTCAAAGCCTTGTTTCAGGAACTGCTTCTAGGGGAACCCAAACCTGGACAGCAGGGTGTCACTGTGCCCATTTGCAGGCCTTAATCTGAGGCTGTTCCCTGCACACACACTGCAGAGGTCAGCTCCGGTTTTGCACTCCCCACCCCCACCCCAGTTAAAACCTTGCCAAGGCCTTGCTACATGCAGTGTTATCAGAATACCTGTAGGGTTATCTGTGGCTTAGAGCCATAGACTTGTTCATCCAAGAGGAAAGCAAGCCTCAAAGAGGAGAATGACTTGCCCATGGTCATTCAACTGGCAAACTGGCAGAAAAGGGGTCTCAAATCCAGGGCTCATTCCATGACAAGTCAGCTACCCCTTAGTCTTTCACTTCAGGCAGCCTGCTGAAAACCTCTCTGAAAACAGGGCCAATTTTTCCAGGAGGATCAGGTGATATCACACAGGCAAAAATGTTCTGTCAAACCGAAAGGGCTTGAACATCAAGATAGACACTCTTCGGGGCGCGTGGGTGGCTCGGTCGGTTAAGCGTCTGACTTCAGCTCAGGTCATGATCTCGTGGTCCATGAGTTTGAGCCCTGCATTGGGCTCTGTGCTGACAGCTCAGAGCCTGGAGCCTGCTTCAGATTCTGTGCCTCCCTTTCTCTCTGCCCCTCCCACCCTCATGCTGCGTCTCTCAAAAATAAGCATTAAATTTTTTTTTTAATTTTAAAAATTAAAAAAATAAAAAAGATAGATACCCTTTGGGGCACCTGGGTGGCTCAGTCAGTTAAGCGTCTGACTTTGGCTCAGGTTATGATCCTCCAGGTCATGAGTTCGAGCCCCACATTAGGCTCTGTGCTGACAGCTCAGAGCTTGGAGCCTGCTTCAGATTCTGTGTCTCCCTCTCTCTCTGCCCCTCCCCGACTCGCACTCTGTCTCTCTCTCTCAAAAATAAATAAGCATTAAAAAAAATGTTTTTAAAAGATAGACACCCTTCAAAGAGGTACTTAGAAGCCCACTAAGAAGCATGAAATACACAAATACATTCATGAAAAAAATGAAATGCAGTACAGAATGTTGGAAATGACCACAAGTGTTGGAGATTTGAAGCCCTGTCCCACCCTTCATTAGCTGTGTGACCGTGGCCAAGTCAAGAGTCCAGACCCTTGACTCTTCTAGCCCACCTACCAAGTTCATCACACACACCTTGTGGGACTGTGCTGAGGGTGACCTGAATTAGGGGTGCACACTGCTCGGCCAGGAGTTCCCAGACAGTCGGTGGGTGGACCCAGCCTAGCCAGATGGCCTGCACCAAGCAGGACAGCCGTCCCATAGCTGCTGCAAACAGCTGCAGGTCCTGGCTCACAGCAGCCCCTTCTTCAGAGAACTGCCCTTAGCTAATGGAACTGCCTTGTCCAGGAGTTAGGTCCCGACCTTCGGGACTGCCCACAACCAATGACTGACTGACCCGGGAGTACAGGAGGCTGGTCAACTCTGCGACACCACATGGTCTCTAGAGCCTCCCACAAATCAGGCTGAGGCTTACCTGTAGCTGGGTGCCCACCTTTAGCTGCTGCGTTTCCTGCCTGTCATGCATCCTTCTTGCAGGCCTTCCCTGAGAGCACTGCACAGCACATCACCTGCACAAGCGCCCAAGTCTCAGGCTCCGCAACAGGGAGGAAGAAAAAGTCTTTCTCTCTCCTGCATTCTTCTCAACTTGAGGACTCATGGGAGGAGCCTAAGAACACTCCGCATGTCCATTTCTCGGGAGCTAGTGGCGCCCACCTGATTCCCAACTGGCCAGGTCTCCCAGTGTGGGGGTCCCTCTCCCAGAACTGAACACACCCAACACAGGCTGGGCAGAAGCGGCGGATTCCAGAGGCCAGGTGGCTTGGAGTGGGTTGGTCTGGGCCTGGGCCCCAGAAGCACCTGGTACAGTCTTGATGTTGGGCCCAGACAGATGAAAGATGTTTCTTGAGACATTTGCTGAGGAACGAATTAATTTCCATTACAGGCCCCAACTAGTGACACACCCTCCCACCCACTCCCCAGGCACCTGCAGGCAGCACTGCCCGGGGCACTGGGTGCTGGAGACACGGAGTGAGGACTTTAAGCCTCAGGTGCAGGGAGGGTCCAAGGCGGCCACTTGGAGCACCTCACGGGAGAGGAAAAGGCCCTGGCTGGGAATCCAAAAACATCAGGTCTATTCCTGGCTTTGCCACAGACCTGCTGGGAGGCTTTGGCCAAACCACGGAGTCCCTCTCTGGGCCTCAAATGAAGATGAGCAGATGACCTCAGAGAGACTCCCAGCTTGGAGGCTCCAAGATAGTAATAGCTTACGCTCTTGACACACTTTTACTGTGTGTGGGCTCTCTACAAAGCACTTTACAAATACTTACTCATTTAATCCTCATGATACCTTCAGGGCAGGGAGGGGCTATCATGAACCCTTTTTATGGTTAAGGAAACTGAGGCTCAGAGAAGTTAAGTGAGTCGCTCAAGGTCACACAGCCAATAAGCAGCAAAGCCAGTATTCAAACCCAGGCCATCTGGCTGCCGAGTCTTAACCACTACCAAGCTACACTGCTTTGGTCTGACTACTCTCAAACCTTCACAGTGCCTGACAAAGAGCTAAACACCATCATAAGTGCTTAATAAGAATCTGCTAACTGGAAAATAAAGCAGCAGCTGGCAGCCTGAAAGGCCATGATGATATTAGGTGTAGGTCTAGGTGGCTGAGGTGAGGGGGAGACAGATGCTTCCTTGGGTGTCATTGGTGAGGTCTGGCTTTTTCACTGTAGCATATCATCAGTAACAGCAGTAAGAGCTAGAAACAGTGTTTGTCCTGGGGAGGGGGCGGGAGAGTCAGAAGATGGAGCCGCCTGGGACACTTTTCACTGGACACTTTCGGTGCTTTTAAAATCCCGCACCATCTGCATTTATTACCTACTCCAAATAGCACTTAATCTTTTCAAAATTATTCAGTGACCAATCAGCCAAGGACCAGCTAGAGAGAAATGGTGTCAGGTGGGGTGCTCTGGGGATAGAAACGACCGCAGAAGGGCTGAGTAGGATCGGGATGCAGAGGAGGAGATGGGGGTCTGGACAAGTTTCCTCTGTTTTCTGGAAGACTCTGGTTGTGCCTAAACAAGCCTACTAGACCCTCACTCTGCAGATGGGTATTCTGGGGCTCAAAAGACAAAGAGATGCGGCCACAGGAGATGCTGAAATTCAGCAGCTCAACGGAGACCTCTTCCCCTGATTCCTCACGCAGTCTCTTGAGCTCCACTCAGCACACGTGGAACACTAGCAATCCAGAGAAGGCCCATGAGTCCCAAGTCCGGGCGTGAGCTCCCCCCATCCCACCCATCCTGCACCCAGGCAGTCTCCCATAGCTGGAAAGGCAGCAGCTTGTGTCTCCTGTATGCACTATGGGGAGTATGTACATTCTCTCTAAGTCTCACAAGGTAGGAGACCTCCATTTACTCGATTTTGCAAAAGCTGGGACTGCACATAAGACTTACATATCATAGTCAAGAGACACAGCCGGTACATGTCAGAGACTCACACCCAAAGCCCGTGCTCTTTTCCGTCCCTGAGCCCACTCTCCCGCTTTCCCGGAGACTATTTCCCATCAGTTTCAGACAAGTCCCACCCAGAAACTACCTGTAAATGCCTTGGTCTTCAGACTCCAAGTTTTATGGGACTGGCTGGGAATCTTATCACATCATAAAGGTTTGTCCCCCACTACCTCCAACCTGAGCTAAATCTCAACCTTCCTTAGAAAATTACCAGCGACCCTTTTCTTAGAAACATCTAAATTAACTGACTCAGTAAATTCCCTTGGTAGCACTTCCCAGCATTTTGCCCCTCAACATCGATGATTCCTTTGATTTACTTTTTCCCAGCAGAGGCTTGTCCTCAGATGAACCTCCCGGTTTTAAGACACAGCCCTGCCTTTCTCCAATTCAGGAAAGAGGTTGTGTCCTGTTCCCTCTGGTAAAGGCGCTAGACTTGAACCCTCAGAATCCCCAGAACCGTCTGAGTCCGATAGCCCACAAAAGGATATTAGGGCCCGATGTGTTATTCATGTCGACTCATTTATCATTTATACAGATGACTTCCAAAGGGATTTATGGGGGCCTACAGGTTAAACCAGTACAAAGCAGGGCAGCTTCTGAGGCTCATTTGATCTGAGACCACGTGCTGGAGACTGGAATGCCTGAAGACTATTCCCAGCTGATGAATTGGGTACCCAATGTCCCACCATCTAAGACACAGGCAGCCAAGAGACATCTTAGGATAAGACCCTTTCGTTTCTCTCCAGCTTTTTTCTCTAACCCAGCAGTTCCCCAAGCAGGGTCCCTGCACCAGCAGCACTGGTATCAGCATCACCTGGGAACTGGTTAGAAATGAAGATTCTCAGGGCGCCTGGGTGGCTCTATCGGTTAAGTGTCCAACTTTGGCTCAGGTCATGATCTCACAGTTTGTGGGTTCGAGCCCTGAAATGGGCTCTGTGCTGACAGCCAGCTCAGAGCCTGGAACCTGTTTTGAACCTGTGTCTCCTTCTCTCTCTGACCCTCCCCTGCTCATGCTGTCTCTCTCTCTCTCTCTCTCTCTCTCTCTCTCAGAAATAAATAAAAACATTAAAAATTTTTTTAAAAAAAGAAATGAAGATTCTCAGCTTCTACTCGAGGCTGGATAAGACACACAGGAGTGGCACCCAGCAATCTGTGTTTTAACAAGCCCCTTAGGTGACTGTGACCCATTGAAACTGACAGGAATAGCCACAACTGCAGCAGCTACCCCTAAATGAGTGTCTATTATGCACTCAGCATGGAACACACGATCTCATTCATCCCTATAACCGAGGAAACCTTCACTCCACGTGCCCGGCGCTGGACTAGGTGCATTCTGGGCATCATGCCACGTATTCTTCATGATAACCCTTTGAAGCACTTACTATTTCCCCATTTTACAGATGAGGAAATGGAGCCCTAGAGAGTTGAAGCCATTTGCCCAAAGTCACACAGTTAAGAAGTGGCAGACACAGGATGAAAATTCAGGTCTGATGGATTCCAAAGACACGTTTTCTCTGTCGCACAACGGATGCTCCCTGGGGTCTTTCACAGCTACAGCAGCCTGAGGAGCTATGAAGTCAGGTCAGGTAAGACTCAAGGAGGGGAGGTGGGCATGCAAGAGAGGGCGGAGCAGAAGGAGCCCAGACTCCACAGTACCTTCCAGCAGTACCTTCCAGCTACGTGATGCATTTAAAGGCACAGCCACCTATATCTAAGGAATAAAAAAGACAGGGATTCAGGAGGCCTGAGTTCTTGGCCTCTCTCTCTCTGACTTTACACAGCTGGAGGGCCTTTTCTTTTCCCTCTTTGGACCCAGTTTCCCCACCTCATATTCTACCGTCTACTAGGTTGAGTGGTCTGCCCCCCCCCCTTTACTTCTCTGACCTTATCTCCCCTCATCCATTCTATCAAACCACATTTTGTTCCATAAACACCCAAACTCACATTGACCTCAGGGCCTTGGCACCAGCGGTCGCCTCTGCCTAGATCACTCTAAGCCCTCATATTCCCACTGCTGACTCTTTGTCATTTAGGCCTCAACTCAAATGTCACCTCCTCAGTGAGTCTTCCCTGACTACCTTACTTATTGTTATCTGCTATCCCATCAGTTTTATTTTCATTTCACTTAACACAATCTGTAATTACTTATATTTTAACTGCTTCCCTGCTTATTGTCTGTATCCCCCACCCCAGACCATAACTCCATGTCTGCCTTCCTCCCCCATATATCCTCAGCACCTAGAATACTGTTTGGTACTGAGCAGCTAATTAAATATTAGTTGAATAAGTAAATGCCAAAGACAAAAACCTGGACTCAGAGGCCAGAGCCCTGGATCCTGACCATGTGACTCTGGCAAGACATTCTGCCTCTCTGAGCCTCAGTTTCTCTCCCTGCCTAATGAGGGGAAGGACTAGATGCTCTCCAAGGTTCCTTCGAAGAGTGCCAGTCTCAGGAAGTCAGGCCTAGATCCCGCCCAGCTGGTCCATCCAGAAGCGGCAGCTGGCCAGGGTCCCTGCAGCAGCTGCCCCCTCCTCACCCCCACCCGTGTCCCTGCCCAGGCATGCAGTCACCTCACTCCCCCATCGCAGAAACTGTTAATGAAGTGCGCACTGCTAAATGCAGTTACAATTACGGGGGCTAAGAATAAGGCGCTGACATCAGCCACGTCAGTTTCCGAGTGAATCAGAAAGGGAGGAGGGAGGAAGGAGAAAAGGGGAGGGGGGATGGCGCTCTAGAGCTGTCAAGTAGAAATAGCACAGCGTTAAATATAATCCAGCACTGGCCTACATCGGTCTAGAGAGGCAGGTGACGGCTCGGCCCCCAGGGCCAGGGCAGACAACTGGATTCTTCAAGGAGGCCAGGCAGCCCCGTGATGTGGGCCGTCCAGGAAATGATGGCCAGAAGGGCAATCCAGAGGACTGGGGTGGACTGTAGTGGGGTTACAGACCCTGGAGAGGCACATCTGAATCTGAACAGGACTCCACACCCCAGCCTCTGTCACTTGCTGTTTTGTTAGCACCAGCACAGCCCCTAGGGCATACATGGCCCTCTCCCACCTGGAATCTCATTTCATGCCAAGAGACAGAGGGTGGCCTCTGGAGTCAAACAGGTCTCAGTGTGAATCACCACTGTGCAACCCAAGAAAGTCATTAAACTACTCTAAGCTGCTGCGCTTTTCCTCATCAGCAAAATGGGTACATCTGTAACAGTAGCTACCCCTTCTGGTTGCTATAGAATTCCATAAGATCAGGGAAAGCACAGAGCACAAACAGGACTTTCAATCATCTTATTTTTACAATCCTGAGAGATGAGATGCTAGACAGGATATTTAACCCTTTTTCCAGAAGAGGAAACCGAAGCTCCGGAAGCTTAAAGGACCTGTCTGAGGCCCCAGAGCCATAGTGGAGTCCAATCCTAGCCCCGTGGAATCAACTGGTAGGAAAGAGAGAGGACTGCAATGTGGTCACTCCAGGTAACTGGGTGGGGGGGGGGGGAGAGGGAGGCGCTGGAGCTGTGACAGTAAGACAGGGAGACTGCAAGTAGCCCCGGAACAGGGTGGGGGCACAGATTACAGCGCAGGACGTGTTTGCACCCTTTTGAGCACATCCTCCCAGACTGGCACCTCTCCAACAATTCTTAAAAGAAACGCTGAAGCGATGGTTGTCAAGGCCATAATGAAAAGACGGTAGAGGAGGCAAAGTAAAAGGCCCCGAGCCTGGAGAGAAGGTCAGCTGACACGGAGGCGCTCTCACACTCCCGCTCTCCTCCACACCTCCGCCCCGCCCTCACTCAGCCTGCCAGGAGGACGGGTGGGGAGGGAGGCAGAGCACCACCCGCAGAGGGAGCTGAGCTGGATGGAGCCCTCCTTTCCGCTTCCCGCTTCCCACCACACAGAACCAGACAGGCCTCCGGCAACTGCTAACTGAAGGAAGCAGGAGCCATGAACCTGGCTGCTTGGGGACAGGGGAGAGGGGGTGCCTGAGGGAGAGGGATTTAAGGAAAGAGCTCTCAAGGCATCAAGGCAGATCTGTAGGGCAGAGATCTGGGTAGTGGGGGAAGGAGTGAATCCCCATGCACCCGATTCTTCTGAGATGCTTCTTTTAGACTAATTTGACTCAGATGAAGTAGCTTGGGCCCATACTCTCACCCCACCCCGTGACACGAGCCACGGAAAAATTGGTTCAATTCTTTGCCAGGCCTCAGTTACCCCAATATGTAAGAGTTCTGCCCAACTCCCCAAACATGCAGGAGGCTACAGCACTTGGTGGTAAATTGGGGGAGGGGACAGGGGAGCCGGAAAGTGGCCTGCCCAAGTTAAAAGGGTGGGAATGGAGGCTTCAAAACCTCAGCCTCACACCTCAAGTGGACCTGATCCCGGAGGATATTTTCAGGCCTCTCCCTCACCATTCCTTCCCCCTTATCCACTCAGTCCTAGTCTCGCTCTGGGGCTGAAGCACTGCGTTCCCACCCACCGACTCAGGGGGAGGGGTGGGACGGCAGGACGTTTTGTTTCTCAGAGAAAGCTCAGGTCAAATTTCAAGGACAAAAGTCAGCCCTGGGTCTGGGAAAGAAAACTCTGTCACATGGAGTAAATTGGGGGTGGGGCAGGAGGTCCAGCCCTCTCCTTCCAGGTGCCGGAGGGGGGGGGAGGGCAATAATGGGAGCTCTAACTCCCCCTGCCGGGATCTGTCTGGCAGGATATAGGCATCTCCGCCCCACAATCCGGGAGAAGAAACTCAGACAAACCCCTCCATTTCCCCCTGCCCAAAACAAAGGGAGTGGGGCTTTGGTGCCAGTTTGTGGGACCCATCCACCATGCCGCCCCACCCACCAGATCTGGCCTGAGCAGAAGAGGGCGGTGCAGTGAAGGGCTTTGCAGCCCAGAGATGTGGCCCTAACCGCGAAGCGAGGGACCGGTAGCCGGCCCGGTGTTGCCATGGCAACTTCCTCCAGTGCTGGATCGAAGCATCCTATGGGCAAATCAGAGCTGGCTGCTCCAGCTTCTCCGCCCTTCTCCCAGGCCAGGGAGAATTGGATGCTGAAACCACTTGGTCAGACTCAGGGACACGATCCTCAATTCCAGCCCCTGATGGTAACAACCGTCTTTGGTATTTGTTGTAAAGTGGAGATACCCTTACTCCCAGGACACCCCCCTTCCCCCGCATGCACCGTAGCAGGGCTAGGACAATAGACGTGATGAAAATTAACTGTTAAGGAAGAACAGGGGAACAGGGAGCTGGACTGCTCCCCATCCACTTGTTCCACACACGCAAACCCCTGAAATCCCCCTCTTCAAACCACTGCCAAGAAAGAGGGCCCAACTCTGCCTTAATAGCTATCGCAATTAAATTAGCTTACAAAAATTATGAAAGCTAACATTCTGAGAATCCCACAGATGCTTGTTTACGTTCATGCTCAGAAACAAGTCTTATTTGACAATTTGATTAATCGCTAACAGGTATTGCGAGCCTACCTGGTGCCAGATACTGTACTAAGCCCTTTGCATGGCAAAAACAATGTAATCGTCAAAAGCATAGATGTTTCAGTCAGATGGCTCAAGTTCAAATCCTAACTCCCTCACTTCTTGGCTGAGTGACCTTGAACAAGTACTCTCTGTGCCTCAGTTTTCTTATCTGAAAATGGGGATGTTAAATGTTAATTTTATAGGGTTGCTATGAGGAAAGAATTAAAATAATGTATTTAAAATGCTTAGGAGGATGCCTATTGAAAGGTAATAGGTTTAAAAATGTTGACCCTCTGCAGTCCACACTATTATTTTCTCCCTCATCCAGATGAAAAAACTGAGGTCATGTATCTAACTCTCCCGTTAGAAACCCAGAGTCGGTGAGGCTGAGCAATGAAGATATGTACAGAAAAATGCCCCCAAGCCCATGTCTCTCTAACCACTCCCCCCCGACCCCCCCTTGGATAAGAAATGAGTTCAGAGCGCAAGAGGGGACAGATGCTCCTTGGGAAGAATTCTAGGAATCTACAATGACCAGCATCCTGATTGCAAGGGTGGCTAGAACAGGGTGGGAGGAAGGAGCAGCTTCCTTTGCTCACAAAATGTCCAAGGCTCCCAAGCCCGATGCGGGAAAGTACCCTGACCCAGTTAAGACTAATGAAATAGACTTCTTGCACAGTTTCTCAGGAAACCAGCAGAAGGGGCTCTGGCTCGACCTGGGTGACGAACACGATGCATTCAACAGGATTTGGAAGCAGCATCAAAGAGGAGGCATCTGGGTGAGCCAGTGACACACCTCTCAGCCACCAGCCGGCCTGGCATTCCCGGGCCAGGGGAGGGATCAGGGCAAGAGGAAGGTACAGGGAAGCCAGGTCGGCTAGCCCTCCTTCTGAGGCAGTCTCTGTCTAGCATGTGATAGATTATTCAAACTGCTTTTAGAAATTAGTTCAGCACGGTGCTGTTCTAAAAGAATAAATCCAAACAGCTTTTTTTAGGAGAAAATTAATGACTTTGAGAAGAATAAGAGAAATTAAGCACCAAGACAACGTTTCCTACTTCCGATTTTTACCAGATACTCATTAGTCTTCCGGAAATGAAACTTGACTTTCTCCCTCCCCCTCCCAAAGCATCCCTTAAGATGAGCAGACAATGAGCACAAGATGCCCAAACCAAACTCTTGGCCAACGGCCGTTCCCTGGGGCCTCCTCACCTGGGAACCATTTTCTACACAGTGAGATTTGGGTGCTTTTTTTTTTTTTTAATCCTCTTTCAGACAGAGGGTTAGTGGTTTACTGGAAAGAGAACTGGAAACCTGATGTTAGTCTCAGCTCCGTGCCTACCTCATTGAATGACCTTGGGTTACACACACACACACACACACACACACACACACACACACATTCATCCACTTGAGCTCAAAAAGGGGCTGGTCGGGATGATTCCTAGGTCTCTTCCAAGTGCAAAACAAGAATTTGAGGAAACTTACTGGGAAAAACATCAGGTGGGTCTTTAAAAAAAAATCTCTAAGATTACATTGAGGTCTCTATTCTGACTGATGTGAATCAGAGCAACGTGCCTGCAATCAGCAACAATAACCAAGGCATCTGACCCACGACATGGAATATGACTTAGGAGGAAACCCTCACTGTCCCTGCCACTGCCCCTGTCCCGGCTCCTACAAACCCACGCTCCCGCCCAACCTGCCTCTCAAGGCCCAAGTGGCCTGTTGAACTTCAGGAGAGTCCCTGACTATTAAGTGAAAGGCGGAAGCCTCAGCCCACCTATGCTGGTGCGGACCCCTCTGCCAGCCCCCACGCTTGCCTAATTTCCTCCAGTGGAGGCCACTGTGCTAGTCCCTCTGTTCCTGCTCTCCTTGCCAGAATAATGACCTCCCTCAGCTACTTCAAGGGGGAAGTTCAGCTTCTGAGCCTCGGTTATTTTTTTCCCCCATAAAATGGTGATTCTGTAAAATGTCTCTGCAGTAACCATCTTCACCCCATCTTTACCCCCAGCTCTAGGTCTTGTCAGGAGTCTGCCTCACATCCCCCCCACTCAGTCACTGGGCCAAGAAATTCCTCCAGAGAATCTTTTCCCCACCTGCCTCCTGCTCCAGCAGGAAGACATGAGCACCCATTACCCACGGCTCCCTCCTATGTCTCACCAGATAACTAGGTGACCAGACAAGGGTCCCTGCAGGCAGGGAGTCTTTAAGCAGGACCCATAAACTCCCTAAAACTGCAGACAACATTTGAGGGTGGTTCATATGTGTATTTTTTGAAAAGACAGTCCATATTTTCATCAGGTTCTCAAAAGCGTCCATGAAGCTGTATTGCTCCTCCCCACCACATACACCCCTCTCTTTTTGTCCTCTCGCTGAACTCACTCTCAGATGTTCAGCTTCTGTTACATCAGATTTTCAAAAATCATTTTTAACTGCACCGTGTGTCTGAGGGACTGCCATCCCATTTTACAGATGGGGATATGGAGGCTAGGAGTGACAGGACTTGCTCAAGGTCACAGCTAATAAGCAGACAAGCAAAACTGGAACCTGATTCTGACTCCCCAATCTGGCACTCTTTGGGGAACTCTCACCCAAGCCCTCTAGTTACCCCACCTGTTGGTGGATTCGCTACTTCACCGCAGAAACAGATACAGAGCCCTCCCGTTCCCTCTGCCGGATCCCAGGGCCCCAAGAGCAGGTTTCTCTACATCTCCCCGCCCCTCGGGCTCCGGCGGAGGCTGCGCGCAGGCCCGGGAGCGCGAGGATCGGGCCGCTGGATGGAGACCGGGTTCAGCCCACCCAGAAGGAAGGGCTACTCCAGGGACCAGGGCGCCCAGGGTCCGGGCACACTCCGGAGGGTGCGCAGGTGAGGAGTTGGCGCCGCCCTTCGTCTCCTTGCAGGACCGGCGGGGAGGAAAGGCCGCACCCGGCCAGTCTCCCCGCGGCCCGCCCCAGTCTGATAGGAACCAGGAGTCCGGAGCCCCAGCTTCTGGGGGAAAAAGAGGAGAGGCAAATGGGGACACTCGAGGCCTTGCGCGCAGGGCGGAGGTCTTGGCCAGGGAGCCTCGGGATGCAGGCAAGACAAAGATGGAGAAGTAAGGTCTGCGCGCCACCTCCAACGGCGGGGGGCGCGTCAGAGCCCCAGGGGTGAGGCCGCCAAAGCCCCGCGGGCTCGAGGAGTGGGCGCGACAGGAGGGAGGCTCAGGGAGGGTGGCAGGTCGGATCCAGGGACAAGACATGGGGCATCCAGCAGGCTCAAGTGAGTAAAGAGAGCTGGTCCATGCGACCCCAAGGGCCCACCTGAGGGAAAGGGGTGAATGCAGAGGAGCTAGGGGTCCCTGGGGGCGGCTGGAGGCTAGAAAGCACCGCATGCTCTAGACCTTGGGGCCCCGTGGGTGGGGGCGTATCCCGAGCGGGACTGCCAATGGGGTGAAGAGAGTGGCCCCCTCTCAGGGCGCATCCGATCGGGCAGGGGGCCTCCGGCTCCCGGGACCCCCACCCCCCACCGCCCCGGGGATCGGGGGCGGGCCGCGCGCTTACCCGCGTCCTCGTCGTCGAAGGAGTTCATGCACGGGAAGTAGATGGCGAGCGCCTCGAAGGAGGCGGACAGGCTGAGGCGGCTCTGCGAGCGCTCCATGCCGGCGCCGGCGCCCGGCGCCTCGGCCGCGGCGGCGGCGGCGGCGGCGGGCGGCTTGGGCAGCTTGGCCGCCCCATTCTTGACGCGGAGTACTGCGCGCGGCGTGGTGGCGGCGGCCCGGGGCTAGGCCGGAGCTCCGCGGCGGGGCTGGCGGGTGCGGCGGGGCCGGCGGGCGGCTGGCGGGCCGGGAGCTGGCGGCGCGCGGAGCCCGAGGCGCGCTGTGCTCCCGGCGGCAGTGGTGGCGGCGGCGGCGGCGGCGGTGGCGGCGGCGACGGCGGTGGCGGCGCAGCTCTCTGGCCCGCGGCGCCCCCAGCCGGCCGCGCGGGGCGGGCTCGGAGCGGCCGCCGCAGCCAATCGGCGCCGCCCGGGGGAGGGGGCGCTGCGCGCGGGGGCGTGGGAGCTGGGAGGGCGCGGGTGGGGCCCCTTCCTCTCCGCCCCCTGCCCGGCAGGTGTGCGCATCCCGCGGGAGGAGCGGAAGCGAAGGGCTGCGCCCCAGTCCCGTGGCTGTGCCCCCCCTACCCCCCCACCTCTGTCCCAACCCCACATTCAGCCCTTAGACTCGTCCTGGATGCAGGCGTCCAGTCACCTACCCAGAGAGGCCTCACCCGGGGGCACAGACAGGATCAGAAGGGACACACTCAGAGCGACCGGCGCACGGCACTCAACCTACCACAGAGACCCTCAGATTAACACGTGAACCCGCGGAGGAGCTCAAACAGGCTCCCACACGACTGCATTCACTCTGCAAGATACACCACAGACACCCTCACAGACACACACCCGAGAGATGCTCCCACAGACTCACTCACTCACTCCCGGAGGCACTTGAGGGATCAATGCGCAGACACCCCCAGACAGACTCCGAAGACCCACACAGGTAGATTCACCCGCGGACACACAACCGACTCACATGGAGACCTGCAGACATGGTGAGAGCCAAAAGAAGGAACCCCCTTGGTCACACAGGGAGACCCTCAGATCCCACACAGACCCACAGAGATGTTCAGACAGGCGCACACACTCCTCACAGACATCCTAGAATTCACACACACAGACACTCGTGTACACTCAGATGATACTCTCAGACCTGCACACTCAGTGCCCCCCATCATTGACTCCCTCAGCCACGTACAAAACGCTGGCCAACACTGGCCGGCTCACACACAGTCACCTTCAGACACAGACCCAGAAAGTCACTCAAAACACACTTCTTTGGGCACACGCATGCTCACACGCAGGCACCGACATATAGCCTCAGTCAGTCCCAGTGGTGGATATATTCTGATGCACAGACACCCTCAGAGGCACACACAGACGATGGGACACACCCCGCCAGGATCACGCGCTCATGCAGACGCACCCACATATGCACCTCCAGGGACCCACAGTCTTCAGACTCACACACACAGAGGTTCAGACACCCAGAACCCCCAGGATGAGCATATCACAACCAGAAAGCCAAATTCCCATGCTTTGACCCGAGGCCTGAGGTCTCTGTCCAGTCAAGCCCCAGATGTCTTAACCTCTGCCAGCTGTTCTCACACACTCTTTACAAAAGCAGCCTGGAGAATGGCAAGATCCCCAAGTTTCAGTCTCAGCGGGGCACTACCCTTCTGCGTGGCCTAGAGCCCTTCACCTCACTGACCTGTTCCCTCATCTGTATAATGGGGAGACCCTCCATTTTCCATGGTCGTGAGGATTAAGGAAGATAACATGTGTATTAGTTTTCTATTGCAGCATAACAAACTCAGAGGCATAACAACATCCATCGTGTTACAGGCCTGTAGGTGAGAAGCGTAAGCAAGTTTGACGGGGTTCTTTGCTTGGCGCCTCACAGGGTTTGAACCAGATGAGGCTCTTCTCCGGAGGCTCTGGAGAAGAATCCCCTTCCAAGTTCACTCAGTTGTTAGCAGTATACAGTTTCTTATGGCTGTGGGACTGAGACCCCTGCTTCCTTGCTGGCCTTTGGCTGGGAGTTACTCTTAGGTCCTAGAAACGGCTCTTCTGGTCCTTGCTCATGGCCTCTTCCATCTTCAAGGTCGGCATCAGGATGTCAAAAATGGAAGCCAGAGGCTACTTCTCCTTTGCCAAAACAAAAACAAAAAACAAACAAACAAACAGAAAAACACCTTCCCTCGTTCTCATCTCACCCTGGGGTCAAAGTCCAAGTTGGACGTGGTCCTACCTCCTTTGGCTCTGCTCGCTATTTGTCCCACCTCTTACCACACCCCTGGCTCACTCAGCTCCAGACCTTGCTGTTCCCTCTGGCTGAAACACTTTTCCCTCACGAGGGCTGTGTGGCTCGCTCTCATAGACCTGTGCTCAGACATCACTTTCTTGGTAAACTCTCCCCTCACCACCCTTTACAAAGGAGTAACACCCCTTCCTGAAATGCCAAATCCTCCTTATCCTGCTTTGTTTTTCTCTTTAGCCCTTATCACTATCTGACACATCATATATGCGGAGCCTGGGCAGCCTAACTCCAAAGCCAGGGACAATGTCTCCTGAGACCATGGCAGAAGGAAGACAGAGGGAGAGCAGCAGTCAGAGGCCTTAGAGAAGGGACAAAGACAACAGAGAGGTCAGAGAAGGCTGGCCTGGAGCTGGGGAAGAAGCCTCAGGGACCCATGAAGGATGTCTGACCGGCCATGAGACCCCTAGGAACCAGCCCCTAAATGTGGCAAGTCATGTGTGCTGGTTAAGCATGCAGAGCCCGCTTGGAGGTTCAGCCTCTAGCTTTTCTACTTGTCATCTGAGTCACTGTGGTGGTTTTAAAACCTGTGTGCACATTCTTTGACTGTCCTCCCATTGAGAAATAGAGTCCCTGTTCCCTCCCCTTAAATCTGGGTCAACCTTAGCGACTGGCTTGTAACCAGTAGAATGCAGAAGAAGTGACATGCATAAATTCTGAAGCTAGGTCAGAAAGTTTCCTGAAGCTTCTTCCTGGCTCACTTGGGTTAAGCACCCTGGGAGAAGCCAGCCTCCGCATAAGAACCCTGACTACCCTGACACGTCCTTGCTGGAGAGGCCACGGAGGCCCAGTTGAGTCCCCAGCCAACAGCCAGCTTCAACTCCCAGGCCTATGAGTGAGTGATCTTGGGGGTGTCCAACTTTGAGGCAGCCCCAAGTGACATCTGATGGCGACTCCATGAGAGACACGTAAGCAAGAACGGCTCAAGGCTCAACTGAGCCCTTTCCAAATTCCTGGCCCACAGAATAAATGGTGGTCGTTTTACACCGCTAAGTTTGGGGATAATATTTTATGCCACAATGGAGCAGCGACCTTGATCAAGCAAATTCACCTCTTCTGGGCCTGTTTCTTCAGTCGTAAAATGGGGACAATGCCTCCCAGTGTGCATGTCATCATCGAGTGAGTAATAAATGTGGAGTTCTTAGAACAGTGCCCAAACACAGTTAGCGCTCTGCAAGTGTGAGCTCCTACGACTGAGGACTGGACAGCCCCATCTGTCAGAGACAGACGTCCAGAGCTGGAAGGAATCTAAAAGGTCATCCAACCCCTCCCCTGCCCTGGAAGAGAGGGAAACTGAGGCCCAGGAAGTGCAAGGGGCTGCCTAAAGCCACATAGCACATGGAGGCAGAGCTGTTGCCATGACGGAGGCCTCCTGACCTGGGCCAGTGCTCTTCCTGCCTTGCTCCAGGTTGCCTGCTCACCTGGCAAGAGAAGCCGGGGGGCAGGGGGGGTGTCCCTGGGGCGACTGCGACAAAACTGGCAGTGTGGAGGAGGAAAGGCAGCCAACGGAAACAGACTTGGCCTCTGGCCAGCGACATAGGCAGTGGACTCCTGGTGTGATTCCTCCTTTCTTGGTGAGCTCATGCCTAAAATTCTACCAATAGGGTTTAGGCCTGTGAGGCTTAAATCTGTGGTTCCTTGTAAATATGCAATTTCCCCCGGGTGAAATCTAAGTCGTCCACTACTTGTACCTGAGTGCGGATAATGTGTTCTAAGAACAAGTTGATGGTGGGGGTGCTCGAGCTGGGGGCTCAGGGGAGTAGTGAGTCCGGAAGAGGAAACAGGAGGGAGTCAGGAACAAGCTCTCAGTGTGGGCCTCACAGCCGAGGGAGATGGACAATGCCAAGGGCCAGGCAGCTCGGTGGATTGGAGTCAAAGACATCCTGCCTGCCTTGAGTTTGAGTGCCTCTCCTTACTTGAGCTGTGAACTTGGACAAGTTCCCTCAGGATTCTCATCCACATATGAGTATAACTGGGGCCCCTGAGTGGCTCAGTCAGTTAAGTGTCTGACTCTTGCTTTCAGCATAGGTCATGATCTCACAGTTGGTGAGATGGAGCGAAGTCGGGCTCTGCGCTGACAGCACAGAGCTGCTGGGATTCTCTCTCCCTCTCTCTGCCCCTCTCCCACTCATGCTCTTTCTCTCTCAAATAAATTTAAAAAATTTTTTTTTCATGAGTCAAATTAACGTTCACTTTGCCAAATCCTGGAGAAGAGGAATGTAAAGATAGGACCTGGCAGACAGTAGGTACTTAACAGATACATTTGTTGAGTGATTTTTGAGTCCCCCAGGCTAGTCATCGTACCTGGTCCCTGAATTCGTGGAGTTTATAGTCCAACAGATAATTATGCCAATAATTATTAAATTATTGCATTATATAATAGTTTTATTATAATAATAACTTTAATTACAGTTGTGATAAGTATCATACAAGATAGATATTTATGTGGTTTATACTGCATGTGTGTGCATGTCTGCAAGTTGGGGGGGTGGATCTAACCCAGCCTGAGGGAATCTAGGAAGGCTCTCTGGGTGGGTAGGGGTGACCTTTAAGCTGAAAATGGCACCATTTATGTGCCTGGCCCTGTTCTCGGCCATGAGTGGGGAAAAAAATATATGTATATGTATATATGTATAACCATATGTATACGTATAAGCACATGAGTGTATATGTGTGAGGATTAAGAGACAGACCAGACTGGTAAGGACCAGGAGAGAAAAGGTGGGACACAGGCACTGCCCAGCTTCATAGCATCAAAAGAATTTGGATGGAGCACCTCCTGCTCAGCATTTCTCCTCTAAGACAAAGCACTGAGGGGAGTGACCCTAGATTTTGCATATTTAACAAGACCCAGGTGAGTGCCTTTCTAGAGAAAAGGAGAGGCAGCTAGAATATAGCTACACCTGACAGGGCCCCGTTTGCAGCTTCACCGGAGAGGTACTGATGCTGCCTGAGCTCTGCCTGCTGGGGTAGGGGTATGTGCGTGTGCACGTGTGTATAAAACATCTCTGTTTATGTATGCATGTCCCCAAATAGATGGGCATTTCTGCCTATTTGTGTCCTTGTCTGTGAATGACCTTGTCTCTAAACATGTCCTTGAGAGGTGTGTGTTCTTATGCTAAGTAAGCCCAGTCTGGCTTTAAATGCAACATGCCTCCTGCTCTTTGTAAGTCCCGTTAGTGTGTGTGCATGTGTATAACTGGGTTGTGTTAGTTATATTTGTGTATCAGTGTGAGACTCTCTTCTGTCCATGTGTATCTGCCTCTCTGCATCCTCGTTGGTATGAATTTATCCTTCACTATGAATGCAGCTTTTTATGAACTTGTCCATGTAAACTGGTTGAGAGAGGACTCTTGTATTTCCTTAGCTTAATCCTTGCCTTTAAGTGGCTAATACATGACTAAGCTGATGGGGTATCAAAATATTTGGGGCGCCTGGGTGGCTCAGTCGGTTAAGAGTCTGACTTCGGCTCAGGTCATGATCCTGCGGTTCATGGATTCGAGCACTGCATCGGCCTCTGTGCTGACAGTTAGCCTGGAGCCTGCTTTGGATTCTGTATCTCCCTCTCTCTCTGACCCTCCCCTGCTCATGCTGTCTCTCTCTCTCTCAGAAATAAATAAAATATTTAGAAAAAAATATTTTATTAACCCAGGTCCCTAACCAACTACCTAATGATTAATTTATTCTTCCATCCATCCATCCCTCCATGCCTTCATCCCTCCATCCCACCACCCACCTATTCATGTCAATTGCATTTACTAGCTATGTAGTTTTCTCTCTTAGACAAATTACTAAATCTCTCTTTATCTCAGTTTTCTTCCTATAAAATGGGGATGATGCAAGCGCCTACCTGAAAGGGCTAGTTGTGGGTGGGGTGAATTAAGTGAGATGTTGCATATAAAACACTTAGTACATTGCATAGCACATAGTAGAGCTTACTATATTAATTTTCATCATCACCATCATTGTGGTAGCCGGTATACTTCAGCAAATTCTCAGCAGCATTTTACTAAGGGCTGCCCCTGAGCTAGAAGCTGGTGAGGACTTACCAAGCCATTGTCACTACTTTCGTCTCTGATTTTGAATAAAGCCTATGTATTCCCTGGACCCATAGAACAGATAGAACATCCTTGCTGTAGAATCCCTCTTATGGAGATTCTGAGTACACATGTACTTTAAAAACTGCAAAGAGCTCTGTATGGTTATATAGCAGGCCAGGGGACACCCCAAAGCCTTAGGATGGCAGTCCTGGGTCATCTGGAGGGTCAGACAGAGCTGGAGCAAAGCCAGGACTTGTTGCTACTGTATGCCTCAGTCTATTGCTTTCTGCTGCTTCCTTCCTACGACTTCCAGTCTCTGTTCTCCTGCTGGGGAAGCACCTGACATGCTCTAGTGGCAGGGAACAAGTATGTGGGGGAACAGGAAGCAAAGTGGGGTCAGGAACATACCGTCTTTACTTCTTCACGAAGTAAAGCATCTTCAGTTACTATTTGGTGAGGGGCATTATGGTTTAAAACATACAGAAAGAGGGGCACCTGGGTGGCTCAGTTGATTAAGCATCCAACTTCGGCTCAAGTCATGATCTCAAGGTCATGATCTCATGGTTCATGAGTTGGAGTCCCACATCAGTCTCTGCTGTCAGCGCCAAGCCCTGCTTTGGATCCTCTGTTCCTCCTCCTCCTCTCTCTCTCTCTCTCTCTCTCTCTCAAAAATAAATAAACATTTAAAAAATAAAAATTAAAAAACAGAAAAAACTGGGTAGGGCATGTGATTTCTGTCCCAATAAACCACCACTTTGGTCAAGAGACAGAAAAAAGGAAACAAAGGGTTGAAAGAGAGAAAGATGAGAAAAGAGACAGGGACACAGTAACAGAGAGACCCAAGAACAAAAGAGGCAGAGGCAGAGGCAGAGACAAGAGAGAGGAAGGGAAATCTTTGGAGACAGGAAGACAGAAGGAATGAAGTCAAGCTTTAGAGCAGACCTGGTTTGGATTGCCCTGAAGCAAGGCTTCACTGGCAGCAACCCCAGGATCAAGATTTTGCTGCTTTTCTTGGGTCACCTTGACCAACAAACACATGCACACACACACTCATCCAAACTGGGCTGTGTTGTAAGCCAGAAATAAAATGGTATCATCTCAAGTCTCTGAGATTTCAAATATGTTTGTGGCAGCGGTTAGCCTTCCCTAACTAATACATTCACTACTGGATAATTGTACATCAACTGGGAGAAGAAATGAAGAAGTTGAGGCTAACAGAGCCTTGTGTGGGCCATGGACCATACAAGTGAAGAAAGCCAGACTGCCCAGAGAAGCAGGAAATTGAAAAAGAAGTCTGTAGAGATGAAGCTGGGGAGCAGGTGTCTGATACGAAAGTTCTCGGTTCCATTCCTTCATGAGGGCATCTGAAACCTACATGGTGGCTTGCCTACCCAAACCCAACTTCCTGCCCCTTCCTCTCTTTTTATTTGGGTAATTCATCCTCCACTACGAGCATCACATTCCTCTTTCCAGTGTTTGGTGTGTGCCCAGGACTCAGTTCTGATCACTCAGAAGTGAGTGAGATTTGGGGGACAAACAGCTTCTTGGAAATGTGCCCTCCCTCTTGAAAAATAGACACTAGAGAGAAACATTATCTTTTCCATGGCTGGACATATTCTTATTGCAGCCAGGAGGGAAGCTAAATTAGGACAGAGCTGAAACAGTGGATGGCAGAACAGGTAAAAGAACCCAGATCCTTAATGATGTCATTGAGCCACTGAATTAACCAACCTTGGAGCTGCCCTACTTAGTCGGTTGGTGTAATCGTTAGCATATATATTTCATTATTTTTTAATACATTTTGCCTTGGGCTTTTTGGTTTTATTTTTTTTTCCACCAAAACCATCCCATGGATATACTCACCTGACTATATTTCCTGCCAGTGACTCTTTGACATTCCCTGCATCTCTTCAATATGTTTTATTGAATATCAAGTAACCCCCGATTCAGCCAGAGCTTTCTTCAAGCCATCTCCAAATATTGATTTTAGTGGCAGGTGTCTTTATTTCTGACTTGGCGGGAGGGAAGAGGTAGATAGGAAGGAGAAACATGAGTGCAGGTCCTGGACCCCTGGAGAAACACGTGGGAGAGGAATAAGTAAAGGCAGCCATCTCCCCCACCTCATACCTGCGAACCAGGCTGACTCACGCACACATCACAGAGCACTTGGAGACTAAATATTTACTGAGCACCTCCTTTGAGCCAGATACTGTTCTGGGTCCCAGAGACTGCAGAAAACAATATTTAAACAGACAAAAGTGTCTGTCCTCATGAAACTGATACTCTAATGGGGAGAAACAGACAATGAAGAAGAGAAATAAGGAAAACAAACAAACAAGAAACCAAGCTATAGTGTTTGGTTGGTAGTAAGTGCTGTTGAACAAAGTATATGAAGTAGAGAAGGATAATTGGGGACCGATAATGTCACGCAGGATGGCTGGGGAAGGCATCATGGGAAGGCGATATTTGAGGAAAAGCCTGAAGGGGTGACTCGTATAGACAGCTGGAGAAACAATGTTCTAGGCAGAGGGAACAGCAAGTGCAGAAGCCCTGAGGTGGGAGTGTGCCTGCCGTGCTCGGGAAGAGGGAAGGAGGCCAGTGTGGCTGATGTGGATGAAGGAGTAGATGTCACAACATGCAGTCAGAGAGGTGCTAAAGGGCGTGAGTGGCAGGCGGTATGGATGGACCTCCTGGATTTGTGCAATGGGCGTCAGCCACAGGTATTGTTTTTGCTGCTACTCCTTAAGCTGGCTTGCTTTTTGTTTAGACGCATTTATTTGAGACCAAATTTTTATATCACTGCTCTAAATGAAGAACCAGTATTCACTTGCCCTAAATAGAAGGTAACCAAATAAGTAAATAGGATAAACAGAAACAGCATTAAGTTATAGGGAGATACCGTGGCCTGCAGAACACTTGAGTCTGAAGCCAGAGATCTCTTTGAGAAATTAGAGAAGCAATGAGACGCAGCAACGCCAAATGAAGATATTGTCCATGAAATGGAGACTGTCTAATTTTGGTCGTGTGACACCACCTAGAATCATCTGTGTCCTGCCGGGCAGGGTGCCCAACTGCTCTGGTTCCCCTGGGGCTGGGGGGCTTCCCAGGATGTTCTTTCAGGGCTATAATTGAGAGGTTCTGGACATGCCATCAGCAGGGGGCCCCATCCCACCCCTTAGCCTCACACCCTCTTGTTTCAGCTTGTCGTTCTCCAGGTTGCCCCCTGGGTGCACTGACTCCAAGATGACCTGCACCCCCGGGACCTGTGCCCATGCACTAGGCAGCCACGAAATACCCTTAAATGTGGGCGTGGCCTGTGACTTGCTTCTAACAAGTAATGTGTGAAGTGATGGGATGTCAGTCCCGTGATTATATCACATTTGAGGGTGACATGTACATTGTTAACATATCCTCTCTTGCCTTTCCCAGTTTGCATGCTTGATGTGGCAAATGGTCATGTCGGGGAGGCCGAAGGGCAGCCTCTAGCAACAGGCCACTGGGAACTAAGACCTCCATCCAAAAGCCCAGAGAAACTGAATGTTGCCAACAACCAGGTGAGCTTGGAGGCAGATTCTTGTCTCATTGAGCCTGCGGATGAGACCACAGCCCAGGCTGACACCTTGACTGCAGCCTCCCAAGAGACCCTGACGCAGAAAACTCAGCAGAGCCTTGCTAGATCTTAACCCACAGAAACCATGAGATAATAAATGTATGTGTGTGTGTGTTGTTTAGACCCTTATGTTTATGGTAATTTGATACTCAGCAATATCTGACTGAGACATTCTGTCTCAGTGCTTCTCCAGGTCCCGCCCATTTGGATGGCTCGTTTATACACTCTCTAGACCTGAGGCCATTACGTGTGACCCTCAGGGAGCCCTCCCCTGTCTCATTCTGACTGCATCCAGCTGAAGCGGAAAGTGGCTTAAGGTTCCACGGGGTGGACAGAGCTCCATACTTGGCAGATTTTTACTCCCAGCCTGACAAACAGGACAGTGATAAAAGATCATTGCCAGGACATGGTGGAGGCCGGGCCACTGGGCACCTGAAGACTGGCAAGCTGCCTCTAGGACTGGGTCAAGGCCAAGACTCAGCACCTTGACTGCTCCTCCTGGCCGAGCCCCTAGGCTACAGAGTCTCTGTAAGATACCACCAGACCCTCCGTTCTCTAGACGTTCTTCTTGCCCTCCCTGCTCATGACCTTCTTGCCTATCTCCTATTTTCCCATCGATAGTTTTGTGCCCCGTTCTCTGCTCTCAACCTAGTTCCTTCCATTTGACAAATCATCTGGATAGCCTGCTCGATTTTCAAATCAAAGTAAATGAATTTTATCACAAAAGTAAATTTCACACATTTTAGGAAATTGTGGGAAGAAAAGCAGCAGAAAGGAAAAATTGACAAGCATCTTCATCGCACTACCCAGAGCCAGCCACTTTTTAACCTAATGTGTTTTCTTCCTTCCCCCTCCCCTTGACCGTGTTTCACACAAGTTCTTTTTTAATGGTCTCGTACTCTAAGTAGTTTCGTGGCCTGTGATTTGTTTTTTTTTTCCACTTAGCTTCCTATCACGAACATCTTCCCACAGCAATAAATACACCTCAATGTCAGTCTTTTAAATTACTGAATAACATTTCATATGATTTAATGTTTTTGCTCTCATGGTAAAATTTAAAGAAATACTCTTGCAGTTCTGTTGCTGGACACATGCATAAGGACTTCTCTAGATGAGGAGTCACTGGTCAAAAAGATGCATGATTTCAAAGATTTTAATAAGTATTGACAAATCTCCCAAACAGTATTGGACCACTCTTCATGCTCCACAAGCATATGACGTCATTCCCCATTCTCTCAAATCAGCTATTTTTGTGATTCCTTTTGTTGTTTGTCACCATAGTCCTACTATTACGTAGTTCCGACTCGCCACCGGCAGACATCCACTCTGACGTGTCAGATGTATAAGCATTGGCAATCCACCCTCAGAACCTCTGTGCGTATATGTGTATCCTCAAACAATATATAATACTGCTTTGGGAGGGCATTTATTAAACCTCACGGTAAATCTTACTGTGCTGTATATTACATTCTCTTACCCTGTTTTGTTCAACCAATACTGTTGATTTTCTTAAACTGAGATCTGTGTTAATTGGTGTAACTTAAATTCATTTGTTTTTATGTTTATTTATTTTTGAGAGAGAAAGAGAGCACACAAGTGGGGAAGAAGAGAGAGAGAAGAAGACAGAGGATCCAAAGCAGGCTCTGCACTGACAGCAGAGAGTCCAATGTGGGGCTTGAACTCGTGAGCCATAAGATCATGACCAAGATCATGACCTGAGCCAAAGTCGGAGGCTTAACCCACTGAGTCACCCAGGTGCCCCATTTTTTTCCAAGTGTTTACTTATTTTGAGAGAATGAGAGAGTGCACACACGTAAGTGTGCAAGTGGAAGAGGGGCAGAGAGAGAGAGAATCCCAAGCCAGCTTCTTGCTGTCAGCACAGAGTCCAACATGGGGCTTGATCCCATGAACCATGAGATCATGACCTGTGCTGAAATTGAGAGTCAGACACTCAACCAACTGAGCCATGCAGGTGTCCCTCAAATTCATTTGTTTTAACGACTCTCCAATTTTTGTCTCCATTGTTTAGATTCATTTTCAGGCTGATGTAACTTGCTGCCATTACACTGCAGTTATATGTAATACTGTAATGAATATCTTCATACCTCTCTCTTTTTCTCTGCTAAAGTTTCCAAGAGAAGTGAGATTGCTGAGTAGCAAGGTTAGCAATGCCTTTCCAACTCTTTTGACTGTGACCAATCATAAGAAAGACATTTTTTTCCATCAAAGACTGGTAAGGTTTCGGGGCGCCTGGGTAGCTTAGTCGGTTAAGCGTCCGACTTTCGCTCAGGTCATGATCTCGCGGTTTGTGGGTTCAAGCCCCGCGTCGGGCTCTGTGCTGCCAGCTCAGAGCCTGGATCCTGTTTCAGAGTCTGTGACTCCCTCTCTCTCTGACCCTCCCCTGTTCACACTGTCTGTCCTCTCTCTCTTCTAGAAATAAATAAAACATTAAAAAAAAAAAAAAAGACTGGTAAGGTTCCCTCCATGTACACAGGTGAAACAAAGTTTTGTGAAATAGTGCTTATCCTTATTATAAGAAAAACATTCTGACGTGTTTTATTCTATTTAATTCAACTTCCTTTCTAGAATGTTAACCACAATCTACTGCACTAATTTTATAACCTGTTAATGGCCCATGACCTACAATTTGAAAAATAATGGATTAAAGTTTATTGAGTTTTGGCATGTCTGGGTGGCTTAGTCTGTTAAGTGTCTGGTTTGGGCTCAGGTCACGATCTCACAGTTTGTGAGTTCAAGCACTGCGTCAGACTCTCTGCCGTCAGCACAGAGCCCACTTCGGATCCTCTGTCTCCCTTTCTGTGCCTTCCCCACTTGCATGCTCTCTCTCTCTCTCTCTCTCTCTCTCTCTCTCAAAAATAAATACACATTAAAAAATAAAAGTAAATTAAAATTTTAAATATTAAAAAATGTATACACTTGTGGGGATGAGCACTGGATGTTATATGGAAACCAACTTGACAATAAACTACTTTAAAAAATGAATAAAATAAAATATATTCAGTTTAATGAATATATACTTTGAAATTATTCTTCAGAGTGGCTACACTAATTTACAAGGAATTAGGTTCTCATTTCCCTACATCCTAGCCACCACTTGATTTTTTTTTTCTTTTTGCCAGTCTGATGAATCTAAAGCAGAATGTCGTTGTTTTGATTTTTCTTTCTCTGATTTCTTTTTTTTTTTTTAATATTTTTTAAATTTATTTCTAGGAGAGAGAGAGACAGCATGAGCAGGGGAGGGTCAGAGAGAGAGGGAGACACAGACTCTGAAGCAGGCTCCAGGCTCTGAGCTGGCTGTCAGCACAGAGCCCGACGCGGGGCTCAAACCCACGAACCGCGAGATCATGACCTAAGTGAAAGTCGGATGCTTAACCAACTAAGCCACCCAGGCGCCCCTTCTTTCTCTGATTTCTAATAAGAGGTTTCTCCTCTTACATTATTCACTCCCTGAGTTCCTCCGAAAGTGAGTTTGCCTATTTTTCTATTGGGTTGCCAAATTTTTTTCTCGCTGATTTACTACTAAGTTTCTTCTATAATGTAGATTTTAATTTTTAACCGTCTGTTGTTGTAAATATGCGGCAACTACCTTTTCCCGGTCTATTAATCATTTGTTAACTTTATCTGTGATGTCATTTATCGAGCAGAAATCCATCAGTTATTTCCTTTATGGTTTGGACATTTTGTATCTTATTTAAGAAATACTTCCCTAACTCAGTATCATAAAGATTTGCCTTTCAATTTTTTTTATAGCTTCTTAAACCATCTGAAGTTTGTCTTTACGTGATATGAGATAGGATGTTATTTTATTTTTTCCATACAGTGGACTCACTTTCCCCAACATGATTAAAATAATCCATCCTTTCTGGATTCTTCTCTTCTTTTCTATTGGTCTATAGTGCTTGCATTAATAGCACACTTTGAAAAATTAGACTTTGTAATATGTCTTAATATCTGGTAGGATGAGATCCCCTCCTTTGCTTTTTCTTTTTGAGACTGCTTATTTTAGCTATTCATGGAAGCTTATCTGCCATGCAAACTGGATAAACTGATTAATAAACTGGTTTATCCAATTCATCTCCCCCAAATATTGACTAGAATTATATAAATTGACACCATTACAATGTTGTAACTTACCCTTTACAAACACATCTCTATTTATCCAAGAAATAAACACCACCTTTAGTGAGATTTCCCTGACATGCTTGGCTAAGTTAATTTCTAGATAATTCATTCTCTTTCCTTCTCTTTTTTAAAAAATATTCTCCAATTTAATAGATGGTAATGATATCTTCTTTCAGGACAGCCAGGTTGGTTTTTGTTTTTTGAGTGTTTTGTTTTTGTTTTTGTTTTTGTTTTTGAGAGTGAGAGTATGTGTAAGGGGCAGAGAGAGAGGGATAGAAAGAATCTTAAGCAGGTTTCACTCCCAGTGCAGAGCCCAATGCAGGGCTCGAACCCATGACTGTGAGATCATGACCTGAGCCGAAATCAGAAGTCAGACACTCAACCAAGTGAACCACCCACATTCCCTTGTCAGGTTTTTTTATACTCTTCCCTTCATGACCCTGTCTCCTGGATCACCCTCTTTTGGCAAGGAATGACCCCAGAGATTTTAGAAATCCAGGCCCCTACAAGGACCAGGCAGAGCCAGGAAACCAATAATTGGATAGGCAGTTGCCAGGAGTTCCAATCTACTGCAGGTGCTGTGTATATCTGGGACTTTAAAACAACTTTACATATGAAATGAGATGGAGAGAATAATACTGCCCTGGATTCCTTCCAAAGGTACCACTACCCTTGTTTGAAGGGGTTATTTAAACTACTTGGGTATTGGGGGAGAGAGGAGATGATTCACACCATTAACTGCACTGTTAAGTCTGCTGAACTGCAGGGTGCCAGTCTCATTAAGCTGGTTATGCAAGTTCTGGGCCAGAGCTGAATTACCTATTGTCGTAAGGATTCTTCCTTCCCAGCTCTTTTTCTGTGCATCGCCCAGCCTCTCTTCTAAACAAATGTTGAGCAAACCTGCATTTAAAGGGAAAAAGAGACACTGCATTATTAGCTATTCTGGGCACTACAGATCTCAGGCTGGCAAGGTATGAGATGGTGAGAAAGCAAGAGGTCCTGGAAGGGCCTAGAGAAGCCAGAGCCCACGGGAACCAGGGAATCGGTAGACCACCAAGGTAGGAACGTGGGACTGGGGACCAAGGTCAAAGCCCTATTGTAGGAAATGCAGCCCCTGCCGGGTGGAACAGGACTACTTAAACCAGGTAATAGTCCCATTATTCAAACACCAGCACATGTCCCAACAGAAAAAAACCAGCAAAACACCTGACCAGGCAAATTTCCAAATGAAGAAAAACAAATGGCCAATATAAGGAAAGAGAATGGTCAATCTCACTAGAAAGCAAAACAGCAAGAGAATTCCTCCCTTATCTGATTAGCAAGGTTTCTTTTTTTCTTTTTCCTTCTCTTTGTTCTTTCTTTCTTTCTCACTCTCT